>OX392467.1:8967834-10234252 GCA_947623365.1 Achlya flavicornis
ACTGATCGCAGATTAGCCCAGAAAAAAAAAACTAGTAGTACTACTACTACTTAGTACTTAGCACAGAAGGCTACATGGTTTTAATAGACTTGCTTGGTCATCCCACCTACTCAATTACTAGACCACACAAAAAACGCACATCAAACGGCACAACTAGCTGCCGCAGTGGAGGAGTTTGTGAGGAGGCCCCCTCCAGGTCCAAGACAACAAATTGTAACCAGAACGAGAGCCGACATGGGGTAGGTCATCCCACCGACTCGAATACCAGCGACGGAGCCAGTAGACCACGCATTAAACGCTTTTCTCGAGTTTATAGCAATCACAAGAGCGACCAAGCAGGTCAATCTCGTGACTTGTAAAAGCATCTTAGAGGCCTTCCAATACCAGAACCTAAGTTTGTTGAAGGTTAGACTCGAGGAAGCAGATGCTGCCATATACAACAACGAAACATCCCAAGTCCTCATGGGGGAAATGTCCGGGAGTTATATGGCGGCATATAATGCGACAAGTGGCTTTGTGACCCTAGTCGAAGGGGATTCCCAAGAGGATGGCCTACCAACATTCTACACTCCACAAAATGACCCCATAGTAGTCACCGCCCGTTGCACAAAGATCATGCTGGACGATAAGATCCTGGAAATGGCGAAAACCATCTCAGGCACTCTTAGTCCCGGAGCAGCATGGGAAAAATGGGCGGTACCAAAAATAAAATGGGTGAATGGGGTCCCCGGATGCGGCAAAACGACATGGGTAGTAAGAAACTTCGATGAGGAGAAGGAAGTTATAATCACCACCACAATCGAGGCAGCAAAAGACCTTCGCGAAAAAATAACACCCCGCGTAGGAGAAGCTGCAGCCAAGATCAAAGTGCGGACAATGGCTTCCGTGCTAGCTAATGGATTTAAAGAGCCGAAAAGTTGTAACCGCCTAACGGTTGACGAGGCTCTAATGAACCACTTCGGATCCATTATTTTGGCAACTCGGCTGTCTGGTGCTAGCGAAGTTGTCCTCATCGGAGATATCAACCAACTGCCCTATATTGACAGAGACAATCTGTTCAATATTCAGTACAACAGACCAAACCTGGTAGCCAACATCAGCCAGGAGTTGTTATGCACGCATCGGAACCCAATGGATGTAGCGTATGCCCTAAATGAGATATACTCAGGTATATACTCTTCAAAACACCTCGTACACTCCCTGAAGCTGAAGAGGTACACAGACGCGCAAATACCTAGCACCCTCCCGAACACCTTATTCCTGGTTCACACCCAGGAAGAAAAGGCATCTCTTACCAACCAGGGATACGGGGCTGCCATGGGATCACGCGTCCTTACCATACATGAAGCTCAGGGTTCAACGTACGAGTCGGTAATCATTCTCCAAACAAGAACAAAAAGGTTGCAAATCCACGAGAGTGTACCGCATGCGGTCGTAGCAGTGTCGCGTCACACTCTCAGCTGTGTATATTACACAGATGACAGTGATGACGCCATAGGCAGGTTCGCAAAACGGGCGATGGCAGCAACAACAGAACAAATCCTCTCTCAAAACCTAAAAATGGCCATGAAAAATAGAGACTATAATGTCGTGGAAGCTCAAATACGCGCGGGGATTTCCTCCGGGGCAAACAGGCAAGCAAACTAGACTGTAAAATGAAAACCGAAATTTTTTGTAATATTTAATCGCCCATAAGTATAATATATTATAAATCAAAATAATAACAATAGTATAATATATGAAATATAGTATAGTAATAGCTAATCATATGTATGGATATGTATAAATGTATTAGAATAATTTATTTATTGCGCGGACCAAGATGTCCAAATTGTGAAAATTATAAAACATAAAATTTGTAAAAACATATTATCTAAAAAGAGTATGGACCACGTGTCTGTAGTAAGTAGTTTAAAACCAATAAAAAAAAAAAAAAAAAAAAAAAATTGACGCTTTAAACCATCTAATATTCTAAAAACCCCCTAATTATATTAGATGATATTTTTATTTAAATTCTTATCGGCAATCAAGTATGAGTTCAAAATAGTGTATTACATGTATACCTTAAAATTCTTCTTATTAGGGCCGACCAAATGCAGCAGGAAATAATTGAGCATCGAGGCGATCCTCTCGACGAGTGTGGGATGACAGAAGACGTGCGGCGCGTGGCGAGTGAGCCGCACGAGCGTGCGCACCGTGTCGCGCCCCAGGATGTTGTCGAAGCGAGCCAGCGTGCCCACGTGCGACAGGTTGTTTATGTTCTGCTCGCGCTCTTGGGGTGCCAAGCTCGACCAACCGCCTGATTCCCTATACAAATTTAGGTAGGTAATGTTTTTTTTAATTGTCTATAGGCCTGTGTTTGACCGCAATCTCACCATGGTAACTGATTATGTAGCCGAAGAACACAAAGCCTAGTAGGAACTGGCTCTCAAGTGAAGCTGTAGGACTCGGAACACACCGATAGGTGCTTGGCACCAGATTGTCAACTTGATGGTGTACCCAGCCAGGTGGGTACTACAAAGTACCCTACCACCGTGCTATGGTTTCTTCAGGTGTTTTCCTTCACCGAAAGCTCATTATTATTGTAGGATTCGAACCCGAGGTCTTGGTCTCGGCATCCGACATCACTAACACTGAGCTATCATCGCCTTAATATGTGACCAAAGCTTCTCAAGTCTAAACACTAACCCCCTTACTCATAAAAAGTTAACTAATATAACCCCTTACTCAAAAAACGTTATTTAACTATTAAACTGTTTAAGTGGTCACTTAAATAACGTCAAATTGTTTGACAATGACAGCAAAATGGCGTTATTTATTTGACCATTTAATCAGTAGGATTAGTTAAATAGCGTTTATGAGTAAGGCCGATACTGTTTAAAGGGTCACGTAAATAACGTCACTATTGTCATTGTCAAATAATGTGACATTTTTTACGTGACCATTTAATCAGTATATTAGTTAAATAGCGCTTTATGAGAAAGGGGATAAAACGTAAAGTTCCAATCAATAAGCCTGTTTTTAAGAGAAAGTAAAAATTATTGTGTAGTTAAAAAGTAAATATCGCTACAGAAACTTCTGTCTACAATTGAAAGATAATGATGCATTTTAGCGCGAAGAACTTGCAGCGTTCTGAGCAGTAGTATGGAAGGGGTAACTTATGAACTACATAAGTGCCCTCCTGTGATCTAAATTGAATACATAAATAGCTTTAACTCTGATTGTGAAGCAATTGGGCCAAAATCGTTAATTGTGAAAATAAATGGGGAAGGCCTATGTTCAGCAGTAGACACTAGACATCCTTGTGCTGGTCATCCGGTAGATTCGGTTCTAAAGCCCATATCAAACTTTTGCTATCATGTTTTGTTCCAAGATATGCTATGATATTCGACATAATATGATATTCGACTGAGGCACCAGTTTTAATCCGTTAAATATTGATGGAACAGTTTATTGGTAAACTTACTGTGCAGCTTGCATGGTTCGTATTTGAGCCATATTTCCGAGCGCCTCGTCCAGAAGGAATATAGCGTCATTCATCAATAGGTTCACAAAACGCAGGAATATAGGCGGATGAACTGCTTCCATGTTGGATTCTGCTTCTTTAGCCAACCGTCTGTAAATATTTAAAATCGTAAGTAGCTTTATTACTTATAATATCTTAGAAACCACATTAAATTACAAGCAGTATAACAAAACACCATTACACATTTTCAAGGATGATGGGCATGCAGATATTTATTGATTAATCATTAATCAAGTTATACATATATAGTACAGAAGAGCACTGCATCTAATATATACTGTAATAAAAAGTACATTATGATACATGTGTGCAAAGTTGGACATTACACACGATGCGGTATTAAGCGCATGAGCCGCAGGCGAACGCGATAAGGGAGCCGAGAGTGTAATGATTCACACGCGTGTCATACGACGTGTTTCAATACACTTGCGAGGAAAAAAACAGACTTGTATTTTTTGTAGTTGATTTTTTGATAATCATCAACCACACAATGAGAACGTTAACAAATATGGCGCGCAGGTTTCATCTACACACATGTCACTTTGCAGTGAAGTACAAACTTAACATAATCGGGATTATACCTATCATAAAACTGTGAGGTAATATAAAGTAAATAGCACTTATGCGTAATAAGCAGCATTATGAAACTAAAATCGGTGCAATAAAAGTCACTTTACAAGCTAGTGTGTTGAAAACAATATTTACTGATATAATAAATCTGGAACTACGGATTCGAAAAAATCTTTCACTAATAGGATCGAAAAAGTAATTAAAGTATATTTGCACGTACGAGATAGCACCCCTGTGTTCGTCACTAGCCCACAAGAAGTCCATGACGAGGTACATCGGGCGGCGGTAGTTGAACTTCTGCTCGAACTGTACGCTCTGGCCCGTCATTTCTATACCCACGAACACGTCCAACAGACATGGCACCAACTGTAATAGTTACAATAATTACTATTACATTATGTACATATAATACTATTAAATAAGCAATTTATTATTTTGAGTTCTCGTAAACGGTTGTAACAATGTCTATGAAATTTCCTATATTATGTCTCCTTGGATCTCTGAGAAAACGCATATTTCCGATTTTTCGAGCATAGCTCGGGTCACCCAGATATTTACTTGATACAGGGTGATCAGGTACTTGTAATTCGTAGGAATATATCGACTAATAATGTAATTTTTTGGTCACGATTTTAATTCACAGCTAGAAAAAATGTTATGTTCTAATGTTAATTTGTTTATATTTCCTTTATGGGACCGCTAGCTTACGAATTCGTTGAATTTCGAGAAGTCCTCTCTTAGTGCACCTCTAGAGTACCCAAGGAATATTTCTTCCGAATTTCAAATCTCGGTCCACTGATTTAGGTGTAAGTTAGCAGTGTTCAATTAAAAAAATATATGACACTAGCTGCCCGGCGCGACTTCGTTCGCGTGATGCTACCCTACCCTATCTAAACCATCCAGGGCGTCACCCAAACGTATACAAAATAAGTATACGTACGTATACAAAAAATATATATAAATATGTTACCTGTAATCTATGTGGGTGTTCTTTGAAAAGCTGCTCTCTGTAAAATGAAGCTAAGCTGCTCAAAGGTTGCTGATCATCTGGATGATTGGGCAGCATTGCCTCAAGACATTCTGCCAATCTTGCTCTGAAATTATAAATTGGTATTTAGCTTTATTTATTTCGACTAGTTTTAGTATTAGTAGTATACTGTATATAAAGTGGCGTTCTCAATAAAAAAAAACGCACATCACATCATCACAATAAAATATAGTTGCTATATAGTCACACTCACTTCAAAACTATGATCATATAATGTCTTTATGCGACATGTCACAACGGGTGTAATAATGTGGATATTTACATCCGCTGTGACGTGCCGCATCTAGGGTTGCCATCCGTCCGGGTTTCCCCGGATTTGTCCTAGCTTAGAGAGCGTCCGGGGAGCGTCCTGGCACGGTTTCAAATGGCGTTCAGGTTTTTTAAATTTCAAGTCTGAAGTTTCTGTTTTCTAACATTTAAAATGATGATAAAAGATGACTAAATTTAATTTTAATGTCTCTAAAAATAAATATAAAGTTGAATTATGACATTTTGAAGTGTTTTTTTATTATTCTAACTAATATTTTTAAAAACCTGTTGACATATCCGGGTTCTGGGCTCCAAAATCCGAGATTTTCACACGTCTTGTCCTGGTTGCTAAATTTTAGAGATGGCAACCCTAGCCGAATCTAGCATCTTTACTTTACATGATCATGGTTTTAAGGTACATATCTATAAATAACTAGCTGTCACCCGCGGTTTCACCCGCGTTCCCGGATAAAAAGTAGCTTATGTCCTTTTCCATACCATAAGCTATCTGCATGCCAAATTTCATGACGATCCGTTCTGTAGTAGAGGCGTGAAGGCGTAACAAACAAACAAACCAACAAACTCACTTTCGCATTTATAATATTAATAATAAGTTAGGATTGTACACACGGCTACCGATCAAGCTATACATTTCCAGTATAAGCTGATCCCGCATTGTATACGATTTCAGTACAATGGGAGGTCAGCTTATACTAGAAATGTATAGCTTGATCTGTAGCCGTGTGTACCTTAAATGCGGATTATAAGTGCGCGTTGAATCCCCCATGAATGTGAGCACGAGCGTGAGCGCCGGCGGCAGCAGGCCCGCGATGTCCGCCTCCTCCGTGATGGCGCCCACCGTGCGCCGCGCCATCGTTATTAGCACCACTATGTTCTCCAACACGAACTCTGGTATGCACCTGGATACGTAAGAGGGTAACTGTATTACCCTTGCTACAAGCACTTTTACACGGTTAGTGAGGTAGCTTGGTTATAAACAATGTTATAGAAATTAATAACCGACCTTGAGTCCGAGTCTGACTCATGCACCGAGGGTATAATATCTCGGCCATTACTGTCGAAAAAAAAACAAACCTGTTTGTGAAGGAATATTGATGACTAGCTTTCCCCCGCGGTTTCACCCGCGTTCCCGGGATAAAAAGTAGCCTATGTCCTTCTCCATACTATAGGCTATCTGCATGCCAAATTTCATGACGGTTTAAAACATGAAAATCGATCTGTCCTTTTATATAGATGACACTGGAATCTATGACTAGGATTTTGTCGTTTATCTTTTATAAATATCTACTATAATAAAACTGTACATGCAAGACTATCTTGACGCTAAATTGATAACATAACGATAATTCATAAGATTAAAGTACCTAATTTATTTCCACGACTAACGAATCAGGAGTTTAAAAGTTATTAGTTAATTGAATTCTGATTTTATCAAAGCATAGACCACGCATTGACAATGTTCTTCATAATTATTATACACATTTTTTTTTAATAGTAATTTCATTCCTTACTCACTTTTTTGGAAAATATGAGATGTAAAGGGAGATGACTTTGTGTTACCTCAAGGTATCAGGGGGTGCGGTAGTAATGGGCATCTCGATAGGAACAACGTTAGTAGGCGCGTAACTCGAGTGTGAACCCTCCGCGTAAGGCCTCACCGCGACTTGCACTAGCCACGTGCAAGTCGTCGCCTGAAGTCTATTCAGATTGGTCAACATTTCGTTCTCTAGTAACGCGCAACGGAGACTGACGAATCTGTGGAGATAGATGGTTTTTAATATTTTGTATAGACCTGTGTTTGATCACAATCTCACCATGGTAAGTTATGATGTAGTCGAAGGTGGTAAGCACACAAAGCCTAGAAGGAACTGGCTCTCAAGTGTAGCTGTCGAAATACATAAATAGGTCATGGGCGACAGTTTCGTCATGGGAGTGCGAGTCAGGTGGGTACTACAAAGTATCCTACCGCCCCGTGCTATGGTTTCCTCGCGATGTTTTTTTTTAAAGCTCATGGTCGGATTTGAGCCCGGGACCAGACTACTCTACCACTGAGCCATCATCGCCTTCAAATTCCGTTTTGTTTTGTATGACTTGGTAAAGCTGTATAAATATTTGAATTAACTCTTTACTGTCAAGCAAGGGCAGATCCAGCCTTCGAGGCAAGGTGGGTCACACTATTTATCCAGACTGGATGGGTTCAAAATTATAAAATACAAGCTATGTTCCCCACGGATTCACTTGTGCAGCCTATTTTACTCAGGAATAGATGTGAGATATTTCTGCAGGGTCGGCAACGCGCGAGTGAATTCCCTGGGGTTGCAAGCGTCCATAGGCTACGGCAACCGCTTACCATCAGGCGGGCCGTATGCTTGTTTACTACATAAGTAGTATAAAAAAAATGCTTTGAAGTGGTGAAATGATGCTAATCATACAAGTCCCCCTAGATAAGATGGCCGTTGAAAATTGACATAAGAGAACATGGTGGTATTAATTAAGGAGTGAAGTGAAACCTGGTCATAAGGTGGTGCGCCCGCTGTCTCATAGGTTCGAGCAGGTGGTGAGCGCTGGCGGACACGTTAGAAAGTGCGCGCTGCGCTTGACCCAGCTCTTGTCCACATCGCCATAGCTTCTCCGCACATACACGCACTCCTGTGTGAACAAATACTGCGCTTTATTGGATATATCGATTGAATAGATGGAATAAAAATAGCCTGTGGATGCCTGGGTGCCAAATTGGTTGGCAAAAACGATTTGGTTGTGCCATTAAGAACCTGAAGGCATTTCTAATATTGTTTCTAGTGTTATGATGTCATTCAATCATGAAGATTACGTGGTAAAACCGCGCGCGCCTGGTACCGACCTGCCCAAGGGGTATAACTCAGCAAAAAGAAAAAACGGCCAAGTGCGCGTCGGACTGGCACACAAATATGTTTTAATAAATAACTTGTGGGTATAGTCAGGCAGGGCGGTTAATACAAAGTCTTTTTCTAACGATTTTAGGCCATCATCTTCACTAACAGCCCAGTCTCATTGTATACTCCCTCCCTATCACCTTTATTCTGGCATGTTACAATTAATATATTTTTCTGTAGGTCTTATAATAAAGTAGCTCACCTAAATCTATACATTTTTGAGTCATAAAGAAGCACTCCGTGACAAAGGTATATGTATCTGCAGTGGGCCGTTTAACTGCTTGTCCTTCTTCATTCTCTCTGATTGGGAGAAGGCAAGTTTCACTGTGGAGGCAGTCTAGGTGAACTGACTTTGCTGCACAGTCTTCAGGCTAGAAAATATGGTAAATGACGTATTGTCTATTTTAGACTCCATACTTATTAAAAGCTTAGGTTAGAATTATTGTGGAAATTGTTTCCGGACCACCATTCACATTTCTAAAAGATGTAATGTTTGTCTGGGATAATAGTATCCTATATTTTTTCCAGTATATGAGCCAAGTTGCATCCAAGGCCAAATGGATTTCGCAAAAACTTGGCACATTATGGCGTGATTCAATGACAAACATTTTTAAAATTAGTATAACAGTAGGATTTATAATTATTACAATACAAATATATTATACTTTATAATGTGTAATTACCAGTACTGCACCATAGGTCGGGTCAATCTTTAGTGACTTTACATCATCTGATGATGAGCAAAATGGCTGGCATAATTGTAGTAAAACTGCTCCCAAATTTAACATAAATCCATCTGATACACATGTCAATGTGGCTGCACTAACTTCACCAGCCTGTAATTAATTGTAACAGAATATTATAATTAAACATTATCAACAGTACTGCAGCAGGGGCACAAGCATCTACAAAATAAAGTTCACTATGTCGCTCATTGTTACTAGTCAGTCGTCAATTATTCAATTACTTGATACATTGTATGTACAAGCTAAATACTATAGACTCATCACGTCATAAAATATTTGTATGGAACAAGAAAGCCTCACAATACTTAGGCACCGATTTAGGAATTTTGAGAAATTCTGCTCCAACAAGCCTTCAGAGAACTGTTACAACATTACTTTTTATAATGAATGTTTAAGATATAAAATCCGTACCTGTACATTCCATAGTTTCCCTCTCGCAACATTTGTCTTCAAACACTTTCCAATCCAAGTCAATAGACGATTTCGCATTTGTGTTCCACCTTTTAATAGTGTTAAGAATATTTTATGCATATTATTAGTGAGATGGGAGGATGCATTCCACAGAGATGATTCAATCATTGATGTTGCAGCCTAAAAAGAGAACAAATTTGCAAATTTTACAAAACTTATCATAAATTACATATAAAACTTAACAGCTTTAATGATATTTAATGCTATTCAAAATATGTATGATTTAAATTACCTGATCCATAGGATTATCAAAAAAATCATGAAGGGACGAAGCAGTTCTTGGCAATACTGAGAGGCTAAGCAGAGCACCTATAACTGAATCCTGATAAAGTTTGCCATTTGTCTCAATTTTCGGTTCACAGGCAGACATTAGTATTGGTGCCAAATTTGGATTACCTGCAATAATATCATAGGTCAACCAAATTACTGTAACCACCAGTATTTTTGTTTTATAAATTAGCATTTATATGAAAAACTAGCTTTCTGTCCTGCTATCTAGTTTCATCTGTTATCTAGCCCCTAATGTGTGGAATACTCACACATTAGGGGCTTATGTTAAATAAAAAAACTTATGTGCAGTCTTTCATATTTCTAGACCCATCAGTATGGCCTGTGTATTGTTATTTCAGACAGTCAGTAATAGTTCTTTTAACATGTTGTTTTTGTTAAGGTCACTATAACAGCACCGTTATGACTCAGCAAAAATTTGCCATCCAAGAGACGCCTTTAATCCATGTGTGATAAAGTAAATTTTATAATGTCAAGTTAATATAGTTGACAGCTCGCGGCAAGCATCAACTATTTCATCTTGTCATTATAAAATTTACTAGCAGTGCTGTATAATAGTGATAACATTTAACTTAAAAAGTGTGACAACCAGCGAAGAGCAATCTGGCTAGATTTAAAATCTATATGGAACAGTAACCAAATGACAGTTATTATTAAACCTTGTGTCTTATACGTCACAGTGGCATTTGGTGCACAATGGCCGCAGTTCTCCGCACTCTCATAAGGCATGTTGTGGGTTAATGTTGACTACTTACCAGAAAAAAGATGAATTGCAGGTAATATGTAAATGGGAAGATTTATTAAGTTTGCTTTATTCACGTCAGTGTGTATGCATTTTAGTACAGGTATCATTATATCTTGTAACTGTCCTTGAGCTTCACAATCACCTTGAAGAAAAAATAAGTAAGTATGATAAGTACTCGCTAGAAATATTTTGTTATGCAAGCAATTCAATATTTATCTTACCATCGGACATAAATGCCTTTACAATATCAATGAAAAACATATGACTCTGAGGATCAACATGCTGTAAAAGCTCACATAACTGCACTGAAAAGTCTTGGTCTTCAAACAATGCAGGCTGCTTCAAGGCTGTTACAGCATTTCTAAATATAAGTTCTTTCATTTTGAGCACACCATTCTTAACCACTACACTATTTACATGATCATAGCTCTGCAAATTTTGTAAAGAGCTAAATAAATAAGGGAAAACCTGCTTTTGTATCACATGTTCCATATAAACTGTATGTGTTTTAGGAATTACACTAGATTCTATCTCTGTTAGAAGTAATCTTTCAAATAGTGCCTGTTCTAACGCTTCTATATCTATTTGCACTCTTGGCTTCATAGCTGCAGCTAGCTCCTCCAAATATACCAATTGTCTGTCTGCAATAGAATTATTCTCCAGGGCTTTGGAATTAATTGTAAAGTGAAAAACATTCTCCACTACGTTATTAATTGTTTCAATGTCTTCGTCTTCAGGTGTTTTCTTGGAGTTGATCTGTATCGAAGTATTATCATCCCTCAGTGGTGTCTCGATGTTGTCTGACACACCAAGTAGACCAGAAAAGGGATTATTTGGTTCAGACATCCTACTAAAAATCACTTTATTGAGATAGCTGATAACTGGAACTATCTATTATAATCTGTTTTATTACTATTTCAAGATATATACTCATTAATTTAAGGTTATATAAAAATGATATCCTTTTAAAACAATGTCCAGGAATGCGTATGTTTATTTATTGTGTTTCATCGTACATGAATTGCAAATCTTCACAAAATTGATACAAATGACACTGTGATTTTTAGAAATTTTTAAATAAACTGTCAGTATGACGTTTTGTTCTCAGTTTAGAAATTGGGCTCGTCACATGCATTCGCATTAGATTTATATAGATTGATATATAAACACATCCAAATAAATAAATAAGTTATTTTTAATTAAATTGTTCACTTGATTAGATAAAATAAACACTGACTGAAATTCATTAAAATATTCACAAATTGTTGATATATTTTACAAAGCATGGTGGGGTTGGTAGCACCGAGTACTAGTACTGGTGTGCCGGTGACTTTTAAATTATAAAATACAATTACACGTGAGTAATAATAATAGTAATTCTACTTTTGCCTTTTATAAATCATATATGATATTTTTAATATTGTATAATTCGTTTGATATTTAACTTTATACCATGATATTGATTTGACCGGAATATGTAATAAATTGTTGTACAGTTGGTATTAGCGCAAAGAACTTACCAGATGAGATTTTATATTTCCCTAATTTTTTTGCACCCGTACGTTATTGAATTTTTTATACCGAAATTACAGACACAGCGTTTTGCATCCTCATTTATAATGCAAACTGAAGTAAGTGGAATTTGCTCCGTTGCTTTGCGGCGTCTCTGTGTTTCTTGACTCTTACAATCTAGGGACTTTCAAGGCCAAAGTGAATATGTTTCTTCAGGGTAAGCGTGTATTAATAATAATTTATGTCGGTCCTGCCGCACACCGCAAGCCCGTGTAATAATAATATTAAAAAAAACAGGTTGTATTAAAGTATTGTGGTATGTACCTATTTCTAAGTAAATTATGGAGGCATCGGTTTTTGACATATGGAGAAAACATTGCGGATCGGATATAATACATTTTTTATTAATTTGGACAGAAGTCCGCTATGTTTTTCGTCAAATATCTAATTTTACATTATTGTCAAAACCGCTAGAATCGGGAGCCAGCCCTATGACAAATCGATTTCATATATCCCAGAAGATTTATAGAAGACTAAAAACTATTTCAAGGTCTAGTTATTTAATACTAATTTATCTTCATTTAAAAAAAAACGGTCGTGAATTAACCAAGCCCATTGACACGTTAGTTCTCTCGTTCCACATTTGTGAGTTAGTTCTCCATCTCGAATGTTAAATGCGTTAAGCGAACACTTTCTTACATCAATCGAAAATATTGTTGGTTTACTTTTAATATTATTTATTAAACATAAATTTCAACATGGAAAAAAGTGCTGTTCCATCTGCAAAAATGATTGGGCAAATAGTCCGAATAAGATTCACATTAGTGAAGAGTTGTGAAAATCGTAAGTAGCTTCTGCCTCACAGTTTTGCCCATTATTGCGGTTTGAATCCCGAGGGATCTCATATTTTATATCAAAACACATTTTCAATCATTTTTCCTGTCATGATTCTTTCTTCAGGTCCCAAATTTTTACTCAAAAATGTGAAAAATTTCCGAAATCAGGTAACACTATTAGAACGGATTAGGCGACACATGCGACACGACACGTACAGTGTTCGAATTCGGAACTAAATAATTTCTGATCACATCTTTGTTTCGCTGCAGTCGTCGTTCGAAATCAATATAGCGTACTCGAATTGTCACGTCTTTATGCAGCAATGCTATGAAAGATTTCTATTTTATATGGCGTAATAGTAGTCGCACATAGTGAATCGTTCATTAATGTAAGATTGGTAACACTTAATATTTATTTACTCGCTAGGCCTTCTATGAATGCGTGTCCCCTATAACATAAAGTGCTTAAATAAGACAAAGGAAATACCATACACGTGCAACATCCATCTTCTACACATATTTTGTATTTATATCGCGATTCGGGGAATAATAAATTTTAGCAAAATTCGTAACCTACATCTCGTTCGGTTACATCGATGCTCTACAATCGCCGTTATACAAAATGGCGGCTGCAATTCTAAGGTTGCAATAACCGCGTAATAACTAGGTAATAATAACATTTGTGTAGATGATGAAAATTTATTATGATTTTTAATATTGGCGGACAAGTCTTAATTTTTGTGCATGAATAATTTTTATTTTAGTTTGCTACACATTATGTATCCTAGATAAGTATTATATTTTTATTTAAAACTTTTGGGATTATTGGTGTTGGTTCTGTTTCTACCATCTACTATTGCGTATTGTGGTTATTTTTTTGTTGTTTACGTGAATAGGTATCGTGAGAAATCAATCATGCTAAAATTAGATGCGAGGTTAGCTACTATAATGCTGCCAAATAAGAAAGGTAGGTGAATCGCCCTATGTAGGTTTTAACACGCCAATCCCCGCTATCCATATTACATTTGTGTGCAAGTGTGAGTGAGCGTTGTACGCCTCGTGACCTCGATGTAAGGAAGAAACACATATATATCTTGCTGTTCTAGAAGGCTGACGACGTCATTCCGATCGTGGCGTGGCTACAACGCACCGCACAGCAAGACGAACATTGAGAAATCAGAAATGTGAACGGCCACCCACTGCTTGCTTTCCTTCTACCTAAATCATTTGAAAGCAATGGCTATGAACAGTTACTGCACTGACTTCTGCCATACATGTTGATTTTCTAACTGCGCATCATCTATAAGTAATTTGTGAACATTTGGACTCATTCCCAATGCTTATTGTTCCAACAACAATTAGGTATAGTATTTAGGGACAAACTCAAGATTTACTTTCGCCGTATATTATTACAAGTTGTTATCCACATTCAATATTAACACTAACCAATATTATGTATTTTGTTATAAGTAATTATTTGTTGAATTATTATGAATGAGATCAGGCGTTGAGTGACGAGTCAAATATCTACTCAAGTACCTATAGCCTACTAGCGATGTGTGTGAGATTGTGTAAGTTTGACTGGTAATTTTTTTCAAATTCCCGATATTCTGGTTTAAAAATAATATTTATATATGCTTCATTTCTTTCTCAATATCCTTTACGGACATTACTATTTTTAACTGCTTTCATTACAATCGATAATATTATTAGCATCGTTAAAACAACCTATTCAATTTGGTCGCACTATAAAAGATGGCGATCGCGATGTTGTATACTTCTGTTTGCACGAGACGTGACGCATAGCGAGCGAGTACCTGCGTCTCATTCCAAAACCCGACATCGTAACAATTGCAGCTTCAGTTTCCATCTCTTTCTGTAATTTATATGCTAAAAATAACGTTCGTAGAATAAACAGACAAGGTTATGTTTGGAATTCACTCACAAGAATTTATAGTATCAAGGTGTTTTAACTAAGACAAACGTACATACTATATATTTTTCCATTTTTCATAAATAGGAAGCTTATATGATGGTATTTAAAATTATACTTAAATAATTAAATTCAATCGCTCCTAATTGCTAAGCAAGGGTGATTACCTAAAATGATTACATCATTGGATATGTTAAAATTGTTTCCCGGTGAACAATTAATAACTTAGCGAATCGTTAATTAATTATGTAGAAAAAAAATTGCATATCAAATGAATTCTTACTAAACTCTTAGAATCGACCAAATATTTTAAAATATTTACATTGGATAATTAAATAGGATGTAGATTATTATATAATAATCTTGATGAGCTGAAGGGTGACAGTATTATTTAAGTTCTTGCTTTATCCTATGACATATATATTTGGAAAGATATTTAAATAGTAGTTACAAGTTACAATTAAACCAATTTAATAACTTTGGACAACACTTGAATACTGATTATTGTTTATATATTTGCCATAAACTTTAAAATAATATGTTCATTGCAGTTTATCAGGGCTATCGACGTAATCTTATCAACAGTAATTGACTGATAGTAATGCATGACTATCTTTGTTTAAATCGTATTTAGTACGTCCTTCTGCCTTCTTTTATTTTAAGATTAATTACGAAAAATTAAAAAAAAAAAAAAAGATTTTCGTGCTTGTTTGGAATACCTAGTAGTAAAGATAAAAAGATAAAAGATATTTTTGCATTAGATAGCCCGTTATTTATGTAGATTGTATAACGGGGGGAGTCGTGGGCACAGCTAATAAGATTATTTTAAAGATAATTTAGTTCGTCAAAAAAAAAAATAAGCAAGGTAATTCAAAAGTTTTATTTTCAATTTCAGTTACTCTTTAATGATGGCGGAGTCTACGACAAATGTAGAAGACTTGGAAGACGGCGAAATTGAGAGTGGAGATGAAGAATCGACTGAGGTTAATAGTGAGGAGAAAAATGAAGAACCTGTTGTAACTGTTGATATCGACGAGAGACTTGACGAGAAACCCCAGGAAAAATCAGATACTCAGGATCATTACTATTCTAAGTCAGGTAAGAAAAAGAAGTCGAAATCTAATAAAGGAGAACAAAAGTTTAAAGATAAAAGTAAAAAAAATCGGAAATATGTCACTCCAACAGAGGATGACTTTGCTGGTAATATTGAAAAAGCAATCAGAAAAGCAATGAAAAAAAATGATGAAGGAGAAAGCTACATGGAGAATGACGTTGATGAACGTCGTAAACCTAAAAAAAGAAAGAAATATGAAGGGAAAGAAGGTCCTAATAAGAAACGAAAGAAACAAGACTATGGGGATGAAATGGATGAAAGCGAGATGATGTGTGTAAGAGGCGCGTCACCAGTGCAAAGACAATCGCCAATTGAGATGTACCAGGATGATGAAAGAGATTCCTATGCTTCCGATAGTAGTCATGACTCTAGAGGACATCAACACCATCGTCCTCAAAGGCACCGACAAAATCAACGCGATCGAAACAAAAATAATAAAAATGAACGTAGAAGAGCTCACCCAAACCAAGACCCAGATGGCGTTTGTTTATATTTTATGCAGGGAAAGTGCCACAAAGGCGATGACTGCATTTATTCACACGATGCGCAACCTCCTCGTAAAATGGAATTGTGTAAATTTTATTTAATGGATTGTTGCGCGAAAAGAGATAAATGTTTGTATATGCATGCTGACTTTCCTTGTAAATATTATCACACTGGGCTTCCTTGTATATACAAAGATGATTGTAAGTTCGCGCATGGTAAACCATTATCTGATAATTTAAAAAATATACTTTTGAAACACATAGAATCTGCTCCTAAAGAAATTTTAGGTGATTTTCCTAGATTGAATAGGGAAGGTGCAATGAAAATGATACAAACGACTCAAGCTAAATTAATGCAACAATTTTCAGACTCAACTGATGTTCAAGATAAGAATATACCATCGCTTTTTGAATTAAATATACCCAATCCTCAGGCTATGGCAGAATCTTTACAAATGAATCAATTTGGCAACGAAAGACAAAACAAGATGTCTTCAAAAGTACGACAGTCGAGGTGGCAAAATGATAATTCAAATCAACATTTTAATACCAATTTGTCACCAGGTGGTGGAAACTCCGGTATATCAGGCACATCTAATGTTCTCAGTATTAAGAATTTAACTGGAGTTTTGACGCCACGCCAAATTTCAGATCTCACAAAAATGGGCATTGATAATTTAGATCAATTAGGACAATTGACAGTATTGCAGCTGAATAGCATTGGGCTTTCTTTGAAACAAATTACGGAAATTCAACTTAATACCATGAGCATACAAAAACTAGGTTTGATAAATTCAAACACTGAATCACAGTCAACTCAATTCTTAAGTACTACGGTTAGTACGAAAGACTTAGATTTACGAGTACCTCCGGTCATTCCAGTCTCTAATAATGTAACGGTTTCCTCTGATTTACCGGGAAAGGATGTCGACATGCGCTTCCAACCAGCGTTAACTGTCCCGGCAAATGAAGATGCTCCTTTAAATAAAATTATTCACAAAGATGCGCAACTTACACGAGACATGATTGATATAGATCAATATACAAAAGATGCTTTAAAATTCGCTACTAAAGATAAAGAAAATATTGATATCTCAAATGAGTCTTTTGAAAATGAAAAACCAGTTATTTCACATGAATCAAAAGACGTCGATCATAGAGTATTGCCGTTCCCTGATGACGGTCCAAGGATACTACAAACCGCTATTGCAGACAGTAATGCAAAAAAAGAATGCGACACGGATATACGATTTCTGCAGCCTGAACCACTGTTCAAGAATCCTGAAAAAAGACATCGTCGTTCCACGACAGACGATGATGAAGATAATAATTTGTTAATAGATGAAAAATGGTATTCCAGTGACGAAGAAAAAGGAACTAAGAAGAAGTCTCCGGCATCATCACCACTACAGAAATCATTATCGCCTCAAACACCCACTCCGCATGTTATAGAACCTGCTACAGTTTTGAGTAGGCTTGGCGATCTTTCAAAAATAGATATAAGCGACGAGGTAACAAAACTGTTGAATACAATGAAAAATAATTTACCACAAAATAAAGGTGAAAATAATACTGAAGATAGTGATTCCAATAACGTAAGAGATCCTCGTTCTAGACGATCTCCTGATAAAATAAGTGAAACTAGCAAAGTAGCGATAAAAAAGCCCCGAGTATCGATATACGAATGTGTTGATGGTGAGCCAACAGATGGGCGGCGAAGAACCGACGTGGACTTAAGACAAACTGATTACAATATGCCAGCTTTTGGAGACACAGATTTGAGGCAAAGTTCTAGTGGAGATATAGATTTCCGATTAGGCTTACCATTTAAACCTATTCCTAATTATACTCCTGCGTCAGAAATAAATGGATCAATCAACAGCCATCCACCTATAAATTATAAACTATTAGCCATAGAGATTCCCCGGCCAGATTATACAGATATTAGAAACAGTACAGCAAAATCGCAAGCTTTGTTGGATCCTAGGCTAAGAAAGGTGTTCCGTTTGTCTGTAGATGAATCCAATAGCGATAGTGAAAAGTCATCTAAAACTACACCAACAGGGCCACGAGTAGATCCTCGACGAAAACCAAAAGACACAATGGAGAACTCTAGTCAAGATCAGAAATCTAATTCATTAGAGTTGCAAACTATTTTGCAAAATTCAAATTGGTATAAGGACTTAAGCTCTACACAAAAAATATTCGTCAATCAACACTTAGCACCTGTAACTCAATTAATAAAACAGTATCAACAAGAAAAAACTCCAGGAAAGAAATTTGATCTTATACCTATACAAACCAACAACGTATTATGCAATATATTTACGCACTTGGGCATTTCCTTAGGTGAGAATGGAGAATTTTCTTATTTACCTAAACCTAAGGAAGCTTTACTCAAAACCCCAGTTAATTTTAATCAAAACTCGAATCCTTTTGGTTTAAACACTAATATGGGCGTGCCATCAAATATGGACTCAAATAACATAAATATGATGAACATTCCACCGATGGGTATGGGAAATATGAATAATATGAATAACATGAATTTAGGCAACATGCACGGTTACAATCAATCCCTACCAGACCCCCGTGGTGGTCCAACCCCTGGTTTGTTAGGTATAGCACCTAATATGCCACATAATTTTAACAATAATAAATTCGGTGGTCCCAATAATTTCGGTAATATGCCTTTCAATGGCCCAGGTCCGGGGAATGATTTTAATTTTATGGATGGAGAGCAAAACTATATAAGGTTTCCAAACAGAGGAGGTCATAGAGGTCGAGGAAATGATCGTTGGAATCGTGGTGGCTCTGGCAGAGGACATAGAGATCGGAAAAATTTTAATGATCGCGGTAACTGGAAAAACGATAGGAATTAAGATATATAATATCAAATTAGTAGTACAAGACGCTAATAATTTGATATTGTCATGTATTTAAAATAATTAAATTATTTGTATAATGTAGAGAATCCCTCACATACTAAAAATGTGATCAAGTTTATATTATAATTAATGTTATGACAGACATATTATGTAGGTAGGTACAGTTCTTTGTATAAGTTATATCTATAAATACCTTAGGTTATACAGTCTTTATGTAAAAGGTCTTATCAAATGTAAATATTTTTACGTAGTATGTCAATATCGGTATCATTATAAATTTTATATTTTGAAGTTAATTATGTTTAAATAGTTACAAATCACTATAAGAGCCAAATGTTTTAAGACTGAGTGCAAGTTCGTCATTGAGATTTTTATGTTTTTTAATGTATTCCTGTTTCAATTTGATAATAAATTTGAGATAGTGCGATTTTCACACTAGCTTACAATTTAAAAGTAGCTTCTGAAATTCTTCCAGGACATTTATTCGCATCTATAACGTCATATTTCAGATTTGTATTGATGAATTACTAAATCAAGGTCACATTGTGCAAGCAATATTAAATTATTTACTTTTAATAATAGATTGTTGGAATAATGTACATTAAATAAGTATAGATTTTGGCTGATTTGTAATAAGGAGTAGCAATCGTAAAAGGGGCCTACTCGTCTTTCAAATAAATTTATGTTTATATAAATCAATGCTCTTGATTTAATACCTTAACCAGTTATTTCATGAAGTCATTGCGATTTCAAGATATTTATGTGCTACATAATAAGTATGTTTATTTACAAGGATTATAAACAACATGTTTATGAGGAAACAGTTATTTTATGTACGGGATATAAATATTTGGACAAATCGATGCTTGCCATGCCATGCTTGTTTCAGGTAAAAAAAAATGTGGATGTATTTCAGTCAACACGATAAGCATGCTTGAATTTGCGTAAGTATCAAAGTCAAAGCCATTTATTCAATTTAGGCCCCAGAAGGGCACTTATGAAGGTCACATTTACTGATGTTACCACCGGTTCGGAACTCAGCCTTCAACTGAGAAGAAGTCACGATGCTGAAGAATATATTCTCATCGGTATATTCATGAAAAAAATACATAATTTAAGTATCTTTAGGATTTATTGAATTCAAAACAGATGCAACATAATTGGAGAAGTCTATTTTTAAACGGTTAGCTCCCGTTTTTATGTTGATCGTTACTTGAGACACTTTGGAAAATGTTGAAGCTGAAAATATAAAAGAAGGCACATTTTAGAGTTACACACAAGCAATTAAATAGGTAGATAAATAGGTACTGTTGTGCTGACAAAAGAGAACTTACGAATAACAAGAAATAAATATCTAGTTTATCAAACAAAAGAAACCCAACTCATCAAAATAAAAAATAATGAAAAAGATCCATACAAAGGTTCAAAGCATCCATGTCATCATTTTCATCTGTACAATTGTAGAAGAGAACACATTGTTTCGCTGATAATTTAGGCTGAGATACGAAGTAGTTATAAAGGAGTTCCATTTCTCTCGCTGCTGCTTGTACCGTGTTCGGGGAACAGACTAGTATCACTCCTTGGATTTCAAGCCGTAGTGCAGGCCAGCACGTCTCAAACCTGAGCAAAATATCTTTGAATGTTTTATTACCTACCTTCTATTAAAACTGTAACCTAACAGATTGTGTCTGTAGGCAAATTAAAGATTTTAATAAATAAGTTACGACACGGTGTTACGGTGTATCTGACTAAAATACCTACATAGATTTTTGGTGTCCGTCTGTTTGTTCAAAAAAGCGACTGGTGACTGGACAGCTTTTGATGATACTTTTTATGTTTTTAAGCTTATGACTGGACTTCAAAACTGAGTTTGTATACCTACTTATATTTTGGAGATAGCGGGAGTTGGAGATATCTTAAAAATAGAACCAATGAAAGATACGGACAAAACATGGTATAGTATAAAGCATTAGAAGTAGGTAGGTAGCTACTAATATTGTGTAATAAGTTTGATACTTGATAACGAATATAATACCTATAGGGGCTAAACGGATCATGAAGAAATTTTGCTCGTAAGTAGATTATACCCTGGATTTGTAGATACCTGGGGTAGATACTTTAGATAAGTACCTACTTGTACTTTTTATTTAGATAACATCATAATTTGCCCCACGAGTAAGAATGGGGCGCGATGGCGCGATGCGATGCGAATGATTATATGTGCTTAGGTATATGGTCATGTTTAAATTGTGCAAGTTTACGGTAGTCTGTCTATTATGCAGTGAATAAAAAAATAAAAATACTAATCATTTATAGGTACACTATTTATAATTCTAATTCTAATTTGTTAGCAATCTACTACGAATAAACAATCAATAATATAGATTCATTCTACGTAGGACTTTACTTTTAATTACTTCAGTCATTGTGATATTTAATTATATACTTAGGGTAGGTGACAAAGTATAATGAATACATGATATCTAACTAAATAAATGGAACAATCTTCCGTCACCGTAGATATTGGTACTATTATAGATACCTACCTACTTAATGCCCGATTTACCGATTCATCATTTTCGATGAGCTTGTCGATTAAGTAAGTGTGTAATGTACTTATACTTAACTCGTAACTTAATTAACGTGTTAATTATGTCTTTAGTTTAGTTGTGAGGTTAGGATAGATTTTCGCCATTTTTTTTACTTCCTACTTATACTAGGTAGTTAAGTTAAGGGAAGAGTAAGGTTACTCTTCCCTTCTCCGCCTTACCTAATAATACTACTGATGAAAAAATTGGGTACCTACCTACTTATAAAAAGTTCTTTGAAAAGTTTTTCACTTCTATAAACATCAGAACTACGTTAAAAACAGATTTCCACATGAGTTAACTCGTTTTTTAAATGCCCACTAAGTAGTATCTGCCGATTTTTACACTCGTTCTATCCTTAATGTTGCGATTGTTGACAATCAATCGATAAGTTTATCGTGTGACAAATTCATCACCATCGAAAATGTGGAATGTGTTATCGAACCTAGGCTATAGGTAGTAGCTATAGCCTAACTTGGGCCTAGTTTATCTGTATTTAGGGAAAGATTTTCTTTCAAATTAAAGAAGCCACAGGTTCGATTCCTAACATTCTCGAGCTCGAGCTTTTGGTGAAGAAAGAAATTATAAGGAAACCATAGCACGGTGGTAGAGTAGTTTGTAGTACCCGATTGGCTGGCTACCACCCTAAAGTTGAAAATCTGTCGCCAAGCATCTGCCGGTGTGTTCCAAAGGCTGCACTTGAGAGCCAGTTCCCTTCTCTAGGCGTATGCTTACGATCTTCAGCCTCATCATCACTGACCATTTTAAGATAATGTTCAAATAAGGCCTATTCATAGTAAAAAATGAAATACTGTTTGTCAAAATAATGGGCGCTTGTTAGAGTTTACAAAATCTCACATAAGTATTTGTTTCATACCTGTGATCACCGCTACAATCCCACAATTCTATATCTATATTACTGGTCTTTCCGTTAACTGTCAAGTTGGATAATTCAAACTCCACTATCCTGACGCCCTGAGTTGGTCTGACCACTCCATCTTCTTCTATGTTTGTTGACTCTGATATGAAGTTTGCTATTTGAGTTTTGCCGCTCTGAAAAAGTTTCGATGAGCTTTTAATTAGTAGGTACCTATACTTAATTGAATTAATTAACAGACTTGGATTTAATGAATTTCAAAGGATATGCTGTGAATTCAAGAAATGAATTCCATTCCAGAATATTGCTTGAGTAGTATTTTTAGACATCCTGGTTTAGCAAAATTCTTCCCTTATTCCCTTATTCCTTATTCCTTATTCCTTATTCTTTCATCTATAATATCCTTAGTAATATTATAAAAGCATTATGAGTATTTATGAATCTTAAGCCGGTGGTTACATTTCAATATAAAACACAAAAAAAATGATGTAGGTAATATGGCTGATTAGTAGCTTGAAACCCGAAGATAGACATTAGATAGTTCTAATGTTGGGAAGGCGGAACAACCCGCAGGGCACAGTTAGTATTAAAATAGCTTCAGTTCCACGAAGTAAGACGAGCAAACGAGAAATACTTAGATTGTTTTTCTGAGATAAGAGTTCGTACAAACAAATTGAAATCAAGGCTTTCGAACCCGCATCAGAATCTTTTCAATAGTTTTCGCATGATCCTCATCCACAGAAGACAGGTAGGGAAACCACAAATAAGTAATCAAACAACATAGACCTATAATTATACGTCCATGTCAAACAATATGTTTTTATGGTATATATCCTACTAGCTGCCTCACGCGGTTTCACCCGCGTTCCCGTGATAAAAAGTAGCCTATAATACTCGGGGATAATGTAGCTTCATATTAGTGAAAGAATTTCTAGAATCCGACTGGTAGATCCAGAGATTAGCCCGTTTAAACAAACAAACAAACAAACAAAAAAACTCTTCCGCTTTATTATATTATTATAGTATAGATCTTCACCTGAGATCTTCACTCACTGTTTAATAACCATTTAATAACTTAACGTTTCAGTAGGAATTATTTTTGACATCCAAACAAAGTAAAATTTTGTGGTCTACTATAGTTAGACCACAAAATTTAACTTTATAATAATACAAAGATAATAGCAATCATTCAAACAAGATTATTGCTCTATTATTAAATTAAGTACTGAATAAAAAAAAGATAATGCATGAGTGCTGAGCATGAGTGAGATAAAGTGATAGTGCATGAGATATAGTGACAGTACTTACATCAGAAGGTCCGATCATTAGTATTTTCAACTTATTTTGATGCATACTTTGTATTAAAATGTGTTCTTATTCAGTTGGGATTAGTAAGGTGGAAGGTAAGGCTGCACAACCTCAGAACTTCACTCTCTGTATAGATATTGAACCTTTTATCCTAATGGTGACTATGACAGCAGCACTGTTTTGTATATACCTTTGTTGTTGCTTGGCAACGCTGTTATCTGTCACTAAACTGAAATACTATGAACAAGGCCTAAAGGCCTTGTTCATAGTATTTCAGTATATATATTAGTACAGTATAGTGTATATATATATATGTAGTGTATAGTGTAGTTCATAGTATTTCAGTATTAGTATTTGTCTCTTTTTGGTTTACCAAAAAGAGACAAATAGTGAAACAAGGAGGGACACTCAGTAAGTCAAAACCTTACCAACGTCAAAACCGAATATCCAATTTCTTAGGTCAAAACGACAGCTATAGCCGTGGCTATAGCGTTCCGAAAGTTTAAATAGGTCAAGACTTGACCTATTGACCGTCAAGTCCAATGATGTCAAGTTCATAGAAATAAATATACACCTAGAAACATAGAAATAAATATACCTAGAAAGAACGTTGCCATACTACACGAATATATAAAACAGGCCAACTTTTACAGGCTGCTGCGCGTAACAGCTACGTTTTACGCTCCCTCTGCGTCATTCTGCTTGTCATAGTGACGTTCATAATGATAATAGTTGTTGAAATATTCCAATTAAAATCGGGAGAAAGTTAAATATTGAACCTTAGAAAATATTATTGAACATTATTTTGCATTTTTATTTATTTTTATTTGATTTAGCCTCTAACAGTTAGGGGCTATTTTTATCGACGCGTGCACAGCTGCAACACTCTATCTGGATTTATCCTTAATCAAAGGTCAAGTTATAATAAATATGTAATAAATTGTAATGGTACCGTTCCTGAGGTATCAAATGTTTTACTAGGATAACTAAAAAAATAACTTTATTGCACTTTATTGCTTTATTATAACTAAATACTTTTTATTCTAGCGAATAATTTTCAGCGTGCCTTCGGAGACATAAGATCTATCTGTGTGCTCTATCTGTGTTTATAGGTTTTCTGAAGAACTTTTTGACCTGGTACCGCCATCCATCACATTTGTACCACTGCATCACCAGCTATTATTCGTATTGTAAGATATCGGCGGTGCCCACTTACCAGGTGGCCATCTACTTGCAAGTCAACATGCAGACTTTTTTTATACAACTTAGGTGGCAACCGAGCATACAGCTCGCCTGATGGTAAGCGGTTACTGTAGCCTATAGAAACTTGCTACACCAGTAGGTCTACCCAAAAGCCAAACGCTATACCTGCCGTTTGTTTTTCATGGAGCAGTCACGTGACTTATCTTAAACTTATGTAATTTTCCCACATTTTTCATATAAAATATACTTCCTGCAAACAGTTATGCTGACTAAATGTCTCCTGGACATGGCTGGGGCGTCACTAGAACTTTGCCGATCATGTCTAAATCTCTACTCTCTCTCTCTCTCACTCTCCATTACTCCATGAGAAACGGTGTCCTGTTGTTGCGGCGAATACTAAAATACGATATTAATTTCAATGTTCATCTTTATTTAGCATCCTTTTTATGTAGTTACGTACCACAGCGGAGAGCAATCTTTGAAACTTGTTGACATAAAACGATACAATTGGACACTTTTGTCAATGCACCACTTATTTTTAAATCTCTCAAACTTTATAGACAGGCTAAACTTTGTATAAAAGAACAAATTTTAATGTTTTCTTTCTGTTTACTCCGATGCAACAGTAAATTCTCAAGGATTAGAAAAACAAATAGTGTCTTGTTACTTACCTAACGGTACCGCTGCCTGTGGTGGATGGTAACTGTTTCTAACCGCCCGCTCCCTTGCCTTGAGATAAAAACTACCATAGTGTAGCTTGCGGTCTTCTTGTTCATTACTCAGGCTGGGTGTGCCGTTATCTAGGATAAAATATACTTGCATTGCACCATATTCCTAGTTACATCATACTTGACGATCAACATTTTTAACAATAGATCAAGTACAAGTCGTTCCTGAAAAGTATTTTCATCAGAGGTTCGTGATTTTCTGAACCACTGCATCAAGAAAGAAATCTCCAACGCCATTTTTACCATAATAGTTTATAAATTATAGTTGCACACTATGAATAGGTATTTATCTCTGTATTAAGAATCAAAAAGTAGAAATTAAAAGAAAAAAAAAACAAATAAATTGTCATAAAACAGAATGAGATATGGGGCTGGTAGAGTTCTAATTGGGTTTAAATTTTGTGAATACCAATAGCAGATGCCACTCTCAGTAATCTGCAGTATATTACGTATTCTAAGAGAGTAGAGCTACTGCTCTAAACCCTGATGAAGGCAATTCAATTAAAATAGGTTTACCTACTGTAAGTATCCCATAATGTAATTATTATTAGGTATTTTGTTTACATAAAAAAATCGCCTTAACATCATTATTTGCCTCGAGCCCGCTATCGTCCCCATGGAAGGCTCTGGCAGTGCCCATGGTGGAGTTTCAACCGTTAGCGCCTATTATTATAACCTAAATGAGGAAAATAAGCGGTGTAAACTAGAGTGCGAGTCGGACGTGGGATTCGGAGCCAGTTCCGTAGAATACAAATAAAACCAACTTCGGTTTGTGGATGTGTATCTTACCCTTACTGTGCTTTTGCTTGACATTGGTAGTAGGATCGAGGAAGTAAATTTTTTAAAAGAAAATTTTAATTTTGTGTCAAATTTAGGTATACTTACACCGTGACTTTTTATTCGTCTTAGAAACCACAGCCCGCTTAATGTACCCAATGAAAAGGTACTAATCTATATATATAAAATGCTTTGTCCTGAATGACTGAGAATCAACGCACAGCCTAAACCGCTGATTGTAGAGACCTGAAACTTGGAGGGTGTGTTCTCTGTATGACGTAGGCATCCGATAAGAAAGGATTTTCCGAAACTCTACCCCTAAGGGGGTGAAAAACGGGGGCAAAGTTTGTATGGGACAACGTGATTCCTTGGTCCGATTTACTTAAAATTTTGCATAATCATTCCTTAACAGAATTGATGGAAGACGTGTTTCGTATTCTATTGAAACTCATCGCCTAACGGGGTCAAAAAGGGGTAGAAAGTTATTTTAGGGGTGATTTGCATCGAAGTTGATATCAATACTCCTTAGTACTTTTGATTTAAATAACATTTTTTATTTTGACACATGTTTGAAATCTAAATCCGATTTTCACAGATTACAGAATAAGGCAGATGGAGCAAACGGAACACGGGAGTGAGGCTAAAAAAGCAAATACAAATTGAAAAACACATACCTGGTATTCGCTTTTAAATTTGTATTTGCGTTGTTATAATAATTAAATAAGACTTTGAGTTCGATTTTTTAGTGTAGGTATAATATAGGTTTTTAGTTTTAATTGTAAAAATATCTGTGTTTGATTTGTTGTGTCTAATATTCAGTGGCGTGCATTAGTTTTCGAAGGAGAAAATTCAAACCGTACGCGGGTGAAACCGCGGGGGTCTGCTAGTCATACATAAAAAACTAAATTACATAATTTAAAAAAATAAATTAAAATTCATTAGAATTATGACAAATCGACGTATAAAGTGGTAGAAAATACCAACCTAGAGTCGAGTAGATTGCGCTCATTACAGGATGTTTAAAACTACGTAATGCGTCATAAATTCATAATGAATAATAATTGTTTTTATTTCACTATAGAAAAATGTAACATTTTTTTTAAAATTATTATTACCTACCTATTCATTGGGTAGGTAGGTACATTATGTGGGTTATGTTTCTAAGACGAATGAAAAGTCACGGAGTAATATTTAGCTATAATATTTATATTACTTACTTATTTTCAAAATTTCAAGACTATCGTACTAAGCAAAGAAGTGACCGATAAACGGACAGAGTAGCCACAATAGAGAATAGATTACAGCCTGGTGCAGATACGCTCGGTTCAGTACCCTGAACAAATTTTATGCTAGCTTCTCCTAAGCTGATACTCCTTATCAGATAATTTTATTTATAGAACTATCTTATGTCTGCGGGTCCACCCACATTGTAATGTTTGTCCGTGACTGCCACTAAGCTGGCTGCGCCTTTATTCACAGCGCAACGATACAAAGCCTAAAACCTTCCTCAAAGAGCTCTCTAGGTTGCTATCAAAACCGTATTAGTGCAGTACAGCTCAGAGACTCGAGTTATAAACACTATGGAGATATAAACAAAACCAAGCGCAACGTCTTTTATAGCGTTTTTGGCTAATGTCCTTCCCCGTGCAACTGTTCGATTTGATCATGTTTCCAGAGACAGTCTGCTGAAGGATGATCTATTTTGCAACATTATCTGCATTTTGAACGCATTCAATATATAAAATCATAAATAAATAGTGGTATAAGTATAGGTATAAAAGGAAAGTAATGTTTTATTATATTTACAGAGGATTTGATGCGAAATTGATAACAAGTAGGATCCAGATAAGGGTTTGATGCACAGCTACGAACAATAACATTAGTCGCTACTAGTCATACAAAGTTTGTAATGATCGGCTTAGTTAACGGAAACATCTTCGATTACATTACAGCTTACGTCACTTTGATAAAACGTAAAGACTGCATACCGATAGCCTGTATACAGTTAGCAGTCCCGGAAGCTTTGCACCTGCCTCGTGTCGTATACAACCATCCTACCTAACTGTTACCACACCACTCCAGAACTTGATGTTATTCAAACTGAATATTACCTGAGGTAAAAGGACGGAACTTTTCACACAAAGTTTTCTGTATAGGTAAGTCTGAAATGGATTGATGACGTTATAAACATAAAGGTAAATACTTTTTTTTTTACACCACTAAGGTGACAAACAAGCATACGACCCGCCTGATGTTAAGCTGTTACCGTAGCCTATGGACACTTGCAACACCAGGGGCATCACTCGCGCGTTGCCGACCCTGCAGAAATCTCTTCAAACCCTTTTTGAAGAACCCCATGCTGTACTCCATTGGAAAAACCACGGCAGGCTCATTCCACAATCTGAGCGTCCGAGCTCCGTTGAGCCCGCACAGTTCGAAACACAACTTACACCTTCTTTACTGGACTTATAGAAAGTGTTTTTATACAAGTGAAGTGTTGCTTGAGAGGATTCACCTTGTTATTTTTGTAGATGGTATCCCTAAGTCTATCTATATGCAACAGGATGTTTATTAGGTAGCCAAATGGCAAAAAACGGAACTCTTATTGATTCGTCATGTCTGTCTGTCTGTCCGTGCGTCACAGCAACTTTTTTTCCGAAACTATAAGAACTATAATGTTGAAACTTGGTAAGTAGATGTATTCTATGAACCGCATTAAGATTTTCACACAAAAATAGAAAAAAAAAAAACAATAAATTTTGGACTTCCCCATACTTAGAACTGAAACTCATTTTTTTTTAAATAAAACCCATAAGTTTGGGGTCTATGGATAGGTGATAGGAAAAATGATATTGAGGTTTCTAATATTATTTTTTTCTAAACTGAATAGTTTGCGCGAGAGACACTTCCAAAGTGGTAAAATGTGTGTCCTCCTCCTCATCATCATCATCATTTCAGCCTATTGCAGTCCACTGCTGGACGTAAGCCTCCCCCAAGGTTCGCCACATGGCCCGATCTCCCGTTTTCGCCATCTAGTCACCACCAGCCACTTTTTTCAGGTCGTCGGTCCATCTTGCCGGAGGGCGTCCTACACTACGCTTGCCGAGTCGTGGTCTCCATTCGAGAACCCGTCTACTCCACCGATCATCGGTTCTGCGACAGATGTGACCAGCCCACTGCCACTTCAGTCTGCTACACTTCTGTACTACGTCAGTGACTTTGGTTTTTTGTCGGATAATCTCGTTCCGGACTTTGTCCCTTAACGAGATTCCGAGCATACCCCTTTCCATAGCTCGCTGTGTGACGTGTAGTCGGTGGGCTAGTTTCACTGTCAGGTTCCACGTCTCGGCTCCGTATGTCATGACCGGCAGGACGCACTGATTGAATACCTTGGTCTTCAGGCATTGTGGCAAGGGTGACTCGCAGCTTTCCAAATGCTGTCCTCCTCCTGTAACTTCTTAAATAAAAGAGAATGTTGAAACTAAAAAAAAAATATGATGTACATTACGATGCAAACTTCCACCGAAAATTGGTTTGAAGTATTTTTTCATAAATTGAAATTCATATCAAATACTCAGGTCTATACTACCATTTACTTATATACCTACAGGTTTGTACGGAACCCTCGGTGCGCGAGTCTGACTCGCACTTTGCCGTTTTTTTTTATTTTTTATTGTTCCTTTTTTCGATATTTTCATAGGATATAATTTTAATAAGCATACTACTATATAGTATGCATAGTTGTTATTACCTTTATGAACATGCTTGAGAATTGCTTAACTTAATTGCAAAATGACATTTATGCATATCTATCTGAAGATTATTTCAATCAACCTATAGTAGAATGCCGCTAGTAACTAGTTACTATAAGGGTATAGGTACGATTATACATTGTGCGAGTGCTATTATGGATCGTTAGATGATACTATATCACTCTGACAGTACAGGCTGTTGCGCAGGCGTGGGGTTCCGAAACAAATTGAAATAAAATCAAAATGCCTTGTGTGAATAGCATGTTTGGCTCTACACTCCTATTTTACTTACTGCGGTCCGCCTACTCTCAACTGCAAACATTGAACCGAGAATCAGGACATGTGAATTTAATACAAAATGAAATCGTTATCTTATAGTTTTGTATGCATACCTAATAGAGTAGGAAATCAAACAGTTTTTTTTGGATTGGATTATTATGATTATCTAAAGCAATAAGACCAACTACCTTGAACTGGATAAAGAGGAGGCATACTATTCTACTCAATAAAAGGTGGAAGTGGGTGTTTATACAATGCAATAAAGATAAATTATATATGAATAACAATGTAACCTAAGATGAACTATGTAAATAAATCTACCTACTGTATTAGCTATTCTTATGTTTGTACATATTTGTCGCTCGCTGTGCTCGCTTTAGTAGTGAGTGGAGCACGTTATTGCTGCAATGTCACACTTATTATTATCGAGAGAGCCAAATGGTTCCCATCATTACGAGGAACGAGGCCTCGTTCTTAAATGCGGTGTTTATGGAAATGTCCCGCGAAGGTGCATGTAAACTTTTGATGCATTAAAATGTATCATAAGTATCTTCCATTACGCAGAAATGGGGTATCGTAAAAATTAATATGCGAAAACTGTATTTCGTGGCAGAGATAAAATTGATGATGTCTTGTTATCTACTTTGTTTGATACACATCATTAAAATATTATATTGGGTGAGTTCCCAAGATAATATGACACATACATTTAAATACTTTAGTAAGTATTCAAATGTACATTATAATCGAAGGGTAAATTAAAAATCTGGTAAGTATCTGGGTGCAGTACACTTTTCGCCTGTTCTTAACACCATTTGATAACTAACATTTTAAAGGCCTACTTATGTTATCATTTTTTATTGTAAAATTGAACACAATAATGTGGGCGAAACCCGACAAAGAAAAAAAAATGAAGTGTATTGAACATCTCGCGGTGGGCGCCCGGGCGGTTCGCCATTTTATGCTCTAACACGAAATTACCATCATTACATTAATGCCTCTTCCACTGTGAAATATTGCTATGGTGCACCTATTGGCTGCCAGATCTTTGATATTTATACCTTTTAATTTCCGCATAAAAGACGCAGATTTATTATGTTTATTAGCGGGAACACACAAAACTTATTGATTCAATATCGGCAAGCGAACAGATTTCTATGGCATTGTCTGTCTGAAACAATGAGCCATTATTATAACGTTTTGCCATGAGTGGGTACAAAAGTGAAATTAATTTCTACAGAAGAAATATGTCAATATTTGCCATAACCCTTTTATTTGCCCGTGGTTATGCAAAGTTAGTGCCCTTTGAATATTATAGTAGTGTAGTAGGTGTAATAAATGCAAGGCATCCGGGTTCGTCGTGCAATCCAGCCCGCTCACCTACCTACCACACCAACCTAACTATCCTAACGCTGTTCCCAGGTCGACGACCTCCTCCAGCCTCCGCGGCGGTAGATTCGCAGGATACGATAAATTTCAATAGTGCATTGACTGCATGTACCGAGGCCCAGTCCACCATCGTTAGGCACCAAGAACTTAGATCCATTAGTTTACTATAATATATCACTTTCTCTGCATAATGCAGCAATTTGTTTATAACTGCATTATTTTGATGCGAAAATTCCACGAAAAGTCAAGCATTTTTAAAATACCCCTTAAAAAAATATGTTTAAACCAGGGCGCTAGGAATACATAATTTGTACATGTACAACTTAATCTGAACTACGCAACATGCCTTTCAGAATATAAAGTTTACTACGACTAATTGGTAATTAGTTTTACAAGTGCCGATAAATTTATTGCAATGACCGTTGCAACATCACCAGCATGGATGGATTCTGAACTTACCGAAGCTAATACGTTTTTATGATAAAATGCCCTTTTAAAATTGGATATCAAATCTTTATTTGATGTAAGAATTTACATGCTCACTTATAAATGTAGCTTACTCTGAGAAAAAAATATACATACATATTCGTGATAAATTTTCGAGAAATTGATTACTATCGTATTACAAAGTACTTACTACAAATAACACAGTCACATCGCTTGAAAAAGAAATGTTGCAGTTTTATATAATGTTATTTAATGCTTAGTTTGGGATCAGATGACCGTGTGTGAGGAATGTACCAGGTTTCAGTAGAACCCAACTAATATGGCTTACCGATGTACCTGCGCTGAAGATACATTTTTAAAGCGCGGGAAATGCTATTTGTCGGCAGCTGCCGCCATGTGTGCGGAGGGGCGTGAATTGCGAGTGAGACGGAACTAACAGCTGCAGTGTATTATCAACCTTATTTTGGTGGTCTAAGGTTGATTGTAAGTTTAAAGCATTCTTTCGTTAATCTTCGGGCCATACTTTCTTTTCGGTGCGAACGAAGATTCACGACGCGCCTTATCAGTTGGGTACTACTGTACAGTAGTAAAAGAAAGTACATATGGCCCGAAGATTAACGAAAGAATGCTTGAAACTTACAATCAACCAATAGGATTTCCCGCGCTTTGAAAATGTATCTTCTGCGCAGGTACATTGGTAAGCCATATTAGTTGGGTACTACTATGTACTGTAAGTACCTTTTACATTTCAGCCAACAAGTATTTATTAAGTAGTATGGTAGAGTCAATTAATGTTCTTAAACGCCAAAATCAAAATCAAAAAGTAATTTATTTAGTTTAGCCCCTGATACGGCCATTATGAACGTTAACAAAATGACTCTACACCGGTTCCAACTACTTTCACAACTTATTTCTACTGTTCACTTATGAACGTTAAGTTGGTACATACTTACAGTGCTTACAGTTGAATTTACCACCGGTTCGGAATACACTTAAACTGAGAAGACTCCGGCAAGAACTAACCTTGACTTATCAATTCCTTAAACCTGCCTTAATTAACAGTTACCTGCCTCACTTAACTAGCAGTGCCTAAATTGAATAAATAGTTTTTTGATTTGATACAACTTGTTGTACATGTAAAGAAACATGTTTGACACAGTATTAGTAGAGAGGTAGAGCTTTTATTCCCTCGAAGAGCAGCTCGACTAGGGAATTACCTCCACCTTACAGAATACCGCAGCCAAGGACTTAATCTTCGTTCGCACAGGGGCGTTTAAAAAAACGTCAGCGTACGAGTGTTCGTACGCTGACGTTTTTTTAAACGTGAACGTTTTTTTTTATCCTATACGTGTGTATAGGAGAAGTCATACGTTCTATTCATAACGTTGAATATAACGCGCGTATAAATTGTTCGTGGGAACGTGGACTCGCTGTTGTTGTCCTCCGCGTGAGTAAGGTCATCAGAGCTCATCGGTGAGGAGGGAAAGGTAGGTAACGCGTGAGTGGTGCCTCGTGTGTTGCATGCGTCCATATGGTTACAGTAACCGCTTACCACCAGGTGGGACGTATACTTGTTTACTGAGTTTAGTTTTGTATACAACCAAAATCAAAATCAAAAAGTATTTATTCAATTTAGCCCGTGATAAGGCAATTATGAAAGTTAAAAAAATGACTCTACACCGGTTCCAAATACTTTCACAACATATTTCTACTGTAATTTAAAGAAAAACAATGAATACAACATGTAAAATACATGTTTTATACCTAATGTTTTTTTTATTTACTACATTGTTATCGGTTGAAAAGAAAAGTGTTAAATATTTTAGTACAGTGCACTCATAAGTTTCTCTAATTGTGCCCTAAGTGTTTCAGATTTAATGATTTTAGCGTATAGGTGCCGCTTCCATTCGCGGGTTTTTGTGAGGTATGCTCTCGCATTCCGCGTTTATCATTACAGTGATTGTTAGTGGGCTAAGTATTGTAAACTGGGCGTAGTTTTTGCTGCGGCTACTTAAAAGTGTTTTCTAACAACAACATTTACAGCGCCAGGTACGTTCAGCATAATAAAATTAAGACTTAATGCCGGCTCTAAATGTGTACAACTATAACTCAATTGCTTTTTATTGCATCTATTGCAGATGAAATAAAACCAACAATTAGTTTATAAAATAATTTATTTCATCTTTGATAAATAATAAATGTTGAATTATATCTGAATAAGTAGGTACTCTAGCTCATCAAATTAATTAATTTAAGTACTTAAATATTTCAGTAATTTATTGGTATGTAAATTGCCTATTACAAAAATTGTCTACGTTGAGATTTGTAATGGTTTTACCTAGTTATAATAACCCGGTGAAGCTGACTGCCTTCGCTTCATAAAGGTTTTAATAGGTTCATAAGCCGCACGCACGGACATAATATAATTTGCATTTTATGATGAATAAGGACTACAAAATATTCAGAGAAATATGTCCGAGAATACAATTATTAGCATGTACAAAGTGACTGACTGGAATTAGTGAATTTCTTTAGAAGACGTGTAATTTACTGGCATCATTTGCAATTTGCGAAGTGGGCGAAGAGGCGCTCGCGCGGGGTAGAGTCGCAGTCGCACTCGCATTGAGTCATTCTGGAAGTCTGTCTTTATTCATACCTTTGTATAATATGATGGCTGGAACCTTTTAAATCCATGTCAAAAAAGAATGAGAAATTTATAAACAATGGCCGTGCAATCTCCTCGATGTTTTTATTTAACCAATCAGACTTTTGTCTGGACATAAACCTATTTAAAGAAAAGAGCTGAATGAATGACGATTGAGGTTTAATTGCTTGAAGGTTTCTTAGTTTTATTATAATGGTGACCACCAGATACCAGATGTACTTACCATTTGTTCTGTGACTATGTCCAGGGCATATAATGGGTGACGTCACTGTCGTCCGATGCCAGCTTAGTTCAATACGAAATGTTTATTTTATCATACGTCTAAAATCTACGTGGGAGCCGAGATTGCGCCGGGCTGCGCTTGTCTCTCATGTCATTTACTTATAATTTAGTGCTTTGCTACTTGAAATGAAGGATGCATGTAAATGCATCGGCGCACATGTTTATCGCACCTGAAAAATGTGTTCATTCAACTCACGACCTTTTGCAGTTGTAACACAGTCTATGAGCTTTAGTTTAGTATCTAAAATATTCCTTACGCAGATAGGATGAGTTAGCACTGGTTCATTGTAAAGGAATTTTCGCATTCTGTGCCCCATTCACATAATATCTGATTCAAACTGCGTAAGTGATAAGTGTATGACTGATTGATAGTTACTATTGTTTTGGTTTCATGTGCATCATAATAATGTTTGTTTATATTGAATTGTATATTTACATAAAAATTGATTGTTTTATTGTGTGTTCAGTGTTTAGAATATAGTAGGTAACAAATCAGTAGGTCGTGGGTTCGATTCCCACACAGAACATGCATTTGTGTGCATGAACATGTTTGCATGTCCTGATTCTGGGCGTAATTATGTATAGTAGTAGCATATTATCAGTTAACTGGTTTCCATACAAGATCTGTTAATTTTGGGATCATATAGCTGCGTGTGAAGAATGTCCCAGGGTATTTATTTTGGTGGCGCTGTGCTTGCAATGTGCCGGGACCTGACAAGTAGTGTTGACCCTTCCGTTGTTGGCACAGCGACTCCTCTCAACCCCTCTCCAAAACCCTTTTCAAGCAGGGTGTGAAGAGAGTACTGCAGTGTTGTCAACGCACGATTGATTCCCTTGGTTTGAAAGCGACTATAGGCTGCGGTAACCGCTTACCACCAGGCGGGCCATATACTTGTTTGCTAACTTAATAGTAATATAAAAAAAATGGTAAAAAATAATGGCGAAGATAGAATTTTTTTTTGAACATAAGTTCACCATGTTTATAAGCATTGTAGGTAAATCTCAGGATGGTGATATGTTGAAAACCTTTTACACAAGCCAGTGCATCAACAATGACGTCACTTAAAATGCAAAGCGTCGTAATTATTATGGGCCCATCGATGACACCGAAGCGATGGCTGTTATCTGGCATCGAAAGCGCAATAAGTGGTCTGATGCTATCGAACGATTGTACAATGAGCACTTATGTCTACCGACTACTTTCATTACCAGCATTTATACTGCTTCCATCGAAATATATGGATTTTATCAATTATTTATTGTATTCAAAGTATTTCAAAGACTATAGTTAAAGATAGTAAGAAGATAGAATGATTCATGATAGCCAAAAACAGAATAACAATATCCCTCATACACTGACAGAAAAAAATGGAAAGCCTCACCGAAAAGTCGATAATTGATACTGATTTGGACAGTAAAGATAGAGCCAATTGAATTAACCATTAACTTAAAAGTTCATTTAAGTTCGTTGAGTAATCATATTTTATATTTAGGTACCAGAACTCATTTACTAATACTCGGAAATAAGTTTTGTTTACTGAAAAATCTTAATAATAATATGTATGTCGGAGTCAGCGACAGCCAAGCGATACAAAGACCACAATTAGGGTTCAGTGGTATCAGGATTCAGTGGGCGCAGTGCAGGCAATAAAACAACCGTATACCATCGCTTCGTAAAAGTCCCGTATGAGGAGAAGAAGCGACGCAACAAACTCCTCACGGGCCCAATGTGTTTATTGTCGTAATATTACAATTAAATAATCACTCCACTTCACTTCACACAATTGTACATTCTTAAATAAGTATAGGCTTAAGAGCCGGGTGTAACAACGATTGCACTGAGATGTGTACAGCTCGAGAGCTTGTGATAAACTAACTGTCCCAAAAGCAATACGCATCCCCTTATTAACTTTGTTATTCACGTTATAGTCAACTCAGTATTCTTACTTTTTATGCATACCCTCATTAAATCTGTTATTTACGTTAAAGTCAAATCAGTGTTGCTACTATTTCACCCAACCCTTGTACCACGATAATATCATAATCCAACTGAGTTCGACTAACTATCTCATTCTCCGACACGGCCATCCTGCGAATCACACGTCCTCGTGTGAAAAGCTCTACCAGATGTACCTGAAACCAAAGAAGTTCAGCACAGTAACTGATAATTTCGCTCGGCCATTCCTGCCTAAACTTGATAGCCATTTTTGCTATTAATTGCTTCAGTTTAATCATTATACTAACGCTTACTCATACTAACTAATGATACAGTTCCAATCTCATAACTTATCTCATCAATTCAAGACACACTAAAGGTACGCAGTAAGCTCAGTTTAGAGAATCCAAATGTAACGATTACTAAGATCAACAGCCCTACAGCTCCACCAAGCACGTTTACTACCTACGCACTTACCTAAGGGAGACAGTTTTAACTAGGCACGAATAGACTGTACTACATCGCCCAAAGCCATTGCTTACAGAATATTCAAGGACTTCTCAAGAAAATCCATGATCTCCGCACTGTATCGTGTTATGGAAACAGCCACCGCGCCGTTAATAGTGTAAGTCGCCTCCAATGGCCACCACGCCTTCCAGATAACCACCACGCCTTCTGGACAACTCCGTCTAAATGACCACCTCGCCTCATTGAGACAGGCCTTCACGCCTTCTAGATTACTACTAAATCTGGCAAAGAGCATACGGCCTCCCGGATGGTAGCCGGTTACCGCAGCCCTTGGACGCGTGCAAAACCAGGGGTATCACACGCGAGCATGCCGACTCTGCAGAAATCCCTTCTAGATCACCACAAATTCTGGCAAAAAGCATACGGCCTCCCGGATGTTAGCCGGTTACCGCAGCCTTTGGACACTTGCAACACCAGGGGTATCACTCGCGTCTGCCGACTCTGTGTAAATCTCTTCACCTATCCTTCCAGATGGCCACCTAGCCTAGTCAGATAACACCGTCTAAATTGCCACCTCGCCTCATTTAGACAACACCGTGTAAATGGCCAACTCACCGTTCAGACCCCTAACAGAACCATAAGTCATTTTAGCCTTCTTTTTCTTTCTAATCTTGCTTTATCGAGTTTGCGTTAGCACTTTGCACTATCTATCAATAGACCAGTGACAGCAAAATAGAATAGTGAAAGAGAGACAAGTTAAATAACGAACACTATTGTAGCGAACTAATCGATTCACTTCACGGACAACTTAAGTTTACTTAAGAGATACCAATTTCTATCAGGCTATGTCTACATAATAGCTAATAGTAAGGTCAACTTTACACCGGCTGATAGAATTTCACTCCAAAATGAACTACACTACCTAATTGGCATTAGTTTAAACCTATCGTGAGATTATATGACGTAAGAGATTAAAATATTGTGTGATTTTAACGACCTAGAAACATTGAGGCATTACATAACCTTACATGACCTTCACTATGAGAATAAATGTCAGGGACATAAACAAAGGACATTGCCAACCGCATATGGAACCAGCACAGTACATCGCTATCAAGGGACTCACTCAACTCCTAGTTAGTTGCTTACACTATACTTTTAACCATCATAGTTTATTTCTACCTACATTTTTCAATTCCGAAATCGTCACGAAATCAAAACGCAATTTCACGATAATAAAATCAATTACAATAATCTTGCTAAAACAATATTGATGAGTACCGCATCAAAGTCTAGTCTCATTTGCGTAACAACTTAAACAAGGGTAATAATAAAGCATACCGTCACGTCACACTAACAACACATCTTGTTAAAGCTTCAACACAAACTGGGATATTAAACTACGCAGCCTAGGTGCGGCTCATCTTATTAAGTATCACGCTAGTATTTTAATAAGCAAGTACAACTCAAATCATTAGGTGCCTATTTTATCTGACTATACCTATAGGCCATAATCTCTATGACTGCTAAACACTACCAGTTCCGTAATGATAACTATACCCGTGATTATCTCCGTGACCAAAACGCAAAATAATAATTTGCGACTCAAGAGACCACGCACTTAAATCCAATTAAAACGCTAAACAACTATATTCTCAACAACAATGGGTACTTGTACCTCAGGTACCTTCGTAATCCATTAGTAAACAACATGAAATCGACTCACAGAAAATAGCCATCTATCCAGTAGGGTTGCCGAATGCAGCACAGGTCAACCCGACGCTGGTTGTTCCCGTTGCTCACTGCACCGGTGTTGCTACCAACCGCGCTGCCGTTGCCACGACTGCTTTTGACTGCAGTGAAGTTGCAGGCACGAGGGCAGTTATTCGCAAAGTAGCCAGCATCACCATATCTGTAACATTTAACACAACACAGCATTTGTTTCCAGCTTAGACAATAAAATAATGTTAGAAGTAAAGGAACGATCACATGACCTGTTTTTCCCACACTCGAAGCACCGCAGACAACCGCGCAGTATGGAATCACTACCATCTAGCTATGATCATGTCGCGTATAAGCACGCGCATCTCATGATTCATTTAGTTACACGATTATTTGACTGTTTCTGGCTATAGAAACGATGCCACCAAACTTTATTTTGTCTTCATTCTTGACGTCATCCCTCGCTTGGCAAAAGCCTCTATTTGACACGTGTTCGGGGTTCTCAAGCACGTGGCAGTCCTCAAAGTATGTAGAAACAATTCAAGTTTGGTTTTAATTGCCTGTCTTTATCCCACGCCTGATGTCGGAGTCAGCGACAGCCAAGCGATACAAAGACCACAATTAGGGTTCAGTGGTATCAGGATTCAGTGGGCGCAGTGCAGGCAATAAAACAACCGTATACCATCGCTTCGTAAAAGTCCCGTATGAGGAGAAGAAGCGACGCAACAAACTCCTCACGGGCCCAATGTGTTTATTGTCGTAATATTACAATTAAATAATCACTCCACTTCACTTCACACAATTGTACATTCTTAAATAAGTATAGGCTTAAGAGCCGGGTGTAACAACGATTGCACTGAGATGTGTACAGCTCGAGAGCTTGTGATAAACTAACTGTCCCAAAAGCAATACGCATCCCCTTATTAACTTTGTTATTCACGTTATAGTCAACTCAGTATTCTTACTTTTTATGCATACCCTCATTAAATCTGTTATTTACGTTAAAGTCAAATCAGTGTTGCTACTATTTCACCCAACCCTTGTACCACGATAATATCATAATCCAACTGAGTTCGACTAACTATCTCATTCTCCGACATGTATAATAATTATTGCGATATTTTGTTAATTATTATTATTTAATTCCCAAGTTATTTTCAAGGCAAGAAGATAAAATGTTACTTCCTTTCTTCGGCTGCTCAAGTTTCCAATATAATTTATTTGTAAAGGTGTTCATAATAAATTGATTATAAGCTTACCAGAATGGAAACACGACAGTCGCCACTCGAAAGCGTAAATTATTTTTTCATTTCAATCTCGGTCCTGAATAAACAAACTAAATTGAATAAAGCACTTTATATTCAATTGATATTTTATCATACATCTACGAATGTAACGAGTGTTTAATTTTCGCTGCGGGTGCGGCAATAAAAATGTTTTGCTATTGAATGGGCACTGGGCACTGGGCACTGGGCACTGGGCAGCGCGTAGGATGGCGGCAGTAATTGATTACCGTGGCGAACACGATATCAGCTTATCCTGGATCGCCGCGTACGCACAATGTCCAATAAACTAGACGATCTTATCTACTATGGTAAATGAATCAGTGCTGGACCACTTTCGTCCTACGAAACCCTACACGACGTACACTTCGTCCTCGCGTTACACTACAATAATGTATCGTTCTTCAATGAGTTAAAAATAATTTATCTCAATGTTTTATCAGCAATTAATTACAATACTGCCCATATTAAATTACAACTGTGGTGTTGCATTACTATAAAGTGGCGGATAACTCTACAAAACATATGTAATGGACAATGGCTAATGCAAATCAAACGGTTTGTCGTTAGCTTCTAATTTATGTAAAGTTTCTTGGGTATTACAAACAAGATCGTGTAATAGCACTAAATTCCCGGCTCCACAGCTATATTTAAATTCTATCTGGAACTAAAAGTGTTTTCTGTCGATTATTGAGATTTTTAGTGTTATTTTGCTCTCTCGTGCGTGTGATCTCCGCGCAAACATGGTAATAATGTGCGAGTATATTTGTTCGAAACGCCAGTTTACACCCCACGAAGTGCGTAAAATGTGATACTATAGACAGCTACGACCCCATTATGCCTAGAGTCCCAAGTTATCGCGCTAAATTTTTTACTTATAGTAATTTACGATGGCTTCTTGCTGACCAGGTTTAAGTAGTTTTTTTTGTATATGATGATTGCCAGAATGATTTTATATAGATTTTTTAAATGTAATGTTAGTAGGTGTATGTAAATAAGTAACATATAAAAGCTCATGTAAAATTTTATTGAATCTCTATGTAAAAGCTACGTCCAAACAAGAGCCTCATGTCCATCAGGGTGATTATCTCCGCGACGTTAATACCACCCATTTTAATACCATTATTACGTTTATTATTCCGGTTCATTCGAATCGTTAGTTTTACTTATGCCTCATAATAATTTTAATTCGCATAACATGTTGAATGGTTTCCTATGGTAGCTTCGTGACGTTAATGGCTGTCTATAATGTGGAAATGTTGTGGACTCGTCATTAAAACGACATTACCGATTTATTCCGTCACACACGATTACAATCGCATGCCTCGTTGAGACTAATTTTTCGAGAGAAATATTATTATTGAGTGGAAATTTTAGACGGGTTAGTAAGGGCGGCTACGTGAATATGGTCTTAAGTGACTGTCCTTTAATTTTAGATTCATGGCAATCGGCATTTGCACATTTTTGAAAAAAGGTACAGCTAGAAAACTGCTATTTTTTAAAAATAATTTTATTAGCTTAATCGATCGAAGTCTCCGAAAAGGATCAAAATGCTCTATGGGACCAAGTTAGGTTAGGGTACTAGAAATGTCGCAACTGGAAAGAAACTTTTCTCATATATTTTGTTAGGAAATTAATCTAGCATATTTAGTGACATAGAAGAAAGAAAACAAAATAAAATATCACATTTTGTTTTTAATAAGAAAGACCTAAATAAAAAAAAAGAAACAATAGAAAAAATATAGCGATGTAGTAGGTAGGTACATAGGTTTGAAAATACCTACACAACGATAGCGTTATTAAGTGCTCGATACTTTGCCCATTTTGTCCAATACAAAGATAGCTCTTCTCCGTCATGATTTTATAGCAGCTAATAAAGTACTAGGATGAATTTAAAATTCGTAACGTGTTTGTTGGGCAGTTTGCATTACTGTGTTACATTAAATTTTCCCAACAAAAGGTAAGCGTAATAATTCAATGTATGCGAAAGTATTTTCAATTTCTGAGATTTCTAGTACCCTAACCTAACTTGGTGTGATAGACCTTTTTGATCTTTGTCGGAGACAACATCGATTAAACTAGTAAAAATATTGTTCATAAATCACCGTTGACTCGCTGACTGTACCTTTTCAAAAATCTGTAAAAATGCCGATTGCAATCAATCGAAAATAAAAGGACAGTCACTTAAGACCATATTCGCGTGGCTTCAACCCTAGCTGCCCTTACTGACCCATCTAGAATTTCCACCCTGTATATTTAGATACTAGGCTTTGCCGGTGATGTTTTTGTACTTGCTTCGGATGCTCATCTCTGAAGTTACTTCCATATCAATTTGATACAGTTAAAGGAGCGCAACAGTTACTGCCTCAAGCGCTGTTTGATATCAGGTGCGCTATCCATTGGCTAGTGCTATCAATCATGATGTTCGATGGATGGACGCTTTCAAGCCCTACTCATAAATATTTAAACGATATTTTTACATCCACAACGCGCACGTGCCTTTGAAGTCCTCATACTTTAAACGCAAAATATGTTACATCTCTATATGGGAATTCTTATGACTCTCTGCATCACGATTTTGCATAATTCAAACATTTAGCCACACTGCTTTGTAAGCTTTGTAAGTAATATAGTCCTATTTTTGGTAAGCTTACATACGTTCTAGTATATTGGCTTCTAATGGTACCACTATTGAATTCATATTCGCAAATTGATTTCTTGCTTTTATTTCATCATCATCATCATAATCATCAGCCTATAATGTCCCACTGCTGAGCACAGGCCTCCTTTCACAAATCAGGGTGAAAGGGAATGGGCAAATAAATAATCCACCACGCGTGCCCACTGCGGATCAGCGGAGGTAGGCTAGTGGTCAACCTACTGTTGGAGTTTTCAAGCCGCCTAGAAGGTCTCCAACTAGCTTAACGACTATCACAATTAAGTGATAACCGGGACCAACGGCTTTATGTGCCTTCCAAAGCACGGAAACGCTCGATTTGAAATACCTCTAGGCGGTCACCCACCCATTCAGGTACCGACGACGACGGTGGTAGCTTAACTTGCCGTTCGATTAAGAACGGCTTATCATGCTACACCACGAGCGCTTCTTTGCTTTTATTTGGTGTTGATTAATTAAACTTTGAACTTCTTATCGTAATTATGAAGTTACACTTGCATAATTTGACTTGAAATGAAACCAGCTTCGTAAATAGAAAAAATTTCGCATCTAATAAACCGAATCATAAAAAACAAATCTTAAAATTAACAATCCATAAAGGTAATTAAAGAACACAGCGTTGTTTTCAGGTATTTATTCTGGTACAAACAGCGTTGGCGATTGCTTGCATGAGGCGGCGTCGCAGGCGAAGCGCGGAGCGGTCGACGCGGGCGCGCCGCCAGTACCGCGCGCACTCCTCCACTACCGTCGTGTTGCACGACTCCTGCGCAACGTGATCATACCGTCACACGACTCTCTTATTTATTAGAGAAAATATTTGAAAACGTGATGAATACCAGAATTCAACAGATATAACAGTATCTATCTGCTTTGTCAACCTTATCTTGATTTTTGATGAATGGTGTAGTTGAGACCATGATTAGCCGCTGGATGCTTTGTTCACTAGCTATCTATGAGGGAAAACTATGTTTACTTCCATTCATATCTGCCAATGCTGATGAACTGGATTTGTAACAGATAGAAGCAACATTACCACTTTCGTTACATAGAAGGGACAATAAAATTCAAACCGCATAAAAATTACCTCCTTATAGTTTAACAAACTTATAACACCTCTCCTTGTATCGAAGGATTATAAAAAAGATTTCGCTATAAATCATCATCTAGGCAAAAAACACTTAAGCTATGATTATCTGTAAAAATTACCTTGTAATGATTAACCTGCACCTCACTAAAAGGCGCTGACCATCCTCCTACTCCAGACCCGCCAAGACCGGACAGAGGATAGTGGTTGAAAGCTGTCAAAACTCTTTCAGTAAGCATTAAACTCTTGCTGTAATATCCCACAGGGCTGATCAGTGCCGAACGCACAATATGTCGCACCAATTTTGGTGTAGATAGATAGTCCCCACATCCAGACTTATATTCATCATTTATAATTTCATCGGTGTCTTTAAAATCTATGACTTCACTGCTTAAATTATTCATACTACCTATTAGTTCTATTTCACTTATTTCTAAAACTTCAAGTTCATTAATCCGGACATCATCGCGCTTTTCATATGTTTTGTTCTTGGTATGGACTTTGTTCTCTAATCCTTGCATGAAATCGAAGAAAAATACATTTTGTATCAGAATAGCGGAGTCTTGTGATTTATTCCAACCTAGATTATTGAGTCGAGCCAACATTTCAGGAAAAGTCTCCGCTATTTTTGGCAAAATTATTTCATCGACATCTAAAGGAATGACAAATACAGATTGTTGTATATTTCGATACAAGCAATCATTGTACGTAATAATGTGATCTCTCCTTCGTTGCCAAAGAGATCTATCTAGCTTATGTTTAATAGGAACCTGGAATAGTCTAACGTAGCCATTATCTTGATAATAAAGTAAAATGTTTTCACTTTGTTTACTTACTCTATCGACGTACATATCGATCATGTCTACTTTGAGTATTTTATTAGTTTCTATCCATTCTAATAAATTCTGTGAGATATCTTTATTGAAATTCATATCTTTGACGCATATAGTGAACGTTCGTTTCAGGTTGTTTTTGATTCGACTAGGTTCCAATGTAAAAGCGTTCGTGGGGTCATCACAAGGTTGGGTCACCACAGATACAACTGAAGGTCCGTTTAAAGGTTCTGTCAGAGGGCACGATAAAAGCAGTGGCGTATCGACATCTTGTGAAATCGCGTCCCACTCATGATACCAAATTTCTGTTGGTTTGGCTGCAACCACTTCAACAGAATCTTCATAAGGGTTTGATGAACGTGTTTGGCAGAACAAAGTTTTCTCTGTTGAGAAGTTGCGACCTGTGAACAAACAGAAGATATGTTACATCGGGTCTATTTTTGTGTTGGGTTGATAGTATAAATGTAGGGTTTGCGATAATAACGGTGGAGAGTAGGAACATTTCCTTAATCACAATGTTTAGAATAACTGCAATGCTTCGCTATCCCTATACCCGTTTTCTATATCGAGAATCCATTACTTGGAGTTATATAATAGTAATTTGTCCGAGTCATTTCCTTGGGGTACATGACACAGCGGTGCTTCTAAGGTACAATCATTAGAACGGTGCTTGGATTGCAGTGTCCCTCAACACGATGCCTCGGTTTCCTACTGTACAAATGACAGTATTACAAATCAGAAAATGATTTCTGATTATGATGATTTCTTATTTTTTTCCTACAATTCAAACTACATATATTGTATCCTTTATACAAATGTAAGAGATAAATGCTATATTTTCGAAATAATAGAGCTGCAAGATGCATAAAGTTTAATCTGAACATCAAATCTTTTTATGTAGGTAGGATATATATTTGATCCGAGCTAAGATCGTTGTTAAATTGCATAACTTAAATTCCATGATATATAGGTACAATACTGCATGCAGCATTATAAGTTATGGCATTCGATTTAAATCTGGAGAAGAAATTCTAAATTATTAAATTTAAACCTTCGATATAAATTTTGTTCACTGGGTACTGGTCGAATCGTAAATTCAGGTTAACGCGTTGCAAATGAAATTCCCGCTGGCTAAAAAGGAAAATCGTAGTGGGAAGGCGTGGCGTTTTAATCCGTCTCGCGTTCCTCACTACAATATAGGAGTTGGGTGGGTTTATCTTGGCCGGGAAGGAATTTACACGACGTGTACGCTCGCCTCCAGTGACAAATGAGTGCGAGCTTATCGGCTCTCGCGCACTGTCGCTGTCGGCGCACTCCGCGACGACACATTCGTTTGTTCAGCCCCGCATGTATTCGATAACATTTAAAAGACCTTTATAAAGAATATTTAGTACAAAAGGATTTTAATGAGCCGTTGCCGTGTGACTTACTGGATACGAGATATTATAAAAGTACGTACGTCTCGATTAAGTTGCGTGCTTTTTTCACTTGAGTGTTGGGAAAATACTTACAATGATGATCGGATATCACGCGCACTAATAATTATGGTGTAGGTTTATCAGGCTACGATATTTCCATGATGTCTTTATTAACAGAGATTATTTTGTTTACTTTACCGTGTATACATTAAATAATGTATCCGTTAAATGCAAAAAAAATGATTTAAACATTATTACAAATGATGATTAAAAGTAAGTTTAGTAAAACCAGTCACTCAGTCACTTTCTAATGTCGTACAACAAAAAGAGACGAGCTATTAGAGAGATTTTAAATCTATGTTTTGTAATAAGGCGGTTTAAGTTTACACTAACCGAAACAATGCTAATATAATAATTCTCATCGGCATGAAAAAATCGGTGCATGATTCATGCATATTTTTAAATTATAACTTGAAACCATCTGAGAGGCATCCAGAAAGGCGTATAGTTATTTTGCTCACACACTATACGGGAGCGCTCGAGGCGGCGCGTGCGTGGTCTTCAATTCAAATACAACTTAATTACTGATTAAGTTTTGAGAAAAATAACAAGATAACATAATCTTGTAAACTTACGAGGATCGTTGATCGGGATGGGGTGCTTTGGATTACTTTGTGATGTCAATTGTAAGGTGATAAAGTATTATTATTTGAAGTGTTACATAACTGTAAAAAAACATAGAAAAACATAGTAAAAGTCTCTGTTACCAAATACTATTATGAATTATTACGGTCTTCAAAGTCAACCATCAAATAATCTAAAAGTTTGAGTTATTTATAAAAAGGTGAAAATATTTATGTACCTAATCCTATAAAACCGGCCAAGTGCGAGTCACACTCGCGCACCGAGGGTTCCGTACAAACCTGTAGGGATATAAGTAAATGGTAGTATAGACCTGAGTATTTGATATGAATTTCAATTTATGACGTATTAAAAAAAAAACTTCAAACCAATTTTCGGTGGAAGTTTGCATCGTAATGTACATCATATATTTTTTTTAGTTTTATCATTCTCTTATTTTGGAAGTTACAGGGGGGGACACATATTTTACCACTTTGGAAGTGTCTCTCGCGCAAACTATTCAGTTTAAAAAAATATATATTAGAAACCTCAATATCATTTTTGAAGACCTATCCATAGACACCCCACAATTACGAGTTTTATTTAAAAAAAAAGTTGAGTTTCAGTTCTAAATATGGGTAACCCCCAAAATTAATTTGTTTCTTTTCTATTTTTGTGTGAAAATCTTATTGAGGTTCACAGAATACATCTTTTTTACCAAGTTTCAACATTGTAGTTCTTATAGTTTCGGAAAAAAGTGCCTGTGACATACGGACGGACGGATTTTTTGGCATTTGGCTACGGAACCCTAAAAAAGATAAATAGTGTATTTTCTAATATAAAATTGAAGACAGCTAAAACCGGCTTGTGCTGCGCGTATGGTGAGATTGATTGATTGAAAGCAAAAGTGCATCTTTATACGGACACTTGCATTCCGCTCTCAGCTTGATACTGATGAATTTCTAACTAGCAATCATCGGCAATCACGTAATGAAGGCAAAGTCTAATTTAACTACATAACATCCTTTGTGAGAGCACCTGCATTTAATTTTCTAACACATATTAATCAATGTTATGTTGCTTGGTTTCGATTCGCTTATAAAGGCTGAGAAGAAAGCAGGCGTATCCAGACAGAAGATATCTAATTACTTCTTCAAGTCTCTTCTTACCAGTCATTGATAGTTTGTAAATATTTTTTTGTTTATTATATTGACAATGTTGCATAATAAACTATAATTATCCACACTATGCGAACAAAATGAGTCTCTTAGAAATAGGTACTGCGGTATCTCCCATATTTAATGTGATACTTCGCTCGTATAAATATGTAGTATGCGAATTACAACGTATCCGAAAAATAAACGATAAGCGGGCATGACAGGATGGACTACTCAAGTTTTTTTTTAAATTACAAGAAATCTTTCAAAAATTGTCACCCCTTACGATACGTACCTACGTAGCAATGCTATCCACCACAATCCTTAAAAATCCCATAATGTGAGTTTTTACATAAAAAAAACAATTAAAAAAACAATTTGTTTCTCGAGAAGTCATGAACAGGTCCACCCTCTGGTGCCCGCTTATCGTTGAATTTTTGAACACGTTGTATATAGTGTGATTTTATTGCTAGCTCTGTTATATTATCAAGTACAAAGTAAGGGATCAATAATTAGAGTAAACTCACCATGAAAAGAAGCTAATATTCGTATATATCGCTGCGTAACACGATCGTCATAATACGCAGCGTACAACGATACGCGCGTACCGGCGACACGTTGCCATGACGACTCCTCGGTGACCCCTGGGCTCCAGGTGCGATTCTGTCACAAACAGACACATTTCAATTATTTATTAGAGCTTTACTTGTCACACCTTTGAGTGACGTGATGGCAGACTTTGCTGTCGGATTTTTTATGTCAGCTGGCAGATTAACATGACAATATACGTATGTAAAGTGTGACATGTAGTTATGTAATGTGCATATGTTTATTTAATCTTGAACTTAATCAATTATAATAAGCAGCTTATATTATTGATTGAAGATAAGCCCTCTAAAATGATGAAACTAGTCATAAAAGATAGCACATACTCATTGACTCGCGGTTAAAAATATAACAATGACATCAATTGTTATAATAGGACGCGCGTCCCTCGCGAGAACCGACGGGTTTAATTAGATAAATTATTATGTCTGTCTAATTGTAATATTTTCTATTTTGTGATATTTAGTCTAAACCTGTCAATAGTCACAGTGATAACAAATTGTGTGTTTAGTGTTTCCCTTTAGTTATTTTTTATTTCTAAGGCAGACTTAAGTAAGTCATGCTCACTTTAAGGCCTTTGCTTGCGGCGGCGTCGTGTGACGGGTCGCTCACTTCCCTCCAATATGGCGAGGAGGGCGATGGCTGCCACACGCGTCATACTTGTGAACAGGTGCTGCTTGTGGTCTGCTTAAGTTTGCTATTTATTTACTTATTAAATATTTATTCAGTCTACTTTGTAATTTTCCCGCCGCGCCGGGGCACGCAATTGTTTTCAGTGCGATTAGAATGTAAATATTATTGTTTTAAAAGAGTAATTGCTGAGTTTATTGCCGGCTCTTCTCAGCAAATGCAACCTTCCGAACCGTTGTTAGAGTATTAGAGTCAGACTTTTCACAAGTGCCTACGAAGGTCTATTTGAATAAATGATTTTGAATTTGAATTAAATGTGCTAGAAAAGAAAGGTTATTTCGATGTTTTCATATTTTGCCAAGAAAGCCGGCAAGTATATTTCAAATATTCTTGTGTAAACTTTATCTATACAAAACATACACGTGATTCAAATAACATTAAGTAGAAGAATACCACAAAAATACAGCGATACTTTCCATCTAATCTAATCCAACTCAATTAATGCAATCGATTTCGTTTAATGTAGAGATTATCTGTGTAGATCAACCAATTATAAGCAGCTGTATATTACAGGATATTAGCAATTAAGCACGGAATTCATAACTGGGGAACAATTTATAATTAGTTTGTTAGTGAGCCATGATTGAGCGTGAACGTACGTAAACGCGTTGATGTCTTTATTTAACAGCTACGAGAATGCTACGAGAATCGGCTCTTTGAATAACTTGTTTTTTTCTATGATTGTTTCTTTATTGATTTTGTAGCTCAAGTTGGATAATGCAAGTATAATAGAGCAAAATTGCGGATCCTTTACAATTGGAAACTATAGGAGCAAAAAGAGAGTTCACAAATTGGTTCCCGCCACCTGTTACTAAGTATAAACGAGATATCGTTTTGTACTATTGTTTGAAGTTTAAGAATATTATTGTGAACGAGTTTATAAGACAATCTGACTTTTATGGAAGTAAGATTTTTTTAGAGAAAAGATTAATTTGACCGAATCCGTATATAACTATAGATTATTACATACAATATTTTGTGGTTTTATTTAAACATACCAAAGTGTGCACCAGTTTCGTAAAAAAAAACATTTATTTTGGAATGTTAAAAGTTTTCAGTTTTATCGACAAACTTTAGCTTCTGCTTAAATTAAGTAATATAAGTACAGGTATGCAAATACATATATAATTGGACTTAATTTTAAAGAGGTAGTTGATTTTATCTTTTATTTAAAAATTGCAACTTGGGTTCGAGGAGCATTTTAATAAACATACCTAATTGGTAAATTGGCATAACGGTACTGAACGTGACAGTGTCCAATAAAGTAAGGCCCATAATGGACAGTTCTTCGGATGTTAATACAGATTTCAACTTTAGTTAGTGCGTGCCGTTACGTCAAGAATCGATTGTCATTTGATATTTTAAATAATCGCATAACATTTCACTTACATCCACTCGTATCTGTGTAGCAATTTATTTAGTTATATAATTAACTAGCTGCCCGGCGCGACTTCGTTCGCGTGGTGCTACCCTACCTACCCTACCCTACCCTACCTGAATTTTCTTTGCTATAAACCTCACGGAGCCCGAGACCTTTCCAACGAATGCAAAACCGTGGAAATCGGTTCGTGCGTTCTGGAGTTATAGCGTCAGGAAGGAAAACCCGACTTATTTTTATATAGTAGATATGATATTTTTAAATCTCTATATATAAAAATGAATCCCTTTTTCCCTTGGTCACGCCATAACTTGAGAACGACTTTACCGATTTTATCCATCGTTTTCTAATACTCTTTAGGAGGTTTTTACGGAAAAAATAAGAAAGTGGCGTAGAAAACGGTGGAGTAGCATATCCCTCGGGTACACGGGTAAAACCGCGGGCCGTTACTAGTACAATGTAATATGTGGATATCGTTTATTAGGCTACGTGTCATTTAAAATCAGGCGGCGGGCCGTCTGCTAGTATAAAAAGCAGGAGCCGTTGTGCCGAATTTATAGATGAAATTAAATTCAATCGAGTTATAAAAACACTAATTTTGTCTTTCATTTATTGGTTTTAAATTTTTAAATGTCAAGCTGTCATAAAAAGACAAACGGAGCTCACCCTGTTCAGATAATAATCGTTACGCTGGATTAACATCGCACCTCGCAAGAATTTCTAGCGATTATGGTTATGTTATAGCCAATTACACGGTGATCATTGAGTTTATTAGCAACTATTATTTGCCTTATATTTTGTATTGAACTAGCTTTCTGCCTTCACCTGTGACCCTTCAACTTGACACCCTTTCTTAGTTGATGCCTACGTTCTATAATAAACCTGTACACAATGTCAAGTTTAGTCAGTTTAAGTTCTGTTGTAATTAACATCAGTCAGTTTCTCCTTTGATATTATACATATAGGTATATTGTCATTCAACTAAGTCGGCAAACAAGTATACGGCCCACCTGGTGGTAAGCGGTTAACGTAGCCATATGGATGCGTAACACACGAGGCACATCACTCACGCGTTACCGACTGTTCCCTCTCCCCAATGATCTCTGGTGACCTTACGCGCAGGAACACAACATAAAGTTATTTGGTATTCTGTAAGGTGGAGGTACTTCCCCAGTCGAGCTGCTCTTTGAGCAGAACAACGCTATAATTTACCCCTCTTAAAATTAAATGGATAGATATACCCACATAATACATACATATGTTATGCCAAATTATATTTATAATAATAATTGTTGGGTTTTCTATGGCTAGAATTTGAAAACTCCCGCCTCATCACCGGGAGCCCGCTAAAATGGAAGTTTGCGCGCACCGCCGCATCAACCCGTGGCGTTACTGTCGCCAAAACGGAGGTATAGCGCGTACGTGCTCCGTAATAAATAATTAAATAAAACTGTTAAAACTAACAAATCAACTCCAAAAACTGTGCTATTCCACACTACGAGTCAGAGTGCGTGATTGTGAGAAAAATTCCCGTCCCGGGACAAGCTGGGTTCCTGGATAAAACCGGTGAGTTTTCCTTAGTATTTCTAGCCATACTTTTTTTTTCAAGAATTCAAACTTCAAACGCTAGGCGCGTACAATAATAAATGTAGCTGTTACATACATCCATATTAATATCACAGCGAATATTATAAATGTCAAAGTAGCTCTGTCTGTCTATCTGTTACCTTTTCACGTCTAAACCTCTGAAGCAATTGCGTTAAAATTTGGTACACAGATAGGTAGATATGGAAGCAGAGGGACATAAGCTACTTTTCACCCCGGGAATGCGGGTGACACCGCGGGAGACAGCTAGTAGATAATATTTTCCAGTTAATATTAGTTTACCAAAACCTGTTTTGTTTGTTACTGCGATAAATGTGTACTGTGACTTTGTAATAAATTTAGTTAGATTAGACGGACCACAGGTGCTTCTATAATGTTGGCAAACCTGTCCACAGCAACGCGCATGTATCCTGTTTCTCTCGTTTTCCCGATTTAGCATAATGCAAGTATCACTGGGAACAAACGACCTATAAAGGGCAAGTGCAAAAATTACAAGTTTCTATGTTTAGTAATTTGCTGTATTCCCGACATGAGTGTTCGAATTCACACTTAAATACTTCATTCTTGACGAAAATAAGCAAAATATCTATTCCTGGGACATTTCCTTATACACGACGATCTGATCCAAAACTAAACTGGGTCTTTACTATGGTAAATATATCGTTAAAAAGCTACAATAGTAAAAACAATAAAAATACAACTTTTAACGGAAAGGCTTTATTATGTAGATATAGCTTAAATAAAAATCACGCTTCCAAGTTTATTGAATTAAATTCATAACCAACTTTCGAGTACCAAAGAAGTCGTGTACTTCTATCACTCTTCTCTGGTTATACCTTTCCGTTAGGCGTTGTACTCACGGCTACATATCAAGCTTTACATTTGCATTATAAGCTGACCCCTTATTGTACTGAAATCCTATACCATGCGAGATCAGCTTATACTGGATATGTATAGCTTGATACGTAGCCGTGTGTACATACAGGATTAATAAATTGAGATGTCAACGGTTGGAAACCTGTGTTGGGTTTCTCATGCCGAACAACTTTTATTATGAAGCGTGTGAATGAAATTCAAACTTTGGCCTATGACCTGTGCACTGTAAGATTAATTATCTAATTATAACTCTATAGCCCATTTAGTTTAAAAAAATTTTTTCATGTAACCGTACAATTTTGTATGATTAATATTGAGTTTGTTACCGTATGTAGTATAGGAAGTTGTCACACTATGTTTTATAAGGTCATGGTTTAATTAATAATAGTATTATTAATATTCTGTGGTTGAACTGTACATTCAAAATTATAGCGTCAGAGTATGAATGTGCTATGAGTCGTCATTGGTTCGCGTCGCGCGATGCCCAACTACGTGAGGTCACGTCCCATCACAGCGGTTTTGTAACCTTTCGGTTGACATCTTGTGGTTTATATGGTTACATTGACTTACTTCTAACTTACTGTTATTGTCATCAAGTTGTAAACACCGTATAGATAAGATATGTACCCAGTCATGACTAATGTATGCTCTCTTTGTCTGTGTTATGAGTATGACATTATTTTTTGACTCGGAAAGCTATCTAAAATAAAATGGATATTGCATGGAGTAGCATTCTTGTCACTGCTTTGCTAATATTGGAAAAGATTTTACTATTTTCCTAAATGCATTTTCGGAATAAATTAAATTTTTTGGCTGGTTAGAAAGCACGTCCAATTTGGAACAGCTCGCAGTGCATCATTATCATCATCATCATCATCAGCCTATGATATCCCACTGCTGAGCACAGGCCTCCTTCCAAAAATCAGGGTGAAGGGGAATGGGCAGATACTCCACCACGCGTGCCCACTGCGGATCTGTGGAGGTAGGCTAGTGGTCAACCTACTGTTGGAGTTTTCAAGCCGTCTACGCGCCTAGGAGGCGACTTAGGCGATAGCTTAACGACTATCACAATTAAGTGATAACCGGGACCAACGGCTTTACGTGCCTTCCGAAGCACGGAAACGCTCGATTTGAAATACCACTAGGCGGTCACCCATCCATGTACCGACCACGACGGTGGTATCTTAAGTTGCCTATCGATTAAGAACGGCTTATCATGCTACACCACGAGCGCTTCGCAGTGAAATGTCCCTATAAATCAATGCTCCACAGTAAAACCGCCTGTCGTAGAGTAGAAGCGCGCTTAGACTTATGTAAATTGAATACGCTAGATACCGGGATGCACGTACATGACATGCCTCTAAATCAATAACATGTGCCTACAGCTTTGTATAACTGCACATTCATAAAGTGGCGGCTACTCAATATTAATATCTTTACGATATGAAGAACCTTTTAAGCCATGTATTGAAACACTGAGAAACATGTTTTAGATACAAAGTTTCTGGAACAACTCGTAGATGTATACAGAAACAATGTTTTGGGTCTTGGCCGTCCACATCTCACCACCGCAAAAGTTTCACATGTTTCAGAAACATGATTAATTCAAAATTCAAAAAATATGCATCGATTGGATCCAATTATATTTTTATGCCTTTTGCGGTAGAGACCTTGGGACCGTGGGGGTCCGAAGCTCGCCGTTTTGCTCGCACCTTGTCTTCAAAATTGATCGAGACCTCCGGAGACCAGCGGGCGGGGAGCTTTTTCCGTCAACGCGTCAGCTTGGCTATCCAAAGACGAAACGCTGCCAGTCTTCTGGGAAACCTTGCCGTTAATCGGAAGCAGCGGCAGGCTTGAGGAAATTTACTATATATAGATTGTATTTTATACATATTTGTTGTAAATAAAGCTGATTATTAATTTGTTTCTGAAACAGTGTTTATAAACAATGGTTTCTCAGTGAATACATAGCGTAAAAGCTGAGGTAAAAGTAAGTAACAGAAGCAAATGAATATACATAAAATCTATTTCAGTCTTATATGATGACCATCCAAGTTTCTTCAGTTTATAATTATCAGAATAATGAGTTCATATTTGTTTTTCCCGTTGTTCTCTCTTAGCATGAACACTGGCAGAATCATCGCCATTTGTAATAAATAAGAACCGGAAGACTGAAACAAATCTTGATTTTTTTCAGTGACTTTAAAACGTTCTCGTTGTTGTTTTAAACCTTAACATTCACAATACTAGGGTTAATAAAGTAAGGAACAACGGTACTCCAAATTAGACTGCCGCAGTCCGGTGTCACGTCCCGGGTAATGACTGCGAAGGTTTGGATTCGATTCCATGGCACGAGGGCGCGCTGTGAGGCACGTGAGCTATTTGATTGCATCTACGTGCTGCATTCTCTATATGTTTTATATCGAATTCACCCTTTGTTGCTGGAATTTAGCCGTTTAAATGTAAATAAAATACGCCTGGCCTTATAAACGTTTATTGCTAGAATATAATCAGTCACATGGCATCTAAACTAACTAACTAGGTAACTAAAGTCTTTACAGTGCGGCCGCCGTGAGAATGCGTTTCTGACACCTGAACTATAGCTTCCTGAAATGGCCAATCTGATTTGATGGGACTTTCACTGACCTGTGCCTAAGAAAATACTGAACCTTCCTGTGAAAGTCACATCGCAATAGAATTAGCCAATTTCGAGATTAGTTCAATATTAAGAGGTGTCAGTACGCATTTTCTCGGCGGCCGTACTGTAGGTATATATATGCATTGATATGTATGACAGTAAAGATAAACTACATACTACACTTGAACTTAGTCTCAAACTCCCACACTTTTTTACCGTCTAAACTATCTGGTCTCCTCTCTTTCTCTTCTTGAGCTGCTAATTCACGTCATACATTTTATTTTATTACTTTTACTACTCATTTATACATGGATTTCTTATATTAAATTTTGATGAAATATTTATTATAATCAAGTAAATCTAAGTGATTTTTATGTGATATAACTGCCTATTAAAATTTTTTTTTAAACAAATATAACATTCAAGGATAAATATGCTTTATAATTAACTTCAAATTGCACCCTACCATCACATTTTATTATTAGTTTATTGCTCTCGTTAAATTCGCTGAAAGCCTTATTGCGACTATCGTATATTTATGACGAGTCCATATTATTATAGCTTGCTCGTTATAATTTATAATAATTTGCAATGGTTTGCATTAACTTTATAAATCAAAAAGTAATTTATTTTACTTACCATGATACTTGCTTTCTGACCCATTTTATTATAACATTTTAAAAGTCGATAGTGATCAATTTGATTGATTATAACTGAGGTCACTAACACTGTTTACTTCCAGAATAAAATTTTGATATTTTTTATAGAGTGCTTTTAAAGCGTAATGTGATTTATATTTTTTGTTCGATGATAAATGAGAGTAAAAAATAATGACAGCAATAAAGGTAATATCAACTCGAACGCGAAATACGTGGCCTCATTTCACACGGACCAAATATCGTTCACATGTGTATAATTTTATTCGTAAGTGTAATAATATGTAATCAATTCGGTGCTTCATCCCACGCCCGTGATTAGGTACCCGAGGAACCGACATCGACAGCTCATAAGTACAGTAACGCAATCGTAGATAGCATTTTCAGAATAAATTGACCAAAATTATAAACTATTATATTAGTTTTTGCGATATTAAATATATTGTTCAAAACTTCATGCTATCGACAGACGAAACGATTATGCATCATAAATGCTCGGAAATAGATGGGTGGATATTATATCGACTTCTTGTTTATTAGAGTACCTTATGATATTGTCAAAACCATTTTAATTATAAAGGCGTACTATAAAGAAACGATTGAGCAAAAACAAGTTAAACACTAACCTGATTAAGTTACTGCTGTCCTTAAAAGAAGTTAAAAAAGGCTTAACAAAATTGAATTCATTACTAAGGACTACTTTACACACACAGTAGTACCTAAGTCATGTATTGTGTGTGAGACAGATTTTATTTTAATTGGTAGGCCAAACAATAATTTTAATTGCATTTTAATGTATGTAGTTACAATAAATCTTGTAGTATTTTGAGACATGATAGATCAAAAATATACCTAATCTAATAATGTATACGGAACTTTCAGCTACACTCCACACATTTTTTTATAATTTCTACAGCTAATAACCGGTAAATGACACAGTCTGGTAATGATGGAACACGTTCTGTAATTATAACAACGTGAACGCACACATTAATCTTATCATAAAATTAGATAATCTGAGAACTAGTCCGTGAACTTTAGCTTCCTTTTCGTTGCTATCTCAGTACAGGCGTTGGCTACCTTTTACATAACTAGGCACTTTAGTCAGTGATTACTAAGGATACCCAGGCAATCAACATAGGTATTATTATTGTTATGTTCGTTTCATAAGTGCAGCACGGTGATAAGGCGATGATCTTAGTGATTCGAAACCTATAGTGAGCTTGAGCTTTCGGTGAAACAAAACATCGTGAGGAAAAAACAAAACGGTGAAAGAGTTGGCAACTATCCACAAGTTGAAAACCTGTCGCCAAGCACCTATCGGTGTGTTTCGAAAGCTGTACTTGAGAGCCAGTTCCTTCTAGGCTTTGTTTGCTTACCACCTGGACGGTCTTGGACGACTTCCAAAGGTGTGTACTTGTATCGTCGTTGTTACACTCCAGGGTCTGGTTTCCGTCTGTCAAGTCACCTCATGTATATTGTTTTTCTTCAATGTCAGTCTTATTCAAATTCCGGTATTTTTCGTCTAATCAACCAGTCAGTCATGTCACGGCCATAGAGGTTGGACAGCCCCAACACCACCTTCGGCCACATCGTCACTTACCATGGTGACATTGTGGTCAAAACGAAGGCCTATAAACAGTAAAAAAAACATCCTGCGGTGTTCAGTTAAAATACCTTTTATTCAACTCAAGAGTAACCTTTACTTGAAAGTGTAATAATGCGATCAATAAACTATTCCGAATCAGTCATCTGAGACATGCAAGAACGAAACGAAAAAAGTAACATGAATACATTCGCTAAATGTCAATAAATATAATCAGCACCATGAAAGGTATGGCGATGTTCATTATTGTCCGTAATGCAAAATGAAGTGCGCAAGAAGGGAAATAGTAAAACGCAACGCTACGTGAAGCTAGCGACCCCAAGATATTTACCGGAAACGGTTATCTATTTATACATGCAAATATTCTTGGTTAGTTGTATGAGAAGTATGCGAGATAGGTTTGCACTCGGCGAGGTATGTTATATGGAGCGGGCTGAGCGCCGGTGGCGGCGTACTATTAGAAATGCCCGTAGAGGATATTGATTCCGATTTATTTTCCATTCGTGACCAGCATGCCAATAGATTATCGTTAAACAAAACAAGTTGAACTAAAACTATTCCAAGATTGTCCGCTGTGCTGGTACTTGGATTGTGTTTTGCTACTCGTGCCATACCTATCGGTAGATTCTCATCATTCCAATGATACTAGCAAATTTATGATGAAAAATCTCCGTCGCTCTTTCCCGTGAAATTCAAATGGATTTTTTATGTCCGTTCTGAGTAATTGGTTGTTTGGTGTCGTTGGATGAGTTTTTATAAACTTTCCCAAATATTGTAAAAAGTTTTCGTGAGGTTGGGAATTGGAACGCGGAACGAAGTGATTATTCAGAAAAGAGTGTGATTAATTTACTAAAAGCTAACTTACCGTAGCTCCCTTTTAACTTTCTTGCCGTGAAACTTTTTTAGTTTGGTAATAGAAATTAGAATGGATCTGCTTTTTAGGTATCTACATGAGTATGTCACCTTGTTCATTAGCAGCAATAATCCATATTATTATTTACTTACAAGCAAACGTAGAACGAGAAATCTAATACACGCAGAGAGGAAAGCAAACATGTTGCACGCAGAGAATAGCTGAACTTACGATCTAAAAATAACACTATGTGAGTTGTTGTTGGTATCAGGAAGTAATGTTGCATACTAAGCAGAAGTGACAATGGCTGGCTGGTATATTTTCTCGGGGATGTATTTTCTCAACCATTCTTGTCTACGATATTTGCATACGCGTTATGAGAAGCGACTCATACTATTTGTATGTAGAATGTAGATGGTGCTTCTATAAATGCTTAGGAAATGTTTTAATACCGTAATGGTTTGGCAAATTGTAGGTATGTACTATCGTACTTCCTACTATAAATAAATATTTTTGTTAGTTTGTACCATTCATTCGATTGCGATCAAAGTTTGGTATGTTATTGTGGGCGCCGGGGAAGGATTTAACATGGATAAACCCTTATCAATCTATTGTGATTTTCTATAGTGGCCACCTCTACCAACCGCTAGGTCATAAAAGACGGCACACTATTTCTGGCAACCCCTTACGAAGCGTCAGAGACCCTCTGCGGTAGGTCACGCCGCCAGAGTACTCGCCCCTGGTACTCTTGAGAAAATGTGAGTCACACCGTGATCCCTCACTACCATTTGTCCAGAATGGTACCGGAGCTGTTAAAAGTCGCTCACCACGCGCACCCCACTAGCTGCGTCTGTGCCAGTATATAACTGGATAAGGGTTTGATTTAACATGGATAGTAAAAACATTGTAAAGCATGCCGGGCATTAGCTATTAGTTAGTTATTAATAGGTTATACGGTAACCGCTTACCACCAGGCGGGCCGTATATGCATGTACAGACTTAGTCGTATAAAACTAAAACTCGTTCTTCTTACATCGAGGTGGCATATTTTGGAAACCTATATTGGGGTAGTCATGCTGAACAACTTTTACTATGGGACTACCACAGAATTCTCAAAAATATACAGTAGGTCTACCTTGCTCGATAATAATGTATGAATAGTAAATAATAGTAAAATAGACAGAGTTTTTTCACTATGGAAACCAGATAATAATTGTTATAATAACATTACAAACTAAACCTTCTTACTTCTTGTAAATTTACTTATATAGATAGCTACACCCAGACTCGGTACAAACAGAAATGTTTGTCGTGGGTGTCGGGAACCCACTACCTTATAATTATGAATAATTTTAGTAGTGTTAGTGTAGTGTTTTATTTAGATACGCGTTGTTTATAGAAGAGTAAATTGCGAGATGCTGGATCTTTGGACTTAATACTTGAGCTCAGACAAACACAAGGAATAGCAATGTGTAGGGCGAGGACTTGAATATGCCTATTCACTTGTTTAGGGTGCCGTAACCAAAGGGTGCCAACAGGACCCTATTACTATCTACTATTATCGCTGTCTGTGCGTCCGTCCGTCTGTCTGTCACTGGGCTGTATCTCACGAACCTAAATACAAAGATAATTGAAATATTCAAAGAATGTGTGTTTCTATTTTTGCTATAACAACACACTCGTGTGTGTGTGTCGGTTATACTACTAAGATTGCAAACAAGCATTCGGCCCGCCTGACGGTAAGCGGTTACCTTAGCCAAATAGACACATGCAACATCAGGGTTATCACTCGCACATATCTGCCCGTAAATGTCCATATAAGAGTCTTCTAGTTTGCAGACTCTTGCCGACTAAAAAATTTGCCGGTAACAAACTCCTCTCCCTATAAGCAGTGTTCAGGACGTACGTAGGTACCTAATCACGTACACGTACGTCCTCAGACCGGGATTTTTTTACCTAGGCCTAAATGCATTTGGATGTTTTTTTTTTATTCTGGTGTATTTTTTTTTAAATTAATATTATATAACCCAAAAAATCGAATATTGTAAAATTATAATACCAAATTAAATTGAAGTCAAACAAAATAATGTTTGTACCTAAAGATAGGTAGATAGGTAACAACTTTGAAGACAATCTGCCAGGAAGTAGCTTCATTTACATATCGGATAGCCTGATCCTATCCACAATGCTGCTAGGAATAACAATTTCTATGTTAAAGAGTCATTGTTACTTAAAAGAAAAGTTTATTGCCATTTATTGTGGTCGGCACTAGTACCTAGTTCTGCGTATAATATTTTGATATCTACAACATTTATATAGGTACAGTCGAGGACATAAATATGTATACACTTTTTGAAATTCAAAAGCGATTTTCTCGCAAGTTTAACATTTAAGTGTTAAGCTATTACACAAATTATAATAGTATATGTTAGAAGATTCTGCCTTTATAATATCTCATAATTTCAAACAGTAATTTAAGAGGAAACCGTTGTTGAATTTTACTAATTGTATACATATTTATGTCCTCGACTGTACTGTGAGCTACAAAGATGTCATAAAATTTAAATTTAGCTCGTTAGTTTTATTATCATATAATAATATAGGTACCAAATTAATAGGTTGTCTATAATATCCTGTTTCGTTATTTTAAAAATTACGTCACTGTTTATGGAGTGTATGAGCTAAGATAAATGCATGAAATACTTAATAACAATATTGAAGGAATACTAACAATGAGGGGAATCTTTGGAAAAGCTGGTAGACGGTCGCAGGTGACAGGTGAGGGTCGGTCCAGCTCCGCTTGCTTTCCCGGGGAGTACGCCACGATGGTCCTCATGGTGGAGAGGCCTTCGTTTAAGCCTCCGCGCCTGCCGTGGCTCCAGCGCACGCCCGCGTGCCATTCATTAACACTCGCTATCCAGCTCACGCAGAATACTGTCACACCCGCCAATAACAACTTCGTCACACGCACTAACTTGCTCGCTTTGCTTGGCATCGTACTGTTAATTTATGCCATTTGCATGCCAGTCAAAAATGTTTGAGTCTGTGAGTGGAGGGTCTGTCGGAAAGGTGCGCCGACGCGGACGGCGACGTCGCGCTCGCGTCGTCGCGTAGCAGTGGTAGTGTGGGGTATCGGCGCCGCGCGCATGCGCTCCGAGCGCGCTACCATGGCGGACTGCGGCCGCCGGATCAGCTGATAGCGTATCAACAATGCGTCCCTTACGGCTAATCGTTCTAAACGTTAGCGGACGTGGAAATCTAGTTTCATATACCAGTTTTTGCTCGCGATTCTTCTTTTGCTTAGAGTTGACGTGAACGCACTTCTAAACGCTGCTAGTACTCTATAAAAAGCGAAGACCGTGGCTATCTCACACGGAACAAGAAATTTTATGGCGAGCCGGGTGAACTCGTTTAGTTGACCATTTATTTAATTGCGTAAGACCGATTATAGATACAAGTCTTGCACCGTAATTATTGGTCGACTTGATAGAGTTCTAAGCCATTTGGTGATGCAATTTCCACGGATGTCGCGCGTTCGTTGAATACGTCACATTTTGCGCGAGAATTGGTGTTACGCGCATGTCGTAAAGCGTTCATTTCCTTAGTTGACGGTACGCCATAAAAAGCATCTCTATATGGACTTATTGATTCCTTTTTAATTATTGAAGCTGTACCAAGTGATCTTATTTTGCATAGTTAAATACCTGACTAGTTGTACGTATTTTATGGCGTCGTATCTTGCATGTAAAAAACTATATTGCTTTGATGATGATAAAATTCCAAATCGTTAAATTGTGTTGTATATGTACGTATTGTTCAAAGATATTAGACGCAAATTAAGACCTGCAAATACAATCAAAAAGCAAAGATGAATCCGATGATTATACAAAATAGACCCACCCGTAAATTACTTACGACAATTTAATAAACACATCAAGAATTTAACGCTTTTTCAATAGCTCCGGATTACATCGCAGAGTATTAATTTGACATACGAGTAGCTTCTGTACGTATTTATAATTGCAGGTGGTACTCTAGATGTTTTGAGCGAACGTACGCCGATATGCAATTAGCGCATACTATAAACAGTTTATTGTACGATGAATTATTTAGTCATCTTTTATGTAAAGTACACGCAATTAACAATTTATCTTGCAGACGTAAACAAATAATACCAAAGGGATTTATGTGCGGAGACGGGGTAGTTAGCCATTGGTTTACAACTATCATTAATGTTAATAAATGATAGTAAGGTTAATTAATTCTAATTTTAAACCAATGTTTTTATTATACATTTATTTATAGTAGCGCCATAGATAGGCGTTACAAAATAAATCAATCGTACTAAAGGATCGATCAAGGCTTTCCAATATTATAAGTACGATGAAGTGAAGCATAAAATTGTTTCCTGCGTGTTGAATAGTGTTGGTTATGAGCAGCATCTGTTCCCACAACGAGATTGTGAGACCCTCAATTGAGCTGTAAAAAGTTTATTTAGCATTTTGTGGTTTTCCCATCCGATACACACTGTTTTATAAACAACTAATTGAGATAATAATACAGATACTTGCAGCGATAAACATTGTAAGAAGTAAGTACTATAAATCTAGTTTGTAATTACTAACCTAGGACATTACATTTCTCTATTTTTTTGCTAATACTTTCAATATTAAGAAAGAAAATTGCTCTACTATGTACTTAACTTTCATAAATCGTAGCATGGGGTACGTCACGATTTGTGAAAGTTAAGTTCTGGAATGTCACCTAATTTGAAAGATTTTGCATCTTTCAACACTATTTCCTGTTTCAGAAATTGTCTCTTCCATTGTCTGCAGATTAACCAAAAGTTCGCATTCGATAGGTTTTGTGAAGATAATGTTATATAAGACAGTTTTAAGAGAGCGTGGAGCACTGGCCGGGTTGCACTATTGAAATGCAGGCTATATCGTAGCAAGCGCATCTAGTTCGTTAGGCGCACGCGCACTGCGCCGACTATTGAACCCACTATCAGCGTTAGAGAGGCAATAGTCAACCGCTCTCAGGGTGTTCCCGCTTTTATTTCACTTGCTAATTCAAATAAAACTCTTCATATTCAATTTAAAGTCTGTGGCTCAACATAAAAGATTCTATAACGTAACTGTAGGCTTTAATTTTATGTGGGAATGCGTGCGCTTGCCTGATAAAGACTGACGTTCTCCAGTGCTAAATGTTTTGTGGTGTGGTTTTAGTGTTTTGCTTCCTCTTTGTCTCTTTTGTATTGAAGTGCGTATCTTTCTTTTGCAAATGCTTTGATTGTAGCAATACAACTAATGGAAATTCATGACATATAGGTGTGAATTTAATGTATAAAATTTAAAAAGCATTGAGTAGTGACGTAGTCGGTGGATTTCAAAGAGCCGATAAGGCTGTTGGAAACTTGCAAAACCCATTAGCGATGACATGCTCATGTTTGCTACATGCAAATAATTTCGAAAAAGGGTTTATGAAAACCATATTTTTCATAATGCTGGTTTTTGCTCCTATTATAGTAAGGATATAATGGTAATCGTAATTCTATCAGGTAACATTGTTTCTACAACATTGTGTAATAGGTTTATGTCTAAGCATTATCTTTTCAATGGTAGCACAAGCAATGGAACGGTGGTTTAATCAGGTAATTAACTGGTGTTATTTTCTAAAAATCATTCGTGTTTAGAGTAAAACAATCAAAAGAGTTTGAAATAAATAATTAGCTCGAAATAGAACCGCATGAATCGATTTCGTGTGGTGCTATATTCAATTTAATTGGCTGTTGTGGCTTGCAAATTGTTGCGCGTGTGGTGGGAGTGTGGTGGCGCTCACGACCCATCGCCAATCGCCACGTCTATATACACTCTACTTTAAGCAAGCTACTTTTAGTGTTTTATAGATGTGTCTTCTAATACTTAGACTGGTATATTGTTTGCTAATTAATGATCGATTCCTATAATTTACGGACCGTTATCCGTTAATGAAGCAAAGGTCCAAAGCTTTGCATATGGAAGTAGCTATCACAGGTAAAATTAACTTACGAAATGATCTATATGCCTAGTTTGGCAATAAAAACCTACCATTGGTAAGCAGAACTATTCGTTTTTGTTTATAGAAACCGGCCATTAGAAATAAATATGTCATCCTATATTTAGTTTAACAATTATCGAGAATTAAAGAAAATAACAGAGCAAGTGGAATAATTCGCGACCACTAAAACACAGACGATTAAAAAAACGAAACAAAATAAAAGTAGCAACAATTAGAAATAAACAGTTTTAGTAGTTTTATATTCGCAATTACTTAATTATCCACCCACCCACTTATTACTTAATGCCCACGGCAACCTTCCAGCATCGCAACTCTCACCATCGACGGGGAGACCATCCTCACACATTGAAGCCAGAGTTTCGAACTGTGCGGGCTCAAAGGAGTTTTCTTCCGCGGACGCTCAGATTGTGGAATGAGCGCCGTGGTTTTCCCAAAGGAGTACAGCATGGGGTTCTTCAAAAAGGGTGTGAAGAGTTTTCTTCAGGGTCGGCAACGCGCGAGTGATACCCCTGGTGTTGCAAGCGTCCATAGGCTACGGTAACTGCATACCATCAGGCGGGCCGTATGCTTGCTTTGCCACCTTAGTGGTATAAAAAAAAATACTAAGCAATTTGTAGCATGTACAGTCGAGGACATAAATATGTATACAATTAGTAAAATTCAACAACGGTTTCCTCTTAAACTCCTGATTGAAATTATGAGATATTATAAAGGCAGAATCTTCTAACATATACTATTATGATTTGTGTAATAGTTTAACACTTAAACGTTAAACATGCGAGAAAATCGCTTTTGAATTTCAAAAAGTGTATACATATTTATGTCCTCGACTGTACAAAATTTTCGTATTCAAAAGTTGCCAATACAGTAATTTAAAACTAAGTTGAATGTAGCGTAACATTCGATATTTTATTCAACCGCAATTCCGAAATAAATGCCTTCGTAAATACAATGGTGGTAACTTTATATCGTAGGCAACAGAGAAAATGTTCTGTGGTCCATATAAATTGAATCTACAATGCGGTATTGAGTGGTCGTTACAGTGATATGCGAGGGCACATTCGTCGGAGGGCATTCTGAAAGTTACTCTGTACAGCACTAATGTGTTACAACCTTTACTGAAATAGACGCATTGCTCGTGTGATCAAACCAATAGGTATGCCTTATTTAATATGAATTTTCGATATACTTACTCTATGGTTTTTTTATTTTTTTTATTAATAATGTCTGTAGAGGCGTGTTTTGGAAATTAAAGTTTCAGTAATAACAATATTATGACACACTTCATACACGACAGATTCCAAAGTAAGCAGAGTCTGCACTTTACAAAGTGGGTATCTACAATAATTTAATTTGATAAGATTATAAATAAATATCCTGGGACATTCCTCACACGGTCATCTGATCCCAAACTAAGCAGAGCTTGTAATATGGAAACCAGATAACTGATATATTTATATTCAAGAACACTGTTTAAATAGCCATCTTTAAATGTTGTGCGTAAAGTACAAAAGTTTTATTTCTATAACTAAAGTCCCATTAAGGTGCTTTTAATGGTAGAATTTAGAAAAACGTGCGTGTGTATTTTTTTACTTTTTCCGCTCTTTACTTTCGCTATGGTAACTGGCTCTGCTTCACCGCTAGTGGTAGCCATTATTGCTAATGTAGAGAGTTAATAGGCACCTTGGCACATTCAAGTTGCTGAGATTTCATGTAGATTATAAATAGCTGGAAAAAGCAAGAGAGCACAAATAGTTAAAACGTTTTCTAAATACGATATATTCTTACTCTTGAACAAATGTTAAGGTTTCAATTTAAAAACAACCCGTAATTTTGAATACGACCAGCAATAATTGGGTATACGAGTCTTAAGTTCTTAATAAAAACTGAAAATTGCTTTTAAAGTAAATAACATCCATTTCCAAGAAACCACATACGTATTCGTGTAGGTGCATATTATTTCATATAGTGATTACTGGTTGATTATGGTTATACGATGTACCTACTTTCAAAGTGGGGTAAAAAGGCGGTCCATGGTGGGACGGTCCTTTTTTATCTGCATCGCGGTTGCAATCTCAATAAACCAATTTGCGACGGAGCTCGATGATCGCGATACTGTGACGCTACTTTATAGCTCTTTTGTTTTAGCTGTCAGCCGACATGGCGGAGGGCCACGTCCACGTCTCGAGGCCTTCTAAGGCACGCGCTTTAATGGTTATTTACTTCATTTGAGAGTTGTCAAGCGGATTTGATATAGTGGTTGTTAATTCAGACAGAATAATGCGTGAGCAGCATTTCTGTGTCTTGTTCTATGTTCAAAGGTTTAATGAAGACAACGTGGATATCGCTGTATATTCAATTATTTGTATACGGAGGTAAACAAAATCAGTGTCAATCAAGCAAGCTCTATATTACATAAAAAGTTAGAATGCGTCTCTAACAAAAACTTAATTGATGTAGACTATAAATTCGACGAGTAAGTAAATCTATAATTAAAAATGCGTTACCTACCCACTACTGCAGTTCATTGCACAAGCTTTGTGCTTCCTGATGAATTTTGATAGTTACATACATACAAGTAGGTATAATAGGTTAGAAAAAGTGTAAGACATACCTACGTGCTACCTTTAGTTAGCATAAATCGCGTGCCCTTAAAGATCACCGCATTATCCTATTTATTTGAGAATGTCTGGAGTCGGATAGGGAATGGAATGAAAATGGAACCAATTGAAAGTGGAATGCATGCGGATGTGCACGTGCGGATGCCATTTTAAACACGGATGTTTTAATGGTTTATTTTCACACGCGTTTGTAATGAAGTTTAAATAAATATAAGACTCGCGTGGACAGGTGTGGTGTGGGAGTTTAACGGCTTATGGTGCATTGTTACAACAGTGTTATAGGTTAGTCGTTCAGAACAGTTAGTTACATTACTAAGTAAGTGTCTTCACGGGTTTTGAGTAAACAATGTGTGAACGTTCAAGTAATGCCGTAATTGAAACAGAATCATGACACGCAACGGATACGTGTGTACTGCGGTTCTATTACTGTTTTAGTTACTCAAACATATGTTTTTTTTACTATGTTTATGCCTGTTTGACAGCTATCTCGTTAATGAAGATTTGCCCGAAGGCGGTAAAGTACACAAAAGAACTGGCTCTAAAGTGCAGCTATCGTAATACATCGATAGGTGCTTGGCTACAGATGTTCAACTTGAGGGTGGTAGCCCGCCAGGTGGGTACTACGAAGTACCCTACCACCATGCTATAGTTTCCTTACGATGGTTTCTTTCACCGAAAGCTGAAGCTCATTCATTCGTTCGAACTCATTGCTTTTTCTCTGCATCCGACGTTACCTAGTACAGCTAACACTACTATCATTGCCGTTAAAAATGTTGATGCAACCTTTTTAGAATAAAAAGTAGCAGGTCCCCGACCAAAAGCTACTGCGTGATAAATTCCATCGCCATCGGTTCAGAGGTTTAGTGTGAAAAAGTTATAAACAAACAGACAGTTATTTCAAGCTGAATGAATAAAAAAAAACTTATAACTTAATAATGAAATGGGAATACTTCAGGATTCTGCCTATCACGCCGCAGGTCATGGGTTCGATTCCCACCCAGGACATGCATTTGTGTGCATGAACATCTTTGCATTTTCTGAGTCTGAGTGTAATTAATATATATATTTTGGATCAGATAGCCGTGTGTGAAGAATGTCCCAGGAAATGATATATTTATAAAATACTAGCTGCCCGGCACGACTTCGTTCGCGTGTTGTCCTACTAAACTATACCCTAACCTACCCTACCCTACCACTACCCCTACCCTACCTTACCCTACCCTACCCTACCCTACTGGCCTACCCTACCCTACCTTACCTAAACTACCCCTACCCTTTCAACTTTCTTAATTTTTTCATTCATAAGTACCTTCTCCTGACAATAACAAACACACAACAAAAAAATAATTAGCGAAATCGGTCCAGCCGTTCACGCGTGATGGCGTGACCAAGGGAAATAGGGATTCATTTTTATATATATAGATTAATAGGTTGGCTCGCGGTTAAAAATATAACAATGACATCAATTGTTAGAATAGGACGAGCGTCCCTCGCGAGAACCAACGGGTGTATGAATAAATATGTATTCTGATCATGATTCACTCACCACTCCTACAAAAAGAACAGGAAAAAATCCCACTCGTAACTTAAAACAAAAGGCAATTTGAAATGCGTTAACATAATTTGATATGATCTTGATGGATAGCGCGAGAAAATAATATATTGTTGATGAACAAAAAGTGTTAGCATTGGTAAATAATTTAGCGGTTATTGATCCAACAGGAAATTGGTTTGGATTTCTCGGCTCTATTGTAGTTAGGTACTCGACCACCAGCAACATAGGATAAATCAATATCGTTTGTTTGATTGTATTTGAAAATTGCCTTATTTTAGTTTTTCATCTACTGCTACGGCAGGCAATTGAGGATTCCCTTTGTGCCCTTGCCTTTCTTTCACTGTAGACCTTACCAACTTGTAAATGCCTAAAATTACCCTACATTGATATCTTTTATCATATGCTACTAATTACGCTGTCCTACAGTTAGTATAGTAAGTTGTATTTGGAACCGGTGTAGAGTCATTTGTTAACTTTCACAAGTGCCCTATAAGGGCCAAATTTGAATAAATGAATTTTGATTTGATTTGATTTACAATCTTCTCTAGTGGAGATCATCTGGAGACTTGGAAACAATCTTTATAATGTAATTTATAGGACAATCACGCGATCTATTGTTAGATTCTCGAGAATATTATAGTTATCGTTGTAGAACATTATTGCAATATTATTCATCTGTTAGTGTTGTATTCTTTGTCCTCAATTTAAGGGTATTCGGAATCGGTGATGGAGTCAATCGTTACTTTCATAAGTGCTTTAAAGCATATCCATAGCACATACATTTTTATAATAAAAAGCAATGTGTTCACGGCATGGGCATTCTAAGTAGCTGTCACAACAAATTGAATAGTCCTATCTGATTTGATGATCGTTTTGTTGATTTTTTTGCAGCAACTTTGAATTGTTAAGTAGGTATATTTAATAACTAGTATTGTTTTCCCATGATATTATCTACTCATTTTATGTACACACAATATTTGCCATTGAAATAATTAAAATGATAGCCATGCAGGCTTCTTGACCTGTTATGAAAACCTGTATGTTGGCGATACTGGCACCAACGGGAAGCCTGATCACGGTGGCTCATGTGGGAATCAGTTACCAATGGATAATGATTCAATGTATTCGTTTAATTGCAAAATGTCCGTCAAGTGCGAGTGCTCACGTACGGAGGGTTCCAATAAATGGATATCATAATAATTAAACCAACACAATTTTGTGGATCTGTAATGCCCGGTTTCAATAATTTACGGACCGTTATCGGTTAAGATTTATTAAAATTAAGACTCATATCTTTACTAATAATGAAGCAAAGACCTCAAAGCTTTGCATAGCAGACCCTGCCATACGGAAGTAGCTATCACAGGTAAAATTAGCTTACGAAATAATCTATAAGCCCAGTTTGGCAATAAAAAAACCTACCATTGGTAAGCAAAACTATTCGTTTTTGTTGATTGAAAACGGGCATAACTCAGCTTTATAAATTGGTAGTACGAGCAACGAACCAAATATTAATTTTGTTACATTGTTTTACCAGATATACGAGTAAATGTTACGATCCAAAATATCTGCTTATGATGTACATACTACAGTGATAAATAATTGCACAAAAAAACATGATAATATTTTTTCACCTCAATAGCTCAAAAAGCGCGCCTTTGTTTCCTAAAACGAGTGAGTAAAAGTCCATTATCCTCGCCTTGGTTTCGAAAATTAGAGTATTCAACTCGAATATAAGTGAACAATTACTTTCCTCGTAAAACAATCTAAAAAGCTTGAAAGTTGAAATACATAATTTATTCCAAAAGCACTAAGGATCGTGTAACGTAATTCCAATTCTATAAAAAAATCTTTACTTTTTTTTACTGATCCTAATTTTATTGTTAGCGTAGCGAAATCCAAGGTTAGTATTATATGGTACTAACCGTAGAAGGGAAGCTACCACTGTCGTGGTCGGTACCTGGCTGGGTGACCGCCTAGTGGTATTTCAGATCGAGCGTTTCCGTGCTTCGGAAGGCACGTAAAGCCGTTGGTCCCGGTTATCACTTAATTGTTATAGTCGTTCAGCTAGTTGGAGGCCTCCGAGGCGGCTTGAAAACTCCAATAGTAGATTGACCACTAGCCTACGTCCAACGATCCGCAGTGGGCATGCGTGGTGGAGTATATGCCCATTCCCTTTCACCCACCCTCATTTGCGAAAGGAGTCCTGTACTCAGCAGTGGCACATTATAGGCTGATGATGATGAACCGTAGTTCATCAAGTTAGAATATTACTTACTCTATGGTAGTAATCAAGGGTAGTAACTATTATGTAAGGTGGATACTTTGAGATGGGATTCTTTCGAAATTAGAAATGATGATAAAAATGTTTTAAATTTTCTCTATCTAAATTTATCAAACAAAATTGAAATAAACATACATATAACTGTACTTTTATTATCACCATCTCTACCTTTATTTTTGCGATAGTTACTGTATTTCGGTAAACGAACTTAGTAATTCAGATTATTTCAACGATGTTAATTTGTTATGTTGACGTTATTTGGGAAATATTTTAACGTTACTTTATCACTTGACATTTTCGTTGCATTGTTTCGCCCACGCGCTTCAGATTTAAAAAGCAAATGCATGTCGAATCGGCAAGGCCCGAGCTAATACGAATATTTAAGTGTTTTTTTTTTACATTTACTTTAAAGACACTACAGGGTGAAATCATTCGACAAAATTTAATAGGACGTTACTCTCAAAATATAGATGAATAAAAAGTTATTCTGAATGTCATTAATGTCATTATGTATAAAAAGCTGATACTTTTGTCGGTGTGCGGTGCAGGATTCACAGAGCAGAGGTTCCTAACTTTTTTTCTCGTAGACCACTTTCAGACTTTTCTGATCTCGGTGGACCCCCTGGTGCTACATTTCTACCATATTCCCAAAAAAACTAGTTAAAAAATGTGATGATTAGATCTAACGTAGATCCCCGTCGTTTCACTCGCGGATCCCTGGGGGTCCACCTGGACCACTTTGGGAATCACTAAATAGAGGCTAGGTGTAAACAAATAAATAGCGGCTTGGTACATGTTTACACAAAAGTGTTATGGGATTATTAATATGATATGTTATTAGACCGGTGTTTAAAGCTTTATTTTATGCTTGTATATCAGTTCCAAGAACGGCTAAAGAGAAAACATAATTGTTTTAATTTTCCGATTTTGTTTAAAACCTCACAAAATTGATATGTATCGGTAATAGAACCATCCCTCAAAATTTGTCAAATGTTTTCGATTTCAGCCTGTAGATTAGACTCAGAAAACTGTTAATTTCAAAAGTAAATCTTAGGCAAGGTTCTTTTGCAAATATTTTAATTTTCAATTTTATTTATGCAGAGAGAGAGTCAAACGAACCGGCCCTAGAGGGACATTACTATATGAAAGGGATCTATCTAATGTTCTGCCTTTAAAATCATTCTGTTTATAGACAAAATTGATGGATCAATTTTGTCGTCATAAGTGCCTATATATATGGGACTAGCTGTCCCTCGTGTTTTCACCCGCGGTGTTGGGATGATAGTAGCCTATACACTCATATAACAAATATAGCTTTTAATGAGTAAAATATTTTTTCGAATAAGACCGGTAAATTCCAGAGATTAGGGCGTTAAAGTAAACAATAAAAATTATCTCTTCAGCTTTATTATAAGTATAAACATAGATTAAAAGAAAAAAAAGTATTTTTTGTTGATTAGTATTTCAACTTTACCTCTAGGTCCGTTTGTTGACTCACCTGTATATGAATAAAATTGCAACAATTTGTACCCAAATGTAATAAAATATGCGTCACATTATGGTATCGTACGCATTCTCTGCAGTACAAACAACTGTGACATACTTTTAAATGTATTCAACAGGTAATAAGAATACTATTAGAATAATTTGAATATCTTATGTATATGACTGACATTTAGGTACCCTTTTAAAGGTACCTTTCAAGAGGATCATGGCCGGGTGGTTTGTGATTCCTCGGTTATTTGTTTGGCAGGCCAGCCTTGCAAATGGTCCCGCCTGACCTTGCAACAATACATTATTCAACACAGACACAAAAGCACCCGTAAATGATTTAGATGACATCGAAACTATTACTTATTCCACGGCTACAGATCGTATTAAAAAGTTAATTGTTTTCATAGGTCATAATTTTTGCGGCGCGAACACAGTAACATTTTAAAATAATTATCTTTAATAATTTAAATTGCTTTCGCAGAAGTCATAAAGTCTGTACGGCCGTGATATATTTTTCATTTTCAATATGGTAACTCTACCAATTATTTTAATACTTCTTGTTGTTCATTATCAATTAAACTTATTGGATTAACTTACTTCAAAAATATATTATTTAAGTCGTGCATGATAACCTTACCAATTCATAACATAAATAAGTACCTACTTACGTTGATAGTCCGATATTATATAGAATAAGTTTAACATGAGAATTCAATAAAAGATTGAATATGGATGCTGGTATAAAATACAGTGCTCCGATCGAGCTTACCATTATTTGTAGTATAACGCAATATTGGTAAGGTACCTCACTTCAACGTTTCTACCTCAGTAGGATATGCGTATCTACTACATGGGCTATCTCCTATCCTCTACCCATCCATTCCATCCAAAGTATTGCCGCGATTGTAAGTGCGTACGTGAGAATGATTAAATGACTTTCGTTTTGGAATGTCCGTCGAAATCTTTTGTGTATCTTGTCACGGTACAATCACATGCATCAGTGCGCGTCAATTGAGGAGATCAGTGAGCACGCGCAGCCGCGATGACTGCGTCGTGGACAGCTACCATTTATTTACCAAGTGGTATGGAGACTTGCCCATTCAAACGTCCGCAGCTGATAAATTGCTCCCGATTTGCATATAAAAGGCCAAGGAAAAGAAATTAAGGCCCGGCTCCTAATATTGTCTTTATTCAGTCCTTTATGAGACATCGATAGCTTCTATTGTCGTAAAAACTATGAGACGGCGTACATGATAATATAACCTATACAAGGAATACATTTTTGTCCTACAGATGTATACATTTTTTTTTTATTCTTGATTGTCATTTTATTCAACATCAGTCAAGTAATAAAACACGTACCTAGTTTATACTCAACAGCATATTATGGCTTTAGAATTCCTGGCAGTAATAAGATATTAATGGTAATTTCTTTATTCCAATTATAGTTCTGATATTTGTTGTTAATTTAACCAATAGTTACATACATATTCGTTAATATTTGTTAACCAATTACATGTACCATCTACAGGCTATTTTAATAGTATTGGTATTCAACATGAGCTATTTAGTGTCCATAATAGGGATAATGTTCCAAGAATATAGCAGTGATGAAGTTTTATTGATGCGGGAACCCTTTCCGGTTAGACGACGGGTATTGAACTTTCTATCCCTTGAAAGGGAAAACACTTATTCAGTCCCAGTCTTGCGTAACTCGCTATAAGATGGCGCAACTTTTTGTCCTAATATCTATGTAAACGTGTTCAGGCTAACGTTAATCTCACGGTGTTAGGACAATGGAAAAAGGCTCGTAGCGACTAGAAATAGAGTTTAATGTAGTTCATTGTGTTCGATAGGGCTGTGGTCGAGAAGTTTGCGATGGTAATTTTTATGTAGCCATACTGCAGACCCTAAGTAGATTTATGGATAAAAACCATAAATGCTTGTTCTGTGCTGGTGTTCTTCTTATAGATTCAGATGTTATCGATGGCAGTAGAGCGCGACCTAAAGCCCTCGTCTTGGAACAAGTGATGCATGCAGAATTATCTACTTTTACTTAATTCTACCTACCTAGATCTAAGCTGTACCTACCTAGAAAGGTTTTCCAATAGGTTTTTAGGTACAGTAGATACACGGTAGTTTTTAGTGGAACGATGCTTTTGTTATACGAAAAAGGGGGGATGTATTACCTTGGTGTGATTGTGATCAAAAATAAACCTGTACATTGTAGAAAAATTACACTACCATTTTCAATTAAAAGTAATAGAAACAAAAGTCGATCGATTTTAAATTCTGTTAAGGAATCATATTGTCAATAATTCATCTGTAGCAAAGAATAATTGTTGCAAATGTAAACAATCACATTTTTTTATCAGATAAATGACTCTATTTATACTCGCATATTAGCCACAACATTACTTATTCCAAACGACGCGTTCGGTTTGTGGATTACTTATCGTCGAAAGAGGTATCCCGTCGTGAAAAGTACTAATACATTTTCCTTTACATATTATGGCAATAATAGTGTGTTGTATTGTTTTTTTTTGCACCATAATGTTAGAATTCAAAGCGAGCACAGAGTAGCAACTACCATTTTATGGAAATATTTTTATTTTTTATGCATCGCAGTTGTACGGGGATGGGCAGAACGTGCGCGAGTTGCGCGACGCTTTAGGCTACGCGACCGCCTGCGCAAGCGCCGACGAACGTTCGTCATTGAAATACGTTGCCATTGTAAAGCTCTGGTTGAATAAATATGTATTTAAGCTGGCGTACCACCCAGGGCGGCTCGCACAAAGAGTCCCACATTCGTGATTGATCCTTGAAGGGCAGAATTAAATTTATCGATTCACGTTCAGCCAGTGGACGTATGTTTCCCTATTTACTTTTATTTAAAAACGCACACATGCCAAGTAATTATTTTGAATGGCCTAATAATTGGTACTCGTTTGTTTCATTGCTTATCTATTTTTATAGTTGATTGAAGTACATGATAGCAACTCGTATGATGTTCCAATGATTTGTGCATTACAGCTCAGAGTAGATAAATACTACGTACAAATTGCAGTAAGAATATAATGTGCATTTCTATTGCCGCTATAACAACAAATAATAACCATTACCATTAAATGAAGATTAATAATTATTTTTATATTTTACCAAGTCTTAATGGTAAACGTGCGAACTGCTCTGTGATAATTAGTAAATTTCAAACGTTTACTAGCACTTTCTCAATAAATCTTAGGTTTCACCTCAGAGAATCGATATATTTTAGGGTCGGCAACGCGCGAGTGATACCCCTGGTGTTGCAAGCGTCCATAGGCTACGGTAACTGCTTACCATCAGGCGGGCCGTATCCTTGTTTGCCACCACAGTGGTATAAAAAAAAAAAAACATTGAAAATAATTCTGTCTGGGCAGTATGCAGCTCCCAGCTAGCCATGTCAACCCTTTTCGCTTCTCTGGCAAGCTATTGGTACGATACGATAAATCGTAAAAAAAACCTTACATTTACCAGCTCATGTTGGTAAATCCTAAGATGTACTCGCAAAATCTAGGATCTATCGGTATACGAGTAACATATATACATATACTAAAGTAGTTATTCGATTGTTGAAAATCTAATTTCAGATTAATTAAACAAAAGTTTAGTCCTCTTTCAATATTATTGATATTACATATCTACCATCTATGTATGTAGAAAAAACGAAATTTGCAGCCTTTTTGAATCCACGTAGTTGTCAGTTTTCTTAAAAAGTTTTGCGTAGACTAGACATTCGGCATGATAATACACAGGAATCGTTAATATCGATCCCTTTTTCCAAACGGCGCGCCTGCGTCTGCGGACGTCAATCACATTTGTTTTTGCTCTCTATCTTGCAATAATTGCCACATCATAAATCCTCATTGTTGACGTGACATGATAAATGTAAATATGGTGGAGTAACTAATGAGACAGATGTATTCAAATTTAAATATGTTAACATATTAAATAAAGTTCGTTCATCAGACATAGACCTACGCAATGCTACGAGTCTCTAGAATAAGGCGACTTTATGTAATCTCGTTTCTCACTCGTGCTTTTCTCTCTCGTGCACGTTTAATTTGTGTCCTCGGCTAAGCAAAGCTACTCACATATAAATTAACTACTATTTATAGATGATTAATTTACAGAAAAATGAATGCGACTATGTTAACATGGTATAAAAAGAACATCGCAAATTATCAACGAGGTTCACTTGCATGTTGATATTAATATTAAAATAATGATGTAGCCTTGGGAACCATTCACGTTCTACTTGTAATACCTACTATAACGATTATTTTAATTGTTTCAAAATAAAATAACTAGAGATCCATTGGTTATCTCACAGTAACCCAATGACCACTTGCAATCGATCTAGAAAACCTAGCTGACCATCTGCCACTCGTACCGAAGATCTATTTTATGTGGCCAAAAAAGCCGGGTGTAATAGTTTTTGACTGACACAGTTTTCACAAGATCCGGTGTCGATTCTTATCACCGCGTTTGTTCATAAGCACGTAAGTTTCTATTCGTTTTCTAAAAATCAGAATTACTTTCATTTTGTTGCCTCTGTCTGCTCGTCGTGGTCTTCGAATGCTGTGGCGGCAATGGGTTCGAATCGGACAACGTGCTTGAGATTTCAGGAAAATAAACTCTACCAAACTCAAATAGAAAATCTGTCGCTAAACTTGTTCCGTTGTTGCAATTGAGAGCAACTTCTCATCCTAATATATTTTTTTTTTTTTTTTTTTTTTTTTTTTTTTTTATTTAGGTTCGCAAACTGGTCGTTACAGCAGTTACACATAAAATTAAATACTATAAAGAACATGGTAGACTGAACGGCCTTCTAGGAGCGAACACAACATGCACACTAATATTGCTCACTTTACATCAAGATATAACTAACTAATGAGAGGCATAAGTAGATTGAGTGTATGAATTATAAGTATTACAAAGAGATAACGAAATAACAAAAACAACAAACTACATTTTTTAAAATTTGCAAGAGAATTGGTTTACATTTTACATTTTTAATTCTTTAATTGTTTTGACCGATGCACCGAAAATGTCCAGGTCCCGACACACACTATTGTAATTGGAGCACATGCGATACAATGGCGAGTTTTGACCATAATTAGTACTGCATGAAGGAGGTGTGAATGTTTTGCGATTGTGTAGGCGGCTACCAATACGTGGTATAGAGAACTGAATCTTCTCAAGTAGATCGGGGCTATCAATTTTGCCCATTATAATTTTTTGTAGTAACACGATTTCAGCCGTTTTGCGCCTGTGTTCAAGTGGAACCATGTTAAAGTGATCAAGTCTTGAATCATAGGTATCTAGACTACGACACAGATTATTAGCGTAAGTGAGGTGATATAAGAACTTCTTTTGAAGTCTCTCCAATCTATTGATATGAACTGCGTATGATGGGTTCCAAATCGGACTGCAATACTCTAATAGGCTACGGACGTAACAATTAAACAGGATGATAGGTATTTCGGGTTCCTTAAAAGTCTTTGTCTGTCTCACAACAAATCCTGCCAATTTAGCACCTTTTTTGGCTATGTAGTCAATATGTTCGCGGAAGTCTAGTTTGTAGTCCACAATAACTCCCAGGTCACGTATGCTTGATACTTCATTCACCGGTGTACCATTAATGAGATATGTCACTTCATTTTTATTTCTTTTTCGTGTGAATTTAATGTGATAGCATTTAGATGGATTTAAGATCATATTATTTTTATCGCACCATATGCTTATGACGTTGAGATCGTTTTGCAACGAACTAATGTCGACGTCAGAACGAACAACTTTGTAGATCTTTAAATCATCAGCAAACATTTTGAATTTGGATGTTATTGTGGAGCACAGGTCGTTAATAAACAGTAAAAAGAAAAGAGGTCCGAGATGCGAGCCTTGGGGAACGCCTGAGGGCACTGTTTTTACTGGAGACTTGAAACCACGAACAATGACTAGTTGAGATCGATTACGAAGGTAAGACGCACACCATCTCAGTAGAGAGCCGCATATTCCGGCGTGGCCGAGCTTTATAATTAGGAGAGTGTGATCAACCACGTCGAATGCCTTGGAGAAGTCTGTATATATAGCGTGAACTTCGCTTTTGTTGTTGAACGCCTCATTTATGTCATTGACATATCCAAGGAGATTCGTCGCGGTTGATTTTCCTGGTAGAAAGCCATGCTGATGACTGTTTATCAATGGCTTAAAGTGAAAATATAGTCGTTTTTGTACAATTGATTCAAATATTTTACCCATTGATGACAAAATAGAAATAGGCCTGTAATTAGATACATCGCTGATATCTCCTTTTTTATGGATAGGGGTAATATGAGCTCTTTTCCACTTTGTGGGAAAAAACCCGCAAGCTATGGATTTGTTAAAGATGAGATGAAGAGGCTCAGTCAATTGTGAGGCACATTCTTTAAGAAATATAGGTGGAATAGTGTCTGGCCCTGCGCCTTTGTTTGTATCTAGAAGCTTGAGGGATAACAAAATATCAGATTTGGATATGAAACAAGAGCTAAGAGATCCATTGCAATCATTTAGATTATGTACTGAAGAGACAGGTGTTGCAATATTATTATTAGTGTGGTATGTTGAGTGAAAGTAATCTGAGAATAAATTGCAGATCTGTTGCCCTCCTGAGACATGTTGGTTACTGTAAGACATTTCATCTGGGATTTCATGACTATTGGATCTGAATGACTTTATAAATGTCCAGAAGTATTTAGGATGCATTTTTATATGTTTTTTTGCGTCTGACTTGAATTTGGATAAACATTCAATCATAATTTTTTCGCAGCGATTGCGTAGCATTTTGTATGTTAGGTGATCCCTTGGATTGCCGTATTTTTTAAAACGATTGTGGAATTTAGCTTTTTCTTTTAGTGTACGCAATAGATCACGACTGAACCAACACGGGTAATTATTGTCTCTTCTAATAGTTGAAGGTGTACTATCGAGAATAATAGGAGTTAGAATATCATAGAATGCGTCAACGGTTTCATCTACTGTGTAATTAGTTTTAAGCTGATCACTCCAATTAATTTTATCTAGATCTTCTTTAATTTTGTCATAATTGGCTTTAGTAAAGTTCAGGAGCGGCGATCTATTGCATTTTACTGTCTTGTGAATGTAATATTTCATTGCAATATCTAGTGCTGGATGGTGGTTATCTATATCCACAAGAGGATTAGTACATACATTTACAGAGAATAGATTTGTAGAATTGGTGATGATTAAGTCAAGCATACGTCCATTGGAATTGGGAATAGAGTTAATTTGATGAAGGTTATTAAATGAAAGAGTATCAACAAAGAGATTGTCAGATTGGGAGATGGCACAACATGGGAGAACTGTGTTTGTATTAACATCTGGTTGCCAGACTAAGTGAGGTAAATTAAAATCACCTGTAAGCAGAATCAATGAGTTTTGGGGCATTTTGTGCTGAACAACATCCGTAATATTAGTTGTAATGCGATCTAGTTGGTCATAGGAGACGGGTGGAGGATTATACAGTGCACAAACGCATAAATGTTGAATAGATTTTCCTAGTTTTATTTTAATGAGAATCCAGAGATTTTCGTCTAACGTCTCCCATATCAGCTTTCGATTAGGTTCATGTTTTTTTAAAACCGCGATTAAAACCCCACCCCCTTCACTTTTACCACTGCCGGTAGACGCACGGTCTCGCCTAAAAACTGTATACCTATTGTCAATGATTTCGTGATCGTAAACTGAGTCATTGAGCCACGTTTCGGTCAACAATATAATGTCGGCCTCCTGTTTCAGTACATTGGTCAAAACAGTTTCTGTTTTGGTCCTAAGACCCCTAACATTTTGATAGAATATATTGAAGTTACATGACGATTTTTTATACAATAGGGAAGACATATATAAAATCTAAATAGATCTTAAAAATTCCGTATCCTTGACGATGAAACTTTTCGAATTTATGTCTTTTCTCATAAAAATTTTGCTTCTCACCCACACAAAGTCGAATTTCTTGTCTTTTGCCACTTTTCTGGCAATCGCATGGAGTTGCTTGTTGGCCGGAGTCAGGTGCTCACACACGTAGATAGGTGTTTTCGCTTTGGCGGCTATACCCAGATGCGATGAGTTTAATTTGTCGCTTTGGTGGGTCTTGTTATATGTCTTCGCTGCAGCAATAAGGGAGTCTCGCACCAGTGGGCTGGAGAGCTTGACCACAATGGACCTTGGTCTGATCGATTCTTTGTTCAGTTTAGCCACACGGTGGTAGTTTACTAGTTCGTGTTCAGACAGAGTATAGCCCACAGTTGTGGCTAGTTGTTGAACCACAATTTTTATGTTTTCAGAAGTGTACTCGGGAACACACTGTATTTCCAGGTTGCAGTCGCGCGATTGTTGTTCAAACTTGTTCAGTTGGGTGCTCAGGTCTCCAATTTGAGATCGCAGGTCACCAACCTGGTTGTGCAGTAAGCTGTTCTCTTCTTGTAGTTTCCCTATGACCTTAGCCTTGCTGGCCAATGCTTCCTTCAGTTGATCATACTGTGCTGACATGTAATTTACACTGTCGGTAAGCTCTTGAATCTTAGTGCGAGTGTCGGAGCTCTCTGTAGTAAAGTCACGCCTGATGTCTGTATGGAGGCGAGTTAAAGACTCCTCTAGTTTTCTATCAAAATACTGCTTCAAGTCTTCAATAGTGCACACAACTGGAGAATCTAAGCTCTGAACCGGTTTCTTGCACTGTGAAGGAGTCGTATTAGAGCTTTCTCCCTTCTTATCCGTTGATTTGCAATCAACACACTTCCAAGTAGCTTTGTAGGTCTTAGATTCTTTACCAAAATTCTCAGAAGGTAGCCCCAGGCACTGATAGTGATAGGCGGAATTGCACTTTGAGCAGATCTTGATGTCACTGATCTTAATTTGTTTGCCACATTTACTACAGACACTCATTTTGAAATTTTCAAGTAACTGGGTAAATTATTCAGCGGTGGCAACACTTTTGATAGACCGACAGATGACACTGACAAACTGAGTGCTGTCACATGAGGCTGACAGACAATTATTATCTGGAAGAGGGTATCTCTCTATTCAATTTAACTGACGACACAAAAATACGACTTATCTTGAGCGATTATGTGGAGTTGCAGCAGGAAATTCCAATGAATAACAATACCTGAGCGGCACTATTTGTTCATATTCACTTTGATAACACTTTTGGTACAATTAGTGACAGAATATTGAGAAATAAAAATTATAATATTGGGAGCGTAATGTAAACAGTGCAGTGTTAACACCGGAAAAGAATATATGTGTAATGGTGTATCTAAGTTTTGTAATGTTTTTTTTATTTTTATTTTGGTGTGTAACTACTTGAGAGCAACTTCCCATCCTAGGCTTTCTTAATAGGTATATATGTGTAGTGGTGTATCTAAGTTTTGTAATGTTTTTTTTATTTTTATTTTGGTGTGTAACTACTTGGGAGCAACTTCCCATCCTAGGCTTTCTTAATAGGTATATATGTGTAGTGGTGTATCTAAGTTTTGTAATGTTTTTTTTATTTTTATTTTGGTGTGTAACTACTTGAGAGCAACTTCCCATCCTAGGCTTTCTTAATAGGTATATATGTGTAGTGGTGTATCTAAGTTTTGTAATGTTTTTTTTATTTTTATTTTGGTGTGTAACTACTTGAGAGCAACTTCCCATCCTAGGCTTTCTTAATAGGTATATATGTGTAGTGGTGTATCTAAGTTTTGTAATGTTTTTTTTATTTTTATTTTGGTGTGTAACTACTTGAGAGCAACTTCCCATCCTAGGCTTTCTTAATAGGTATATATGTGTAGTTGTGTATCTAAGTTTTGTAATGTTTTTTTTATTTTTATTTTGGTGTGTAACTACTTGAGAGCAACTTCCCATCCTAGGCTTTCTTAATAGGTATATATGTGTAGTGGTGTATCTAAGTTTTGTAATGTTTTTTTTATTTTTATTTTGGTGTGTAACTACTTGAGAGCAACTTCCCATCCTAGGCTTTCTTAATAGGTATATATGTGTAGTGGTGTATCTAAGTTTTGTAATGTTTTTTTTATTTTTATTTTGGTGTGTAACTACTTGAGAGCAACTTCCCATCCTAGGCTTTCTTAATAGGTATATATGTGTAGTGGTGTATCTAAGTTTTGTAATGTTTTTTTTATTTTTATTTTGTCGTGTAACTATTTGATTTATATCTGAATATAAAATATTATTATTTTGACCGCAATCAACTATGGTTTCGATAAGTTTTTTTTTTAATTGACTAGAAGATACCTGCCCAAAATGTAGCCTTAGCTCCCTTACGCGGACAAAAGGTTTGATTGTGGACCAACACAAGCCTATTTACAGACATACACCTATCCTATCCATAAATTTAATAGATAACGCAATTCCTTCCATCTCACTATGGTTCGCTCGCAATGCTGCGGAACTCGGAATGTAACTATATAAACCTATAGAGAATATATAGCAACTGCGGCAGCACTGCTGTGTGCAACGGAGAACAGTTCGGAATCATACCTTTACGTGAGAAACAGGGTCAAAAGAAGAGCATTGCTCTCCCTTTAGGCACGCAAAGTACATACACTCGAGTCATTTATTTAGATTTACATTTGTGAGCCTATAATAAAAAAAAGTTAAAAAGAATTTAAAAAATTGCGGAAAATTCAAAATTCAAAAAATATGCATCGATTGGACCCAATTATATTTTTATGCCTTTTGCGGTCGACACCTTGGGACCATGGGGGTCAGAAGCTCGCAGTTTTGCTCGCACCTTGTCTTCAAAATTGATCTAGACCTCCGGAGACCAGCGGGCGGGGAACTTTTTCCGCCAACGCGTCAGCTTGGTTATCCAAAGAGGAATCGCTGCCAGCCTTCTGGGAACCTTGCCGTTAATCGGAAGCAGCGGCAGGCTTGAGGAAATTTTCTATATAGAGATTATATTTTGTAAATATAGATTGTATTTTGTACATATTTGTTGTGAATATAGAGTAGTAGTATAGTATTTTTCATTTATTTAAAGTATTTACATTATTATAAGGACTCCCTTGTGCTCTACTAACATGATATTTTTTTATTACTAACTATTCTTCTATTACTTTGTTAAAAACCATAAAAGCACGTATTCTGTGAATACCTATTCATCATCATCATCATCATCAGCCTATAATGTCCCACTGTTGAGCACAGGCCTCCTTTCACAAATCAGGGTGAAAGGGAATGGGCAGATACTCCACCACGCGTGCCCACTGCGGATCGGTGGAGGTAGGCTAGTGGCCAACCTACTGTTGGAGTTTTTCAAGCCGCCTAGGAGGCATCCAACCAGCTTAACGACTATCACAATTAAGTGATAACCGGGACCAACGGCTTTACGTGCCTTCCGAAGCACGGAAACGCTCGATTTGAAATACCACTAGGCGGTCACCCATCCAGGTACCGACCAAGACAGACGTAGCTTAACTTTGCCGATCGATTAAGAACGGCTAATCATGCTACACCACGAGCGCTTCCTATAAACCTATGAATACCTATTGCCTTTTAAATAATACAGCCCTGTGGTAGACACACGTTCAGACAAACCGATGGATAGACAGACAATGTAGGCTTTTTAATAGGCACTCTTCGGATAAGTACGGATTACTAAAAAAGGAACGTGTTCTTTAAGGGCTTAACAAACGTCACTTGTTATAAGTAATATCGGTAATAAAACAGAATACAATAACTTTCTGGTGCATTCGATCCGTGCGTATTTCACAGGGATTTGGCATGCGTGCAGCGTGATCCATGATTTACATGTTGCAAAGGTTAAGCGCGTATGAGCGGTAAGTACAATTGAACGCTTTAAAAATTATGGCGACCAAAAAAGTAGTTGAGTACAATAGAGATCGATTGTGAAGGAGGGATTTAAGATGTGAGGGTTTTGTAGGTATATAACAATATTAATAATTATAAATTTTACTTATAAAACTATAAAATGCCGACTTAGTACGTACAGAGAAAGGATTTCCTGAAATTCTTCCCCTTAGTGGGACATGTTACTTTTATGAAATAATTAACGCTTTACGCTAAAAGATTTTGCTTCACTAAAGCGGTTATTGAATAGTACAAGTTTTATAGTACCCACAATTTATTCAGAATATACAACAGTTCTTTTTCATCATTAGTAACCTAAAAGAGATCTTGAGATTTTTTAAAGGAGTACATCTGCCCTGCAGGTTATTTTACAGTGATATTAGATACTTCTCAATAACCTAAAATATAAATGACTGCGATGCAAGCACTCATAAAGAAATAGGCCTATAAATTCGAAGTTTCGGACACATAATGTTAGTCTGAAATGTAAATGGCATGACTCATTATTGTCTCGCAGACTAAGCACCATGGTAGAGCTTAGTTGGACTACCATTATCAGGGTCACCATGATTCTCACGAAAGAATCCTTTTATTAGATTATTATTGAATCTATTTACGGTTTATCAGAAATACTAAATCTGTATGTATTTTTAATCAATATCATCAATAAATGTAAAAAATATATATCTTAATATTAACTATGTGTAGGTGTTAAGATATAATAATATGATAGTAATACAGGATAATTTGTAATCGACTAAGTACTATAAATAACAGTAGCTCTTTAAGTTATCTTCCAACGAATGCAAAATTAATACTCAGATCTTATCACCGCATTAGTAAGACTTTCTACAAACCATTTATCTTAATTACGGCTCAAAAATAAAATACGGCCGCAAGGTAAAAATCAAGAGTTGCTGATTCCAATTCCGATACATAAAACGTTAAATTAATTTATTGAATAAGTGAATGTCCCGCGGTAATTTATGGGTTGACTAGAGGCTTATACTATATTTTACAAGCACAGGACCATGGAAGAGTCGGACTCTCACGATGGGGATTCCGTACAATTATAATAAAACTTACAAAATTTTTTGAGTCTGTAACTCAATTTTGATAGTTAGAGCAACAACCTTAGGTAAGTACTCATTTTATTACAAAGTAATAATTAGTTATATCTTTTAAACTTTTTATATCTATTTTTTGCAGTAAAGATATGAATAATTTCCGATTCTCAAATAATGTCGACATAAGATAACTAAATGCTATTAATGCTCTATACGAAAGAAGTTCAATACCTCCGTGTCCTTGTTTTTTCTATTTGAGTAGCCGGAAAAGCTCACGTCAAGAAGAAAATCGACGAATTATACCTACGGTATAAAATAATGTATTGCTTGGAAAACACTCTACGCTGTCAACATAAAATACACTATTACAGCTATTACTATACAAACAAGTCTTTATGCCAGTATGGACTTATGGTATACAGCTATGGGGCTGCACCAAACAAAGCAATATTTTGACCATCCAACGCTTCCAGAACAAGTTACTGAGGGAAATAGTGAATGCCCCTTGGTACATCAGAAACGTCGACCTCCATCGGGACCTAAAAGCTAAAAGTAGAGTTCGTGCACACAGTAATTAAAAAGTATGCAGAAGCACACTAAAACCGGCTTCATCATCATGTGAACGTTGAGGCAATCCAGCTCCTTGATCACACAGATATAGTGAGACTACTCAAAAGAACTAAACCGTTTGAGTTAGTGTAGTGTTAGTTATAATAGTGTAACGTAGTCCAAGTGCTATATATAAAGAACACAAGAACAAAGTGTCTTCCCCTTAATAGAGACAATAAGAAAAGTGTTAATGGTCACATTCTTAGAAATAGTCACTATAGCAGTTTATGTTAAATACAAATTACTTATTAGCCTAATATTATGGCTAGATTGTAGTATCAATAGGGAACACGAATGAAGGTGTACCATATGAAGAGAAAAAAAAAATATTGAGTGGCCGAGTTGGAAGTTGGAATGACCTAGGATATGGAAAAACTAGAGATAAAACCTCAGATTAAAAAGAAATAAGTAATTGTGCGATGGTCAAAACGAGACCAAAAACAGCAATTTTTATTCATATGCGAGATAAAAAAAACTTGCACATTAAATTGTTGGACTAGACTCACAAACAGCCCGGCAGTTGGCGCTGCAGTCGGTATCTAGGTTATATTATCGACTGCAGCGTCATCTGCCGGGCTGTTTGTGAGTCTAAACCATCCAGGGCCCACACAAACGCATACAAAAAAAAACATTTAAATCAGTCCAGCCGTTTAGGAGGAGTTCAGTGACATACACACGTGCATTAGAATTTTATATTTATAAAGATATTACTAAATTGTAAAATGTAAAGTATTGCATGGATCTCACCACGACTCTATCTTTATCTCATTTAATTTAGGAGTTAAAAGCATCGGGCGGATAGACGGACATCGTTTCCACAACAAACGGGATCCGGTCGGACCTTGTGGGTACAGAACCCAAAAATCTAATGTGTGACCATCCTGAGGTCATCAGGTTCTATATGTCTGTTTGCCGACGTAATTACATAAAAGGTTCTTTATGTATTTTCATTGAAGTATTTCTATTAGCACCATACAGGGTTCTTAATAAGTAAGCATTGAATTTTAAAATAAGAAAGACCTTCTCTGCGTGACTCGTTCAACTTATAAGTACGGCTATTAAAAAGAAAAAAAATACCATACGTCTTCTCAACATGGTATAACCTCAAGGGAATTAGCAACAAGGGGAGATAATTTGACGTGTCCTGACACTCGGCCCGACGTGCTTATCCTACGAACGCACAGTTCAACAGGCAATAGCATTAATCCCACCTGACAGCTCAATTACCCCAGCCCTGCGCACGCGGCACGAGTATACCACGCATACTTTGATTTGTGCATTATACATCGCATTACAATAATTTAAACTTGTCCATTTTACGTCAGACGCCTGTCATATAGGACTGAGCGAGGGAGGTTCCATTTGGTCTCTTCATTGTGTTTTTAATTGCATTTATGTTGGTATCGGAGATTAGGATTGCCGGGGAGTGCATCAGTACTTACAAAAATGTATTTGCTTGCGAACGTAATATAATATCTGTCATATTTTGATGCCATGAGAATGCCATAATAAAACGAGGAACAAAGTAGAAGTCAATTGTAGATCTTCAATCTTACCCAAGTATGTTAAAACCCATTTTTTTTTGAGTTTCGACTATGTCAATAGAAACGTCTTTGGTACCAGAAATCTCTCAATTTTGCCTAAATACTAATATTGCTGATATATCCAAAACATAGCACGATATAGGACTTCGCTGTCCATCCCTGTAATCTTATAATCGATAGTAGAAAAAGGCGCTAGGTTCTACTGAGCACGACAACTTTTGCAATTGTATCTAACAATAGTAATCGGGCTATCGTAGACTGGTAGGACAGGCTTGGTAGCGATCACACAGATCGCTGCACTTTTATATCAATATCGGCGCCACCCAACAAACAGCAATTACCTACTCTAAGTCTAGGCTTGTCGCTTACTATGTGGTAAAATATAAGTAAATAAACAGGCTTAGAGATGGGCTTTGAGTAATATACGTAGTATATTATACACATATATACACGTATAGTATACACTGAGGTAATATGAAGATATCACGCCATTGGATGACCGTTTCACTTCATTCCTTAAATGTTAAGCCTATATTGTAACAAGACGAGGGCTATATTAGGGTACACTTATTTAGGCTTAAAAATAATTGTTATTATAATAAAATTTGGGACTTCATTATTTTCAATGTATGTTAAATCCAACGAAAAGAGATAAAGTATGTAAAAAACCAACCTCTACTGATTTACATACGATAGCGAGCGATCATTTTATCTCGCATGCAATAATGACGTCAGTTTGTCGACGACAGCTGTTGTTGTGTGATTCGTGGTGGTGCAGGGGCTCTACGGCGTAACTTTGGTGGTAATCGTAACGAACACCATTAATTATTTCATCCAATGACGCGCACGCGGTATGACGCGATGAAGACCATTCTTGGGCCCTGATTGGATGAAATTCATTAATGGTGTTCGTTACGATTACCACCAAAGTTACGCGGTAGAGCCCCTGGAAAGCGGTCGGTAAAGCAGCGGATAATATAATTTCTTTAAATAAAAATTGAAAGTTTACATTCTTTATCTCGTCTCGTTTGGCTTACCTTTAGCCCTTTAGATACAATAATTCAAATTTTCTACAGACCTTCGTGGTTTCTTGTTGATGCTTTTTTAGAGTTATACAATATAATATATTATGGTTATATTATTGCTGCAGACGATGTTGGTAATTAAATAATAATGAATATGTGCATTTAGGATAACTTCAATAAGTTATCCTAAATGCACATTGATTCAAATTGTTCAAAATGTTTTGTTTAATATATATCAAAAGATTTGCGGTCTTTAAACGAAGCGAAGTGGTCAAAAATGTATTCTATATAATAATATCCTGGGACATTCCTCACACACGTTCATCTGATCCCAAACTAAGCAGAGCTTGTACTATGGAAACTAGATAACTGATACAATACGTATACTACTTTTTGTTTGTAAATACATATTTAATATACATAATTACACCCAGACTCAGGCAGGACATACAGACATGTTCATGCACACAAATGCAAGTCCTGTGTGGGAATCGAACCCACGACCTGCGGCGCGATAGGTGGAATCTTAACCAGAGTCGCCAGCTGGCCCGACGAATCGTTTCTCACCCGACCTCGACGGATCATTTCAGTTGTTAGTATATACTCTGAGATTTCAGGAGTGATGAGCTCCATCTCTTTATCAAACATAGGTATTAATATATGAACCAAAATTGTAACTGGAAGTCCTCGGGTTAAGGTTGGTTGTTTCACGCATTTTAAGTTTGTTTCGTCCGTTTACGTATAGATGGCGTGGAATCAGACTACTGAGCTTTAAGCCTCTACTACGTAAAATTTAAGCTAGTAGAAATTGAAAAATATATTCGTAACTTTTGCTTGTTAACCTAATGAGACGTTTTCTTTCCATAGGGTTTTATAGAGTTTGATTGAAAATACCTGCCAAACTGTTGATAATTCGAACTAATTTGAACCTTATGTGCCTTATGTCTCAGAGTATATAAATACTACGTACACGATTTGACAGATACCTATTTTCAACCAACTCTATAAAACTCTGTGGAAAGAAAACGACATTCCTCACACACGGTCATCCATCTGATCCCAAAATAAGCAGAGCTTGTAATATGGAATACTACTTTTTATTTGTAAATACATACTTAATATACATAATCACACCCAGACTCAGGAAATGTCTGTATTTCCTGAGTCTGGGTGTGATTATATATGTGACATGTGGACATGCACACAAATGCATGTCCTGTGTGGGAATCGAACCTACGATCTGCGGCGCGATAGGTGGAATCTTAACCAGAGTCGCCAGCTGGCCAGTCATACCTAAAGTTAGATAGGTATAGTTTCTAGATTTATCATTTTAGTTGAAGATTGAATGTTCATCAAAATTGTCGCTGTAGCTTTGTTATGATGAATAGTTATGAATAATAGTAATGTATGCTATGATCTTATTTGAATAGAATGATATGTATGCATTGTGACTTCTGCTTATAGACACAGTAAAGACAGAAGTTCTTTCCTGTGTTATAGACTCCAAAAAGTGCAAGTTTCATTTTTAGGACTGAGTATACATTATTATAATAAGATCACTAATAAAATTTTAAATTTACCGTCACATGGCCGTAGGAAGAAGGCCGCTTTAGTACAGAAGGCTTACTACAATATTACATGATAAAAATGCTTGGGTGTAGCGCTCGCTCTGCAGGATTTAAGTTTGTTTTTGAAAAGAGTAATTGCTGAGTTTATTGCCAGCTCTTCTTAGCAAAAGCAACCTTCCGAACCGTGCATTAGAGTTTGACTATTCATAAGTGCCTGTGAAGGCCTATTTGAATGAATAAATTATTTCATTTCATTTCATGTAAAAGTGCAATCAAAACTCCAAGATAGCTAACAATACGTTTTTAAATGAGTGTCAGTTCTTCGAAGTAATATAATTAGGTTTAATTATAACAGCGTTACGCCTTGGATGAGGAGCCGCCGTGTACCTCCCACATATTGCGTGCACCGAGACGCGATGAAGCGACGATGTGATCCATTTAAAATTAAATAACAACAACCGCTTGCACCTCACGTTCCTCCCGGTTGCAAGCAAGAAGTTTCCACTTTACTTATTCATAAGTTTTCTAAGAAATTTTCACGGGAGAGTATACCTAGGCAGTATTTATTTATTCTGAGGATATAGGTAAGTAAAATGTAAACTCTTTCCAAAAACTATGTTCTGTTCGAGTTTCATGAATATTTTATCTGTGTGCGAATAAGATTCCATCCGGGAGGTAAATGGAACATCTGGTTCGCCGAGAATTTCTTGAAGATTAAAAGAAATTTAAGAGAAAGTTTACCTTCTCATGATAAAAAGAATACTTAGTCTATTTTTATTTCATGAGATTTTTTTGCCATTTTATTAGTTACAAGTTATTTTGTTTAAGTTACAACGTACCTAAGTACGTAGCATATATGTATATAGCGTATCATGCAGTCAATAGTAACAAATATATCTAAATAAATAACTTTTCCATGTCATATTTTTGAACGACACTTATCAAATTCAATCAATCTAAATTACGTCTAACATAAGTTACCAGTGCTCGCACCTGATGTTGTAAGCAAAACACATTCAATGCTAAATGAAAGCAGAATACTAAAAAGAAAAACTTGTGGGTGATTTAGTGCTTTACAATCCGCCTACAAACCATTCACGGTATTGAATAGGGGAAAACAAATCGATAACCATCGCTTTGATGGCGGTCAGTTTTAATTTCGTCGAGCTCTGTGTGCAACTATCCGCTGCAGGGTGTTCTATCAACGTTTCATATAACTTCGGAATATTAGAAATTCACAAACAGCACAGCGTATTTAGGAAAATATTTATTCTTAGGTAAGGCTACCTAAGTAACTATGACACTATGAACTATTACTTAGATTTAAGGAAATATATCTCTCAGTTAACTTTTCCGATAGAGAGCTTATTCGCGTAAGGGTAACAGCCTTTTCATAGACTCCATAGCCTTTTCTGCGCCCTGTGCGAACTTCTATAACTGCGCCCTTGTTTTTAGGGTTCCGTAGCCAAATGGCAAAAAACGGAACCCTTATAGATTCGTCATGTCTGTCTGTCTGTCCGTATGTCACAGCCATTTATATCCGAAACTATAAGAACTATAATGTTGAAACTTGGTAAGTAGATGTATTCTGTGAACCGCATTAAGATTTTCACACAAAAATAGGAAAAAAACAATAAATTTTGGGGGTTCCGCATACATAGAACTGAAACTCAAAAAAAATTTTTTCATCAAACCCATATGTGTCTATGGATAGGTCTTCAAAAATGATATTGAGGTTTCTAATATCATTTTTTTCTAAACTGAATAGTTTGCGCGAGAGACACTTCCAAAGTGGTAAAATGTGTGTCCCCCCCCCTGTAACTTCTAAAATAAGAGAATGATAAATCTATAAAAAATATATGATGTACATTACGGTGCAAACTTCCACCGAAAATTGGTTTGAACGAGATCTAGTAAGTAGTTTTTTTTTAATACGTCGTAAATTGAAATTAATATCAAATACTCAGGTCTATACTACCATTTACTTATATACCTACAGGTTTGTACGGAACCCTCGGTGCGTGAGTCTGACTCGCACTTGGCCGGTTTTTTTTTTAGATATTATAGGTACCCTAGAGCAATGCTATGTAACTACCTACCAGCCTACTTTTTTAATTCAGGATGATAAAATAAAGCACAAGGAAATTGGTGTTGCTGGACCAATTATCTAATATTTTAGAAGAAAAATCTATTTTTTAAAGATGTCGGCAAACAAGCAAACGAGTCATCTGATGTTAAGTGGACATTCGCCTATTATACCACCCACTGTGTCTCACTCACTAAAACTTTAACGCAAGTTCACTAGTGCAAATGCGTTGCCCACCCTGATGCTTAAGATTTAATTTTTGGGCCACTTTGGTCTTCATACTTCTATAATTAAATAACACCCTGCAAAGTTTCAGTAAACTGTAAATTAATTTAATTTTAAGTACTTGGTAGAGTTATGAATAAGGAAGGTAGCATAAAATAAATTGCGCAAACATTTTTTCGAAATAATTTCCAGGATTATTCACAACATACACAAATGAATGAGACCACAAATGATTGAGTTCAGACGGTAAAGATTTATTAAAGCAAGCCATAAACTTTTTAAAAGATTTACTTTTTGCGCTTTCTTCATTGCGAAAACGTAGATATGGTGACTTATTATATTACTTATGGTGGAAACATAAATAAACTCGTGCGTTGCCAAAAAAATTAGCGCGATATTTTGTCTAATTTAATAGACGTTTTTGATGATACTGGCATGTAGGTACGTATGTGTTGGAATCGAGCACTAGGGGCGCAGGGAATTATCAGGAGCAAACCGAAAAAATAATAGTCCTGCCTGGTCTGGCCATTCTTGCGCCCTCCAGAGTCTACGCCCTCTGCCTGGGCACCGGTGGCACCGCCCTATTTACGGCACTGCCCAGAGCCAACTTAACTTCGTAACCGATCCTAATCCTATGTATTTTTTATACCCCTAAGTTGATAATTAAGCATGAGGCTCGCCGGCTCGCCTGATGGTAAGCGGTTACCGTATTCCTATTGTGATGCCATGGGTATTGCATCAGAAGTGACGCTTGTAACACCCGCGTTCGCGTTACATTACATCACTTGCGGGTTGGTAACGCGCAAGTGATGTAATGTACGTTCACCCCTCCCCAATGAGCACTGGAAACATGAACACGCAGGAACACAACATTGTCATTTGGCTAAAGTATTCTGTAAGGTAGAGGTACTTCCCCAGCTGCTCTTTAAGAGATAAAATGCTATGCTCTATTACCTCTCTTAAAAAAAAACCGGCCAAGTGCGAGTCAGACTCGCGCACCGAGGGTTCCGTACAAACCTGTAGGTATATAAGTAAATGGTAGTATAGACCTGAGTATTTGATATTAATTTCAATTTATGACCTATTAAAAAAAAACTACTTACTAGATCTCGTTCAAACCAATTTTCAGTGGAAGTTTGCACCGTAATGTACATCATATATTTTTTATAGATTTATTATTCTCTTATTTTAGAAGTTACAGGGGGGGGACACACATTTTACCACTTTGGAAGTGTCTCTCGCGCAAACTATTCAGTTTAGAAAAAAATGATATTAGAAACCTAAATATCATTTTTGAAGACCTATCCATAGACACCCCACACTTATGGGTTTGATGAAAAAAAAAAATTTGAGTTTCAGTTCTAAGTATGGGGAACCCCCAAAATTTATTGTTTTTTTTCTATTTTTGTGTAAAAATCTTAATGCGGTTCACAGAATACATCTACTTACCAAGTTTCAACATTATAGTTCTTATAGTTTCGGAAATAAATGGCTGTGACATACACGGACAGACAGACAGACATGACGAATCTATAAGGGTTCCGTTTTTTGCCATTTGGCTACGGAACCCTAAAAATGATATGCTCTGCCTCTCTTAATTATTTCTTGTTATGAAGAAAATGTAAAATCAAACAAAACTTGAACGTTGTTAGCCACTTTTAGCTATGTTTCAATTAATAAAAGTCGTGAAGCAAATTCTCAGAAGATAGCAAGTCTTTCAAGTCGAAGATATAGTGGCCCGCAACAACAAATAACAAGTTCGCTGAACATTTTATTACCTAGGTGAGGCGAAGTTTCACATAAATTTTTATAAATCCGAGTAATTAAGCGACGTGAAATATATAAAGGTTAATTTCCCCAGCGAGGTAGCATGGCTCGGCTGAAGACAAAGGAGCCACGGGTCCATCTCCGCGAATAGCAGTCGACGCTTCTACGAGTTATATTAGTATAGTATGCCAGCCACCATGTTTATACCTTGATTTTATTTTGTTTAGGTCAGCCTGAAGATAAATTTTGTTCTTGTAATAACATATAGATAATAATTTTGTCGAAAGACAAATTAAGAATGATTCATGAAAATATATCACATAGCTACCTACCTAATATTAAGTTCAATACCACGAAGCAAACTCCTTCCATTACTTTGTACGATCCCTCCCTAGCTAATGTGCTCCGGCGGACACATATGGCCAAGTTTCTACTAACTAGGCTACCCGGCTGTTCAAGTTCACTAATAAATTAACAAATTAGCTAATGTATTACTACATCCCAGACCACCGCACCGTGTAAAAGTGTCATAGTAAAATAGGGACACTTAATTATGCACAAGCAAAGGCTTCAAAATAATTCAAATGTCTGACGGAGGACGATTCCCCTTTAAATAATTCATAAGGCTTTTGGGTTATGTCACAGCTGCCACTACAGAGACGCTTCAAACGCATAAACTTAAAGTGGAAGAAGCGGAGATACCTCTTTGATTTCATTTATTTTGCTTCGCTAGACTTGCTTTCCCATTTGATAATTTGTATCAAAGGATTTATCGAGACTAACTCTACGAACGTTGAAGTCCCGACTACATCTCCCTGGAAAAACTTTCCTTATAACTCCTTGATTTTTAATTTTTACTGAGTTGCAAATCAACTTCGTTGTGAAAAGCAAGTGAATTATTTTTGAAGAGTTTCCTTCATAATTGAAGGGCTTAATTAAGTTTAAGTAGAGGAGCTATTATGGTGAACATAAACTCTTTATTGTTCGTAGTTTGCTTCTTACTGTTAACACTGCCAAAGCATGGTCTATGTACGGAAAGTCATAAACCAGGTGAAATTGCGTACTTAACTTCTTTGTAATGAATAGAAGCAGCTATTCACTCGCCTATAGCAGATTTGGGCACTGAAAAATAAAGTTATAACCGAACGTGAGCAGTCTTTTATGCATATAGGTATAAAAGGACCTACAAAATATCGTGATAGCCTGCCTACGCTACTGAGGGAGGAACTAATGCATGATGATAGGAAGATGGAAATAAGCCCTTTTATTGGCGATTGCATCATATTTCGTTATTCCCGTTACGGCAAGGAATTACAAGGTTCATACGTGTTAATCTGCTTTGCTATTAGCGGGCCATCCACTAACGTTCTTGCCCACCGGAATCTGCAGGGCTATTTTAAAACGCTCGGATTCGATATCGGAAACGGATTCAAAAACTACTGAGGCGATTTTCCGCAATTGCTATTTTAATTTCCGAATTCGAATATTTTTGATGTTCCTTTACGGAAATATCAATTCGATTCATTCAAAGTTTTTGGAAATTAAAATAGCAATTGCTGAAATTCGCCTCGGAAATTTTTGAATCCGTTTCCGATATCGAATCCGACGTTTTAAAATAGCCCTGCTGAAATCGTTAAGGATTAAACACAAGTGGATTCGCATTAGCGAGAAAGAATGAAGGTATTATAATCCCTGGTTCTGTCCTGTCGCGAATGACACGTCGTGATAACTGAGTAGGTTAGTGCCCGTTTATATTTCCTAGACGATTGACGGAAATGAAAATATTCCTTAATGATAATAAAAAATGACGGGCATTTCTCATAAAAGTCAACAATCCTCAAGAAATAACAAGATTGTGACCATCCACTGACATTTAATCCTTAAGTTTGATCGGGTTTGATGGTGGATGTGTGGATGGTGATCGAAGGATTGTTTAGTCTGTCGGACTCGCGTGTCATGATAAAGTCACAGGAAATAGGATTATTGTTTAGTTAGTGGCCTCAACGGATTTATTCGACAGGCTTCATTATGTACGACAGGACAAGTGGTAAAGAAATAACGTTAGTGGATGGCCCGCTATTCTCTAACGTTTTTTGACAGCAAACCGCGTGACCGAACTACGTCATTCGAAGACGACGTCAACGACGAAACAATTGAATACTTGAATTTAAAAAGAATTAAAATAGACTGGAAGGTGTATTGTAACATTTGTAACCCTCAACTGCGCTCTGCGGGTGAATTTTATTGATCTGAGCCGTTATCCCAAACTAAGCAAACTTATACTATGGAAACCAGATAGAGGGTAATTTTATTTCATATTTAGTAAAACTGACACTGTTTTGAAGTCAGCGAATATTTTTAATGGAATACGTCATGCTCTTTCGCTTACTTCAAAACAGTGTCAGATTAGAGTTATTTCATACTTTTTAGTGTACTTTAAAGGCGGTTGTTTTTTTTTGTTAAAAAGTAAATTTTTATTAGTTATGTTTTAATCAAATAATATCAATAATCAACTGGGTTATGATTCTGCTTTGAATTTTATAACATAACACCTACGCTGCATTGTATTGTGATGAACTCTCATGAACATCTGGAGCGGAAGCAAAGATTATTAAAGTGAGTATTGCGTGGATTTAGATAGACAAAAATAATGTAGACGTTTTACGAGTCGACGACTATATTCTCAGGAGAGTAAATCCGCACATGTGTGGGTGATAAAATCAGCATAAATTCTGTCGTTCTCTCAGCTCTCACATTGTGCCCCTATATAAGACCTTATCCATATAACGCACATGTAAGTAATGGATTCTAGTTATGCTAATGGTGCTAACGTCTCAGCTATACCTACGTCTAGGTGTCGAGAAATTGAAATTGAAAACAAATGAATTGAGTTACTTAATGTTATAAGCTAAATAAGACATGAATCTTCGCCACAGTAGTCAGCTGTAAAAACGAAAATCTTTACTTATTTTACACCATTGTGAATCCTGAAACCAAAATGAGCAATATTTTTTGTTAGGATTGTTTTACCTAAATTGTTAGCCTGCAGACTTTCTGTTATTTTCTGGCCAACATAATTTCCGGTTTAATCTAATGAAAGCAATTTACGCGGGTGGAAATGTCTTATTGCTGATTATTTTTCAGTTCAACAAACATGGCGTAAAAATCAGCTTTGGGTTGATTGTATACCGTATTTGTATATTTATGAATGCATTTCATTCAAAAAGCGTTTATAATAAGTACATTTCATTCGAAGAAATGTTATTATTGAGCGAACAGTTTGACGAACATTAATGGAAACGTGACGTAACTGATATACAGAGACACACAAGTGCAAGTCCAGCGCGATGCTATAATTCCATTCAACAGAGAGATTGGAATTTGAAATCCGGGGTCTGTGCTGTGCATTGATGGCTTGATTGTGCGTTTGTCGCGTCAATTGAATGACAGGGATTTGGGGCACTAGTTTTGCCCGTGATACCAATTTACAACGAGAGCCGCGAAATAGAATTGGTACTTTACAATTATCTATGTCGAACGATGAAAGAATTTGAAGAGTTTGGTTCAGAATTTTGATATTTTAGCTTTATAAAAGCGAAAATAAATGACAAAATTCCTTAACTTTTAAGGAAGTAACGAGCAAAGCGAACGTTATATAAACAGCATTTTTTTATTATACTTCTTACTAAGGAAGCAAACAAGGATACGGATCGCCTGAAGGTAATCGGTTTCCGTAGCCTATAGATAGACAAACTCTGCAAAAATCTCTGCATTCTTTCGATTTAGGTATGGTTTACGGTTTGATACAACGTACCTATAGTTGTTTTAGTATTGGTTTGGTTACGTAAGCATATGCTTAATATTGATATATTATAAGTTATTGATTAAATTAGGTATGTAATGTATCACTAAGACCAAGAAATGTAGAGTGAGCGCAATGTCTGTGATGTCTGGCATCTTGCGGTCCGGATCAAGATCGTCTGCCATGTCTGTGTTCTAGATTTTGTGGAATTTATTCAACGTCTCGAAATATCGAATACGGTGTTTGAATTACTTCGTAGTTCTTAGAAGTATTTGTAACATAATTAATCCAGACAAGATTATATCATTTTAATAAATATATAATGTTCTGTGAAGGTTAAACAACGTCAAGGTATTTGTTTTTAAATCATTGTAATTTATTACTGTTTAGTAACGAAATTATTATTTATGAGAAAATATTATCGTGAAAATATAATTTTCTTTCAGAGTCGGCGAAACCATCACGCGTGGCTATAAAATTTTCATGCAGAGTTGATGGATGCTATTGAATTCGAAATTTGTTTGCTCATCTGGAACCGATTCCCTCGGCGGAAATTATGCGCGACATACCACTGCATCAAAATTTACGAACACTAAACCTATATTTACAATATATGAAAAGGCTTTTTAGCCCTCGACCCTTTTCTTTCTGGCTTTCTGGTCCCTTGCCAAATCGGTCGAGACCAATTTCTGCCGCCCGTCGCTGCCGCCATTGCTGAAGCCTGATGGATCACTAGCCTACACTGCTGTAGAGAAGGCCAATTTGTTTGCCTCTCTATTCGCGGAGAATTCATGTCTAGACGCTGGTTTACAAACACCATCCCCACTTGCAACTGCCAAATGCCGGACATCCGTATCCGGCAAAAGGAGGTTGTAAAGGTACTAGGCGCTCTAGACGTGAATAAAGCCAGTGGTCCCGACCGCATTCCAGCCATTGTCCTGCGCAATTGTGCGCCCGAATTGTCTCCTGTCTTGACACGCCTGTTTCGCCTCTCACTTCGAATGGGTCATGTTCCGAAAGTCTGGAAGCTTGCTAACGTGCAACCTGTGCCTAAGAAGGGCAGCCGTGCCGATCCTACAAACTATCGACCGATTGCGATCACCTTCATACTCTGCAAGACAATGGAGCGTGTATTGAATCGGAGGCTCCTGGCATACCTTGAAGATAACGAACTCCTCAGCGACCGACAGTACGGTTTCCGCCAAAAACGGTCTACTGGGGATCTTCTTGTGTATGCCACACATCTTTGGAGCAAAGCCATTGAGAGACACGGGGAAGCAATTGCCGTTTCCCTCGATATTTCTAAGGCTTTCGATCTCCTCATGATCTCCTCCTGATCTCCTCAGGGATCAGTTCTCTCTGCAACCTTATTTTTGCTGCATATCAACGATCTGTTAAAACCCGATATCTTTGGGTACGCAGACGACAGCACTGTTGCAGAGAGATACATTTCCAGCGCACGAGCCACTAGTGACGAGATCCAATTGTTTCGAGAGGCCATGGTTGAACGTTTGAACGTGACCTTACAGACAGTCTCTGATTGGGGCAAAGCCAATCTGGTCACGTTTAATGCCTCCAAGACACAGGCATGTCTTTTCACCGCCAAACGGAGTCCTTACCATCAGGCTCCTACTTTCCAAAATATATCCTTGCCAATATGCGATCGGCTTGATCTCCTAGGCATAACATTAACAGCCAAAATAAACTTTGGCTGTGTTATTGAGTCGAAGGCAGAAACAGCTGCCAGAAAGCTGGGTATCCTCTCTAAGGTTAAGCGGTACTTCACGCCTGGGCAGTTGCTCCAACTTTATAAAGCACAAGTCCGGTCATGCATGGAGTACTGCTGCCATCTTTGGGATGGATCAGCTAAGTACCAGCTTGAGGCCCTCGACTCAATAGACCGCCGAGCCTTTAATTAAGGCGAAACTCACGAGCCTCGACCATCGAAGAAAGGTTGCTTGCTTATCGGTTTTCTACAGGATATATTTTGGAGAGTGTGCGCAGGAATTGTTCAACCTAATTCCACCATCCCCATTTTTACACCGAACCACAAGACGCCTGGAAAATTTTCACCCGTACGTTGTTGACATACCGAAAATACGGACACAGCGTTTTGCACCCTCATTTATAATGCGGACAGCAAGGGAGTGGAACTTGCTTCCGGCGTCTGTGTTTCCTGACGCCTACAATCTAGGAACTTTCAAGGCCAGAGTGAATAGGTTTCTTCTGGGTAAGCGTGTTTCATCTTAGGCTTCGTCATCGCCCCTTATGGGCGGGTCAGTGGCCAAACAAGCCCATTTAATTTAAAAAAAAAAACCCTGATTTTCCGTGATGTTTGTTTCTACTGAATTTGATCTAAATAGTTTCAAAAACCCATCTATCTAAATCATGCACAAGCTTTCAAAAATTGCAATCAAGCTATTTCTAACTTGCTGACACATATCAATAGTTGAAATCTATAATTAGATATCTACTATCTGTTTTTCAAATTTCGAATCAACGGGGGTTGTTAAAATGGACACGTGCTAAAGACCATACATCAAAGTAGTCTGCAGTCGCCTGGAATGCATAAATGAACTGGTTAAATAGGGTGTTCAGTATGATTTATGACAGGTTTAGTTCTACAAGAGACCACGTGGGTACAATTTTACATTTTCATGAAAATTTTCACAAGTTTCGCAATAAGTGGTGACCCCGCATCTTAAGAGCAAAGCTGTGCGGTGCGGGGGCCGACCGTTTTCGCCTAATTCTAATTAGTTCCAGGTCGGCGGTACATCAAAGTTGGGGATACGTTCTTTCGTTTAATTGACCGTAAACTTGGAGCAACGTGGATAAATTCACCTGGAAGGGCGAAGGGTGGCGGACGTGATTTATTTGTACCTCGTTTGAGAGGATTGTCTTATTTATTGCTTTAGTGTTTAATTCGACAGGCTCGTATTTATCTCTTATTTCTTGAAGGTTGAGTGTTGTTTATTATCATTTATCATTACGTGAAAAATCTATACGTAATCAAAACGCTTCAGGCACTCTAAGCTTTCTTATCTGTTAGTTTGTTACACCGGTGCGCGATTTTTCAAAAGCCAGAAGTGTTGTTGTGTATTGGCTATTCATTTGAAATTAGTTAGTTTTTGTAAGAACTTATCAGAGGAATAGATTATAATGAGGAGGAATAGATTATGATGAATAAAAATAACAAAAATACTTTAGAAACTCTTAAAATGTTGAATGTAGTTTTCTTTAAAGCCGGTGGTTCATCTAGCTAGGAGTGCCCAACTTGACGACGACTCTTGGGCCCGACATCAGCGGAATTGTTCAGTAGAAGCTGCCGAACCCTTAGCGAATAGTTAAACTTAATGAGGCCGTGCCGTTGCCTACTTCACAACTTCAGATTGTTTCCGGCGCAGTAAGAAAGAATTGCCTTAGAAATGTCGTCGTACTGACATTGGCTAGAAATGGACATTTTGAAGACATAATTAAAGGTTTTCGTCTTTATGGCTTATGTAAGCGTAAGTAACAAGTTTATTAACTTCTGACAATTTAAGATACTTACCTTATTCTATACTAATACTAGCTTTAGCCCGCGACTTCGTCCGCGTAGATTAATTATTTTTTCTAGATATGAATCATTTTAACACTATAAAGCTTTGTTCATGGCTATTACCCGCCACTACGTGTGATATTTGACGAAAGTTCAGGTAGGTTGAGAGCTTACATGCGAGCATGCCACATAAAACTGAAACAGTCCTGCCGTAAATAAACTCTAGCAAATTTCAGAGTTTTTCCCTGTGATTTATTAAAAGCCATCGCGAAACCTTGATAAGGAACTGTAAACTTTTAAATTAAACGAAGGATTTGGGATCAATGGTATACGTGGCACGAACACTGTTTCTCCTCTGGCAAAACATATGAATCAATATGACAGGAGCAGGTACATGCATGAAACGGATTACCCGGCGGATTAAGAGAGTTAAAAAATTGAATAGGATAATTAACCGACTCATCCATATCGACCATGGTGGCATGTTTGCTATGGAAATGAAAGATTTTCGTATACAACTTAATCCCCCTTTTCCCTCTTCGGGGGTGGAATTATCACAAACGCTGTGACAACTTTTCTTTAATTTTCAATCGTCAGCCTAAACACAAAATTTGAAGATCCTAACTTCAAAACTGACGGACTTCCATACAAAATTTCAAGTCCTATTTTACCCCCTCAGGGGTGGAATTTCCAAAAATCCTTCTTTACTGGATACCTACACTGTATAATAATAAATTTTGTGAAGTTTATCGTGAAATTGAAGGCCTTGTATACCCAACTTCATTCCCCTTTTTCCCCTTTCAGGGGTGGAATTATTATAAATGCTGAGATAACTTTACATTGATTTTCAATCGTCAGCCTAAACACAAAATTTGAAGATCCTAACTTCAAAACTGACGGACTTGCACACAAACTTTCATCCCTTTTTTTACCCCCTTAGGGGTGGAATTTCCAAAAATCCTTCCTTAGTGGATACCTACACCGTATAATAATACATTCAGTGAAGTTTACTTTCAAATTGAAGGACTTGCATTAACAACTTCATCCCCCTTTTCCTCCCTTCGGTGGTGGAATTATCACAAACGCTGAGATAACTATACATTAATTTTCAATCGTAAGCCTAAACACAAAATTTGAAGATCCTAACTTCAAAACTGACGGACTTGCATACAAACTTTCGTCCCCTATTTTACCCCCTTAGGGGTGGAATTTCCGAAAATCCTTCCTTAGTGGATGCCTACACTGTATAAGGTATCTTTGTGCAAAATTTCAAATCTCTAGGACCAGCGATTTGGGCTATGCGTTGATATATTGCTTACAAACTTTCATCCCTTATTTTACCCTGTTAGGGGTGGAATTTTTAAAAATCCTTCTTTTGTGGATGCCTACACTATATAATAATATATTTAGTGAAATTTACTTTGAAATTGAAGGACTTGCATAAACCACTTCATCCCCCTTTTCCTCCCTTCGGTGGTGGAATTATCACAAACGCTGAGATAACTAAACATTAATTTTCAATCGTCAGCCTAAACACAAAATTTGAAGATCCTAACTTCAAAACTGACGGATTTGCATACAAACTTTCATCCCTTATTTTACCCCCTTAGGGGTGGAATTTCCGAAAATCCTTCCATAGTGGATGCATACACCGTATAATAATACATTTCATGAAGCTTACTTTGAAATTGAAGGCCTTGCATACCCAACTTCATCCCCCTTTTCCTCCCTTCGGGGGTGGAATTATCACAAACGCTGAGATAACTATACATTAATTTTCAATCGTCAGCCTAAACACAAAATTTGAAGATCCTAACTTCAAAACTGGCGGACTTGCATACAAACTGTCATCCCCTATTTTACCCTCTTAAGGGTGGAATTTCCAAAAATCCTTCCTTAGTGGATGCCTCCACTGTATAAGGTATATGTGTGCAAAATTTCAAATCTCTAGGTCCAGCGGTTTGGGCTGTGCGTTGATATATCAACAATCAGTTTATCATTTTATATATTACTAGCTTTAGCCCGCGACTTCGTCCGCGTACATTAATTATTTTTTCTAGTATGAATCATTTTAACAATATAGAGCTTTGTTCATGGCTTGTGCCCGCCACTACGTGTGATATTTGACAAAAGTTCATGTAGATTGAGAGCTTACATGCGAGCATGCCACATAAAACTGAAACAGTCCTGCCGTAAATAAACTCTGAAAGATAGAGAAACTTACTATTAATAGCCATCGCGAAACAAACCTTGATAAGGAACTGTAAACTTTTAAATTAAACGAAGGATTTGGGATCAATGGTATACGCGGCACGAACACTGTTTCTCCTCTGGCAGAATCAGTTAATATTTTGGCCTCAATAACATTGCGGCGGAGAGCTGTCACTTGAAGTCTAGTTCCACAGCACGATTTTGGAGGCCGTATATTTCTAATCAATATATACAGGAGCACTTACATCCATGACACGGCGGATTAAGAGAGTTTAAAAATTGAACAGGATAATTTACCGACTCATCCATATCGACCATGGTCCTGGGACATTCAGCAAGCAGAGCTTGTACTATGGGAACCAGATAACTGATATAATACATATACTACTTTTTGTTTGTAAATACATACTTAATATAGATAATTACACCCAGACTCAGGACATACAGACATGTTCATGCACACAATGCATGTCCTGTGTGGGAATCGAACCCGCGACCAGCGGCGCGATAGGTGGAATCTTGTCCAGAGTCTTAACCAACCACGCCAGCTGGTCCGTCATGGTGGCAACAACCTTCAAATGAATATATCAACATTTCATTGATCGCAGCGGGTTGGTCATTTTTGGGAGTCTTAATGGCTCTCTCGCGCATAACCACTCTATCGGTTTGTGTTCATAGTAACATCAGTATACATTTTACCTATACCTATGTTGGTAATTGTATCAACCCATCTATTTATGGAAAGTTTACGTTCCCGATTTGAAGAAGAAGATCTGAAAATCTACCGGCAGAAATATGCATCGTGTATGTAGGTATGGGAAGGTGAAATATGTTTTTTTGGGAGGTGTCAAGATCGGGATGATTTATCTAAAATTGCGCCATGAGACCTATCCACAAATTCCACAACCATTTCATGACAGCTGAGATACCTATTTGCTCATGGCACACAGACAGACAGACGAATATACGGGTGGAGACTTATATCCACAAGTTTCTCAATAATTTCCAGACAGCTGAGATGTTTTTGTCTGTCAGTCTGAGGAGAGACTGCCTCCTTACAGTTCTCTGAAGAATTGTTTGACCTGATTCTCACGGGCTACCTTCTACTCTCGCCATCGACGGGGAGTCCATACTTATATATCGGAACCAAAATGGTTTCTACTGTGCGGTTTCAAAGGAGTTTTCTACCGCGTACACTCAGGCTGTGGAATTAACTCCCCACCGTGGCTTTCCCTAAGGAGTATAGCCAGGTGGGTCTTCAAAAACGGTGTAAAGATATTTCTGTAGGATCAGCAACGCAAGAGTACCTACGGTGACCGCTTACCATCAAGCGGGCCGTATGCTTGTGTGACCTTCGTTTTAAGTTTGAAATAATAATTTTAAAATTGCCCGTAGCAGACAGACAGACAAAAAGATCGACGGGCGGAGATATATCCATAAGTTCCTCAATCAGACAGTGAGAATTTTTCTCGTGGCTGACAGACATATAGATGGGCGGCAGTCAGTAGGCTTCTTAATAACATGATACACGTGTACATTATTTTTACTTGAATACAAAATTGTGTGAAGAAGTTTAGTTTCCAACCATAAGCCGAAATAATAAATTTTGTGATTTTTACTCCGAAAATAAAGAACTTCAAATTCAAAATTTTGTCCCCCTTTTCACCCCTTAAGAGTTCAAATTCCAACAACACCGATATTCGTTCCGTTCGTTTCCAACTATAAGCTTAAATAATAAATTTAGTATACTTCCATTCACAACTTCATCCCCATTTTTACCCCTTCGGGGTCGGAATTATCAAAAACGCTGAGGCACATATAAATTAATTTTCAATCATCAGCCTAAACACAAAATTTGAAGGTCCTAACTTCGAAACTGATGGACTTTCGTACAAACTTGCATCCCCTATGTTAATAGGGGTGTAATATTAAAAAATCCTTCTTTAGTCCATACCTACACTGTATAATTATAAATTTAGTGAAGTTTACTGTGGAATTGAAGTACTTTCATATACAACTTAATCCTCTTTTCCCTCTTCGGGGGTGGAATTATCACAAACACTGTGACAACTTTACGTTAATTTTCAATCGTCAGCCTATACACAAAATTTGAAGATCCTAACTTCAAAACTGACGGACTTGTATTAAAACTTTCATCCCTTATTTTACCCCCTTAGGGGTGGAATTTCCAAAAATCCTTCCTTACTGGATACCTACACTGTATAATAATATATTTAGTTAAGTTTATTGTGGAATTGAAGGCTTTGCTTACCCAACTTCATCCCCTTTTTTCCCCCATTGGGAGTGGAATTATCACAAACGCTAAGACAACTTTACATTAATTTTCAATCGACAGCCTAAACACAAAATTTGAAGATCCTAACTTCAAAACTGACGGACTTGCATACAAACTTTCATCCCCTATTTTACCCCTTTAGGGGTGGAATTTCCAAAAATCCTTCCTTACTGGATACCTACACTGTATTATAATACATTTAATTAAGTTTATTATGGAATTGAAGGCCTTGCTTACCCAACTTCATCCCCTTTTTCCCCCCTTTGGGGGTGGAATTATCACAAACGCTGAGACACCTATAAATTAATTTTCAATCGTCAGCCTAAACACAAAATTTGAAGATCCTAACATCAAAACTGACGGACTTTCATACAAACTTTCATCCCCTATTTTACCCCCTTAGGGGTGTAATTTTCAAAAATCCGTTCTTAGCGGATGCCTACGTTATAACAACTATCTGTGTGCCAAATTTCAGCCCAATCGGTTCAGTGGTTTGAGCTATGCGTTGATAGATCAGTCAGTCACGGTTTCCTTTTATATATACAGACTAGCTTTAGCCCGCGACTTCGTCCGCGTAGTTTTTGTTTTTTTCTGCATATGAATCATTGTAACAATATAGAGCTTTGTTCATGGCTATTGCCCGCCACTACGTGTGATATTTGACATGAGTTCAGGTAGATTGAGAGCTTACATGCGAGCATGCCAAATACAACTGAAACAGTCCTGCCGCAAATAAACTCTAGCAAATATCAGAGTTTTTTTCCTGTGATTTATTAATAGCCATCGCTAAACAAACCTTGATAAGGAACTGTAAACTTTTAAATTAAACGAAGGATTTGGGATCAATGGTATACGCGGCACGAAGACTGTTTCTCCTCTGGCAGAACCAGTTAATATTTTGGCCTCAATAACATTGCGGCGGAGAGCTGTTACTTGAAGTCTAGTTCCACAGCACAATTTTGGAGGCCGTATATTTCAAATCAATCACCTATATACATGTCACGGATTACCCGGCGGATTAAGAGAGTTTAAAAATTGAACAGGACAATTTACCGACTCATCCATATCGACCATGGTGGCAACAACCTTCAAATGAATATATCAACATTTCATTTATCGCAGCGGGTTGGTCATTTTTGGGAGTCATAATGGCTCTCTCGCGCATAACCACTGTATCGGTTTGTGTTCATAATAACATTTTATTTATACCTAAGTTGGTATTTGTATCAACCCATCTATTTGTGGAAAGTTTACGTTCCCGATTTGAAGAAGAAGATCTGAAAATCTACCGGCAGAAATATGCATTGTGTATGAATGGGAAAGTGAAATATGTATTTTTTGGGAGGTGTCGAGATAGGGATTATTTATCTAAAATTGCGCTATGTGACCTATCCACAAATTCCTCAACCATTTCATGACAGGTGATATAATTGCTCATGGCACACAGACAGACAGACAGACAGACGAATACACGGGTGGAGACCTATATCCACAAGTTTCTCAATAATTTACAGACAGCTGAGTTGTTTCTGTCTGTCTATCAGTCTGAGGAGAGACTGCCTATATCCACAAGTTTCTCAATAATTTACAGACAGCTGAGTTGTTTCTGTCTGTCTATCAGTCTGAGGAGAGACTGCCTCCTTATGTGTGTATCGCTTGTACAACGGCCAGTTCTCTGAAGAATTGTTTGATCTGATTCACACGGGCTACCTACTACCATCGAACTCTTGCCATCGACGGGGAGTCCATACTCATATATAGGAACCGAAATGGTTTCTACTGTGCGATTTCAAAGGAGTTTTCTACCGCGTACACTCAGGCTGTGGAATGTGGAATGTGGATGATAGAATCCCCGCCGTGGCTTTCCCAAAGGAGTATAGCCAGAGGGTCTTCAAAAAGGGTGTGAAGATATTTCTGTAGGGTCGGCAACGCACGAGTGATACCTACGGTTATCGCTTACCATCAGGTGGGCCGTATGCTTGTGTGACACCCTAGTATTAAATTTAAATATGGAATAATAATTTAAAAATTGCCAGTAGCAGACGGACAGATTTGTCCAAAAGTTCCTCAAACAGACGGCCGAGATTTTTTCTTGTGGCAGACAGACTGATAGATGGGCGGCAGTAGGCTTCTTAATAACATGATACACGTGTACATTATTTTTACTTCAATACAAAATTGTGTGAATGAACAACTTCAACACAAAATTTTATCCCCCTTTACACCCCTTGAATTTAGGATTGAAATTCGAAAAACGCGATATAAGTTCCGTAGTTTCCAACCATAAGCCGAAATAATAAATTTTGTGATTTTTACTGCGAAAGTAAAGAACTTCAAATTCAAAATTTAATCCCCCTTTTCACCCCTTAAGAGTTCAAATTCCAACAACACATCGACATTCGATATTCGTTGCGTTAGTTTCCAACTATAAGCTTAAATAATAAATTTAGTATACTTCCATACACAACTTCATCCCCTTTTTTACCCCTTCGGGGTCGGAATTATCAAAAACGCTGAGGCACATATAAATTAATTTTCAATCATCAGCCTAAACACAAAATTTGAAGGTCCTAACTTCGAAACTGATGGACTTTCGTACAAACTTGCATCCCCTATGTTACACCTATAGGGGTGTAATATTAAAAAATCCTTCTTTAGTGGATACCTACACTGTATAATTATAAATTTAGTGATGTTTACTGTGGAAATGAAGTACTTTCATATACAACTTAATCCCCTTTTCCCTCTTCGGGGGTGGAATTATCACAAACACTGTAACAACTTCACCTTAATTTTCAATCGACAGCCTATACACAAAATTTTAAGATCCTAAGTTCAAAACTGACGGACATACAAACTTTCATCCTCTATTTTACCCCCTTAGGAGTGGAATTTCCAAAAATCCTTCCTTTCTGGATACCTACACTGTATAATAATACATTTAGTTAAGTTTATTGTGGAATTGAAGGCCTTGCTTACCCAACTTCATCCCCTTTTTTCCCCCTTTGGGGGTGGAATTATCACAAACGCTGAGACACCTATAAATTAATTTTCAATTGTCAGCCTAAACACAAAATTTGAAGATCCTAACATCAAAACTGACGGACTTTCATACAAACTTTCATCCCCTATTTTACCCCCTTAGGGGTGTAATTTTCAAAAATCCGTTCTTAGCGGATGCCTACGTTGTAACAACTATCTGTATGCCAAATTTCAGCCCAATCGGTTCAGTGGTTTGAGCTATGCGTTGATAGATCAGTCAGTCACGGTTTCCTTTTATATATACAGATTATTATTATTATAAGATTATAAGCTAAGGAGTTTGTATGTTTGAACGCGCAAATCTCGATATATGTGATATTGAATGCTTCGGAAGACATAAAACATATAATGAGGTACTTACTAAAATAAAAATAAATAAAGCTTCAATAAATTCAAAATAAAATGAGCTTATGTTGATTTGCAATGTGACGAGAGACGAGACATATAGGTACCCATATTGATATGTCTGTGATAGGTACCAACGAAGCTTTCAAAAATGATGCCATATTTATAAGTTCCGCGAAGAGCTCAAATAATGTTTTCTTAAAAAATAATAAATATTGTTCTTAAAAAATACATGTTTATTTTTCTTTCTTCAACTTCATAGGTATATTGATTTACTATAATTAAGTGTTCAAGAAGTTGGAATTTCTAAGTTATTGGCATGACACGCATGCATAATATAATAATTAAATGAGTGTTAAAGTACGGGGCTCTGTCGATAGTAAATCTCTTATTTTAAAGAAAAATTATTTTAAGTCGCAGGTCCGGCCTCATTTGGAGTACTGCTATCTATGGGCGGGAGCACCTGGATACCAGGTTACCAGCTTGGGCCTTTAGACTCGGTCCAGCGACGTGCCACCAGAATAGTTGATGATCCCGAGCTCACAAGCGGTTTAGAGCCCTTCAGTCTGAGGAGAGACTTTGCCTCCTTATGTGTGTTGTACAACGGAGAGTGTTCTAAGGAATTGTTTGACTTGATGCCCACGCCTTCCACCATCGCAACTCTCTTTATCGACGGGGAATTCATCCACACACATTGAAACCAGAACTGTTTCGAACTGTGCGGGCTAAAAGGAGTTTTCTTCCGCGGACGCTCGGACTGTGGAATGAGCTCCAGCCGTGGTTTTCCCAATGGAGTACAGCATGGAGTTCTTCAAAAAAGGGTGTGAAGAGGTTTCTTCAGGGTCGGCAACGCGCGAGTGATACCCCTGGTGTTGCAAGCGTCCATAGGCAACGGTAACTGCTTACCATCAGGCGGGCCGTATGCTGGTTTGCCAACTCAGTGGTATAAAAAAAAATAACATGAATAGACATAAATATTTGGATTAGATGAATATGATATCCCTCAGAAGTAAACGTAGGAAGTTTAAATTCAACGTTTGTAGGGAAAATAAGTCGACCTTAACGTCGCCGATTCAATGAAAAATCCTAAATTAAATATTATAAATGCAAAAGGGAGTTTGTTTGTTTGTTTGTTACGCCTTCACACCTCAACTACTCAACGGATCATCATGAAATTTGTCATGCAGATAGCCTACGGTATGGAGAAGGACATAGGTATAGGTATACATACTTTTTATCCCAGGAACGCGAGTGAAAACGCGGGAGACAGCTAGTTATTGATTAAAAATAAGACAGATCGCTGAACATTGTGTGTAGACTTGACGATGTTTTCCATAAATGGTTAGTTAGTATAGCGCTGGAAAGTTTTGTACAGCAGATTTTTCTCGGCACATTTTTCGTCGGTTGCCTAACGACAAAGTAAAGCCGTCGCATGTAAATGAATAAAAGAAATACTTTGGCTTTTCTGTCGAGACTTTATATACGCTAGTGTATTGATGTTATACTTTAACACAAACAGATGATTTATACATAATAAAATGTATATTAAACATTAAATGTGACGAATTCTCCAAATTAGGTACTCTTTGTGTTAATTTAAATGTAAAGTCAACAAAGCTTTATTGCATTCTAACAAACAGGTAGGTACAATTACGGCGAATACATGCGAGGGTACGAGTAGGTAAGGAACAAATTAAACGGCTAGCACCTGGCTTTGCGCTAAGTTTATTACAGCAACGTCTGGGACGTCTCGGGACCGCGTAAAATATTTTTCTGGGGAAAATGACGCGCTCCCGACCTAACGTGTCGTAAAGTAAGACATTTATTACTTTTGATACCGTCTGCTGTTGAGACATCTTTACTACTAGAACGTACAAGAAGGATGAGCTTAGGTATGCGAGCGACGTGTGGCAACAAGTTGTTGTACACGTACCAACACTACATGTTGAAACAGTCACTACATACGATAAATAGCTACCATGAATATCGATGAAACTGAAAATTGTTGCATGCACAAGGAATTCGAAATTCTTCGTCGTCTACTCAATATTTTTGGTATACAGATGTATCGATGTTTAAGGCTGGCACATGTGCTATTTTCTAATAATAATATGATAAATATAAAATATTCATTTGTAAGGTAATTCCCCCTTGGAAACTAAATCAAAAAAAAAAACCGACCGCAGTCGAGGTCTAATGCTTCAAGATTGAAACAGATTATTTTGTAAGCATCTGAAGTAATTACTGTAAATTAGACTATATCATTGGATTCATTGGAAAATCAACGAAGGGATCGAACAAAAACATCAGCGAGTATTCCGAATCTGTGAAAAGGGAACGTCAAAGTGCGAAGGCCCTTTGAGATGCGGCTTACACAAAGAAAACAAAATTTCCACCATCGGATTTTCATGTCAGTCACGTCGCACATTTTTTTGTGCTGCGGCAAAATGAATTCCATTCTGACAAACAAATCACCACAGATCCAATCAAAGACGACGACAACCGGCGTATATTTCATAAAAAAATTACCTTGTATTGTATATGTCACCGTATTTTTGTAAAAACCGATTGTTCATAATCTACCTAAGCGAGATTATTAACTCCCCGATATATTGTGAACTATACAATACTGCTTACAATATAACGTATTCATTTTCGATAGTTTATAATTAAAAGTTGTCTAACCGTCCGTCATATTGTGAACCGTCCCGTTGTTGTTTAGTCTGGCTAAACCAGATGCAACTTATATTACATTTGTTATTTTTTTCATTTAAAACACGAGCCGCCTTTTATTTTGTTATAATATAAATTATTTATTTTGTATGTCATTTTTTTATTTTTTATATTAGAATTCACATCTATGCAATTTATGCCAACAATTATTACTAGAAACAAGAAATTTTTAGCTTAAATTTTTAATTTTTTTAATTAATGTGGTAGGTTGGGCCTATGGGGCAGAAGTGGGTACTGCAGATGAGAGAGATTATTTATATGTGCACGTTTCCGAGCTAGCATGATAACTCCTGGCGATATTTCTTCTACATTCCGGGTATATATTGGAATACCTAATGCGACGATAGCATCTACCTACAAGACTTTATTAAAGTTAGACGTAAGAAGGTTGGGGCATATGGGTCATGACATATATTTAACTTCCTGTGACCAGTATTCACTATACAGGGTGAATACGGTATGGTACGACGAAAACCGCTCGCGCGATGCCGACCCTAAAAAAATATCAATGTCTCCTTGTCTAAAATGTATTAAACAGCTGTTTTATTTCCGATTTCGAAGTAGGTCCCGTTGTAAAAGTTGTTCGTGTTTATGATTACTTTACGTGGTTTTATTTATTGTCGTATCCATTCTGTATAATCACTATTACATTTTTATTTACTTATTTAGCAGCTTATTACTCAAGAAAAAATATACTTGTACAACGATCTGTAATTAGCCCGTACATGTATATATAAAGGTGCTCTTCATTTTTGCAAGATAAAGTCTAACTGAATTCTGCCTGGGCTCTCACGCCCATATCCTGTCAAATGCTCAGGTTACACAATCTATTAAGTAGGTAGTTACGTAGTAACTTAGCTAAATTGCTTCTGTTAAATCCGCCTCGTAGGTAGTATGATTGAGTTGAGATCTGTCTTATTCGAGAGCTCTGAAGAGGATCATCTCTTTGATAGCCTGATTGAGGCCATCGATTGAATTAGGACTTATTTCCAAATGTAAGCGAACGTTAACATTAATGAAACTACATAACATTAAATGGAAAATAATGGCATTTACTTTAGGGTTTTGAATAACTTTACTATTTAGCAAAATAACAAAAATGACCATAAAATTGGCTCGCAGACGCGCGAAAGGAAGGCCAAAAGAACTTGTCTACGCCACGGAAGTTGAAAGAAGAGAGGATGCATACAAGTGGCATTCGTCCCTATTCGCTTATGTGCCACCCTGTGGTGCCACCACACCATGCATGGTAGAAATATGAAAGATGTTACGCGAGCATACGCAAAGAAAGTTCGGTAAAATTTAAAAATTATAAAAAAAAAAAAAAACATAAACAATTGTGATTATAATTATTACAATTTTGTGTGCATATCGAATATCAGCCTAATGCGTCCCAATACTCTTATTATGATTTTATGGCAAAAGTACATATCATTTAGAGAGAACAGAGATATTTTTATAAAGAATTTTAAGAACTTGATCTCTTTTAGATTTTTTTTACTGCAATTCTATGTTGATTTATAACAACATTTTTACGTCTTGTAAAATCTTTGTGACTCAATAAATAAAAATCTAGATGTTTCTTTGCAGTAATTTTGATTGAGATAGAACCGTTCAATATTACACATAACAATAAAAAACATTGGTGGTTATACCCATTTTTTTATTAATGTTTAAAGGCTTACTATTGGCATTTTTCAAAAATAAACATAATAAATCGATATAAAAAAATCCTTGTGACTTAGATTTTTTTTGGGGGCTGGTGAGATAGCAAATGGTTCCTCCTAACCGCCTTTAAAATTTGACAAACGATGCACCAAACATCCTGTATAGCAAAAAACATATTCCAAGAATTGCGAGTCAACTGATTTCGTACCTATTATAGGGCACCATGGTCAAACATAATTTTCTAAATTTTCTGAAAGCTTACACTACTTTCACGATAAAATATATGCATAGTATTTAGTTGTATAGAGCGCAAGAAAGCGTACCATACTACCATGAAATTTCATAAATCTCATAACAATACCAACGTCAAAGCACGTTACTTACATTATTGCGAAAACAATATCATAAACGATGTCAAATATTTCCGTATTATGTCGCCTATTGTTTATATTCGGACTACTATGGGGACTACTATACTACCTACGTGTATTTAACTGATAAGTCACTTTTTGGAAACGATCTACCTTGAAGGACCACTGCGATATAATATCGCCTTTTGAAAACTGATACTTATTTGTTAAAATTTTAGTATACGACCTTTTTACCAATTTGAATAAAGTGCCAAACATATTAGTCGCTAACCTATGCCGCGTAGTTGTTCCTGCTCCAAACAATTATTACACCGTTTCCGATCGCTCAATTTCATGCTTGCGAATTACATAGAGCAGATTCAGTCGTATGTTTCTAGCTAAATCTGTGCAAATATATAAAAAGAAAACAAACCGACGATTACATAACTATACGCTTACTCAAAGTTTGGTGAAGTCTGACGTAGAAACCATAGAATTGGGTAAAGTGGAAAATATGAAATATTCTTTTACTGAAATGTTTGTTGGAAAACAGCTTCCCTTAGTTTTCTACATTAATCCATTTAAAAATAATTATTTCAGCTTTGTTAGGTAAACTCAATTTGAATGTATGTCATCCTCACTCAGGCTCGGTGTACCCTGATCAACGGGCGGACGACACACCGGCGACACGGTAACCGCCTATACAGCTTCTACGATACATCGACCGTCCCTCCCATACCTTCTATCAATATGCGACAGTCCTTTGTTCTATCCCCATCTTTATAATCTACTAGCACTCCTCCCCGCGGTTTTACCCGCGCCCCTTGCTTTGCTCACTGGATGGAGGGATGTAATTTGTAAAATCCTTAATAGGAACCAATTTATTCACAACTTTTCAGTTAATAGAGACTTAAAGCAATTATTACCCCTTCTAGTCCGTTAGGAGTCGATTTTAAGAAACCCAAAAACACTTGTTTCTTTATTTTCTATCCAAAGTGTTAATATCGAGTTTCAAGTTAATCGAACAGTGCGGTAGGTTTCTTCCATACAAACCTTCGCACCCCCTAGACCCCCTCTTAGGGGTAGTTTTCAAAAACGAATAAAAGCGTCTTTTACAGGACACAAACATATTTTTTCAAGATTTTATTTTACTAATTTTCCGGGCGTATGTATACCCATGCCATCGAGGCACAATCCCTTAGATTAGTAATACCGAGCAATCCGATTCTGAAACTAGTCAGTGATTTGTCACTGATTTTGAAAAGTAAGGACCAATCACTGCATCATGTGTTCTTGACTTGCCCAATCAGAGTGCATTGTCGATGGTGGCAAATTGGCGGAATAGATTGCAAGCAAAATCGACGTCATTACGCTTCTTTGGGTTAATTGTTCGATGACCCATGCCAAATACAGCATTCTAGTACTAAGAGTCTCTGGATTAAATAAACCACAGATACATAGACAAATTGACAGACAGACTGACGGTCGGACATGGCGAAACTATAAGACCCTATCCAGAAAGGACTTGGTCACCAATACATTGCGGCCACAAGCATCGCGCGAATAAATATACAAATCGAAAAAAGTACGAATTCGAACATTTATCGAGCGTAAATCAAGTTACGTTATTCCGGCAATTTCGAGGCCGGCATATTTAGAAGGAAAACTAATCAACTCGAGCTTTGATTGGTCGGGACCGTTCGAATAAACTCCGCCCCTCGAAATTTTACAGTCAAATAGGACTCGAACCGTAAGTTCGATTCGAAAGTTATTTCGAAAAACGCGAGAATTGGGTCCCTGTACCTCGCCGTACGCGCGTAATGCATTCGCGCGAGAGATTCGCGGCGAATTCATTTCTGGACAGGGTTTAAGGATGCCTTATTGCTTATGGAACCTTTATAAAGCAAATAGTTTAGATTAAAGTAATAATGAATCGAATATTGAATTTGCTGCAATGTAATCACAACCACAAAAGAGCTTCTAAAAATACTACTTGATTGGTTGAAGAGGAAATGTGTATTCCAGTTCCTTTCTCAAATGTGTGTGTTCTTTCTCCATTCGATAACAGTTGTTTCCAACGAAATCCAACCCGAGGCCAATTTCAAAACAAAACTGCACAATTTCCATTTCCCCGAATTCAAAGAGCTGTGCAATCCTCGCGCGGCTCAAAGCTCGCCTCCCGGATATTGAAATAAATAAATTTGTTGCATGCTTGCTGACTCGCTAAACTACTGTTAGAACAAAGTGCTATGTGCATACGATTATAACATCGCTTGAAGACTGCAAAGATCGATTCAAACTGAACTATTTGACTCGATTTGTCATAGATCAAAAGTGTTATACCAAACATAAATTCACGTTTGATGTACAAATGATCATCCTGCCAATCAAAGGTGAGTAGCACGCTAAATATTCTAGCTGTGAGGTGTATCAAACTGCGCGTAGCTAGTGGTGCGCTCCGCAAATACCTAACCAGTCTATTTGATGGCGGCTCCTCTGTAAACAGGTCGAAATTGATTTTGAAGCTTATCGAACTCGTGCCCGCAGCCCGCAGCTCTCGCAGTTCAGAACATGATGGAATTTTGTAATTTCAACGAGTATGGTTAAGTACTTAATGTAGATAACTTTGTTTATCTTCAACATATATTTAGGTTACATGTATTTTATATTTAGACTTAATACAAATAACCGCAAAAAAAAATATAAGCGTGTCTAACAACATTGCATTGGTATTTGTGGATACAAATCTAATAATAACACAGTACCTAGTGGCTACTGGCTAGCATGGTAAAATTAAGCCTTTATAAACACACCTCGATGTTGTAGGTAATAGGATTATATAACCAAGGGCGGTTCGTTCGATGAAATTCTAATAAACTCAATGCTTTTGTAAAAAACAGGCTAGTAAAATCAACTTTTACTATTGTGGTTTATTTCCTCAGAAACTTCTTCTAAACTTTATTCTATTCAAATACAAAAGTAGGCATTGAATTATTGCACAATAGTAGCTAGTAGGTATCTACTAAAGACTTGACCTAGCTTATAAGTTATAAATACAAGTGGTTATAAGTTATAACCACTTGTATTTTTTTGATGTTTCATCCATCCAGCCATCGTAATTGAAGTACTTAATTAAAATTAATTATTTTATTATAATTAAATGACAGAATTCTTAAATTATTCGTCTAGGTATCGGGGTCGTTATAACCTTAGGATTTGCTCAAAGTCGAACCTTTGAGTCCATAATTATACCTTTGACAGTTCTCAAAGTTGAAATCCTCTTTAGATTCAAGTGAGGACGGTAATTCTTGCGAAGTTTTATAGGTTGTTAGTCAGGTCGAACGCGCGAGTGGCTCACAAATGAACTTGCTTCTTAAACGTTCCTTAACAACCCCTGGGCTTCACGGGCTATTAAACCGAGGATTAGTTTCCAGTTTCCTGGAATAAGAAGACTTGTAATAGCTGCAAGATTGGGGCGAGTAAGTGCACTGAGAATAAATGCATTTTATAAATTGGGTAAGCTCGCCACTATACTTGGTCGTTCTCATGAAATAATGTCATTTCCAGAGAGACTGGATAAAATTAACTTATTCATTTCTAGGTTTAGTTTTAGAGAACTAAATAGATGTAGATTTTTGATCTACAAAAATAAATAATCTGCAGCAAGCAACCTTAAATAAAAGAAAAAATAAACATTCCTAAATACGGTAATTGTACTGTTATTTTCTTACATAGGTACATAATAAAAGAGATGAGATATTTTTTTATATAGGTAAAAAATAACATAGCTTTATGAGTTACAAAGGTTAAACTGAGTTAAATAAATTGTGCCGTCGGACACCAGTAGGATATTAATTTGGGGTATTTATTACAGTGTGCGGCTTGCACCTGGGGACACGTTGGGGCAAGGTGTGGGTACACGGGTTTGCTCTCACCCCCTGTTACCACAAGCTTCGTTAGTTCTACTAGATAATTTCCTGTAGCTGCACATTACTGTTAACCACATGCTACTCATTTGTTTTTGAAGATATTTATATAATATAGATATTTATATTTTTGAGAGAGGTAGAGCATAGCGTTTATTCGCTCAAAGAGCAGCTCGACTGGGGAAGTACCTCCACCTTACAGAATACCGCAGCCAAATAACTTTATGTTGTGTAAAGTTGTGTTCCTGCGCGTGAGTAAGGTCGCCAGAGCTCATAGGGGAGGGGGGAAAGGTCGGTAACGCGTGAGCGATGCTTCTTGTGTTGCAAGCGTCCATATGGCTACGGTAACCGCTTACCATCAGGTGGGCCGTATGCTTGTTTACCGACTAAGTTGTATAAAAAAAAAAAAAAATAAAAAAAAAAAATTTAGCCCCTATAAAGATACTTATTATGATACATGCACAATGGTATTACGTGATACATAAAAGAGCAATTACATTTAAAAACACCCTGCACTAAAAAGCGTTAAATAATAATTAACCCATATTGCTGCGGATTCTGTTGTAAATCGCACTAAACTAATTTTAATCACATCACATCTCTTTCTTACAAGCATTATTGAAAACGGGTAGAACATATTTAAAGCTGTCAAATCAGTCTTTACAGTTTTTATTTGCGGGTAAATTGTAAATAGACGTAACCAATGACAACAAACGATGGCTATCGTGGCTATCCCGTAAGGGCCTTAGTGTATTCTTTTGTAATTTAAATAAAAAAGCGTATCATTAAAATTCAAGCAGAAGACATTAATATTTTGTTGTCTTTTTTTTATTGAAATTTTTTTTTTTTGTCTGTTATCAGTTCTTTTAACATTTTCATTTTAGTTCTAATAATATCTGACCCACACAGGAAATTATGTAGGTACAATAATATAATTTTCTTTCGATCGGTGTCATGGAATTTACAAATAAAGTTGCTCAATGATAAAAAAGCGAACGAAAGAAGTCAGCGAAAGAGTACGACGTATTCCATTGAAAATATTTCGTTGACTTCAAATCAGTCTCAGATTAGAGTTATTTCATACTATTTAGTGAATTTTGAAGTCGATTAAATTTTTTAAAATTACTTTTTTTGTTACAAGGCTCTGTCAGGTTATAATATAGTTTTATTCGTTTAATATTTATCAAAAAAAAACATTTAACTTATCCACCAAATCCATCAGAGGTAAGTCATACTTTATTCATTTTAGGATAGGTACATGGTAATCATCGCCATCATGTGGAAGTTGGACCTGAAGGCTCGATGTCAGAGATAATTAAACGCTACGCTCGCCCCGGGGATAGATTAGTTGCCAGCTCATATGCGTCTGTTCACCTTAGTATGGCGGTCGTTTCGACCGTCTTCTACAATACACAATAACAGTTTGCGAAGACATTATTGCGTGGGTTGTAATGACCTTTTCGTACATTTCGAGACAAGATTATGTTACAGAACTTAAGGGTTAGAGCGTACTAATGCTATCATAGCGTTTATGTACTGAATGTGATTGTTTACAGAAACCATTATAGTGGCGCTGCGATTGTTCGTAATGAAATGCAGGATTATTTAATGAAATAATAAGATTGTTGAGAATATTTCTTTAATAAAATGAAAGTATAATTGATTGAATCAATTTTCAGGCTGAAAACGTTTACCTACTTATCAATTCAATCGAATATTATATTAATATATTTTTATTGATTAAATAGGTGTAGTATTGTGAAATGAAATGAATTGTAATATTGGAAAATAAAGGCTCCATTATTAATAACCAACTTTTCTCCGACATATATATATTAACACAGATATATTAACTAATAGGAATCATACTTTCAAAAGGCAATCTTTTGATAGACTTTTTAATAATTTTAAGCGAACATAGGTAGGTACTTTGTACGTAAATATATAATTATTTAGATTAGATGTTATCCACCCACTCCTATTACTCTTAATTAACCTAGAAAAGCCTGTAATTGGCTTATGTTAAGTTTATATTATACTTGTTACCTTCTATGTAAGATATGCTGTTGGTTTATTAAATAAATAAAATAAAAAAATATTATATGCATTTAACTGGTTCGGAAAAAACTGTTTATCGGTGAGATGTGGGGCTAGGCTTTATAATGACGGGGGAAATAATTAGCTATAGTTGTTAATCGAGATTTGTACATTGAAAATGATTGATTCTCAGTAAAGTAAGTGCAATCAATATCAATGTTGCAATCAGTCCCACTCGCCTGTCCTGTGTATAGATGTATGCTGAGCTCAGAGACTGGGTGCGGAGCGAGTTACAACCGCACTAAGCCAATACCAAGCCGATAAGCCTGCGGGACCGGCGTCTCTGCAGCTCCTGACTTTTGTTATATGACCTTATTTTAAGAGACGCCTGACCAGTTTCGGAACATAATAAGACCGTTTTAAAATAAAAGACTTACACATCTATAATATGACAGAGCAATGCTGGGATGTAGCGCTCGTTATTGCAGGACATTCTTATGTAGTTAAAAGTTTGTTTGGAAAAGAGTTATTATTGATTTTACTGTGGACTACTCTACAAAAGCAACCTATCGAACCGTACCTTAAAATCTAGCCTTATTCATAAGTGCCTGAAGGTCTATTTGAATACAAAATAAATCAATTCAAAAGAGGGTTTTATTATATCATGTACCAAGATACTACGAGAGAGAGGGAACAGCAGTTTCTTTTGAGCAAGGAGCCACATGTAGTCCGATATTATAATATAATCGAATTTTGTTGCGTGCCAAATGTTTATTTATTTTATTTGTGCTGTCCAAGAAAAAAAGGAACAAAGAACTGAAACTTATCTCCAAAACTATTCTTTCGAGTAGGTAATCAGTTTAAACATGTTGTTAACATAATTAAACAAGCCGACACAGACGGATCACAGAGCAGCACACAATACAATTTCGGACCATACACCTCGTGCGTCGGTGTTGTAGCAAGTTAAAGTTAACGATAAAATTTCACCGTCTGCAAAAATAAGTTTTCTATTTCAGAAGGTCATATGTTCGTCGCGTATGCTTATTGTGAACTTTCAAGTATGTTTTTTGACACACTTAAAATAGTGAACAAATGAAAATAGGGGATGGGACCCTAATAAAATCGGTAAAATGTGGTTTCAAGAAAAGCATTATAGGTTATTTTTTTAATGTTATCGGGAAAACACTGAAGTTCTTGAAATGCAAGGGGAAAAGGAGGATGTAAGGCGAAGCGAAGATACGTGTTCTTGCCTGCCTCAATGCTCTAAAGAGCGCCTTTATATACCTCCGAAGGAGTGGAATACTTTCGGGAGCAATTTCTAGTGAAAGTCGAGATGCACGAGGTTTTATGACTAAAATACGTGTTTTCATGGCGATCTGATACGACAAAACGCGAAAAATGCATTGTGCTGTTGCTAGTTCAGAAATTCAGTTTATCGGATTCATGAATTTATAAATACAAGCCTTTTACATGTGACTGCATTATATAAAAGCCTCTTGGCATATACAGACACGTACGTTGGAAGAAGACAGGAATAAAAGGAAATACTAATATATAATAATAATACTGTTTATTTTGGTACCAGGTAGGGTAAATATACTGAGTAATTCAAATCTGACATGCAATGCTCAGGATATTATTGATAAGTGCTTTTTCAATAAATCACGGGCTTTCCGGGTTTCGAGTTCTGAATTAGTTTATCATATTACTCGTGCGTTCTACCTTTTAGAATAATTAATAAAGTATGTAACACCTCGCTCTATTACAAAGTTGCCATGCCTGTAAGGGATTATAGTAAAAGCAATTTGGAGTTTAAGTTCTGATAAATATTTATTGCGATGTACAAAATAATCTTTAGATAATAGTATGTTTACCCATCGCCCATGAATATTATAATGGGAAGAATTCGCTGGGGTCTTTGAGCGTCACGTTGACCACGACCAAATTGTGCTTTACCGGAATTTTATGAATATATTATTTGAAATATGGGTAGGGTGAACGAATTACATCGCTGTACGTATATTTTACATATAAATAATGTTTTGTTTGATGGGGATATCAATGATAAAGGATACTTTTTGCATAAATATTCATATTGAGGTACAATATAATGTGTTTAAAACAAATATATGGGTTATTTGAATATAATACAAATAGGCTGATTCCGTGGAGTTTGGGACGGGCGCTGGTATGGGACACCACCTGCGTAGACACATTGGCCCCTTCTCACCTCCATGGAACCTGCAACCAAGCAGGCGCGGCGGCCGAAGCGGCCGAGACTATAAAAAAACAGAAGTATAGGGGGGTCTCGGCTCCGAATATAATTTCATTCCTTTCGGTGTCGAGACCCTAGGTCCATGGAGTTCCGGTGCTCGCAAGCTATACAAAGAGCTGGCCAAAAGATTTGTGGTCACCACTGGGGCCGAAGAGCTGGCAGCTTCTTGGCACAACGCATCAGCATTGCCATACAGCGAGGAAATGCTGCCAGCATCTTCGGAACAATGCCGAGAGGGCCTTTTGTAATTTTAACTAATAGTACCTAATATTTTATGAAACAAAATACAAATAGTGCACGACATAATAGATGCGATAGTTTCCATGTGAAACAGGTAGATAATCGGATTATTCAGCGTTCGCTGTTTGCAGTGTGTACAGCAGCGGAGCACATAAAATCGTTACATTTCGATTCCAATAGAACACCCCATCGGCAAACATTTGATCATATTCTGTGGTAACTAGATTCATATTGATATTTTTATACACGGCTTTAACTTACACAGATATAGTTTATTTGAAAGCACTAGCTTTACTGCTTTACATACGAAATAGAGAACGTGCTTCCTATTTATTTGCCGTGGTTTTATTAGCCTAAATGTTTGTATTCACACTTGCAAACATAATAATGAAATGCAATACAACTGTTGCGAATAAAATACATGTAAGAAAACTGCATCGACATTTTCACCAAATTTTATGATGTAAAATATACAACGAAAAATATACGATAGATAGACGCGCGCGTATCTTTATGTATAGCAGAGCGCCGAGAAAGTTAATTTACACCAGCTTACGAAACCTTCATTTTGTGTTAGAAGTGGTACAAAAAGCTCAAAAATCAACGAAGCAGAATTTCATTCAGCCAAGAGGTGTTACTCAGCCGTTGAATGTAGAGTTCGCTCATTCCCTACAATTGAAATGGTAATGCGACCTCGACTCCAGTTCTAATTGCCATGCAAATGTCGTTATACATATATATCTACCGACTACCGAAAGGCATATCTTGGCTGACGAGTCGAGTCAAACTGTGATAATGAGAGCTGATCACGCCAAATATATTTTCATCACCTTCCTATCGTTACGTCCTAGAGGGTGTTTGTGTAAGTTTAACCACCCTCGTGCGATAGTTGAAGTTTGTTCGGTGTAAGTTGATCGTGGAATATGTAGAGTTACTACAGTTCACACCTGAAAAGCATAGTTTAGATGAAAACTGGATTGTCTTGATACTATTTATACATGTCATTTCTAACACATATATAAATAGTAACATGTAAGTATAAAGGAAAAAAACAAAGAAGCCAAGTAATTAATCTGATTTTGTAGTTGTTTAAAAGACAAAAAATCGATTAGTAATTTCGAATAAAGATAGAGACCAATACTCTAATAGGTAGTGTAGAGGCAGGCTAGAGTCTTTCATAAACCTGTCAGGTTGGAAATGATCAAACATATATAGTACGTAAATGCGGTGTATTGTTAGCGATAAATGCGAAACGCACAAAACGAGGCTACTACTTAAACAATAGGGACTTCAACATAAATAACTACGAAGCCTTCAAAAGCGACAGAATACATAACTTTGCGTACCTAGTATGACGTCCGTGGTCGACTATGAAACAGCTGTATGAAGTATATACATAAATAATAGCTCTAACTTCAGCTTCAGCTTTGACCTTCATATACCTAGATAAACAGCTTTGACTTTATTTTTCCAGTAAGCTTTTTTATTATGAGTAAATAGTCCATAGCGTGCTTGTGCTTATTTTTTTGAAGTTTTTTGACACTATTATGACACTATCAAACTCAATTGAAGATTAGGGATTTGGTAGCCGTTGACGGGCCAATTGGCGCAGTTGGTTCGATTCCCGCACAGGACATGCATTTGTGTGCATGAACATGACTGTCTGTATGTCCTGAGTCAGGGTGTAATTATGTATATTAAGTATGTATTTACAAACAAAAAATAGTATATGTATTATATCAGTTATCTGGTTTCCATAGTACAAGCTCTGCTTAGTTTGGGATCAGATGACCGTGTGTGAGGAATGTCCCAGGATATTTATTTATTTATTTATTATTTATAATAGAAATTGTAACTACGTAGTATATTATTAACTCTGGGGTAGAACAACAGTGCAACATCCAGGCACAATACCAATGCCTCAACTGAGAATATTTGATCGTGGTTTCCTTCAGTTTAAAGGTGATCAAATCTTTATAATCTTTTCAAAGAACCTTCAAGTCCAATATATTTACTGCACGGTATGTCCTAGTCTTTATATTTGGAGAAAATAGAAATACTAGTTATGTAAAGTAGATTAAAATGTAGGCTACAGGAATATTAAATTCAAAACAGTTGGTTGTAGGAAGGCGGTTGTGGTAGCGGCTACGTGCGACATGCCAGTGAAGTTACGTCCCAGAGCGGTGCGGTGCGGTGCGGTGCGGATGCCTACGGCACAGTTTCCTACGGTGTACAACACCGATAAACCGGATATACGCCGCTCTGCCCGGCTGATGGAAATTCATATATTATATTTTCTATGAGGACATGCATCTACACTACCAACACGATGATGAAAACGTGCAACGTGTCGGCCTTCTGCGTCGTTTCAAATGCTACGTGTTAGTTAATTTAAGTTTATGACAATTATATTAAATACCTACTACTGTACCTATTTCTTTATTCTCAAGTATGGAAAATCAAAACTGAATTTATTTTGTGATTTCTAATACAAAGTGGGACAACAATGTCACGCACAAAAACGATCTTCCTCGTATCGGATTTACAGGCAATTTACATTTACTCTCCATCATTGGAGCCCGTTGGTTTTAGTGTCGCACGGTATACCTGCGTTTACTCGCGTAAAACGTAAATGACCCTAGTAATTTCAACGATATCGTTCATTTTAGCTTTTGTTCGTGTGAAGCGCTCGCCGGCTACACCGACGGTAAATAATGAAATACCATCTTCAAAGACTTAAGATTTACTGCAGACGTCGACGGCGTAACAAATTGTTGGTCGTAATATTTAACCTGTCGCTGCGGTGGTCTCGCATTAGGTTTGTTTATTAACATTATAGAGCTCCTAGGTAGGTATTATGATATTAAAAAATATTTTAACATGAAATTCAAATGAGACTTGTGAATAATTGCGGTAAATGATTTACGTACTAATAACAATTTCTTCAACTTCCTCAAACTGCTATCTATAGGTATATTCCTCTGTTGCCTTATTTATTTTGCCAGTAAGTAGGTATATGAAAGTAATCAACCTACAAACATGTAATATATCAGAAAGTAAATAAAATTCAACCAGGAAACAGAAGCACATTGTGTTGTAATTAACACGTGGGATTTACATGATGTCGATTTATGCATCAACTTCATTTCACGTATAGCGTATATTTTTGCATATTTCCTGCTTTCACGAAGCGTCAATTTACTTCAGTTTCTCGACAGAATTTTTGCTGACAGCCTGAAATGCGTGGAATCCATGCCTCGCCCACTTGAGTGCGGGTGCGGAGTGCGGCGAGATATTGGCTTTCTCAGCAATATTGAAACTTAATGACGCGTTTGCTGATAGTTACGTGACTACATGATAGTACATTATGATACATGTGTGCAAAGTTCGTTATTAACACTCGAGGCGGTATTAAGCCGATAAGTGAGCCGAGAGCACTACTACTAATAATCAATGCACACGCGTGTCATACGACGTTTTTCAACACACTTGCGAGGAAAAAAACAGACTTGTATTTTTGTTAGTTGGGTACTACTGTAATATATTAATTACAGTAGTACGAATACATAATACATACACGAGTATCGAATGGCGCTGGTAACTATTTGGGATACAGTGTTCAACTAGTGTTATACAAAAATGGACTGCTAGTTACCAAATGCAAATATTGTACACCTAGTTCGGGCAACAAATGATTGTGGATCGAAAGGTTGAAAGCAGAAAGTTTGACTTCGGAACTTTGTTTGGAATTGATAGGAGACAAACATACTAAAAAACTCTACACCTCGGAGGTAAGCCCTAGGAGGGAGGGGGGGAAGAAGTTCCCGTTACATCATAGGAAATTTTATTTTACTGCATTATGAATGCTGATAAAATTATCTACAAATGAGCTCCGAAAAACGGTAAATCTACAAATATAATTTTTTTACCTCACCTTATTTTTAACCAACTTACTTGATGCTATGCTTATAGATACATATCTACAGCCATTGAAAAATCAAAGGAAAATAGTTGCAGTCATTGGAGAAGATGTTGACTTAGCAGTTCTGCTCATGGCAAGCAGTCCGCCTGACCAGGATGTGAGGACTTTTAGTATGTTTGTCTCCTAACTGGTCCAATCAAAATTCCACAGTTAAACTTTCTGCTTCGACCTTTCCATCCACACACCCCTTGTGAGCACTCATTTACCAGGCTAACCCTTACCATGTTGCTGTAATGAACTTTGGTGTTATTGTGGCTATTAATTTTAATTATTATATTTGCACACCGTAAAGTAAACAATATTTATTGTTTAAGAGGTGGTTAGTTTAATATTGACCGTGAACCAGGCGCAGGCCTAATGAGCCGATCATCGCCATAATTACGCAGATGTGAACATTATCCATATATTTCATATTCATTTAATGACTATAAGGTGCCCGTTTTTTTTGCAAAGGAGTGTATTTCCTAAAATAAAAGGTCATCCAAATACTCCATGGTCCCCATGACACTGGCGGCGTTTTCACGTTGAATGGTTAGGCTTAATCCATATATAATTCAATAATTACAGTACGTACATACATTTGTGAGTAAACCAGATAGGATACACCCAAAGATATATTTACTGTATCTATACATTTATATGCAAGTCATGCTTGATCAATCCAAGATAACACGAGAAAAACCTGAAGTTATTCTTACATTAATCAATAAAATTTTACTACACAGTCGAATAAAATTAACCTGCACTTAAGAGCTTTTGTTTGATATAGAGCCGTGAAAACATTTGCGGGCAGCGGTTTTATAAAATTGAAAAGAATAGTTAGCTAACTAAGCAATGCAAGTTGCGGAGTTGGTCGGAGCGCAGCGGCGCGAACGTTAACGACACCTTACTGTGGAAAAGTTTGCGGAAGCCCAGCACAGCGCGCTGATGCCAACTGTTTCTGTAATTGTTTAAAGTTTGACTAATTAAACTCTTTATTATAAAACAACCTTAATACGGGTGAATACGTTTCTGTTTTTTTAAACGAAGCTAATCATGAGAGTTTATAAGGTTACTTTACAAGCAAATTTGAAAATAGTGAAAATCTGTCAAGCACCTATTTACTGATGTGTTCACGTGCACTTGTGCCAGCTTTTGTTCGGCCACATCATTACCACAGTTTTACAATTCATTACTAACCACGGTGAGATTTTGAACAAACCCAGGCAAACAGTTCGTTACAATAAAATAATAAAAACCAATTCTATGCACTATTTTTATGTAGTTTTATTTAATTTAATTAACTTGTAGATTAATTAATTATTAAATAAATATAAAGATTCTCATTAATTTACTCCAAACAATTTAGTTTGCCTAATAGTGTATTCAGTTGATCACACTAAAACAATCATACCAAAAATCACTATGCGACGCCGTCAATCCCATATCCGAGATAGGCCGGCAATATAGCAGCGTGGGTCCTACCTAATATCACCACAATATCGCCTGGTAATGATAGAATGTCGCCCGGCGCCGCACGAACGTGATTCGACTCGATAAGCCCCTCGCTATTATCTCCACTGGTTTTATAGCTGAGCTGTGCGTAAACAGACCGTATATTGATACCATTTTTATTGTTTTATCTATATTTCAATTTACGCATTCGGATCGGTTATTGTTCCATGCTAGTGAAAAATGTATGTATAAAAACTTTTTTATGCTCTACGAAGTAGCTGCTATGTCGTAATACTGTTTCCTGAAGTATTATTTACTAGTGGCACTGTGAGCTGTAGGCCTCGCGAGTTTCGATAATTGTACAGAATTCCCTAGTCGATAAAGTTTTCATATACTCTGAACTAGTTCAAAAATAATTGGGCTGTTTTACAAAAAACTTAAACCGACTTCAAAGTACACTAAGAAGTAATCAAATTCTGATCTGATGACAATGGGACCAAACGGGAAGTGTACCCTTCCAGAAAAAAAAAAAAAATCTAAATCGGTTAATAAATGAGGGAGTTATGCGATAACAAACATAAAAAAAAAACAAAAAAAAAACAACCGAATTGAGAACCTCCTCCTTTTTTTTAAGTCGGTTAAAAATAGGAGAATCGGTTAAGAAATGCGACCATAGGCAGTGGCAAGGAACCATTCCATTCCTTTCAGGCTGAAAGAGCTGATGATTATGTTAGTACACACGGCAACAGATCAAGCTATACATTTCTAGTATAAGCTGACCTCCCATTGAACCGAAATCGTATACAATGCGAGATCAGCTTATACTGGAAATGTATAGCTTGATCTGTAGCCGTGTGTACCTCTAAGATGAAAAAAATATTAATCCATTAACATTTTGACTATCTCCAGAGAAGTATTTTAAATAAGATTTTTCGAATAGGTACTATGATTTAATATCCTTAAAACAAAGACATTTACTATTTTGCTATCAATATAATACCTACCTGTACCACAGAATATGAAATATTTATAACGTTCAGAAAATGTCTGCAGTTGATTTGATCGAATATCATGTCCCAGTGTGCAGTTATATGTTTTTTGCTATGTTTACTGAAATATTAGAAGAAACAGTTATTTATTGGCTGTTAAATTACCGTATGATGCCATCGATGTTCAGGTAGGTATGTGGCAGCATTAGGAAGCGTCGGTCGACGCCTTCCGGGCTGGCTGCTTCGGAGTGCCCCACCGGTAATTAAATCCACTACTGCTCCAGCCAATACAACATAGATAGCTATTTATTTACCTAACAGCGGATGATTATATACAAAAGGTACATGTCTCCTCGGCAAAAATGTATGGAAAGCTGTACATTTTTTTTATGATTTCGAAGTTGTTCCCGTAGTAAAAGTTGATCGTATACATGAGTTCTTTACGTGGTTTCATTTAATGTCGTAATGTCCAATGTAAAAATCCACCCCGTATAATTTAAGATGTATCTTATCTAATTAATTACATCATCAGCTGTTTTACATTTTGAAATCTCGGAAACAACTCGTATCACGATTTCGATGAAATTTGCTAAGTATATGGAGGTTTTTGGGAGCGAATAATTGAAGTAGGTCCCATCTCTAGAAAACGTTTTTCCGAGTTTCGAGCAAAGCTTGGTTACCTTTGTAATAATTATTTATACGATTATTTAATAGAAAATACAATATTCGATATAAAATATAACTTGTTCAGTTTCCAAGTAGCTGCAAGTTCTTACGGTTGAAAGTCGAAAACTTCGATAAATAATTGAACAGCCAAGTTCACTCTGGCGACTTCCTAAGATGATAGCTGCGGCATATATTATCGGGCCAAGAATCGTTTAAGTGTTTTTGCGCATATTTCCCTCGCAGAACGGAAACTTTTGCTGTAATTTACATTTATATCTGCTGGAACTTTGCGTAGTGATATGAAGGCGACACAAACTACAAAGTTATAGTCGTGACAATTCAATCTTCTCATTTGATTCGATTATTTGAACTTTGAAGTGGCCTTAATTATTCGTTTTTTAAAATACATCAATCATTTGACACATATAAGCCGTTATGTCATAGAAAGCAATATAACAATTTCACCATATTCATTTGATATTCCGTATCAAAAGGAATCAAAATGTTGTACAAAACCGGCTCAAAGCGTTCAAACAACTAAAATATTTATGTTTCAACGACATCAAAGGAAATCCTGCGTGTTCCCGCTACTGGTATTCCCAAAAACTTAAGGGCAGTTTTCTTTTATCAGAGCCGCTTTTGGGGGTCCCACGGAATGAGCTATTAAATAAATAGCTAGTGGCCTTTACTGCGTCGGATAAAAGAACTAGACCCTTCTCTATCGCGGCCGATGTTACCAATTGAAAAATAAACCACGTTTCCATACTATATTTTTATGCTTCTCCTACTCTATGTAAAATTCATCGATTCGTTATATTCAACGTTCATCTTTAATACCTTTTCTTGACCTAGCCTACTAATTTATGGCTCGACTAATTTGGATGAATTTTCTCAGAAGCGTGGGAAAACCCCTTATGCGGGGAAACAAGCTTATTTTTTTTTTCATACGGTTAGGAATAGTAAAATCAAATAAATTATTTTTACATAGGTTTTTATTTCAGATGTTTTTTTCAATAAAACATATACCTATCTAAATGGTAACTCAAATATCACAAAATGATACTAAATTAAACAAAAACAACAACAAACTAAAATTAAATATTAATTTTGTAGATACAATTCATTATTCAAATAAATAATAATTCAAGCTCGATGGGAAATGTATTGATACATTTAATCATTTATTTTGTCGTATAAATTGACTAGGTAGTAAATTTACTAAAACATAATTTCAATATAATAATGATAGAATCGGAGAATTTGGTTTTTTTTTAAATGCGTGAGTATTCAGTTATCACAGTGTCCAGTAAATAAATACAGCGTGACTATATAATTACAATATTAAACATTTTATATGAATTTAAACGTGCATTTCATTAATTAATATTTATTAAGATATATATGTTAAGTTTCACTAACACTGAGGAGGCTCATAGAACTATAAGAGCTACTAGATATGTCCAGGTCATCATTAACCATCATCACAATTTTATGATGCATTTATTATATTGTACTTAAAAAGATGACTAAAATAATAAATAAATAATATTGATTAAGCAAGAAAGAGTTCATCTGTTTAGTTTTTATTTCACTTTGGTCTTCTTATGGTACTTATTTTGTCCGTATGGACATTGTAGCATTGTAGTCGTGAAAAATTATATAAAACGTCTAAAAAGTTACTTGCATACTTATTTCACTATTTATTGATATCATAAGACTGTCAATTAGAAGTTATTGATATAACATGTTCATTCAGACTATATCGATTTCGTATTTTGTCTTACAAATTTTTAATTAAGTCTTACAATACGATACCGTACAAAATAATCATTTATAAATAAAACATAATTTTTAGACTGAAAATTTGCTAAATGTTTAAAAATGCTTGATAATTGACAACAATTGATCTAGACCGAGGATTTACTGCAGGCATTGATGTCGCCGATGCTCTTGACTCGCCTGTGCCTTTTTTGCTTGACGGCGGAGTCATCTACAGACTTAGCTGGAAGGGGAGAACTCACTCTGTGCGCGTGATCTGCTCTTTGACCGTACCTGTTGATCATGAAAAATTGCTGATGATAAAAAAAACAAATATTGGTTAGGAATCGCGAAGTAGCTATGTAATCAGTTTGTTGCATAAGTATACAGCAGGTGTAGGCACCAGCATAGAAATGATGTGGGCAATAACAGAAAAAGATTTTTAAATGAGGTTAATCTTTATTTGCAAGAATGGACTTGGTAAAGAAAAACTAATGTGAGCTGACGAAAATCTGATGATAACTTTAAAAAATAATGTCTGGGTTTCTAAGAGAAATAATACAAACCTGTGAGTGATACTTGAAGATTCCTTGATGTCGTTAAGTCTTTGTAAACTATCCCGTGTAGACACACTTGATTGTGAATAGAGACTAAGCGGTGTGTATATAGGCTCGTACTCCTGCAGGGTCGGCGGCGGAGCATACGTCATGCTCAGCTGAGACAGAGTCCTTACGGCAATAGGAGGCGAGTACGACATCTGGTACGGTTGACTCAGGCTGAGCACGCTAGAACTTTCGCTTGAGCTCGATGGAGAGGTACGCTCGTGTTTCGGCTTCAATGCTCCAAGTGCTCGAGTTATTGAACCCTGTTAAACAGAACAGTCAATTTATCTAATGTATTATGATGATAACATTCAATATAATATTATAGTTAAATGGATATCTTACCCTTAAACTATGTCTTCTAGAATCGCCACTGAGATCAATCCCTGGCAACCCAGTGGCAACAGATCTAGAAAACGGTCTGCCCAACATTCTGATTTGATGACCGAACATATTTCTGAAAGTGAATTAAAATTTGATTTCACTAAAACAAGGAAATGTACAAATTTGAGATAATTTGACAAAAGCCAGGCAGAGCGTAGTTTACTTTTACTTTATACAAATGTATCTCTCAAATTTGCACTAACAGTGATGTTCTTTGATTTTCTGCTAACACTTAAAGCTCACATGCAAATTCTGTAAATGTTTTAAGAATTGCTTCATAGTGGAGCTTTACATTATAGTTAGGTTTTGTCCCTCACCGAATATATTATATTTAGAGTATAACTCATGTTAAGAGATGTATGTTGATTGGAAGCTACAAAGAGTCGCTTACAAAGTGAATTGGTAATTGAATATTTTGCATAGACATCAAAAGCATGATGCACTTTGCTGGAAATGAACGAATCATGCTAATTGTGTACAATATGATTAAAAATCAAAATTAATAAACATCAATGAATTTGACGACAGACAAAAGTACTGGATTAAAATATTTATAACAATTAAGATAACGTAACGATTTAGAAATACGAAGAACATTAAAATCAGTACTCTTTTCTGTTCGCTTGAATCAAAATAGCATTAAGAATCAAAATGTTGAAATTAAACCAGACAAGCACGAGATGCCAGTGTGTTCAAAATTATCTCGATAAAATAAAATGTAATGTAACATGGAAGGAGAAAAGTGGACAGATTCTGATAATGGTGCGATCTAATGATGATGACAGAGAGGCATTCATGATGTATCGATAAAATGGTCGTTACCGTTCTGTCTCGATGCAAGGATCGCCAAGTTAGGGGTGATGGGTAATAAAGTAAACTGACTCGATGCCCTTAGGTTTTATCTTTTTGTCAAGATTTATTCACATTTATAGGTCAATTGATATCATTACAGGTGAGCCTAATATACAATGTCATCTTTACAATATTAATGTATACAAGTCGAAAACATAATTATCTTACAATATCGATAAACGCTATTATTGTTATAATCCTAAAGCTATTGTGAATGGTTCTGTCTTTATATCTAAAGGTACTCAATTCATTGTAATGATTTAAAATCTTCGATTATTACAATTATTTATTTACTGACTGACACTTTCCGTTAAAATTCAAAACGAATCCTCTTGAAAGTAACGGGATACGATTCACCCCCTATGAATAATATGAAGCATTTTATGCTTATACTTGAATATTAATTAATTTGTATACATTGATTAAATTTACCAAATTGATCAATCTCGAATAAACATTAACGTGACAAATCTAACCTACGGTAATTTGGGGACTCTAGGGGGTCACAATGTCCAACATTGAATCTAACATTGACGAAGGCGAAGGTTCCAAACAATATTATGAATGTTTCCGATCGCTTGAACTTTTCGAGATTCTTTTACTTACAAACCACGATTCCTACAATAACTTATCAGTCTTCACTGCTCGTAAAGTTTTCGATCAAAAGAGTTTCACAAACGAGCGAGTTTGACGGTAAAGATAGGTATAAAATTACTTTAAGCAAAGAAAACATTCGGTGTAAAAATAGCGACTTTAAAACATTTCATTCAGGAAATTTTACATAGATACAGGTTTCAAAATCGGGCGTCGAAGCGATTATTTATTTTTTGAAGGAAAGTTTTTTGACTTTGGCTGATTTATCTTTGTTTTGTGGACAACATGGATGCTCGGGCAGCCTCCACTTGCAGTTCTTCCACCTGGCAAAATATCGTATACCTGCAGGATTGCACCTCACATTATAATCAACTACAGCTTGCTCACCTACAGGGACGTGACTCTGGTGACAACTACACGCATGCAATACACTATATGCAGTGCGTTGCGCGCTCTGCGCTCTGCGCTCTCGCTCGCATCCATCCCGTGCGCGTGCGCACCATCCACCCATCCGTCGACAATCGGGACGCGTTCACACAACACTGGCATACTTTGTCTATGACGTAATGTTTGGGTTTATAGAATGTTGACAATTGCGCTGTGGTTTTGTCACCAAACAGTATTTTAAATGTATTAAAAGATAAGCATTTCAAAATATAATAGATCGTAAATATAATATTTGCAACACCATTTCTGGGACATTCAATATTTACCAACTCATAATTCAGATCAACTAAAGCAAATATAACGATGCGTCCATGCTACGCGAACCGAGCACGAGCCGAGCCACGAACAAACAGAATTCGTTCGTTGGTCGCGATGACAACGAGCGCGATGCGAATCTGTGATCGTGAAAAAACTGTCAATCGGGCGGAGCGCAGTCGGGCGCAAGACGAATGCTCGTTCGAGGCTCGCAAGTCCGTCCATGCCACATGAACAACGAACGAATCATGTTCGTTCGTGGCTCGTGCTCGCATCGTGTAGTATGGACGCATCATTATATTTTTCACGTATAAACTGTTAACATATAAAGTATTTACTCACCTTGCTGGGATAACGAGAGCATCAAATTCTGCTACCAAATGCCTCCGAATTATACTTTTAGATGGCGGTATACCGAGTGCCGTTGCCATTGTCTCTCCAGTGAACGAAGGTTCTAGTACTACTAGGCCTCCGTGCACTCCACTGTCTATTATAACACAATTAATTTTAAAAGCTTTCCTTCATATATAAATTAATTTAAAATAAATAAATGAAAAAAATAAAAAAATACCTTTTAGATTATCAGCGAATTCACCTAAGTCAATATTGTGAGCCCACCGCATAAATCTCTGATTGGTCCAGACTAAAGGATCAGCGTCGACGTTTTCACATTGATGCCGTCTCACGGCCAAAGCCTACAATCAACAAAGATCTTGTAAACGCGTAACAAAGATTGATCTCGGTAGTAACGTAATTTATAACATTCAAAATAAGGAAGTAAATAACAAACGCGACGTTTCAGGTTACATATAGCTAATGTCGGCCAAGAAAGAGAGAGCACAAGGATGATTAATGGGTGTACGTTACAGGGGTCACAGCGGTAATAAGAGACGAAACATTTTGTACCAGCTCACTGGATAATCGCTCATTTGCTTGCGCCCTTATCTTTCTTTCCTATCGAAGAGGGATAGACAAAGGAATTTTCATAATAAAATCCTTATTTTAGTACGAAAGATAAAGCAAGTTTTTTATTTGTATTTACATTTAAATGATTCAGAGTTAAATTAAATTAAATATCCAAAATATTATACAATTTTAAACTGTTTTTTAAATATTAAATTTACTTCAACCCGGCCATAGCCAGAACACATAAAGATACCATCGAGTAATGATGAGTAGGTATGTGACATTATGGTTATTCACAAGCCTCTCCTCCTACACTAAAAAGATGCATACCTACATTTAATTTATATCTTTTTTTTTTACAAAATTAACCGTGATATCATCATCTTGTAATTTGCCGTCAACCAAAGACATGGACGTTGGCGCTATTAATTGTACGTAAGTAGAACGATTACTTACTTGTCTGTCATATTTCATTATTCTGAGTAGGTGGATGCCGTGCACAATGGAAGCCTGGTGGAACTTCCGCGTCACTCCAAGATACTTTTCCAGCTCTTTCTTGCTAATGGTGTCGAGCATCCGTGCGTCCACTAAGTTCGCCAAGAATGACTCAGCGTACTGTTGATTGATTATAAAGCTGTATATTTCTGACAGAGTGTACACTGCGGCTTATTTTTAAAAGTAGAATATTGACCTCACTGCCCTTATTGATGTCGCTGAACCAAATGAAAAATGTTAAGTGCAAGTCGGCATCGCTCGTATCTCCACACCTCTGGACTCATTACAGGGTTTGGGTATCATCCTTTTTAGTTTTTTAAGTTGTTAATTTATGTGACTATGCTATAGAATAGATATAGTTCTAATTATGTACCAGAATCAGACTAATGCCACCACTAACCAAGTTTTATTTCTCACCTGTGACAATCCCAAGTCCGGCAACCATTCAGCGGCGACCCACGCGTGAGTAAGCTGCCCTATACTGGGGTTCCTCACGAGGTCTGGTCTTCGTCTCTCCTCTATAGCGAGCCTCAGCTTCTTGCGGTGCATCGGCTGCGATACTCCGAGCCCCACTTCCAAGTCCGCGTCCGACAACTCGAGCAGAACCTGCCCATTCAAAGCACGGATCTAGAACCAACCAGAACACAATATTTGACGCTACTATTGCGTCACCTGCTGTACTATAATTAATATGATTGATTTAACAAAAAATAAAACGATCTCAGTATGTGCTTATAAATCAGACATCAGCGTGTTTTGAATAAACAAATCCCACGATAAATTTATCAGCAACCTTTTTATTGGGTCCCTGATTTCCATAAAAATCTAATAAAATGAGCGTACTCCGCATAATGAATGTATAAGAGGTAATGAAAAAGATTTTTTTTCCATTCTTTACAATTCAAAAACATAATCCACATCGTTTTTGACTAAAATCTCGTGTCTGGATGTAATCATCGATTTTGAATACATAATTTAACATATATTTTACGCATTTATAACGACAAATCTTATCTGTATCTACCATCTTGCAAATTCCCTATAAGCATTACCAATATTTGTCGTGCAATCAACAATCTTTTATCTTGTCAGTATCGCTTAATTATGGTGGTGTTTCTTTAACTTATGGTTTTTATAAGAATTCACTTAACTTTTCTGTAGAAATTATTGCGTTCTGGGGTAGTACGCATAAAAGTTTATAAGTAGGTACAACTGCAAAAACCTTAAATGACATACGAATACAATACATTACCTTGCCACTCTTAACATTATCAGCGACGGCAGCTGCGTACTGTGGCATGCCAAGAGCTAGTTCTAGCCAAGCTATGATCGCTGGAGCCCTCCATCGAGCTAGTGGCAGGGATGCCGCCTCACGGAGTGCAGCCTCACTGCCCAGGGGTGACCAAGCACGGTTTGTGCCAGTGCCTGCGTATACTGGTTCTAAACAAAAGTTAAGGGGAATAAGTTTCTAAAGATCCCGCTAATTGGCCCGTTCTCAAAATGGATGTAGTAGACGGAACAACATTACAAAAACTCGTAGTCTATCATACAATTTAGCAAGTATTATTCATAAAAATTAATATACAATTGATCCGTCTGAAAGTATTATCTAGGAATAGACTCGAGATTAGCACACAGTGATGTCGAGTACCGATATAGGAGTTGTCTTCAACGAGTGATGCAAGATTTTCTAACTCCCAGCTCGTTCAGAAAGTTGCTTTGTTTTGTAAAAACTATGTTATTTCAGTGGTAACAAATTATAATATATACTGATAAATACCTACCAACATATCTAGTCAAAATTCGAATTCAACCTAACCTAACCAAAATCTAACTCCTTCAGAAGATATGTAAATACAAGCTGATAAAAACATTCTCACCGCTTTCATGGCCACTAGCAGCTGCACTGCCGGACTTGGTGCGATGCCTGCTGCGTGCGAACACGCGGGAGATGGAGCCCCAGGCGGAGCCTCTTCCGCGGGCCCCCTTGCCGCTCCCAGAGCCACCCGCGCGGCCTCGCAGTCCACCGAGCAGGGCTGCTTCACATTCTCCGGGGCTGGATAGTTGTTCTACTGACCTATGACATATTTTTTTATGTAACATCAAAATATTCTACACAAGCTTCATATATGCTAGGAAAGGCACACATCCTGCGAAAAATCGTATAATTTGTATGTTGTTTATCTTGGACTCTGGACATAATAATGTCGTCAAAACCTCATTGAAAGATGTCCGTGTAAGAAATGCAGGAATAGTTCATGTTCATGTCATGGTAAACTTATCTATATCAGTTTGTAATACTACGATGCTCGCTCTACCTTTACCGCAGAACGCTTTGTCTAACCGATGATATTCTGTTTCGTTACTAAATAGAATAATAGTGATACATAAAGTCGACGTACACTGAAATAGGACATATAACTTATATCAAATACCTCTCACAAAGGAATATTTAACCAAGGTAAATTCTACTTGCTTTGCTGAAATAAACACTGTGATTTATCACTGAAATGAGTTTTATTGGAAGCTTGTAAACAATTTGAAATACACGTGTAAGAGAAAGTAGTTGGAATATGACTAACCTGGATAGAGAACCAGCGTCGATGGAGCGTGTGAACGGTGAGGCGCTGTTGTGTGGCGATAAGGTGGGGCTGCAGTCTCGCGGGGTGCTCACTGCGATTATACAACATATAAATAACTCTTACAGAACTCTGAAGTAGATATCTTCGTCTATGCCAAAGGTGCGGCACAAAGGTGTGTTAATAATTTCGAGAATATGAAAACCACAAACACGTCAGTTCTTAGTAGGTACGCTTAATAAATTCAACAAACAGTAGCACTTATCTATGCCTGTCACCGCGAGTCTGTATAAAACGACCCAATCTCATCGTTAAGTAAAGCTTTCTCTGTAATAAAATGGTTGTCTCGTAAGCGGAAATTTTTACCATTTCGCTTTTTACCTAAGAATGCCCTTTGATAAGGGTGGTATAGTGAACTTTCTAATAATTAAAGCAGATAGAATTTTCTCGACACAAAGCATCCTTCTACTATTTTACTTTTAGAAAAAACTCCTTTGTAGCTCTCATGACAGTCTTGGTTAAATTTCCTTTACAATAAAGCAATAAAGCAATTTAAATATAATAGGCATTAAAATATTCTTGAACACAAATGTTTTCTGCCCGAACTTAATGCAGGATACAAATTCATAAAAAAACGAATTCTTGTTTTTAGCGTAAATAAGTAGAAATCCGCTTTATTTTCCAGTCGAATCATGAAAATCATATTTCATTTTACAGCGACAATGGTCCGGATGTAATCACGTTTAAAGCGATTCAGTTACGTTGGCTGTAATGGTATGAGTGTACCAAGGTTTTATTGTATCTCCTATAATTTACTTAATATTTCCTTTCAATTAATTTCTCGGAATAGTTTCTTTTTGAAGTTTCAAAATTGTTAACTTAACTAAACGAAGCATTCTTAATTTAACCGGACAAAATAGTTTGAGAGTTAGACAGCTGATCGCTGTAAAAAAAAGCAAAAAAAGACCTGCGCCATATTTTTTAACGTTCTCATTGAGTGGCTGATGATTATAAAAAAATCTACTTAAAAAAACATGTCTGTTTTTTCCTCCCAAGTGTGTTGAAAACGTCGTATGACACGCGTGTGCATTGATCATTACATACTTACTTACGCTTAACGCCGCCTCGTCTGTAATTACCAACTTTGCACACACGTACCTATCACAATGTACTAATATAAAGTGTAATTTTTATCAAGGGGAAAATATATTTATACTGAACCGTAGTTTTTTGCCCAAAATTTATAAAAATCCCAAACTAAACTCGAGCTAGTACTATGGAAACCAGATAACTGATATAGATATACTATACACATACTACACATATACGTTAACGTTCCCATTGTGTGGTCGATTAGTATCAAAAAATCTACTTAAAAATAAAAGTTTTTTTTTTTTTTTATAAATTAAAAACAAACTTGTATTTTTTAAGTAGATTTTTTTCCTCGCAAGTTTGTTGAAAAACGTTGTATGACACGCGTGTGCACTGACTATTACACTCTAGGCTCACTTATCGCTTAATACCGCCTCGAATGTTAATAACCAACTTTGCACACATGTATCATAATGTACTATTATGGTTAAACAACTAGTTACTACAGAATATATAATGGTACAAGTACCTATTACAAACATAATACTAGTTTTTGCATTTATAACATTAGAAGGATTAAAGGATTGTCTGCAAAATATTTATTAATCAAGTGATTCAATTCGATTAAACAGAATAGAAGAACTTGAACTGGAGGATTCTCACATTGATAGATGTGGTGCGCCGAGGAAACGAGCGAAGCTGCGTCCGTGTCGTAGGCGTCGAGTGTCGGAGGTGCGCCTTCCGCTGTCGAATCTGACAAATTGCCTCCACACACCGACGTCGCGCCGCCATCGCTGCTACCTGTTACTGACACGATATCTGATAATAATAAATTAAATTACCATGTGTCTGGGCAACCCGTGATAAATTTCATGCTAGAACGATTTAGTTTTAGTCACGTCGCGTTACCTCTTACGCCAGAATCGGCACTGCAGCTACCCCTATCACCTATAAGCCCTGACGGACCCAACATCATCGGAGGGCCGATCCCGAGCGACGCCACGCTCTCACCTTCAGAAAGACACCCGGCCGCCTGAAGCTGTCTTCGTGCCTAATGATAAATACATTTCCAATTCAATTATCCTGAATAACTGTGAATTATACCTTATATTTTAATCCCATTGAATTTCATCCCAGTTTCATGCCTCAATTAATTTCGATTGAGGGTTTAATTTGAACAGAGTTTGGTCTCTCGATGGGACATCCCGTTTCAACGAGCCCCACATTTTCGTAATGAGTTTGAACGTCCGCGGTCGAAGGTTAATATCATCGATATTCGTTCATATATCCGGGAAAACGTAAAATCAGAAAATTCGAGTAGATGTGGCCGGTGCGGTAATCAAAGTGAATCGTTAAAATTACGATAGTAACATTGAGGAAACAGTTGCGTTTAATTTTCCTTGCAATCGGGAGGAGCAATTTGAAATGGTAATTAACACCGCATGTCGGTGATGGATGGGCGCCGGCGGCGGCAGCCTATCGCGCCGCCTATTCATCATAATACTGTCCTGTCGATACAGCTTTATTTATTACGATTTTCATACCACTTCATCATTCAGCTTGTTCATTAATAACATTTTATTACTCAATGTTAGCTCGTCGAATAGGTTGCTTCAACAATGTAACCTACGATATATTATGAGCATACAGAACTGATCATTTGTTAACTCATGTGTAGTCCTAAAGTCCTATTAACTACGTACCTACGAGAGATATTTAAAAACTTTTAAGGGAGAACGTATGTTACTTCGCTGAATATATTCACCTGGTTGATTTAAAATTCATACAATTCGTATATTTCTTTTACTATCCACCATGATAGAGACCACAATATCACCATGGTAAGTGTTGATGTGGCTGAAGGTAGTAAGCACACAAAGCCTAGGGGGAACTGGCTTTCAAGTGCAGCTGTCGGAACACACAGGTAGATGCTTGGCGACAGATTCTCAAATTGAGGGTGGCAGGCAGCCAGGTGGGTACTACAAAGTACCCTACCACCGTGCTATGGTTTCCATCACCAAAACCGCAAGCTCATTGAAGCACTTGAACCCGGGACCTTCGTCTAGGCATTCGACGTCACTCGTGGGATACTATCGAAATATTGATATTTATCAAATTATTTCATTCAATTTGATAATTATGACCGAAATTAGCAAAAATATATCAATAAATGAAAACAAAGAAGTTCACATGAACATGTCACTTTGTTTTTCATCAGCTTACAAAAAAGTCAAGACTTTATGTTTGCCAAACTCGACAATGGAATTTAAATGGGATGAAAAGGCTTAAAAAGGTTTTTTTTCCTTTTTATATGGAAATGGATTAACACTTATTAAGTAATGAAGGAGTAAAGATTAAATTCGTGGAATAATAGATGTGATCTTAATAGAGAAATGATGGGATCTTCAACTAATTACTAACTCCAATTTTTTTTTGACATACCTCGAAGAGTTGTTCCCTAGCGTGGCGCAGCTGCGTATCCCGCGCGCTGAGAGCTGCGGCGAGCTGCAGGGAGCGCTCCGCTTCGTCACGCGCGTGACGCAGCAACGCCGCGCGCTCGCGCTCCCTCTCTGCTCGCTCCGCTCCCAGAGCGGAAGAAGCACCGCCTCTTGAACGCATCTAAATTGAAGTTTGCTACGTTAGTAGATCTGATCTTTGGATATAGTCATTTATTAAGATTAGGCCCTCGGAAAGATACTTAGGAAAGGTCTAAGCTACTGAGGTGCAGTGTTAGTGATTTGCAGTGTCTAAACTAACTAAAGGTTAATTTTAGAAAACATAAATAAAAGTCAAAGCAATAAATAATGGACTTTTTACGAGTTCGACTAAGTAAAGATTCAAGCCATTGTATGTTATACAATGCCGAAGTACACAAGCCGTTAAGCCTATTGTGACCTATTTCTGTAGCTTTTATGTGCCTAAATTTTGTTGTATGTGGTGTTGGTTATGATTTTATAGCTTGATAAACAGTTTTATCGTGGAATGATTTGGCAATCGTAGATAAATTGTGCATCTATAAAATATTATAAAATAACCTGCTATGTGAAAAATTTTGCTAACGATAGAGCGGAGTAGAAAAGGCTACACCAAGAAGAGCGCAAGTCTTAAATAAAGAAGAAGAACCTGCTCATAATTCCTTATGAAATCTCGTAGCTCTTTCTCTTTGTCTTCTAACGTGGCGTAAAGTTGCTTCATTTGATTCAATAAATCAAATTTCTCCGCTTTCAGCCTCTTCTTGTCAGCTTTCAGAGCTGAAACAAATACTACGTTTTGGTCACCTGAAACGAAATTATCCAGTTTTCATGAATAATACTGTACAAAGGCAACAAATTTCCCACGTGGTGTTTGTCGATACGACACGTTTTATTTTGTTAGTTTTACTTTTGATTTTAACAATTTGTTTATTTTGTAAGTACTTAATTATTTTGTTTATGATTTGTGTAGGTATATTTTGTCAATCTGTATACTGCAGAGCCGGTTTTCTGTTTTTACTTTCCTAAGTGAAAAGTGACCACTTATTTCAAATTAAGTTAGTAAAAACGGTTACGAATGTACTAACCGAAAAAATGAAAGTAGGTATATAAACGAGAGGTTTGCGTAAAACGCTGAATACCAGTGTGAGGCAGGCTTCAATCCCAAGTGATTCAAACTCTTTGAGCGTACGCTGCTCGCTTTGGGGTCTGTCCTTTGTCGTTCCGCTTTCTATGCAGATCCCCTCAACTCGGACAAATATACGTTTGATACGAAAAATAAAACGCATCCTACATTGATCAACATTTTCAATCATGTTTTACATTTCTAATTTTAGCAATTAATTCAAATCAGAACTTTAATCGGTGTACGTTACGTCTAATACTGCATTACATTGTTAATATAATATGAATCTTCGCTTGAGGCTCCATCAATATGGACATGTATTCAGGCCATCCGACGTAGTTGCACGATTTATGTTCACGCCAAAACCGTATCACATATCCTTACGAACCTCCCGAGCTTACCTCCTAAATCTACTTTATTAAAACGTGAAAGCAAACATGTAAACATGTTGTATTCTGATTACTCACGTTACAATGTTTCATAATACAATAAGTAATAGCATTTACAAACAAAATAACCCTATTCAAGTTATCAAATAATGTCACGGAGGGAAATGTTTCTTCAATTCACGGAACAAATTTCACCTCAATTTACTCTATTTATTCACTTATAAGACTTATTTTTTCATTCGATTTCCGAGAAAGATTGAATCTATTATTTATATAGAAGAAGGCAGTATTTCCAATAGTATATTGATATGGATCCGAAGTGAAGGACAAGAATTCTATCTCGATAGAATATTACTCTACCTATATTAGGTATGTTATTATTATTACCTATCGCTTATGCACCACAGCCGAAGCTAACAAAATTATCTTTTTGTGCTTATTTCTTTGACTTTTTTGGCATTTAGAAGAATTAAATACCTCAATCGAATGTACATTTTCTATTATGCTGCATTTTACCTAAGCACGTTACAAATATAGAAGGTAGGTATTCACGTGTGCATCAATAAAGTAATCCAAGTAACTTTCATGCGTGTGACATTGCAGCCATTTCGATTTCGTCAAGGCAAAGATATTAGTGAAAATGTCAGCCAAAGTTACAGAAGCACCCCTAAGAGCAACGTGACCCGTTTACTGATTTCGCCCGGGTACGGCTCAGGTACTTGGATATTATGACTATAGTTTATCAAAATGTCGGGTTTATTACACGCCTCCCATAACATATATGGCACTCAACAAATTGGCCACTTTTATAGGATCTGATTGGATTATTGTGTGAAGAAGATGACATAAGTAAATGATGATTGTTCTGATAGGTATGTTATTAATTTAGCTTGACAAATATTGTTTGGGTATCAGTGCACACCACCTTCCTATTCTGTGGTCACAATCAGTCAGAAAGTTTGCCTGCCTGAAAGTTGTCAACAAATGGTTGCGCAGTAGCATATTTTGCTTGATTGGGTTAAATGTTAGTAAGTGGCTATTGCTGGTTTTCTCTTGAATGTAACAATGATCGAAAAATTACTACTTTGCGGTAGTTGTAGAAATGATTTCAGTATCGAAATCTTAGCAAAAGTCATTTATCAATAGCAATCAGTAGGTAGGTTATAAAGTTCTTAGAGCTACGAAAGATAGTCAACAAGCGCCTTTAACAACGACTTACAATTTACAGCTTCCCTAGCCAAGAGTAGCTCTTTCTCGAGTTGTTCTGGGGCGAGGGTTGGTGCGTCCTGGCCATCGCCTTTAGCTCTCTCCACAAGGGCCGTACCAGCTTCACCGCGCTCAGCCGCTGCCACCAGCATCCGGCGGACTCGAGTCAGTTCCGCCTTGGTATAAATCAGTACAATATTTCAATAAATGCCATCAGATTGAGTACTTAGGTATATTGTTTGTGTGTTTAGACACGATAAACATAAAGTAGGGAAGATTACTCAAAATACAGTATGTATTCAATAATAAATCAAAAAATACATGACGATAGGTTTTCTGAATGGTTACTTCAAAGAACTTCTGAGAAGCTCTTGAAAAACATAACATCAAGTAAATCAAACTACTTTTCCTTCAACAAGTCTCATCCAATACCTCTCCGATGGATATGAAAAGTAGTAGTAACTGTATATCCAACTGAAAGATGGCTGCAAATTTAATTTGCGTTATTAATATTTGTTAGAGATGTACCTGCAATCGTTCATTCTCCATCCTCAATCTCCTGGCAAGTTGCGCGGCGGTGAGCATCCCCGGGGAAGGCGGCACCTCCTCGTGCCGCGATCTGTCTGACCTCCCGCCGGGAGAAGCCGCTTCTATTTGTCCAATGAATTTTTAACAATAATTCGGAAAGATATCGACGTAAAATAATCCTGAATTTAAATTACCGAGTGACGAAGGCTTTTCATCAAAGGATTGTTTTATATTTATTCATGGTAAAACAATTACGATATTACCTACACAGTCTTCGACAACCGCTTTAAGTCTCCAAGTCTATTAAATAAATTCCGTGGTTTAGATCTATTAAATATATACATTGTCCCTATTAATTATACATCGCAAGAAACAATGATAATAATCAGAAATCTAATATTCATTGGCACGCCCGTGAATTATTTCCACTCAGTTAACTAATTCACAATTTGTTGTACTTCCCAGGATTGTCTCGTTAATAGCTTTACTTCTACGAAGTTTCGTCCTTGTTTGGTACTGAAGAGCTCACGATACAACCCTTATTATTAGCTGTCGTACTATAATATGAAAACTTTGATAAAGTACGGTGATACCGCAGTCATATAAATGGAATCGGTTATGGGAACGTAAACGTTTGTAATAATGTAAAAGTTGTTCTAGTCACGAAATCCGCGACTCTGGCCAGTCCAGACGAATCGATTACTATAGAATATAACACGCGTCAGGGCTCGTGCCGCAGGTGTGCACGACGCCTACCTACTTTATTGTACCATACCATCGCTATAGTCAAAGATGTATTGACTCCGGGAAAATAACGTCTTTCTCGTAGCGTGTAATTATTCCACTTCAAGCTACCTGGTAAGCTAAAAATAGTGTGAGAAAATCACCACCCACATTAATAAACGTATATACAACTTGTAGTATGTACCACTCCCGGTTCCAAAGAATTAATAGCCACGAAGTCATATTGCAAATTGACTAAGTACATTGTTGTTTCTATGGTATTACAGTTATTAAAGTTTTGGGTAGATAAGTCTAGTGCTGTCTAACAATCTTGCAATAATCCAATTATTCCAGTCGGTCTGATAAGCCAATACAGAGGGGTATTGCAGGATTGACTCCGGAAACAATTATTACGGGTGGATGATAAGTAAATATGCGTATCGTACTCTCATATTGGCTTATACCTACTTAAATGCCAAGGTATTATCTAAGCTACGATAATTGTTTAAAGTCGCTTGTGTTGGTTGTTTGTTTGCTTGTTGATGCTTTTCACCACTCGGTAAGTGTTGAAAGTGAAAAGTACCTATATTTTTAATATAACTGTGCTGATTAAAAGGTTGAGAAGAGAATTAAATGACAAATTGCAACATCAGTCGGAAAGTGTCATTCTTAGAAATTTGGTCGGGTGAACAGTTAGTCGGCAAATGAGCTTGGTCCGTAAGGCTGAAGGCTCATTAGCAGGAAGAGTTCCGCAGAGTTTGCGGCGCGTACAACGTATATGAATGTTTTCAAGTTTGATCAATATATCTGTACTGTGAGAACTGTTTTGAAGTCAGCGAAATAATTTCAATGAAATACGACGTGCTCTTTCTGTGACTTCAAAACAGTGTCAGATTAGAGTTATTTAATACTTTTTAGTATGTATATTTTGAAGTCGAAGAAATTCTCATAGTACAGATATATTAAGTTAACGCGGCAATAATCGCCGAACGATATCGCTCTTGTGCGGACTCCCTTAAAATGGTTAATTCCTTTCATTATCTATATGCATACTATATAATGTAGTCAGCATAAACAACAAAGAAAAGAACTTTCTTTTAATCTATTTAAAAATTTAAATAAAGCATTTAAATCACTAAAGGAAAACTTTCCTTTGCCATTATGCGGGCACATAGTGGAGCTACTGTACGTTATTATGTAATGTGTGAGGACAAGAGTCAAGAATACAGTAAGTTTATTCAACCTACACTAACACCGCTGAACGACGCTCATAACATTCTCAGCTTGTAGCGGCAGCTATGAAGAATTTCTAACTAACTCTCAACTTACTTCATCAGCAAAACAAACATGCCGTCTCGACTAGTTAGGAACTATTATCTCCTGGATTACAGACTCTTAAGATAAACGCAAACAGACTAACTTTACCTTTTCTATGCCAGCTGTGTTTTGTTTATACTTTTTAATACACCGGAAGTAAACAGTCAAACCGGTACACAAGGTTGTACCCAGAGCTTAGACGAGAGACGTTAGTCCATCGATATATTATCTTCTCATTAGTCCTATCGTTTATTTGTATTGTAACTACTTACTAACAACCTTTGCCATTTCATTTATAAAATGTTCTGACATATTTCGCGTACCTATTGAGCAATTTGTCATAAAAACTGTCCGACTTTGAAATCGGCGGCCATTAATCACGTTCTATTTTGATAATATTTCGGTAATAAATTATAACCAGACGGTAAAAATAGAGAACGAAATAAACAAATGAATTGAAGTAAACATACCTCCATCAAGCGTTGCAGTAATATCAGCTCTGGGCTCCGGTCCATCGCTGCTCCTTCCCGGAGAAGTAGCATCAGGAAGTGGAACCTCCTCCTCCGAACTGTCTGCGGGATCTAGAATGTTCCTTTCGCTAGTGTTGCTGTTTCCTATTTCGGCATACGTTCCACTGTCGCTGCCATTTTGAGTCGACCATTTAACAGGTGACTCAAGTTTTCCATTAGCTTGATTTTCTTTATTGTCGTCGTCTGTGGAGAGAACTAGTTCTAATATTCTGCTTAAAATGTAAAGAGCCCATTGAATTGTATTATTACTGACCTATAAAAGGATTGTCTTTCCCATTTCTAACAGTTAGTTTAGTTGTTCTATTTAATGTTGCTTCTTTATCGCCGTTGAAGGATCCGTTGCGAGGTTTGTCCAGGGTGCCGATGAGCAGCCGGCGCTCCGGGGGCACCGGCCGCGGGTCCAGGTCGCGGTCTAGCATTGAGCTGGCGGGCGTTATGAGTGGGTCGGCGGGCTCGGGCTCGGCTTCAGCCTCTACCCGCGTACCCACTGACACTTGCTCATCCACCATTTTCCGTAGTTTCGCCTGTGTTATATTTATCTACTTGAAAAAGTATACTACTTTGTACCAAACGATATTATTGTTACATAACATTTCGGATGTCCCACTATGCTATATCTCCCCCATTTACTTTATTCACCCGGCACAATTTGAAGTTATAGCCGTTTATACCGGATCGTTTAATCACTGCATTTTAGGGTGGTGATGGACTGATTTCCTAGCAACTTTGTAATTAATGATATTTTCCACATAGCCTAACCGTGTGGACTTTGTGAGGGAAAAGCCTGTAAAGACCAGCTATGAGGGGTTTATAACATTTAATTGGCATGGGTGTTGTTGTGTGCGTGTATATTGGAAGCTTTTTATGTTCCAGGATGTTGTTCCTGAGTTATTTGTGGAGCGATGTTCTGACAATAAAGCCCGTCGAAGTGTGTCATGCGCTAATCATGCATGCGAGGGGTGACGTGCTCACCTGGGCGTCGCCTAGTATGCGGCGCACTAGCGCCATCAGGCCGCCGTGGCAGGCGCTGTCATGCTATCCCCCGCCTCCCCGATGTCTCATTGTTCCTCTTCCCGTGACACCTGCCACACGCTCGTTTCGCTCGTTCTATTCACCTCCAACTTTCAAAACAATTCCAAACTATTTCACTTTGACGCGTGTTCCTCTTTGTCTCTGATGAACGAAGGCAGTTCCAAATACGAACTTTCATTGGCAGAAGTTATCTGAAACAAACAAGACGGGTTTATTCACCTGTTTTTGGTAAAGCTATCATGTGTTTGTGATCAAAATCTTTAGAAGTCATTCGCTGATATTTTTTACAAAGGCAAAGGCCTCCACTCTCTAATTCCTCTCTACCCAGTTCAGGACTCCAAGTAAACTACGTTCAACCTTGTCTCACCATCAAACTTAATAGTTTGAAGTGTAAATTATGATTTTCAATTATAAAAAAAGAAATAGGGTTCCGTGCAAAAAATAAATAAATCATACACGGGTGAAACGTATGTTTGTTCCGGATTATCTCCGTAACGGCTGGACCGATTTTGACGAGACTTACACTGACAGACAGCAGATGTTATACGAAGTACCATAGACTACTTTGATTTCAGAAAAAAATGGGTGCCGCACAATAAAAATAAAACCGTACGCGGGTAAAATCGCAGGGTTTAAAACGTTTTTTTAATAAATCCTTACGTTTCCTGAAAAAAAGCTAATTTCGAAAATATACAGACTAGAAAAAGATATTATTTTTTGATCTTTGAAATTAGGCTTGATAAATGACTACTAGATATCCTCGCCGTATGGTTGCAAATAAAGCAACTAAAATTACTTAGACGCCCCGTCGCGTCGTGTAAGAAAAATACTAAGTCTCACTCCCTAATTGCCTGCTAAGTATTAAGCGTAATAAAGTTTCTTCAAAATACTTGTAAAACTCATTATTCAGGTCGCCGCGGGCGCGTCTCACGATACAAACGGCTCTTGTCTTTGACGTCACGATACTTTTATACTCCTTTTTATCAACCTCGCTCTAGTGTAAAAAGAAAAGGAATTCTTTTCTTTGCAATGTTGTCCGAAGCGAGAAACCTCGTTGTCACTACTCCTATAAAAACGATTGTTTATTGAACATCGGAACAGCTGCTTGCGTTGTTACTCCTAACAGACGCAGTTACAGAGCTCGGTTCGTTATGGCTTATAACAAACGTGAGACTTATTTTTATGTAAGTGACTCCATGATGCAAATTGGAAAATAAACTTCTTTTAATTTAGCAGCATTTTCCTGACGAATATAGTCAGAGCAAACGCTTAAAGGCGGTAATTTGCGAAGTGCGGCTCGTTGAGCCCGCCCACTTCAGTTATTGGCCGCAAAATTGATTAAAATTCCAGCTGCGTAAGGGAGTCTTATCTACTTTTTTATTAGATTGTGTTCACTGGAGACCATACCGAAGAGTTTCTGCCTTTAATTCGAGTCCTATCAGCTGATCTGCTGAGTGAGTTACAATTGCGCATCCACTGATGAAAAAATATTTAGACCTATAAAGATCAACCAGGCAAACGTTTTTCCGAAAATAATGATGTCCCTAAGAATTTGTTGACTAGCTATCGTTTATGTTTATGGACGATTTTAATGCCGACAAGCAAAGATATAACTGGATTCTTTTCTACTATGATATTGTTATGGTACAAACCCCATAAAAAGAAATAGCACTCATTTTGAGATTCTTGTCTTTTATTAAAGCAAACCTACTAACACGCTTTTACCTTCTAGCTTCAAACGAGCTTTAATTTAAATCAATAGACCTGACGTTTAATTTAGATTTAGCCTCCCTTTCTCGCTAAGGGTCGTCACGTCACGAGTGCAGTATTCATCAAAGTAATTGCTCAGTTTCATTAAAAATCCCGGCACATCCTTCAAGATTTGCATAAAAAGGTCTCCGGCCTACGAGCGTGAGGCTCAGGCCATCGTTTCAGTTTACGTTATACTTATACCAATTTTTAAATGTCACTAATTTTGAAAGTATCACATTTGGAGAGCAAAGTTTGTAGACGGAGAGTTGAATGAACGTAGAATTATTCTAAGAAACGATAAATTCGCAATTACTTAGTCTATGCGTCATTTGTTTGTATTTGTAGTTTTACTTAAAGTAAGTATTCAATTTAACTTTATGAGGTTAACAAACATACCACAATACACACAAATGTTTGGTAATAGGTCAAAGGGGTATAGAGTAGTCACTCATGGCCGATTCCTATAATTCAAGACCCTTAATATCTTTACTATTAATGAAGCAAAGACCTCAAAGTTTTGGATAGCAGACCCTCCCATATGGAAGTAGTTATCACAGGTAAAATTAGCTTACGAAATGATCTATATATATATGCCCAGTTTGGCAATAAAAAAACCTGCTATTGGTAAGCAAAACGTTTCGTTTTTGTTTATTGAAACTGGGCATAAGAAGAGTATGTATCGGGTGTGGGCCATGAAACCAGAGGCGCACAAGCGCGAAGGCGGGCCGGGCGGGTAGGCATTCATACCGAACTAAGTCTACACTAGCTATAACTCAAGTAAGTTCAGCTCCCAGCCTCGTTATTCGAGCCTTTGAATACTTCATACTTTAATTAAAACGTTGTTGGAGGATTTTCATACGGTAACAGCGATATTTATATTTTAGACGATGAAACGGATACGTAATATCAGATATTATTGTTTGTTTTATACAAAAACGAATTCAAATGAACTTTGTTTTCATCAAAATGTATCAAAGTAATATTTGCAATATTACGTTTGTATCAATATGTATACATACATACATGTAAACTAGGTACATTTTATTACAACATGCTAAATGAGTAAATGTGCGATAAGTAAACTTATAGATGGTATGTAAAGTCATTTTATTTCACATCGCAAAGCATAAAGCTGAAAATATATTCACAGACCATCTTTGGTTATCATTAAGGAAGACATCAGCTGGCCTGTGATGAGTACAAACGATGAGATACTGACATGAGTCAAAGGGAATATAGCGAAACATCAATGAGGAAATATGTTTATCCATCAAAGACACGATGTTATTGTACATACAACATTGAGAGAGTACAACAGTCAAAGTACACTGATAAGAAGAACCTAATAAAATTAACAACGAGAAATAATTTTACTGAAATAATTATGCAACTAGGTACTTGTTAATAAAACAGACTTGTTACGAGATAAGTCAGGCACAGGTGAGTAGAATTATTAGGCACAAAATGGAACACGGGGCTATAGCGGGAGTATTGTTTATGAGATAACTTTAGCTCTCATTTGCTCCATCTGCTTAATTATAATGGTCTCGTAAATATCTTAAGTTTAAAGTTGCCGTTATTTGCTTTAATGTCAGTAACTCAAACATACTGAAATATTGTGATGCATTTATACTATCTTAGTGCGATGGGGGTAAAATTATGCATATTTTATAAATCACAATAAATTATAGTGTTGAGAATATAATAAATTGCCGTAAAAGTTAAAAAATATATATTTTAAATTAGAAAAAAACTATTTTTCTTACAGAACATTGTATCCTTCATCCCTACTCAGTACAATATATATCAGGTTTTATTCATTTACATCATATTTTACTCATTCACGACCGCAATGCGCCGCAACAATAAATAGTATAGTTATACATGGTACTCGTATGATTTATTAGTCTTATGTCGTAACACATAGATCCACTTACCTATATAACTGCCATAATATGCAACAACTGCACAAACTGCAGAGCAGCAGACTTCTTGAAATAGCTAACCTCAAAAATAACGAACTAAAGTTCACTTATCAGTGGTTAATGAACTTGGGAAACTTTGTTTATTTTTTAATTAGAGTGAGCACGAGAGGCTTCAGCTCTTACACGTTTTTTACTTATAACTTTTCCAATCTACACAGCAGAAATGTAGTGGAGGTTTTCTAAAACATTTTTGGGATATTCTATCATGATGTACACACGACACCTGTACTTACTATACACCCCCTTACCCATAAAACGTTATTGAACTAATATACTGTTTAAAGGGTCATGTAAATAACGTCACTCTATGGTCATTGTCAAATAATGTGACATTATTTTCGTGTCCTTTAAACAGTAAATTAGTTAAATAGCGCTTTATGAGTAAGGGGGACAGTATTTTATATTTGATGTTGTTATTCTCTTCCTACTTATGTATTATCAATGTTTAAAATAACTTTCATCCAGTGTTTTCCGCCGCATTGTAAGCATAAAAGTAATTTTTGTCCGTCTTCGTTCTACTAGTCAATCTTGGGAAAAGAGAAGATACACTTAAAATTTCTGATATTTTTCTATACTCGTACAATTAAGAAGATTACAAGGTGCGCCTCCAAAGCCAAATCAACTATGACGAAAAAAATCTCAAAAAAAATAATTGAGTCTCCCCAAAAGGATTCCAAAGTTTTTATTCCATTTTCTGACTTTTAAAATGTTTGTTATCTTGAAAATTACATTAAGTTAGTATACATGTCACCGTATTTTTGTGAAAACCGTTAGTTTATAATCTACCTAGCGAGATTATAAACTCCACGATATATTGCGAACTGTACCATACTGCTTACAATATAACGTATTAATTTACGATAGTTTATAATCTAACGTTGTCAAACCGTCATATTGTGAACCGTCCCTGATTGGTCAGTCTTGGCGGTAGTTCGTTCTGTATTCATAGAGTTAGAAAACAATAATAGGAGTTAAATAAAATAAATGCACATTTAACTGTTTGAGAACTTTTTTTTTTTTAAGAAACAATAAAAACAATCTTCTACGTATCGCCAAAGATGGTGGCGGGGGAAACATGATGATTAACCAATCAGCGCGCAAAAGGTGCGTTCCAACGCATTCAAGTATGATGCCAGTTTACAATATGACGGTTTTTCATGGATAGATTATAAACAATTGGAAATTAGTACGTTATATTGTAAGCAGTATGATACAGTTCACAATTTATCGGCGAGTTTATAATCTCGCTAGGTAGATTATAAACTAACGGTTTTGACAAAAATACGGTGACATACACACAAGAAAATTAGATGTTTCAGAAGGAAGCACAGCGGCTTCCTCATTTTCCTCCATGAGTTTTCGCGAGACCTTATTTTTGGAAAACGAAGAATTCGGTTGTATAAACAAACCGGGTTATCTCTGCGGAAGCCTTCACTGTAGTTATAGTAGCAATAATTTACAAAAACAGCGAATAGTTGACAGTAGATTTCAGTTAGGCCATCTTGTTAGTTATAGCCCAAGACTAGGGCAACAAAGGTTTTATCTCAATGGAAACATACCAACATAACATTTGAACTAACGATTCAACCTCAACTTCAAATCCAACAAATTCATTCATTTAAAGATTGAAATTGACTCTTCTGTGTAAAAAAGTATAAGCTAATTATAGCAATTTATTACCACTTCTGCCTAATTTAGTAAATATCCCTTAATTAACCCGATGGATAAGTTTAATTCAAAAACAACTTCCGACTTTAATTATTCGTTGAAATATTCAAAATATACTTTCAAATTAAGTATCAACTTGTATAATTAAAATACCTTTCCGGCATCAAACTTATCAGCGAGAAAAACAACTTTCTTGACAGTTTGACGTGTTGGAATTTATAAAGAGCGGCGTGGCGTGGTTGTGCGCCTGAAATAATGCGCTGTTAGCAGACACGTCAGCGGTAAAAGTTTAGCTTGTTCCCTGGAGGAACCGCGCCGACACACGTCTACCTACGAAACATGTTCACATCTGCCGTACGAACTCACTAACTAACCTAGTTGAAAACAATTGATGACGGGTGACATCATAGACATGGTAACATTTTGAGCAATACTCATGAGAGTTCAATGCTAAGAATATGCTTCCTGTAGAGTAACTGAATTATCAGAAATTAATGCTTTTCCAAATGCTTATTGCTAATGGATCCCAAGCGTGTGGAGAACGTCCTATAAGCTTGTATATGGGTGACCTAATGAAGATAATTTATAAAATGCCGTTTTAGTGTTCAGGTACGATATTCACAGCTTCAGTTGAGTAGTAGCTTTATCCTTTAACGGTTTAAATTCGTGTATTAATATCAAAGTCAAAGTAAAAGCCATTTATTCAATTTAGGCCCTAGAAGGGCACCTATAAAGGTCAAAGCTACTGATGTTACCGCCTTACAATCTGACTATATATTGGCTATTTTTTCAAAAACATATGATGAACATATGAAATATGACAGAAACAAGTGATTTGTTATGGATGAAAACTGTTCTTAAAACATGTGTTATATTGTTGATATAGGCACTAAATAAACTGCAAAACTAGAGATGAAAATTATACCTATCCACATTCAAAAAATTTATTGAAATAAAAGTAGCATTCTACATTTACGGAATGTTATAAAATGAAGTGATGAATCAGATACAATCCAATGTTAACATGTCGCAAAGTACTCTAATACAGAACCTCAAAGGTACAAATTAGTAACATTAACATACAACTAAACCGACAAAAACCTTTTCACGTTCGACTGAACTGCCTACGTTTATATACCCGTGTCCTAATAAAAGGCCCGCCACACAACAAACATCAAAATGAGTTCTCATAATGTGCCGGAATGTGAAATGTTATCGTTCTTATTAATATTCGTCTCCGTTCATATAATTGAAATGTCAGCTGAAATATCCGTGCATGTCGTGTAACTGCGTGAATTACATTGTTATTTTTTTATCTACAGAACTTCTGTGGTTTATTTGATTGGAAAAAAAATTAAGGTGTGCTCATTTTGAATGTTTGAAAAGGAACTGGCTCTCAAGTGCAGCTGTCGAAACACACCAATAGGTGCTTGGCGTCAGAGTTTCAACTTGAGTGTGGTAGCTAGTTAGGTGAGTACTACAAATAACCCTACCACCGTGCTATGGTTTCCTCACAATATTTTTCTTTCACCAAAATCTCATGATCATTGTAGGATTTGAAACCGGGACCTTTGTCTCGGCATCCAACGTCACTATCACTGAGCTATCATCGCCTTAAAATGATTAAAATTCATTAAAAAAGTTTAAGCTATAGTGAATATAATATGTACATCTATAGATTAAATAAGTATACATAACTTTACTTTATGTACTCAGTATAAGGAATTATTATCATCAGCTAATATTAAAATATTTACAGGCTGTAAATATTTAGGCAAAAAAAATCTTCCCAAACAAAATCAGTTTCAAAGCAATCTATAAATTAAGCTGAACATCATAATTATGCTAATACACTATTGAATTTAGGAGCCATTTTTGTTATTAAAATGTAACGAACGCTCCAAATTTGTGACAGCCAGCAAACTTTTTGATATATTAATCCACTTAATTCAGCGCACAGGGTTCTCTAAAAGCGTTATTAAATACCTCCGGCAGCTGGAAGTTTCGATGGTTTATACAAAGTCAAGGGAGCATTGAAATAGATGGAGATGTTAATTTTCTATGTAAACCTCGGCTGAAAGCGCTTTGAGCTCAGGTGCTGGCGATATTGCGCTGGCCGCTCACTCCTACACAATTATACATTGTACTCGTGCATTATGTTATCTATAGACATTGTTGCCTTCAAATTTACGATGGACATTGTTACTTAGTTACGTCTATTCTTGTTTCAGATTTATGAAGGATATTGAACTTTTCAATTTGCAGAATTTCCAAACAAAGCCAACTCTATGATATTACAAGTCTTGGTTTTTGAGTTAACTGATGAATACGAAACTTAATGAACATACGATCTCATATAAATGTTCGGACTCCCAACACACTTCGTTATATACGGAAAAAACATTCATTGAAACATGTATCTGGCCAAGTGCTATTTGGAATCGCATACGGAGGGTTTCGTACAATAATTTAATTTTGAGGTTTTATCGTACATTTTTGCTATGAAATTATTATTTTAGCTATGAGGTAAAAAAATACCACTATTCTAGGCTTTTCTTACTATATAATAAGTTTAAAAAAACAAGAATGGTTTGTTTGCTCATAATTCCTGTCAGTAAAGTAAAATTATTGATAATATACTCCTCTTCATGATTTAAAAACGTTCAATTTAATTGATTCTTACATGCTGAATAACAAAATACCTAAATTCCTTTTTCAACAAAATAATATAGTTTATGCTAAAAACCCATCACCGTAAGCTCATCTAACGATATTGGTAGCACTTAGTTAAAACGTTAATTATATGTAAATGGCAAAGCCACCCCATCGAGGGTCAGGGTTCACGAGCTAAGGTGTTCAACCTGCAATACAAAAACGATATTTAAAATATATATATACGTAGCTGTATCTACGGATGCTACGAGCAATGCTACGAAAATGTAGAGGCAACGTAGCGATAGCGTAGCGTAAATAGCTACTCAACCTTGAAACCTTGAGGTATTTGGGTTTTTATTATAGCCCAATTATAAATGTCCCGCATATCGATCAATAATATGCTATAAAAGATATTCAAACATCAAATACATATGGTCATTATTCCACTGCGGCTAAGGTAAAATGTACCTAATCTAGAAATTAGAATAGAATTAGAATTTTTGAATTTATTTTATTTTTTATCATGTAACTGTTCTGTTGACTATCAAGCCACCTAATGGTAGAGGTTGTCTATGAATATTTGCAGTGCAAGGGGGACTACCAAAATAGTGAACATTCTAAAGTCCCCACTAAATTCCGCTCCGTGGTTTTCACCGTGTAGGTACTTACTATCCGCCTACTCTACAATCTAATGTTTTCACGGAATAATAATAATTCAATAGTATCCTTTATACTATATTCGAGATCATGATGCACGTACGTACCCAATTTCATCTAAATGCGTTCCTTCGTTATGGAGCTGATAGGTAACAAGCATACACACATACACAAACGTTTTCATTTATCATATTAGTGGGATAATTGATTGTCATTAATCAATTATCTCACGATGAGAATGACATGAGATAGTAAAATGAGATTCTTTTTCTTGACAAAATATTTTGATTTTGTTAACTAAAACTGATTAGATATAAAATGGTAAGCCCAGAATTAGAACAATGTTATTTTCCATTTTGGGACTTAATATCTTTAAACATCTAATTAATCCTAGGACCACTTTAGCGGCGGATTGCCAAAGGGCTTACGAAATAAACCGTGAAAATAAACAGTGTTGTGATTTAACAAAGTAAATAATCTCCTAGTAATGGAGTTCTAACCTTCTTAGGGAACATCGTTAGTACAGCTTTACAGTTCATTACACTCGAGCGCTTGCAAGTTTACCTCGCAAGTAAAAATAAAACAAATCACAAGTACATTAGAAATACGCTACGTTTATTTGAATTTCAATCTACATTATAATAATTTAGGAATGACTTTACATCACTCACAAGTACTCACAACTCAAATATTTGATTACTTTTTATATTCAACAATAGAAAATCTGCTAGCTGAAATCAGACGTCAATTTGTATTTATACAAGGAACATGTATTATTTTTTAATCATTGTCACCCCACCGTAATAAACTTTTATTATCATACAGGCATTAATTTCCTCGGGGAAAATACCATAGAAAGTGTCAGTAATTTAACCATACATACTGTTACAATTATGCTTTATCAAGATAATATACCGGGTTTAATTCACTTGTTATGTAGAAATTACTTTTGTGAAACTGGGAATTGCGCAATATACATAAGTTGGGGCTGCTTTCAGTGCCTGCAATGCCTATGGCTTTCAAGTTGTTTTTACCCACAATCCAAGGCTCCGAACGGGTATTAATGAAATGTCAATGTTATTGTTAATTTTGACACTTTGAATGAAATGAAACCAATGAAACTCAATATTTCTTGAGCGCGAAATCTTGATTTAAATTTTGACACGAAATTTGACGTTGATAAACGTCAGAGCGTTTTACACCCATCGTTCTAGATAGTTGTTCGGTTGTGATTATTCTGAGGCACTGAACGCGTTTTTGCGATTTACCGAACGTTAACTGAACGCTCTAACCGAGCCTCTGAACGGGATAGAGAACGCAGCCCAGTAAAATAAAGCAAAGCACTTACGCTTTATAATTGACGTCAGATACTCGGATCTTTTTTATTCTTTTTATAACAAGCTTGAATTGACCTACTGTTTTATGCAAAGGTTTTATGTTACCTCCATCTCAGACCAAGAAAAAATTAAAGACGGAACGGTCTGTGTTCTTAAGTGACGCAAGTAATAGGAAGCCGGCGTTCTTGTGAATACATGGTCTCACACACACACACATATAGACCATAGGAAGCCGATCGGTTGTCATTCCGTATTGAGACGTTGACAGTGACAATAAGGCTCAGTACCATATGTGCCTGCTTGGGCCAGTACTGATTTTACTCACGCACACGTAGGAAGTTTTTTGCTTCACTTTCTTATAAGGTGACACTCCGTCTTGATTTTTTTATATGTCTATGACCTCCATCATAAAAAACGATGTTTGAGCGAAAGAATAAATAATATATGTTTCAAATTCTATTCGATTTGCCTATAGATATAAAATCTTAAGCCGTTTTACTAATAAATAGAAAAAAGAAAAGTAGCTCAAAATATTTATTTGTGGTGTTCATTAGAAACAAATCATATTTTTTTATAGACTACTTTTTAAGCAATTCCCTGTGCGATGTCATTTCCCGAATAATGTCGCTTTGATGTGGCAATGAGTGATAATGCCGTCAATTTACTGCCAGACGTCATCCATAAATTCTCCACTTTATGTATGTTAGGTAACTTCAGACATACCCTAATGATTCCCTTAATTGTCATGGAACCCTATAGCCGTTGTTTGATGTTCGACCTATGGACATGTACCTTATGGTGCGTCCATGCTTGGCGAACCGAGCACGATCCGAGCCACGAACGAGAACACTGCGAGCACGATTCTCGTAGCGTGGATGGGCTTGCGAGCCTCGAACCAGCGCGATTGTCAGTTTTTTCACGAAAATAGGGATTTGCATCGTGCTCGTTGTAGGTTCGTGGCTCGGCTCGTGCTCGATTCGCGTATCATGGACGTACCATCACATTACATCAGTCGACTACAATGAAATATATCCATTTAATTTAACATAATTATGTATCCTTATGGATGCAATAGTTAACTATTCATTTAAACTCAACAGTATACCTACATTACAGTGGAAATATGGTGGTATACATAATAATATAAATTTAAATACCTCAAGGCACTATCTCAATTTTTATTAGTAAACATCGCTTAGTTTCCCAGACGGAATGGCAGCGGCAGGTAACTGTCACGTGATGTCGTAGATATATAATCTACGATACAAGTGCGTGGCGTGCTCAAGCCTCGTAAAAGGCCTGGAATAAGTTCTAGTACGTTGCGACATCAATCGTCTCTCGTTAGTGCGTGCAAAATGATAACACTATAACAAGCGGCTTCGGCATCGGGAAACAATCTCAGCACACCAATCATACAGCCAATACATAAAACATGTCTTTTTATCACTCATTGTTTTTCGATCGTCATTTGTTCTAATAAAGAAACGTACATCAATGGTTCGTCCATGCTACGCGAACCGAGCACGACCCTAGCTTCTATTCGTTCGTTGCTCGAGATCTCAAGTGTGGAGCTTGCAACGAACCTACAACATGAGCGCGATGCGAAAACTGACAATTGGCGGAGCACAGACGAGCGCGAGCCGAACGCTCGTTTGAGGCTACGGCTTCGCTACGCGAATCGGGGCTCTACGGCTCGTGCTCGGTTCGCCTAGCGTGGACGCACCATCTGAATGCTGCCTATTCTTCCATTCATTACTAAACTGTGTACTTACTGTAGTATAGGTACTGCTTAAGTAACGATTGAATAATCTTATAAGTACTTCTCCCAAGTTTTCATTGAAAAATATGAAAATATTTTTGGATCTGAATCTTTTAAATAACTTCTTCAAGATATCAAAAAGTGGGTTCTCTTTTTCATAAGATGAAGAAATTAAATTTTCCTTAAAAGGCGTTTTTATTGATTAAGCTATCGTACTCTAAAATGAAGGAAAGTAATGGCGGACGCGTATTTAATATTGAAGTCGCTGGCAGCCTGGCAAACTAGATTATTATGATGATGGTTTCAAAGCATTTCATAGTCTTTTATCCGTAACATACCTCCTGTGTATTTAAACAACGTAAACACCAAAGTGTTTATCCGTGTAAGTTAATATTGGAATGGCTGAAGCTAGTCGCTTCGTCTTGATAAAAACTCATGTTTTATTCCAGAGTTTTTATGTACCCATGTGCGAATTTACATCTAATTTCGTTTAGTTATTACTACATGATTGAGAAACAAACAAACGTTAACATTCCCAATATTAGTAGGATGATTATTTCTTATTACTATACAAACTTATGTCTTTATGTACATTTTTACTTACCACTTTGTGATTGTAATTGTTGTTAAATTCAAGTCTATACAATATAAGGAAATAAACTAGTTCTTTGAAATCACCAATACAATAAAACTAATCATCATCATCACTATCATCACTACATAGTATAAAATGAAGTCGTTTTCCACGTCTGTCTGTCTGGCTGTTTATCCGCTTACTCCTTCTAAACCACGCAACGGATTTTGATGCGGTTTTCACTATGAGTTAGATAATTTTCCAAGGAAGGTTTATATATATAATACATACTTCTTATATATACACAACATATAAAAAATGAAAATTTTTCGTAAACTGTCTAAACTCTACGAGATATAACAAAATGATATAAATAGGTACTACGGAATTGTGTATTTTAAAAATATGTACAAAAAGTTCGCGATGGTATATGTCTATATCCTATGGATATGACACACACACAGTAATTATTTGTAAACAATTGAGATAAAAAAAATTGTGGGGTATAATTTCGAAGTTATTTTGACCAATATAATATTAATCCTTATCTAATTAATTAAGTTAGTTTCTACGGGCATTTAATGTAGATAAAGTTTGTTCTTTACAGAAAATCATTATCATTTATATTTTAAAAGATATCTCAGAAATAAAATAAATTAGCAAGGAACAGTATTCGCGATACAGTGTCCGGGCAGGCCGAGACGGGCGCGGGAGCGCAAATCTCTCGACACCACAATACGACATTGCTCCCGTCCGAAGCCGGGACGGGTCGCTAGTAAGTAATAAAAGTCTCTTCTACCTAGAACATACCGAGCAGAAGAGACAGGGTGATGTTATTGTGGTATCAAATTTACTAGTCCCTTGTAAAACGTCAATGAATAGTCCTTGGTATGCCAATACTATGTGGGTTTACATACATGTTTATATCAGAATCTGTCCAAAGAGAGGTTGAAACAAATCACTTTCTTTACATAATTTTGAACAACCTTAAATCCCGGTGAAAACCTCAAATCTAAATCCTATCCGTACAGTAATATTTCATGTCCTTCTTTGTACTTAATAGGTACTTGAAACACAAAATATAGGTTGCTAATTCAGGTTTATAATACATTAATTTGGTGGTCTCTAATTTAATGTGATTGTATATATCTATATATTTAATTATCTTAAAAACATGCCACCTGATGATTTGATCTTGAGATATTTTGGATATGGAGGCAGAGCGAAGACTATGGCTGAAGATATCTTAATGTAGACTATAAATACCCATGCTCCTAACAGCAGCGATTTTCTTGAAACTCTATTATTATTCTCCAAAAAATATAATACAACGGAATCAGCAGCTTGTATTTTTCCCTAAGGAATATTTAAATTGATTATATTTATAGGTAAATGTATACAATATGTTTAGATGGGGGCCGCGCAGCCGTAAAAATATATGAAATGAAATGACATTCCGTCGCAAGAGATGAAAGAAAAACCAGTCAAGCGTGTGTTGCGTTTACCCTTGTCTACTCATACATAGGTAGTCTGTACGCTTATATTTTTCTCCGAAATATATTTCATGTGCTTAGTATTGTCCATGTACCTTTGCACATTATATCATGACGCCTGGAACGAAAAAGATTTCCGACGTATTCCGATGATTTAGCTTGTGTTCTTTTAGTCTTAGTTCTTAGTATTGAATAATTAGATAATGGATGAGTTTATAGGTATAGAATAATCAATCATCCTGTCCGAAACCACATTGTTTGCTTGTTGTGGGTTTGAAATCACCAATGACAGCCTGCTTTTAACGTCTATCCAAGGTAATGCGCAAAGACTACCGCGCTGCTACCCGACTACGAAAAGTGACGTAAAGAAATAAACTAAAAAGAAAGATGGGCTTTTATTCAGAAGTGAGACTCGCAAAGATTTTTATAATAGGTACACCAGAATTTAAGAAGAAGACGGTATGTATTTAAATTCACTTACTCTACAAAAAATGTCTGATGAATTTTCTTTTAGACATTATCTGTAGCAGCTCCTTTATGTTATTTTTAATTAAAATGACAAGATAAAAATTAATTGCAAATAACGGGCGCTGCTACTCAAACAATCCCGTTGCCCTTCCCGTTACTAGAGTTTAATTAAAAAGCTCAACGTTCACAAGTACTCGCTAATAGGGCAACACAACACTGCGCCCTACGCTCTGCGTACGAGTCCTTCAGACGAGTTTACGTACTGCGCTAAAGTGGTTTGCCTACGGGACTTTGCTTACTTAAAGGGGAGACGAAATCTATAACAGCTTTCATCCTAAAAATCTATACATTATAGCATCATAAATTTCACTAACAGATTGAATAGAACCATTGTGATTCGGACGTTTCATACAAAAGGTTTTTGGAAGCTCGCACGGCAACAGTAAACTCAGTGTTTGGAGAATTCTTTTAGAGGTTAAAAGGAGTACGCGAGAATACCTTCGCTATCATAACCATTACCCCTTACCCTGTGTGCCGTAATAAAAATATAAAAGTAAAACCATGTGCCAAACGAATTCATAAAATGACACCTCGCTTGTCGTACCTTTGTCCCCATTTGTCCGTCATAATTTTTATGTGAAAGGATGTGAAGCCTTTATTCTGCTAGCTATCATATTTTTTACACTATTATTTTACTTTGTATAGTCATTGTCAAATGACTTTATATTTATGCTAATATTACATTTATTTAAATATAAAAATCAAATCCTACTATCCTGTTAATATTATAATTGCGAATGTTTGTGTGTATGAGGATTCCCATGTGATCCGTAATAACTAAATTGCAGAGATGGTAACAGCAAAAATATATTTTTATCCCTGGAAAATAAATGTAATGTAATGTAAATATAATACAATAAGATTGTTTTATATAAGAAACACCTATTATTTTAAGTACTCACTATGTCTATCATATGTTATTGTAAAAAATACTCTTTATTATAAAACATGATAAAGACGAAAAATACATAATTATGTAGACATGAATTGGTCACAGAAACACAAGCGTGACTTAATTCCTTCAATGTCTCGACAAACGCAACTGGAACATTTCCTTTTTAATCAACGACCCCTTCGCCCCCAAGATTTAATTAAAGCTCGTAAACACTTTACATTGGTAATAATTGTGCCTGGGGATAATTACAAATCTGTTTGTATCAATTAATTGAACATACTGTAATTTCCAATATGACGATCTCTATTAATGAAGTCATGACTGAGATACTACTTATAACAATACCAAGAATTTGTAACTTTCGTTTTAATTTTTTTATGTCATTCTGAAATAAATTATGAGTTAATTTTGGTTATATTTTCTGTTATGATATTGTATTGTTTGCCTATTTTTTTGTGACTTCACCTATGCCAGGAACTAACAGAAACTGCCATACCAGTTTATGTAATGCCTACAGTTTGCTGTCTGATGGCACATAACATAAAATATTTGTAACTTTTTTACTTTCTTAATTTAAATTAAAACATATTTTATTTTTTGTATGTTTGATCTACTTATAGTAATATAATTGTATTTCTACTTTACATCAGTTATATTTTCGCTAACCCACGACCCTCTAAAAGGCATGACATTTCCATTTAAATTATAATATAATAATATATGGGCCATTGAAACTAGAATGGCATGACCCGCCTCCCACCTCCCAACCACTTGTGCCTCAATTTAGTACAGTTTGACAAGGTATTCCTCTAGTTTTAATTACGGGCACCTAATAAGTCCAAAGCCTTACCGCCCGAGGGATTAAAGAGTAGACTTAAAGGAGGCGTTTAACAAATTGTAACTACTTTGTGAACCGCCATGATACTTGGGTAATTGTTGGAAATAACGCATTGCGTTTGTCTTACTTGTGTAAATTACTTTAGCTACTTTATTTATTTATTTTATATCAGTTTCTGTTTTACTGATTTTTACAGAAGTATGAGGCAACAGGCTTCAGCAATCAGCTGATTATTACAGAATTAAAAAATAATTGTTGCGACAGAATTACGTTTGACTACAATGGGAGTTTTATTTTATTTAGTATACATATAATATAGTTGTGTTTACCTACACAAAGTCAATTTATATGATTATGGATCTTGAAATGTCTATTATAATAACATTTTTTGGCATTCACCTAGCAAACTTTTACAAACCGATAACTCGCCTGAGTAGTTTTGCCTTGTGGTTAACCTGAAAGCGGCAGAGGCCCGGAGAAACAGCAAACACTTCATCTTCCATTCATAGAGAGGCGGTGAGGCCACCGGAGAGGCCGAGCGACCGCTCCAAGGAGATAAATTAAGATGGAAGTGCCTTGTGGGTGCACTACACTTGAGTTACACTATGCCTCACGTGAAAATGTATCATTGTTTACGGGCTTTTGTTGTCTTTTTACTAGCTTTGTTGTTTGTTTATCATACTTATATGAAAACATATTTGCTGCTGAATTGTGAATTTGATAGTTATGAAAACTAGAAAATACACACTTTATACACATTTAAATATAACTATAATATTAATAAACACTATTATATTCTTAGCTGGGAAACTAAACTTACATCATATTATAATAAAGTAGAAACTAACCCCCTTATTCATAATGGCTTTTTAACTAAATCAGTGTAATAGTGTCCTCCGTCTCACTCTTTCGATCACCAAATGTCACGTGTCAGATAAAGACGTCAGAATTTTAGCTAATCAATGTTTGATAACTTCATTATGAATAAGGGGATAAGTGTAAGTAGGTAGGTACATTATGTATACAGTTCTCGCGTAGTTAGGTATACGATGTAAAAACCTTTTGGCGAATAACATTGTTAGCTGTGAGTGTAGGTAGCGTCTAGCAACGAGCTAATAGAATATTCAATTTGTTTTGAAGTTTGGAACATGAGCGAATAATAAAGTACATAAAGTACACCAGTTTTATGAACATTGCCCAACATTAATGGTAGGAGCATTGGTATGTTTAACTATCGAAGTACAAAAGCCCCGCAACTATCTTTGCATATGAGGAAATTATACATATTACCAATTTCAGAAAACTGTGTGTTCATATATACTGAAAGCTTTCCGGAATCAATAGACCTACATAAATAGAACCCATTTCATATTAAAATGAATTGAGAAGTTTTAAATACCACCCGGCTAATATCGGTTTTGCATGAAACTTATATTCATTCATTGCGTAAAGTAGTTTTCAGAGAAACTGTTTTTCACAGATATGAAAAATATACCTATAGAAGGATTACATTATAGATATAATGATGATTAATATATAAAAATGTGTTTGTTTCAGTCTTTCATGTCATAAATGTGCTAACTAAACTACTCTATGTAAATTTATGAGCCATAATAAAGCTTTCCTGTCCATGTAGGACAGGTTTACCCATTTTGGATTATGGCTACTTCCAAATAATATTTCATTTCCCATTAAATAAGATATCGGTTACAGGCTGTTTTAACAGATTGCTTGGAAAGCCCACAAATTCATTAATCGCCATAATCCAAAATGGGTAAACCTGTCCGACACTAAGATAAACGTCGGTTACATTAAACTAAGTCCCATGGCAGCTGGAGTTTAAGTTACCATTTCCATTATAATTTAGCATTTACAAGATGTATCCGAATATAATAAATGTCTTAGTACCGATTTTTCAACCGCTAAATATGTATAGGATAGGCTTTTCTCTGATACGATTAAACTACCTGGATGAATGAGCTCGTTTTTCTTTTTTCTTTTGGTAAATCATAATAGTTTTTCTCACAAAAGAAGGAACTTGAAAATAAAAAGGGAAAAATAAAAATAATCATCTGGATTCGAACCAGGGTCTTCTGGACTCGTGGCCGCCCATTTCACACCTGAGCTATTATAACCTTATAGATTATGGCGAAATTTAAAATTTACCTTCGTATTCTAATGATAAAATTGTGACGTCAATATGAATTAAGACTGTAAAATTTTCAAATTTCAAAATAATCAGCATAGCTTAGCTCAGCCCTTAGTTACTCGAATTGTTAATTCAGTGTAAATAAAACATGTCAAGTAACTTTGGAAAACTATCCATGAAATAGAAAGACGAACAATGCGAGGCAATCCTACCTGACTGGTTCTAAACTGATTATTCTTATTCCAATTTATTTAATGGAATGGATATTTAGATTTCCATTCAATCTGAATTCACTATATTTAGGGATACATGAATAAAACAATTCAAATAACTAATTATAATACAAATTAATTATTATTAATAAAAGTTCTCTGTATGTCTTCACTCCACCTAGATATTTTAAAGAAACTAATAGCATTTGTTCGTAGAAAAGTAGATACTTAACAAAAGTTTTCCCCGCGTTCTATCACCATCTGGCGCCAATTGGGAGAACTGCCAAAACAAACTACTGGCTACAGTTGGGATAAAATCGGATATTAACTTTGTAGGTAACTGTTTGATAAATTTTATATATACCTATCTGGATTACATAAAAGCAAATTACACATTTACACATGAATGAAACTTCTCAAAGAGAGATGTATACTATATATTTCTATGTGGAATTTACTCACATCAACTACGAAGTTGAGTTTGAGAATATAGACGACAATATAACTTTTGTTCGAAGAAATCAGTGAGAGAATTCGGTGACCCAAAAGTTGTATTACATTTATATCAAGTTTCAAAGAACAAAGAAGCTTTCTCGAAAGTTGTGTCAATCACAACGACAAACGTTGCGATCCTGAATAGGCACCTATTATACAAACAAAAAGTGTTATTCCAGACTTACTTATTATACGAGTACTACAAAGTAACTGTGAAATATTAGCTGACATTAAAAAATAACCTTGTTAACGTAACGAACGAGCAAAGTATTCCAAGGTGCGTAGATACTTCACTGCGTAAGTGCTCCTCGGAATTACTTCTGTAATTGCCTCACCTAGGTCCTAGATTTTGTTATAAGCATACAACTTCTTTGAGATTACGTAAAGCCGACAAACAAGTAATTCACAGAAATATAAAAAAAAAAAAACATTTCTGTAAATGCAGACTCGCACACAACTAATCACGTTACGTTGCCAGCAACGTACTCGTGCCGTCCCAGCATTAGGGTGGGTCGGCGATGGACTTTTGTTTATGAAATCGACTTTACATATTTATTACTTTACTTTAAATTTTCGCATTCAATTACATGATCTCGGAATTAAGAGTCAATAGCCAACTTTTAAAGAAGCATCGGTGCTCCGGCAAAAGTGACTAAATAATAGACATTCTCTTCATAATTAAACTGGAATTAAATTGTACCCACGCCTTCTGTCTGCAATCTGGGGAGGATATGGTTTCACGACATCAATAATCCGTCGACATTGAGAGATTCAGCCGAACCCTTCAGAGCGGCGTGACGCGACGGTGCGCTCTAAATGAGATTTCTCGCTATAAGCCTTGCACACATTTTGGAAAAGGTTTAGCTTTCATAAAATATCTTTGAAATATATTTTTAACCCCCGACGCAAAAAGAGGGGTGTTTCAAGTTTGACGTGAAGGGTACGTGTGTCTGTCTGTGGTGCAAGATGGGTGAACCGAATTTAATGTTGTTTTTTTATTTGAAAGAAAATTTTCTTGAGCTGGTTCTTTGATATGTTTCATTAAAATCGGTGCAGCCATTTGAAGATCATCAGCTCTTTCTAGTTGAAGAGGGGATGTGAGCGACTTCCACTTGTGGCTGCCTGTGGCACCGTAGCTCTTAGAGGGGTGAACCGATTTGAATGTTTTTTTTTATTTGAAAACAGATTTTCTTGCAGTCGGTCTTATATATATTTTATCAAAATCTATTCAGCCGTTTCAAGATTTATCAGCTATTTCTAGTTGATGAAGGGATGGAAGCAACTTCCACTTGTTTGTCTGTGGCACCGTAGCTCTTAAACGGGTGAACTGATTGGGATGCGTTTTTTTATTTGAAAGCAGATTTTATTGCGGTGGTTCTTAGATATGCTTCATCAAAATCGGTTCAGACGTTTGAAACTCATCAGCTCTTTTCTAGTTGATGAAGGGATGTGAGCTAATTCCACAATTGTGATCTATTCGAAATTTGGGATCCTGTACCTTCCATGACATTGAAAAAATATGGTTACCTTAACTTGATACTGGAGTATCACCTAGCATCAGCAGGATACCTAACTCCTCAACAAATTCCTGCAGAGGTATCGCGTTCGGGCTCATTGGAAAGGTCTCTATGAATCGGTTATGAATAAATGGTGATCAGAGTCGGTTGATGGAGAAAGAATGAGAAATAATGATAAATTTGTGAGAGATTCTAAGCTACTTTCACTCGTTCAATCGATATGAAAGAATTGAGTAGGTACCGTTTGTGGCAAATGAGTGTATGAATGTGAAATGCGAATGAAAGAATAAATGAGTAAATTGAATTGATTGAATGAATATACACGGTTTGATAAGTAGCACTAAACTGGATTTAATCTAAGACAAGCTCTTGTGTCCCTATTTCATGTTTCGTCCCGGAAAGTATATAAGGTCCTAATAAGTTAGTGAATTTATGCATGGGGGTAGGGCCGCTAATATTGTTGTAGACACCATAGCTGCGGTTAACTTATCCTACTTTTATTTTATTTACGTACATAGCGCCCCCGATTTGCGACGCGAGGCGCTTGATCAAAATTTTACTATACTTTTATATAAATTAAAGGGCCATTAAATATTATTTTTAATTTTTTAAAGCTTTTATTTTTGTGTCGAGGGTATTTTAAATTTTAAATTTAATTTTTATTTCACCATTCTACTGATTACCTGCTTTGGCATGTTAACTGTTTACCAAAAAAGTGTTAAATTCAATGCCTCTTTGCAATGTTCGTTAGAAACTTCTTACACGTCTTTCAAAAATTCAGATCAGCGTACGAGTAAACGAAAGTTACGCACCTCACGTAAATATTAAACGAAGGCAATGTGCTTAGAACGCCCCCTCAACATCAAGTGTACATAAAACTTTCAAGAATTATACACACTCAAACTGAATTTATAATTAAAGCTATGATATGGGCAACCAAACAGACTTGTTTCATACAAACTTAATGATGTCTTAACTCAAAACATATTTAATTTAATCGTACAAAACCGCGCGCTGGTTTTGGGCATTAAAATTTTAACAAGAATAATAAACAAAAGAATATAAATTAGACATCTGTGTTGTTGTCCGGGTCATCGTGTTAACTCAAGTTTCTTTAATACCTCTTCAACAGTTTATTCACAACAGATTTAATACAAAAATCTCCGAACAAAGAAGATGTTTTCCTTTCCTCACCCTTTCCTTACAAATAAAGACAAACTTGTCTTTTACAACAGAATTTGACTGTCGTTTTTAATCAAAGACCTTTCGAACTTCTGCTTTGTTTTCTTGTTTGTTTCGTCTTTATTATAAAAGTTTTAAATTGATCTCTATCTTTGTTCTTAATTTCGACTTAACCACAGAAATACGACCAATAGATATTATATAATACCTGAATACTTACCATAGAAAGTAATTCAATAATTATTTAATTAAATTATGTTATGCTTCGTTTTAACTACTTACTTTAATTCAATAATGAAATAATACATTAAGAATAAATTGCGGAAAAACTTTGGCAAATTAACTGACTCGGTTTTAGTATAGGTATCCATACTACCATTTAAGGCTTAAGCTGTACTAAATCTAGTTTTAGATTAGGCGCAAGTTGCCCTAACTATGTTAGAGCTACTTAATAAGATGTGACCCCAGTTCGTACGTGTGGCTTTAGGGAAATATTAAATATTGTACCTATATTATAAGTAGATAGGTACCTAATGCTCCTTATTTTCTTCTGTAATGATACCAATGTAAAATAAGTTAGTAGATATACCATGTTTTACTACCACTAAATAATAATATTGATTGTTACGTTAAACATGTTACTAAGGTAACTTTATTTCCACTCCATTGTGTACTATGATTACAATTTTTTTTTGTCTATTTTATTATTTGGGATTTTTGTCCATACGGACATGTCAATCCCATCGTATCATGCACCTAGTTTATCAACAGTACACGGTATAAAGAAACAAATGAAATAATTATATGATTTAAAAGAGTAAAGAGAGCGTCACTGGTGAAGGAGAGTTACCAGATTAGAAATTTGTTTTGAGAGTTCTGTTTTTGGGTTTGACAAAAGAACCTCAATTATACCTATATTTAATGCGTTTAATTTATAATCCTTCATCAAAGATTCTCTCTCATCTTTGTTCTTGACACAATCCATCAGCAAATGTTGTACATCCTCAATTCTATCACACACAAGGCAGTTTGGTGATTCAGCTTTTAAACTTAGCCGATGGAGAGTGTCGAGACCGAAACCTTAATACTAGCTTAATATAAGCTCTACTAAGTCTACAATCATCAAACCAAGGCACACGAAACATTATTGGAATAGTCCTTTTCCGAATAACTTAAATCTAAATGAAAGTTTCGATTCACCGTACGGCCTCAATCTTTTTTGTATTCAACGAGCATTTTAAAAGTTTGATAAAAATATTCAATGAGTGCCAGCTCCAGCTCATATGAAGGCGGCTAGTGGTACGTGCGAACAACAACGTGTCACGCCGGAGGGGCAGGGGCAGCAAACTTGCCGCACCTCGCCTCACTGTGCCTCGTTTACATTGCCACATTACTTGCTTTTGCTTATTGAAGTGTTCACATTATTATTTGAAAGTTGGTTTCTATAATGCACCATTGTTTAAAATATCATTTAAATTCAATTAATTTATATCTATTCATTTTATGCAAATGTACATCGTCATTTATTAAAAAAAAATACAATATAGAGCTATGATATAATACCTTGATGTCCATGCATAAAACTATAAAAACACATTCGCTAAATGTATCTGTGTACGCCAACGCCACAAAATTGCGAGTTGCACTTTGGAGCTCATATTCGCTAGGTTACGTGAAATTCATGCATAGTGTTGTCCATGCATTATAACTCGCATACATTAGCTATAAAATCTCGTCTCGTGTGACATGGCTTTTAGGATTCTTATTAAGGTAACGTCACATGAAGATACGAGCTTTGGTCGGTGTATTTGCCATGCAGAAACTTCGGTCGTTTGATTAAGGGTGTTACATAGCCCAATGACCTTGACGATTTGACCTCTAAACGAGTATTACACAGTATTTATTATTTATTATTATTAACTTCACAGTTATGATTGTATATCATTCAGTCATACCGCGAATCTCGTAGTCATGTCTATTACCTTCTTATTTTATTAAAGATATTCCGCTTACGTCTTCCGCTATTACAATATTTGTATGAAAAGTAACGTTTGACAATTTCTCTATTCTATCGGAAGTTAGTATTCATGTGCGCGTTTCAGGCACTTGTCAGTTTTGTCACGTGTATACCTACCGTGGGTAGACATCATCGAGTGAACATTCCGAGCTAGATGATGGTAATATTGATATGTGTTTGTACATGTTGGGTGTACATGGTGGTGTGGTGTTCCACGGTTGACGGTGTTCAGTCGGTCATATTTAAGTAATAATTGAATCTAGGACCTAGAGTAAACTGCACGTAATCAAATAATCTAAGTTCCTCTAGTAGAACGCGTCTTTCGTTTTTTTTAATATTCAATTTTTGATTTTTCAATGGCCAGATACGAAATCTGACTGTTCATTTAAAATTGGAACATTTTTTCAATAGACTCATCCACGGACAAGCTTATGGACCCATTTGAAAACTCGGACTATACAACTTAACTTTTGCTTTGAACCTTCAGTAAAAAATCTGTGTGAAAGTGAGAAATACAAACTATTGAATTATTACCTAGCTATATCAAAATAAGGGAACATTCAACACATGCAATAAATGAAAATCAAATTGATATTATAAATCAAATACATAATTAAATAGATTCAGACAGTCGCGTCAACAAATTGACCGAGAAATTCAGTATTAAACGCTTAGTCATCAAGCATTGTTTTGTAGCGTCGTATTTACACATAATACCGATACGTGCCTGATCTACTTCTAAAAGTCCATTGAACTACGTAAATAATGATAGGTACACAGTGCATGTAGTCGTAGTAAGCTAACATGGTTGGTTAACGAAGCGGTCGGGGCGTGAGGCAGCTAACATTGACTCTCTGTCAATCGATCCTACCGCAGCGCAGGCTTAGATACGTAACACACCATCAATATGTGTGATACTGTTATTATGTACTGCAATAAATAAATAGTATACAGACCAAGAAATTGTATTCTTCGGTTTTGTTTATCTAGTAGTTAGTAGCCAAAGATAGCAGAAATTTATATGTCTACTCTAGACATATGCATTGCCTTAATTAAACTTACAAAAACCTAAATCTTGTTAACACTGGCACAAAAAAATACAATACCTTAAACATTTATAAAAAAAACTAGCTGTCCCCCGCGGTTTCACCCGCGTTCCCGGGATAAAAAGTAGCCTATGTCCTTTTCTATACCATAGGCTATCTGCATGCCAAATTTCATGATGATCCGTTGAGTAGTTGAGGCGTGAAGGCGTAACAAACAAACAAACAAATAAACAAACAAACTCACTTTCGCATTTATAATATTAGTTAGGATACTTTCTTTTTTACATTATTTAATATATATTTTTTGTGTTTTTGTGTTAGAACATTACCAACCAGTAACTTTTACTTGAATGGATTTGTATAAACGATTATAAGTACACTCATTATAATGTAGACATTTCGTCATATATATTTTCACCACGACCTTAATTAGAGTAAGTATTGTTCCCGTTATGTGACAACCAACAGGATATGAATTTCGATTCTTGGTAGTCAGTCTCTATACAACGTGTAACGGATAGGGTATATGCATAAAAGTACATAACTTCTTTGGCACTAGGGGCACAGATCGCCTCGAAGAGAAAATTTTATAGTAAATATTATCAAGTGCGGTGAAAAGACAATGCCAGATAAAATCATTGAGGGGTAGCACGTTGCATAGTTATGATTTAAACGGAAACAAAAATTTGGTTTGAATTATTGAGTAATTTATATTGAACTGTTTTTTTTATTTAGAGTCTGTACCAGAAGGGCTATTTTAAAACGTCGGATTCGATATCGGAAACGGATTTAACAAAATCCGAGGTGAATTTCAGCAATTGGTATTTTTGAATATCCAAAACTTTTCCGTGAATTGAATTGATATTTCCGTAAAGAAACATCACAAATATTCTAATTCGAAATTAACAAAGCAATTGCGGAATATCGCCTCGGTAGTTTTTGAATCCGTTTCCGATATCGAATCCGAGCGATTTAAAATAGCCCTGCTGATGTAGGTATTCGTCACCCCTTTCGGATAGCTTTCCGATCGAAGTCTTTGATATAAAATATCCCTCATAGAAATAGTTTCTAATAAGTACATTATTTCGTCGTTTCTCGTTGTGAAAATACATTACTACTACAGAACTTTAACCGTAAAAGTAAATGGTAAAATAAACATCAGGGAGTGTACCTACTAGCTTCTTGTTATACTTACTAAAATTCATAGGTTGAGGACATGCAGTACTGTTCGATAAAATCTAATTAATATATTACAGTGTCACGTCTGCGCTGGTAAACAGTATATACGGGGCTGATTTTATAGTTAGATTTGAGTATAATTTCTGTCTAGATCGTGCTAATAGCCGAAGGTATGCACCGCACCACGCACGTAGTTCCAGCGCGGTCTTGGCACGCGATCCACTAATTTCACCGACATAGCAAATACAAACAATAAAATGGTATAAATTATTGATGTTCTCGACGACAAAATATGAAGCAAATTAATAAATGTGTGTCAGCCGCAATTTGACATGTTTTAGGTTGCAACATATTTAATTCCAAGACATATCTATCTCAATCATTGAAGAACAATCCCTTTAAAGTAGTAATGCCGAGCAATCCGATTCCGAAACTAGTCAGTGATTTGTCACTGTTTTTGAACAGTAAAGACCAATACATCTTGTGTTGACTTGACCAATCAGAGCGCATGTGTCTTTGAATTAGCCAATCAGCGCATTGTCGATGGTGGGAAATTGGAAAATAGATTTCAAGCAAAATGAAATCATTGCACTTCTTGGGTTAGTTGTTCGATGATCTCAATACACATTTTTGCACCTCATCGTATATTTCAGGTAAATATTTCGATCATCAATAAAAATTAATTCAAATTAATGAATCTATTATTATATTCAACGATTTTTCCGCGGTTCCACCCGCATACCCGAGGAATATCCTACCCTACCCTACGGTTTTCCATTTTCTTATTTTTTTTCCGTAAGAACCTTCTCCATAGTATAAGAAGACTAAACAAAAAATGGATGAAATCGGTAAAGTCGTTCTCAAGTTATGGCGTGACCAAGGGAAATAGGGATTCATTTTTATATATAGAATTAAGAATGAAATATTGTTTAATTTAAACGTTAAATTATATCTTTAAAGTGAACAATGCCTTGTAAATGAACAGCTAACTAATCACGAAGTCGCTCTACCAATTTTAATATTGTTATAAACTACGACTAAACCACACAAAGGAGTATTAATAACGTACAAATGGCTGCAATTTCACGAAGACCTCAAACAGACGTAATGGTTACAGTGGAAACAGTCAATTAAACTTATCAAACAAAATAATAGGGAATGTGAAAAAGATAGATAGCCTCCATGTTAAACAGATGGATGGTTCTACAATGAATAAGCTCGGTATAATATTTCCTTGTCCAGCTGAGAAATAACAATAATACGCCAAAACCACTTTTTTTTTCTTGTTGGTAGGTATATTTTTGTTGTTTATCTCATCATACTGCAGTACTATTGCCGGTTTATTGCGAATTTTTGGTGGTAATCGAACGCATTTAATTATTTCATCATTAATGGTGTTTGTTACTACTACCACCAAAGATACTCGGTAGAGCCCCCGATCTGGTAGCTGCACTTGAGACCTAGTTTCCTTCCAGGTTTTGTATTCCAACACTCACATCCACATCATCATTAGCTATGGTGACATTTTGAACAAACCAGCTCATAAAAAAATCACACCTGAAGACGTGCCTACTGTGCTTAGATCATTAGATCATAGTTTATGCTGCTGCTATAATGAATCGCCAAGTAGTCACGTGAGGCATCCAAAGTCATGTAACATAAAACCAGCCGACCAAACGCCAATGTGTGCTCAGCTGGAAACTGTGGAAAATAATCTAAATCTTTCCTTATAATCGGGTAAAGTAAAGTTTGTTACTAGAACGTAAATCATTGTTGGTAGCCTACTTCATATCCTATTTCTTAGTAAGTAGCTCACATAAGACACCGCAGGCGCATTATTGTTGATCGTCTAGCTAATTGAGAAACAATGTTTGCCGATCTTAGGCAGTAACACTGTCTTGTTTTACGAACTTGTTTTTCATCCAAATAAAGACTTGGAAAGACTATTTGAATATCATATAGAACGTGCAACGCAAATTAATTGGAGTACCTATCATTTGCCTAAACAAACCAAAGAGTAAAAACACAAAGATTTTTTTCCCCACTACATTAAATAAAGTAAAGGTGTGGATGTAGCTTTAGTTGTACCACAATATATCTACTGTGGTTGTACTTTACACGACTGAATTAATTAAAAAGATATGCAAGGCTCTTAAATGAAACTATTGTTTGTTAAAGCAGCTCATATAAGTAAGGTAATACCTTACTTATATGAGCCTTACTGTTATAGCCGTTGTATAACAACAATGTTTAACTACGAGGAAATATTGTACCGCACTATAATTTGAAATGCCAACATATCTAATTATTATCTACATATTGTTTGTTTTAGGCAAATATAGATAAATATAATGTTAAACTCGCTTAAACTAAGACGCTAGCTTATCTCACTTCACTGTAGCTACAAGTGGGTTTGTAAGATCCAGTGCACGAATTTAAACCTTGATCTGTCGAAAGTGGCTTTGGCCTATAATATTTATATTTTCCGTTGGCTCCCCATACCGAGATTTCGTATTATTTTGATGAAATTTAATAAAGCACTACCGCAGTCGTTTTTACGTATTAATATAAATCTTAAGAGCCTCATCGCGCTGTGGAATTTTCCCATTAGACTTTATGGATTTCTCTCTTGTCCGCACATTAAATTATAACCGGGGGGAGAATGGTACGAAAGATTGAAATTTAATTTCACAATTCCGTTACAAAATACATTTTCAACTGAAGATGTATTAGCCGACTAGGTTGTACTCAGATAACTTTGTTACTTCACAGAATTTAGAAATAGAAAAGTTTATATTTTGTAACACAAAATGCCCTCGAAATGACTTTACTATTTTCTTCCTTATAATATGATTCCAATGCAACTTCATCATCTGAATCCAAATGAAATATATTAAATGAATTTAAATGAATAATTTGTAGCAACACATTGCTATAAATACTTGCGTATCTGCATTTTTATCTCAACCATAACAGGAACAATGATAAACTTGAACAAGCTGCGGTTTATTTGGCATAACAAAATACTTTATTTATTTAAGAAAGCACTTTACGGTAATTAGATTATGGGAGGGTCGACATTCCCCAAAGATGAGCAAGCTGTGTAGGTAACAAAGCGCGGCGGCAAAAACACAGGGGACTGAGCGTCACCCCTACACGGGGTGATTAAATGTAACATAGCTTTAAGAAAATACTACGACTACCATTTACATGATAACATATCCTGTGAGAGCATATATGGTCGTGTTCTATCGAATTACTATTAAATTATTAAATGTCAATAAATAATATTTAAAGGAATCTTACCTACTCGTTCTGAAATAAGCAATTTGGGTGCAAATTTACATGAAACCATAAATGATTACAATAATGCTCTCTTAATGGTAGGTTAATACCTACCCCTACAGTTTCCTTTATTTCTGCATAATTTCAACGAACAAAAGCTTACGATTTTATATAGAAGAATTACAATTTAGAAGAAGTTTAAAGAAAATACGCTTTTATGCTTGCAGCACAAACAACAAAACAAAAAGAAGCTATGAGAAAGTCTGCGGTTTATATAGTTGGCTAAATAGTTGGTGTGCTGTTACAGTTATATTATATTAAGGTATATTACAATTGAGCAAACCGACAGTATAGATACTGTCGGTTTGCTCAATTGTAATATACCTTAACCTTAACTTATATTTTGGACCACCGAGTAGCATTTAGGCGCCCGGTCTTGGGTTCTGCGTTCACAGTTCTGCGTTTCGCGGTCACTATTGTACACACAGCGAGCAGTCTAAAGTTCTAAAGGACAATGCAAATGTAAAAATTTGTATGGAGCTTGTCCCATTAGCGGAAGCAATATTTTTAATCATCGAACTCTCTCTGTGGGATCGGCGCCTTAAAGGTATTTACTTTAGGTACGATTTTCGCAAAAGTAAACCTTTTTGCGGCTTTCGTCGCTTTCAGAATTGCAGTCAACAAACAAATACCAAAAATAAATGAATAATTTCCCATGCAGTCGTATTTACAGTAATTTAATTAGATTCCACCCTCGAGTTCAACTCCGTGGCATAATTCCACGCATTTAATTTCAAAAAAACTCTCTTTACATTCAGTTATGAGGTCTAGTTCTTTTTATAGCCCGTGTTAAAGGAAAAATGAATCTGTTTTTATCATAAAATATTGTTTTGTTTTTTAGTTTACGTCGTCTCCAGAACTTAATGTTCAATCATTTTCTGCCTTGGATTTGTGATTATGGAAATTTCCATTTTAATGTTGTGACCTACCAAATAAATACACACAATGATTATACTAAAAGAATGTAATTTAATAAAGTACTTCGTTAGACCTTATTACTCGACTTTGCTGCTTTAACAATCAATATTATTCAAAATCAAAAATCAAAATCAAAATTCATTTATTCAAATTAAGCCCTTATAGGGCACTTATGAAAGTTAACAAATGACTCTACACCGGTTCCAAATACAACTTGAACTGAGAAGACTCCGGCAAGAAACTCAGCAAGTGTTCTTTTTTTTTAATGTGTACTTATAAATATTACAATTTACAAAATATATATAACAATAGCGTGCGAAGCGAACAATTCATTCAAATGCATTCTTGTCATCTACAAAATCAGAAACTTTATAGTACCTGGGAGAAAAGAATATATTTTGTGGGCTGAAGGACCACCAGCCTTTGGAAGTGGAAAATGCCTGACTCACGTTCTGAGGTAAGGTTAAGGATCAGGAAGGGAAAAAAGGATGCACAGTACTTACCTCAGCTGTAGTTAATGGCGGGCGGCAAACTCCTCAGCTGGAGCTAATAGCGGGCGGCAAATTCCTTCTTCTCTTTCAATTTATTTACGGTTTCAAAGGCCGGAATCTTTAGCGGAGCGGTGACAGTGATGTAATTTTTTTCTTTTTCTTCTTTTTTACCAATTGACGTATGACGTGTATTTTCGTATTTATGGATTTTGCCAAGTAGGCTTCACGCCGAGCTCTTACAGCAAGTACTGTGCGGGAGCGGGATGGGTAAAGGAAAGAACGTGAGCCCGGCGAAAGTGATTTAAGCGCATTAAGGCGCAAACATTCTCCCCTCCTTTTTGAGAGACAAGGCTTCTCAAAAAAGAAAGAGAAATAAAAAAAGAAAAGAAATAATTTAAAGAAATGCTATAGAAATTATAAACTTAAAAAGTGACAACCCTATTGAGAGGGTAAAGGACTTATCTTAACGACAGGGCGCTTAAAAGAACCATTTTGAGTTTTGACTAAAACAACTCGCACAATGTTGTCCGAGCCTGGATAAATTTTCTCAATGATTCCCAATGGCCAGCGTAAGATAGGTACATTATCTTCATGTACAATAACGACGGTTCCTACTTTAATATTTTCAGTCGTAGTTTGCCATTTCGGTCGTACTTGCAAATTATGCAGATATTCTAATCTCCACTTCTTCCAATACGATTGAACTAAACTATCCAGTAACTTTTTTCTATTTGTCAAGGAGATACGTTCATCATGACAAAGTTCTGCGGCAGGTAAGTATTGAAGAGGTGTGGACATAAGAAAATGTGCAGGAGTTAAAGCTTCGGGGTGAGGATCCGAAGATAGAACACAGAGCGGGCGAGAGTTTAATATGCATTCTATTTGAATGAGTACAGTTAATAACTCTTCATATGTTAATATTTGATTACCTATTACGCGGTATAAATGCATCTTAAATGATTTTATGTTAGACTCCCATATTCCTCCAAAATGCGGAGAGCGGGGTGGAATCATCTTCCATTCAATGCGGCGGTTAACAAGTTCAGAAGATATCTTATCGTTATATGTTTTAGAAATAAGTAAATTGTAGAGATTATCTAACTGAGACTTTGCTCCAACAAAATTCGTTCCGTTGTCGGAATAGAGACATGAGACGGGACCTCGGCGAGATATGAATCGCTTAAATGCATCAAGGAATGTGTCTGAGGATAAGTCTGAAGCTAGTTCGATATGAACAGCTTTAGTCACGAGACAGATGAACAGACAGATATATGCTTTCTGAGACCTTTGACCACGACGTCTACAGAGCGTAACATTAATTGGGCCTGCATAATCTACACCGGTGTGTACAAACGCTTTAGTTTCTTGAACCCTACAGACGGGTAGGTCAGCCATTTTTGGACTAAGAGTCAAAGGAGAATTTTTGAAACAAAAGTTACAGGCGTGTACACGTTGTCTTATGACAGACCTAGCGGATAAAATCCAATACCTTTGCCGAATCAACGAGCTAAGAAGACTGGCGCCAGTATGGCAATGAACGCGGTGAAGATGATCTATTAAGAGGTAAGTAATATGATTGCGTTTGGGTAATAACGCGGGATGCTTTGCTTCAAAAGGTAAGTTCGCATTTTTTAATCTACCACCTATTCTTAATATACCATCGTCGTCGATAAAGAGGTCCAGTGTTCGTAATGTCCCAGAAGGTAAATTATCACCCTTTATATTTTTTATAACAAGCGGAAAGTAAACGGATTGTACAGTTCGTATCAAATATTTTTCAGCAATATTTATTTGATCCGTTCCAATATATTTAGTGCGGGGAATAATACGTATGAAACGTAAAATGTAAACAACAATTCTTAATAGCTTATTCCAGGAGGAAATTCTGAGCGAGAGGTTACAAAGATCAGACTCTTCTGGTTGAAGTGATGCGGTTGTAGTAAAAGTTTTACTATTATATTCAGGTAATTTATCATCACCCATTTCAGGTTTGAATGGTTCTAACGGCCACATTGATACAGAGCCACTTAACCACAACGGACCATGCCACCACAAATCGTGAGATATCAACTGTTCAGGTAGTAATCCTCGAGATAAACAATCACTAGGATTTTGCTTACCAGCCACGTGATAAAAATGCTTAGATTCTAAATTTTGTTGACATTTAGCAACCCGGTTGGAAACAAAGATGTTCCACCGGTGTGGCGAAGAGTGAATCCATGAAAGCGCAATCTTTGAATCGGAAAAGGCATAAATATTTTGAATTGGAGTACGAGCGGAAAATGTATCAAAGATTAACTTAGTTAATTTGGCCATTAATACGGCAGCACAAAGCTCTAAGCGGGCAAGTGAGACAACCTTAACGGGAGCCACTTTTGATTTGGCACAAACCAAACGCACATGAATTCTTCCACTTGAATCAGTGACATGTAAGTATATCACACAACCATAGGCTTTCAGACTAGCGTCCGAGAAAGCAACAATATTCACTAAGCAGCCTTGAGTAATAGCCAAATGTCGCGGTATACTCAATGTAGTAAGAAGAGGTAACTGTATTTTGAATTTATCAAATGAAGTAGTTATATTTGCGGGTGGCGTATCATCCCAATCAACTTTCTGAAGCCATAGTTCCTTTATTAAAAGTTTGGCATATAGCACGACAGGAGCCGCAAAACCCAATACGTCCCATAAGCGAGCAATCATAGAAAGTATAGTACGTTTGGTACAAGAGCGGTCATCATTTTTAATTTTAAAAATGAATGTATCGTTAGGAGGGTTCCATTCTAACCCTAATATTTTAAGCGGTTCACTTTTATCAAATTCGACTTGCTGCGTTAACTTATGTGACTCTGGGATATTTCTAAGGACGGTCTCAGAGTTACTTGACCATTTTACTAAATCAAATCCACCGGACTTGAACATATTGATCAATTGAGAAGAAGCATTAATTGCCTCGTCCTCATCCATAATGGAGGTAGCCAGGTCATCCATGTAAATCTCATTTTCAGCAATAGTAGCGGCGAGTGGATACGAATGCCGTTCATCATTGCAAAGCTGACGGACCGTTCGCATGGCGACATAAGGACTCGACTTAAGGCCAAAGGTAACCCTATTAAATTGGAATGTACGAATGGGTTCCGAAGAATCGAAGCGGAAAAGTAGCTTTTGGTATTTCCTATGCTCATTAATGACAAGAATCTGCAAATACATCTGTTTAATATCTGCGGTTAAAGCTATTGGAAATATGCGGAACTTTAACAAAAGTAAAAACAAATCAGCTTGGAGATTGGGTCCGGTATGTAATATGTCGTTCAATGACACACCATTATGACACTTAGCACTAGCATCAAGAACAACTCTTACTTTAGTGGTTTGTCTATCCAGTTTAATCACAGGATGATGCGGAATGATGTATCCATCATTTGAGTTATCTAACTCAGGCGGTACCTCAGATAAATAATTATTATCCAAATAATCTTGAATAACAGCATTGTAACTACTGCGCAGCTCTGGATCACGCAGTTTGCGTTCTAATGATAGCAGTCGTCTATGAGCGGTTGCACGTGAATTTCCTAATTCACTAGGATTTTTACAGAAGGGTAATGCGGTGTAATACCGGCCAGAAGAATCACGTGATACACTGGACGTGTAGATTTGCTCGCATTCCTCCTCGTCAGGACTTAAATATTTCTTTGATGGAATTTCTTCCAACTCAAAGAATTTAGAAAGAGAATCATTTATATTATTATTGTCGACGCTTGTAAAGAAGGAAACGGAAGACGACGCGGGTACGGTATGGTTAGAACGAGCGGTGGGAGCGTTTCCCATAAGGATGTATCCAAATACAGTCTCGATAGCGGAAGGTGCGGGAGGTGCAATAATCTTATTTCCTAAGAGAATGATAGGGAATAGCTGTGCACCAAGTACTAATTCAACCTCTCCTGGAATATGCCAGTGAGGATCAGCAAGTGGCAAGTCCAATAAATGACTAATAGTCGACGTGTCAACGTAGTCTATTGGGAGACGATCGGTTATACTATCAATAACCAAAGCACTTATTGAAAAATCATATTTATTATTATATTTCGCGGTAATATTCAAATTCACATAACCTTTAATAGGCCTTGAAGATAAGCCAACACCCTGAAGGAGTGAGTTTGAAAGCGGTATTATACGTAATTTTAATTTTTCGCAACAATCTGTAGTTATAAGGTTATTTTGAGATGCGTTATCTATCAAACACCTTATAGTTAATTTATTTTTATAATTAGTACTATACGCATAGACGGACGCAGTGGACAGAAGTACCTCACTACGCCTGTCTAAGTTTGCGCCCAGCATTTTTGTGCCCGTTAGTGCTGCGACCGGCGCGAGTATTGAGTTAGTTGGGACGCGAGCACAAAACGAGACAGGAGGCGCTTGGTTACCCGATGTAGAAGGTTGGGCGGATATAGAGGTATTCGTGCAGTGCCCGGACGCGACTTCGTTGGCGTGCTTCGCGGACTCCTGATTCTCCTTATCTAAATGCAATAAGGAGTGGTGTCGCTTGTTACAAGTTTTACAAGTATAAGTTGAGTTACACCTCTTTAAAGTATGCGACAAACTGAGGCAATTTATACAACCCTGTTTTGACTTTAAATACTCGAAACGACCCTGTGCGGTTAGAGTTTTAAATGAAGGACACATATATAATTGACGATGATCAGATGCCCCACACATAGAACAAGCCACATTATTATGATCACGGGCTACGAAAGACTGAGAAGTATTTTTTGAGCGGTTAAGAAAATTTGATTCATTTTTATTGATATTATTATTTGATGTACGAGCACAGCTCAATGAATTACTATTACTAGTGCGATCTAATATTTTAACTTGACTCTTAATAAATTCAACCAAACTTTTGTAAGTAGGTATATCTTTTTCACGAGCTGTCATTTCAAAAGCTTGTACAGTATAAGAATCAATTTTCCGAAGTGCTAGATTCAACAAAACAAAATCCATGACGTCATCCATTTTGAGTTGTTGTAATGCGGAGACAGCAGCGTCAAAGGATTCAATGAAATAATTTAATGACTTGGCATTGTTAGAAGCGTTTTTAATATTAATTAAAATTGATAAGTAATGTGAACCTAAAGCCCTTTTGTCCTGATATTTTAGCACCAAACTGTCCCATATGGAATTATAATTTTCACCTGAAGGAATAATACCTGACGTAACATTCAACGCATTACCAGTAAGCTTTCCCACTAGATATTGAATGCGTTGAGAATCGGATAAGTTTGTATTAAGATGAATATTTGCCTTAAATGATTCGTAAAACACGGGCCAATTCTCTATCTTACCATCAAACGATGGTATATTAATCGGCGGTAATTTAATAGGACACGCAGGTTTTGACGCGGTAGTAGCACATGGTGATGAGTCGTATTTATCACTCAATTTCACACGACATCGTTTCACTAACTTGTAAATGTCATCAAACGCGGAAAGAGATTGATAATCAGGCTCAAACTCGGGATCTAACTTCATTTTGAAAGTATTAATCGAATCCAAATGACCAATATATTCATTACGAAAAGTATCTATCATTTCAGTATTTATTAGAAATGTTTCGACCGAGCGCGTCTCGATCTCGGACAAGTTCAATTTCTTAGAAGAATCATAAATCTTCGTCATTTGTTCGAATATAAAATTATTTTTAGCTTGCAATAACTTTATATTAGACTCCATAATGACCGATACTACGAGTACGACTGATCGGCACTAGGACTGTAACAGATAACTAGTTGGTATCTGCAAACGTATGCGGTAGATAAATATATTAATTTTATATTAAAATTCAATGCGGTATTATTTAAATTAATGCGGTTTTAAAAGTAATATAATAGCGACGCGGTATGTACCTCACCTTGAACAAAGCCAATAGGTATTTAAGGATACATTCATGAGAAAGAAACAATAGACGAGCGGGGGTATTTTTGATGAAAAAATACGCAAAAGCGCTGGAAATATCCGGTTCGAAGGCGAACCAACAATATGGGAGAAAAGAATATATTTTGTGGGCTGAAGGACCACCAGCCTTTGGAAGTGGAAAATGCCTGACTCACGTTCTGAGGTAAGGTTAAGGATCAGGAAGGGAAAAAAGGATGCACAGTACTTACCTCAGCTGTAGTTAATGGCGGGCGGCAAACTCCTCAGCTGGAGCTAATAGCGGGCGGCAAATTCCTTCTTCTCTTTCAATTTATTTACGGTTTCAAAGGCCGGAATCTTTAGCGGAGCGGTGACAGTGATGTAATTTTTTTCTTTTTCTTCTTTTTTACCAATTGACGTATGACGTGTATTTTCGTATTTATGGATTTTGCCAAGTAGGCTTCACGCCGAGCTCTTACAGCAAGTACTGTGCGGGAGCGGGATGGGTAAAGGAAAGAACGTGAGCCCGGCGAAAGTGATTTAAGCGCATTAAGGCGCAAACAGTACCCCTTCTTGCATAACTTCTGTTTTACTATCTTTTTGAATCCATGTATAGGTAGCTCTTGGATTTCTTTGGGTACTTTATTATAGAAACGTATACATTGCCCCTTGAAAGAGTTAAGGACTTTGCTGAGCCGAGTTAAAGGTACAGCACGTTTGTGCTTATTTCTAGTGTTCAAACTATGAGTGTCGCTATTCTTAGGTAAGTTATTTATGTTTTTCCTCATATCATTCTATCCAAGGATTCAGTGGTAATAATGGTAATATTGAGCACATTACTCTCTACCTCTTTTCCTACAGCTGTGATATCCACCCATCAGAACAAGTACCATTTCCAATGCTAAAACAATAGATAGTAAAAGCTCAGAGTATATAAATACTACGTACAAGTAAAAGTTAGTAGCTTATTATGAAAGCGCAAAATTTAAATTAGTTGACAAGGAAAATTCCTTGATTTTGAATTATTTTTATGTAATGCTCCAACTTTGCTCTCGTGCATTCCGCAAGGGAAAGGAAGAAAAATTATTTAATCCAGGGAACAATAAGAATCGATGAGCTTCACGAGTCATCGGGGAAAGTAATTAACCTAAATACATTCCTTTGGGCGATGGTTTCTGAAGCAACGCAAGGCTTTTTGGTTGCTGAACGTACCTACTATTGGCCCACAGGGATTGATCCAATGACTATTAGGTAAATAAGTAATTGCTTTTGGCTTTTCGTATTGTCCACCACTGGACAATATGTTTAAATACCAATAGGCACCTACAATTAAAATTCTTATTAAAGTTCACGTATTTTATGTTATTTTCTAACCTGCTATAATAAATGCGAAATGTTTGTTTGTTACCTCTTGATGCTTTAAAGCGCGGCACGACAACCGTGATGAATTTTGGCACGATCATAACCTGGAAAAACGTAGAATAACAAATACATTTGATCCCGGGAAAACATTAGATCTCTCGGGAATGCGGGTAAAAATTACGAAATTAAAATATACTAAATTAAAAAGAACTACTTCAAAAGTCACTATATAAAAGTATGAAATTACTTTAATCTGATACTTATTTGAAGTCAGCGAAAGAGCACGATGTGACGTATTCCATTGAAAGTATTTCGGAGTAATTTTTTTCTTAGCAAGATTGTGTTAATTAATATTGTACGGAACACTACGTACGTACGAACGCTTGCAACACCAGGGGTGTTACTCGCGCGTTGCTGACCCTGAAGAAATCTCTTCACACCCTTTTTGAAGAACCCCATGCTGTATTCCATTGGGAAAATCACGGCGGGGAGCTCATTCCACAATCTGAGTGTCCGCGGAAGAAAACTCCTTTGAGCCCTCACAGTTCGAAACAGTTCTGGTTTCAATGTGTGAAATGTGAGATTATTATTATTTAAATATAATTCAAATATTTTATTTATTATAATTATATAAAAAACACAATGAATATAATTTTATCGAAGTGAGGCTGTATAGGACTCTGTCATTGCCCTGTATAGTTATATACTTCCTATTTTTTTATTTCTTGCCCTCCACCCCATGGTCGAAAAAAGGAAGATACTTTTAGGTGTACTTTCAGAGTGAGAGAGATGAGGGATGAAAAATACATGTTTATAGTGTTTTACATAATATATCACAACATGAGGAGACCTTACGTTACCGTAAAGACGTGATTCACTATATGGTTAACATGACACAAAGGGAATCGCAAATATTGTGAAGTGTTTATTTGGTAAAGTATTCTTTGTGTCAATAAAATAATAAATTTTATCTACGAAAAAAAATGCCGATATATCCAATAATGGTTACTTGTGGAACACAGCTAATCACGGCCTTGTGACGAGTGATTAATGATTGTTACAAACATACCTATCTACGTTTTTTATTTGGCCCTTAGGTAAGGGGCAAATAAGTGCATTAATAAGTATGAGTAGGTACTCATACATAATAATGTATTGAAGGAAGTGTTGACTCTAAAATGGATTTGTCTGTGTAAAGTGTCCATTTATTCGTTTATCTTTAGAAAAACCAACCCGTATTCTTAGCTTTATCACGATTTTCAAAAGTACCTACTATAGTTATAAGTAAAAGAAATCATTTTAACTTTGACATCAATAAATAAATAAATTAAGTTAGTCCTACCTACTCAAAACTTCTGAAACAGCCTAGGAATAGATATACCGTAAGTAAACTTCGAAAAAGCAATCCCTGTAGAATTCCATATACCTATCACCCATAAAATTCAATCTAATTTTATTGAAATTGAAATCAAAAATTCTACAATTTATTATGCACCACCCACATTTTATATTTCATTGTCATAACAAAAATACTTACCTATTGTTGCAATTGAAACTCCACTGCGTGAGTAACGCTTTACCGTTTAATAATTGATGCGTTTGAGAATGGTTTGTGCAGTAAATTAAAATTCAAAAGCACTGGCTGCCGGCTTCTTACAATATCTCAAATTGCACAAAGACAAAGGCGGTTTAATTGACCAGTTGCCCCTAAAATCAATATCGGCTCTACGTGGTTACTAAATGGGCTATTGTGGACGTGGTACGAAATACTGATCGTATTCAATACAATCGGTAACTAAAGCTGTGGTCTCTGCGGTGCCTATGAGCCTCGTCTCTATTTGAATTAACATATTGATCTAGAAATCATAGACAAAGCGTAGGATTGCATGCCTCATGTATTTTACATCTAATTATATATTCTATCCGCTTAATTACTTCTGTGCTTTGTTTATATCAGAGAGCATTCAGAAGGAAATAACGAAAGGAAATCATGTCAGAATCATGAAAAAAAGAAACTCGATGAATTTTATTGACGTAGTCTAGAAAAGACACTATTTTTCCACGCCGGATACCTATTACCGATGTCGGGGTCACATCGAAATCACATGGAACATTTTACCCGAGCTCGGGGCCGACCGTAATTATTTAAGGGAGGATCGAACACTATTGCTGAATAGTATTCGATCCACACAAACAATAGTATCCCGTTAGATCTATGCGCTCATCGGGAATGAAACTCTGTATTTGTTTATTTTGTATTCTGCATTTTACTAAGCGTTTTCTGTGATTAAAGTGTTGTTTTGTTGGAAATTTAAATATCTTTCGCATTAAGTACTTGTAAACGGATCACGAAAGTGCAATGAATTTTTCTTTTTATCCCGCCCGCGACGAGCCAACGATCGTGACGAAAGAAGCTGCATGAAGTAAATTCGATTCGTTTTACAGCTTAACCCTAATGTAATAATGTATCTCCCATAGCATGAGAGGTACAATTGGTGATAGATATAAAATAGAGCTTTAGCAACATGTTGCACATTACAAAGTAAAATATGGAATTAAAATAAACACAGAGGATCATAGACATGAAGCAAATATCCAGATCATAGATTACATTTCTCTTTAAAAAAGCCGGTAAATGGCGCCAGTGCAACCGGCAAATCCACCGCATTTCCCAGAACTGTAATTACGGCACCGACTCCGTCCGCGACCGCGTCTGCGTCGTGTATTTGATTCAGTATTATTTTGTTTCCATGTGAGCACAAAACTGAAGCCGTAATGCTCCGTATGTAATCGAAGTCACTATTTCGCTAAAACTCTTGTTTGTGGATTAACAATAATTTCCAACAAAATAGAATTTTACTTTCGTTAGCGATTTTTTAATTATTCGCATGTGATTTGGTACCTTTTTATTTTATACTTCTTTATAATACGAATAGCTATATAGTTATCATATTTGAAGTAAATACTAATTCAGACGTAAATATAATATAATGTACAATTACATTGCAATTTAGAGAAGTAAAACCGGATAATCTGTGGCCTAGTTGGAAATGCGCCCGCCTAATCAGAACCAAATGTATGTATGGGTGTATGTTTAAGTGAAGGAAAATGTCCTGAAAGCGACAGAAATATTCATAGTATATATTTTTTACCTCTAAGGCTCGAAAAGCGCACGTCTGTTCTCTAAAACCACCTTTCATCACAGAGTGAGCAAATATATATTTTGGAAAAGCGTTTAAACGCAGCGAATTGGTAGTAAATCACTTGTCCCATTGATTTAAGATACTGATAAAACTCCCTCAAAACACAGTTAATAAATAAAATTGGCAGACAGTATGGCGCTTTTAAAGTTATTATGACTTTTTGAATATTTTGCGGCGATGTGGAGTTCATCCTCATATCCTCAAGCCGCCTCGATTGTCCACACAACGGTTCAGTCGGACGTTCCTACTGCGGACCATTAGGATGTGGAATGAGCTCCCCATTACGGTTTTCCCTCAGCGCTACGATATGGGGTTCTTCAAGAAGGGCGTGAAAAGAGCTCTTCAAGGTCGGCAACACATCGGCAATCCCCTTGGTATTGCAAATGTCCATAGGCGGCGGTGACCACTTACCATCAGGTGGGCCGTCTGCCTTTTTGTAAACCTATTGACATAAAAAAAAAAAAAAAAGTTGCTTTTTAGGGTTCCGTAGCCAAATGGCAAAAAACGGAACCCTTATAGATTCGTCATGTCTGTCTGTCTGTCCGTCCGTATGTCACAGCCATTTATTTCCGAAACTATAAGAACTATAATGTTGAAACTTGGTAAGTAGATGTATTCTGTGAACCGCATTAAGATTTTCACACAAAAATAGAAAAATAACAATAAATTTTGGGAGTTCCCCATACTTAGAACTGAAACTCAAATTTTTTTTTTTCATCAATCCCCTAAGTGTGGGGTGTCTATGGATAGGTCTTCAAAAATGATATTGAGGTTTCTAATATCATTTTTTTCTAAACTGAATAGTTTGCGCGAGAGACACTTCCAAAGTGGTAAAATGTGTGTCCCCCCCCTGTAACTTCTAAAATAAGAGAATGATAAATCTATAAAAAATATATGATGTACATTACGGTGCAAACTTCCACCGAAAATTGGTTTGAACGAGATCTAGTAAGTAGTTTTTTTTTAATACGTCATAAATTGAAATTAATATCAAATACTCAGGTCTATACTACCATTTACTTATATACCTACAGACGTAGTATTTATCTACTCTGAGCCTACAGGTTTGTACGGAACCCTCGGTGCGCGAGTCTGACTCGCACTTGGCCGGTTTTTTTTTACTCTCCTCATGGACGAAATGAAAAGCAGAGTGTTTTACTCGGGTGATAGTTACCTACCAATCTCACACTCAAACACATCTCGTGTGGGGGCTTTCAACCCTTAGTGAACAATTAATCGACTACGAGTGTCCAAACAATAGGTTCCAATCTGTTTTCTCAATATAGAGATTTTATATCTATGACTACATCTAATATATGCTCGATAATTGTTTTGATAGCTATTTACGATAAATAAACCTCAGTCCGTGAGCATTCAAATAGCTATATTCATTTATATATGTTTTATCCTGTAGACATTTATTGTCATCTACTTCTTTGTCGTTAATGTTATTAGTTTGGAAAATCAATGGTTGCGCCGTTAAAATACACATTGAACCTTGAACCTTATATAACCATGCATAAGATAGGTTCACTGCCTTCCCCTACTGAATAGTATCATAGATAGCATATCGAATAATAGTCCCTGATCATGTTTACCGAATGTCTGACATGACCGGCGACAGACACGACGAAATCAATGGTTCAATTACATACCAATAACTATTGTACCAAACATCAAATTTTATCAAACGAAAAACAGTATAAATGTAATATTTAGGTGGATGTTTTATTCTTATTTGTATAAGAGCACAAAGGTTGCCAAGGGCACCTCGACCTCTCGGGAGAGAAGGTAGAGCGGATTCTAAATAGGTACTCGTAGCGAATTGTAACATTGTTTCAAATCCGATGCCGGAGGTTTGAGCATAATTTTTTTATTAGCAAACCTATTAAAATTGAATTTGAGATGCTACCGTCTTATAAATATTGTAAGGAACATGATCGTTAACTCTGTTTACACTTCTTGAGTAGAAATAATTAGTTACTGGAAATGTTTCGAAATTATCAATGACTTGGGAACTATTTGATCTAAATAATGTAGAAATATTGATGCCTGACTACACTAAAGTAACCAGACACGCCCTGTGTCTATATACATACTTTTTCTCTACATTCATTCTTACTGACTGGGCTACTACATCATTGTCGCGTGGTGGTCTGTGGTACAGGTTTTCCTAGTACATACAGACACCAGTCTCTCACAAATTGTATCTTTTGCCATACCTAAAATGCTCATTATTGTTTACATTGGTAGTCTATTTTATTTAATAAAACATAGTTTGAACAAGTTTTGACGGGCCAGTTGGTGCAGTTGGCGCAAGTCTTGGGTTCGATTCCCACCCAGGACATGTATTTGTATGCATGAACATGTCTGTATGTCCTCAGAATGGTTGTAATTATGTATATCATTGATTCTGATGTATATTAAGTATGTCATTACAAACCTCAAAAAAGTAGTATATGTAGTACAATTATCTGATTTCCATCGTACAAGCTCGGCTTAATTTGAGGAAGTTTTCCAGGATCTTTATTTATATTTAGTTTTTATATTATCTATATCTATACTAATATTATAAAGAGGAAAGATTTGATTGTTTGTTTGTTTGTTTGTTTGTTTGCATTGAATAGGCTCCGAAAGTACTGAACCGATTTGAATAATTCTTTCACTGTTGGGAAGCTACACTATCCCCGGGTGACATAGGCTATATTATATTTTCAAAAAAATTAGGGATCCTTACTAAATCTCCAATAATGTAACCCAAGGTGTAAAAAAAATACCTAAAATATTCATTACATCGCGTGCGCTGCGAAAACTATTGATGATAGAATAAAAAAATGTACTACGACTTTGCAGAGCACATTATTATTTACAAAAAGTGTCGCGATACCATATGTCTAACTATTATAGTTATGCCACAATAAGTGTTTTTCTATTTTAATTTTTTTATTGAAATGCCGCCGCTATAAATGTCTCTCTATTTGTATCTTGGTATTAATCATTATCAAAATAAATTACTTCATATCCAAGACTGCTTCAATACCTTTATATAACTTTTTGAATTATTCAATTCGGACATTCCATTCAAAAGATATCACGAGTTTAAAAATATAAGTATTAGCAGAAAAATCACGTCACGGGTACGGGCCGTACGGCAGGGAGTCAATCTCTTTGCGTGTGGCTCAGTGTTTGACGGTAGGGTAGGGTAGGGAAGGGGGAAGGGGGAAGGGGGAAGGGGGAAGGGGGAAGGGGGAAGGGGGAAGGGCAGGGTAGGGTAGGGTAGGGTAGGGTAGGGTAGGGCAGGGCAGGGCAGGGCAGGGCAGGGCAGGGCAGGGTTCGATAGGGTAGGGTAGCACAACAGGGTAGAGTAGGATAGGGTAGGGTAGCACCACAGGGCAGGGCAGGGCAGGGCAGGGTTCGATAGGGTAGGGTAGCACAACAGGGTAGAGTAGGATAGGGTAGGGTAGCACCTCAGGGTAGGGTAGGATAGGGTAGGGTAGCACCACAGGGTAGGGTAGCACCACGCGAACGAAGTCGCGCCGGGCAGCTAGTATTATATATTTATATTGCTTACTGCTTCTACAATATATTATGTACTAAGCAAAGTTTTTTTTTACTTTATTTGAAATCAATTTGAAATACATTTTCAAGATTCGATAAGCCGAGACTAAGAACACATACTAAAAAGGTTCTATATTAAATAGTAAACATGGAGCGATGGAACCTTAAACCTCCACGGAGACGAATGTACTTTTTCACTTCCACATTCAAAGTTGGTCTCTGTGTGCGAAGTTACAATTTTCGCGCTCACTCAACCTTGAGCGAGGCGGGGCAGGCGGGGCATTAGCGGGGGAAAAATTAGATTTAACCCCGACACCGTCGGGAGAGGTTTTACCTACACATCTATGTCCCTTCTAGCCATTCCTCCCCACCAGTTTATCCGTTTTATATTTTCTCTCGGCCACCAAGAATGAAGCTAGTATATTTCTTAATTTGAGACAAGGGAAGCGGAGTGTGATGTACATAGTTGGCTTGTTTTTGTTTTAGTCGAATTTTATTAGTTTAGTATTCTTTTGTGACCCTTAGAAAGAGGCCGACTTTTTAACTGGCAGTTTTCTTCATTCCGTTTTATTAGTTTACTTACGATATATTTAGTAATCTGAAAGAACTTTTATCTCTAAGTAATTCAACGATTTTAGTATGTTGATATGAAATGGTAAGAATGATAAATTATAGTGTAGCTATCTATAACCAGTGAACGCGAATGGAACAAAGGGAAATTAACTCACAAATTGCGAAAGTCGTGGCACAATGCAATTTATTTAACCAAAAACCGTCGCCAACCTGCATAATTGAAATTTTCAGGTGCAAAGAAAACAATTTGGAAGCAAATTAACATTTACGCAATAACAGATTCACGGGAGGTTAAAGTACCGGCCCCGCACCGCGCACCGCGCACCTCGTGTTTACGACCTGCCCTTTGTTCACCAACTAAAAGGGTTAACTTAAACATCGTAGCACTTAACCCTAGAATACTCACGCCCGCTACGTGCGAACATATGCTCAACAATATTTTTACCCCGCTTTTAGACCGGGCGCCACATTGTTTTATAAACGCAACCGTGGTTTTTTCCTTTTAACACTAACACCCGGAAAAGTTATGTAGCGTGTCACTACATAAAAGCAGATTCTGCATATGGAAATGAACTTTACCTACAATCTACAATTTTAATTTGTACACAATTTAATATAAAGTTAAAATGTGGAGTAAATTGCAGTATTTAAAACTTAGAATTATACATCTGATAATTAGTTTTTCAACACACTCGCTCGTAAAGTGACATTTATTGCACCGTTTTTAGTACCTAATGCAGCTTATTACGCACAAGTGCTTTTTACTTTACATTTCATTATTTTTCATTATAATCTTGCGCGCCATATTTGTTAACGTTCTCATTGTGTGGTTGATTATTATTAAAAAATCAACTTTAAAAAATACAAGTCTGTTTTTTTCCTCGCAAGAGTGTTGGAAATCGTCGTATGACACGCGTGTGCATTGATTATTACACATGTATCATAATGTACTATTACGACGTGAATTATCCAATTGAATAAACTTCTGAAATCATATTCGATTAATTTAACCTTAATAAAGTAATTCACGTTGTATTTAAAATAAGTTTTATTTATTTCAATTGTCACATTAGCCTACATAAAACGTTTTTGTCATTCTATGTATTTGGATTTTTTTTTCAGAACAATAAAACATACAATTATATTATTATACTTATCGCTAGTGTAAACTAATATTATATTAAAACCAAGTAAATGGAAACTAAATTCTCAACCACACCACGTCATATAATGCTGTTCGTGTTTGCTTAATTATAAACCGAGTAGGTATCATGTTAATAACCTCTGGAGTTAATTCAGGAATGTTTAAAGAAACATCTATGGAGGAGTAGGGTTTAGAATTAAACGGCGTATCACCTTGTACGTCTTAGGAAGGGATTACTTACTTATTTAATTTCACGGCTCACTGAACAAGATCCAACAGCAGGACAGACGATTCGTTAACTAGACTTTAACAAAACTTGTCGGTAGGTACTTATTATTACATAGACAAGTTCATTATATAACTTATTGAAGAATACCTGGTAGTCTTGATTATTTTTCAACACACTCGCGCGTAAAGTGACATTTATTGCACCGTTTTTAGTATCTTAATGCAGCTTTTCACGCACTTGTCCTTTTTACTTTACATCACTGCACAGTTTTAAGATAAGTATAGATTAAGTTAAGTTTGTACCTAAATGCAATTGATATGTGTGAAGTCGAACATTTAAAGAAAAACGTGCGCGCCCTATTTGTTAACGTTTTCATTGTGCGGTTGATTATTATCAAAAAATCTAGTCCAAGAAATACAAGTCTGTTTTTTTCCTCGCAAGTGTGTTGAAAAACTTCGTATGAAACCGGTGTGCATTGATCATTACACTCTCGGCTCTCAATACGAAAAGAAACATACTGAAATTTTAAATCTACTATATACTAATTTATCTGAATCTAAACAAGATTATTACAATATCACCAGATTTACGAAAAGTAATACACCAAGATTCATTTAGTCCGTAAGAAGGTAATCTCATTAAAAGGACATATTTTTTCATTCCATGTAGACATGGAATGAAAAAATATGTTTCAGCAAATAATAACCACAATCTCCAATACACTATACTATACAATAGACAATACGGGGTCCACTTGTTTACGCAGGATATAAAAGGAGGTTATATTGTAGACATGGTTTGCGTCGATAACGTTTGATAGAGCTACGTACGGTTACTTTTTCTATCGTAGAACTACGTTTTTAATATAATATAAGCTCATGGAAACGATGAAGTTGGAAATAAAAATACTGTAATACTTTTATGACAAGCATATATTTATGTAGAGTATGGTAAAGTTGATATTAAAATTCTTGGCAACTACATAAATAAGCTATTGACATTTCTTTGTAGGTATTTATTTTTCGTAAAAATTTAAATAAGTAAGGCGTCGTCCTAATTGGCGACGATCGTACGATCAAACGATGCGATTTCGTCGCACGATCGCGCTGATGTTCCTGTGCTCGCTCGATGACTTGCGAGCTTCAATTAGGACACTCTAAAGAGTTTTGTGTATTTAATCTCGTCGTGCCACGAAATCGCATCGTTTGATCGTACGATCGTCGCCAATTAGGACGACCCCTAATAGGAATAAAACATTTTTTCTGGATAAATTACAAGCTTTGCTTTACTGTATTCATGCTTTGACTCTTCAATTTATATGAAAAATATTTGAAGCATTAAACATGCATCATACAAAATAAAATGTTTTCTTTGACTTTAATTTCAGTTATACCAATTCTCCATTTATCGTGTACGCCCGCGCCGCTTTGTTTGCACATGAACAGTATGAGGTGTGACAGTGACGTGGGTGGAACGTGCGGAAGACGGCAAGGGAACCGACATCCTATATTATGTTAAGTATACCTTTCGGCGAACACCGTTTACCCTTCGCAATAGCTACACAAAAATATTTTGTAAATATCTTGAAACGGACTTTGAATTATGGACTTGATTGATGTGCCGTCGATCAATCGATTTAGTTGCGTAGAATGAAGTTTTTTTATGACAAAAGGTCGACGAGCAGGCCACCTGAAGGTATGCAGCTGTCGTCTCCTATGGACATTAGCAGTGCCGGGGATTGGTAATCTTTACAAAGCCAAGGAAGCAACTAGCGCTCAAATGCCACTCGTCGGTAAGTGCTTGGCAACAGATTTTCAAATTGATAGTAATAGCCTGCCAGGCGAGTACTACTGGTTACTCTACACCGTGCTATGATTCCCTTACAGCGAGAATCGAGCTCCATTTTCCATCACTGACAGCACATGCTCATTATAGGATTCAAACTCGTGACCTTCGTCATGGCGTGCGACGTATCTACCATTGATTACTACTAATGTACCTAATCATCGTTTCAGACTTCACAATAGTTGAGGTAGTCGGTGCAAAATTATAAACTTCTTTACCTTGACGTATTATCTATACTTGGAGAATCTGTGCAAGATAAATATTGAGAGCATAGTAGGACTAGCTATAAATTACATATATTTTAAACTATAACTTAATAACTTTACTTAGTAGAGTACTCGTACGACTATACAGTTCACGCCAATTTATACACCGTAAGTGCTTTTTCAAATTCCGCGTCGCTGCCTGTACAATTAATTGCAGCATTACGTCCCAAAGTGGAACAGTATTGTTTCGAAAAATTATTCCGGTTAGAAAGAGCTTTACTGTACGATGTTTTTTGCTTAACCTATCTCTATCAATAATTTTTAGTAATGAAGGAACGTGTAATATTCAACGAAATCTTTCATTTACAATTCCAAAAATAAATGTAGGTTAAACCTAGTACATATTTTTTTCATCATTCATCATCATTTTCCGTGGACGCTCAGACTGTGGAATGAGGTCCCCGCCGTGGTTTTCCAAAGGGAGTATTGAGTTCTTCAAAAAAGGTGTAAAGCGATTTTTGCAGGATAGGCGCGAGTGATACCCTTTGTGTTGCAAGCGTCCATAGGCTACGTTAACCGCTTACCATCAGGTGGGTCGTATGCTTGTATGCTAAATTGGTGTTATAAAAATAAATTTGTGTAATATGTTAAGTATTCATTATAAATACTTACAAGATTGTTTCACCAGCTGTCCTCCGCGATTTCATCCGTGATTCCGGGATAAAAAGTCTATTATGTAAGGAAAAATTCAACAGATGTCACTGGCAACACCAAAAGGCTCGTCTCGCCTCCATATTGCATTGGGTTCCTGAGCACACAACTGTTAACGACCTTGTACTTGTATCTATTGAGTTTTATTAAATTTAGATAATTAAATTAATTTGTTTTCTCTGAGTTCTCATAATTATAACACTCGGGTCGGAGATAATGTAGCTTCCTATTAGTGAGAGAATTTTTCGAATCCGACTGGTAGTTCCAGATAATTGCGCGTTTAAACAGGTTTATTACCCTATCCTATCCTATAACTATTATAAATGCCAAAGTGAGTTTGTTTGTTACGCCTTCACGCCTCAACTCGTTGACGGATCATCATTAACTTTGGCATGTAGATAGCCTATGGTGTGGAGAAGGACATAGAGTACTTTTATCTCGGGAACGCGGGTGAAACCGTGGAGGACAGCTAGTATTAGTATAGATTGAATAGATTTTCATACTTTAAATATATTCTAATAGCCTGAATCGACATAACGACATCCTAAATTAGGTACGGCAGTAAAACAAATTCCAATTTATTTATGAAAACATAGGATACATTAGGCTGGAACTTTAACCCGTGCGTGTGGAATTTCTGATGATAAAACCACACCGCCATAATTGATATTTAAGTCTAGTCGAACCACAACACATTGCACGCGCATAAATCTACGCGCATATATTTTGTGAACTTGCGATGAATGTTGCTGAGCGGGAAAATTAGTTCTGCTTTTTCGTTTCTTTCGTTGTTTTGACAATAACTATAAGGTAAAAAGCAACAAAACTAATATTTTTAAAATACATTTTGTTCGATTTAAATATAATTTCAAACGATTACACATAAACGTGATGCCGATGGTGATAAAAGAAACATGAAATCCCGACCACCCCTCGTTTTCCGGAATACACTTGACCCGCCCGCGCCGCACCCAATGCTATGTTCTCAGTTCTTTACATTTATATTTCCTCCATTCCTTTTCTAATGGAAAATGTGTCGAGAACTTTCTATTACGTGCTTATGCCGAGAAAAGTACAAATTATTTTCATAAATGTACCAACAGAATATTTCCATCTGCTTTCGTAGTAATTATTCTAGTGTAACAAAGATCCGTCCGTCTCATCCATCCGAGATCCAGAGAAAAAACCTTTGTTACAGACAATTAGCTGCAGCGATGAGGAATTAATTCCTTTCAACTGCCGAGCTATGTTCCAAATATTTTTTCTGTAATCTTTAAAAAGTACATACATTTAAAGATGGTTAATGTTTGTAGAACCTGGGGTTTTACCGCGTAACTTTGGTGGTAATTGTAACGAACACCATTAATGAATTTCATCATGGAATTTTTTTTTTTTTTAGATATGAAACCTAATTTTGTCGAGAATTTAAACTTGATGTCACATTCACTGACAAATCGTAATAAGCTCGCGTACATTTGGATCCCACCAAAAACATTTTCATGTAAAATGTTGCCAAGACGACGTGAGCTAGAGTTTGTGAAGCTAGGGCTTGTAGAGTTTGGGCGTGTAGAGTTATAAGCTTGGCTCTACATGAGATCTATAACTTTTTGTCAGTGCGAGCCATATGGTCTCGTCTTGGCAACATATTACATGAAAATGTTTTTGGTAGGATTTCACTTCTTTTTGTAAGTTGCTTATGACAATATTTTGTATTTTTTTTGGGTCGTAAAATTTCCTATTTTGAGAGTTTTTTGTATCTTTTGTGTACTAATACAAGCTTACATACTTAATTTCAGCTTTCTAGGATTTCAGGAAGTACCCTAAGAGTTTTGATGATCATCAGTGAGTCAGTGACGAAATCGCGGTTTTTAGATATCAATAAAATCTAAACTTTAAGAGCTATGTAATTGAAACTTAATATGTTTAATAAGGTCACTATGGACATCATATCTCGAGAATTTTGTTTATGTGGTAAAATCCAAACCCAAGTTATGAGGGTTCAAAAATACGATGAAGCGCTTCGAGAAAAGGTAGATAGTGCCTTTGCGCTTCGCTTGCCTCGCCTTGGCGGGAGGCACTCCCGTGCCAGATACATTGCCGATTTTAAAATCGCTCACTTCACTAGTACAAAGACAAGGCGTGCAGTTTTGCCAAATTTTTCATCACAAGCATGTCTGTTCTGTCAAATCTGTCATGAAACCCGAATCCATCCTCTTATACAATACCGCCACAGCGATGGTTTCTTTACCACGTTTAGCGCTCGCTCGCTAAAATGCACTTTGGAAATTTCAACATAAATCCTTCAATTATTTTAAAGCTCCCTTGGATTTGCAATGACTTCAGGATTCTCTAAAACTCATTCGTATATTGGGATCTGGATCACCTCATTGTTTTATTTTATATCCATTAGTGTATCTATCTATTTGATGTATTTCTATGTTATCTCTCAATATCTTCATACCCTCACTCGACAATAACCTTAACGTTTGCAATAATTGGCCATTTATAAATGAATTCCAAGAAATAATGACCATCTTGTCGCCAAAGATGCGCCATCTTATCGTTCCTACTCTGATAAATAATATCTTGAAGCAAGTTTTAAATTTTCTCACATAGGTACCGCAGCCAAATAACTTTCTGTTGTGTTCCTGAATGTGACTAAGGTTGCCAGAGCTTATTGGGGAGGGGGGAAGGATCGGTAACGCGTGAGTCCCTGTGTGTTGTACATGTGGCTACAGTAACTGCTTACCATCAGTCGGGCCGTACGCATGTTTACCGAATTAGTCGTATAAATAATAAAACTAAAAAAAACAATGCAATCAAAACCATCTACGCCATTGACTTATATATTACCTGATCTACGCTAAGCTAACGTGAACTTCTGATAATTAGTATTGTATAATATTGTCAAAGGGATAGGTACCACGTTTCAGTTTTATCAGTACAACGGGGCTTTACAAATAGACCGGCAGACGTTTTGAGTGTTATCAGCGCGGAACAAGCCCTGTCTCAACGAATAGGTACGAGATAAACTAGTCCGAGCGCACAATACCTTTTGTAATGTCACTCAATGGCTCTCCTGCCGTTGCAGCCATACTTAATACGTATGTGTGCGTCATATGACTGGTTTTATGCATTCAATGTCGCTTTGTCTGCCATTGTCGCAGTTCTGACCACTAGATCTTGGAATATGCGCGCCATTGTAAAGTCCTGAGGTTTTAAATTAACCTTTCAGTTCCATGGCGCTGCGCATCACGGCATTTGAGCAACTTATCTCTTAATCTGCATCTGAGTGGTATATAAATGAGGACTCGTATATACTAGCATCGCTTTATTTTATTTCACCTCGGAAAATCTTGGCATTGACATTTCTAGCGACTTTTTGTTCCGTAATCATGCAGAAGACAAGGTTAAGCTGGCATCCAAAAAGCTAGGAGTGCTGAACAAAGCGAAGCAGTACTTCACATTGGGGCAAAAACTGCAACTTTACAAGTCGCAAGTAGGCCTCATATGGAGTACTGCTGTCATCTATGGGCGGGGCGGGGCACCTGGATATCAGCTTGATCCTTTAGACTCGGTTCAGCGACGTGCCATCAGAATTGTCGACGATCCCGATCTCACAAACGGTTTAGAGCCCCTCAGTCTGAGGAGAGACTTTGCCTCGTTATGTGTGTTCTACCGCTTGAACAACGGTCAGTGTTCTTTAATATCGTTTGACCTGATGCCCTCGGCTACCTTCCACCATCGCAACTCTCACTATCGACGGGGAGATCATTCTCACACATTGAACCCAGAATTGTTTCGAACTGTGCGTTCTCAAAGAAGCCTCCTTCCCTGGACGCTCAGATTGTGGAATGAGCTCCCCGCCGTGGTTTTCCCAATTACTACAGCATGGGGTTCTTCAAAAAGGGTGTGAGATTTCTGCAGGGTCGGCAATCGGCAACGCGCGAGTGACCCTGGTGTTGCAAGCGTCCATAGGCAACTAACTAGGCGGTAACTGCTTACCATCAGGCGGGCCATGCTTGTTTGTTACCTAAGTAGTATAAAAAAATGGAATTAAAATGTCTTAATAGATCTTTTCAATAGATGAGTTTAACAGCCGGTAGTTAATTAGATTAATATATGATTTGTATTTAAATAAAATAGCGTACATGATACGATGATACTCATTAGGTACTCTAAATATGCCATACTGACATGCCCAAATTATATTCTAAATACCATAAAGTTAACTGTTGAGGTTTCATATTTAAATCATCTGCAGAAATATTAAGTTACAGTACTTTAAATGTCTTATGAAGTAATTGTCATAATAACTATAAACTTCTCTCAGAGATAAGTTATTTAGTAATTAACTAAGCTAGTAAACAATGTTTAATGAAATACAATTTGCGATTAGGCCTTAGGGGAACATGTCTAGACGTGCAGGAAATCAGTTTTCCGTAGCCATCGCCGATGATGCCGCGCGCCGCGCCGTCGCGTCCGTTGGTGCAGCCGTACGCCTCATTTTATAAAACCGACAGGTAATAACATTGAAGCTTTTAGTGATTTTAATAACAAAGATATACCAGTAACATTTTCTGAAAGTAGGTAACATAATTCTCTTTTCTTTTATATTTGTGACTCATCACGCATAAACAGTTGAAGAGATCTGGCACACAAATAGAATAAGTTCTGAATTAACGCATAATAAACATAGGCTTGGCTTGGCTAAGCTGGTTCCCATTACAGTACAGCATGGGGTTCTTCAAAAAGGGTGTGAAGAGATTTCTGTAGTTTCGGCAACGCGCGACTAACACCCCTGGTGTTGCAAGCGTCCAAAGGCTACGGTAACCGCTTCCCATCATGGGGGCCGTATGCTTGTTTGCTAACTACTTAGTATAAAATTTACCTACTTATTCATAACTTATTCATAACTTAAAATACTTAAGTAAGTATATTATAAATAACTCTAAAAGCATTTAAATTCAGTCACTTAAAGACCGTTCTAAACATATATGTCTTGTGCAGCGCTTACTGACATGCAACTATACTACTGATATTTTAAATGAACAAATGAAAACATAAAGTGCTCTATGCAACTGCGGCTCGCTTGCAGGTGTACTGTGTGTGCTAACGAAACTTAGACGACGGGTCCTCCTTTCTGAATGCATCGCGCGCTTTGATTAATTGCATCAACACGAAGCTTTTAATTTTTCAAAAGTGTCACGCAAGCCAAAACCAGTGCTGCTGTGATATTTCTAAAAAGATCTATATGGTCAAGCAGAAAAAAATCCTCATTGTTTTTTATTTCTTTAGAAACACCTCTCAAATCGAGGAATCTTTCATTCCATAAGCAACAATAATTGAAGCTGCACGTATGCCTCTGCCTAGATCCGTTTCATAGTACTTATTTACAGCCTTACCTTTCAACTCTACATACTGCTTCAAAAATACTTATTACAGAATGAAGAAAATATTTTAGGTTATTTATAAATTTTAATAGCCCTACTTATGTTTCATACATAATTCCTAACATGGGAGATGCAAATAGAAACAAGTGTCAATTCATCAGTGCTACCATAAATTATCTAATCAAAAAACATACTTATGTAGCCTATGTACATGATCAAAGTTTTTTTACATTGAATATTAAAGCACTATAAATAGACGATAGGTAGGTAGAAATAACCGTCAGTATAATAAAATAAAATTACATGTTTATTGGAGAGGAAGCGAACGTTTTGAAGACTTAAATAAATAAATGTATCTGTGCTCGCTTTACCGCATTATTACAGGGAATACGATCTGTATCACCAACCCTCAATGGAGCACAATGCCTCGACGACGCGTAATCGCCTTTCTGGATCATATTGAAAGAAAATAATGAAACTTTCCTCCTATAACCAAGAGGCATGAAGAGAATGTATTGCGTGACAAGAAATCCACAAGTGTGTATGTGTGTGTAAATACTGGCGTTTTCATTAACCGACGAAAAAACGGAGGAGGTTTACAAGTCGACGCGTATATTTTTTTTTTTTTTTATGTATGATCACGCATAACTTTTGACAGAGTAGTCCGATTTTGATAATTCTTTTTTTATTGGATAGGGTATACCTCGAAGATGGTCCCATATAAATATGGATAAAAAATACCTACCCTAAGGGTGGGAAAATAGGGATGATTTATTGTTCATTCACAGATTTTAATGTTGAGTTGTGTATTACATCAAAAGAAATCAAAAATTGAGCATGTAGTAATTAGTAGAGTATAGCCACAAAAAATTATATAATAAAAACTTTTTAACAAAAAAATAACCCACCGAAAAAACTGAAAAGCAAAAAATAATTTTGAATATAACTTGAATTTTATAAGGTTTTGCAGTCGGGGACAAACCAATAACCTACGTAGATATATAGTAGTTATAAACTACCAGAAGACTAAGGTCATGCACATACACTCTGCTCGTCTTAAATTAACTAGAAAACCTAACATCTTATCACATAGTCACCAATGCCTACATCATAATGCGGTAAATTGTGAGTGCGAGTTCTTGGAAGTAGTAAATCAACATACCTACTTAGGCCTCATTATAGACAATAATTTGAATTGGGGACCACATGTAAACTATGTTTGTGGTAAACTTAGGGCTATACTGGCCAAACTGGCAATTTTAAAATTTAAAGTACCATTCAGTACACTAAGGATGCTATATATGTCTATCTATGGTAGAACCTACCAAACATATATAGAGAACATATATAAATTACAAGTGAGTCTGCTTAAAACCATTGTACCGAATAAGATAAGAAAAACGTGTAAAAATAAGGATGAGGATTTGTTTAATTATTGTAATGTTATTAGCATTCATAATAAGTTTAAAATTGCACTGCTTTGTGATGAAATTCATAAAATAGAATTCCTAAAAAAGAGAACTAGACTGGCACATTTACGTCAACTATCCTACTTACCTAAATATGTCTTACCTGAATTTACTAATGTTTATGGCAAAAGAACTTGGGAGTACATTCTGCCAGAAATTTTAAATGGCTTACCTGAATGTACTTATAATAACGTATGCGGAAATCCCTATAAATGTAAGTTACTTTTAAAATCATTTTTCTTACCAACAAAGACCCACACTACAATGGAGGATGGCATTAAGTAACTATGTAACTAGTAAGTAGCTATCTATTAAGGTTTTTTATATTGTTATATAACAATATAAAAAACCTTAATAGATAGCTATACTTAATATACCTATATAGGTATATTCTTTTTTTGTCTTCAAGCGACGATATTAAAGCGACAGATAAACCTGGAAAGGTTTTCGCTCGCTATTTACAGGCTTTTTATAGTGTATGTACACTGGAGTGTTTTCTTTTTGAGTTGTAAATAAATTAAAAAAAAAAAAAAAAAAAAAAAAAAAGATATGTATTTTTTTTGTAATATTTGTTAAATGTTATGTTTGTCTAATAAAAAGGAAGCTAAGCAATATTTCTAACGCAATTCATTTTTTCGAATTTAAAGCTAGGGCTCTACCGCGTAACTTTGGTGGTAATCGTAACGAACACCATTAATTATTTCATCCAATGATGCGCACGCAGTATGTCGCGACGATGACCATTCGTGGGCCCTGATTGGAAGTAATTCATTAAGGCGCAGACTCCTCTCCAGCAGATTTCAGTTTTCACCCTTGCGCCACATTTTCACATAATATTAGCGGAAATTACCGGAACTAAGCAAACAAAAAATACTAGCTCCCTCTATTTAGAAGTGCGTCATTGCAAGCAAACAATAAAACGTGACAAACCGCCATCTATACATTTCCGCGAGAACGAAGCTGTTTGAATTGGACACAGTAAAAATGTTAACAGTAGACAAACTGTAGACAAACATTTAAAAATATAAATTCTGAAATACCTTAAAAAAAACTTTTGACGGGCCAGTTGGTGTAGTTTGTTAAGATTCCACGACGCCGCCGATTGTATGTTCAATTCCCACCAAGGATATGCATCTGTGTGCATGAACACGTTTGCATGCCCCGAGTCAGGGTGGAATTATGTATATTAAGTACTAGCAACCCGCCCCGGCTTCGCACGGGTACAATGTCATAATGTGGTGACAGTGGAGCGATTTGCGCGGCAGCCCACCCGGTCACGGTATCGCGTATAAAAAGTGTGGCCGAATGGGTTCACTTTAACGGAACATAGTTGTGACGTATGGCGTCTTTTCTATGCGTAGTAATAATTTTCTATCTGATGGTTAAAACTGCATCGAAATACATTGCGTGGTTTAGAGTTAGCGGATAAACAGAGACACAAGCTGACGCGGAAAACGAATTCGGAGAATACAGGCTGTGACAAATGGACAGACAGGAGAGGACCTCAATCGAGATATTAGATGTTATTTGACAAATAAACAGGTTTTCTTCCACCACTTTTTACAATAATTGTAGAATTTCTCCATAAAATGCCCTCTACTTTACCTACCATTTTTATTCATCATTATCATATCAGCCTAAGGATATCCACTGCTGAACATAGGCCTCCCCTATTAACTTCCACTTCAAGCGGTTTCGGGCCGCTTGAATCCAGCAGCGCCCAGTAACTCTGACCAGGTCGACGGTCCACCTGGTGGGACATCCACGTACGGTGTCCCCTTCCAGTACGTGGCCGCTCTCGAGAACCTTCCATCCCCATCGGTTATCGGTTCTTCGAGCGATGTGGCCTGCCCATTGCCACATCAACATACTAACTCTACGAGCTATATTAGCGATGGGCGACTGTTAAAAAAAAAGTTATCGAAAGAATCGACAATTGTAAAACTTTACATTCGATTGTCGATTCATTCGTTCTAACGAATAAACAATCGAATAACAATCGACCTTTCGAATGAAAATTGACGCACGCCACGCAGGTTGCAATAGTATGCACAATCGACGGGTGAGCGCGGGGGCGAATAGATTCATTCATTCGGCGGGTGGACAGCCAGCGCACGGCACAGGCCACGCGCGGTGCCGCACGAAGCGTATTATGAACAATCGAAAGAAGTCAATTGTTATTCGAATGATTCGAATTAATTGGACAATCGAATAATTCGATTGTTTTTAGTAACAATCGCCCATCGCTAAGCTTTATCGAGAATTTTTGTTCTCCTACATACTTAAGTCCTCGTTTCGGATCCTGTTTCGTAGTGAAATTCCGAGCATAGCTCATTCCATAGCTTGCTGAGTGACTCTGAGCGTATTTATTAGACCAGCAGTGAAAGACCACGTCCGTGTTCCGTATTTCATCACTGGTAACACGCACTGATTGTAAACCTCTGAGGTATTCTGGACTTGAAGATATGGCGTAGCTTCCCGAACGCTGTTTTTTTTATTTTATACAACTTAGTCGGTAAACAAGCATAATTGTGCCTCGAAGAGGGGGCTTAGCAGCGAGCTCTGCGCCGAAGTGGGGACTGATCTCTCGCTGCCGAGCATGGTTAGCGCTGTGGTTGAAAGCGAGAGATCGTGGGACGCACTCCACTCCTTTTGCGAGCGAGTTATGCTCGCTAAGGAGGCGGCGGAACGTGACAGGGAGGACACTACCACCCTGGCTATCCGCCGCAGGAGGACCGGGCGTCGGAGGGCGGCTTTTTTAAGCCACCTTCCCCCAACCCTGGGCCCAAGGGTGGCGGAATCGGGGGAGTCTGCCGCCCATCAACATCGCGCCCGAGTAGTGGAGCTACTCAGGAGGAGACAAGAGCTCCGGTCTCTGCCGCCGACGAAGAGGCGGCCTCCGATCAGGCCCTTAACCTTGTAGCGACATCTATATCAGCCATCTATCAGTAACACCGAGGTAGTTCACACACGGAAAGATAGATGGCGTGGCGCCACATTATCCTGCATCGCGCCTAAATCCTGCATCGCGCTGGCGAAGTTTTCTCGAGAATCTGCATATATACAACTGTCCGACATGTACAGTTGGACCGCGGTCCCCAGGCACGATGACCCAGCCTGGCGGAAGATCTTCCCTTTTAAATGGAGGTGTCATCCACCTTGCACCTCCATATTGGTGATCCCGACGTGATGGATGGGAATATTTCCAACCCTCCAAAATCACGGAACATGCAGTAGCACTTCTGAGCAGATTCTCCAAGCTCATCACTCCCCACCGGCAAGCAGTCACACAGCAAGCCAACTTCGCCTTAATCAGGTCCATCGCAGCCGACTCACCGTGCTTCCTGGTCCTGCAAGGCAACACTGCGACTAAGCTCCTCGCCCGCACAGTCCACCGCAGCACACGCCCGGATCATCTCTCCGGCGTGGCGGTTTCTACATTACGTGGACCAGCCGGCTCAACCTGTCGCAGCATCTGCGCTCCGTCTCGACTCACCGTAGACTTCGAGCAGCACTGGCACTTGCAAGCTTAACGCAACGACGCAACAACAGATCGACCTCCGGTCTAGGAAGGGAGTGATGTAGCGACATCTATATCAGCCATCTATCAGTAACACCGAGGTAGTTCACACACGGAAAGATAGATGGCGTGGCGCCACATTATCCTGCATCGCGCCTAAATCCTGCATCGCGCTGGCGAAGTTTTCTCGAGAATCTGCATATATACAACTGTCCGACATGTACAGTTGGACCGCGGTCCCCAGGCACGATGACCCAGCCTGGCGGAAGATCTTCCCTTTTAAATGGAGGTGTCATCCACCTTGCACCTCCATAACCTTAACCATCATAACCCTTCCAGTTCAAGAGATTGAACACATCCTCCATTGCAGTGGTAAAGAGTTTCGGGGAAATTACGTCACCCTGTCTTTCATCCTTCTGCAACTGGATTGGTCTCGTACTCTCGTCCTGTATTCTGATTGACATAGTGGCTTTGCTGTACAAAGACCTTCAACAATTCGATTATAGCGATAGTCGATTTAGCACCGCTTACTAAATCGAAGGCTTTTTCATAGTCCACATACACCAGGCATAACGGCCGATTATACTCCTCAGTCTTCTGTATAATTTGGCGAAGTATATGTAGGTGATCTATGGTACTAAAGCCTTCACGGAAACCAGCTTGTTCGGGAGGCTGGAAGTATTCAAACCTACGTGCAAGACCATTCGTAATGACTCCCGAAAACAACTTATAAACGTGGCTTAGGAAGGATATCGGGCGGTAGTTCTTCAATAGGGCCTTATCGCCTTTTTTGAAGAAGAGCACCACCATATTTCCTCTCCATACTTCTGGTGTTATAACTACAGGGCATGAATCTCGGTATATCGGATCATCGCTATATCGGAATTCTGATATTACAATTTACAATCCGATACTGAGTGATCCAATTATATCGTAATATCGGAATCAGTAAAAAAAAAACTATTTGGGTTTTAAAATAAAGCTATTGAGCTATTTATTAATTATAATTATGTGCAGTTTATAAGGAATATGTGCAATTTATAATGAACATTTCTAATTCTGCTATTGAGATCCAATATTGAAAATCAATATCGGAATTAAAAACCTACCGATATTACATACACATACCCTAGTTGTACCTTCCTGTATAACGGAATTAAATAGCTTCTGGAGGACTACAAGTCACGGGTTTCCATCCGCTTTCAGAAAATCTGTTGTATTTCCGATTTTACTACTTCGTTATTCTACATCGTATTATCTTTCAAATAGTAAAAATATCGCGTTTATAACTAAATCTGAACATTTCCTATCAACTGTTAAAGAATGACAACAAAAGTTATTCTAATTTTATTACTACAAAACTGTGCCTGGCCGCTGATTGGCTGAAAAAGCTAAGCTACCGGTGGTTAGGGCTGCAGAAATAGGAACCTCCTCCCAATGCGAGCCGTATCGAGGATTACTGCCGAGAGGCTCGAGGCTTTCGGCCATCAGGCCATTGGCCGATACGACAATCGGCACAATGATAGCCGAGCTCACTAATAGTAATTGTAAATTTACGATGGGTTCACATTCCAACTAACCGATTCAGTAAGTAGTAGAACATCGAACAATTAACCCAAAGAAGCGTAATGACGTTGATTTTGCTTGCAATATATTCCGCCAATTTGCCACCATTGACAATGCGCTCTGATTGGCCAAGTCAAGAACACACGATGAAGTGATTGATCCTTACAGTTCAAAATCAGTGACAAATCACGACTAGTTTCGGAATCAGATTGCTCGGTATAAATTCTGTAAGGGTTGTTCCTCGATGTAGTAGAAACTTAGTCAACGTAAGATGTGTAATATTTTCCTTACTGGTACTAATTTTACTGTGCCATTGACACTTCACGACTAAGCGACTGGACCACAATAATACAATGAATATAAAGGTATATCGGCTCGACTCGATGACTACAGATGACTCGATGACCGCAGTAGTGACTGGCACGCCCGCCCCGACCTCGGGGCACCTACTGTTACCAGTATCAGTCAACCTACCTTCAATACCTTTTCTTTGATCTCAAAATAAACAACATTGAATGAGGTGTTATTTAATCAGGTAAGGAACTAAATAGATAATTGCTCATTAAAAATAATATATATTGCTGATTTTTCATTTTGTATGATTTGAAATAAAAAAAAAACTTTCCGGGATTTGAATCATCACTTCCTTCAGTCGGAGCCTACATTAATAACCCGCACTTTAGCCCCCTAGACTACCCAAGCCATACCCTTCATGGACGAAAATAAGTATTAGTCTCTGTCAGTACCACGACATGGCTCGATGACAATTTTCAAAAGTATCAATCATAACAGATTTTATTTTATATATTTTTATTCATAACAAGCAAATAAAAGGCTCAATTGCCTTCATTTGACTAGCATGCATTTCCAGTGCCTTCTGAAGATATTTGATATGATTTTTTACTCATTTGAGAGGGTTTTATTTTTGTGAAAATTCTGAAAGAAAATGACAGGTCCATCTAGCAACGCGGATCGCCGCGGAATGCGAGTGAGCGCGAAGCAAAATACGCGAGTTGCAGGACAATAGAGTGCGGTATGAGGTTGATGGTGCTCGGATTGAATTTGTGTAAGCGACTTTTTTAAAAATCATTATTATGAAAAACTGAATAGCTAATTCAAAAAACTAAATCGGGCGTTTATTTTCTTATGATATGTACTATATCGATGAAAAAAATCGTATCAAAATACCTTCAGGCGTTGGATATATTTGGGAATTTCTTGATTTTCAGAGGTATGTTTGACATTTTTTTTTATCGAGGCTTTTAATTGAAATCGTGTTTTCGGCTCGGGCGATGTGTTTGTTATATCCTTAAGTATCATATATTTAAATTTCTACACCGTAGAGTTAGCAGGTTTCATATAATTTGGGCAGCAATGTAGTGTATTTTGCCCAAGTCTGCGCCTTAAACCAAACTACTGGGCCATAGACAGAACACTTATCTCAAACTACTTCTGTAAATGTACTGGATGGCAACTGCACTTTTAATATGTTAGGGTCGGCAACGCGCGCGTGATACCCCTGGTGTTGCAAGCGTCCATAGGCTACGGTAACCGCTTACCATCAGGCGGGCCGTATGCATGTTTGCCACCTAAGTGGTATAAAAAAAAAAAAAATGTTATTATTTTAATTTGCATTGATGTGATTATTTTACGATAACAACAATATTCCTATTACATGTAACAATATTTTTTTCATGGAACCCCTAGTTAATATCTATCTGACCTGTTCCTGTCCGGGTTTTGCGAAATAACGTGATGAAAGCCTATAATCCTCTTCCATTAAGCACTCATTGTGGAAACGAGCCCGCAGCTCTTTTACGAAATCATTTTTAATCATTCCCAGATTTTAATTCCGCATCAGCTATTCCCATTGAGACCGCCATATCGTTTGACTGTACAATTTATTATACCGCTAGTGATTTATGAGTTCGTATTTGTGGGTTAATATATTATGTAGGTTGATAAAAATTTAATTATTATTATATTGGACCCTATTATATTTTTATGCCTTTTGCGGTCGAGACCATGGGACCGTGAGGGTCCAAAGCTCGCCGTTTTGCTCGCACCTTGTCATCAAAATTGATCGAGACCTCCGGAGACCAGCGGGTGGAGAGCTTTTTCCGCCAATGCGTCAGCTTGGCTATCCAAAGAGGAAACGCTGCCAGCCTTCGGGGTACCTTGCCGTTAATCGGAAGCAGCGGCAGGCTTGAGATTTTTTTTATATATAGATTGTCTTTTGTACATATTTGTTGTAAATAAAAATATTCGCAGTTAAATTATAATTATTTTTTATATTTATAACGTCAAACATCCGATCAATAAAGTAAAGCTTAATTAGTTTTACTTTATAGTGCACGAGACATTAATTTTAATTTTAGATCTGATAACTTTTCTTTGACTTTTCGTTATTTGGTGAAACTGTGAGAGATAAAATTTGAGCTACACAATATGGCTCAAAAAACAATTTATATAAAGTCTCCGAATAGGAGCATAATCCCGATGCAATGCTATTTCCGATGTATCAAATAATCCAATGAATTTTACAAATTTATGCACCGACGCAAAGGAAGTGTATGGTATTTATGGGAACCGTTATTGATGATTCCGAAATGGAATTTTGGTTGATATAATTTTACTTCACCCGCAATCGAATACCCCGAATTGCGTTTGACTAATCGATTCTGCAAATAAAGGACGGATTTTTGGATAGTGTTTGCAAATTGTTACAGCTTTATTTGCACTAGGTTTTTCGTAGTAAAAGCAATGGCGTGGCAAATTGACGTAAAGAGAATATTTTGTTAGGAATTTATCCATTTTCTTCCATTATTTAGAGCTTTCATAATATTATGCAAGTCCATTTATGATCGAAAAATGTATTGTTATATCATAACTAGCTGCCCGGCGCGACTACGTTTGCGTGGTGTATCCAATACGTACGTAGTATATTATTTACTTTTCAACACACTCGCTTGTAAAGTGTCAATTATTGCAAAATTGAAGTCTGTTTTTTTCTTCGCAAGTGTGTTGAAAAATGTCGTATGACACTTGTGTGCATTGATTTATTACACTCTCGGCTCCCTTATCGTACCCGTATATTACCTTAATACCGCCTCGAGTGTTAATAATCAAATTTGCACACATGTATCATAATGTACTATTATTCCTACCTACCTACCTATACGCAACTTTCCGGTAGAACCTTCTACAAAGTATTAGAAATGTAAAAAAAAAGATTGAAATCGCTAAAGTCGTTCTCAAGTTATGTCGTGACCAAGGGAAACCAAGGATTTTAGAGCATAGCGTTTATTCGCTCAAAGAGCCGCTTGACTGGGGAAGTACCTCCACCTTACTGAATACCGCAGCCAAATAACTTTATGATGTGTAAAGTTGTGTTACTGCGTACACCACCATATTTCCTCTCCATACTTCTGGTGTTATAACTACAGGGCATGAATCTCGGTATATCGGATCATCGCTATATCGGAATTCTGATATTACAATTTACAATCCGATACTGAGTGATCCAATTATATCGTAATATCGGAATCAGTAAAAAAAAATCTATTTGGGTTTTAAAATAAAGCTATTGAGCTATTTATTAATTATAATTATGTGCAGTTTATAAGGAATATGTGCAATTTATAATGAACATTTCTAATTCTGCTATTGAGATCCAATATTGAAAATCAATATCGGAATTAAAAACCTACCGATATTACATACACATACCCTAGTTGTACCTTCCTGTATAACGGAATTAAATAGCTTCTGGAGGACTACAAGTCACGGGTTTCCATCCGCTTTCAGAAAATCTGTTGTATTTCCGATTTTACTACTTCGTTATTCTACATCGTATTATCTTTCAAATAGTAAAAATATCGCGTTTATAACTAAATCTGAACATTTCCTATCAACTGTTAAAGAATGACAACAAAAGTTATTCTAATTTTATTACTACAAAACTGTGCCTGGCCGCTGATTGGCTGAAAAAGCTAAGCTACCGGTGGTTAGGGCTGCAGAAATAGGAACCTCCTCCCAATGCGAGCCGTATCGAGGATTACTGCCGAGAGGCTCGAGGCTTTCGGCCATCAGGCCATTGGCCGATACGACAATCGGCACAATGATAGCCGAGCTCACTAATAGTAATTGTAAATTTACGATGGGTTCACATTCCAACTAACCGATTCAGTAAGTAGTAGAACATCGAACAATTAACCCAAAGAAGCGTAATGACGTTGATTTTGCTTGCAATATATTCCGCCAATTTGCCACCATTGACAATGCGCTCTGATTGGCCAAGTCAAGAACACACGATGAAGTGATTGATCCTTACAGTTCAAAATCAGTGACAAATCACGACTAGTTTCGGAATCAGATTGCTCGGTATAAATTCTGTAAGGGTTGTTCCTCGATGTAGTAGAAACTTAGTCAACGTAAGATGTGTAATATTTTCCTTACTGGTACTAATTTTACTGTGCCATTGACACTTCACGACTAAGCGACTGGACCACAATAATACAATGAATATAAAGGTATATCGGCTCGACTCGATGACTACAGATGACTCGATGACCGCAGTAGTGACTGGCACGCCCGCCCCGACCTCGGGGCACCTACTGTTACCAGTATCAGTCAACCTACCTTCAATACCTTTTCTTTGATCTCAAAATAAACAACATTGAATGAGGTGTTATTTAATCAGGTAAGGAACTAAATAGATAATTGCTCATTAAAAATAATATATATTGCTGATTTTTCATTTTGTATGATTTGAAATAAAAAAAAAACTTTCCGGGATTTGAATCATCACTTCCTTCAGTCGGAGCCTACATTAATAACCCGCACTTTAGCCCCCTAGACTACCCAAGCCATACCCTTCATGGACGAAAATAAGTATTAGTCTCTGTCAGTACCACGACATGGCTCGATGACAATTTTCAAAAGTATCAATCATAACAGATTTTATTTTATATATTTTTATTCATAACAAGCAAATAAAAGGCTCAATTGCCTTCATTTGACTAGCATGCATTTCCAGTGCCTTCTGAAGATATTTGATATGATTTTTTACTCATTTGAGAGGGTTTTATTTTTGTGAAAATTCTGAAAGAAAATGACACAGGTCCATCTAGCAACGCGGATCGCCGCGGAATGCGAGTGAGCGCGAAGCAAAATACGCGAGTTGCAGGACAATAGAGTGCGGTATGAGGTTGATGGTGCTCGGATTGAATTTGTGTAAGCGACTTTTTTAAAAATCATTATTATGAAAAACTGAATAGCTAATTCAAAAAACTAAATCGGGCGTTTATTTTCTTATGATATGTACTATATCGATGAAAAAAATCGTATCAAAATACCTTCAGGCGTTGGATATATTTGGGAATTTCTTGATTTTCAGAGGTATGTTTGACATTTTTTTTTATCGAGGCTTTTAATTGAAATCGTGTTTTCGGCTCGGGCGATGTGTTTGTTATATCCTTAAGTATCATATATTTAAATTTCTACACCGTAGAGTTAGCAGGTTTCATATAATTTGGGCAGCAATGTAGTGTATTTTGCCCAAGTCTGCGCCTTAATGGTGTTCGTTACGATTAACACCAAAGTTACGCGGTAGAACCCCCGGTCCCATAGTAAAAGTTGATCGTATACATGAGTACTTTACGTGGTTTCATTTAATGTCGTATTGTCGTAATAGCTTATGTTATTGGTTTGTCCCCGACTGCAAAACCTTATAAAATTCAAGTTATATTCAAAATTATTTTTTGCTTTTCAGTTCTTTCGGTGGGTTATTTTTTTGTTAAAAAGTTTTTTTTATGGGTTTATACCATTATAAATTATAAATCAAAATCATTCCAAGAAAGTGGTGCAAAATAATGAAAGAAGATTTGAAAAATGTTTTAATAATAATTACAACCTTCTTAAAGAACAATTTTTCAACACAAAATTACTAATAAATATAGAACACAAAAACACAACACGACAAATAACACAAAATAAACTTAAAACTATATCTGCTAATAACATCTATGGGCAACGTACCAACTCCTACTTGATTCCTCGTTTAATGAACAACCTCGATTTCGAAATTAAACAAAATATTACTCCCATTAACATAAAAAGAAAACTTAAACAACACCTTGTATCGAATCTTTAACATTTTTTGCCATCTGTAGATATTTCAAGTGAGTACCGTCACTCCGTTGATTTATAATCATGTCCACCGTAGATTTCTTAGTATTTTTTATTAGGACTACCTACTTATTGGCCCGCTCGATTCTTTATACTCTGGATTGGAAACCTGTAAATCATTTGTTCATACCTACTTATAGCCAATCCAGTGTGTACGGAGTGGAGTGCGGCCCTATTATATTATGTTACATGTACCTAATTTCAATTAATTTATTTGCTGCGATGTACTTAGTATTTATATTCCTACCTACTGCATGACAATGTGACGAATTGTCGATCGAGAAGTCATTCCATTTATTATAAACCTTTGTGGTTTTATTGAGAATGTCTTCATACTAATCCCTATTGTAATTTTTTTGTTTGATAATAATAAAAAAAAAAAAAAAAAAAAAATAACCGCATCGTGTCACCGTTTATCGTTTGTACATGAGAGTGTTTTCTTATTTCCTTTCGTATTGTTTCGCAATAACTTTGAAGTTGTCTTTGGTTCAAAGGCGTGTTGGAGGACAATTTTAATGAGTTCATTTGCGGAAGTCTGCCTCCCTTTTTAGGGTTCCGTAGCCAAATGACAAAAAACGGAACCTTTATGGACTCGTCATATCTGTCTGTCTGTCCGTCCGTCCGTATGTCACAGCCACTTTTTTCCAAAACTATAAGAACTATACTGTTGAAACTTGTAGATTTTTTTACATTAATTCTTCATTTTTAGGTAGATTTAAAACTACTTACTTACCTACTTAACTAATATATACAATCCCCAAGGTCACTTTGGCCTTTGGGAAAGGTTCCCATAAGGCTGGCCACATTTCCTCGTTGGATAGCAATTCCTATCCGTTGACCGAGGAAGTAGCCAGCCCTGTGGTCAGCCGTATTCTCAACAATTTTTTTTTTAATAGTTTTATAAAGCCTATGAGCATCCGAGCACCACGGCCCGAGGGTTTCTACCGCGAAGGCCGCAAAGATGTGACTATTTGACAGGCCAGCATATTTGCGGCGCTTCGCGGCTTCTGCCGCTATTGCCGCCCCACCCGCCCTCAAGGACGTTGAGGCTAAATGGGACGGAGCCAGCGTATCCACACAAGTGGCGTCCCAGATAAGTGGCCGTCCCATCTGCCACGGAATGAGCGTCAATCCATCGGGTCTCTTACCGTCGTCACGAGCCAGGCCGGGAGGTTCCAAAACGGCTGGCACGTTTATGCTGACAAGGGCCCGACGGATCACATCATTAAGGCAGGCGTGGCGGGATAAGCGGCCGGCACTCTTTGTGCAAGAGAGGCCGTGGTGGCCTAAACGGTCCACCTCGACTCCACAGGGGCAGCGGTGGGGTACAACAACGTCCGCGCCAAGACGAAGGCCGACAGCCAACCTGAATGAGTTATTATCTAATAGGGTTGCGCAGTGACTCGAAGGATAGGCATGTAACCAAAATCCAGATTCGGGTTGGGATAATGCTAATAGCCGAGCTTTTTCTGCCCTCGTTGTCGCGGAGTTTAAAAGCCAGTCTGAAACCTGGCGACAAAGAGGATCATCCCAAATCCTTTGGATGGATTTATTGGTAGGCGGTGATTCACCCGGGCAGGCCAATTGCCAGGCGGCTTCCGTTTCGCACAAGTACGCTACCTCAAAATCACGAAGTGACGGTGTGAGGATTTTACCTATGAGAGGTAGAGTACTGTGGATTGAAGATAGAAAAGCTGGAAGAACTATGCTGGAAATTTGTCTGATTCCGAGGCCGCCATGACGAATTGGGAGGGTAGCTTGTAAAAATTGCCGGTCATTTAACTGAATGTTGAAAATTTTTTGTATTTGCAGATGGATTATTTGGTCAATTTTTTCGCAAAAATGAGGAAATTTCCAGAAGGGGCTACACCTTAAAGAGTATGTAAGTTTGGGGGCAAAGAGGCAGGAACGGAGTATAAAAAGAGCCATGTGTGAGCTAATTTTGAGTAGGCGATCGGAATATTCTGAAAAACGTAGAATTTGGAGCTCAATAAATTCCGGGATTGATTCTTCGAAAACAGGGGCGCCGAGTAGGTGAAGCGAGCTCTTTGAGAGGACTTTAATGCCTGGACATATGTTGTTAAAGTCAGCAGCAATCTGGGATTCGTTTGAAATTTCAGGACTTATGTAAATTTCACATTTTGTCATATTTAATTCAAGGCCGATATCTCGAAACTTCGAAATTAAACAGGACAGGTCGCTGAGAACTGAGCTCGCTTCACCGCCTAGGCTGCCGTCATCGAGATACCACACGTTAAATTTGGAATTTAGAGCCGAAATAATGGGATGTATTGCAAGGCTAAAGATGGCCGGACCTAATGGGTCGCCTTGTTGACAGCCAACTGCAGAGAATATTTTATGATTTTTGTACATCAGGTTTGAGGGTGAGCTGTAGCACTGCCAAAGAAATGGGTCTGAATGTTGATCCTATAGCGATAGGGCGAACACCTCCATTTTTTTTTTTTAGTGCGCAAAGGTTAGCACCATAAAGAGTTGATACAACTTCAGCATTGACTTTACCTGAAAGCATAAAGTTAACGAGACGAGAGATGGACGAAAGGAGGTCATTATTTCTTCCCCCAGGAGCACCTATAATGAGATCCTTTAGGTGCTGGGGCGATATGCCGTCTAGGCCGCCAGCCGAGCCATTCTTAAAGGACATAATGGCGGCCAGGACTGCATCCTCGGAAGCTTGGAGACATGGTAGGGATGGGTTAGGTGGGTCAGGGAAGTTAGGGGAAATGGGAGCTGGTGGGTGCTTAGTTAATAGGGCTGCGAGTGTTTCGGGTGTATCTGGGGCTAAAGTGTCACTTGAGAAAATAATTTTCGCGGCACCTTTAAGATCCCCATCGTTCACTTTTGCCTCTACCACTTTGTAAATGTCTCGGGGTTTAGCAGGCCTATTTCGAAAAGCGACTTGTGATGCATCAAAATTAGTAGGGCGAGAACAATTTAATTTAATTTTAGCGGTTAGAGAACGATGTGGATCTTTTTTAGATACGTGCAGAGTAGTGAAAGCAAACAATAGAAGATTCTCCCAACTAGAAAGCGAGTTTTTGGTGACACAATCATCGATCGTCTTGGAAAGACTGGTTGCGACAGAAAACCTCGCACCTCTGGGGATTCGCTTGATAACCGGGAATGCCCACTTATGTTCGCTCAAATTGTTAGAAAGAGAAACAGCAGTGTAGTTAGAGGATGTAGGGACTGGCGAGTGGTGGATAGGTATGCTATTTGCAGATTTATGTGACTTGCCTAGGTGTATGTTCAATCCACGCTGACCTTTTAAGAATTTGGGATGGATGCAGTGCGGACATTGAATAAACTCGGGCGAAGACTGACTATTAAGTTGGCTGACGGCTTGTGAAGGGGAAGTTGACATTAAAACACAGAAAATACAGAGAACACTGAAAATAAACACAAGGCACACTTATTAAGTTTGTACAGATTGACAGCACTCGTTGTCACTGCGACGGTTGTCGGGGCGGCGCCGCGCATCGGCGCGGCAGCTACGGCGTCCTGGGCGTCCTTAGTTACATGGTAGAATAGGCTTATATGGATATAGTAGATTCTGAGATGTGTTAGGGTTCCGTGGCCGACCTGACCGGCTAGAAAAAATGCCGAATAATCTCTAGGAATGGAATAATGGCGTCTAGCCGCAACTTCTCTAGTGTGAAACCTCAAAATAATCCCATCACACATTTCACACCATCAATCAACTTGTAGATGTATTCTGTGAACCGCATCAAGATTTTCACTCAAAAATAGAAAAAAACAATTTTTGGGGGTTCCTCAACTAGAAATTAGAACTGAAACTCAAAAAAATTTTTTCATTAAACACATACGTGTGGGGTGGATCTATGGATAGTCTTTAAAAATGATATTGAGGTTTTTAATATCTTTTTTTTCTAAACTGAATAGTTTGCGCGAGAGACACTTCCAAAGTAGTAAAATGTGTACTTCTAAAGAGAATGATAATGATAAAACTAAAAAAGAATGTGATGTACATTACCATGCAAACTTACACCGAAAATTGGTTTGAACGAGGTCTAGTAAGTAGTATTTTTTTAATACGTCATAAATCGTAATCCGCAATTTACCTTTCATTCAATCAACTCAAATTACACTATTATTAAAACATCGATCAAAGTTACAACGAACTAGGAGAACTTTTATATTATATTATTTGCTGCTACGGAACGCAACCCTTCATGGGCGAGTCCGACTCGCACTTGGCCGCTTTTTTTGTTATAGATAATTAGATTTGTTTAAACTTACAGTGAGTCATTTATTGATTGCTGCTTACTTTTTTATTTAAGAAGGTACCTACAGTTTTAGGATAGGAGGTTTTTTTTTTCAAATTTGTGTGCGTCGAATATTAGGTAAATGAAAGAATTACAATTCATAAAATAAACTAAATCTCGGCATAGCTCACACGCCGCTCGGGGACATCTCAAATGCAATAGAAGCTTATTTTGCACTCAAAGCTTTACCATACGGCTCAGAGTCAAGTTCATATTATCCGCAGCTTTTGCAATTGAAAACACCAACAGTTTATCTTGCGTTTCCGATTCTAGATTACATATTTGGTTTATGCAGTTGGTTTTCCTTGCGAACAGTGTATCGTTGTGCTAGGGGTACATTAGGCCCGTGCTGAATAGGGGTGCGTATCGATTTGCGACCCCTTCCGCCCCCAGACACTACACAATTTTACTCTCTGCACTCCAAAACCCAAACTGCCGATACAATTGCAAAGTTTGCGTAGGTGAGTTCATTGTTTTAATATTGCTTTATTTGAGCTAAAAACAACAATATTCCTACTGAAAATATTGTTTTTGTATTTTGGTTAAAAAAAATATTTTTACGTTGACTTATATTTTTTAACTACTTGGATAGGTTCATGTGACAAACAAAAGACAGTAAGAGTTCTAAAAAAAAAATATGGACTTGATTCATTACGGTTATAACAGCGACAGCTAGGGTTGTCTTAATATTTTCAATTATAAAATTAATGGGTATTTCAATTTATAGTAGAGTTACCTAAAATTCCAATATGGGTTAACTCTTATACTGATACTAAATAATTAAATTTGGTGACTTGAAGTCAACTATTATAGTTAAAAAACGCAAATACCTACTGCATCTATTAAAAAGTCCCAAAAATGGAATGGTTCAATAACGCGAGGTTTTGTGATGATATTAACGTAAATTATTCAAAGAAAACTTCAAATGCTTCGAAGCCAACACCAACCAAGTAGTAAATAATCCCTACCTATACAAAATAAGCAGCTAAAATAGGCAAATGATGATCGATAATCAAAGCGAAAATACACACGGTGTTAAATCAGCCTAGACAGTCAATCCGGCCCAGTTAACGCACAATTGTGTTAACCCTACCCTTCGGCTCCTAATGAATCAAACGACAACAATATTCCACCAGCTAGGGCTGAAAATCTAATATCAAACAAATATTAATCATGATATCTAACTCAATAAATTAATATCAAAGACATTATTGTAATATCCTCGTAATAATTTAACTTGTTGAAATTCCATTCCAATGGAATGGTAGGGAATATAGATTATAAGAAAAATTCAGTATTAGCAATTAATAAAATCGGTTGGTAAGTATGCAATGGATTAATACCAAAGAAATTAAAAAGCAATTCATTTGATAGAATAAATCCCGAATCTCTTTTTTGATTGTATTTTTTTCTACAGTCCATCGACCAAGTAAAGGACAAAAAAGGAATATAAAACTACCAACCCTATTGGGTGATCTACGCGCCGTCAGAACATTGCGGTTGTAGAGCACGAAGCACGGCTGCCCGTCGACAAAATGTGGCCTGCCGTCACATGCGGAACATTTCAAATGTCATTCACGATGCACAGCGGTGCGGACTCTAACTTTTTAGATTATTTTATTTTTGCCTACCTATGCATTTGAAAAAGAATACTCGCTAGTCACGCGACAGAGACACAGGTGACTTTATTCGCTCAATTCTTTTGGAAAGGGTTGTAGTAGAGACTCTAGAATGCGAAATGCTAATCTCGAGTGCAATGTCTGGACTACTCTACTAATATTACAAAATATCTTCTATCTATGTATGAAAATCCTCAAGTTAATTAACTGAATATTTTATAGTTTTATTTAATCGATAAATATATAATAAATCAACAAAAACAGATTTCCAAGCTTCTAAATTAGGCTTCGAACGCAGCCATCATCGATATAATTATAGGTATCATAATACTGAAAATGGTTATTGGTTCACTATAACTGCTGAAACTAGGCATGTATTATCCACTGCCAATTTGATATGGACCGAATTGATAGCATAATTTATCCGCTATTACAGATCTTGCGGCTTTTAATTTGACTAGTTTAGTTGCCATAATATTTCCTACGGTTTTTATCAAACTATCAGATATAGCGACACCTTTGGAAATTATACATTAATTAAGAATTTAATTAAAAATCTCAAAAACTTAAGTCCACTTCCATAAATAATACTACTCACAGCCTGTAGAATTTTCCTGTTTGATGAAAATTTCCATTTGGTACGCCATTCTATTTCGCATGTGAAACGTGGAGCATTTGTATAATTCGAAAATGCGCCACACACATACATGAACGCGCACATATTATGAGAATTTACTCGTTACCCGTAAAAATTGTTTCCGCAAATTTACACTCGCAACTGCGAGTTTTCCGGCGCATCTGCAAAACAAATAAAAAGTTGGTTCTTTTGCGGAACGCGTTGAAATGTATTATAGAACCTTTTCCACGTCGATAAGTAAATGTTACCCTTGTCCCTACGAGTTATGAACCCTCTAGCGAAGGGTACATGAGCGTATTTTTCCTCCGACGAGCTCTCGTGGATGGATTACCGCGAGCGGTTGACTGAGGACAGAGTTACTAACTTTAAGAAGCTATTAGGATAATGGAACCGAATCACATTGTGTCATTGTTTTGGGCCAATATTTTATTGAAACCTTTTGAACGTAGGAAATAATTTAGTTTATTGGATAATTAGAATTTGAATTGTATGATGTGATTTATCTTTTTAGGTATATCTTTGATGTATTGTATGTTATTTTAAAAATCAATTTATTCCAAAGATATTACCATTAAAATAACTCAAATCGTGATAGGTATTCTAAAACCACAAAATAAATTTTCTTTCAACTGAAATACCTACGTAATAATTATATTTAACCATTTAAAACGCTTAAATTGTAGGAAAAGTATGGCACGACACTCAAGAGACGCACAATTGTCGCCTCTAAACATTCGTCAGTCTGTTTGCACGGCCTCCCCTCGAGTAGGTACCGTCCGGAAATATCGATTGTACCTGTTGTGCTCAAACCGAAATGAACGCAACCCCCTGCCGATGCCGGCTGAGTTGAGTGCCTACTACACTGTCTGTATGTACTCTGCTCGAAAAATTATACCTTAATTGGAAAATGACGACGCTGAGGATAAATGCGTTCGTATCAAATTTGAAATAATATACTTCGAAAACATTAGTTGAAATATAATAGGTATTATGTATTTTGAGGCGCACGTGTTGTAGCTTGATTAGCCGTTATTAATCGATTGGCAAAGATAAGCAATCACCGGTGTGGACATATCCGGATGGGTGACCGTGATCCGCCTAGGGTATTTCAACTCGAGCATTTTCCGTGCTTTGAAAGGCACGTAAGGTTACGTTGGTCCCGTGTTAAGTCGTTTACCTGGTTGGAGGCCTCCTAGGCGGCTTGAAAAATCCAACAGTTCTACCACTAGCCATACCTCCACCAATCCGCAGTGCCCTTTCACCTACGTTTGTGAAAGGAGACATTATGGGCTGATGATGATGATGATGATGAGATGTAGGTTTGTATACTAATTATATATACTAGGCATACATTTTCTGCGTTATTTGGAGCAGCGTTACTTAGACTGCTTAGTATCAAAAATATAATTTAATTACTTAAATATTTAAATTTCGATTATGCTGTTGAAAATAAAATTTAAATAAATTTCGATGTAGGTACGTATTTTCCATCACTTGAGATCCTATTTTATGATAAAGTAGATGTAAAATATAAGTAGCTTAGGTCATGTTTCATAATAAATCGATTTGTTATTATCCAGAACCATTTCGGTATCAGTTTTAAAGTAAACGTCTCTCATCAATTTTCCTTTCAAAGATGATTCTTTAATTTGTCTATAAATGCTTGTTATATCTGCTGAAGGTAAAACTTTTTCAATTTCTATTCAAATGCCGACATGGCAGCACTTAGCACCAATATTGTTCAAAATCTCGTTATGACAGAGTGTCTTTAAATATAAAACATTCACTTTGAAGAAACATCCAACACAGGTTGCCCTAGTATGGGATGCAGGGTTCACTCATTTTGTGTCGCTATTCTGTTTTAAATAAACGATCATTATTATTATTATTTGTATCTTTCCTTTTGGAATTTCACGGTCCGAGGACCGGTCCTTTTGGAAGGCGTGCATGATTCTATATCTGTCCGTACTATTGAAGAGATACGGCCAAAGACACCATCCGCGAAGTGCAAGGACTATTGCAGAGAAGAAGGAAACTATACTGGGTCTATGCGAGGGAGCTTGCTGGACTGGTTGCTGGGCTATTGATTGAGACAAAGGGACGCCTGCCAAATCAAACAACTTATTGTACTGTATCAATCTTGATAATCCTGGCAGACGGTGACTCGCCGCTAACTAAATGGGCCCCCAAAAACAGTCACCGAAAGGTGACAAAGGGAGCAACATTGGTGTCAGCAGCTAAGGGTGTCGAGAGGTGTGAACCGGTTTCACCATCGCGAGTAATCTCGGAGCGGGTTTCCCCGCTATTACGCAGATTGAGCACTTCCACCCTTTCGAGCATATAGCTCTCGCGCTCCACTCAGGCCGGCCAGTGAAGGCATGCCAGAGGCGGGGGCATAGGTACCGCCCCCGGGAGATCTCGGGCTCTTGGTGTCGCTACTCACCAACAGCTCGCCACAAGCTGCCCTGCGGCTTTATTATTATACATTACATTTTTCATGAAGCTCTCGTGGTGTAGCATGATTGGCAAAGTTAAGCTACATCTGTCATTTCAAATCGAGCGTTTCTGTGCTTCAGAAGGCACGTAAAGCGGTTGATCCCGGTTATTACTTAATTGTGATAGTCGTTAAGCTAGTTGGATGCCTCCAACGTGGCTTGAAAAATTCCAACAGTAGGTTGACCACTAGCCCCCAGTACCTTTCACCCTCATTTGTGAAAGGAGGCCTGTGCTCAGCAGTGGGACATTATTGGCTTATGATGATGATGATGACATTTCCCATGTTAAAAAAAGTTGTTATTTAATGATTTCATATAAAGTTTTACTACTATTAACTTTTTTATTCATAAAAATATACAACCGTATAGAGATAACATAAACATTTAACTGATAGATGGAATATGTTCGCACCGACAAGGAAATATTAACAACAAAAATACATATATTTTCATTGTATATGTAGAGTTTATATCAGACATTGTTACTACATTCTGTTAATTCACTAAAAACGTGAAATATTCAAAAACACAAATGGCTTGGAGTTCCCTTTGGACCACTAAGTCCCTCAAGTACACTGAACGATAAAGTGTCTCTCGATTTCGAGCTCCTTGTCGACCCGTAAAACACAGTTTATCTCCTTCTAGATTCACGAGAGTAAATGAAAGAATGAGATCGAGAAACGAATTATAGAAAGCCCTATAAGAATGCCAAAGTTACCATGGATGAGAACTGATTTATTAATTCAAATCTCTGTCTACATAGATAGATAGATAGATAGATAGATAGATAGATAGATAGATAGACCTACAATTCAAAGTTCAAAATTACATTCGAGATCCATTCTGTAGATATTTACATGTATAGCTAATATTGTTATATCCACACTGCACACACTAGGATTCTTTCAAAGCAATCTTCTCTAGTTTGCTCAGTGCAGGCAGGACTTTGCATCCTCAATTGTAAGATTGACTCTCATGTCCGTCCGAGTATAAATGGCGTTAAGCCATGTTACAATCATATTCCTGTTATTGTTGTCCTGCCTTTAAAATAGTTTCTACTTCCTAAAATACCTACATTCTACGTTTGTTAAAATTCAGTAAGAAACAGAGCTACTTATTTTGTAAAGATTCTACAAATAGTTGAAGTTCCAGTGATTAAATAAATTCCCCATTGTCATTCAATTTATTCCTATAAGATCAAAGAGCGCAATGGGGGCTAACGCGCTCGAATTCGCCGCGAGAGGCGCTAGTATAGAGTGAGGTCTCTAGAAACATCAAATGTACTGAAAGTATAAATTCCGCGAGCTGTTCATAATTGTTATGAAAATTGTCATTCTATTCCTGATTAATTATGACAGACATATCTGCAAATCGTTCTAGGCGGGGTTTGTCTTTCGGAAAGGTATTTTCTCTTTTTTTCTGAACAGAACGTACTGCGCATCACTAAGGCATTATCCATATTTTATTTATTTGGTTAAAAAAATACTTTTCCAATGACAGCGATAGGACCATACTCGCTAGTGGCGCCAAATGGTGGCTACAGAAACGGTAGCTCTCATTCAACGACTGAAAAATATCATAACATTTTAAGTACCTCCTATAGAAGGAGCTAAATTGAAAGAGTTCACGACATCAATGTATGTAAGTAGTTTTATTACGGACTATTGAGACAAAATCTAGATCAGCGATAATATTCCCAATTCAATCGGGCGCGTGCTCAAAGGCTAATGCCAAAATGCTAAATCCGTATTGCAATAGGTAGGGCTGCACGGACCCTTTATTTGCCCGGAGCGTGCGTGTCGCCCCGCAGCCCCGTCACGAGACCGACGCACCCTTGCCTTTCTGAATGCAGGGAACGATAAATTGAACCCATTGGTTATGGTAATGTATTATAGTTTCAATACACAACATCCTATAGCAAAAATAGCGTGATATTTAGGATGCGAGCAAATATAACATTTCCTTCTATAAATTAAATATATATTCAGTTTTGTAAAACTCGAGCAGTCATTTGCAAACGAAAATTGTCTCGAAAAAATACGTATAGGTATCTCCACTGAAACACTAGTTTCCGCTGATGGAAACAGACCATGAGTTAGTAAGATGCACTTCCCGAGCTGTAGAACTACAAACAAATCGAAATATTTTCTTCACAATATCCTTACATTTGAATATTTACGTAAAATAAAATTGTAATAACGTGAAATTGAGTATTATATTTATTTGTACTTCGCGCTCGAGCGACGTTTGATGTGTAGGAGAGTGGGAAAGCACACAAACCTTTTTACGACATATTTTCTTATTACGATAAGTGATCTGAGAATGGGTATTACTGTATAGGAAAACTCATTTTATGGATGAAAATATGACATTTATTGGAAAATGTGGCATGTCTAAGCGGTCACAGAAATTATAATAATCCTGTTTTCTTGCTTCATTATTTGTTGTATAATAACTAGTAACTATATTATATAATCTGTTATATTATGTACTGCCTACCTAACAATGTATTATAATGGATTATAAGTTTGTGATAATAATCTTATAGGGAAAGATAATTGTACACATTTTTTTAAGAAATATTTTTAACATGTCACATACCGCTGACCAAGGTTTGAAACAATTTTACACTACCAACTTTACTTTTAATGCAAATGTCCTAACTTTTTTTGCAAGTATATAGCAAGTGAATTGACAATGGCAGACAGACATGACGAAACTATAAAGGTTTAGTTTTTTTGTCTCCAGAAGGCTCATGTTAAACGTTTTTAATACGAATAATAGTGGTAGCAGTGACTTGTTTCCATGTGATGAATAAAACAATGTACTTATGCTCAGTATCATCCCCATGAGGGCAGTAGGGCGCCAATGCAATGCAATGCAGTGCAGTGTGCACTCCGCGTAACGACTTGCATTCATCTGCACCCGCCGGCACCCACCGACACCGTTGAGAACAGAGCCTTTGCAAGCAATCCTTCATACATGGATTCTATACATGTATCGTCGCTTCTACTTCATTTGACATCTTATTTGCAGCATAGAGTAAATAATATACTAATAAAATTAGTGTCAGTTTTCTATTTTTCTTGTATCTAACCGGTTGAAAAGCAGGTAGACGCTCTAATCTAACTATCTGATGGCAAGTGGGGACCACTTCGTATGGACATCTGTAATATTAGTACCAAAGGTATTGCTAATTCGTCGCTGACCTTAAAGAAGGCAGCGCTGAGGATTACCAATAATGGAGAGCTCATTTCACATTCTGATATTCCGTGATACAAAGGAATTAATTGAATCCTCCTCATATCGCCCACAAGCGGTGCGATTGTAGAAAGGAGATGATGACACCAGGTTAGAGTTCTTCAGAACAATTCCCATTATAAGGATGGTAGAACACATAAAATGAGACTATTTTTCTCTGAAGGCCGAAAGGTTATAGAAAACCTGAGTTCGGTATCGTAAAAATACGAGTGGCCCACCTTTGTACAAGATCAAGCTGGGTATCAATGGAGATTTTGACGGGCCAGTTTGCGCAGTTGGTTAAAATTCACCTTACGCGCCGCAGGTCGTGGGTTCGATTCCCACACAGGACATGCATTTGTGTGCATGAACATGTCTGTATGTCCCGAGTCTGGGTGTAATTATGTATATTAAGTATGTATTTACAAACAAAAAGTAGTATATGTATTATATCAGTTATCTGGTAAATAACACACACACATTCCCATACCGAGATCCGCTCCAAGCAGATCCCGTAGACACAAGTCGTATTCGGCTTGCCTCCACCACGAACCGAGCGATGTAATTGTTGGGGAAGTGCAGCCATATGGTACGCCAACATCCTCTTGGCATTAAAAAACATTCCATCGTTGACGCTTAGAACAGCAAGATAAAAGAAAACTGGGGCTCTACCGCGTAACTTTGGTGGTAATCGTAACTAACACCATTAGTGAATTTCATCCAATCAGGGCCCAAGAAAGGTCTTCGTCGCGTCATACCGCGTGCGCGTCATTGGATGAAATAATTAATGGTGTTCGTTACGATTACCACCAAAGTTACGCGGTAGAGCCCCTGGTCACCAAACATCCATCGTTGATGATCAGATCAGCAAGAAAAAAGAAAACTTGGTCACAGTTTCAATAGATGTGTCTGTGCCATTTCTGTGCAATGTTTTGCCTTTACTCTGTATGGCTTTAGCGTCAGCCTAGGTAAACGAGAAGATCACCAGCTGAACGACTTGAATCGAAACCTTTATCAGCTGTTGCTTTCGCAAAAAATTGTGTGTGAAACGCGACGGCAGCAAAAGAAAAATTCATAAGAAAATAACAAAAAATATTCGTGCTTGCAAAAAAGTAGACTTTCACGAGGTTCAGCTAAGATTGAGACACAAATAATCCTTTTCTACCTTACGTTAGGTAGGATACGGCTTATGATATTCATTGAAAGTGACTTGACTTGACAACGCAATTGTATAACACTATACCATACAGTATTTTGTATTTTGTGAGATATAGTCGAACTAAAGTATGTAGGTAATGATAGAAAACTATAAGGTTAAATATGAATACACATAAGCATAGGTACTTCACTAGTTTTATATTTTTTTTTAATCACAAGCTTGCTTACTAAAGCTTGTAAATTAAGTAAATAAAGCATTTTGGTAGCTACCCATCAAAGTTGATCTGGAGCATATGCAAATTGTAACTTTCACAATTTCAGTATACAGAGAAACGAATGTGTTCACATTCGAGCATCTCACCGACACTCCTTTACCTAAATAATGATACATCAAAGCATTTGAAACGTTTTATGATGCGAAATAACAGCGATGAAAAACAGCTATTTGTATAAAAAAATATATTGAACCACTGTTCTTACTAACAATTTATCATAGAAATCATCTTATTTTTTTTTGTATTCATTCTCCTTTCACAGACTGTATATAGAAAACAATAAAGAGCATTTTAGTATGGCAATAAATACAATTTGTGAGAGACTGGTTTCTACGAGGAAAACCTGGTCCACAGTACATCAAAATACTCGTACTCAGTACTCGTATTTAATATAAGCATTGTGAATATATACGAACATAAATATTTTTTAACAATGATAATGGGTTTACTTGTGTTATATCGACATCGACATTATAATTGAAACAAAGCCAGAATTCAATTATTAAAAATGTATGCCACAGGTATATAAAGACTCTTTGTTGCCGGCACACGAACCCTTCTGAACTTTTTCAATTACAGTCTTTCTATTAATGTTCCAAAATTTTAATTCATGGCTCATAATGGTGTAGTACATTTAATATGGATATTTCTAATGCATGATGCTTGTAACGCAAGGTGGCACCTCACCTTATCAATTATTCGCAACCCCACTTGGAATACCATCCCTTTGTTATATTTTACGTCTATTGGTTTCTGTATAGAGTACTTTGTACGTACACCTCAAATACTAAACATTTTTGGTTAACTTAATACGTTACCTAGTATAATATGAATTTGGAGTATGAAAAGTTCGGTAGATGTGTCGGTCGGTAAATAGTGTAAGGACCCGAAGACGTTATACAAACAGCCCTAACATTAAGTAAACAATGTTGAAGCAGTCCATATCTGGCACATGATCAATATCGGTGTCCTTGACATTAGAGCAACCAACTCGCATCCGAGCTCTCAATAGCTATTCACGTCTCATTATTCAATATTCACCCACCTTATGCTGGTTCTCGCTTGCGTTATTATTCACTACTTAAATTCGAGTTACAGATGTAGCACAAAACATCCCACGCACTTGAATAATTCCGTTTATTTGAATATCACACAGTTAGTGGTGTTTTTTTCAGTTTCGTAGTAGAGGCATCCGTAGCGGCGCGGCGCGGCGTAGTCGCAAGCTACGCTCGGCTCGTAGCGGCCCGTAGCGAGCGGACGGAGCAGAACACGCGAGCGACTCGACTGGTCTCCCCGCCTGCCGACGACGCGAACACGGATTCCCGTCTATAGTATACTCGCGAAACAGATATTTCAACCTTCTCAGGAGATATTTCGGCTCCGTGGCACTTTACAATATTATTATTAGTTAGTATTATTTACTAAAGTATAATTTTGCGTATCTCCGAGTATTTATGTAACCTACTAATAATGATAATCACAAAATTATGAATACCTGAAATCGATTATACCATCATGTATATCCCAGTCATCAAAGTTTGAATTAATCATAATCTAACATTTTAAATGTGAAAGTTAATTTTTGTTTTTACTTCTCAACGGCGAAACCAATCGTCATATGATTCACGGCATGCCTGATTGCCTATGGCATAGACTGGGTTGTATAATAGTCTACTGTTTAACCCGAGAACGCGGGTGAAACCGCGAGGCAGGAACTAGGTAACAAAAAAAATATTGACATCAGAATTTACCTGAAGTATCTGTGATCCATGTGTGGTCTGTGCACCAAGGAGTTGTCAAGTGCGCATGCGTGCAATGACGTCAGCGCGTTTCGCCCCGCGCGCTTCGCACAAAGAGCCGCGCCGCCCACACGCCATGCTCGCCGCTCGCTACCGCTGTCCGTCTCCGCTCACCACCGCGCCGCCATGCGCCACCACCACCAGCACCGCGCCGCTTGTCACAGATCTCAAGCGGACAGTACACATAACGTTCCCTGCCCAACCTAGTATTACAATGAAGTCCAATCAAATATTTTATGTGCTTACACTATTTGTGAATGTTTGGAGTTGCAGCAAAGTTTCTGTTTCTTTGGTTCTGTTACTTCTGAGCATAGATTTACAAAGGGCATCGTGCCTCTCTTGAGTAAGTAAAAATTGTGACTGAAAAAATTACATTTCTTAGTGGAAATGAATATAATTAATATCCTGGGACATTCCTCATGCACGGGTATCTGGCCCCAAACTAAGCAGCCTTTACTATGGAAACCAGACTACTGATATACTACATATTACACGTTTTTGTTTGTAAATACATAATTACTATACCCAGTCTCAGGACATACTCATGCACACAGATGGTTGTCCTGTATTGGAATCGAATCTACGACCTGCTGTGCGATAGGTGGAATGTTAACCAACCAATAAAAATAAAATATAATAGCTACATTGGATAAAATAAAAATAAATACTGTTTGGTTTTAGCGAAACTCATCCACTACAATAACAGCATATAGATATATTTATGAACAAGGGCCGAGTATACCAGGTTTAAAACAATAAACTACAAAAACAAAAATACAACGTATTGTAAATCGTGCTAAAATGCAGCTAAGCGGAATTCTATGAAGCTCATATAAAAGGAAGCGGACGGGCGCGGACGGAGCGCAAAGTTTTCTCTGAAAGCCCTTTCTATTTGGGGTTGTCATCGGGCCCCCGCTGTTACACTGACCCTCTCCGAGGGGACACACTCCCGCGGTACAAGTTGTTAGCTACTTGGAAACCTTTTGTTGTTCCTCGGTTACACTTGCTTTGCTGGTGTTTAACGTAACGTTTCATATTTTATTTCTCGTACAGATATTCGAATGAAACGCACTATTTTTGTTATTTCAGTATACAACTTAGTACTTACTTACTAAAATGATACAAGATAAATAAATTCTCTTTAGGAATTAATAATTGTATGAATTAATTGTCTAGTGACATAACTAATCTCAACCTTTACTTCCCTAATATGCAAATTGTGATAGCCCTTTTTAAGAAATGGGAAAATAAAGATTATCACATCAACACTTTTCATTGATTAAAATCATTTTATTTGCAAAAAATCAGATAAGTAGCTACCATTCCCTCGACTCTCTTATACCTTAAACAGTAGCTGTACAATAAGGTTGGGGACTATTAACAGAAATGCGCTAGTGATCGCGTGATAGCGTCCCCTACCCTACACAAAGCAGCTTCGTCACCGATCACATTGTATCAACTTTTGTCACATTCATTAATGCTTCAACCATTCGTCAACAGATATTAAAAATCACATTTGTGTTTTGTCTACGGCTGATTGCTTATTACTTTATGACTTTCTACCCCTTTTATCAAGATGTCAGTCTCTATGAGTGTTCAACCGTCTGTCTTTTAACGAGTTCACAAAAAACCGGACTCTCGTCGTATTGTTCTTTGTTTGCTTATTTTTAAGTACTAAGCGCAACGCAGAATATATTTCTATGGTATATTATAGCATATGCTTTTATTTTACGTTGTCAGTTGTTTAAAAACGAAAAGGAATGTGCTGCGGCCCTTATACTTATAAGTCTGTTACGGGTTTAAATCAAATTCCCACGAAATTTTATTTCCAATTTGACTCCAATATTTTTAGTCAGTACCAATAATAAAAATAGATAGGTAAGTAAGTACTTCTTTAACCAATATAGGTATACCTAATAGAAAAGGATTATAAGTTCCCCATCTAAATTTATTCAATAAAGATAAAGCTTACGATCGTGTTGTTATTTTCCTTCCATTAAAACAAGACAAGCACAACAATAGACAGCGTGTTTTAAAAGCAAACGCTGGAGGCATTGTAGTCGATTTGTACGGAATCTGACCGAGGCTCGAACATGACAGTGTGCTATTTGCGCCACGTAATGAAGATTTATCGGGGACCTCTGAACGGCTGCGCAAATTACCCACTGACACTTCGGTATGCTTCGGTTATAAATAGGGACCGTAATCATCGTCACATCACCGTGTACCCAACGTGCCAGATCGATACTTTTTTCACTGCTAATAAACTATTTACTTCCATATTATATACACACGTACGAAAAACAACAATTGTGTGCTCATTCTTTATTTCCAATCGGATTCTTCTGACTCATTTGCATGGTGGTCAGATACCTTCGTTACGCCACAAGTCGTGGGTTCGATTCCCACTCAGAAAAAATATTTGTGAGCATCAACGAACATGTCTGTTTGTCTTTTCCATTCAAATAAATGTCTATCCAGCCATTTTTAATGTGACATTGATCCACACAAAACATACTTATTTATCAGATATGGGTTATCCGTTTTCTGTCGCGATACGGCCCGATCCGCTTTATTGTGCACGCTTCTTTAAAAATGCATATTTGACAAAAACCTCCGATCATCGGAATTTATATAATACTGCAGTATCTCTACTGTAATAAACACTTCAGTAAATCTTCGTAATCCAATTAAAAACCTCGCAGTTTACTACTCAGAGTAAGAGACCTGAACAGATTCACAATTACCTAGATTAAATAAGTCTTAGCTGCATACCTACAGCTGAGACTTATTTATAATATAATTATAATTTAAGCTTTAATGACACTTTTTCATTCGTTTAACTTTAGCTTTTTGTGTTAGAATTAAGTTGGTTGAATGTATAAATAATAGTATTATTAATCTGTCGTTTTGTATGGGAGGTAAAATATAATTTCGAATTCTTCACAAGAGTTTTAAAATTTTACTCCTAATTACTATTACTAAATTATACCTACTTTAGAAAGTAGGTACTTTATTTTTCTTTTGATATGCATGGCTAATGCTCAAATCGATCGTACCACGGATTGATATTTTCAATGTCGTCCACTCTATCTCAATTCTATTTGTCAGTGAGAGGAACGTCAGTCCCCCTCGATGCTGAACTCGCAAACCCGCTTGTCTCATTCGATAACAATTTGCTTTGGCCTCGTGATTTATGACTTTAATACCCGCGCCTTGGTTACTTAACTGATGTATCAGTAATGACTCATAGGCTTTCCTTATTGTGATTATAACTGTTATTATCAAAATCTGTTATGTCCAAGTTTTTCTTTATAATTATTATTCCAATATATCTTGCTCAGAGACGTTAATACTCTAGCTTTGAAGGCCATATTGAATGTTGAAATATGCACATTTTCCCGTCTCATTGTACAAAATGGTTATTAGAAACATAGATCATAGCTCCTCCTCCGACATGCGATACCATCAAAATGAGGTCACCCGCTGTCTTTCGTTGGTTCGTTCTCACCTCGCTCTGTTTTTTTTTTGCACATTCATTTTGGATCCATTTTTTTTTATGAAACTTATGTAATGCCTTTTCGTCTGTGTTTACTTCTTTCGATCAAATATACTGTGAAACCATTAAGAATAAAATAATATCAGTCTGACTAAGTAATTTAACAAAAATATGTAATGTCTGTGCCAAGTGGGGTGAGAGTGGACCCTAATCGAGTTGTAACAATATCTAACGGTTGGTAGGCACTATAACAATTGCTTGGCCATATTCGCCAAGGGACTTGGCCTCCGCAAATACAATATATTGTCTCATCATTGTTGGGCAATCCCTAGTGAATATTTTACTCGTCACTAAAACCACAAATTGCCCTCAAAGCCAACCGACCGACTGATGCAGCCTAATTAGCAGGCGGTAACTGTCAAATAATCGGGGAACCATATATTTATATATCTTTGAGCTTTTATAATTTACAAAATTTTACTCGAAGCTAAAACTACGTTTATTAATTTAGAATTAAGTCAACCTTTCATATAGGGAGCAAAGCAACACGGAGTTGAGTATGTAAGTAAAAGAAAGACTCCGAATGAAAATACAAAGGCATTTGGAATTTATCATCCCCTACCCTCATGTCCCAGCTAATTTAATTTTTCTGTGAGCTCGTCGTTCATTGCTAGGGAATTTAACGGTACGATATTTTTCCCCAAATAGAGAAACGTATTGAACAATATCTTTCTGGGTTTACGTATAGAAAGCACAGGAATCCTGAGGCTCTGGGATAGTACTGAAACTGAATACTTACGTCGGATACTTAAATTACGTGCTTAAATATGAATACCTATCATAACAGTTCGTTCATTTTAACAGACTTATAAATTGTTAACATAAAATTCTATATATTTCTTGAAATACCAATATCAGTACGTCTTAAAAGCTACCGATCCTAAAGGAATGATAAAAAGAACCAGAAGAAATATGACATGGGAAACCGTTTAAAAATTCCGAATTAAAATCTTATAAAGTTATACAAATAACGCTCGGAAAATATGCAAATCGTTTAGCCGACATTTACCGAGGATGTTTATATAAGATTCATTTGCAAATCGCATAAACACCATCCAGATAATAATACTTTGTTATCTCATTATATTTAACTACCGTAAGCCGAACTATGCCTATTAAAACACTGGTACATAATATAATACACATAAGACATCGTATTTAAGTACTCGAGTTCTCCTACTGTTGTTGTGGTAAACCAGGTTTAATTATTCTCAAACGTTATGCAATAGATAGTCGCGTTTTGTTTGCTTTGAACACAAGTGAATACCACAGGGTATTTTCATTTTAAGACTTAGCAGACTTTTTCTCAGCTTTACTTCAGTAAGGTTCATGTTATTACTGATATTATATTATCTTGAACCAAGATTTTTTGATTATATAGGGAAACAGTTTTCAGTTATTTTGAAAACCATGATCTACATCCCATGCAGAATAAAAAGAGGTTTTGTTTTATTATCATACTTAATATCTATATGTAAACGATTCACATATTTTAAGACGTAAAGATAAGGAAAGAACAACGCAGAAAATACGAATTGTAACTTACTTTATCCAAGAGGTGAGGTCACGTAACGAGATTTTTTTCATTTCCTCTGGGTATGGTCCGTTCAATACTTATGGGCCAGTCAAGATGTAATTTCGGGATGGATTGCCGTTTTTGCTACGTTTTTGTAACTTAAAGCTCTCAATCTACTGGAATAGCTCTACTTCGAGACTTGGTACGTACGAGCATGTGTAATCTCTCCACGATTTAGTTTTAATAGTATTGGAGCTTTTATTGGTCTCTAGTGCTCTAATAAATTACTATCTTCGTTCAGTATCAGTATTACTGAGTCAGGAAGTCACATTATGGCTAAGAAATGTCTTTAAAAAAAGAACATTAAAATTAGTATTTGTTAAAATACGAAGCGAAAAAAACCATCTATTAAATATACAAAAGTATCATAGCTTGTATGATCAATCATAAATAACACTTCGGGAAAATATGCAAATTTGTTTTGAAAAGTTATGGAACCAATCTAAGGAAGCTTCAGCCGCCGGATTAGCAAGGGGCCCACTAAAGGGATTTAAAAAGGCTTTTGTTACAAAATTGTTGGGTCCTGGGCTGGGCAATCATTCTGGCCTTCATTTATCTTCATCCTGTCAAATAGACCGTGGTATTTACGGAAAACATCTAATTGTTTTCACTGATCATCTTATTTTGTTAAAGAAAATTTACGCGGCGTAAACGTTAATTATAAATGGGTAGCTGTACTATAAACTTTTCTTTAGTGAACAAACTCCTGCGGGATTTTCGAACATCTTTAGTGATACCTGGAGTGGAAACAACCACATTCAGACGTTTTGTTAAAGCCATTATGATACCCGAGACCTGAATGCCACAAAAGAAAGTAAAATACTTACAGCAAATTATGCTGAGCCCGCAAGATTTTGTATGATTTGGGATTCTTTTGCCAAGATTTTGGGGGCTAGATAATGAGATTATTATGATGAGTAACGTACGTAATCCCTTGAGAGCATCCATCGTAACTGCATTAACATTCAACAGGATTTTATATTTAAGTAACATTTTGACATTAGGTACGTTACTATGCTATGGTGCGTCCATGCTACGCGAAGCGAGCACGAGCCGAACAGGATTCGTTCGTTGCTGGCGATTTCAAGCGTGGACGTACATACTTAACGAGCCTACAACGAGCGCGATGCGAATCCCTGTGTTCGTGATAACAATCGGGCGGACCGCAGTCGAGCACGAATGCTGGTTCGAGGCTCGCTAGCCCGTCCGCGCTACGCGAATCGTACTCGCAGTGGGCTCGTTCGTGCCTCGGCTCGTGCTCGGTTCGCCAAGCATGGACGCACCATCACTGTTTATTTATTTATTTATTCGTTTGCAGCTTAACAGCATCAAAAAACAGCCAAAACGCTACAAATACAAAATACATTAAAATAGTACATTTTTTCATCATCATCATTCATTCATCGTTCTAACATTGTGTAGCATTCGTCGCCAACTATTCAGTGCAACAAAACTAAAATCATTAACAGTCCAAAGCCAAGAGATAATCTGATTGTTTAAAACTTTAAGCACTTGCAACAACATTGTGAACTCCATCCAGATTGGGCATTTGGACTTCAGTTAATCTGCTGAAACCTATTTCGCTGGCACAATAAATATTGTTGCACTGTGGTGCTTACTTGCATATTTAAGAATTCGATCAAATTGAAAGAAACTCTTATGAATTTCTTACACGTGTTTTATAAAGGAATCTTTGCAAAGGCACATAACAATAGCATGTGAGATACCTTCCAAGTTTCCGTGCATATCCGACCTCAATAAAGTACCAACTTGTGACACCTATTGCACACCGTACCTCATGCTCCCCTGCATTATGTCTGCATTTAGCTACATGTACACACGGCTACAGATCAAGCTATACTTTTCCAATATAAGCTGACCTCTCATTTTACAGAAATCCTATACAATGCGAGATCAGCTTATACTGAAAACGTATAGCTTGATGTGTAGCCTTGTGTACGAACTTACAAACTAAATTAAGCTTAATGAGTTGTTTATGCATGCACGTCATGAAACATATTTTAGTCTGCATCACTATTTTCATATACTTCAAATAAGTTCATGCATTTCATACAAATATGGGTAATACTTGTACTTATTACTGCGTGGGGATCTGAGGTGGGGTGTGGGTGGTTGCACTGAAAATACCTAACTGACACATGAACATGTTTTAAAATAATTAATTCAACGTAACTATAATATCTTTGCCAATTCAAATATATCTCTTATCTTAATATTTTAAGCTATTCCCACAACTGATTTAATAGTTAAGGAACGAAGCGCAATGGCCGATCGACCGCTCTTGTGCTCTAAATTGATTCTGTGCGATGCTTGTTGGCGTGCCCTTTGTCATCGAGTTTCGTAACAGAGCTCCGCTTACTCAATGCACACAATGAATATTCTACATATTATTTCATTTGCTACGTACCTATGTACTGATTTGCATTACCAATGAGCCATTGACCCATCTTGAATTAAAATTTCTTCTTTAGTTCTGGTTTCCATTAACATGGAATATTCTCAGCTTATTTACAAAATAAACCCGTTTACGCGTTTACGCGGGTATGCTTCAATGTAAAAACGGTTAAACCGTACGTACCTCACGTAGACGGAGAGAGCCGGCAACCGGCAATAATTTTCCGATTTCAGTTGTGGATTGTTCAACTTCTTATTTGTTCTTTCATTCATACCTTCTTTGACATTGTTTTTTAATTTAAACATTCTAACCTGCTTAGAACTTTTAACTACTTTTAAATTTTAATCTGCTTAGACCCGTATTCTGTAATCTTTGGCTTAGATATTGATTTTTAACGTATAAGGACACTGTGCTGTTACGGCCCGCGCAAAACACCTCTCAAACATTAATTAGGTCATGATCGACCCCGTAATATTATCCGAATTACGGTCGAAAGAATAAATATCCAGATACATAATACAGTAATGCTCTCAGTAGAGTCGATCAATATTGAGTTTGACTGAACAGTTGATTTCAATTCGGGACCGCACTGTGACCGAGCGAATCGTTTTTCAAGAACGGAACCCATTTTAACCACAATACCGGTAATCGGGTGGTAGCTATTCGAGTCAATATAACGTTCCAACCGCTTTCATGACCAACCCAACTGACCTCAGGGCTTATTACAATATTTTATATTGATTTATTTGAGCATCGTTCGAAGGTACTCTTAAGAACGGTAGAGCGTAGTTTTTATATTCGCTCAAAGAGCAGCTTGACTGAGTAATTACCTCCACCTTACAGTACACCGCAGCCAAATAACTTTATGTTGTGTTACTGCGCGTGAGTAAGGTCACCAGAGCTCACCGTGGAGGGAGACCCTTCTTAGGTCTTCAACGCGTGAGTGATGCCCCGTGTTTTTCAAGTGTCCATACGGCTATAGTAACCGCTTACCATAAGGCGAGCCGTATGCCTTTCGTAAGTACCTACCTACATTTTTTATCAGTATTTCTGGTATTGAAATCTAAGGATGTAAGAAGTACCTATTGCCTACTAATTTCAAATAGATAAATTTGGACGCATGATAATATAAATTCGCAATGCATTTATTTCTTCAATTGACATGAATTCATTGAAACGAAACCAGCCGACCAATCAAACACCGCCCTCGTATAAATAAGCGTTTACAAAAATACTTCAATATGGATTACGAATAAATGCCGAAAAATCGTGCAATCGTCTATCTGTAGCGAGTGAAGCTGTCACAGTGTTCGCTCGTAGCGTACATTTGCGATAAAGACCGCAGCACAACGCGGCGCATTTCGCCGAGGTGGAAAAATCAGAGTGGTCTCGACATAGGCTCTTCGAAATAAAATCTTGTCACGCTCCAGTTACTGAGCCGGAAGATTTGTCATTCATTCTCCTCACATGTATTTTACGGTGCGGATCCGTGACAACTGGCGCGGACCGATATTCTTTCTCTTCCGTTTGGATGTATCGCCATGTAAATTATCGGCTTTTCTATGTCACTGAATACTTATTGTGAACTCCAAATTGAAATGCAGAAATCGAGTGAAAATCGCCATTATACTTGTTGATTGTTAGCGAAGCTTAGCTAATTGCCATTATTGGCAATTACTGTGAATTGTATCACTGATATTGATAATTATCACATCATTGTACTAATAACGCTCGATTAAGCTAATTAATTAATAAAAAGGGCCAGTGATCTAGAAACAAAACATTATACTGAACATGTATAATGTTTTGTTTCTAGATCACTCAAATATAGAACTGAAATTAAAGTCTAAGACGATTTCTGTCAATCATCAATTTCTTCTCTAGTTCGACAGTTTCTGGGTTACCTACCGCTAATTTCTGAGATCAAGATCAAAGCTAATCTTTGGTCAAAACTATTTCTATCTTTATCATTATAAATACATAATATTGGTATAGGTACTTTTAATTGAAGATTAACATCGAATAGGCTTCTAGAAACTTGAGGTTGGAGACGTTAGATAATTCTCTAAAGCTCTCTTTTTAAAACATCGAGGATTAGATCAAGACTTTAACCGATGTTTCATCGTTTCAAAGACTCTCATGATGACATGAATGGCAGTGACGGAAATTACTTGCAGCAACAAGATCCGCTCTGTGAACCATCCAATCTGCGGTCATCGTTTGACTCTACAATAAGTAGGTAAGTCCCACGGAATCGACTACAACATTTTTTTTTAATTATATCGTGATTTCGAGCATCATATTTCATTTTCATATTTTATAAAGCATGACTAATGATCAATTAGGACGTACGACAAGGAATTTGACTCCGTGGATATTTTCCACTATAGGTAGGTACTAAAGCGTCTTTCAAAAAGTAGGTACATTACCAAAATATTACATAAAAGTGGCTTAATATATATCCATATTCATATGTCCTGTTGTATTAATATAATACATACAAAAATTCACGCATCATACAGTAGTTATATACTCTGAGATCATACTCACCTCACTAACATATAGTACATTTTTGACGTAAACTTTTGACATAAAATGCGAGAACTACGAAGACTGAACATATACCTGACGTGACGATATTCCGAATTTAAATCAAAATGCTCATCCGATAAAGGTCGACGCACACTTATCAGAGCCGAACACGGCGAACGAATCGAAGTCAAGGTGGGCTCGCACACATATCCGCAACGAAAGAATCGACCGCGCCGAAGAAATCATTTCTATTTCCTTTACGCCTGTCGCACAATATTTATAAACAACTCGCGTGTTGCTACGCAACTGATAGAATGCGATGCGACACGAGCGCATCGGTCGAGTCGACCGCATAAGCCGCGCCGAATCTGATGACGTTATCCGAATTCCTCTAGGATTTCTGGGGTTCCTCCAGATTCGGATGATTCGACGCGGGCTGAAATTCATTTCGTTCGATGCGTTCGGCGCGTTCGGCTCGGATAAGTGTACGTTCACCTTTAATATTACGTCTTATTTAAATTCAATTTGATATTAACATACTAACTAACAACAAAACATAGTTATTCAGTATTTACAATACAATGAACATACTTACGAAATAAATCGATGTTCCGGCCTGCTTTAGATCTATTGATCCAATTTAAGTTCAAACATTTACAATTAAAATGTCATTGTTTTACTTGTGTATAAATATCACCAACAAGAAATTAGAAACAAGTGCGTGCCGGTGAGTGAACACAGCACCACACTATTGAGCTTCTATTTAATATACTTGGAGGTAAGTTTTAAAAAAAACATATACTTTTCAACACACTTGCTCATAAAGTGACATTTATTGCACTGTTTTTAATACGCACTAGTGCTTTTTACTTTACATTACCGCACAGTTTTATGATTTATTACGATTTAATGTCTGTTTTTTTCCTCGCAAGTGCGTTGAAAAACGTCGTATGCGATAAGTGAGCCGAGAGTGTAATAACTAAAGCACACGCGTTTCATACGCCTTTTTTCTAAATACTAAGAAAGAAAAAAACAAATGTGTATGTTTTGAAATCGACAATAATAGAGAGACTTTTTTATAATAAATAATCAACCAAACAACACAAACGTTAACAAATATTTATGAAAAATGGCGCGCAGCTTTTCTCTCCGCATTTATTCAAGAATATATGTAATAATAATACTAATGTCTATGTAAATTGTGAATAAGAAATCCAGAGGTATGTATACACTTCCGTTTCTTGTTTTTGAGGCATGAAGAAACATCTGCCTGTCATATTGCATATGCTCATATTGATGGACCTTTAGGCCTATTTGTGTTTTTTTGTAATGTTTTTTAATTTGTATAAGGCTGTTTGTGTCCTGAACGAATAAAATAAAATAAAATAAATAAATAAATCCTGGAACATTCCTCACACACGGTTATCTAATCCCAAAATAAGCAGAGCTTGTACTATAGAAACCACATAACTGATATATAAATATAATACTTTTTGTTTGTCAATACATATAACAAGTATACATAATTACACCCAGACTCAAGACATACATACATGTTCATGCACACAAATGCATGTCCTGTGTGAGAATCGAACCCACAACCTGCAGCGCGATAGGTGGAGTCTTAACATGAAGCAATAATGTCTGTAACATTTAATTATACCTACCTTTGATTGTTTTTTTAGAATATGCCTCCTCAGCAAGTAGACCCAATTCCAAGTGGGGTTGTATTCGAGACTGATACACAGACCTCCGATCTTGGTCTGGCAAAGGATGTATCAGTTTTGAAAAAGGCAACACCGAAGAAACATGAACTAGTGTGGTTCAACATCATCTGGTTCCTGTTCCTCCACGTCAGCTCTTTATATGGATTATACCTCGTGTTCACATCTGCAAAATGGCAGACCAATGTTTTTGGTGAGCTCATCGATAGAACAAATCTTTGCAAAATACAACCAATTTCTTATGACTCCTTGTGTAGGCCAAACAACTAATTGAAACCAATTTTTCAGCGTTTGCAGTTCACCTTATGTGTGCTATTGGCATAGGCGCAGGATCTCATCGACTTTGGACCCACAGGTGTTTCAAAGCACGAACTCCCCTACGAACAGTACTTATGTTATGGCAGACTATGGGCTTCCAGGTAAATCGACTAAACTAAACCTTCAAAATTTTCTCAAATCATATGAACCTACATGTGGCCCTGTCACTTCTTTAATTGCGTCTCAACACCTCGTTGACAACATTTAATACAGGCCATAATTTTCCACAGGACTGCATATTCGAATGGGCTCGTGACCACCGCACCCACCACAAGTATGCAGACACTGATGCTGACCCTCACAACGCAGAGCGTGGACTCTTCTTCTCCCACATGGGCTGGCTCTGCTGCAAAAAAAGTCCTGAAGTGATCGAAGGTGGCAAACGCCTTGATCTCACTGACCTTTACGATGACCCTGTTGTTATGTTTCAGAAAAAGTAAGTTTACTTATCCTATTTCTTATAGTTATAATTGTACGTAGTATTTATCTACTCTGAGGTTATAATAAACAAATAGAGAACAACTCAACAGTTTCATGTATTAAATTCGAATGAAGTTTAAAATGCGAATCTTTTCTATTTGTTTAAAAGTATATTTTAATTCCTAAGGGTTATCTGGAAGAGATCGCTTCGGAGCGACAAGACCCCGACACAACTTTTTTTGGTCATCGGGTTTCAGGTGTACAATAAAGAGTATAGATATGTATCTATATAATAATTCCTGCCTAGGCACTATATGAAGATGATGCCACTCCTATGCTTCGTGCTCCCAACTGTGATCCCCGTGTACTTCTGGAACGAGACTTGGCTGAACGCGTTCATGATCCCCACCATCCTGCGATACACCTGCGGCATCAACGTGGTGTGGAGCGTCAACAGCTTTGCACACACCTTTGGATACAGGCCTTATGATAAGTAAGTTGGCACTATTATTTTTTATGGATATTTAAATAACCACTAATACCATGCACATTAGTACCGAGGCGGGAAACAAGTCCTTACCGTTTCGGCGTACTTAGTTTAAATCATAATTCAGAACGTATTCTGTGTACCAAATTTCATTCAAATCCGTTCAGTAATTTTTGCCATTTTAGTTATAAACATGACCAATTTCATAATAATCGGTTGAGTAAGAATAACAAAAAACAAACAAATTCACATTTATAATATTAAGTTAGGATAAAATAAGATTTTGAAGATGTTTTAACACGATACGGTAATCTAATAGGTACATAATATAAAAAACGATTTTTGGGCGATGATAGCTCAGTGGTAGTGACGTCGGATACCGAGACGAAGGTCCCGGGTTCGAATACTACAATGAGCTTGAGCTTTCGGTGAAGGAAAACATCGTGAGGAAACCATAGCACGGTGGTAGGGTACTTTGTAGTACCCGTCTGGCTGGCTACCACCCTCAAGTTGAAAATCTGTCGCCTAGCACCTATCGGTGTGTTCCGTCAGCTGCACTTGAGAGCCAGTTCCTTCTAGGCTTTGTGTGCTTACCACCTTCGACCACATCATCACTTACCATAGTGAGATTGTGGTCAAACACAGGCCTATACACAGTAAAAAAAAAAAAAAAAAAAAAAAAAACTTGTTCTAACTGATAGCCTAAACCGCTGGATCTATATAAGGTCCTAAGAAATTAGTGAACTTCCTCTTGAGGGATGAATGTATAGGTCATTAGTAATCAAAAAATAATATTAGAAAAATAATCCGAGGGAAAAAAAATAAAAAATCCTATACAGTCTCTATGCAAATCAAAGAAGCCGCGCGAAGGTTTTTTTTTTTTTTTTTTTTCTCGGATTGTTTTTCTAATATTATTTTTTGATTACTAATGACCTATACATTCATCCCTCAAGAGGAAGTTCACTAATTTATTAGGACCTTATATAATCTTGAATTTGATTTAAAAAACCTAAAAACGATTTTTCAAAATTTCATTCCTCACGAGATAAAATATTGGGATCGCTGGTCACACCGCGGGTTGGAGGAAAAATATTTGAGAAAATCATGTTAATAAAAACTAACCTAGATCCTCAGACCAAGAAACCCGGCGTTGTGAATACATCCACATACATACATGTCTCACACACACACACACATATAGACCATAGGAAGCCGGATCGGTTGTCATTCCGTATTGAGACGTTGACAGCGACAATAAGGCTCAGTAACATTTGTGCCTGCTTGGGCCAGTACTGATTTTACTCACGCACACGTAGGATATTTTGCTACACTTTCTTATAAGGTGACACTCCGTCTTGATTTTTTTATATGTCTATCTATGCCTAGATCGATAAAAGTAGTATGGGCATGTAATGGTAGAGCATGAGGGACTATCGAAGTAAAATTGTCTTGTCATTGTGTTTTGTAGTGTTATATGATAACTTTAAGAGTAACGTCGAGGCTTAACGACTATCACAATTAAGTGATAGCCGGGACGGTATTCCGAAACACAGAAACGCTCGATTTGAAATACAACTAGCCCACTAGGCGGTCACCCATCCAGGTACCGACCATGACGGTGGTAGCTTAACTTCCCGATCGATTAAGACCGGCTTATCATGCTACGCCACTTGCGCTTCGTTTTGGAGTATACTAATAGAGAATTTAGATTAGTAATATCGAGCAATCCAATTCCGCCAAACTAGTAAGTGCTTTTGCACTGATTAAGAGGATTGCTGGGGGCGTTTGTTCCATACAAACGTAATCCTCAGTTTCCTCTCTGGATTATGACACTAGAGCAATGATTATTTTACCATGCAATCTGTAGGTACCACTGTATGCCCCTCGGTTGTGTTTTTCACTATAAATTAATTATTATAAGAATTAGGAGCCTTCTAAAATCACAAAAAATTACCATTTTTAACGCTTTTATTAGACGTCCAGCGAACAAACGAATATAAAAAAAACCGGCCAAGTGCGAGTCAGACTCGCGCACCGAGGGTTCCGTACAAACCTGTAGGTATATAAGTAAATGGTAGTATAGACCTGAGTATTTGATATTAATTTCAATTTATGACCTATTAAAAAAAAACTACTTACTAGATCTCGTTCAAACCAATTTTCAGTGGAAGTTTGCACCGTAATGTACATCATATATTTTTTATAGATTTATCATTCTCTTATTTTAGAAGTTACAGGGGGGGGGGACACACATTTTACCACTTTGGAAGTGTCTCTCGCGCAAACTATTCAGTTTAGAAAAAAATGATATTAGAAACCTCAATATCATTTTTGAAGACCTATCCATAGACACCCCACACTTATGGGTTTGATGAAAAAAAAAATTTGAGTTTCAGTTCTAAGTATGGGGAACCCCCAAAATTTATTGTTTTTTTTCTATTTTTGTGTAAAAATCTTAATGCGGTTCACAGAATACATCTACTTACCAAGTTTCAACATTATAGTTCTTATAGTTTCGGAAATAAATGGCTGTGACATACACGGACAGACAGACAGACAGACAGACAGACAGACATGACGAATCCGATACGATTTCGTCTAATTTAAATAGGTATAATCGGTCCAAGCTGTAGTTGTCTCTGCTATCGCCCTCGGGCGGGACAGCTCGGGCACAGCGCGACAGCAATAGTTATGATAAAAACCAATTTTTCAAATTTCTTGCTGCCATCCTATCCTCTTAATAACAGTACCGACAGTCCTTGACTTAGCCAATCAGAGCGCATACGCGGTGTTGGGGAATTTGGCGGAAGGATATCAAACAAAATTAACGGCATTGCACTTCTTTGGGTAAATTGTTCGATATGGCCTGTATTGACATGATACATCTCTTTTTAGGTCTCTAAATCCCCGTGAAAACATCGGTGTTTGGTTAATCTGTGTAGAAGGCTTCCACAACTATCACCACACATTCCCGTGGGACTACCGCGCGTCAGAGCACCCTCTGTTCAACATGCTCACACCAACCATTGTGTTCATTGACGCTATGGCTATGGTAAGTAATGAATATCTAATTTTAAGATAAGTAATAATTACCTAATGATAAATTTCATTGCAATTAATTTGATCTAATTCTTTAGATCTTTAGTTGATTTAGCCCAGGGACTTTCAAGGCTAGAGTGAAAAGTTTTCTGCTGGGCAAGCGTAGTATACCATATAATTGTGGGTCCATGCTATGCAAACCGAGCACGAGCCGAGCCACGAACGAACAAAATTCGTTCGTTACTCGCGATTTCATGTGTGGGTGGACGTACTTAACAAGCCTACAGCGCGATTAAAATCCCTGTGTACATTTTTTCACGAACACAGAGATTCCGATCGCACTAGTTGTAGGATCGTTTGTAATGGCGCGTCTATCCTACCTGAACCGAGCACGAGCCGAGCCACGAATGAACAGGATTGGTTCGTTGTTCGCGTAGCGTGCGGACGGACCATTACGTCCACACCTTGACATCGCGAGCAACGAACGAATTCTAAGTCTAGACTAATGCCCGGTTTCTATAAACAAAAACGAATCGTTTTGCTTACCAATGGTAGGTATTTTTATTGCCAAACTGCGCATATAATCATTTCGTAAGCTAGTTTTACCTGTGACAACTACTTCCATATGGGAGGGTCTGCTATGCAAAGAGGTCTTTGCTTCATTATTAGTAAAGATATTATCTTAATTTTCACCGATAACGGTCCGTAATTTATTGGAATCGACCAACGTCGTATAAAAAAACTGTTAGTTCTTGGCTCGGCTCGTGTTTGGTTCGCGTAGCATGGATGCACCATTGCGGTTAAAAAATAACAATTGATTTCTACTGTTTTCCTCGCCGGCGCGGAGCGCCAAATAGTCAAAGGATTTAATTAAGCGGGTCGATTTCCAAACGAAATCTCATTTGTATTAATTTAAAAGAAATGCAAAAAAGTTGGCAGATTCTGTTTCATCAATGTCTAAGCTATATTCCTCAATGTATGCTAAGTAAACGGATTTATAAAAAGAGATTACATTATACAGAAACTGACAAATTTTCTTTTAAAATACCATCGCTTTTCCTTTTTAGATCGGACAAGCTTACGATTTGAAAATGGTGTCCCCTGAAATTATAAAGCAGCGTACACACCGCACCGGAGACGGCACTCACCATCTGTGGGGATGGGACGACCCCGAGTTCAACGAGAAACTCAAAGAAAAATACGGCGCTGTCAGTCATTGCGAAAACAGAAAACATGCATAGGCAATTTACAGTTACATTACATAGAGACTGTTAAAAAATGGTGTAGCATTATGTTAAGATAGTTAATAGTGTTATAAGTATAAATAAAACTTGTAAAATATAATAGTGATGACACTTTTTTTGATGGCTTTAATATCGTTTTATAACTTACTTGTGGCTGTTTAATCATATAGTCGCTTATCAGATTGTGAGTTCCGTAGAAATTACCTACCTACTTACCTATATGAAAAATTCGTTCGAGGATGTGTAGTGTTAATTAGATTAATAAAAAAAACTAAATGAAAATCAGTATAGTCGTTTGGGAGCTACTATATGCCATTAAAGACAAACACAGATCTATACAGAGCGTCTGGGCTAAAAAAATATGGATACAAGTAAATAATTGTATATAAGAAAATCTTTTTCCAAAATAGAATACACAGCTGAAGCCGCCGTAAGCGATAAGCGAAAATCGATATTGGCCTCTTCCATTAGCGAGGTATAATTAATGCAATGCAATCATGTGCTTACTTTAGTAGCATACGGCAACGACAGATGTAATTTATAAATTAACTGCATCATTTACGGAAATACCTAAAAGTACTGATGTAAAAGATGAAAGGATATGTTTGATTCAATTAGTTCACTACGCAGGAATCTACTCTTCTGCGACATGCCTGTAGGTACCTACCTACCGATGTTATTTTCAACCATAGCTCAGAATAAACATTAGTAGGTATTCTTCTAGCTTTTAAAAGATGCAAGATTAATAATAAATACTTATAGGTACTGAAAAACGTATATACCGATAGCACAGACAAGCAGAGTTCCATTAGAACGTAAAGGCTAAACGTTAGGTTATACGTCAGTCAGACAAGGTCAGAGCTTTCGGTGAAGGAAAACATCGCGATGAAACCATAGCACGGTAGTAGAGATTTTTTAGTAGGTACCCATCCGGCTGGCTACCACCCTCAAGTTGAAAATCTGTCGTCAAGCACCTATCTGTGTGTTCCGACAGCTGCACTTGAGAGCCAGTTCCTTCTAGGCTTTGTGTGCTTACCACCTTCAGCCATATCATCACACTTATCTTTGTGAGATTGTGGTCAAACACAAGCCTATATAGGTACACACAACAATCGTCAGTAAAAAGGGTGGCAAAACTTAATCAACATGATAATATTTATGTGTCCCAAGTTAGTCCCGAATATGCTTACAGCGTTGTTATTGTAAAGAAAAAGGTACAAGACTGACGTAACGTAATTCAAGGTGAAATCTTTCGTCTTCAACAGGTTAAGTATTTGTCGTGCCGTGAAGTATCCAGTTCATATTCATATAAGATTCTTGGTTCAGCCAAAAAAGCTTTTAAAGGCTGTCAGCAGATATTCGATTCCCTGAATCAGACAGCATTCTAAAAACTATCAGGTTCGTGACTTTTTGGCGGGAACTTGCAGAGTGTTGTTGCGTTTTCATTTTTATTTTCATAAACTCATGTATTTTAAGTTTTATTGCATATTATTGGTGGTATTTTATCCAATAAAGATCAACCCATGTGCACCAGTGAAGTGAAATGAAATGAATTATGTGTATCGTGACTTTAATTACAAGTTTTATAACTAAAACATGACTGGACGGTGACTGATAATGTGGATTATGTGAATGTTAATGTGCGGACTATATGAAAGTGAAAATATTATAAATAAAATGTATGCGATTGAAGGACTTTGTATATGGTCAATTGATCACGAAAAAAATAAAAAAATAAATATATGTCGGAATCAGCGACAGCCAAGCGATATACAAGGACCACGATTAGGGTTCCGTGGTATCAGGATTCGGTGGGCGCAGTGCAGGCAATAAAACAACGTTATACCATCGCTTCGTAATGGTCCCATATGAAGAGAAGAAGCGACGCAACGAACTCCTCACGGGCTGTTTATTGTCGTAATATTACAATTAAATTATCACTTAACTTCACTTCCAAGGTCGTCGCCAAGGGGGGGCAGGGAGGGGCAGCTGCCCCCCCCTAGAAATTAAAAATTTGCCAAATATAATGCAACCAAAGTCCTAAGTCTTTTAGTTGATTTGCTTGAAGTTCAAGCCTTGAACAATCATTCCCGTACGTCGAAACTCGAATGAATTCACCAATTCCACTCTTAATATTCCGTACGCTCAACTACGCTCTGCTCTACTCTATCGTTGAAGCTGTCACAGAATATATATGTATTAGTACTAAGATACTGTTGTTATTACAATCGCTGTAGATGTAAGGCTCGTAGTACAAGTGAAAAGCTTCATGTGCTGTCGACTTTACCTACAATTCATACCTACTTTTCTCAAAAGTATGAATTGTAGTAGGTAAAGTCAACTTGCCCCCCCCTGCGCCATCGGCTGGCGACGCCCTTGTTCACTTCACACATGTACATACATGTATAGTCTTAAATAATTATAGACTTCAGAACTGGGTGTAACAACGATTGCACTGAGATGTGTACAGTACCTCTACCATGAGTTTTCTACACTAACGTGATCTACAGACGCTAGCGACTATGGAGACACATTTTGTATAAAATGCTTCCAAAAGTGTCCACTAGAGGCGGTGCTTGCTATACAAAATATTCACCGTAGTCGCTAGCGTGTGTAGATTACGTTAGTGTAGAAAACTCATGGTAGAGGTACAGCTCGAGCTATTGTGATAAACTAACGATCCCAAAAGCAATACGCATACCCTCATTAACTCTGTTATTCACGTTATATTCAAATCAGTATTCTTTACAGGTATTCTTACTGACGGGCCAGTTGGCGCAGTTGGTTAAGACGTGGAGTCTTAACCTATAGCGCTGCAGGTCGTGGGTTCGATTCCCACACAGGACATGCATTTGTGTGCATGAACATGTCTGTATGTCCTGAGTCTGGGTGTAATTATGTATATTAAGTATGTATTTACAAACAAAAAGTAGTATATGTATTATATCAGTTATCTGGTTTCCATAGTACAAGCTCTGCTTAGTTTGGGATCAGATGACCGTGTGTGAGGAATGTCCCAGGATATTTATTTATTTATTTATTTATTTACTATTACGCATATCCTCTTCTTCTTCTTCTTATTTTTAATTTTGGCAACCAAGCCCAAATTAGGGCTCATTTCTGCCAGTGTCGAGTTATATTATAGTTTCCAGTCACAATAAATCACTTCGATCACTTCACATTATAGTCCTCAGTCAGTCAGCGTCCATAAAAGTCATGTTTTACTACAATGGTGGTCATTGTACTAAAACTCTTGACGGACATTTTGAGACAACTTGAAAAATCACGATACACATAATTCATTTCATTTCACTTCACTGGTGCACATGGATGATCTTTATTGGGTAAAATACCACCAAAAATACACAATAAAACTCAAAATACACAAATTTATGAAAATAAAAATGAAAATGCTACGTCACTCTGCAAGTTCCCGCCAAAAAGTTCTACGCATATCCTCATTAAGTCTGTTCTTCTTCTTCTTATTTTTAATTTTGGCAACCAAGCCCAAATTAGGGCTCATTTCTGCCAGTGTCAAGTTATATTATAGTTTCCAGTCACAATAAATCACTTCACATTATAGTCCTCAGTCAGTCACCGTCCATAAAAGTCATGTTTTACTACAATGGTGGTCATTGTACACACGGCTACCGATCAAGCTATACATTTCTAGTATAAGCTGACCTCCCATAGTTCGGAAATCCTATACAATGCGAGATCAGCTTATACTGGAAATGTATAGCTTGATCTGTAGCCGTGTGTACTAAAACTCTACACGGACATTTTGAGACAACTTGAAGATTCACGATCCACATAATTCATTTCATTTCACTTCACTGTTGCACATGGATGATCTTTATTTGGTAAAATACCACCAAAAATACACAATAAAACTCAAAATACACAAATTTATGAAAATAAAAATGAAAATGCTACGTCACTCTGCAAGTTCCCGCCAAAAAGTCCCCCTTCTTCTTCTTATTTTTAATTTTGGCAACCAAGCCCAAATTAGGGCTCATTTCTGCCAGTGTCGAGTTATATTATAGTTTCCAGGCACAATAAATGACTTCACATTATAGTCCTCTAGCGTTATATTCTCTTTGTAGTCCTCAGTCAGTCACCGTCCATAAAAGTCATGTTTTACTACAATGGTGATCATTGTACTAAAACTCTTCACGGACATTTTGAGACAACTTGAAAAGTCACGATACACATAATTCATTTCATTTCACTTCACTGGTGCACATGGATGATCTTTATTGAGTAAAATACCACCAAAAATACACAATAAAACTTAAAATACACATATTTATGAAAATAAAAATGAAAATGCTACGTCACTCTGCAAGTTCCCGCCAAAAAGTCCTTAAGTCTGTTCTTTACGTTACAGTCAAATCGGTGTTGCTACTATTTCACCCAGCCCTTGTACCACGATAATAATATCATAATTCAACTGTGTCCGACCAACGATCTAACTCTCCGACTGTGCTACTTGTGTTCTACTACTTCTGCCTTGTGTTGTTTTATTAAATTAAAACTGATGCTCGCTGTTTTAATACATATATTATTGTGAAAATGAAACCTGTGAAAAAAAGGTAGGTAATTTACTGATTATTAGTACTCTCATATTTGATTTAATAAAACATGATTTTTTATTGTTATTTACCTACTAAGTAACATTTAGCTACTTCTAGCACCTTTTTTGGTTAAGAAAATCTAGCAATCTAGCTACTTTTTGCAAGATGTCTAGCTACTGGCTAAAGCTAGCAGTTGGCAACACTGGCTTTGACGCAAGGGCTGCGTTCAGTAACTACACACCGGGCGACCGGTGCGATCGTCGGACGACGTCCGACGATCGCACCACATACTATTGAACTGTTACTGAACGGTACGATGATCGTCGGGCGATCACACGGCGTTGTTACTGAACGCAGCCAAGGAATATAGTACTCTCTTTGACGTCTTCGACTGACTTCAGCGTAGCGTTATATTCTCTTTGTTTTAGGTGCGTTCGAATTGGGGTATGGTAGCAAAAATAACAGTCCAAAATGCCAAAAACGATCACAACTGGCGTTCGATTTGGAAAGTTGTGGGCGAAATTGGCGTTTTGAACTGTTTTCGTTCACCGTTCGTTTTGCATGGAAACAGTTAAAAACGACATCGTGAACTGCAAATTTTGACCCACCTCCGAGGCAGGGTCGTTTGTGATCATATTGTGACATCTTTGAATCTGACAGATAAGTTTCGGAAAATTCATACGGGAAGCGAAAATTCTAATTTTTATTGTAAAATTTTGTAGAAATACTAACAGGCAAGAGAATAATTTGTTAGATTTACTTTGTTTAATGATTAACTGAAGGAAAAAGGTAGTTTGAGACAAGTGACAAGCAGGCGATGAGCATGCAAATGTCATTTTTGTATCTAATCGTTCGATTTGGGACATATCGTTTGTGGCAAAAGTTGCAAAATTGTTGAAATTTTCCAATTCGAACGCTTAAACAAAAATGCCCATTTTGAAACTGTTAAAAACGACATCACTCCAATTCGAACGCACTATTTGTCGACAGTCTTGACTGATAATTTCGTAAAAAGTGTTTTGTGCTGGTTGACCATATTATTTATTAGCATTTTGCTTGGATGGGATGCAAATTGAAATGAAAATTCCATACAAACAAATCAAGTACCTACCTACATAGTGAAACTTGCCGGTACATTACTATACTCTTTGAGTGAAACTATTTTTGTTATTTTCGGTGCGTTTGAACTCATACTGCTTAAACAATACAAAATAGGTACGCCAGTTATTCGTATTATCTAAATATTCATAGACGCAAGCAACTTCCGTCACTACAATGCTTTCGGCTATAATAAAGGAGCATCAAACAAAGCAAGCAGCCAAAAGAGTCATACAAGGTATGTTTATCATAAGAGTTGGAAGATCTTATCAAAAATATTCGGATTATTAGAATTTAATATACTTACCTGACTGACCATAAAAAGTACCAATTATTATTTAAAATTGGAAATTTTCAGAACAAAAACGAAAGGAATGTATTGTTGCTGCTAATGATTTAACTCAAGCTCTCGTCGATCATCTTAATGTAGGGTATGTACCTCCTTATTACAACCTTCCTACAATCTAAAAGAGGGACATTTAGTATTAAATGGATTTTCATAGAGATTTGTTTGTCATCAGTTTTTATAATAGGACACGGGAATAGGAAGAGGGATGCACCCCTCTTAGAACCAACGGATAAATTATTGATCACATTTTACGAATTATTCTCAATTTTCAGTGTTGCACAAGCTTACCTTAATCAAAAGAAACTTGATGCTGAGGCAAAATTATTACACCAAGGAGCAATTAACTTTGCAAAACAAACTCAACAATGGCTTGCCCTTGTCGAAAACTTCAGCAGTGCCCTCAAAGAAATTGGCGATGTTGAGAATTGGGCAAGAAGCATTGAAAATGATATGAAGATAGTAACAGATACATTAGAAAAAGCTTATGAAATGACGCAAGAGCAACCTAGTCAGTAAACCTACTAAAGAATTATGCATGTTATATTAAATTTTTCAAGCAAAAAATTATGGTTTAACTATTGGTGGGCCCCTGCTGCTTCATTTCTACCATACTCCCAAAACTTGTCAATACATTTGAAAATTAGATCTATCTAACGTAGACCGCCATTGAGTCCCCAGGTGGACCCAAAGGGGGTCCACCTGGATCTGTTGAATATGTACTTTTAATAGAGATATATATATTTATAATAGCCGATGAAAAAGACGTAGGTGGTAGTGTAATGCCATACTTCTCCGGTGTGACTTACAGCCCTTCATAAGGACTGATACTGATAAGGATGAGAACAAATAAATTAATAAAATATCAATCATTAGTACCAGGCAAATTTTTCACAAATAATCGTAGAGTAGTCATACACGAAAATCACCATACTTTTCCGACGGTTCCAAATGGCCGCCATACCATGGCAAAGGTGTAATTTTTATTTTTCAAAATTATTGACCCTTTATTTTTAATAACCAGTTCTTTGTATGATCATAAATAGAAGTCGGATAATGCCATACTTGTGGGAGGTGGCAAATGTGTACAATATTCATTGAATTATTACACATAGAAGCAAAGTACACGCGCGAAAAACAATCCATTCATTTGGAGCCATAATGGCTCCAAATGACCGCCGCGCTGTCAGTGTACTGAGTGACGTTTTAGTGAGTGCAGCTCTGAGAAAAATAATAAATATGACGGTTTGTGTAGTAAAATTGTGTCATAATTCATGAGGGAAGAAAGATAAGCATTCTGATGTAACATTCCACAGGCAAGCCACTAATTTTATTGTGTAATTCATCTAAAATAACAAAATTCAAAAATAAAAATACTTCACTCAGATTTCGAGCAAAGTGTTGCCAGCTGTTTTTTGTGCGAATTTGCGTTGTTTTACGTAATTGATACTGATTTTGTTATTAATAAAGTAATTGAGTCCGATAAGTTGTTTCTTTTACTTATAGCTATTATAACCGACTAGCTGTCCCCCGCGGTTTCACCTGCGTTCTTGGGATAAGTAGTTTATAATACTTGGGATAATGTAGCTTCATATTAGTGAAATAATTTCGAATCAGACTGGTAGAAAAAAGAGAACATAGCTGGGAAAATATTGTCAAAGCGGCAGTTGTTCCGGAAACAAATTCAACTAACAGGCTTTTAATATTTAAATTTTGTTAATGAAAATTAAATACCTAGATACTACTTAATCTTCTTTTTCTATACAACCTATCATATCTGAAACCTATCATTACCAAGGAAAGCTACAAATTGTACGATCGTTCATAGCACTGCACATTATCTTGGTTTATTATGTTAAAATACCCGAAATAAGTACTATGAAACAACTAGTAATAAATAAATAACAGGCCTGTGTCTATAATAAATTATCTAAGACGCAGAACTTTTTAAACTATTTAATTATTTTTGTGAATACTTACTTCCAATTTCACTAGTAGGCGAAATCGGAAGGTTAATTTTACCGAAAAATTTCGTTTAGCTTGCAACATTACTCGTGCGCTTGTGTGCGTGTCAGCGAGTGTAATTATATGGTACTCACGCATACATTGGTTGTCAAGTGGCTTACGTGTCGCGAGGATTTTTGTTCGATACTTCGCTTCTAAGCGTAATAATTCAATGACAATATTATTTAAAAAATTGTAAGATTTTTTGCGTATTTCGAACGATTTGTACCAGTATGGCACAATTTTTTTCTGTAAGTTTGATTTCATAGAACATAAATACAAAATTTCAAACACATTTGTGGCGGCAATCTTGTTTTGTAATGTTTTTATATGATGTTATGTTGTATCAGTTGTATCATATACTACGGCTACCACCGCTCGAATGATTCGTTGAGTTGTATATAGGGCTTGCAATCCGGATATTCGTTTTATCCGGATATCTGTCGATTTTAATAAGCGGATTTGGGCAACATTATTATTCGGATTTTTTGGTTAATGTATACTTAGTGCATTTCATTACGCTCAGACACGTACAATTTATAACTGTAAGCATAGTTCTAAGAGCTAACTTAGCTTAGTTTATGCGTATGATAAGTAATCAAACGACTATCACCAGGCCTATTTTATTCCTTTCATTGTTATATTTGTGACTTGTGAGAGTATTTTAGTTTTTAACTAAAAACTAAAATACTCACCATAGTTCACACGTAGATACTGCGTTTTAATTTTCATAAAGTATTTTACAAATATTTTAAGATACCTATAGATAACTTGAATTATAATATTACTACGTATAATAACACATTTTTAATCATTTTACATTGCTTTATGTCCAAAACCAACATTTACTATGTATCATTGCTAAAACCTACCAACCTGCGTACCAAAATCTAAAGATAAATCCCGAAACATTACACATTTCATATCAAACCTAACATTTACTAGCTCCTGTTGGTAAATCATCAGATTTACTCGTAAAACTTAGGATCTACCGGTAATCGGGCTCTTACATATAATACTGTTATGCCTCCATTTTGTCGTTAACTACAAAAAAGCATTGAATGCAAGTACGGTGGACTAAGCAGTTACCATCCGTAACTCTTGCGATGGTCGTCAGAAATAATAACTCGATATTCTTAACTTTTCTTTACTGAACCGCTCATTTATCTTAACTAAACAACCCGTTCATTAATCAGTCTATCAATTAATTATCAATTTTATCCGGATAATTTGATTTTTAACCGACGAAAAAACGGAGGAGGTTTACAAGTCGACGCGTATATTGTTTTTTTTTTATGTATCACTTTTTCCAGAGTACGATTTAGATAAATCTTTTTAGGGTTCCGTAGCCAAATGGCAAAAAACGGAACCCTTATAGATTCGTCATGTCTGTCTGTCTGTCTGTCTGTCCGTGTATGTCACAGCCATTTATTTCCGAAACTATAAGAACTATAATGTTGAAACTTGGTAAGTAGATGTATTCTGTGAACCGCATTAAGATTTTTACACAAAAATAGAAAAAAAACAATAAATTTTGGGGGTTCCCCATACTTAGAACTGAAACTCAAATTTTTTTTTTCATCAAACCCATAAGTGTGGGGTGTCTATGGATAGGTCTTCAAAAATGATATTGAGGTTTTTTTTTTTTTTTTTTTTTTTTTTTTTTTTTTTTTTTTTTTTTTTTATACCACTTAGGTGGCAAACAAGCATACGGCCCGCCTGATGGTAAGAGGTTACCGTAGCCTATGGAGGCTTGCAACACCAGGGGTATCACACGCGCGTTGCCGACCCTGCAGAAATCTCTTCACACCCCTTTTGAAGAACCCCATGCTGTACTCCATTGGGAAAACCACGGCGGGGAGCTCATTCCACAGTCTGAGGTTTCTTATATCATTTTTTTCTAAACTGAATAGTTTGCGCGAGAGACACTTCCAAAGTGGTAAAATGTGTGTCCCCCCCCCCTGTAACTTCTAAAATAAGAGAATGATAAATCTATAAAAAATTTATGATGTACATTACGGTGCAAACTTCCACTGAAAATTGGTTTGAACGAGATCTAGTAAGTAGTTTTTTTTAATAGGTCATAAATTGAAATTAATATCAAATACTCAGGTCTATACTACCATATACTTATATACCTACAGGTTTGTACGGAACCCTCGGTGCGCGAGTCTGACTCGCACTTGGCCGGTTTTTTTTATTAGAAAGGGACTGCAAAACCTTATAAAATTCAAGTTATATTCAAAATTATTTTTTGCTTTTCAGTTTTTTCGGTGGTTTATTTTTTTGTTAAAAGTTTTTTAATATTCGTTTTATTCGGATACTAAAAACTAACGGATAATGCAAGCCCTAGTTGTATAGGTCTCGCAGTGTTCGCGATTGTGTATTAGGTACGCTGTAGGTACACGCATTGTACAGTCGTGTTTTGAAAACGTATCGAATAAATAAGTTTTTCAAGTATGGTCACGCTTTTTTCCCCTACTAGAAGTATGGCAAATTAATAACGATCACATTGCCATATCCAAATGCCATACTGATACAAATAGTTTTGCAATTTAAAAAAATTACACCGTTGAAGCGGTCATTAGCAAAGATTTTATTTACTATAGACAATAAACGAGTCAGGCAGGTTTCAACACCATAGTAATGGCATGTGGCCATGGTATATTTATTTCTATGGTGGCCATAATCGAGGTAGGTACTGACCGGATTTATAAGCATCGGTCTACGGATTAAAAAAAAATTGATCTGGCAGCACTGGGGAACCAAAGAAGAAGAAATATGGAGACTTTTTGGCGGGAACTTGTAGAGTGACGTTGCGTTTTCATCTTTAATTTCATTTATTCATGTATTTTGATTTTTATTGCATATTATCGGCGGTATTTTATCCAATAAAGATCAATAAATGTGCACCAGTGAATTGAAATGAAATGAATTATGTGTATCGTACTTTTCAAGTTGTCTCAAGAAGTCCATGAAAAGTTTTAGTACAATTCAAATTTCAAAATCATTTATTCAAATAGACCTTCGCAGGCACTTATGAAAAGTCTGACTCTAATACCGGTTCGGAAGGTTGCATTTGCTGAGAAGAGCGGGCAATAAATTCAGCAATTACTCTTTTCAAAACAAGCTTAGATTCATTACGGTAGTCTGTGTTCATTACATAATATTTTACATTCTAATCGCACTGTAAAACAATTGCGTGCCCCGGCGCGGCGGCAAAATTACAAAAAGACTGAATAAATATTTAATAAGTAAATAATGACAAACATAAGCAGCAGCACCTGTTCTCAATGACCACATTGTACTACAACATGACTTTTATGGACGGTGACTGACTGAGGACTATGTGAAAGTGATTTATTGTGACTAGAACTTATAACTGGAAATTGGCAAAATACACAAGCCGTGTGACGCCAAAAAAAAAGAAATATAGACTTTTTGGCGGGAACTTGCAGAGTGACGTAGCATTTTCATTTTTATTTTCATAAATTTGTGTATTTTGAGTTTTATTGTGTATTTGTGGTGGTATTTTACCCAATAAAGATCATCCATGTGCACCAGTGAAGTGAAATGAATTATGTGTATCGTGACTTTTCAAGTTGTCTCAAAATGTCCTTGAAGAGTTTTAGTACAATGACCACCATTGTAGTAAAACATGACTTTTATGGACGGTGACTAACTGAGGACTATAATGTGAAGTGATTTATTGTGACTGGAAACTATAATATAACTCGACACTGGCCGAAATGAGCCCTAATTTGGGCTTAGTTGCCAAACTTAAAAATAAGAAGAAGAGTAAATATAATTTCCTAATGACAAGACAATGTCAGTATTGTCAATTGTCAGTATACTATTGTATTGTGTGTAGGTAGTCTTTGGACAATATTTGGTTGGGTTAATTTTTGTTGATTTTATCAATGGAGCAGTAGTCGGTACATTCTTTTTAAGGACCTAATATCAGATTCAAATTATAATGTTTTGAATACCTTCGACACTTATTAATTTCTTATCACACACAAGTGTTATAGACGTTATAGTCGTAGACGTAACTGCCTAATGTAAATACTTTAATTTTCTAATATTTTGATACTATTATAGTGAATATTTAATTGAAAGAAATGGCTTCAGACACTACACCTAGAGTACTTTCAATTCAAAGTCATGTAGTACATGGATATGTTGGGAACAAAAGTGCAGTTTTTCCTTTGCAAGTAAGTACCGCACAAGATTCGAGTTTACCTACTACTAAAGGTACTACCTAAGGCCATCAAATCCATATATTTATTAGCCTTGAATTGGTATTATATTGCTTTTACTACAGAAAGGCTTGTATTTGGCAAAAATTTGGCAGAGAATGTTACTTAATCTTACCATGGTTTGTGATTATGTAGCTAATGGTGGTAAGAACATAAAGCCTAGAAGGGATGTGAACTGGTTCTCAAGTGCAGTGGCTTAAACACACTCATAGGAGCTTGGTGGCAGATTGATATTTATCTTGAGTGCCATGGCAGTGGCTTCAGCTGAAAATCAGCGCTAGTGTAGATAATTACAGCACATGAGCTGGGGCCTTTTGAACCCATCATAGCACATATTTACAATATCCGAAATTTAGCTATGGTTTTTTATATGTGCTATTTTGTTGTGTCTAATAAATGTTTCTTTCTTTCTTTCTTTCCATGGCAAAATTGTATGAATGCTACTATGACTATGAGCTTAAGCTTTTTGTGTACAAACACATTCTGAGGAAACCATTGCAATTGGGTACATTCCTGGGTAAAAAATATATAATACTATTTACCCCGTCAATTAGATTATCAGAAAACATTGGAATCATATTTTTTTTCTTCAATCAAATAAAAAATGATTAAGATATAGCCCGTTAAAGTTCTGCGTGACCACATTTCTTTGTATTTTTTATTGAAATGCGAAGTCACACAGAACTTTAACAGGTTGAAAAAAAAATCTATATTTTTTGATGAGCTAACTGATGGACTAAATATAATTTCTCAGGAAAATAGCCAATTGTGCAACCTTACCTACCATTGGGTGGAGTACCTGGCTGGCTACCACCACTAGCTGCACTTGAGAGCCAGTTCCCTTCTAAGGCTTTGTGTGCTTACCTTTGAATGGGGTCATTATGACAGATAATTATAAAAATTTTTATATGGGCTATTTATTTATAAAATAAAAATGTTTGTAGTTTTGTGAATCCAGTAAAAAGAAATATTATTATGGCTCATCTACAAAATCTGTAGGTATCTATTAACTTTACAGGTTTTAGGCTTTGAAGTTGATTTCATTAACACTGTGCAGTTTTCAACGCACACTGCATACAAACATATCAAAGGAAATGTCCTTCAAAATGAAGAGTTGGACCAGCTCATTGAAGGACTAAAATTGAATGAAGTTGACTTCTACACTCATTTTCTAACTGGATACTCAAGATCACCTGACTCCCTGAAAAAGATTGCTGAAATCATCAAGAATCTTAGACAGAAGAATCCTAATTTGGTCTATGGTATGTACTTTATGAAAATTGGTTTTCAGTCAAATTGTCTGAAATTTTGTCTATGCATAGATCCCCATTATACCTTATCATTAAAATTGGCATAAACACTGTAAATTATTAGTTATGGAATTAATACAGTTAGTAAAAGCTCAGAGTAGATAAATACTACGTACAACAGAGGGTCAGCGCCCATACTTCAAAATTTACCACCGTAACTCGCGCAAGTACAGCGCCGGTGGTGAGTCAAAGGTACTATTTGCTAGTCTTGCCACGTATGTCACTACAGCAATGTTAGTTTTGTCAGTAAATGACAACAGATGTCACTTTTTATAGAACAGTATTTTAAAGGACGATGGGCACTTTTTATTTTTTCCTAACATTTCCAATTCTATGGTATAAACGTTTTTTTATTGTTTGAAGTTTTTAATTTAAAAGGCGTGAAAGTTAAAAAGTTTAAATAATGCTTACCTAATTATATCCTTTAACATTTTACCATTTTTTGCCTGGTTGGCTGAATCCTAAAGTATAGGGCATAGCGACAAATGCTGAAAGGAGCCCCAAGGCCGATTTTAATAAAAAATAAAACTGTATACTTGGTACTCGTTGATTTGAAAAAAAAAACTGTATTATTACTCCATCTCATAGTGTCGCTTATAAAGATCTATTTCTGGGAAACAAATAATTTCTGTGGAAAATTAATGGAAACATCTATTTATTAAGTAACCACTACATACATCTAGTCTGGTCGCAGTACTACAAGCTCTGGAAAGACTTGAAACAGCCACCTAAGAAACCACTATTTTATTTTTGTTATATTTATTAAACTTTAATCAAATGTTTGAATTGCTGTTGTACGCAGGCTGCCCGCGATACAGGATTATCCTAGTGCGGGGACCATTGTTTAATTATCTGTGTAATTTTTTACTTTTTAAAATAAATTATTTGATTTGATTTGATTTGACGCCCATTGTTTTTAATACATAGAACGAAATTTCGAAAAGACCTTGCATGAAACTGCAGAATTTCCGATCACTCTGGTGATTATAGAACTGTTAGTATTCCATTTTGTTCGTGCGCCTACTTGAGGGCGCCAGGGTATTGCTTGCACCCGGGCACAATAAATAATAGAACTAACGTACAGAAATTGCACACTTTTGATCTTGAGGGATTGCCGCCGTTTTAATAGCCTACAATATTTGCAGAGCACTAAGTTAATTCTTAATTACACCTTAACGCCACGCACATTAAAACGCAATGCCTTTGTATTTATAATTTACCGAAATGACCTTACGACCGTCAGGGTTACCTACCTATATCAACTACACCTAATTAATTAGGATACTGATAAAAACACCGTGTAAAATTAACAAAATATATGTACTTACTGTCTTACACTTCAGAATCTTGCAGTAATTTAAAAACCAACAACTTAAATAAAATCTGTTTATTGCGACAGCCGTTAAACTCAAATTATTAGTGTTACGGTTCTCCATTATAACAAAGTGCAGTGATAATTGATAAATAAATATATTTCCTAGGTTAACATCGCACAAGAAAACAAATAATCACGCATTCTGATTTTGGCTCCGACACAATTGCGTACAGTGTGCTCGCAAGCGCGTGGCGGCCCCGACAGTTTAGTCGAGCCCAGCTCGAAGCGAGCTGTAGATGCTTATCGCGGTAGATATAGGCAAGTGACAGAGGCCTGACCCGGCGCTATATAGGCTATTGCCGGCCCTGATTAGGGAACGATTAAAAATAGGTCAAGATAGCAATTTCTTAATCTTCTATATGTTTTAAAAATCACTTTAATACCGAGCAAGCGAAGAGTCTCCGTTTCAGCTTGGACAAAAATGCTTTCGTATGTATGTCCAGATAACCGGCTGTTCTCCACTACAGGTCAAATTACTCATCCGATTCTCCATAAATTTTGTGAGCAGGGTCGGTGATTTACGAATGGCTTTAATCCTTTTGACCATAAAAGACTTAATAATTGTTCTTATTTGATATTTTGTTGAATAAATGAAACCACTATACGTTTTCCTGCACTAGCTAGATACAGACTTAAGCCCATAAAAACAAATGAAATACAATTGGTACGAAACTGCCCATTGTACTTTTAAAAATAATCGTTGTAGATTTCAAAATATTTAGACTATATTTATTTACCGTTGAAGTCTCTGCTTATTAGAAACAGGTTAATATTAGATTTATTTTATTATTATTTGATTGTTTCGGTCCTAGACGATAAAAAGAAATAAAAATAATCGACGGTAAGGCCATCTATGTAAGGTCGAAAGGTTTAAATAAAATTAAATAAATTGCAAATATTGAAAATACGAGTTTAAAAAAATAATTAAATTAAATTATTATTATCAAATTGTATTCCTTTGCAATAAATCTCAATAAAAAGTGATTTAATAGCGTTTTGACTAAGAATTAATTTTCAATCCGTCCATACGATGTCTGTAGCGACATCTTTACGTGTGAATTCTACACTAATTATAAAATGTATGTGATTGACCAGACATGGTAAAAGTTAAATATTAAATTAATTTAATTTAATTAAAAACTAAATTAAATAAAATTTGATATTTAATATACATGTCAATGGTAAATGGGTGCAGTCAAATCTGATTTATGGTGATACACACTCACACTCAGAAATTTAATCCATGATGGTGACCCTGACCAGAAGTGCCACATATCCTTTATCTTATTGTATTGTTAATATTAATGAATAAATAGCAGTCAGGCCCCCAAAAATGGTCACTCAAGAAATATTACTGAATTGAATTCATTTGTCCGAATTTACAGTAGATCCTATTGATTTTTTTATACTAAAATGTTGGCATTGAAGTAGCTGTAAGTCCGCCGTAGCCTGTAGCTTGCAACACCTGGACTATCACACACATGTTTGTTACCAACCATTTCACAAAACCCTTAGGTACTATTTATAATCTCACCATGGTCAAGTGATGATATGGCCTAAGGTGGTAAGTCTAGAATGAAATGGTCTCCCTAATGCAGCCATCGTAAAACACCATTGGTGACACATTTTTTGCTTGAGTGTGGCAGCCAGGTGGTTAATACAAAGCTACCACCATGATATTTCAGTAGTCTGCTGCATATTGTAACAGATAAGTAATTAGAAAACATTGTTCAGCGCTTTTGTAAACACCTCGACTTGTGTTATCATCATGGACACAAGTCATGCATGACGAAATCTTATTATTCCCAATGTCACCATTGTCACACTACAGCGCAATTTAAATTGACTTAGATAAGAATTAAAATTAGTTTGCTGATAACATTGTCATTGTATTTTTATGACTCTTAATGATTTTGCTTCTTAAATCGCTGTGCCCCGCAGTTTGATCTATGATTATATAGGTATCCTATAACCTTCCTTAATCAATAAACAGGTTACCTATCTAATGCAAGTATTGTTTCTAATCGGATTGTTAGTTTTTGAGATTAGCGCACATAAACCTAAAAACTCTTTCGGCTTTTTATATTACCTACCTATAGATAGGTCGCACATTTGCTGTCAAGAGAATCCTATGAGGTCAGCATGAGGAAACCTGTTAGAATGCAATACGGAAAACCCGTAATTGTGGAAAGTATCCTAGGTAAACTTTGTTTTTCAAATTTTCCTGTTGAATGCTAAGAATGAAATTACAGAGTGTGCGCAAACATAATAGATGTAATATTTATATTTGTTAATAGCTGTCCACCGCGGTTTCACTCGCGTAGCCGGGATAAAAAGTAGCCTTATCCATCCCATTGGGCCTACCTATGGTATGGATCAGGACATAGGCTACTTTTGTTAATTTGGCATGTAGGTAGATAGCCTATGCCATAGGCTATCAAATTAAATCCCAATCGGTTTAGCGGTTTAGGCGAGAAAGCATAACAAACCACTCCCATTCGCATTCATAATAGGTACCTATTAGTACCTTTTAGTTAGGATTAGGATGGGAAAATAATAAACAATGATCAGATAATTAGAGTTGTTTCGAATTAGTGTCATATCTACTTACTTAATCAAAGACTTCAACTATCAATTAAAGGAAACCTTGTGTTCTAATTTAGATCGTCTGTTTATCGAGGCCATATCAATATTATATAGTTCTCTTCACACAGACTCGTGCTCATTAAATTATTTACATATAACCAATGATTTCAAAACTAAGTATAGGCCCATCGGAACATTTTGCATAAAACTTCTTTATACCTACAAGTAAACATTACCACCATTTGTTTAAAATCGGTCGAACTACTAAGTGCCGCGTTGCATGGGCGTACGATTTAACCTTGTATGTCCATACAATGCACACATACAAGATAAAAATAAAGAATAAAGGAACGAACTGTTCCACGGACCGCAGACAACAAAGTGGCGTTGGCCCTAAACTGACTTTTTAGGGCCAGCGCGTTGATGCCATTTTTTCGCGTGGTCGGCCCGGCCCTTACGCCAGTAATATATAAGTCAATGTTTACAACAACATTATTAAAGTTGTTGATAAACCCCCTTCACGAATGAAATTTTACACTCACTGTCAAGGATCTATACATATAGGTAATAAAATCCAATCTGTAGTTACATCAAATATTTTTTGAGTAAGCCCAAAAGAGCTGCTTTTAAATTGTTTGTTTGTCTGTATAATATTTGTGTGTTTATTCAAGCATCACAAAATTACTAATGTACCGATCGCTATGAAATATCGCATATAGGTGCCTATGCTATGGTATGGACTATGGCTACTTTTTACCGCGCGGGACAGCTAGTTTATACATATCACAAAATAAAAATAAAATGTCTATTACAGTATGCGATCCGGTTATGGGCGACGATGGCAAAATGTATGTCCCAGAAGAAATATTGCCAGTATACCGCGATATAGTTGTCCCGCTGGCAGACATCCTTACGCCGAACCAGTTTGAAGCTGAGCTGATCACTGGCATGCCTGTTAAAGATCTGGATGGTGCCTTGAAAGTTATTGAAGCTTTGCATGGGAAGGGTGTGAAAACTGTCGTACTATCAAGCACTGATTTAGGAGACGATAACAATATGATCGGAATTGCAAGCACTGCAGGTATAACACATTTTATATTATCGCCAATATCATTTTTATCTAAACTGAATAGTTTGCGCGAGAGACACTTCCAAAGTGGTAAAATGTGTGTCCCTCCCCATGTAGCTTCTAAAATAAGAAAAAATAAAATATATGATGTACATTACTATGCAAACTTCCACCGAAAATTGGTTTGAACGAGATCTAGTAAGTAGTTTTTTTTAATACAACTTAATTAAATAAAAACACTATTATTAAAACATCGATCAAAGTTACAACGAACTACCAGAACTTTTATATTATGTTACTTACTGCTACCGAACCCTTCATGGGTGAGTCCGACTCGAACTTGGCCACATTTTTATTTTTTTTAAATCACGTAGGATCTGCCGAGAATTCTAAAATATGAATTCCGTTAGCAATATTGCTTTAGCTTCCTTTTTAGCCCCCCAGTACGCAAAATTCGAGTATTAATTATTGTAATCACAGATTTAAAAACAGCATTACAATATACTTATACGCGAGTATCCTATGTCTGCGTTCTGGCCTTGTATAGAATGGAAAGACGGAGGATAGAGCAATCAACAAATCGCTTCAACTAGGACTCCTAATAGAGCAAGAGCCCGTGAACCCCACACCTTCCTTATTTTATAAAAGCTGAAAGTTTGTCAGCGCATGCTCCCAACACAGGTAATAATGATGGACCATTATGAAGTTTGGGTTACCGTGGCTTCGACAGGTGAACGGTACCAAAGGTGTCTTAACCTATCAAAATTAATCATATAATAAAGTGTGATTTTTTGGTATTACCTTCAGAATATTATTAAAAATCACTTTATTCATTGCCAGACACTTAACATCGTGGCAACCCCTTGCCAGACACCCTTAATGAAATTATACTTCTACTTATGTATAAAAGCTGATTTTGATAAATAATACTTGGGCAATAATTAGATGATGTTTTCTCATTAGACAGACATTTTTGATAGTTCCAACCCCTTGCCAGACAAGCATGTAGGGACGGACAGTTTTTTCATTCGAGACCCAGTGCCCTATTACGAACTCTCGAAAATATTGAAAAGTTGCTAGAATAAGTAGTAATTAAATTTTGCTGCACGTTTAATAAAATTGTAGCTGCCTTTTATAAAATAACGAAGGTCTGGGGTTCACGGGCTCTTAGACTATAATTGACTTTCAGGTATCTGTTGTGACTCATTTGCATCGTAAACAACTCGTTAAAATAATATACTTGTTTGGCATTACACAACATGTTTGTTTTCGTTCCGTAGGTACGAGTCTCATACAAATGTCGGAGGATAGTCACTTCATTATTTATCGTCGTTAATTTTAAACAGCCCTGCGCTGCGATGCTACGACAGATGCAGCACGTAGGGCTGTTAAATCGGCTGCCATGATATCGATCTATTTCATGATGGAACCTAGCTAGCTAGCTATTTTGTGTAGGGTTTTTTTACACGCTTGCTGGGTAAATGTACTATTCTGTAAGAAAAACTTATTTTCTTTCAGTATACACAAAACATGATCGAGCATAGATTGGGTCAAAATGTTTGGCAATTTGACCCATTTTATATAGGTACCTACATTGATTTGATCCATATTTCCAGGGACACCTGTATAACTTTTTTTTTTTAATCTGTAGCTTTACTTATTATTACAGGGTTATGCTATAAAATAGATATTCCCAAAGTGGACGCAAATTTCACCGGCACTGGTGATTTGTTTGCTGCGTTGTTTTTGGCGTGGTCACATAAAACTCACAACGATGTTAAATTGACACTTGAAAAGACTGTCGCCACCTTGCAGGGGATTGTGAAAGATACATATCAGAAGGCTAGAGGTATGTACCTACACTTACATTCCTTTTTACAATGCTTTTTTATTTAATGCAATATTTTGACTCTGAAAGTTATTTTTTATTGTTCCGTACCCAAAAGGTGCCAACCGGACCCTATTACTAGAACTCTGCTCTCCGTCCGTGCGTTTTTTTTTATACGACTAATTCGGCAAACAAGCATACGGATCACCTGATGGTAAGCGGTTACCGTAGCCATATGGACGCTTGCAACACACGAAGCATCGCTCACGCGTTACCGACCTTTCCCCCTCCCCAATGAGCTCTGGCGACCTTACTGACCTTACCGTCTGTCTATCAGTGGGCTATACCTCATGAACAGAAATAGGTAGACTGTTTATATCTATACAGAATGTGTATATCTATTACAAGAAACTTGTTTACGGATTTCTCCGTGTGCGAGTCCAAGTCACTTAGCCAGTTTTTATTTATTACGCTCATCAAAAATTGAACTTACTTTATTTTAAACACAATAAAATTAAAACTAATAAATGTATAGGTATTTAAAATAAATATATATATATATTGTTATAGCTGTACAATCTACGGGTAAAATATCACCAGCGCTTAAAGAGTTAAGGCTGGTTCAGAACAAAGCTACCATCGAGGACCCTGTTATACAAATACATGCAGTTAATATACGGAGGTCATAATTAAATTAATTTATATTAAATAATATTAAGTAAGTAATAAAATGACGGCGTTATCAAACATACCTACTAGAATCGTGAAAGACAATATGATTATTTAGCTAAATATATTTAAATGTTGACAAAGCTGTATAAGGTGGACCTAATTGATGTTTGACATTATTATATCTATGATACACAGTAGATATTTTATCGTAAGCATGGTTATTATCTTATTTGTTTTTTTTATGTATATAACTGTTTAATTTACAACGACCAATGAGTAAGTCTTCCATTTACTTAGTCTTAAGTATCTGTGATAACATGCAGATTGCATTTTTGTTACCGTATGTATAATTAAGTAATTGTCATAATGTACTTATTTGGATTATTTGGTTCCTACGAATGACCAAATCAAAACTATCCCTGTAATTTTGTTATGTTCTATTTCTCAATGCAATAAAATCGATAATGTGATTTTAGTTGAATATTTTTATAGATTTTATTTAAATTTTAAAATAAATGTTGTTCTGTTTACAAACTCTTTTATTTATTCGTTTTAAATTTAATCACCTCATAAAAATATATTCAAAAACTAATATTTCCCACATGATTATAAAAACGAAAAATAATTACATATTGGACATCAATCAACGCCTAAATTTGTACACAACAAAAGCGGTAATAATTAAAATTAGTAAAACTATATGATAAATCCAGAATATGGAATTGAAATATCTTAATACAATACTGGCGTCATCGATGACGAAGCACGGCGTGAGGTAGATCAAGCAGAACAATCTCATTATTGAAAAGCCAATATCCCATGGCAATTTCATCTGGAATAAAAACTCATTTCAACAGGCTATACATTTCTTCGGGTTATATTTGACATACCTAATATCCACACATAACATCATGTCACAGGGTTGTATGCTTACTGCTGGTCATTTTGGAGTGCTACTTCAACTGCTTGCATCCATCAAAAGATTACAGAGATGGATAAAAAAGAGACTGGTTTGTGGAGGGGCTAGATACCCTGCTGTCACATGTCTTGGGTTCGATTCCCGGATACGAACTGTGTGCATGAACTCTCGACCATGTCTGTTAGCCGCTTGCTTGCCCGGACAGGCTCGTGACGCATACCCCACATTGCCCTGTCATTTTTTATACCTGCCGCCGCGCCCCGCCGCGCGGCTCGGATGTCACAAAACCATTCATTGTGCCTCAAGTTGTTATTGTAACACTAACAAGTACTATGTTTTTTATGTTTAGTATGAATGAAGCTATATATTTAAGTGTTTTTTTTATTAGTATTCAACTACGGTGTAGATTTATGATACACTGAACACAGAGATAGCGCGTTTTTGAGCACGACTTGTGTTTAAACAATCATATCTCAAAAATTAAAGCGATGACATAGGGTTTTTTATTTTAAATTTCAATTTTTTAATTATATAGATTAGGATAAAAAATAAAACCATACACCTGTCCATACAAAATAATTTATTTACAGCCCTTTCATTTTGCACAAAAATCTGGCGGCGCGAGCCGTAATTCTAGATAAACTTTACATGTCACAAGATGCGCAAATACCACAGTTAGGCCTAGAATTAAAGTAATACAACATAAGGTACACTAATATTCTCACAAAATAAACAAAAATCATAGCGATAGCATTTACCATTACTGAAAAAAATAAAAAATTGTGCAACAGTTCTCATTCACACAGTGAAATCACTTTCGTCACACTACAGATTTTTTTGTTCTACATACCATACAATACAAAAAAAACAATTACTATGCAAAATAGTACTTTTAAACCCCTTTCTAAAAAGGTATCACTACGTAAATAAACTCAAGTATTAATTATTATAAGACACAATGACACCCGCGCACTCACGATTGTCACGATTTCACAACATAGACAACTTGCAGATTTTTTTTTTTTTTTTTTTCAATGCTGGAACGTAACCTTTTGGCTTAATTTGGTAGATAATTTTACATAGAAGCAAGATAGATATATACAAATAGACCTTAAACAAACAGAGACAGCAAGAGTCAATAAAATAGACGACTGGGGAGCAGAAGGCCCCATGTCAAGTGGTACTTGACACGGGCAATTTGGAGTACAAAATCCATGTCAAGTGGTAGTTGTCAGGGCAATCAAGCGGTTAGTTATTTTGATGTTAATATGTACCAATACTAGCTTTCCCCGAGTTTTCAATCGCGATCACCTCTTTTACCTCCTTAGGGGATGAAACCTGTGTGCGAAATTTCAAGTTGGTATGGTACCTAAAAGATAAATTATCAATCAGAGCTACCTTAATCCGAATCTAACAATCCTTCCTTCATTCCTGATTTCAACATGCTACTTTTGATACCGGGAACGTGAGTGAAACCGCGAGGGACAGCTAGTTTTATTATATACAGCTATTTAGCAACATAAATATGAAGTGCTTTATGTCGGTAAATATCCGTTAACCTTATACATCCTTTATGATGATATTATTTCAATAAACAATGATAATTCAATCAAATAAAGAGTGTATTAAAAGATAAGGCAAAATGATACGAGAGACGCATTGGCAGGTAAACAATATTTTATTTAATATCCAAATATAGGAAGGTTAACAAAATATGTAAAAGCCATTACCCGGTTCAGAACGAGTAGGTTAGTGGCTGATTTTTTATTGATACAATAGCTGCTCATTCCCGGCGTCGCCCGGGTGAAATTGTCGACATTTCCGGTGGATATATTAGAAACATTCTTTTCTTACAAACCTTGTCAGTTCTGACAATTCCGAACACAATAAAAAATACAGCCGAATCGGTCGAGCCATTCTCATCCTCAGATCACTATCATTATCATCGTCATCATCATCCTATAATGTCCTACTGCTGAGCACAGGCCTCCTTTCACAAGTTATGGTGAAAGGGAAGATACTGCACCACGCGTGCCCACTGCGTATCACTATATTGTAGCTCAACTCTCAATGATGCTCCGTGATACATGTGGCAAATAATTATATTTTATTTATGTAAGATAATGGTAAGTAGATACGTACCGATCCCTTAGCATTATATAAATCACTATATTCATGCTCCAAATGAATGTAGAGCCAAAGCGTGCTCGAAATTATAGCCTGTTGGATTGACGGTCCGCACCATAGGCTCCAGGCAAAGAAAGAACAAGCGCTCCTGCGAAATTAACGATCACTATCAGTTGGCAATTATTAAACGTAACAATAAAAACTAAATAGCGGAACGTGGGGTAATGGGAGCGATGGCGATTGGCTGAAACCTATGTACATTAGGGTGACCTTAACCACTCATTCATTTCTGTCAACCATCAAGAAAGTTCGCCTGACGAACTCGAGTCGTTACTGCCATGCGTTGAGTCATGAAGGATGGTTCTCATTACCCGCAAGAATGGGGCAATGGGAGCTGTTTTTTTTTACCTTCAGCATGTCTGTAGTAGATTTAAACGGTGATGAAAAGATATTCATATAAACGAGGTAATTAAAAATTATAACAAAGTAAAAATTTAGTTTTTTTAAACATTTTCCCTTAGTAGGCTCCAATTCCCCCACGCACCCCTACATTAAATATACTATGTAGTAAAAAAATTGCCCACTTTACTTCTTTGTTCGCCTTAAAACCTGATTTATACACGTTCGCCCAGAACCAGTGACGTGTAGACATATCCCAGCTTCTCATGGTATCCTTCATCCTAGGTCCAAATAGCAGCTTCTTGTTATCGAAACATTTAAGCATAGAAAAGTTGTATTCTTGGTCCAATGCTACTTTGGATGTAACTGTACTGAAATTGAAAGTCCGGCTCAAATAGCTAAGTACCTACTTAGTCTAAATGTAGGAAGGTATTAAGTAGATACAACTCTTATCGATGAGTTCATGTTTATTATTTTCGTTTATTCCTGAATAAGTCATATGCATTTTAAATTATGATTTTTCCTTCTTCCTTATCTTAATTATCTTGTAGTGACTTTGAAGCGCTCGTGGTGTAGCATGATGACCACCGTCGTGGGTGGATCTGGATGGGTGACCGCCTAGTGGTATTTCAAATCGAGCCCAATCGTTGGTCCCGGTTATCACATAATTGTGATAGTTGTTAAGCTGGTTGGAGGCCTCCTAGGCGGCTTGAAAACTCCAACAGGAGGTCGGTGAGGTAGCCTACCTCCACCGATCCGCAGTGGGCACGTGTGGTGGAGTATTTGCCCATTCCCTTTCACCCTGATTTGTGAAAGGATGCCTGTGCTCAGCAGTGGGACATTATAGGCTGATGACGATGATGATGACTTTTCTTTAAATTTGGTACCTACAATGAACAAATGCCTACAAAGAACATACGCTAATTTGAGTAAACTAAAACGTTTCGACGGCCCAAAGCCAGGTATCGGTTGACATTTAGCCGGATACACTCCAAATCCCGACTCCGTACACACGCTGGTGGACAGCGTCATTATACTCTGATATTGGAGGAAGTACATCATCAGCTGCGGTACGTTGTAAAGAAATCGAAAATCCGTGCCAAAGTTCTTGTAAAATTCAGTATCATAATATATCTGTTGAGAAAAAATTAATAATGTAAGGAGCTGATAATCAGTCAAGCATATCTACATTAAGTAGGTATAATGTGTTCGATCTGTCATGCCCAAATTAACTGAGATATTCAGATGGATAAAATCCTATATTACATAATACCTAATCGTAGTCAGGCGCTTTCGGTCAAGGTAATCATTTCAATTATTTTCCTATACCATCCGGTATACCACAGGGATCTCATTTAGGGCCCCTTTTATTCATATACTAAAATATAATGGTGCCCCGGATAAATTAGTCTCTCGTATGCGCTGGCCCTTTCGTTTACACACAAACACACACCCCTCATCTGTACCTACTTACATCCGGAGAATATTTCGTGCGCAGAATCATATAACCAAGGCCGCACAGTAACGCTTTCTTTAATTTTTGTTCCGTTATTATCCGACAGTCACCTAGAACTGCGAACGGGAGTTTGAAATGGTCCTTGAATATTTGGTATCGATAGTATGGACCTGAAAAAATCTCATCAATAAGAAGGTACGTGCCTACTTAAATTATCAGATCCTACGTAATGAAAATACTACCTTTATGTAATCCAATGAAGAAAAACGAATAGGCAATTATGTCAACAGCTGATATATCTGTGTTCAAATCGTCCATGTCACCCAAATTTAGTTTCATGGTAGAAGTTGCCTTAGGCTCTGTTCGGTTCATATGAACAGCATTGATTTCGAAAGCTAGGCCTACCAGTCGTAAAGATAACGTCTGGTATATCCACAATACATAACATGTGCTGTTTAAATTGAAATGCAAGTACATGAGATAAAACCAGGTGTACGCCATACTCAATTGATGAATGTAACTGAAAACATGTCAAAATTAAAACGTTAGTACCAAATTCTAGGCGTTACGAACAAGAGGTAAATGTTTTACCTACCTACTGCTTACCGTGGGTTACAGCATTTAATGATAATAATATTTCCCCAGACCATTAGTACAGTGTGGTAGATTTGGTGCCCACAGGTCAAGCACGCGACAAGTATCCCCAGTCCAGCCCCATAATTGCGTTTCATGTCCTGATCCTCGATTCTCTTGTAGTGACTGCCGAGCGATACGCAAACTAGCAACGACGAGATAAAGATCAAAGAACTTAACATTTTTTTTATTATCCTTTGGCGACTTGTTTGAATATTTTGATCAACATGGTAATTTTGTTATGACATATGAGTATGTTGATTTTTTAGTTTTTTAATCTGCATATAGCAGCATTCAGCTTATTATTTATCTAAATAGGTTGTTAGCTAATAGGTGCAATTATGTCATTTTAATATATCACTTGAAGTGCAAATACTAATATTATAAAGAAAAGTTTGTCTGTTTAGACGTAGGAGGTAATCTTCAGAACTACTCAGGATCAAATATATAATATTGGTGCTGATTCTGTTGTTTGCAACTAAACTAATTTAGTCTCACTATATCTTCTAACAAAGAACATGAGAAAAGGATGTAAGAAATTTAGTCCTGCCTGTCAAATTAGTCCAATGGCTTGTTTTCAACATAAAAGTCGCCATCTAAATTGATAACATCTATTAGCCCGCAAATGATAACTGCAAAGACAAATTTGACAGCATTAAATATATTTTCGATCCTTTTGTAATAATGTTTGTAAGAAAGAGATTAAGTTGTTTGTTGATTAAGGTGTTTAGTGCGATTTACAACAGAACCGGCACCATTAGCGACCTTGTCGCTTATTTGGTGTTAAATAGTTGAAACATCAGATTTGATTAAATAAACAATTTACTACACATAATGTAGGTTCACAATAAAAATATTATCTAACAGAGGTATGTAACAGATTGTCTGATGCAGATCTAGTGGTACGAGAGCTACCAACGTTTTCGAGAAAGAACTTTAGTATGGCTGATTTTTTTATATTTACTTGCTCATAGAAGCCTGATTGAGATGCACCAAGTCTGGCAGCCGGAAGTGGTTGCGTTTCCTTCTGCGCATCCTGTTTGTGCTGGTGAAAATTTCGGAGTTTGAAACATTTTTTAATTTTTTTTCATCAATTTCTCCGTCCTTTTTTTTAACAATTTTTTTACCAAATTAAGTTTAAATTGACAGAGTGTTACTTTACGTATTACAACTACGTATGCTATATTAGTAGTGAAAAAAAAATTAAAAACATAAGTTATACTGTTTCATTATGAATTTATTATTAAAATTATAATAAGACTGTCTAGAAAACTGTTGACTACCCCTGAGGCGTCACTTGGTTGTCACTAATGACAGTGAAATTTCTTTGTTTCAATTGTTTAGACACCAGAAATGAACTATGCTAACTTGGAATTTTGGAAATTTGCGTTTTTAATGCCAAATTGTTTATCTTAAGGATCTAAAAATGTTATCAAATTACAACAGAAATAATTAAAGCAGTTCCAAGAAATGGCGCAGCACTAAGTAAATTTACTTTTTGCGCTCGCCCGCTATATTTCGCTAACTGGGTAGAAAAGCGTGTATTTAGGGCCTTGCAATTATAATCTTTTCCTTTTCCCATTTCTTGGATGCCAGGTGGTGACCATTCTACTCCACTTGTCTTTTCCTCTCAGTGTGTGGCCTGTCCATCTCCACTTTAATATTTTTTTTTTTTTTTTTTGGGAAATGGGAAAAGGAAAAGAGGAAGGCAGAACAAACGATGGAAAGATGACATAGAAATAACGGGAGGAAGGGTTTGGACGAGGATTGCTAAGGATAGGGCAATATGGAAGGAGTTGGAGGAGGCCTATGCCAAAGGGCACACAGACAAAGATTGCCGGTGTCTAAGAGATAGGAAATATGATTAAATAAAACATAATTGAAAGGCATATTGAATAATTTAAGTAATTAATTAATAATGTATAAATGTAATAATTGTATTGTAATTTTATTAATTTCTGATGTAAGGACACCACTATAATATGTCAATTTTTTATCTTGTCTGAATAAAGGGCTTTATTATTATTAATTATAATCTTAAGGCGCCGATACCGCCACAGAGAGAGTTCTAGAGTTCTGAGTTCTGAGTTCTGAGTTCTGAGTTCCGCGTTCACTACTGTACACACAGCGAGCGAGCATTCTAGAGTCCTAAAGGAAAATGGGCAAATTTGTGTGGAGCTTACCCCATTGGCGGCCAGCAATAATAATAATACAAATAAAAATAACACTGCTTAGTTTGGGATCAGATGACCGTGTGTGAGGAATGTCCCAGGATATTTATTATTTAATTATATACAAACAGCAAGCAAAAGTTTGTTTACATTCTTTATCTCGTCTCATTAGGTAATAACTCCGCAATTACCCATTTCAAAACAAGCTTAGGTTCATTACATATAATTTAAATTCTGATCTCTTTCACAATAATAGTGTGGCACAAACTACAAAGTAGACTCAAATTAAGTAGACCAGTACGTGGATTACGTAACTTTATTGCAATGAAATTCAGATTGAAATAACCTCTGAATTTCAAAGAAATATTACAAAATCGGAAATGGTTCCTTTTCTAATGAGCCACTGTTTGTATTTGCAATTATCAGAACGTAAAAAAGTTATCAGAAAAACGCTATATTGCACCGATTTCAATTCAAAAATGATTGAAATTTAGTTACGTAATCGCCCCGCAGCTCCCACAAGCAGCACAAGTTCACGTATGACGCGCGTGGTAACCATCGCCCTCCTCGCCATATTGGTACTTATTGTGGGAGAAAATTTAGTAGGTTTATATTATTATTATTATTATTGGTGGGAGGATATTACCCGGGATTATTGCTTCATGATATTACCTAACATAAAATATATCAATATGTAGCGACATCTATCAGCCAGTGGCGCCACAAAAACCTGCATCACGCTTACGAAGTTTTCTCGAGAATCTGTATATATACAACTGTCCAACATGTACAGTTGGAACGTATAAATTAATTTTCAATCATCAGCCTAAACACAAAATTTGAAGGTCCTAACTTCGAAACTGATGGACTTTCGTACAAACTTGCATCCTCTATGTTACCCCATAGGGGTGTAATATTAAAAAATCCTTCTTTAGTGGATACCTACACTGTATAATTATAAATTTAGTGATGTTTACTGTTGAAATGAAGTACTTTCATATACAACTTAACCCCCTTTTCCCTCTTCGGGGGTGGAATTATCATAAACGCTGAGATAACTTTACATTAATTTTCAATCGTCAGCCTATACACAAAATTCGAAGATCCTAACTTCAAAACTGATGGACTTTCATACAAACTTTCATCCCCTATTTTACCCCCTCAGGGGTGGAATTTCGAAAAACCCTTTCTTAGTGGATACCTACACTTCACAAAGAATACACCCTCCAAATTTCATGTCTCTAGGACCAGCGGTTTAGGCTGTGCGTTGATATATCAGTCAGTCAGGACTTTGAATTTTATATATAATAATGGATAGAATGGTCGAATTGAAACAGCGCAAAAATTGCACCGACTCCATATAATTAGGAACAGGGTAAGAATACAACGAATAAAATAACATAAAAGTAAAAAAAAAGTATTTTAAAAAGTAAAAACCACCGTGTTATCTAAATGAAAAAAAAAATATGAGGAGAAGAAGCGACGCAAGAAACTTCTCATGTGCCCGATAGGTTTATTGTTGTAATTTTACAATAAAATTATCACTTTAATTACACCTACAGTATTAATAAATTAAAAGTTTTAGTAACGGGTGAAATAGCAACTGCACTAAGGTGTGCACACAGGTCGAGCCAAACAAGTCGGCCTAACTATTCAACTTACTGATACATAGTGTATATTAAAATATTGATAACTAATCCTAACATCCTAACTTCCTAACTAATATTATAATAAATGCGAAAGTGTTTTTGTTTATTTGTTACGCCTTCACGCCTCAACGATTCAACTCAACGGATCATCATGAAATTGGGCATGCAGATAGCCTATGGTATGGAGAAGGACATAGGCTAATTTTTATCCCGGGAACGCGGGTTAAACAGCGGGGGACAACTAGTACAACATATTTTCGGAGATTTCTCAGTTTTAAGTGTATTTCGAATCGTCGATAGAGTCAACTGTAACGTTCATAAGTGCCTTATCAGGGCCTAACCTGAATAAATTACTTATTTATTTTGATTTTGAAAATAAAGTTATATTATTTTTTCCTTCGAATGGTTCTGGTTTAAAATTTACTTTTTCAAGTTAGCATTTTGTTCATTGCTGCTATTGATTGGGTCTCGAATTCCACTTCCGGTACATGGTTCTGACATTAGTTTCGTAGCTTTAAGTATAATCTCGCTCACTGCTTAGCTTCCTCGCACTTTTTTGGTGGAAAGAAGGCAGCCAAGGTTTTTATTTCAGAAAGTCAACCAAAGCTCAAGTAAAATTGTGGGTTGAGATTAAACAATTGAATTTGGAACCTGTCCCGATGACATAAGGTTTATTTTCGATTAACACAATGTTCTTGAACAGATCTTAAATTAGTCTGTGTACCCTTATGCAGCCAGATATCCGTCTGGCAAATTAATTTTAGGTTCTTTGATAGCATAACTATATAATGTTGAAATTTCAGCTCTTAGAAAATGGTTTAGAAGAAAATATGGCTTTCACAAGATTCACAACTAAAATAGCATCTGGCACATAGTTAGCAACCACATAACGCTCTGTCGATTTAAGTTTAGGTTGCTAAAAGGCTGTAGAAAATGGTGAAGAGAAAATTATTCGTACTAAAATGGTTTAATGGGTTAAAAATCCGAAATTTTCACTAGTACAAATAGGATGCGCAAAAGCAAACGCAACCACTCCCAGCTGCCAGACTTGGCGCATCTCTATCAGGCTTTAATGCGTAAGAAAATATCAAAAAACCAGCCTTACTAAAGTTCTTTTTTTCGCGACGTTGCTAGCTCTTATACCATAGGGATTGCGTGTCGATCCTCATTTTAACCTACGTATTTGTCAGCTTACAAGCAACCTTAATAAATAAGGGTTCCGATATTATAATGCGTCTAAAGTTGTATAAAATAAATACATATAGAAATTAAAAGTCTTAAATGCATATTCTTTATCCACCATTATAAACCTAATTTGGCATACCGGAATGTTGAATATTTCCAACTATTTTGGCGTTTATATTAACAAAATATTTTTCAAATGCAAATCAAATAGCCTGAGTTTCTGAAAAAGCACTACTATTCACCTTATTCACAATTTAATGGAAATATGTACTTGTAATGTTCGCACTAAGAGTCAATATTCTTTACGCCACCTACTGCTATACATACTATTATAGTAAATCTATATGGAAAGGCGAAACAATAGCATACATTAGCAACTAAGTACATATTATAAATATAAGTATAGATAGGGAAAAATAACTAAGTCTCAGAGTCACAGATACAAATTATTCTATGCAAACCTTTAAAAAACGTATCACAATAGATTTCACCAAGAAAACAAACAACTAACCTATTAATACTGTTTAAACTGTTAAATAGCTATTAAATTACACATTTAAATTACTTAATTTCATTTAAAAAAAAACCAATCCATTCAATGTAGTTAAATTCATTTGACTAGCATCTAATAATTATAAAATTAATGAATGTGAATCAAATATATTACAGTATTTATACACGTAATCGTATCTAACTCCCATCAACCGAAGAAGAGCATACATAATTCAGAATATTGTTTTAGAAACTAAACAATGCCTCCAATTCTAATTTAGGCAATAGGAAACATCATTCTTGTGATGTACACTAATTATTCAACTCCAATAATGTATACCTAAATACTATTGCGTTTAACTATACTACATATTATAGTATCAAATTATTTTACAGACAGTAATTCAATGTGCAATGTAAAAAGTTATAATATATATTTTTTGTTGATATCCATAATCACAACTCACCCTGTTATCCGCACCATGAGCCCGATTTTTATCACACTGTGGCGCGAGTTTCGAGTCTACCACGGTTATATAAATCGAAGAATGACTGAATAAATAATGTTATAAATATATGGCAACGAATAGAGTGGTTGTAAATGAAAAACAAATAACTAAATCTGCATCAGACACAAAACAATTTCAAATTAAATTGCATTGCTATACAATATAAAACATACACAACATACAAATGTCATTGTGGCCAGGCCATTATTAATTGTCTATGGAATAAATACTAAAATAAATTCCCACATAAATTCATGGATCTTGAACATGCTTTAAAATTTCTCTAAATATTGCCTTTACAACTATTGTTATTAATCACCACACCTAAACGTTGTTAGAAAAGTATTGCCTCTAAATATTATATGAAAAGAGATTTTTTATTAGATCTACGTACATCTGTTTCTATTTTTATTTATAAATAACATTGAAACTTAATATAAATAGTCGGGTCCAAACACAATATAGATAAATGTATTGTTTAAGTACCATTCAATAAATAATTGTAATTGTTCCACATATTTAATATTTAAAGGAACTATTAATAACATTTAACTTAATATAACCGCATAAGAGAGCAACCGGAGACAACACATTTTTTTTTTACAAAACATCAGTGTGCAATAGTCTGAGGTGGTAACCAAAGTGCTAGATTTTCTAATTACAATTTAAATCGATTAAGTTGAAGCATCTATAATTATACGCACAATGAACAATCCAATCGCATTAAAATTGTCAAGACTCACTAATTTTAGTCAATCAATTCAACCATTATTTGTTACAATGTTTATTTATTACTTTAATATACTTTGATCTATTGCACAAACACATATAGGTAGTCGCTAGTCTTATCTACTCGATTTATAAGTTATTAAATTTTTACAATACCTACTATAGAGTTAAATACGACATCCAGAACGTTATGTTAATAATTACAAAATTCAATCGGTGCAAATGATTACAAAAGTTATTATTATCCATAATCGAAAATCACTGTAGGAAACGAAATATATTTATACATGTTTTACTTTATTAAATTTGATCGGTCCTATCACATTAATTCGTACAACAATAAAATGCCAACAGCATTTGTTTATTAATATAATTGGCAGTCCTAAGAGTCACTATAGTCCTTAGCGCGGTACGAGCAAGGGCGGCGTCGGCGCCGGCGCTTAAACCGCTGCTCGCGACCTCCCGCACTCACTACACCAACCGGCCACCGGCGCGAACCGTCCACCGCCCGAAAACGTTCAACGGCGAGAGAGATACGAGACAAGACGTGCACGGATAACGCGACACACGTTCACTGCTGCAGCACTGTGGCACTGTGGCACTGGGCCACTTGACTCGCATGGCAGTAATGTTCCGGCGCGCTCACTTGATGAGCTGCGCTGCGCTCTTGGAGCGGCGGAACATCTTCGCGCCCTTGATGGGCGCGGAGAGCTCGTGCTAGTTGCTGCCGTTGGGGGCGCGCGCGAGCGCCGGCGAGGCGGCGGCGGCGGCGGCGGCGGCGGCAGCGGCTGTGGTTGGCGGCGGTGGGCGGCCCATACCCGCCGACTCCTTGGACCCGTCGGTGCCGTAGATCTTGCCGGCCTTCTTCGCCATCGACGCCAGCAGCTCCTGAGAGCACTTGTGGGCCGATCGCACGGATAGCGCCCACTCCTTCAGTCCGATTTCATCCTGGTAACGAGGAATATATCGTTAACTTTCAGTTTGCACAATCACTATGCTTAATAAGCTTGAGTGATAAAATTGAAAAGGGGATTCAACAAAAAACAAATTTTAGAAGACTACTATGTCTAGACCGATCGGGATGGAGTTTTTGTGGACGCCCTCTGCCCCATCTAGGGGACACAGGATCATAATTAGACTATATCATCATCATATCAGCCTAAAGATGTCCACTGTTGAACATAGGCCTCCCCCATTAACTTCCACTTGGAACGGTTCTAGGCCGCTCGCATCCAGCGGCGCCCAGCGACTCTGACCAGGTAGTCGGTGCACCTGCGCGCAGTGGGAGCTCGTTCCGCTCGGCGCGCACCTATGTGACCGCCACTTTTTCGAGCGATGTGGCCTACCCATTGCCACTTCAGCTTAGTAACTCTACGGGCTATGTCGGTTAATTTTTTTCTCCTAACAATGTCCTCATTTGTCTGTTTGTCGTATAACCCACGAAAGTGGAATGCACAAACTACGTGGAATGTCTCGAAAGCGGGTGGCGGGCGCGTCGTTGACGTTGACAATGCTTGTTTCGCACAATGACAGCGTACCTACCTATATGACGTCCCAGTTTTTATTTTTGTTTAACCATTTTCTGCCCCATGTTTTTATTGTTATTTTATTTTTTATTAATACTTGATTGGCGTTGATTTCTAACTACACACAAACACACACTGTTATTTATTTTATTTACGTTTATTTTTTACTCTGAAATACACTTTCGTTATTTATTTTATTTATTTTTTTCGTGTACTTACGACCGTGACATCACTAAAGGCGTCAGCTGAAAATCAGCGCTGCTAACATTGTCAGTAGCACCATGCTGAGCTGACGATCCTCTTTGACGGCACAGACTTACTGGTTTGTTTTAAATATTTTTGTATGTAAATTCTTTAATGTGTTTCGTCAAATAAATGTATTTTCTTTCTTTCATTTTGGACCCTGTCTCGTACATAAATCCGACTTTACTAAACTGTAAAAATATAAATATAATATACATTTCTGGATAGGCTTTACCTACTAACTACTGTAAAAGCATAATTATTTGCCTTTGCCTTAACGGAATACTTGTATGTTGGAACTATTCATATAATAAACTACATTTCCTCCCCGCGGTTTCTCCTGTGATACCCTATTAAAACCCCTTTAGAATTTGAATTTCCTGAAATCCTTTCTTAGCGCTCATCTCAACTATACTGCCTTTCCTGACTCGGGACTTAGTCTTTAACATCTTTAGATATCAAAATACCCTTACCGTGTTTGTGAGCACAATCTTAGTGTCATTTCTAGTCCGCAGCACGATGCACTGTTCGCCTTTGACAGACACAAGATCCGAGGAGACCTCCTCGATTGAATCCAGCAGTATCATCTCGGGCTTGGTGTTGTTCTCGAGGTGGAGCTCCAGTCGGTTGGGGTACAACTTCGCGTACCGAGTCTGCCACGCACTCGCGAATGGGCCGCCCAGTTTCTTTATATAACCGTGGAGGATGCAATCGGATTCTGTGAGGAACACCAACCACAATGGACATTAAATAAATAAATCTTTATTTGACTCACTAAAAATCAGAATGCCGTGTGTAGGCGCTGTGCTGTGCTGGAAGTGACGGGGACCAACAATAAAATGAATACATTTATTCATTCAAATAGGCCCTCACAGACACTTAGCGGTTCGAAAGGTTGCTTTTGCTGAGAAGATCCGACAAAAAACTCAAAAATTCCCATATGTATGACCTGATGTATTCCCTACTGCTGCCGGCACAGCGACTCTTAACCCCCTTCTGGTTGTGAACAGATTTTTCCAGGTTCGGACGCGCGAGAAACGCCTGATGTTGCAAGCGTTTACAAACTATGATAACCGCTTGCCACCAGGCGAGGCGGATGCTTATTTCTCAACATAGTGGAATAAATCTAAAACATACCTTTTTCATCAGCATCAAACTTCTGTTTCTGTTTAGATTTCTTCTTGAGCTCAAGCTTGTCGGCCTCTTGATTGATGGTCTCAAACACAGTCTCCGCTACCTCTGACTGCCAGCGTTCAGAGATTACCAGCGGGAAGTCCTTGTACTGCACCTGATCAGCCTCTGTTAACTGTAAAAAATAATGTTATTATTTCACATATAATACCAGACTTTGCGTTAAAAATTGATTTCACACTTTTGAAATATACATCCTCCATAATTGTATTGTCGTACTCATGGAACCTTGATAAGTGTGCAAAGTTACCGTTTGCTCTGACGTTTTGAAGTCGATGAAAATTAGGTTTGAAGATTCCATTACATACATACTACAGAGCTTTTTTTTTTTATACCACTTAGGTGGCAAACAAGTATACGGCCCGCCTGCTAATAAAGGCGTGTTAAAAAATGAATAATTAAACATAGCTTACTTTGATGCCCTTAGTGTCCTCCTCGTCAAAGCTGCCGATGTCGAATGCGTCAGCCGCGTTGACCTCCCCGCGCGGCGGTATCAGCGGCGGCGTGTACTTCTGGTGGTACACTTGCTGCCAATCAATGCCGGCGAAGAACACGTGCTCTTTCACTTCCTCCGCACTACACAAATAAATACAACATTAGCTTAAACTTACACCCTTAGGGTCAGTTCACACCAAGACGCGACGCGACGTCACGAAGTAATTGTTTCGCGCTGCGCAGCACGCGAGGCATGAATTAAGTTCGCGTCTCGGTGTGAATTGACCCTAGCTCATAAAACGTTAAATAACTAAAACCCTATTCACGTAAATAACGTCACATTGTTGGACAATCGCAGTGAGATGACTATATTTACGTGACCATCTAATCAGTATATAAGTTTAAGTAGGTTTTATGGGTAAGGCCAAAAGACAAAAGACGTGTTGACACAAATAAGGGTTTTATTGTGACACAGTTTGTGTTGACTTTCACTTGAATGGTTAATGATATTCTCACTAGTTAGTTATGAAACCGCTTCGGATTTCATTACCTACATCTTTTATATAGTTTCAAGTTGAAATATTGTCATGCTGTTCAAGATTATTCAACAAATGGAGCTATAACTTCAATTATCTAAAATATTAGGTAATTTTTCCAATTCAATAATTATATATGAATGTGTTCTCACCCCCGGCCCTTGCATCCCAAGCGCTTATTGATGTCCCTCTGCAGCAACCCTTCCAGGAGACTCTTCAGGCTCGGGCTGAACGTCTCCGGCAGTTCCACATTCTGGAACACGTTGTAATTCTATTGCAAACATGATTCCATCTTTACTCACGACATCCAGTTCATTTGTATAGATATTTTAAAGCAATAATGGTGGAATTTTCTAATATTTAACAAGAACAAAGGGACTTATATTTTAAAATTCAATCAAGTATACTAAATAGATCAGTTAGCGACAAAGCTGTACTAAGGTCCATATTGAGGCTGATTTTGTTGTTCTAAACTAAATTAGTCTCACTTTATCTCTTTCTTACAAACATCATTGAAAAGGATAGAAAATATTTAAAGCTGTCAAATTACTCTGCCATTGGCATTTACGGCAAAAAAAGTTGTCACCAATTATTATGGTAATAAAATACACAATGACTACAAGTAATTGGGCAATTTCTACAGAACTAAATTTCACATAAGTATCCTTTTTTATGTTACAAAGATAGTGAGACTAAATTTAGTTTATAAACAGAATCTGCACCAGAACATTAATCAAAGCTTAAGCAGGAATCCTACAAAACACAATTTCCAAATCCACATTTATGTTTAACAAGCATTCAAGTATAATATCATAACCCACACCAAACAAACATAGGATGTCATATTTACCATAGTGAGAGTCATCCGGTCGATTTCGTGCTTGTCCTTAGTTTTGTGCTGACGGAATGGCGAGTGTCCCTTTAGCAGCTTGTAGAGCATGCACCCGAAACTGAACCAGTCGGCCGACGAGTCGTAGCCGGTGCCCTTGGACAGGACCTCGGGGGCCATGTAGCCGTGAGTACCCCTAATATTGAAATATATTATTAAAAATAAATGTACGCTAACATAATCCTAACTAATATTATAAATGCAAAAATGAGTATGCTTTCACGGCTCAACTACTCAAACTCATGAAATCATCATGAAAGAATCATGGCGAGATCCATACATTGATTTGTACAAAAAAAAAACGTTTTAGAGCGTTTTGAATCACTTCCAATGTTGAGATTACTTTACCAGCAAGATGTTAATATAAATTAAATATTTTATAAACCCCACAAAACATAACATCAACATAACGGTTTTGGTCGTGAATAGTCAATTTCGCCGGCATGCCATAGAAATCGCATTTTTATCCCGGGGTTCTAAAAATATTTTAAATGGCTCAAGTTATTCCTTAGGCACCAAGGATCAATAATAACGTCATTCTAACGTCTCTAAAAATCTTTATTTTTTTGTACAAATCTCGCCATGATTCTTTGGCATGCAGGTGGCCTATGGAGAAGGACATAGGTTACTGTTCTAGTACAACATAGGCGGGGATCGTTTTGTAAGGCGATATTAGGTAGTGACGTGAATGCCGTGACCTAGAGCTTTCGGTGATGGAACACATCGTAAGAAAACCATAGTATGGTAGTGGAGTACCCGCCTGGCTGGCTCACACCCTCAAGTTGAAAACCTGTCGGCAACCACCTACCGGTGTTCCGACAGCTGCACTTGAGAGTTCCCTTCTGAGATTTAACCTACTCAGTTATGCCCTATGACTGTAATTAACTATGAATTATATGAATCCTGTAATGAATACCTTTTTTCCTTTTACGTCACAGAGCTGTTAATAATACTATTACTACACAGGACATACAAGTTATTTTAATTAAGCTTAATGTTTTTATAATTTATGTTATGAAAACCCTGAATTTCACACCAGTAACATACATAGGAGTTATTCAATATAAATATCATAATGCATTTTCTTTAAATGCACATGAAGAAAAATTGTTTGCTCAGTATCCCCACTTAAATTAATCCCACCAAAAACATTTTTATGTAAAATTTTGCCAAGACATATGACTCGCACTGTCAAAAAGTTATCAGAACTCATGTAGAGCCAAGCTTATAAGTCAACATGCCCATGCCCCAACAACTTCACAAATTCTACACCTTAGTCAAAATATGTGGCTTAGCCGTTTCGCTTCGCTGTTGCGTTTTGCTTGATCCCTGAATATATCCGTCACTCTCTAACGTCATATAACAATCATAACCTTCCTTTTAGCTTCTCCGTAGTTGGGTAAAAAGAGTCGGGACTATCTTAAAACCATCTCAGGTAATAAGGGGTGATCAGAATCAGATGACAAAACTGATCAATAACAGCATTACGTGCAATTTTTATATAAAACAAGTACCTAATTAGTAAACTACTATTATCTACATACTGTAATTAAATTTATTGTGTAGCAAGTTGACCTCACAATCATGTTGGGTTATATAGCGTAATAACCTTTCCAAAAACAATGTCATACTGCATAACAACATAGTTGAGAGTGTACACTTACACACTAGCATGCGGTTTCTTTTTAGAGAAATCACAAGCGAGGCCGAGATCCGATATCCTGACGTGACCGTGCTCGTCGAGCAGAATGTTCGCCGGTTTCAGATCCCTGTACACGATGTGACGCTTGTGCATGTGCTCCAGACCTGCGAATGTACTCCACTATAAATAGAACACCAATAAAAATGAATCCCGACTCTTTAGAGCAACACGTAATTGACAGACATAGAGCATTCAAGCGCTAAGCGAAAGAACTTTATAAATGGAACTCGTTCTTCAATCTAATCGCGGAATTATACAATGCATTGTTTTAGTGTACCATTCACCTAGTTCTTTACAACCCACTATCCGGTGTTGCTTTTGTCTATTGTTTGATTGCAATTCTACGAGTTTAATGATAAATAAATCGTATGGTATTTTTCAACATGTTTTGAAGCTTATCTATATCTATACAAATATTATAAAGAGGAAAGATTTGATTGTATGTTTGTTTGCATTGAATAGGCTCCGAAACTACTGAACCGAAAAATTATTTCACTGTTGGGAAGCTACACTATCCCCGGATGACATAGGATATATTATATTTTCAAAAAAACTAGGGATCCTTACTAAAACTCCAATAATGTAACCCAAGGTGTAATAATATTACCTAAAATATTCTTTACATCGCGTGCGCTGCGAAAACTATTGATGATAGAATAAAATAATGTACTACGACTTTGTAGAACACATCATTATTTACAAAAAATGTTGCGATAGTATATGTTTAACTATTATGGTTATGCCACAATAATTGTTCTTTTATTTAAAAAAAATATTTGAAATGCTTCGCTAGAAAAGGCTCTTTATTTTTATCTTGGTATTAATCCTTATCAAAATAAATTACTTCATATTCAAGACTGTTCAATACCTTTATATAACTTTTTGAATTATTCAATTCGGACATTCTATCCGAAAGATATCACGAGTTTAAAAATGTAAGTATTAGAAAAAAGCTGCGTGGCAGCCGGTCATCCTGCTCCGCTAACTAGGCAGCACCTTATGCGATGTAGGCGTTACTGAGGTACGGGCCGTACGGGAGGAGAATCAATGTCAAGAAATGAAGTGCAAAGTAACTCCTCCGAAACGGTCTGAGAATAGGACGTAAACTATTTTTCATACCCATAGGGTAGGGTAGGGTAGGGTAGCACCACAGGGTAGGTTAGCCCCACGCGAACGACGTCGCGCCGGGCAGCTATAATAATATAAAGAGGTACATTTTGGAGGTGATCTCCGGAACCAAGGATCCGAATCCGAAAATTCTTTCACTATCTAATAGGAAGCTACGTTATCCCTGAGTGCTTTTCATCGCGGGTGAAACCGCGGGGGACAGCTAGTCCTACTATAAATAAGAGGATACATTTTAAATACCTAATATTACTTCAGCAGCATAGAACTTCATCTCGGCTTCGTTAAAAACGCCATGCTGGGAGAGGTGATAGTGGAGGTCGCCGCCGTTCATCAGGTCGAGAATAAAGCACAGCTTGTCCGGAGTATGGAATGCATACGTCATGCACACGATGAAAGGACAATCCACCTGGAATAAAAAAAAATGATACAGTAATAACAAGTGCTATATAGATGTTTGAAGTAGATGTCAAGCCACGATGATCAAAATTATCAGACCTATCCCATTTAGACAGCTAGTTCATCTAACATACAAAACGAACATTAGTTCCAGTTTCCACAGTATATAAAAACAGGCAAATTCAAGAGCTAAAATCGAAACCCTGGCTACGGGAAAGTGACAAATATAGCACAAGCATTGTTGGATGGAATGCAAAATAGCATTAAAACCAATAAAACAGCGACGAAATGTCGATGTATTATTGCAAACGGAAATATTTAACTGCATATTGCAGCGAATGGCTGCCTTTGTTTGCTCGTTTGCTAGTTTTGCGACGTGCTAGACTCAAGCATGATAATGATATACGTACCTACGACTATTTTGTATGCTGACCTGAAATCTTCATCAAGAGAATAAGCAAAATTAAATCGAATGACTATTTCAGTGCATCTAGGTATCGTGTGATATTTTAATGGGAATTTAGATGTCAATGCAATTTTCGTTTGAGCTGCCCCCTGAGATAGTAACAGTGAGACGTCGTTACCCTTAAGAGATTGCGTTGAACGAGGTTAGACCACGAGACATGGCGTGTCCAGTTGGAGATAGCCGCGATCCTTGATAATGTTATTTGTACGACACAGACAGACGTCGCGACGCCGCCCGACTTCCAGACGACTGCCCATAAAAGATAAGCTGAGTCTTTCAACGAAATCGACCAACGTGCATTAAAATTGAAGGACTATTTTCAAATAATGATAATTATAAGTGAAGAACAAGTTGAATTCAATGCGCTTACGTTTCCAGTTGAAAACCAGTTGTTCGAGACTCGCTAGCAAAGTTCCAAATCGAAGTGTACTCATGATAGGTATTTCGTGAAAACATTGACAGTATGAGTCACATTCTATGAAAGCTTAACCCAAGCTAACACGAAAGTATTTTGTAGAACCTTTTGTTGTGCGCGTGGCTAGCAAAATCGTAAGCCATGTATAATTGATGAACAGAAAGTTTCATGTCATGATACTACGCGAATTAAACATCGTTATGCGCATAAATAAACGGTTAGTACCTATGACGTTTAAAATAAATGCATTTCACTGTTGATCACACAATTAAGTATTTAATTGAATACATAAAATAAAAGTCGTAACATTATTTTATCAACAAAATCAAATCAATATGCGACGGACACGCTGTGTACCATATTATGATCGAATATCGATAAAATTGTCATCCACATCGGGCCGTCCCTATAAACCCGAGTTCGCTTACTCGTAAACATAAAATAAAAACGTTTTATTACCACACAGCATAAAGTTTTAAAACAAGGTCACAGTAAAAGAAAAATCTTGCCAAAAGTTGACTCAATATATATATAAATGTTGTAACAGAACAGGAACGGAGTTTACGAATTTGTTCGCAAACCAGCGGCCTTGTTCAAGTTTCGGGGAAGCCTAAGCATTCAAAATATGAAACGCAGAAAAAATGAGACTGGAATTAATCGTTCTTTGGGTCGAATCTAGAACGGAAGGAGCTACACGGAGAAACGCGATCAAAGGAAACAAGTGCTTGATAAAGAAAATAAGCGAAGAGCCGGATATGTACATTTCATACTGTTTTTTGCATGAATCAATAGTGTTGCTTGTTAGTGGAAACCATGGGGAAACTACAATTTAGACCACTTAATTTTCATAACGCAACAATAAACAATCTCATCATGGTATGAGATAATGTGGCCAAAAGTAGTAAGCATAGTAAGTAGTAGATGAATATAAACATATATATCCCCGCGTGGTGACAAAACCTAACTTCGCATGCTTCCGTACTATACGTGTAGATTGTTCTGTTTTCCCTATAATCTGAAATTATTATATGTAGGTATGTATTATTATGTAGCTTATTTCGATTAATAGTAGTTGTAATAATGAAAATTATAAATCATCAATCTGTGTCGTTCGTTTGAAATGGTAAAACAAAATGCAACTGAAGCGGATTGAACTACGACAAATTGAGGGCGATCCAATTCGTTTCAGTCCAATTGGCTGGATATCGTTTATGTCCGCGATACCATATCACATATTACTTTTTATATTCACATCTGTATTGTTTTAAATTACAAAAGCCATCACTGCATTTATTTTTTTGTTTTTTTCACAGATGCGCAGTCCTACATCACAAGAATCACTCGATCACTTCAATATACGTAGGTGATTTATAAAACATCTTTTTTTAACAAGTTTTAGTTTTTATCAAAATTGGCCTCAAGTCTCCTTTGAGCATTTTTCGCTATTCCCTATACTTTAGAATTTGACCACCCATGAAAACTTAAAAAAATATTACATATCTATTCTACATGTAGACAACAGTCAAATTACAATAAATAACGTAGCTGATAGCCAAATACCTGGGTATGACATTAAAAGTAGCATAACATGTTGTATAGAAAACATCAAAAGAAAATGTATTTTTAAAAGCACTAACGTCACATCATACTATTAAAAATAGATACCTAGGCATGCAAATTATTTACTCGCTTGTATTCCTGTATTCTTATTGACTGTTGAATCTTTATGACATAATTAAAAATACTGCAATGTAAACACGAAACAAAGGGGAAACTGAGTAAGTAAAAAAAATACAAGTGAAGCTACGTTGGGCAGGTACCAAAAGTAAATCATAATAAACATAATATCCGTCACGTTCGTTCGTATAACAAGCATCCCTTTACCCGCGGAGTCTGCGCACTGCCGCGTCCTCCTTAACCTATTTTATACATGAGAAATAATTCGGAACTCTGTTTCTTAAGATTGAAACGTTATAATTGATACACTAGTTATATCATATATTAAATATGCACTTCACATCATAATTCTCATATAATACATAAAAAGGGAAATTAGCCGACTGGCATATAAACACAGATCAAACCGCAAGTTCTAATAACATTTCATATAGTTTCCTTAAATAACGTAATAATCCACAAAGAAAAGGTTTTTCACAAAATTTATTATTATTATAAAATTCGATTCGATTCCCACACAGGACATGGATTTGTGTGCATGAACATGTCTGTATGTCCTGAGTCTGGGTGTAAATTATGTATAATTTACAAACATAAAGTAGTATAACAAGTGGAGATTTCGAGATGGCATATGTTTGAAACGTATGTTGGGTTAGTCATGCTGAACAACTTTTACTATGGGACCAATAGCAAATTCGCAAAATAAAATTTTTACTTCTCATAGTAATGGCAACCTTGCTCCATCATAACGTAAAAAAAATTTTTTGTTAATTCAGTGTTGTTCCCACAGTTGTCCAAAAGTTGTTTGGCATGACTAATCCAACATAGGTTTCGAAAATATGCCAGCTCGAAATCTCCACCAAGTATGTATTATATCAGTTATCTGGTTTCCATAGTACAGGCTCTGCTTAGTTTGGGATCAGATGACCATGTGTGAGGAATGTCCCAGGATATTTATTATTACGGGTTCCATGGTGGACTCCGGGTAAAGCCGCGCGGCGTGTCGCTAGTTCTAAATTAACAGCGAAAAGATTATGATCATTATATACTTTAACGCAAGCTGATGTTTCCGACTTATTAAGGTAAACAAGCTGCTCTGTTTCACCTGCTCCATGTATTTTTAAACGCCTACTGTTATTTTGCGGATGATATCATCATCATCAATTGGATCTTTATCTTCGTCCGCTTTTCTTTATGTATCTACTAGCTGCCCGGCGCGACTTCGTTCGCGTGGTGCTACCCTACCCTACCCTACCCTACCCTGACAGCAAAATCCCCATTAACAAAATGATCCGCCATTTATTCAATTCATTTGTTACAAAAAATGTGATAAATGAAGAAGCGCTCGACCGATTTTGTGCAAACTTCACATAAACCATCTACTAAATAGTCTGAACAAAGCCTTAACATTTGGTTTAGATAGGTGAGCCCGTTCTTGAGTTATAAAATTACAACGAAAAGTGGCATTGATTTTTATATATATAGACTAACTGCCCCCCGCGGATTTACCTGCGTCCCCGGGATAAAAACCTATAATGCTCGGGGATAATGTAGCTTCCTATTAGTGAAAGAATTTTTCGAATCCATCTGGTATTATAGTTCCAGAGATTAGGCCGTTTAAACAAACAAAAGAAATCTTCCGCTTTATTATATTACAATAATTGTTCCCCGCGGTTTCACCCGTGTTCCCGGGATAAAAAGCATAAGCCTATGTCCTTCTCCATAACATTTTTGTTGCCCTATACGCTAAGAGACATTTTGATCTTTCGTTCAATAACTTAATTGTGTTCCTATGTAATAACGTCAAGACAACATAATATAGGTACTTCAGCTATTAATATAGTGTTGACATAATTCATACGAGTCCGCATCATAATACCAACTTTTGGTAGATATATAATTTAATATGTAATAACAAATCAGTACAAAAATCAACAGTTATTGCGTCATTAAATTTATCGTTGATTCGCCTAGCTATGTAGCAAAACTAGCAAACCACTTTATAGTATAGGTAGATAGATATTATGTTATGTTATATATATCGATATCTTTTTAGTACCCATGTAGCTGGCTACCACCCTCAAGTGGAAAATCTATCGCCAAGCACCTATCGATGTGTTCCGACATCTGCACTTGAGAGCCAGTTCCTTCTAGCCTACTTCTAGGCTTTGTGTGCTTCTCACCTTCGGCCACATCATCACTTACCATGGTGAGATTGTGGTCAAACACAGGCCAATACACAATAAAAAAAGGCGTAGTTAGAATCTTTAGTATATCAGTTATTTGGTTTCCATAGTACAAGATCTGCTTAGTTTGGGATCAGGGAGCCGCGTGTGAGGAATGTTCCACGATGTCCCAGGATATTTTGAGACGCGAATGTAAAACAACTCAGATAATAGACTCCCTCTCCGCGAGCGGTAATCTGGAGAAACGTGATTCGAAAAATGAACGAAAATTATAATATAGGTATGGCAAAATAGTACAGGCTATAGATGTAGAAAATGTATGGTCTTGACGTAGCTGTGGGTACACTAATATTGATTACTTGATGACTTGCTGATAGAGAACTAATTGGTCTTAATTGAATAGTAGTTTGTACAATAAACAGACGCATTAAAGCTCATTTATAAAATTACAGTCCTTCAAGGTGCGTTCGAATTGGAGTGATGTCGTTTTTAACAGTTTCAAAATGGCCATTTTGAAACTGTTAAAAACGATTGATTTTAAAAACGGTTTTACATAAATAAATAACCGACTTCAAAGTAATCAGATCCTGACCTGACTATAATGTGACCAAATGGGAAGTATACCCTTCCAAACAAAAAAATTATATTCCGAATCGATTAATAAATGACGGAGTTCTGAGGTAAAAAACATAAAAGGAGAACCTCCTCCTTTTTTAGAAGCCAGCTAAAAAACGCATGACAAATAACACGAGGGTAATAAATAAACGAAGGAATAGCATTAAAAGAATTTTAAAATGTTTCAATTTGCAGCAAAATCCACAACACAACAAATATAACCAAAATCAATGATATCGATTTCTGGTCAAAGGTTACTATAAAAAATGGATTTTTTATAAATCTACATCTACAGTAATAATAACGAGAGAAGATTTGTATTTTTGTATTTTTGTTTGTAATGAATAAACTCCATAACTACTGGGCCAATTTTATAAATTATTTCACCAGTAACATATGCTAAATATTATTAAAACAAAAAATAGAGATCCCTAGGAAAACTCCAATAATATAACCGAAATTTCACCCGGGCGACACCAGCCACGAACAGCTATAGTGTTATAATAAAATCATATCACAATAAATAAATGTACATTTTCATCGAGCCAAATTTTCGTCTAAATTACGAGAAAAAGTTAATTTTTAAACGTCAAATGAAGTTTTATATTCAAGAAACAATTGAATACTGATGGACGAGCGGTCTAGCTTACATACGCCCCTTAAAAATAGACTAATTCATGTATCGATTTGAGTACATTGACGACCTTGGTAATGTGACTTTTTATATTAAATGCAAATGACATGTGCGTATGTCACAACAGATAGGTACTTACTGTAGGGACATATACAGTAGAACAGAGATGAATATAATAGCTACTTACCCCAGTACTGACTAGAGAAAGCATGATCCTCTCGTTGAGCGCGAGTGTCTCCCCCTGTTTCATCTTAATACGTTTCTTGTCGAGGCACTTCATCGCGTACATTTTCCCCGTGTCGGCTTTTCGACACCCGTACACCTGTATAATGTATAAGCCATCATGTAAATAAGTATACAGATGTATATATCCATACTAATATTATAAATGCGAAAGTAAATCTTGTCTTACTCTTTCACACCTAAACCGCTGAACCGAACACGATGAAATTTGGCACGCGGATAACGTATGGTATGGAATAGCAATTAGACTACTTTGGATCCTGAGAACGCGGGTCTACCCGCGGGAAATAGCAAGTTATCTATAAGGATTATGTATGCAACTAAGGTCGGGATTACTTGGGATTAGTCGACAACACATTGGCAAATCCTCCTGGTAATGCTAATTTGTGGTTTTGCAACGATTTTAGCACTAACGCTTTTATAGATTTTGACTATAGAATCAGAAAAACAATGTCAGCCTTCTGGTTGGTAATTCATCGATAAGGCAAAGATCCTTTATCATTATTAATTATGCTGGGATATCGTCATGAAAGTACTTATTAAGTTCGATATCTAATTCTAAGCGCATGATAATAACAAGCTATAAATAAGACCGACGTGATAAAAATTGACGATATTGATAGTATAAAATAATCAATATTATTAATATATTAACATTTATATAAAATATTTTTAATAATCGATCAATTAGTTATCTTTGTATAGGTCTACGACGTTAGCAAGATAAATTCTTGATTTAATTTTTTTTTATACATCTAAGTCGTTAAAATCAAGCATACGGCCCGCCTGATGGTAAGCGGATACCGTAGCCATATGGACGCTTGCAACACAAGAAGCATCGCTCACGCGTTAACGACCTTTCCCCTCTCCCCTATGAGCTCTAGCGACCTTACTCACGCGCAGGAACACAACATAAAGTTACTTGGCTGCGGTATTCTGTAAGGTGGAGGTACTTTCCCAGTCGAGCTGATCTTTGAGCGAATAAATAAAAAAAAAATGTAATATAACTGTTATCCAAAGGTCAAAGTGGATATCTACACCAAATGTAAAAATAAAATATGTACACGAAAGTATAAATCATATAAATATAATCTGGATTTGTTTTGTTATTTATAGAGTGCATATCCTGTCACAAACAGGCAGATATTCCATGGACAACAAAAATCCATCACTATTCTGCCGAAGGAGCGGGAGCGGCTTACGACATTTACATAGAGAGTTTCCGCTTTCTGAGATGAATATGGATAGATAGGTTCAGGCACTCGCGGTGCATGTTAATAGTATTTACATTGAGTTTTAAATAGTTATTTACATCCAACTCGGTACTTTCGTTTTTCTCTTGCGTGGAACTAAAATTCAATAGGCTCACCTCCCCGAATCCGCCTCGGCCGATGATGCGGTGTACGCTAAAGTCGTTCATTGTGAGCTGAATATTTAATTCTAAGTTTTTCCATTGGCAAAATCTTGTGTATTTGTCACTGGAACGAGGAAATGAGGTTATACTTAATCAACAATAATCTAAATATTGTAGGTATTCCAGTTTAATGTTTATTTACCTTTCTAAGAAATTTTTAAATGGCTCTCCTCGTAGATGTTGGAAAATTTCCTCAATGTAGGGCTGAAACATAAATGACATTATTATAAATGTTTCCCGTTCGTTATACGATACAATGGTTTAATTGTCGTTAATGAAGCGTTCAGCTCACCTCAAATAGGTTCGGTGGAACTTCATGCTTCATTAAATATTTTTGTACATGCGCTACGCATTCTTTTGAATAGTCCTGAAACAAACATAAATTCATAGTCTTTACATTTATTATGTAACAGTAAATATATTATCAAAATTATTTTAAGTTCTAGTTAAAATTGAAAGGTGAATAAATAGTTTTTTCTTATGATAATTAGTGGTATGGTTTATCCTAAATTTCGTTTGTCTATGTCATTTTCTTTCTGATTTCGTAACCGATTTCATTGCATTTATGTAAAACAAAATAAATATTATACAGCTATAAAGAAAAGTATTTTTCAAAATAATATCACAATTTTGACAAATAAGTGCAATAAAGTACACACATCAAAGATGAAGACATAATCCAGTTCGTGATTAGTAGCAGCAACTCGTTATACTTAGAAGTAAAAAGGAATAAACTCGCTGCTGTCGTAACTATGTCACTCACTATATTATCAAGACTCGAGTTTTCCTTACTGTGCTAATCTACACGTTATAAATATATTTTTACTAGGAAGAGTGAGAGAAGATGTTCAGACTGGCTACTTATTTCCGTAGATATAAAATAAAAACAATTCGATGAATGGCACAAATACTCAATCAAGGACATCATAAGGGTTGGTTGGTAACTGTAACGCTGATACAGTTCACTATAGTGTATGGGCCGCCTTAGCAATTGCTAAGGTCTCTCATCATATCAGCCTATGGATGTCCACAGCTGAACATAGGCCTCCTCCATTGACTTCCACTTCGAACGGTTTTGCCCCGCATGCATCCAGCGGTGCCCAGCGACTCTGACCAGGTCCACCTGGTGGGAGGGCTTCGGCGCTTTTCAGTACGTAGTCGCCACTCGAGAAACTTTATTCCCCAGTGGTTATTCGACTCTTCGAGCGATGTGGCCACTTCAGCCACAGAGGATTGAAGGGGACAGAGTACAAGCTTCTAAGGAGCGTTCAAAATGTATACCTATTTTGGTAGGGTTAGCACAGGAGAATAAAATTAAATAATAATAATGTTTACCTATCAGCTTTTTTGTGATGATAGAATATTTCTATTTACAAATTACATTATTACAGATTATTACGAAAGGGTACTAAAAATCAAATTTAGTTTTGACGCTGACCATACCTGGGTGACTAAGATTTGCTCGCAAACTCGGCAGATCGCGATTTCCCAGGGATGAGATCTAGCTAGATAACTTTTTCGCCCCATACCCCCATATAGCGGCGGATCGCCAAACAGTCAAAGGACAGCTCAGCTCAATAGGAGGATACGAAAAAACAATATTACAGTTCAAATTAACATTATTGCAATATACTCCCAACCGTGATGCACTGCAATCAATGGTTCATTTAACTATGTTAAAATAATGATCTGTATCTTATATATTCTTAAGCCAAATATTCGTCATAAAAATAGTTTATTTGAAGAATAGGAGATAAAGGTTTGAGTTAATACTCTATAACGAGGCTTTTGCTACCCATTCCGAACTGCAAAGCTCTGAATAACAGAGATAATCCCAAGAGAATTAGTTTCGTGCTGCTATGTAACTGACCAGCAGCTGGAACTTTCGTCCTACAACTTGTTTCTGTATTCATAAATTGGTTTTGATTTTCTTCTATACTCACATGTGAATGTGCTAAAAGTTCCTTCATTATAAAATTGTCATAAATGTCTCTTCCGATCCGCTTCCTCTCTTCTATACATTCTTGTTTTTCATATAATTTAATCTGAGAAATAAAAATACGTTGTTGTAAAATTTGAACAAATCTTCATTTTAAACGAATATGAGTCTCTGTAGTCGTGTGACATAATATATGTACCTCTTCATAAAATTTTAATTGTGGCACTGGCTCTTCTGACGTCTGTTCACAAAATTCCTTAAATAATAAATAACCTGTAACAAATAAAAAAGCATAATGTTAAGTGTAAATCATTGAAGTGCGTGTGTTATACATTAGCATATTGGTGTAAAGTAAAATATTGATGTGTCACAATTACGCAGATTCTGCTAATGGGCATTGAACAATTTTCAATAATCTTCCTTATTTCATAAACCATTTTGAGAAATAGTTGATTTTGAAGTTTTTGAATATACAGCAACTATTTCCCATATTTTTGAAAAAAAAATTACATTGAAATGCTTTTATGGAATTTGAGCAGTTTTACTGAAAAATTAATACCTATAATATTATAATTTCTTTAGATAGCCCAGCGAAATGACATATTGCATTGCATATAATTTATTAACACTAGCTAATTTATTAGCACATATGACACACTACGCTTGGTCTAAATGCGGCGATAATGATCATTTTCGATAATGTAAAGGGGTAAATTAATATTTCATAGCTTTTCTGTGACGTAAGCTGACAAACCGCTTATAATAATCATTATTGTTATTTCACACTAACATAATCGTAAAATACCTACTTCGGTCAATACAACTGTCACGCTCAGGAAAAGTGAAGAGAATGCAAATTATACATGTATAATAAGGCTTTTGGAAAACAAAGATGTCCCTATTAGCTTAAAATCAAAACCCTATAATAGCTGTATAATACCAACATTAACATACGGATGCCAGACGTGGGCCCTTACTAAGAATCAGGTGAAAAATCTAAAGGTGACCCAGAAAAATATGGAAAGAAGCTTGATAGGAATTAAACTGATAGACAAAGTTGCGAAAAGAGATGTTAGACAGAAGAGTAAAGTAAGAGATGTAATTCGGATAGCAAAGACAGGAAAATGGAATTGGTCTGGCCATTTATCGAGGGCAAGTGAGGAAAGATGGAGCAGCATTACAACTACATGGTACCCAAGAGATGCTTAAAGAAGAAGAGGTAGACCAACTGCTAGATGGAGAGACGAACTGGCTAACTTCGAAGGTGCACTATGGCACAGATCCGCAAGGGAAAAAAGTGAGTGGAAGAAGAAGGGGGAGGGCCTTTGCCACTGCTGGGAGTGGGATGAAATATAACAAAAAAAGAGTGTAATATTGTAAAAATAAAATAATAAGTAAAATAATAAGGCTTAAATAAATAATAAGGCTTTTGACATTCAAAAAACATGATGCCTACAACAATACAGCTATGTGTTAAAAGAAAACCTTATGAATCTAAAAAAAATAAGTAGCAGGTACTTCATAGCATCTACAAAACAAACTACCAAAACAGGTAAGTAGGTAGGAACTTGAAACCACGCTTTATCGTCCTAGTTTTAGATAAGCCGGGATTAAGATTACTTAGAGGGTTATTTACCATTTGCCTTGTACCAGAAACATTCGCTTAATTTAAGTCTTATCATGAATGCGAGTGTTTTCTCTCCATTTACTATCATTAATTGAATTAATTCAAGTCTTTAGAAACAAGAAAAGCAACAAATACCTAGGTACTGAAACAAAAGTACATGAGCTGAGATGCGTGAGGTACTTTAATAATTTCAGATATTTTAAATATTATCGGTCCAGTTGCCGCAAGTTGGTTAAGATTCCACCTCTCGCGCCGCAGGTCGTGGGTACGATTCCCACACAGGAAATGCATTTGTGTGCATGACCATATTGTCTGTCTTTTACGAGTCTGGGTGTAATTATGTATATAAGTATGTACATACAGTCAAAACCGTTTATAACTACTACGCTTAAAACGAAGTACCGGATATTACGACGAAATTTTGAGGTCTCGTCAATTTTGTTTACTGTAAATAGTTGTTGGTTATAAATAACGACTGTCGGCTATAACGAATGTAATCGATAGTCCCTCTGAAGTCGTCATAAACGGTTTTGACTGTATTATCAAAACAAAAAGTAGTACATGTAGTATATCAGTTATCTGATTTCCATATTACAAGATTGGGTTCAGTTGAGCGTGTGTGAGGAATATCCCAGGATATTTATTTATTTAACGCTCTTCTTTTAATTCCATAGTAATCATTTACTAATTGTATTGATCCCAATATATGCCCACGCCATTTAAGCTATGGAAATACAGATCATTTTCCCATTTCAGTTTGTTTGATTCCCTGCTCAAACTTTAAAAAACTATGAATGTAGATTTTATCTATCTTCAATATTAATGTATAGTGTATATTTATCCACCACCCTGTATTTACAAATCAAAGATGCCTAATAAAGATTTTCATCCCGCATTCAATCAAAGCAGTGAAACCTTCAGAGTATATTCAATTGTATCGACTGACACACATACTAGCTGTAATGAACTAAAATCCTTACGGTATTATGTGGATATGAGATAAGATAAAATAAAAAGCCTTTGCTCTATAACGGAACCGCGGCCTCTACAATGTCCAGTGCAGCCGATAAAGTTATTTACTGCAAGCCGAAGTGGGACCACCGTAAATTGCGTTTGTAACTAGCTCCCGAGAGCGTTACCGTAATACCACGCTCTGGATTACATTTCAAGACTAATTTAGATATGATATAAAACTGCAATCATTATAAAACGTAGTTATAGTCATTTATGTTGTCTGAACTACTAAACAGCCATGGCATGGGAGGAAAAATAGCCGCAGCCAGCGCAGATATGTGGCTTGATTTTCTGTGCTTTCTGAAAACGAATAGTGGTGTTTAATTAATATAATAATAGTGAGATTCAGTAGGTACTGAATCTATGGGTAATATTAATACTGTTAGTTTCCTACTTAACTGCAGTAATATTCACAATGCCTCCCAAATTTCAAATTACACTACTGTGTGTGTATGTCATTGTACTAAAAACATGAAAGGCGGCACGACACGACTGAATTGTGCTCGAAAAGATATAAGGTCATAACATTAATTTCGGTCATGAGCCAGTCTACATCATAAATCAAAACCGACCGTCGAGGGCAGGCTTCATTGACGCCTCAGAAAAGTGATCGGCCCGACTAAATATACTCAATACCTAGTATAATTAATCCCTCGTCTTCTATAAATAAAATTGTGTCTAAAATAAGTGGTAAAGTAAAATATACAAAAATCATACTTTCCTAATCTAAACAAATAAAGGTAGCACGTAGTTCACAACTAGACAGACATAATAACAGAGTTCTTGCCTAGAAACGCAATTCCCGGGACAGATTGCTTTATTTGCTTCGACTGGATAAATAAACTCGCAACGTAGCGCTTGCAGACTACCTTGTTGCAGGTTCGGGTAAAGTAATGCCTTTAATGGATCCTGTCTTAGGGTTCTCTATCAATTTGTATTTATATAATGTTACGGTTAATAGGCGAAACTGCCGACTGCACGTTCCACTTAATCGGTAATCAAACAAAGAACTTATTTTACATGACACATCAAATGTTCTCGAGGATGCCACTGCTGCTGATCATCGACAAGGTTTTCAACGAGCTGTTAGCGTTTCCTCTTTGGATGGCCTACCTAGCTAATGGGTTGGCGGAAAAAGTTCCCCGCCTGCAAGTCTCTCGAGGCTTCGATGAGTTTTCATGAATTTACGAGCCCATCGGCGAGTTTCAGACCCCCACATTCCCATGAACTCTATCCACCGCAAAATTTGGTAATGAATTCATATTTTTAAAATTTTCCGTTCCGGTCGCTGCAATCCATCCATTTGTCGCAATGTACTTTACACATGTCGGCGGTAAGTGAGATGTCGCAAGTGTATCAACACATGCGACCTCCCACACCAGCGACCTGCCAACACTCCATGGGATCAAAGACCAACATCAACATACCATTCTGCCGTCACCACGCGTTATTTGTGGACCAGTTCTAGTGGAGGAGTCTTTATTATTAAATTTAACAATATTTGAGTTCCTTAGGAGACAACAAATCTTATGATTCCCTTATTACAAAAAATAGTCTGATCTTAAATATAGCTCAATTTATGGTATATGGAAACCAGATAAATATGAAGCTACCTTTAATGAAAACCTACAAAAAATTTGCTGAAAATACCATCGCTATATCTTAAATTTAAGTCCCGCCGCTGAGTTTTTGCTCGGTTGTGGTCCCGATTCGGATGTCGAAACCATAATTAAATGGCTCATATTTACCAATTTCAGACGATAGACTTAAAAAAAGTTCAGACGGATCGTTGCCATTAGCAAACTAAAGCCACTATGTATAAATGCGCATATGTGCAATGAAATGTTAGGGCTGAGCAGTTTTTTGGCTTCACTTTTATCGCCGTGTTCCGTCTGAACTTCCTTTACGTCTGTTTCAGATTTCCATTCGGAATGAGGCGGTCGATAGGAACATGATCGCGGTAACTGAAGTCTGCATCTAACACAGCATAAGCATTGAAGGAATAATATCGTTTCTACATCGGAATGGGAAAATGCTGAAAAATTACATTGAAAAAAAAAATAACAACACCACATTAATAAAACCCGGCCGGGGCTCTACCGCGTAACTTTGGTGGTAATCGTAACGAACACCATTAATTATTTCATCCAATGTCGCGCTCGCAGTACGACGACGCGACGATAACCATTCGTAGGCCGATTGGGTGAAATTCATGAATGGTGTGCTTTACGATTACCACCAAAGTTACGCGGTAGAGCCCCGGGTCACTACTAGTAAAATATAAATATGTAAAGGGCAAGAGAGACGTCATGGATGGCCATTAAAGGAACGAAGCTCACATAGAGAAAGACAACCCAGGAAAGGATGTCGCGTTCTGGTTCCATTATATGTATTCTGTGTTCTGGTACCAAATTATTAGGAGAGCCGACCCTGTTTAACCCTCGATACCACGATGAAGGAAAATATACACCAAAATTGTGGACAACCGAATTAACCCAGAAAGTGCTACACCGCACAATAAATGAGCAACTTTCAACTTCGACCAAATTGCCAATCACCAACTTTTTACGTTAGCGGAAGTCTTATCATGATACAAACAAATCCCATAGATTAGCAAGTTGCACACTTCGCAAGCCACTTGGTCGTATTCGATGCAGTACGGAACGGGAAATCAAACATACGTATGTGAGCTATTGTATAATGTATACCATAAAAGATGAAGCTTTGAAAGGTTATCTCCGGATAATTTGTGGAATCGGTAGTGTCACCCGCGCACCTGAGTGAATTTGACGATGTATTAATTTGCCGTAAATTATCCGTGAAAGCTAAAAAATTACCGCGAACATAGTTTTTGAAAGAAGCCGGCACTACTAACTTCATAAGAAGTTGGCAGGATCCTACGCTATACTTTGCAGCAAACACCTTTAAAATTGCAAATTCCCTCTACGTTATAATGGTCCTTCCTGCCAACTTCAGGAAAGTATAGATTATACTGCTCAAAGGGATAGAATCATGTAGACAACATGAAAATATTCCTTAGTAGAGTTGGGAGACAATTTCATTAGTAGAGAGGTAGACAATAATCCCGAGCATGCGTAGCCGACCGACCGATGAAATCAGTCTTATGTGCCTTTATTTAAACATTGAATTGGCTTGTGTTTAAATACACTTAATCTTGTTTACAAATGCCGGCAAGGGCATCAAGAAAGATTTCAAGAAAATGATCCTGAATTAAATCTCTCTGTGAAATATTAAGATCAAACAACCGGAGTACTCAGTTGCAATCATCATTTGGTAGATTGATAGGTACTTGATTTCGTGTTTGCTGTTTCATTTTATATATCTGATACTTTACTGATGTAATCATTTTTTTTTTCACAAAATGAGTTACCATCGATAAATGAATGTGAGGCTGATTTTTGAGACAATTTATTGTTACAAACCAATACAATACAAAGCCTAATTGCAAACAGCTGAGTGCGCAGGTTGAAGTGTTCATTCAATCAGCAAACGAATTGCAAAAGCTCAAACGTAAATCGCTCGAGATGAAACGACCGGCTCAAAGGGATCTCGCGTTTACACAAGACTGTGTTTCTTTCAAACCAAACCAATGGAACAGTGACGTTTCGACAATACAATACAATCTACGTAAAGAAGTTTACGCCGTTCTTTAGTTAGACCCTTTCTTTCAGCCTACCGTCACATTAAGAGAGTAGGAGCGAGCAGGCTCAGTGCCGTACGCAACTACTATTTAGTTCGAACAATTTACCCAAACAAAACAAGAGCAATGTCGTTCAATTTACTTGAAATCTATCCCGCCAATTTCCCACTACCAAAAATGCGCTCCGATTGCCTAAGTCAAGAACACACTATGGAGTGAATGGACCTTACTGTTCAAAATTACTGACTAATTGCGGAATTGGATTACTTTGTATTACTCTAAAGGGATTTCCTCGATGACCCTACCGTATCTCACAGTCTTAACCAGATTCACCATTTCAGCATATTTACAAGGGTAGGAATAGCTTATCAGGTATATACAACACATAATATACCATGAAATGACACGGTAGGTCGGTAATAGAATGAATCCAGAAGAATCTTACTAAAGTCACTCACCTAAGACTTGATTGAATATTTTGTCAAAATTTACTTCGTTCTTCTTTTCCATATATTTGTGCATTACACTCCGTACACTGTAACAAATAAAAATATCATGTTAATATTATGTGTCGCTGACGGTTATGCTATTATAATAAGATACGTATTTACGAACGACAATCATGTTGTCGACATAAGTAGGTACCTATGTTAATTTAGATAAATAATAATAGGCATAAGGGTTATTTTCTATGTTTTGAATCACGTTATTTTATAAAGACTTCGTTTCTCAGGGTGATTTCGTTGCTCAGGGTGATTTCGTTTCTATAGGGGTCGCAATTTCAATAAAAATTAATACCCGTATACAGGTCGGTACGCAACGAGTACAAGTACCGTAGAAAATTCCTTTTGTCAATAAATAAAGTTATAATGTTAATTAGGTATGTAGATGTAGTAAAATAAGTTTACTCAAAATACTGGTCATTATTTTGATAAGCTTTTCTGAGCAAAGGCGACCTTTCCGCGCTACTTGAATAGGCGCCAGCAAAGTTGTATGGAATGTCATTGCTGGTAGTTTTAGCCATATGCAATTTCCTTTGAAAATACATTATTGTCGAGTTTTGATTCAAATTAAAACTGTTTTACAAAAAACTTAAACCGACTTCAAAATACACTAAAAAGTAATCAAATTCTGACCAGGTGACAATGGGACCAAAAGTGAAATGTACCCTTCCAAACAAAAAAAAACTTTTCCAAATCGGTTAATAAATGACGGAGTTATGAGGTAACAAACATTAAAAAAACATACAACCGAATTAAGAACCTACTCCTTTTTTTGAAGTCGGTTAAAAGTAGTCGGTTGCAAAAAGTTTTTTTTTATACGATTAAGTCCGTAAACAAGCATACGGCCCGCCTGATGGTAAGCGGTTACCGTAGCCATATGGACGCTTGCAACACACGAAGCATCGCTCACGCGTTACCGACCTTTTCCCCCTCCCCAATGAGCTCTGGCGACCATTATTATTATTTAGAAAAAATAAAACAATCATGGCAAGTCCTATGGGCGAACCAAATCATGTAATTTTTTTATACTAAGCTATGACTTGCCCCCATCTCCTTCGACTGATCTCATGAGGAGTTATTACGACGCCGAGGATGTAGTACTGTCGCTGCTTACCCAGAAAATGTCTATTCACTCTGACGTATACGTATCACGCCTTGAATATATCTAAGTTAAAAGTGTCGGGAAACACAGATCCCAGAAGAGAGTTTCACTCCTTTGCTATTCGCATAAGGAACGTAGAAGCGAAACGTTGTTTCCGTCTAAGCGGGATGTCAACAACGTGTGGGTGGAAAATTGTGGTTATGGAGAAATGGAGATGGAGGAATTAAATTGAACAGCATTGTTTGAGTAAAGCACTATACATGCCTTGGTTCGCAATGACTACATTGCTGGCCACGCTATGATGGCTTCAAGCTTAGCTTAGCTACGCTCTCGGCCTTCAAGCTTTAGTCATCATAGCGACCTTGCTGTTCGCGCCAGCTTGTCCATCAAAAGCATACAATACAGACCGCGCTGTGTAGACCTGGAGCTGCGCTAGGCTGCGCTTTCGGTCATCATCAGCGCTGCCAGCAACGCAGTCATTAAAGACCGCGGCAGTAATTTAGTAATTACGTAGCACACTACTAGTGGCTATGTGAGCTGTAGACAAAACGGTTATTTGAGCACCTGCAATTGACGACTGACAAAGTACTGGAGCAGTACCCCTCCGCGGAGTTAGTGATATTAGGAGACTTCAACGCTCACCACGTTGAGTGGCTTAGTTCTCGGTCCACTGACTTCGCGGGCAGGACTGCTCACGACTTTGCCCTGGCCTATGGCCTCTCACAACTGGTTGTTTCTCCTACGAGAATCCCAGATATTGAGAGCCATACTAGTTCCTTACTGGACCTTCTGCTGACTTCGCGACCGGACAACTATGCAGTGACAGTGGATGCGCCTCTTGGGTCATCGGACCACTGTCTCGTCCGGACGCAGGTGCCTTGTGCGCGGCCCGTTACGCTCCGGTCACCCGGGCGTCGTCGCGTGTGGCACTATAAGTCAGCAGACTGGGATGGATTGCGTGAATACTACGCATCGTACCTGTGGAGACAGCTGTGCTTCGCATCAGATGATCCTGACACCTGTGCAGCTGCCGTCGCTGAGGCGATACTGGCGGGAATGGAATGTTACATCCCAAACCCGCTAGTGGCTGCAGGGGTGAAGAAACGACCGTGGTTTAATCGGCCCTGCAAGGTAGCTAGACATAATAAGCAGACCTTGTACGAGGCTTGGACCACGGCCCAAGCTAATCAGGACCCTAAAATCTCTGATGCGAAACGCAAATTTAACGCTGCCTCGAGATCCAGTAAGCGAATGATAGCCAGGGCAAAGTTCGATTTCGTCGGCAGACTAACTAGCCTTCCCTCTGGGAGTCGCGCTTTCTGGTCTCTTGCCAAAGCTGCTGAGGGAAACTTTTGCCAGTCGTCCTTGCCACCACTACGTAAGCCGGACGGGAACTTGGCCCATAGTGCTAAAGAGAAGGCTGACCTTTTAGGCTCACTCATTGCCTCGAACTCGACTTTGGATGATGGTGGCGCCACACCGCCTACCATTCCGCGGTGTGACAGCTCCATGCCAGAGATAAGCATTACCCAACGGGAGGTCCGGCGGGAATTGTTTTCTCTGGACATCCATAAGTCGAGTGGGCCAGACGGCATACCGGCAGTGGTGCTGAAGCGGTGTGCTCCTGAATTGTGTCCAGTACTAACGCGCCTTTTCGCGCTTTCCTACACCAAAAAGGAAGTCCCGTCTTCGTGGAAGACTGCCCATGTGCACCCAGTGCCCAAAAAGGGTGACAGATCAGACCCGACGAATTACAGGCTTATCGCCATCACCTCCCTTCTCTCCAAAGTCATGGAGCGAGTGATCAACACGCAGCTTTTGAGATACCTGGAGGATCACGATTTGTTGAGCGACCGACAATATGGCTTTCGCCACAGTCGCTCAGCTGGTGACCTCCTTGTGTATCTTACGCACCGTTGGTCACTCGCCATCGAGAGTCAAGGCGAGGCATTGGCAGTAAGCCTAGATGTGGCGAAGGCGTTCGATCGGGTCTGGCACCGGGGTCTTCTAACGAAGTTACCAGCATACGGGCTTCCCGAGGGATTATGCAAATGGGTTGCCAGCTTTCTGTCCAGCAGATGCATAAGAGCCGTCGTTGACGGTAGCTGCTCCGACAGCATGGACATAAATGCCGGCGTCCCGCAAGGCTCTGTGCTGTCCCCAACACTGTTCCTACTGCATATCAATGATATGCTGTCTATTGACGGCGTTCATTGTTATGCAGACGACATTACAGGGGACGCTTATTACACGGGCCGTGCTAATATCCCTCGTTCCGAGGTGGAGGAAAGCCGCGAACGGCTGTTGTCTGAAATCGAGAGTACACTAACTAGTGTCTCCGATTGGGGCAGACTAAACCTAGTCCATTTCAACCCCACTAAGACTCAAGCCTGCGCGTTCGTTCTAGCGACGTTTTGTTCCGAAGTCACTTAGAAGACAAGGTTAAGCTGGCATCCAAAAAGCTCGGAGTGCTCAACAGAGCGAGGCAGTACTTCACATCGGGGCAAAGGCTGCAACTTTACAAGTCGCAAGTCCGGCCTCATATGGAGTACTGCTGTCATCTATGGGCGGGGGCACCTGGATACCAGCTTGATCCTTTAGACTCGGTTCAACGACGTGCCATCAGAATTGTCGACGATCCCGAGCTCACAAGCGGTTTAGAGCCCCTCAGTCTGAGGAGAGACTTTGCCTCCTTATGTGTGTTCTACCGCTTGTACAACGGACGGTGTTCTGAAGAATTGTTTAAGATGATGCCCACGGCTACTTTCTACCATCGCAACTCTCGCCATCGACGGGGAGTCCATCCTCACATATTGAAACCTGAATTGTTTCGTACTGTGCGGGCTCAAAGGAGCTTCCTTCCGCGGACGCTCAGACTGTGGAATGAGCTCCCCGCCGTGGTTTTCCCAATGGAGTACAGCATGGGGTTCTTCAAAAGGGGTGTGAAGAGATTTCTGCAGGGTCGGCAACGCGCGCGTGATACCCCTGGTGTTGCAAGCGTCCATAGGCTACGGTAACCGCTTACCATCAGGCGGGCCGTATGCTTGTTTGCCACCTAAGTGGTATAAAAAAAAAAATAAAAAAAAAAAGACCTCGCGAGTCTCGATAATTAAATGAAAAAGTCCATATAATTACCGAACCTGCTCATAAGTAGAGAAGTACAGCCGGACATCAGCCGCCCTAGACAAGATGTTTATCGACAATCGTCATCGTTATTAAACTATCAACCTTTGTATGGGACTGACATAAGAGATTGTTAAAAATCACGTGATATTTCGATTTGAAATGCCAAACCCTTACAATGGTATATCGTTTACTAACGATGACGATTTTCGATAAACATCTTGTCTAGTGGCCCTGGAGTCTGGAAATACGAAAGCTGGAGTCTGGAATTGCCCAAGCTGAAACGGAGACGCTTTGCGCTCGTTCTGTCAATAATTTCATTGTATGATGAGTACTTATGTACAAATATTTTTCCAGGTAACGCGAATGAATACTCTACGTAATTTGAATAAAGAATGGGCTCGTTAAATTACCAAAAGAACGACTCCACATAAATAAAAACTGTTTCTACTGTTTTAGTTTTGCGACAGCGGTATATTTCAGCAACCACTAATGATATTGATATTGATATGAGTTGAAGAGTGCGTATAAAGCAAAAAAAACCGGCCAAGTGCGAGTCAGAGATGGCATATTTTCGAAACCTATTTTGGGTTAGTCATGCTGAACAACTTTTACTATGTTGTTCAGCATGACTAACCCAAAATAGGTTTCGAAAATACCTATGCCATCTCGAAATCTCCACCTGTTATAAAAAATAAAACGGCAAAGTGCTACTTGGACTCGCACACGAAGGGTTCCGTCCCCTTTACTCTATTTATTATTGTTGTTACCTTGTTGATATCTCTATCTGAGTCTAGGTGTGACAGCAATAAAGGTGCCTGAAGTTTAGTAAAGTAACTATAACTTTTTAATATATAAATTTCATTACATCCTACACCTGTGGTAAATAAAAATCAATGGAATTTTTATCCTTCAAAAAAAAATCTGAATAAAGTTGGTGACCGTTTTAAAATGTCGAGGTAAGCTCAATTTTTCAATAAGAATCAAGGAGCGAGTTTATTAAATAACGAGGGAATTCGAGTGCTCCAGAATTGACTATGAAGGTAAATATATAATGATGTCGCTGTAAGTTACTAATAGCCGTGATATAATCATATCCCTAGTGATATTATTATGTACCGGCCGATAGATATTTGAAAGCGGTTCATCACTATCTCACTAGGGATATGATTATGATTCGAACACGATCTAGTAAGATAATCATTTCACTAGACTAATCTAGTGAAATGATTGTCGGGGCTGGTTGCAGAGTGCAGGGCGCTTCCCGTGTCAACGTGTCATTGACTTTGCACGCTCGCATCGCACGTCGCTGGCGTCAGATGATGTTCGGCGTTTACGATGATATAACGTTTTCCAACAACCCCAAACACGGCTATGGTACGCTGCTCCGCTATGGAGTTCCAGTGCCTAACCTCCTACTCCATCATCAGGCCTGGAAAACCATATATGGTCAAAGTTCATCTCCCGACAAAGCCAACAACCCTAAACACGACTAGCATACTTTGCTCCGCTATGGAGTTCCAGTGCATACCCTCCTGCTTCATCATCAAACCCTGAATACTACATAATACCTATGTTCAAGTACCTCTAGACAAATTGAACAAGTCCAAATACGGCTTACATATTCTTTCATGTAGTTCCAGGGCCTACCTTCCGGATCCAAGATCAGATAAGCTCCATGGTACCAAATTATTGTACCTACGGTCATCTAAACTACATACACAAGCAAAGTTAGTTACATATACACGTGAAACTAAAATAAGCATATTTAAAAATGTTAACATAAAAAAAATGAATTAACAAGTTCCCAGCTTGCCCGTGCATGTGTGTGCGTGCGATTTGCCACCTATCAATTTGGTAAAAGCGTCCTTCAAAGAAATATAAGTATTTCACTAGATTAGTCTAGTGATACAGTTAAATTGCTGGATCGTGTTCGTATCGTAATTATATCCCTAGTCAGATATTTATGAACTGCTTTCAAATAACTATAATCCGGTACATAATCATATGCCTAGGGATATGATTATATCACGGCTAATACTATTTTACTGCAACATATATATATATTCAAATCATCATCCACCTGTCCTGTTCCCAATAATTTTGGGTCATTCATATGTATGCTTCTTCCATTTGGCTCTTCTATCCATCACCAGCATTCACTGTAGGTATATATTCAAATAAGTACATACCTATAATAAATTACTTGTTAAATAACAGCAACCTTGATAAGGCATTGTGATTTCTGCTTATCAATGATACACCCCATTTTATACAGTAAAATTATATTATATTTAGCAATTAATGATAAAGTAAGCTGATTCAATGAACAACTGAACACTGTTTATAAAAACAATTCAAGAATCTAGTCGTAAATTACATTTAAAAATGCATATTACGGGAAGTATGTAAAATAGATGTGTTTTAATTTATTTGCTCCCACGTAGGGTCAACATGCCAGTTCACAACCACTTAGTGGACTAACAATCTTTATAGTAACATTATTCTTAGAACTTTTAGTAATGTAGTTTTAGTTCAAATAATACATGGAACTTAAAGAATACACTTCAAAAAAACCGGCCAGGTGCGAGTCAGACTCGCGCACCGAGGGTTCCGTACAAACCTGTAGGTATATAAGTAAATGGTAGTATAGACCTGAGTATTAGTATTAGATATGAATTCCAATTTTTGACATAATAAAAAAAAACGACTTAGTAGATCTACATCAAACCAATTTTCGGTTGAAGTTTGCATCATAATGTACATCATATATTTTTTTTAGTTTTATCATTCTTTTCTTTTAAAAGTTACAGGGGGTGGAACACACATTTTACCACTTTGGAAGTGTCTCTCAGGGGGGGGGGACACATTTTACCACTTTGGAAGTGTCTCTCTTGAAAAAAATGATATTAGAAACCTCAATATCATTTTTGAAGAACTATCCATAGACAAACCAAACATATGGGCTTTATTAAAAAAAAAATTTAGTTTCATATCTAAGTATGGGGAACCCCCAAAATTTATTGTTTTTTTTTTCTATTTTAGTGTGAAAATCTTAATGCGGTTCACAAAATACATCTACTTACCAAGTTTCAACATTATAGTTCTTATAGTTTCGGAAAAAAGTGGCTGTGAGATACGGATGGACAGACAGACAGACATGACAAATCTATAAGGGTTCCTTTTTTTGCCATTTGGCTACGGAACCCTAAAAAATAATTACAGCAAGTTGTAATGTATTATAAATGAGTTTATATAAATAATCAAACATTTATCGAAAAGTACTATTTTATCAGTTCCCAACCACCTTGGCCTATTTACGTCCATCATTTTCAACAGTTCAGGACCATTTATTTAAACGCCATTGAAAAAATAACCTTATGTAAATGAGAATTAGGTCAAAAATATAATTATCAAAACATGCAATTAAAAACACTGTAATTCTCAACCAGTTTCTTATGGATGAAGAAAAGGCATAATTCATTTTCAGTTTTATAATCAACTCAGACATAATATGCACGAGATATAGTTAGTTCTCAACCACCAAACTAATTTATTTATTGAAATGTGCTTTTATTTGAATTTCGCAATCTAAATATATCTATTTATATGTAATAAATGTAAATAAACCATATGATAAAGAATACAAAACGCAAAGAATGGTGTGCAGTACCATGCAGTGTTTATTAGAAACCCACCACATGGTTGAGAAACAAAAAAGCGTTAATTTTTAGGTCAGTTTGGCAAACACTCATTGTTTAAAAAAAAAACATACAATTTTCATTCAAATAACACTTTCGAGAGAAGTACATGTATTTTTTGACATTCATTTTCTAATTTTAATGCACAAATCTGATTAAAAACCTTTTATATTAATGTTTTAAAAAGTGCTTACTTGCTATATTTTTATTAACTTTCTGGAACCAACATTTTTTTATCACTAACTAGCTGTCTCTCACAGATTCACCGCCATTCCTGGGATAAAAAGTAGCCTATGTCCCTCTCCATACCATAAAAATCCAGACTCCTCTTTCAGATCACCTTTTGTCATTGGGTGGTCCATGTAACTGCATTTTTTTTGTCTAATGTGACATGACGATTTTTTCGAACCCCTTTAAAAAGTCACAGAATGATAAAACTTTCATGTCATAACAATAATTTTTGTTCAAAATGACCAGATCTAACGATGTAGCCCAGTAGCCCAAAATATTATTAAGTGTTCTACTTTTCATTATTTACCTATTTAGGACATATTTTGCAAACTACAGGTTTATAGGTCAATAACATTGTTGAGGTCACTGCACCCTGAGCACTTTTAATTTAGGTAGGTACCACGATTCTAATAATAAAAGGGCAACATGAAACGTTATTTAAAAAAAAAAGTATAAAATATAAACAATAAAATAGGTACTAAGCTACGGATCTACAGACCTTTAACGTTAAGCTTTCAGTCGATTATAACTAGGTAGGTAGGTACCTAGTTATAATCGACATCGTAATTATTTTGTTTTTATACCATCCCTGTTTCTGATGCTGATTCATTTGGGTTGATTGTGTTAGCAATTCTATCTTTACCTGTTTGATTTTCCAAATAACTATACGAGTTCTAAGATAGAATCAATTTTGTAAACAAGCTGACGAGTTTGCAAATTAGAATCGTATAAAAATAATTTACTCTTCAGTTAGGACATATCTTAGTGCCTATACACGTTACCTTGGATCTGGTAAAACAATCTTTTTGCTAGCTCTCGCTGCTGGAGTGCATTTCGACTTCTCCATAGCCATCAAGTAGCTGACGTCTGCCAGTACAGCCTCGAGGTCCGCCATTTTGACTCTGAATTTATCACCTTCACCAGTAAAAAAATAAATAACACTGGTTCACAACACAACACACACTAAATCAAGTCGATTTTCAGCTGATAGTCATAACCTTCGTTACATGACGACTGTTCACCGTTTCACAGAATTTGTTGATGAATGGTGACACATGCTGATCATTAACTTTCGCAGAATATTTAGTAATTATCATAAGAACACGTGATTACATTGCGGAATATCATAAAAAAATGTATTTCTATGTTGTTGGTACTTGTAGGCAGTTAGTTATAACATTAAAATTTACAATCAAGAAGAAAGTCGTAATCCTATACGCCACCCGTCCCACTCCGCGCCTCGATTACCTCGATGACTTACATACATAAATAGATACATACATACACTTTCTGAAGTTGTCTGTCACACTGTCACACTCAGGCTACATTCCGAATTGAATAATATCGCTCACAGTGCTCTCAGCAATAATTTGCGTACCGAGTTAGATATCACGATATTGACAGCTGAGAACTGTCAACAATTCGGAACACCCGCAGGCTGATTACCAATCTTGCAAGAGCCAAGCGATAGCAGATATTGCTAAATATCTGCTGTTTTATTGCAAATTCGTATTATGAATTAGCGATAACTACGCCATAGCAAACACGCATCAGTGCTGCCTCTATGGGACAATCGGTAAACTAAAAAGTGCATTCATCTCTATAGACTTACAATAATTTGGTATTACGAATCGTTTTTGACAGCAGCGGAAAAGCAGAAAGCAAGCAATTTTATCTGTCAAATTGCGACAACCTTTTCTCTGATTGTAAATCTCTGCTGATCGATTGCTATCAATTTATTATTAAAATTATCTAGATTTTAGTTCATATTTACGTACTGAACATAAAAGCAAGATCATAAGAAGTAAGTGAAGTGTAAGTAAAGAGTGGAAGTGAAGTGTGTAAGTAAAGAGTGGAAGTGAAGTAAGTGGGGATTGTTTTCATTGATTTAAGTCATGGTTCGTGCTTTATTATACTGAGTGGATTGGAGGTTGAGGAGAGGAAGAATGATATCCTCATAACAGCACGGTTGCGTCGTGACCTTGGACACCAAGCCAAAGCTTTGGATTTTTCGGAGACTCAGTTCAAAGCACACTATAGACTGTCGAAAGAACTCTTCTTCGATTTGTGTTCTGAACCTAGGCCATACCTACATAGCTCCATTAAGAAATAGTACAAAAGTAAGCATATAATGTAAAGTACCTATAATATGCATGTTTATTATTCTTTAGGTAATTTTTATAATGGTTAAAAAGTTACGTTAAAAAAAGACATAGTGATATTACAGGTGCTTACAGCACCCTTATTTTATGCTACAGGCTCTTAATACAAGCCTATGGGAATGAGCTACCTACACAGCCGCAGTCAGTCATTCAGTAAAAGAGGTGACAATAGCTTCGAATATGAATGTAGTCCACTATCATTATAGTATAATCTATTAACAATTCCTGCTCCTAAATGTGTGAGAAAGTCCCAGGATTTTAATATTACTAAAATTTACTTTACAGGTGAATCCAAGGCCATGGCGTTTAACACCAATTGCAGCTGCGCATTATACAAGTGTGAATAGTCACGGAGATCATAGTCAACAGATACTACCACAAATGTAAGATATGGGTCCTGCTGATGAAATACACCTTCTTGCTAGTGGATGACAACAATGGGACCGTATTGTGCAAATATTATTATTAGAGTTATATATTAGAAATAAAGTTTGAAATTTTTGTATGTACCATCATAATATTTTATAATGGTTTTGTTTTAAGTTTTTATACTAAAATTATTTTGTTCATTTGTAAGGTATATATCTATGGGCCAAAGTATTCTTATAATAAAGAGATATTAATATTCTATTAATTCAATTTTTCACTTTTACATTTTAAAATATACCTACTTAAAATAATATTATATGGTATGGGTAAGAAGTATTTAATTATAGTCAATAAATACTATTATTATTTGTATTGATAATTTAATACTGTTTATTAATTAATGAATTGCATTAATAATGTTCATTAATTTAATAATGTTAATTTGTAAAATGAACTAGCCGTGTTATACCTACTTGTTTTAGTAACTACTGTAACTTCTGCTGTTTGTTGTAGTTTATTCAATACTTAAGTGATCTAGTAAGGGTTATAATAAACACAAAATAATTGCAAAATTGTTATTTAATTATCCTGAACAATTATGGTCCATATCTGGCTATCTGTTAATATCTCCCTTTTGGCTATGAATTGTGCTGATGAGATGCTCCTGCTGTACTTTTCTGGCAACAAGTACTGCAGGCTCTGGAAGTGTCTGTAAATAAGTAAAAGTATAGTTATTAGTGTTTGGCAGGTTTTTATTTTCATATTACAATACTTGCAAACTCTGCATGATGGTCCTCTTGTTGTTGTAAGATACAATATTAATAACATTTCTTTATTATTTAGCATTACAACATTGAGAATATTCTAACAAAATACTATAACAGGCATTTTTTATAACAATAATTCATTATCAGTTTCTATAGCTATTCAACTTACTATGATACATTAATTAGTCAATAATTCTTATGAATACATTAAATAAATAAATATAATAAATATCCTGGGACATTCCTCACACACGGTCATCTGATCCCAAACTAAGCAGAGCTTGTACTATGGAAACCAGATAACTGATATAATACATATACATACTTTTTTGTTTGTAAATACATACTTAATATACATAATTACACCCAGACTCAGGACATTGAACCTGTTAATATCATACCTGTTACAATTATTTTGTTAGGTCTGTTATTGTATATGGTAATTATTTGGTTAGGTTATATGGGTCAGGCCCATAAGAGTTTAACTTAGTGGCAAGATCATGCTACTGTCTGTCAACAGTTTCTTTTCATCATGCGCCAAGCCCAACACCTTTGGCTAACGCGGGATACTCAGCAAGGATATCTAACAACTCTTCTAATGGCTCGTTGTTTGCCATTTCTTTAACATTTTACTTTTACTTTAAAGTTAACCTCTTACTTACGTTTGCAGTGATATCCAAAATCCATATGAAACAAACACTTAAAATGACATCGACTTTGACCACTTGAGTAAATTGGAAGGGACGCTAAGCATTTTTTGTGAATTTTGAATGGGGAGGGACAGGCAAAGCTAATCTCAGATGGCGCCACCCTAACTGGTAACTGTCATTGATATTGAATTGATGGATTTTCATGAGTTTCAATTAATTAAACCAACCAGTAACCGGCTTTTATAATAAAATCGTTAGGTTTGAAGTGATAACTGCATAATCTTCCTATGAGCTTGGTGTAATTTTTTTTTTAATAATCCACGGTTTTTTTCTATTCAATTGGTGTAAACCTTTATTATTGCATTAAAATTCTCTACAGAAAGGCATTATAATGATTGAATAACTTATTTGATAACGAATACGTAAAAAATGTATGGTGTTTGACAGATAGACGGCACCAGCGACTATACGACACCTAGCGGGATAAATTGTCAGTGTGCCTCCTCATTACATTTGAATAGGTTTCGACATGTACACAAACCAAAAAAATACATCGCGCACATCTGTTTGACATAAATTTATTTCTAGTTATTGCTACTACATCGCTATTGGCGCTAGTGTCGTCGCGATAAGTGCATTCCAACGATCGGCGATCGATAAGCAATCGATCTCGTACGTAATTCCATTTTCTTTTGACGTATAGCCATCGATGGCGCGATAGCTGCGCGATATTGCTTATCGCTTGCTTATCGCAAATTTTAAGGTAATCAGCCTGCCGTTATCGCGCCCACAGTATTCAAAACAGAACATTTAAAATCTGATTAAAAAATGCGCTAGGACTCCTTATATATTTTTTAATTTGACTCGCTAAAAGGAATATTCACTTTCTTTATTATTTTTCTCTCATAAAATCATAAAAAGTATTAGTATTAGACTTTTTGCCGAAAACACAATAATTAACCGTCACTTTTGACAGTGCCACGGTGATATCAGTTTAGGGCATGGTCGGTGTGAGCGCAATATGGCGGATATCATGACGTCATCTATGACGTTTCACGGGACATCGTTATCTGTCTTTATCCAATTCGGTACGGGTTTAAGCACGCTCAAATCGATTACAGCGATTATAGCTTTAATTCGGAATGCAGCCTCAGTGTGGCCAATAAATTTTTTTTGACAACCAGTGTATAAGTATTTCGCTACGCTAAGGGTGCTATTGTTAAAACCGAATCGAAACTAATGGCCCTGTGAGCTGTAGACCTCAAAAGTTAAGATAAATGTATGGAATTCCCTTGTCGATTTGATTATACTAATATAATAGTATTATTACCGAACCCACAAAATTTCACGAGAATCGGCTCAAAAATTTATCTAAACTGAAATGGAGTATCTCTACTCCATTTCAGTTTAGATAAATTTTTGACGATTACGCTTAGCTCGCGATTCACGCTCACTCTTTCAAAAAATGAAGCTAAACATCAAAATAAAATAAATTAATAAGCCGTTCTTAATCGATCGGCAAGTTAAGCTACCACCGTCGTGGTCGGTACCTGGATGGGTGACCGCCTAGTGGTATTACAAATCGAGCATTTCAGTGCTTCGGAAGGCACGTAAAGCCGTTGTTCCCGGTCGTTAAGCTAGTTGGAGGCCTCCTAGGCGTCTTGAAAACTCCAACAGTAGGTTGACCACTAGCCTACCTCCACCAATCCGCAGTGGGCATGCGTGGTGATGTATCTGGCCATTCCCTTTCACCCTGATTTGTGAAAGGAGGCCTGTGCCCAGCAGTGGGACATTACAGGCTGATGATGATGAAGCATCGTCGAGTATGAAAGATATCAGAAAAGTAGGTATGGCATGGTGATTTTCGTGAATGACTAACGAAAATCATCATGCAATACTTTTCCGACGGTTCCAAATAATAATAATAATAATTTTTATTTAGGAAAATATTACATAAATCTTAAAAAACAGAATAACTTAATGAACCAAAACACAAATGCTAAATAACAAAGATAAATAACAGAAAAAATTAAAACCAAAGTAAAAAACATTTGAATTCAGTTACAAATACAATATCGCTTAAATTTATTTTGTTCGTTGGATCTCGTACTAGGATACCCTGTGTTACGAAGCCCAACGTCCTTATCCGAAGAGTTTAGCGGTAAGTAGGTACAGTTTTATCCCATGTATGGTAGTGTGTTTGGGGGTGTGTGTGGGGGGTGTGGGGGTGCGTGTGAGGATGTGTGTGAATTTCTATTTTAAGATTATTAAGAGCTCCTCTGTTTGGTCATAGTTTAACGTTGAAAGGTATTGGGTGACAATTTTGTTACATTTAATATAGTTTAAGGGGAATATTGAGACACGCTTATTTAACATGTTATATAAATAGGGGCCGAGGAAACGTATGTGTCTTTGGGCAAAAGTAGTTTTGAAAAGTTCAGTACACATTATTTTATCCGACCTTCTTTTTACAGGAACCTGGTTCTGGACAAACTTATTTAGGACGTGCTGAGAGAGAATAGTTTTCAGAATGACTAGCTGGCGGACCGTGAGAACCTCAGCGTCAGCGTACAGTTGATGTGTTGGGTATACCTAAACAAGGTTTATTGAGCATCACTTTAAGAACTCACCTTTGTGATCGCTCGATTTGTAGCAGGTAAGTTTTGTATGTACTACCCCATGCAGTGACACAATAGCAGAGCAGTGATTGGTACAGCGCAAAGTAAGTAGTTATAAGATTTTTTATTCCCGCTACGCGCCTCTATTTTCTGAAAATTACTATTAACTTGCGAACTCTAGAAGACAGCATGACAATGAGACAATATGCTGATCCCAACTTAGCGTGTTATCATGGTGAACACCCAAATACTTAACTACACGACCTCTGTTTATCAATATACACGAGCAGTCACGAGACATGCCGGCGCAGTTTAGGTGGTTTCTTATTTGTATTTCATTAGAAGTTGGCTGTTCCCTCTGCGACTTAGAGAAAGTGACATAGTAAGTCTTGCTGGCATTAAGAGTCAATAAGTTGTTTCGTAGCTAATCAACCACTGTACTCAATTCTCTTTCAGCTGCTGTTTCTTCTTGACTCCAAGAGCTGCCATGAAATATAATCGCGGTATCATCAGCGAAGGAAACAACTTTTCCGTTCCTAAGGTTCAAGTCACAAAGTTGATTTACATAAATTAAGAAGAGAGTGGGACCCAAAATGCTGCCCTGAGGAACTCCAAATGATATCAAAGTAGTATCATTTTCAACATTTTGGATTTTCACCCTCTGGGTTCTATTTGAGAGGTAATCTTTGAAGAGACTCAAAGGTACATCCGCCTCTCCATCTTATACAGAAGCCCAGGAACCGAAACCGAATCAAAATGGCCGCCATACCGCCGCAAAGGTGTCATTTTTATTTTATTTTCAGTATTTTTTTATTATTAATTTGTAGTAGGTACAGTCGAGGACATAAATATGTATACACTTTTTGAAATTCAAAAGCGATTTTCTCGCATTTTTAATATTTAAGTGTTAAACTATTACACAAATCATAATAGTATATGTTAGAAGATTCTGCCTTTATAATATCTCATAATTTCAATCAGTAGTTTAAGAGGAAACCGTTGTTGAATTTTACTAAGTGTATACATATTTATGTCCTCGACTGTACCTATAGTTCTTGTTTTTATATGTCTGTGGTTTTATGTTTGGCATCTAAATCCAAATTAGGACTTCTTTCTGCCAGTGTCGAGTTATATTATAATTTCCAGCTACAATAATCACAATAATTCACTTTCACAGTGCTTTCACATGTAGTCCTCAGTCGTCCATATAAGTCATATTTTACCACCATTTTACTACAATGGCCATTGTACTAAAACTCTTCACGGACTTTTTGAGACAGTCACGATACACATAATTCATTTCATTTTACTTCACTTGTGCATATGGATTGAACTTTATTGGATAAAATATGCAATAAAACTCAAATACACGAATTTATGAAAATAAAAACGAAAACGCAACGTCAAACGAAACGAAAATGCAAGTTCCCGCCAAAAACCCCTTCTGCCTTCTTATTACATGAGATGGTTTAAAGCAAGTCATGTAAAACCGAGGGATACTCTACCTATATACCCAAAACTACTATTTATATACTATAAACCCTACGCTACACTACTCTACCCTAGAACTATATTGTGAAAGTGATTTATTGTGACTGGAAACCTGGAAACTATAATATAACTGGACATTGGTAGAAATAATTTAATTTGAGCTTGGTTGCCAATCTTAAAAATAAGAAGACTGTCATTGAGATGATTGTTGACAGTTCGACAGACTGTCAAAGAGATGTCAACTGTCAAACAAAGGTATTTCTTCGTTCGTATAATTTTAAATTAATGCGATAATTTCGCATTTCAATGATTAGCACATTTTCAGTTTTATAAGCCACAATGCGGTAACCTCTGGCGGTAAACTATATGTGTAGTGTTCATATTTTGTTAAAACTTACTGAAATGTGAGTATTATAACTAAAATATTAGCTGTAGAAACCTGAAATTTGTGTAAAAAGATGTCTATAATATTTTTACGTAGTACATATTCGAAAGAAAAGCAGAGGATTTTTCGCTACATGTGTCTAAGAATAGTTATCTCGCACCTCTGACAGAGATTTTGTGTATGTCTACGATCAACTTCCTATTTTCTAAATCCTGGTTTAAATAGTATAGGCACTTTTTATAAACAGTCAAATCTTGTAAATAGGTTTGTCTCCTTACTTATGTACCATGTAACTTCCAAGTTTCCAGTAGATGTATTTTGCGCAGTCTGTTCTATGTATTTATATTTTTTGCCTTGCCACGATCAACTGGACTAATACTCGCGATCAACCAGTTGGCCACCCCTGATATACAGCTTGTAAAAAATTTAAACAAGTAATAAGCTTCTAGTACTGCTAGAATTGTGCAATATTTGTGTTTTATTACTTGTTCACTGATATAGCCTGGTCTTAAGAAGTTCTTTTTTGTCTGAATAAATACAGAAGTAAGGAGAATAAAATGTGCATAAGTTTAAACTCAATATTTAATAATTTATAATTTATAAGTTAATGAATGACATGTACTTATCATTATCTTATCATGTTTTTTTACAATGTCAGAAAACCCCAAGTTTTGTTGGTGCTTGGCCAAGTGCCAATTTGTAATTATTACACATGATATTTTTTTCAGTTGCCATGATGGAGTATTGTCCACCAAATGTTACTTTAGGGGAGATATGGGTGGACCATGGAATATCCCAGTGTTTTATGGAGACAGTTTCTGCTCTCCTTATTGGAGGATTCCTGCTAACATTTGGACTGATACAGATCATTATGTACAAAAGGTAAAACATATTTTTGAAGCTAAATTACTACATTAAGACAACAACCAAGGAAATCAACTGATTGTGTTATTCACACGTACCACAACCACACCACAGCGTTGCAACAAAATGTGGTCAAGCTGTAGCTGTGTGAATAGTGTTGCTGTGGCTTATTGTAGTTGCGTTGTGGCATCTACAAAATGTTAAAAGTGTTTGTACTGCTAGTTCATGGTGGCACTGTTACAGCAAAATGTATGTTTGTATAGAGCCCTAGACACATTGTTCAGTTACTGGATTCATTTGGCAGTGCATATTATTACCCTTTTGTACCACCTTTTTAGCATCTAAATAATATTATTTTAGACTCAGACTGCTGATCACCACGCTAGTAGTTATTTAAGGATAGTCTCCATAAACCGCGTCCGTGTGGGTACCATTTGACCGCGTCATTCCGAATAGAAGTAAGAATTGCAAACTAGCTGCCCAATCGGTTCGTCACCTAAAATCGGGTGCACCCCCAACAAATTAATAACTGCATATTATGATGATAACGTAATAATTACTGCTTGATACCTACATAAGTTTCTCTATAGACACTCTTTTTTTTCATAACTGAATACCTTGGCTTGTGGTTAAAAATATACCCAACAATTACCTACATCAATTGTTATAGGCATAGCATTATAATGCTGCAGCTGCTATTTTTGTTTGTCAGTTCCTTTTTTACACGCAGTCCAGTTTTTTTTTTCATGTGTCTCGAAAGGGGCTTGTAAACGGACATCCGATCCTTGTTTTTTTCTTTTTGTTCAGTTTAAAATCAAATATGCAGAGGTTATAAGAACTTCGGCATCGCCCATCATAGAGTGCCTTTTTATATCTGATCGCCCATGCCCTATTCGTTCGTGTAAACTTGGTGTAAACACGTTGCCTGGCCATTAGTGGCCCAAAGATTGAGCACATGATGCCCGTAGGCGGGGGCAGGTGGGGGTTGTGATTTGGGTGTTCAAAGACCCCTTGAAATCATCTTCTTCGTACTTCGTTCACGTGGTGTGCTAGCTATCCCTACCATATCATACCCTACCCTAAACTTAATTTTGTTATTCTGCTATTCGGGGCAAATCAAAAACCGGCCAACTGCGAGTCGGACTCGCAAACGGAGGGTTCCGTAGATATTTTTTTATATATTTGAGTTGATTGAATGAAAGGTAAATTGCGGTTTACGATTTATGACGTATTAAAAAACACTACCTACTAGATCTCGTTCAAACCAATTTTCGATGGAAGTTTGTATGGTAATGTACATCATATATTTTTTTTTGTGTTATCAATCTCTTATTTTAGAAGTTACAGGGGGGATACACACAGTTTACCACTTTGGAAGTGTCTCTCGCGAAAACTATTCAGTTTAGAAAAAATATATATATTATAAACCTAAATATAATTTTTGAAGACCCCTCTTTTTGATTAAAATTTTTGAGTTTCAGTTCTAAGTATGGGGAACTCCCAAAATTTATTGTTTTTTTCTATTTTTGTGTGAAAATCTTAATGCGGTTCACAGAATACATCTACTTACCAAGTTTCACATATAACAGTATGGTTCTTATAGTTTCGGAAAAAAATGGCTGTGACATACGGACGGACAGACAGACAGACAAGACGAATCCATAAGGGTTCCGTTTTTTGCCATTTGGCTACGGAATTCGGTCCAGCCGTTCTTGAGTTATAACTGGTGTAGTTAACCTGACTTTGTTTTATATGACTGATCATTTAGATATCAAAGCATATCATATGAATCGGATATTTCAGAAATCCCATAAGTCAAGCAAAGTTAATATTCTAGGAGAAGCAAAAACCTTGTTGTTGAAAATTGTTCTGAACTAACTTAAAATAAATTTTTCTTGTTTTTAGTGCCTAAAAATCACTTTAAAGTTATATCACTTATTGAGGGTTTCTGAAATACAAGAGAATAAAAGTTATTTTTGTTTATCATTCAATTTCTTTAATAATTATTAGCAATTTGAAACCAAAATTCAACAATAGATTTAATCCTCATTGTTTTCTCGATCTGTAACTTGCCATTTATATATTTTATCATTTATATATTTAATCACTATTTATAAATCGATACAGGACGAAAATAATGTAATAAAATCTTGCGTTTCCAAAATATATTTCGAATGGATTAATGTGACGGCTCGCGGTGGGACGATTCAAATAATGTTCTGCTATTGATCATCTATGAATTAAACTTTAGTTTACTCATAATCTGTCTGCCACTGTGCTGTGGAATAATAGACGTCATTGTGCTATCATGAAATACGTGACCAAGGACAGAAACACTAGCATGACACGAGATAAATTATTACATAAATGATAATGCTTCCTTCTCACTCTCCATTGAATAATTTTAGCACATTCAACGTTCGCCAATCCCATATCTGTTTTAAGATAACAGTATAGGTAATACGCTGGCATATCTAAGAAACCGGACGCGCCAGAACGAGTGATTAATTTAATTGATTGATACACGTGGCGTTTTCTATACCCTACGGGGATGGTCCAGGAATCACATTTGCAGTTATGGGATTTGTAATTTGTTTAAGGGTAATGATGAAAATACAATCAGCCAGTCGAGTTTTAGAACCAATCTAAGAGCACTGTACGACGATTACTCGTATGGTGACGAAAGAAACGGAGAAATTATATTCGTTGTCGTCACTTTTTTCTCATGTAAAAGTAATCGAGAGATTTCTAGCATTTTAAATTATAATATTGAAAGAAGGATGATATAGTAGTAGTAGTATATATAATATACAGGGCAATTTTTTTTCCAGCCTGTGAGGGCAACTTCTGAACTACAGGTCCTAGAGAAAAACGCTGAAAGGAACCCCGAGCTGAATTTTAAAGAAAATAAAAATGCCATTAATAATATGAAAACTAATGTGTATTTTCGGAGATATGAATTGCATAGGTAATACAGAGCAATGGAGAGCGGCATTGGAAGAAAACGGTTTGCGTATTACTAGAACCAAGACTGAATGCATGTTCTGTCACTTTAACCCTAATGCTACCTCCAGTGCAGATATCAAGCTCGACAATACAACCCTGCCAAGAGTAAAAACCTTTAAATATCTAGGCTCAGTTCTTTCGGAAGATGGATCAATTGAAGCAGATCATAGAATAACGTCTGGTTGGACCAAGTGGCGTATGTTGTGCGATGTAAAAATGCCCATAAAAACGAAAGGCAAAGTCTACAAAACAGCTGTTAGACCAGCGCTTCTGTACGGCAGCGAAGTCTGTGCGATGAAAAAGACCCACGAACAAAAACTCCACAAGTCAGAAATGCGTATGCTACGATGGGCAGGAGGAGACACTCAGAGACAAGGTGCGCAACGAACATATTAGAGGGAGCTTCAAGGTTGAGGAAATAGCGGATAAAGTTAAAGAGTCCAGACTGAGATGGTATGGTCATGTTCTTAGACGAACAGACGACAAAGTCGTGAAAAAGTGCCTTAAAAAAAGTCCATAGCTACAAAGAAGAGAGGAAGAGGAAGACCTCAAACTACATGGATGACAAGGGTCCAAAAGGACTTGAGGGAAATGGTACTTACGGAAGATGACGCACAAGACCGAAATAAATGGCGCCGCATGATTGGGAAAGCCGACCCCGCGTAACGGGAAAAGGCGAGGCCATAAAGGAAGATTTTTGGAAATACGTTTTTTTTTCTTTTTTTTTTCTTTTTCAGCTTCTACCTCACAATACGAACAAAATGTATTACAATCTCTACTACGAGTTGCTAGATGTTATCAAAATTGACCTATAATTGTTTGTCAGAATGCTAAGAGCTAATTCTTTATGGCTAAATATAGTGAGGTCTGCGAGATCTGCTCCACTTCGACAAACTTTACGCTGGATAAAACCAAGGAACTTGTGACCAAGATTGTCATGACATGACAATGACATAAATCTGTTCATATTGTGACGTAGAAGCAGAATTTTTGAATAAAAAAATATATTTTAAAAAATCTCCGAAAATACTTACTATTTTTTTTAAATAAACTTTAATGCAACTTTTATTTTCTTCAACATTTTTCTCTAAGACCTGTTCAGAATTTGTCCATACTGGCTAGAAAAATAAAAAAATTCACCCGGTTTATAGTAGGTATAAAACACCTAGCTATTCTAGCACCATAGCTGTGACCAATTGACCATAGAATACCTACAATCATTTAAACAGAAATATTTCATGACAAACATCGTTATTTTTTTTTGCAAATCTGTCATCTCTGTAATGCGACGTTTTATTAATTTTTTCTTTGGATGAGTGTCCCGAATCGATGTATATAGGCTTTATACATATCCAATTACATATTCCAAAATCTTCAAATCTCTTCAAATGGATATCATTAGAGTTTGCAGGAATATAGCGTTGTGATGAGATGGAGAGAGTGGCTCCATAAGGGTTAGGCTAGTTTACCTTTTTGGTTCGGAACTCTAAAAAGGTACACAAAGTAAAAAAAACATGAATGGAGCCCAAAAATGGCCTACATCATAGCATTATGTACTAAGTAGGTATATAACAATAATCAGTTCCAAAAAGTTTTATCATTGGTAATACGCTAACAACTCATACACCTCATAGGTACATTAGAGATTGGAAAATATAGTAATGATGCATTATTTCATAAGTTGATCTTGATATAAAAAAATATGAACTGAAACTTCAATGTGTGATAAAAGGCGGTATCTTGGCATTTTGTTCAAGGCCTGGGTCGAGTCATAGAGATAAACAAAGCTCATATTTATTGTATTTATTTATCAATTATATACCTGCTGCATATTGTAATAGCATTTAATAAATATTGCCAATTTATTTAAATCTTATCTATTTTATTTATTATAGACCTATTTATACAAGTGTAGTGCTGGTAATAGGTGCTGACGTGCTGTATGTAATTTGATGTCAACTCGCAACTTATGTATTTAAGGTTAAACATCAGCTACGAGGCGGGAAATTTGAATTTTTTCGAGTTTTTTTTTTCGAGCAAACCGCTACATTGAACCATTTCAATTCGAAAATGATTGAAATTTAGTTTGGTAATCGCCCCGCTGTTCTGCTTAAAATTTCAAGTAAGGTCAATGGGGCGAAGACCGCCGATTAGGTAAAACCGGATACGGTAGGAAAAATGACGAATTCTGAATAGCTACAGAGATAACAGCCCGATTTTCTAAAAAAATATGCTATAAAATTGAAGTTTTACTGAGCTGCGATTATTTGTTAGCGTATTACCAATGATAAAACTTGTACGGCCTTAACCAACCAGACGGTCTTCGCCCCGTTGACCCTTCATAATGCCAATTGATGCTAAAATTACATATTCGCATATGTATGCCATTGATTGCTTCTCTACAATATCTACGTTTTTGATAAATAGATGGACGATGTTTAGCTTCGTCAATCAGCAAACTTAATTAACGCATTCTTCTTTCGCATAAATTTCACAATCATGTGATGCCGATGTTTAGTCTTGTAAATTCCAATAGATATCATCTTTAATAGCGCGAAAGCAGTCTTAAATACTACATAATAAGGATTACATTTAAAGATGCCTATCTGTTTACAGATTTGCAACAGAAGTAGTTGACGTGAGAACATCCAAGCTCTTCGGACTACAAATATTTTTCACTTTGTTTGTGCCCATATTGGCTGTGATAAGATTCCTGTTACAGGCGTTTGTATTTAAAGGAGGGTATATCTACGGTTACATGGTAAGTATAGCGATTATATAAGAACAAGCAAACAAAAAAGCTCTTCCACTTAATTATATTAGTATAGATATAACCCAGGAAATGTCTCCTAAACTATTATTACCGAATTGTGTGTGACCATTCTGTTTTTATTTGCTTACATTTACTTCAACTTCGGGAACAGAAAATTTCATCAAAATCGGTTGTCAATGGAAAACGTCGTGCTCTTTCGCCGACTTCAAAAATGTGTCAGATTAGAGTTATTTCATACTTTGTTGTGTATTTTGAAGTCGTATTTTGTTTTAATAACTTTTTTTCATAGTTAGGAGTATATTAGGACTCGCGTCCCATCTGCGAGCCAACAGATTAAATGGGCTAATCTCGGGAACTACCAGTTGGATTCGAAAAATTATTTCACTTATAGAATGCTACATTATTCCCGAGTATTATTGGCTATTTTTTATCACGGGGACGCGGGTGAAACCGCGGCGCGGGGGACATCTAGTCCTGAATAAATAGAATTACAGGAACTGCGAGTCAACTGAAAGCAATCAATCGCGCAATAATTTATCTTTGTTCTGCTCAAGTGGCCTGGGCAATTGACGATCTCGAAATCGACGAATCGAATCTCAAGATTTAAATCAGGTTTAGAGCCTATTGACTATATACTTTAGTAAACATAATTTAAAAAAAAAAACATCCAACAATTATGTGTGTATTGTTTCAGATCGTGGCTTTAATAGTGACTGTATTAGTATTTCCCATATCGGCCTACCTAGCAGTGCTTGAAAGGAGGTTCCTATTACCTTCAGTTCCGCCTAGAGGTCATGGATTTGCGCTACTCGTCTTTTGGGCTCTGATCTTTGTATCGGAGAACCTATCGTTCTTGAATATTAATAAGGAAGGATGGTGGTGGCATTTGAAAAAGTAAGTAAATCCTTTAAATTTGCATTATCATGAAGTTTGTATACAAATGATGCAAGTTAACAATTAATATTTAATTTTTGTCAGCACTTGAAGTTAAAATTTCAAGGATTTTAAATAATCTTGGTTGATCAAAATAGGGATATAATAAAAAAGATGAGCATCTGAAGTTTTGTAAAGCCCTATTTATAAGCCTAATAAATTCTACGTCACACAGCATTTTATCAGGGGCCCAAGTCTGCTATTCAATTGTGTTCCAATGATCTTTCAGTGGTGTCAAAATTGTGCCATAATGAAACTATTATGTTAGTAAGTAGACTATAAAAACTGCAAAATGTCACAATTTTGAAACCACTGAAAGTTCATTGGAACACAATTGAAATAGTAGACTTGGGCCCCTGTTTTCTTAACTCAAAGCTGACTTCGACTGCTGACCTTCGATAGAGGTAGAGCATAGCGTTTATTCGCGCAAAGAGCAGCTTGACTGGGGAGGGAAGTAGCTCCACCTTATAGAATACCGCAGCCAAATAACTATATGTTGTGTAAAGTTGTGTTCCTGCGCGTGAGTAAGGTCGCCAGAGCTCATAGGGGAGGGGGGAAAGGTCGGTAAAGCGTGAGCAATGCTTCTTGTGTTGCAAGCGTCCATATGGCTACGGTAACCGCTTACCATCAGGCGGGCCGTATGTTTGTTCAACGACTTAGTTGTATAAAAAACAAAAACTTAGATCCAATATTAATGCTATCTTTTAACCCTCACAGCCTTCAAGACCGTTTAGAGATGTCTTTATTCGTGGGTCGGTACGTTTCTTGCATGATCATGTTCGTGCTTGGAATGAAGGCGCCAGGAATTATGCACCAGTTCGAATATTTGGAGAATGAGGATGACCGCCGAAGGCATATACCTCCTAGGGTATGTTCAACATTAAATTATCCAGAAAAAGTATGATAAAAACTGTCTTGGGCCTTTATTGTACTTTTTTATACCTTTCATTACATTATGAACAAAAATAAAAACCGGCAAAGTGCAATCGGACTTGCACATGGAGGGTTCCGCACAATAATAATATTGACTAACTCTACTTTGCTAAATGAAATGAATAGTAAGCGCAACAAAAAAAACAACGCAGAAAAAAGTCGTTCCTTGTATGGGGGCCCATTTTATTATTTGTTGTGTCGGCAATAGAAATACACATTCTGTGAAAATCTCATGAACCTATTAAGGTATCCCACTGACAAGACAAGATGGAAGGACATACAGTGGAGACGAAGTAATAGGGCCCCGGTTGGCAACCTTTGGGTACAGAACCCTAAAAAGGATATAAACCGGCGGCGCGGGGCAACACCGGGCAATGCATATATTTAATATTATAAAGCGACGCGTGATAGTGAGTAGGTTTCAAATACCTTTCTATTAATTGTTTCATTATGATTAATGTCCAATTTTCCAATCGCTAAATAAATCTCGGATAAGCTACTCATTTCCTGATAAGTCTATACAATTAATCAACAGCCAGATATCTCTTATCAGGTCATTGAAAAATCAATTCAATTCAATAGTTTATTTCGGGTTTTAATATTCGAAAGTTTATTTTAAGTTGTATCTTTAAATGGCTATCTTCTCCTCACGAATTATCATATGAATTTAAACGTTAGGATGGTTATTCTAATCGAATTATATAGCATATTTCAAAATCAGTTATACTTAACTATATCAGAGTACTAAAAGGTTTACGTCAGAATAATAAATAATCAATTGGGCCAAACTTTAGAATGTATTTATTCAAACATATCTATGGCCATAACTATGAATTTATTCTCAAATCTACTTCCGGTTCGGATGGCCAATCCATCCATCCATCCATTTCCAGCGATGAAAAATTAGGCCTAAGTTATTTTACTAGTTGCTCTGTGAGCTGAAGATCTCGCGAATCTTGATAAAAATATGGGTTTGTTTGTAGAATTTTTGAAAATTCCATGTAATTATCGAAACTCCTCACAAAATTTCACGAGAATCGAATACGAAAGCTTTTTTGTCCAAGTTGAAACGGAGAAGCTTCGCTCGCGCTTCGTCACTCGATCAATAAAGTACAAAATAGGTATATATTTTTGATTAGAACTAGGTACTTGTAGGAACTGTATGTTAATATAAAACATAGACTTAAATTGACGTATAACAGATGACATGTGATGTAATCTGCCATTTTTCGGTGATTATTTTGTAGGTTAAGATGCCATGTCCATTTCAAAATCATATAAATGTTGCAGGCGGAGATAATGAATATAAAATTCAAAAGGTTAATTCCCATATTGATAAACAATACAAAGTAGTAGTAATAAGTTGTAAGAATTCCCGCTATTGAACAAATAAGTTAGGTTTAAATTAAAGTGATATCTCATAGGGTAAGTAAAAGTAAACAGTCTGATTGTAATACATTAAATACGTCACAAAATATAAGAATTATTTTTAAAAGTGATTTCTGATGATACTTTCTTTTTGCTTATTTTCAGACTGTTTACTTATAGTCAATTTACAAAAGAAAACCAAAACAATGGAGTACTTATACTACGTTAGCCCTGTGAGATTCTTAATTGTATTCATTAGTTTGTGTTATTTACAATTTATTACTGATTATTATAATTTCTAGTAGGTATTAACGCGGCGAACGAATCGAAGTCAAGGAGGGCTCGCACACATATCCGCACCGAAAGAATCGACCGCGCCGAAGAAATCATTTCTATTTCCTTTACACATGTCGCACAATATTTATAAACAACTCGCGTGTTGCTGCGCCACTGATATGCGATGCGATCCGAGCGCATCGGTCGTCATCTGAATTCGTCTAGGATTTCTGGGGTTCTTCCAGATGCGGACGATTCGAGGCGGGCACGTGTGCGAGCTTTCATAAGATTTCATATACATAATTCTAAAATTCGTGCCGTGCGAAGCGTTCGGCGCGTTCGGCTCGGATAAGTGTGCGTTAACCTTTACACTCCAATAACACAGCGCGCTTTGAAAAAGTATCTTCTGCGCAGGTACATCGATAAGCCATATCAGTTGGGTACTACCACTACTACTGTAGCAGTTTATGGTCTTGAACCGACGGGATCGTATAATATTTACATATTTCTTATGTATTAATGAGCAATTGTATCATCATTCTTACCTTGCCAAATATTTCCTATTTATTAATTTACTTTAATTATTTTGTTTGCAGGATGAAAACAGATCAACATTCCGTAATGTATTTAGTAAATTGCGAACTCTTCTACCGTTCCTATGGCCGCGTAAGAGCTTGTGCCTGCAGATCTACGTTATGATTTGCGTATTGACGCTAATCGCCGGCCGTGCTATCAACCTTTTCGTGCCTATTTATAATAAAAAAATTGGTAAGTTATCCAACCAATATTATATCATCCATGAAACGGTAAAAGATAATCATAAAACTATTTGTATAACCAGACGCAAGTAATGTAACGTAGCTACGTTTACCTTCGTTTTGTTTATACGAAATTTTATCATTTATTTAACAAAGTAATTTTAAGCTCTTGCTGGTGCAGTATAGGTAGAAAGAAAAGAAAAACAACGAGAATTTGTGTATAGGATTTTTTTATATATTTTATTAAGCTCTCCCAGACGGCACCGCTATCGCATGGACGTGTTTATTTAATGTGGGTCACATCTAGGGTTTGGGAATTTCAAAGTCCCGGGACACGAGACAGCCTACAATCAAAGTCCCAGGAATTCCCGGGACTTCGAGACTACTAAAATTACGAAAATTCCCGGGACTTCGAGACATGAAACGTCCCGGGACCCAAACCCTAGTCACATCTTCATATTATTATTTATTCTTCTACTTTAATTCCTTTTAATCATGATATTATCCTAACTAATATGCGAAAGTGAGAGTTTGTTTGTTACACCTTTACGCCTCAACTACTCGAACGGATCATCATGGAGAAGGACATTTTTTATCTATTTTACTTTTTTATCCCGAGAACGCGGGTGAAACCGCGGGGCACAGCTAGTTTTTAATATAAAATAGACTTGCGTTTGTCAGCCAAATCTGGAGGAGTAAAGACGAGGCAAAATACGAAGAAGGCTTGCCAGAAAAATCCTTTTACAATCTAACCTTTAATTTTATTGTTATAGACCGAGACCCCAGAACCGCAAGACACTATTCTCCCTCTAGATCTCCTACTATTAGGTGTTATACCAATATTAGTTTATTATAGTACTTTAATTAATAGTAACGCATTTCCAGTGGACAGTTTGTCAGAAGCCCCACCGATAAGGTTCTGCTGGGATCTGATTGTCATCTACGTGTTCTTCAAGTTCCTTCAAGGTGGAGGTACCGGTGGCATGGGCTTTCTGAACAACCTTCGGTCCTTCTTGTGGATCAAAGTACAGCAGTATACTACTAGGGAATTAGAGGTACTGTATTGACTTACCTTTCTAGGCTATGTCTACCCCTTTCGGCCACATCGTGGAAATTACAGAGAGATTTTGGTCAACATTAGCCTATTCAAAGTAAATAAAAAAGTATGCATAATCAAAAAACTTATTTAAATTCATTTCAACCAAATATTGAAACACAAATTCCAAGGAAATAAAAAAGAATCAATAATGTTATCGTTTCTTTTTTCTTTTTTTTTTCAGTTAGAATTATTTAAACACCTTCACGAGCTACCGCTGCGATGGCACTTGTCACGAAAGACCGGTGAGGTCCTCAGAGTGATGGACCGCGGCACAGACTCCATAGACAATCTTCTCTCTTACATTCTCTTCTCTATAACACCTACCATAGTGGATATTATCATTGCTGTAGTGTATTTTATAGCCCTTTTCAATGCGTGGTTCGGACTGATCGTGTTTTCCACTATGGTTCTTTATATCAGTAAGTATTTATGTGAATTTCGATAATCATTTTGTAGTCATTGGGGAGGGGGGAAAGGTCGGTAACGCGTGAGCGATGCTTCGTGTGTTGCAAGCGTCCATATGGCTACGGTAACCGCTTACCATCAGGCGGGCCGTATGCTTGTTTACCGACTTAGTCGTATAAAAAAAAAAAGTAAAGAACTTTATTTAAAACTTTCTGTCTCCCGCGGTTTCATCCGCGTTCCTGGGATAAAAAGTTGCCTATAATACTAATGAATAACGTAGCTTCCTATAAGTGAAAGAATTTTTCGAATCCGACTGGTAGTTCTAGAGATTATCCAGTTTAAACAAACAAAAAACTCTTCCGATTTATGATATTAGTCTAGATTTGTTGAACAAACTTATAGCGTATTTACTTACTCAAGAAATTATTGTTATGCATATTTCATGAAAGCCTAATCCTAAGTATGTAGTTTTTTTTCGTAAGATATAATTATAAACGTGTATTATTTTCAGTCGCAACAATAGCAGTGACGGAATGGCGGACTAAATTCCAAAGGCGTATGAATCTAGCGGATAATGAGCAAAAGGCTCGTTCAGTAGACTCGTTGCTGAACTATGAAACTGTTAAATATTATGGCGCGGAGACGTATGAAGTATCGGCATACAAGGATGCTATAGTTAATTACCAAGTTAGTATTGCTTTCATATTTTTACAGTTTAGATTGTTTATTAAACAATTTGATACGATGTTAACTCAGTTTCGAATACCGTGACGATGTTCGTGGGCTGTAATGAAAGAATCGGTTAGAAATAAGCCATAATATGACCAATGCATTTCAACACTGTTCGCTTACCATGTGCGTGCACCTTCGGCCACATCAGCACTTAGCATTGTAAGATTTTGGTCAAACATAAATAAGCCTGTGCATGATTTATGATATAAATATTACTTAACGAAAGCTGGCACGTGCACAGTACTCACACATATGCAATATCATGATACAGTATGTTTTGATACATTGTTACTTCTAATTAGTCAGTCAATTCTAATGGACGAAAAAAGCCCACTCTATATTTATGAGTAGTAACAAAAGCAAAACAATAACTGTCTCCTTTATACTCATAAGCTTGACCGCGCGCGAGAGAGAGGAAAAGACTTTTTTTTTTATGTCATTAGGTTGACAAGCAGGCAGACGGGCCACCTGATGGTAAGTGGTCACCGCCGCCTATGGACATTTGCAATACCAGGGGGATTGCCAATGTGTTGCCGACCTTGTAGAGCTCTTTTTACGCCTTTTTTGAAGAACCCCATATCGTAGCGCTGAGTGAAAACCGTAACGGGGAGCTCATTCCACATCCCAATGGTCCGCAATAAGAACGTCCGACTAAAACGAAAATTTTTCATGATGTGCATGCAGTGCGACGTCACGCCTTACCATATTCACAGACACTACACAAGCGCAACGTGTAAATGTTGAACGTGCCAGCATAAGTTAACCGACCTGTAATTAATTACAAACATACTAACAGTCACTTATTCTTTTATTCCAGAAAGAAGAATTCAAATCTTTACTTACGCTTAACATGTTGAATACATTGCAAAACATTGTTATATGCAGTGGTGAGTTAAACTTATATTTTATTCAAATAATCCGATAAAAATTATGATGACTATGACGATAAGACTAAATATTATAATTTTTATTCGTGCAGGTCTGTTAGCAGGATCCCTATTATGTGTTTCTATGGTCAAATCACGTGATCTATCAGTGGGTGACTATGTTCTGTTCGCTACTTACATCGTTCAGCTTTACGTGCCTCTCAATTGGTTTGGTACTTATTACAGGTAATTTGACTAACTCGGAATCAATTGAATTGGCCAAAAGGGTAAACAAGGTTAACAAACATATTATGGCACCACTATCATCGACTCAATCGATTTCTTTGTATCGTACGAATGAATGTTGATTTATACTTTGTAAATCTACTTTGTGATCTCTTGTTGATTCTAAGATATTTATATGTTTCTTTAATATAATAATATTCATGTAGTAATTTATTGTCATTGAATTATTTACTAGCTGTCTGTACTGTCTTTAATCTGACTGGTAGTTCCACTAATAAACTGTTTAAACAAACAAACAAAATAACTCGTTTTTAGGGGTCCGTACCTCAAAAGAAAAAAAAACGAAACCCTTATAGGATCACTTTGTTGTCTGTCTGTCTGGCTGTCTGTCCATCTGTCAAGACCCAAGGAACGCGTGGAGGTATCAAGCTGAAATAATATCAAATATTCAGGTCCGCGATCCCTTGGAGCAGTGAAAGAATCAAACTTCTAAGGCAACGCAAACTACGGCTATTTATGTTGCATATTTTGTCGATCGCAAGGGAATCAAAATTTATAGGGTACTTCCCGTTGACCTAGAATTATGAAGAGGCAAGAAGCAAGGTCATGTAGCACAATTAAAGGAAAAAATCCGAAACCGTAAATGTGTCACAGAAACAGTTACATCACAAAAAAATAACATAATCAGAAAAAAGGTTCGAGACTCGATTCCCGTGATTAACTAACTATGTACGGAACCCTCGGTGCGGTAAACTGTGTGTGACTTGACTTACTAGCATACGGTCCGCCTGATGGTAAGCAGTTACCGTAGCCTATGGACGCTTGCAACACCAGGGGTATCACTCGTGCGTTGCCGACCCTGAAGAAATCTCTTCATGCCCTTTTTGAAGAACCCCATGCCCCATGACTTGACACAAATGTTTCCACATTCGTAGATAAATCGGAGATTTGTTTACCATTTCGGCCAGTTCAATTGAAAAATAGTATAGGTTGCTTAACAAACCCATTACAACTAATCTAAAATCTTAATTATTTCAGAGCAATACAAAAGAATTTCATAGACATGGAGAACATGTTTGACCTGATGCGAGTGGACTCGGACGTGCGAGACGCGGTGGGCGCGCCCGACCTGGTGGTGCGGCACGGCGCCGTCGAGTTCAAACACGTCTCCTTCGGCTACGGACCAGATCGACTCGTGCTTAACAATATCACCTTTAAAGTGCCACCTGGAAGCACCGTTGCATTGGTCAATATTTTTTTTAACTACTAAGGTCTCGATTTATCATACGCCCACCTGATATTAAGAGCAGTCAATCCGCCATACTTTTCATACAAAAGCTCTGTACCGATGATGGCGTTGTTAAACATTTTTCGTTAGATGTTTTAAACAAATTGGTGTCTTGTGCACTATATCTAGCCGTGTATCAAGGCAAAAATAAAAAAAAGTACGAAACAAATTCAGTAAAAGCCTCCGAAAAACAGTGTTTTTGCACTTTTACCTAAACTTTGGCCATATCTAATGTACTTATAAATTGAAAAAGTAAAGAAAACATCTAGATACTGGGCTTGCAAATGTATTGGAGATAGGTACTAAATAACTAACTTCTTTTTTCACAAACTTGTAAGATTTTTTCACAAGAAGTATTTTCCTGGAACAAGTTTTATGATATGCGAAATCATGAATGACGACCTAGCGAAGCGGCCGCGAGTGATCAGTGGAATTTACTGACTGATAACCGACGGCTCTGATGCTGTCTCTCTTTTTTCGCAGTCAAATATTACGTTGGATGAAAGTACAAGCTTTTAGGCTATGCTTGCGTTGTAGTTGCGTCGGCCATGAAGGGCCCCCTTAAGCGGTTACAGTATAGACCAGCCATACTTTTGAGTATGGCTGGTCTATACTGTGAAAGCCTGGCAGGCTGCAGTTTGCTGCAGCCTGCCAGGCTTTCGAAAGTGGCCCGTACGTTGTAGCTTCAAATTCTATTAGCGAAGCTACTAAGCCAATTACCTATTAAAAAATCTGCGGGAATACGCACTGAGCACTGATTGCACAATTTCACCTTTATAAGTGCCCTTCTTGGGTCTAAATTGAATAAATGGCTTTGACTTTGTGAGTTATGTAGGGACTAGGCTAATATCTGAAAGTAGTTCAAGAAAAAAAGTGTGAGTTTGGCTAAAATGGACGATTGCATACTCTCAAATTTTTGACCATACCGGTAGCAAATTTGAGAGCTTGATCGCCGACTTGTCCGCGTAAGGGTGATGAGGCGAATATTTTTTGGGCCCTCACCTTCCAGTCATTTAGAACTACTTGGCTGGAACCCGTACACTGCTAGCACGTCGCCGTATTACATGAGACAATTAGCTACTACTTTTGGTCAAGATCCTTACCCAACTGGTGGCGCCTCCGGTAGTGAAACATTGGTACAGATCTAATCGTATATATATGTATACAGGTGGGTCCGAGCGGCGGCGGCAAGTCGACAATAATGCGACTTCTGTTCCGCTTCTACGACGTGAACGAGGGCGCGGTGGTGGTGGACGGGCAGGACGTGCGCACCGTCACGCAGGCCTCGCTGCGAGCCAACATCGGGGTCGTGCCGCAGGATACTGTGCTCTTTAATAATACCGTCAGGTAAGCTCATCGACGGTCACCCTTTAGTACTCTAATACCGAGCAAACCGATTCCGCAACTAGTCTATGATTTTGCACTGATTTTGAAGTTTTTTTTTTTTTTTTTTTTATACATCTAAGTCGGTAAGCAAGCATACGGCCCGCCTGATGGTAAGCGGTTACCGTAGCCATATGGAAGCTTGCAACACAAGAAGCATTGCTCACGCGTTACCGACCTTTCCCCCCTTCCCCTATGAGCTCTGGCGACCTTACTCACGCGCAGGAACACAACTTTACACAACATAAAGTTATTTGGCTGCGGTATTCTGTAAGGTGGAGGTACTTCCCCAGGCGAGCTGATCTTTGAGCGAGTAAACGCTATGCTCTACCTCTCTTAAAAGTAAGTATCTTTCTTAAGTAAGGACTAATGCTGCATCGTGTGTTCTTGACTTGGCCAATCAGAGCACATTATGTCGGTGGTGGGAAATTGGCGGAATAGGTTTCAAGCAAAAGGAACGTCATTGCACTTCTTTGGGTTTTGTTCGATGGGTAAAGTTCACTCCTCGTTTATTTTCTCTCATCATCATATATCCTATAATGTCCCGCTACTGATCACACGCCTCCTTTCACAAATGGGGGTGAAAGGGAATGGGTATTACTCCACCACCACCACGTTAATCTACTAGCTTAACGACAATCACAATTAAGTGATAGCCGGGACGAACGGCTTTAAAGTGCATAACTGATAAGCCGCGTCGTGAATCTTCGTTCGCACAGAAAAGAAAGTATGGCCCGAAGATTAACGAAAGAATGGTTAAAACTCACAATCAACCTTAGATCACTCCTATAAGGTGCATAATACACTGCAGCTGTTAGTTCCGTCTCACTTGCAAGTCACGCCCCTCCGCACACATGGCGGCAGCTGCCGACCAATAGCACTTCCCGCGCTTTGAAACTGTATCTTCTGCGCAGGTACATCGGTAAGCCATATTAGTTGGGTTACTGTACGTGCTTTCCGAAGCGCGGAAAACGCTCGAGGTGAAATACCACTAGGCGGTCATCCATCCAGGTACCGGCCTCACCGGTGGTAGCTTAACTTTTCCGATCGATTAAGAACGGCTTATCATGCTACATCACGACCGCTTCATTTCATTTATTTTTTGTATTATTTTATTATTATTGTTTCAAAAAAGTAAAGGAAAAAGTCGTAAATCATATTTTTTGTTACATCATCACATAAATAAATATTTTTTGCCATTACAAGCTTTCATTTGCAGTTCAACATTTACCTGCCCTGTTACCAATCACTTGAGATCGGCGCAATATATACGCTTCTCCTATTCGCCTCTTCTATCCGTAGCATTCACTCCTTTCTTACTTATATTATCTTTCACACTATCCATCCACCTCTTTTTCGGTCTTCCTCTTTCCACGTGGCTTTGATTCCTCTCGTAACTTGTCCATACCACGATAAACAGTTCCGTCTCAACTTTAATTTGCAGTTGGAGAATTAAATTTGTACGGAACCCTCAGGCGTCGTCCTAATTTGCGACGATCGTACGATCAAACGATGCGATTTCGTTGCACGATCGCGATGTTCCTGTGCTCGCGCTATGACTTGCGAGCTTCTAAACTGACACTCAGGACAGAACAGGATACTCTAAAGCGTTTTGTGTATTTAATCTCGTCGTGCGACGAAATCGCATCGTTTGATCGTACAATCGTCGCCAATTAGGACGACGCCTCAGGGCGTGATTTCTACTCTACCGGTTTGTTTATTTTATTTATGTGATTAAAGTGGAATACTTCTCTTTAATTTTAGGTATAATATTCAATATGGAAGATTAGACGCGCCGTCGGCAGATATAATCTCCGCAGCCAAAAACGCAGACATTCACGATAAGATACTTACGTTTCCCGATGCATATGATACACAGGTAAGCAAGGCACAAGATCTTAATAAGAATTATTTTTTTAACTTATAATAATACATATATTATTATTAGTGCAGTAGAATTAGATAATCAATTTACATTAATTGTGGTACGAATGATTTTCGGTATATCGATAGAGTTATGTATGGATATGATTACCTTAAATTCGCAACCGATTTGGAAGTACGGAACATGGTGAAAATTGAGAAAAACTTTGATATTGAATAATTCCTAAACAAAAATTGTGGTACTAGTTGCGAGAATACCATGTCTTTAGAGAACCATTACCTACCTTCTCAAGACATTTGGACTGGTTGCGACATACGGAACATACCTAAACTTAAAAATGTGATTTTTCGCCTTTATCTCCTAGGCAAAATGTGTGGTACTAGTTGCGAACTCATTGGTAACTTGTATTAGCCTATTACACTTAGTTTTAAGTTTGCAGCCGGTTGCGATCTACGGAACCCTAAGAAAATACTTTTTGCTAAATTCTACTTCTAGCAAAATTAGCGTAGTCTGTATTATTGCTTATATCATATTTGTAGGTCGACTTCTACCTACTTTGTGATCGCAACCGAAGAGAACATTACGGAACATAGTTTATTTTGCAAGTAAAATGTGCGCGTATTCGCGTGTTACGAGAGGAATGCGGAAGGTGCAGGAGGCAGGACTAGCGTTGAGGAATCTACAAAAATTCCTGCGTCTATCGAAATCTGTCATCTTTTTTACACTGCTAAGTAAGAACGTTCTTTATTTTTATAGGTATCAATGTAAAATGTATCGAAAAAATACAATATCGTCGTATCCTACAAATAAGGCCGTAGCTGCAAAACAGCAAATTTTCAGGTTTGATTAAAAAAAAACATTAGTTTCCAATTATGTGTTGGTTGGTATCCTATATAGGGCTTGCCTGATACTCAGAATTACCAAACGGTATTCGCTGAAGGTCATTCAGGTATACGCTCCGACCTCATCACACCCAGATGACGAGATAGAGACATTGTATGAGGATATCTCACGAGCCATACATTCCTCTAAAACGCCCTATATGGTATTGATGGGGGACTTTAACGCGAAGCTAGGCATTAGGAATGACGATGAGCTGAGAGTGGGGCACTTTGGAATTGGGCAGAGGAACCCTAGGGGGCAACGGTTGGCCGACTTCATGGAGTTGGAGGGACTCTTTATGATGAACTCCTTCTTCAAAAAGCGGCCACACAGGAAATGGACCTGGTGTAGCCCCGATGGATCCACCAAAAATGAGATAGACTTTATCTTGACGACAAAGCGGCAAATCTTCAGTGATGTTTCTGTGATCAACAGGGTTAAGACCGGAAGCGATCACCGATTAGTAAGAGGCACACTGAACCTGAACATCCAGGTGGAGAGATGTCGTCTGGTAAAGTCTACGCTCCGACCCCAATCTGCATATATCCAGGACCCTGACAGCTTTCAGCTCGAACTTCATAATCGCTTCCAATGCCTGGATAATTGCGTGACGGTGGACGATACAAACAACAGGCTCGTAGAAACTGTCCATGCGGTAGGATCTAAGTTCTTTAAGACCCGCCGCACGAATAGAACCCAAAAACTCTCGGATGAAACTCTCAAACTCATGAAGCGACGACGTGAAATGAAGTTGCAGTCTTCAGCTGATACAGCCGAATACCGGCAGCTGAATAGGCAAGTCTCAAACGCAATGCGACACGATTTGCGCCTCTTTAATACATCATGTATCGAAGAGGCAATAAAGCAGAACAAAGGTTCCAAAGTGTTCGCAAGAGACTTGTCTATTGGTCAAAGTCAACTGACCAAGCTGAAGACCGACACCGGCAACATCATCACGTCAAAGCTGGAGATCTTGAGAGAGATCGAGAAGTTCTATGGACAGCTGTACACCTCGTCACAGAAACCAGATCCAATTCCGGTTAGTGACGCAAGAGCCAAGTTGACCCGACACTACACCGAAGATATCCCGGACGTCAGCCTATACGAGATTAGAATGGCTCTGAAACAGCTTAAAAACAACAAGGCGGCGGGTGAAGACGGAATAACAACAGAGCTCCTGAAAGCGGGTGGAAAACCGATACTTGTAGTCCTTCAGAAGCTTTTTAATTCCGTCATACACGAAGGTACAACGCCGGAAGTATGGAGTGGAAGCTTGGTGGTGCTCTTCTTCAAGAAAGGCGATAAGGCCTTATTGAAGAACTACCGCCCGATATCCCTCCTAAGCCACGTTTATAAGCTATTTTCGAGAGTCATTACGAATCGTCTCGCACGTAGGTTTGACGACTTCCAGCCTCCCGAACAAGCCGGTTTCCGTAAAGGCTTTAGTACCATAGACCACATACATACACTCCGCCAGATTATACAGAAGACTGAGGAGTATAATCGGCCATTATGCCTGGCGTATGTGGACTATGAGAAAGCCTTCGATTCAGTCGAGACATGGGCGGTGTTACAGAGTCTACAGCGATGCCAAATTGACTATCGCTATATCGAAGTGTTGAAGTGTTTGTACAGCAAAGCCACCATGTCGATCCGAGTCCAGGACGAGAGTACGAAACCAATCCAGTTACAGAAGGGTGTAAGACAGGGTGACGTAATTTCCCCGAAACTCTTCACCACTGTAATGGAGGATGTATTCAAGCTCTTGGACTGGAAGGGATATGGCATCAACATCAATGGCGAACACATCACTCACCTTCGATTTGCCGACGATATAGTCATAATGGCGGAATCGCTAGAAGCTTTGAACATCATGCTCAATGACCTCAACAGAGTTTCCCAACAGGTAGGCCTCAAGATGAATATGGACAAGACAAAAATTATGTCTAATGTTCATATTCCGCCAATGCCGGTGATTGTTGGGAACACTGCCCTCGAAGTTGTAGACGAGTATGTTTACCTAGGACAAGTTGTCCAACTAGGTAGGTCCAACTTCGACAAAGAGGTCAACCGAAGAATCCAACTCGGCTGGGCAGCGTTCGGGAAGCTACGGCATATCTTCACGTCCAGAATACCTCAGAGTCTGAAGACAAAGGTCTTCAAAGCTGTAGTTAAAGATAATCTAACTGTGATAGGACATACTTATGAATGTTTACACGTAAATAAAGTTAATTGTAAATGCTTTAAAATAAAGTATGTAGAAAGTTATACTTACTTAGGTTTAACTGTAGATAAAAACTTCAATTGGAAATTGCACATTCATGAAGTCTGCAATAGGCTTAGATCTGTATTAGGAAAAATCTATTACCTTAGTAATATACTTAACAGACATACGTTGTTAGTAGTGTACTACGCACTTGCAGACTCGCTACTCAGCTACGGACTCAGTGTGTATGGACGTACGTTTGCCACATATATTATGGAAATTAAAAAAATACAGATCAGGCTCATAAAGTTTTTAGTTAGCAAAAAAATAAAGGAAAAGTATAGAAACGATTATGATAGGCTGTTTCCAATTTGCAAAATTCTACCAATAGACAGTAAACTAAAATACTTAATAGGCGTGGAACATTACTACAGTGACGAGTATAAGACCATAAAATATAATAAATACAATACTAAAAGTGTTAGAGATGGAAGAGTGGTACAACCGAGAGCCAAAAATTATTATGGAGAGAGAGTGTCAAAATATCTTGTACCAAAAATATTCAATAACATCGAATTGTTAAGAAAGCAACCTAAATTAAGTAAGAGTATATTAAAGTTGAAGCTGAGGGAGGCATTGCTCGATGACGCTGACTTCACTTGAAGAGGCGCCATCGAGAAATGAATCCACTCTGCATGTTTGTTTCGTCATATTATTAACCAACAAGGGGGGGGGGGGACTGTTCTTAGGGTAATTTTAGTTATATACATGTTATTATATTTTGCAGGTAAATGCTTTTTTTTCTTGTATGTATTTTTTAATAATGGTAGGTATAATAATCTGTAAAGAGCGTGTCTCGCCATCAAACTTAATAGTTTGGCGAGTAGTGTATGTAATAGTCATTTATGTACTTATCATTTATTTTCAATAAAAAAAAAAAAAAAAAAAAAAAAAAAAAAAACAGTGCGTGTTGCCAGTGATTACATACGGGACAGAGACGTGGTCTTTTACTGCTGGCCGCATAAATAAGCTCAGAGTCACTCAGCGAGCTATGGAACGAGCTATGCTCGGAATGTCTCTACGAGACATGGTCCGAAACGAGGACATTCGTAGGAGAACAAAAATTACCGATATAGCTCGTAGAGTTAGTAAGCTGAAGTGGCAATGGGCAGGCCACATCGCTCGGCGAACCGATAACCGATGGGGAAGGAAGGTTCTCGAGTGGCGACCACGTACTGGAAAGCGCCGTGTGGGACGACCACCCACCAGGTGGACCGATGACTTGGTCAGGGTCGCTGGGCTCCGTTGGATGCAAGCGGCCCAAAACCGCTCCAAGTGGAAGTTAATGGGAGAGGCCTATGTTCAGCAGTGGACATCCTTAGGCTGATATGATAGGGCTTGCAATCCGGATATCCGAATTATCCGTATATATGGCGTTTTTAATATACGGACTTGAGCAACATTATTATCCGGAATTTTCAGATTTTTCGGATAATGTATAGTGGATTTCAGTTTACGCTCAAACAAATTGATAGCTTTAAGCTTAATTTTAAGAGTAAACTGTTTTTTTTTTTTTTTTATACCTCTTAGGTGGCAAACAAGCATACGGCCCGCCTGATGGTAAGCGGTTACCGTAGCCTATGGACGCTTGCAACACCAGGGGTATCACGCAAGTTGCCGACCCTGCAGAAATCTCTTCTATCCCTTTTGAAGAACCCCATGCTGTACTCCATTGGGAAAACCACGGCGGGGAGCTCATTCCACAGTCTGAGCGTCCGCGGAAGGAAGCTCCTTTGAGCCCGCACAGTACAAAACAATTAAGGTTTCAATATGTGAGGATGGACTCCCCGTCGATGGCGAGAGTTGCGATGGTAGAAAGTAGCCGTGGGCATCATCTTAAACAATTCTTCAGAACACCATCCGTTGTACAAGCGGTAGAACACACATAAGGAGGCAAAGTCTCTCCTCAGACTGAGGGGCTCTAAACCGCTTGTGAGCTCGGGATCGTCGACAATTCTTATGGCACGTCGTTGAACCGAGTCTAAAGGATCAAGCTGGTATCCAGGTGCCCCCGCCCATAGATGACAGCAGTACTCCATATGAGGCCGGACTTGCGACTTGTAAAGTTGCAGCCTTTGCCCCGATGTGCAGTACTGCCTCGCTCTGTTGAGCACTCCGAGCTTTTTGGATGCCTGCTTAACCTTGCCTTCTAAGTGACTTCGGAACAAAACGTCGCTAGAAATGTCGACGCCAAGGATCCCGATGCTTTTGCTGATGTTCAGGGACGTGTTCTGGAACTGTGGAGCCACAGCAAATGGGGTTTTCTTAGCGGTGAACGCGCAGGCTTGAGTCTTGGTGGGATTGAAATGGACTAGGTTTCGTCGACCCCAATCGGAGACAATAGTTAGTGTACTCTCGATTTCAGACACCAGCCGTTCACGGCTTTCCGCAACCTCGGAACAAGGGATATTTGCACGGCCTGTGTAATGGGTGTCCCCTGTACTGTCGTCTGCATAGCAATGAATGCCGTCAATAGACAGCATATCATTGACGGTTGACAGGATGTCCCGCAGGCCCCAAGCGTGCTAGCAGCGGTGGTCGTCCTCGTCGCGCAGGTGGTCGCGGTGGCGGGGGCGACGGCCCGCGCTCGTCGCTCGACTCGCTAGTGTCGGGCGCGGTAGCAAAATTATCGCCCGACGAAGATGGCGAGGAGCTGGCTGAGGCGGGCGAGGCTGGTGGGCGTGCGTATATGCGTCCCGCTGAGTCCTTTTCGCCTTGATCTTGTAATCATCTCGTCAAAGTGACATAAATGTCGTTATTTAATTTTCAGGTGTTCATATTGCCAAATGTTATAGATCTTTAATGCTGCCATATTTTGAAGAGTATAAATAAAATATTTGGGGTAAATCCTGGGTAATAAGTAAAAATAAATGATAAAAAATTTATTTACAAAAATCAAGGCGTCTGTCACGGTTCATTTCTGTAGGTTTGGCTAAGCACAGGTAGCATGATGCATTTGATCTAGCTTCCGAAAGATACATACAAATTTTAGCATCGATCATTGTCATCATAAGTTGATGACTCACCTTATTATTATGGCACTTAGTGGGGATAAGATCCTTAATATCGTCATGCATTTGCCTTTTGCAACTGATGACCACTTCTTCGTTCTCTTTTACAAAAGTGAACTGCACTGGACGACAATATAAGGCTGAGCATAGCTTAGGATTCATCCATAAACTTTCGTCTCCAGCAGTCAGCTTGAGTGGCACCAAGGAGGTCATAAATATACTTGAATCATCTTGTCCCCCTTCCATTTTTTGTTTATATCGGCTTTGGTTGGAAGCACCATCAAATCCCCACTTGGATATTAGTTTCAGATCCTTATTTTCTACATTACCAGAAAGACTTTCAAGGATCCTTTTCACCGTGATATCTAGTAATGCTTGAAGTGTTATCCTAGCTGATGAATCCGTTACTGTCACTGATTGTTTCGGAGGATAGCATTGCAATTTAACTTGTTAAACTTTGTAGTAAGACGGTTAAATATCTTTAGCACCTTCCCTAATGGCTGTCTCTCGCAACGTGATGTATTGCCACTTAGACAGTTTTAGTGAAAAAGCAACCCTAGTGCTTTTTGTGGTGTAAATAAAGATTTAATTGGTTTATCAATAATTTCCTTAATTTTTGCAGCTGCATCTGGATTTTTCAGCATATATTCGATTACGAATGCAGTATCCTCACAACCATCTTCTCTTAAAAGTAATGCAGCTGAATTGGCCAATACAATTGGATCTTCGAATTTATGTTCGTCAGACCTTCTCTTCTTCTGTTTGCTGCCCAGATCTTCGAATGCTTTTCGAGGTCTTTTTGTCATTGTACCAATAGACGATGTCGACGGTTCTGGAGACATTAAATGTGCACTATTTCTCTCTTCATTCGATTCTTGGAAGACAAAATTATTTGGCACACAACTTGGCCAATCAACATTAGCCTGAAGCCAATTTCCGTAATGCTTCCTGAATGTATCAAGGATACGGTGAGAATTCTGCCACCTGCCCTGAACAATACTTCATGATCAAATTAAGTACTTCCGCTTCTTAGAAAAACAAACAAGTCTATGTTGGTGGTTAGACTTTCCATTATAATATTTTACGGTCACAGGTAGGGATTGCAATCCGGATACTTCGAAATTCGATATTATGAAAAAATAATTTCAAACAGTGTATTTCTATAAAAAAAAAGATATAAGGTAAACACTTTTTCTTGATAAAGTTAAATTTTAAAAATATTTCAGCTTTTGCTAGTTATCACAAACTTTTTTGATGCGTGTACATAATTGGATACTAACTAATATTAACTATATGTTTTTTTTTTACAAACCTCCTGATTATAGCTGTTTTGCAGTTACGCCCCTTTTCGTAGGATACGTCAATATTGTATCTTTTCGATATTTTTTACAATGTTACCTATAAAAATAAAGAACTTTCTTACTTAGCAGTGCAAAAAAGATGACAGATTTCGATAGACGCAGGAATTTTTGTAGATTCCTCAACGCTAGTCCTGCCTCCCGCACCTGCCGCATTCCCCTCGTAACACGCGAATACGCGCACATTTTACATGCAAAATAAACTATGTTCCGTAATGTTCTCTTCGGTTGCGATCACAAAGTAGGTAGAAGTCGACCTACAAATATGATATAAGCAATAATACAGACTACGCTAATTTTGCTAGAAGTAGAATTTAGCAAAAAGTATTTTCTTAGGGTTCCGTAGATTGCAACTGGCTGCAAACTTAAAACTAAGTGTAATAGGCTAATACAAGTTACCAATGAGTTCGCAACTAGTACCACAAATTTTGCCTAGGAGATAAAGGCGAAAAATAACATTTTTAAGTTTAGGTATGTTCCGTATGTCGCAACCAGTCCAAATTTCTTGAGTAGGTAGGTAATGGTTCTCTAAAGACATGGTATTCTCGCAACTAGTACCACAATTTTTGTTTAGGAATTATTCAATATCAAAGTTTTTCTCAATTTTCACCATGTTCCGTACTTCCAAATCGGTTGCGAATTTAAGGTAATCATATCCATACATAACTCTATCGATATACCGAAAATCATTCGTACCACAATTAATGTAAAATGTTGCTTAATTTTGAGCTAATTCTACTGGACTATATTATTAATGTAAAATGAGTCTGAAGTCTTATTAGTTGAATAAACACAATTAATTGTTTTAGAAGTATTACCTACTTGGATATTAGAGAGGTATTAGAGATATCTTTGGATTGGTTTAAGATTTATAATAGTCAATATTTGATTTAAATTGTTCCTTCAGGTTATTAGTATGTACCTTATCTACTCAACTACAGTGGCGTGCATTGGTTTTCGTACTAGGTAGGCAAAAGAAATCATGGCCATACACGCCTAAATATGCCTAGATAGATTATGTTTTTTGACCCGATTCGTAAAATTGTTTAGGTCAGCGTATCATTTCACACACATTTGGTATGATTCATTAGCAAACAAAATACATAATAACAGAATAATAGATTCGAATAACAGCACCCAGATAGCCAGGTGTTTAATAAACATAATATTCTGTGTTAAAATGTCTAAGATTTTTACCTTTGTTTTAAATCCATGAATGTTTTGGAGTTGGTCTACAGCAAGTTACCTACTATTTTCAACAAACGAAAACTGACTAAAGGAATAATTTATCGACACATTTTGCATCTTCACCACAAAATTTCTTCATTTCACACACAATACACTTCATAGATACACTTCGCAAAATCACAATAAGTAAATAACAACAACATTGCATACAATGCCAGCCAAACCATAAACAAACCAACACAAATAAATTGCGAAGTTATATTTGAGTTGCTCTAATGTTGGTAAAGTAGTTGTAACTGTAGTCTTTTTAATTTGGATGGGTTACTTTACTTACAACAGAGTAGGTAAGGTTACTTTTGGTCCATAAATCGCGAATGTCAAATGTCAGTATGCTACGCATAGCAAAAGCGTGATTTATGCTTTCGTCGTATTATCTTAAAGAAGTGTGTGTGTGTGTGTGTATGAATATGCCGAAATCGTTTTAGTGTGCGTGAATTGCCGTGAATTTGAGAGGCGAACTCGCGAGTGCCTGCGCGGCAAAGTTTGAAATTTCGTATTGAATGTTAGGTTAGAATTTTTATTTAAAGTGATTATGTAGTTTAATTGAATCAAAATATTATTGAATTGAACCTTATGAGGTAGGCATTGCTTATTTGCCTATATGGAATGCACGCCACTGCTCAACTATATCAACTTGAATTGTAATATAAATAAACATGTTTTTCCACTACTAATAGACCGGGAGATACTGGCACACATTTCCTGTTCATTTGTACCAGTATGGCGACCCTACAGGGTCTAAGGTCTAATCACGTAATGACGAAAAGGAAAATGATGGTAATTACCAGGAAATTTGTGCCAGTATCTCCCGGTCTATAAGATTTGTGGCTTAGAATATTGTATTAACCTTCGCCATTTTAACCACACAATTTGATTCATAAGTGAATGTTGCCCATCCTCATAGTATAAAATCTCGATAGTTTCGCTGATTTCTTGGCCATTCAACCACCCTAGCCGTAGCCCGGCTATTTGTAAGCTAGTTGACGTAACAATATTGTAATAATTACCTACAGGTTGGAGAAAGAGGGCTACGACTCAGTGGTGGCGAGAAACAGAGGATAGCTATCGCACGGACCATCCTCAAAGATCCGGCTATCGTACTCCTCGACGAGGCCACGTCTGCTCTTGACACCAACACCGAGCGAAATATTCAGGTAAACTTACATGATATATTACACAATATATTCGTTTTAAATTTCAAATTTCATTTTAAATACAAATTTTAGTTGAATTTAAACTAGATTTATATAATTTGCTGATTGGAATTTTGCCTGAATTTTATGGCAATGATAAATAAAAATAATGGTATATTTCAGGCTGCACTGGCACGCGTGTGTGCTAATAGGACCACGATAATAATCGCCCATCGACTATCTACGATTATCCATGCTGATGAAATTCTAGTTCTTAAAGAAGGAGAAATTATCGAGAGAGGAGAGTAAGTAATATTTCATTAATGATTTTCTATCTGGTACTACAATGAATAAAAATGGTAAAGTTTCTATTAATCAGCAATTAAACATAATCTCGATTATCTGATACAGGAAAATCTTAAACATATTCGCATAAAAATTAATCATGCATAATTTGTTAAAATTTTATTGATTATTCATTTACAACCTATTAATTATCGTGGGAATTAAAATATTTCCTTTATTCTCTAGCCACGAGTCCCTACTCGCACAAGCTGGTTTCTATGCATCGATGTGGCAACAACAGCTCGAAAGTCGTAACAGCAACGGCAATAATACTGACAACGAAAACGGCAATAACAACGAACAGCAACGGGCACCGAGTCAATTAAACGCAATGGGTTCCTTCGCACATGGACACGGCCATGGACATTAGATCATAATTACGGCACGTAGAATAATATGTAACGTGGGACAAGGTGCTAGTCGAACTTTAGTGGAAGTGGACAGTGATTGATTACGTGAATAGTGTTTGTTTACACGCGTGCCATTAGGAGAGCGCCGCGGGACTGGATTTGGTCGCGTCGCTCACACAGAGCTTCGGTAAACGAATTTGTAATGCTCATCGAATATTGAACGTTGCAATGTTCATACTTTGACATTGTGATGGTGTGTACCTAGTAGTATTAATTATTTCATTGTGATGGGAAATTGTATGTTTCAGTGTTATTAAAACTGTTTTTTAATATGCGTGTATGATTTTCAAATAGAAACTATTATTTCGTTGACATCAAAACTCTTTATTTCAAAACCATAAATATTATCAAAAATATAGTTGGTAAGGTTCATCATCGTGTTTCAAATTCCTAGAAATTAAAATTCATATAAAATTAATTAAAATTCATATAAAATTAGGAAGACATCTCATTTACATATTAGTAAAGGTTCATGCACACACGTCAGTCACGTCAATGTCAAGTTATCATCATCATCATGAAGCCTTGTGAACGTCAGCTGGCCTGAAAGGTGTAACGCAGAAGTCAGGCGTGAGCATCTATCGCCTATTTAAATGTACAGTCGAGGACATAAATATGTATACAATTAGTAAAATTCAACAACGGTTTCCTCGTTAAACTACTGATTGAAATTATGAGATATTATAAAGGCAGTATCTTCTAACATATACTATTATGATTTGTGTAATAGTTTAACACTTAAATGTTAAACATGCGAGAAAATCGTTTTTGAATTTCAAAAAGTGTATACATATTTATGTCCTCGACTGTACCAGCTAACGAGTTTTTCACGAGGCATACTGCTAGCTGATTCTTTTGATTACTTACCGGATCTTATTTACAATCAGATTACGAATTTTCACCCGGGAGGAAATTACGTATCTAAATGTTTATATTCCATTATCTAACCACAAGATAAAATTTTATTGTAATGTTTCGTGCGTGGGAGGTTACCGCTGGTCAACCCACCTTCGGAACCGCAGCTGACAATCACGAGGTTTCATTAAACAATTCTCTTTTAATTTCACAAGTTATCGCCCGGGAACGATTTGGTCATGAAAATTTGTTGCTGGCTCACGGACTATTAGTTAACGTAGAAGTTTAGGACATTGGCTACACACATCATTCACGTCACTACGGGCGGGTGGCGCGTCTCAGTTAACTTCGCGTTACCGGCAAGTCAAAAATACAATAATTGCCAACTGCATATTTGTAGACGAGGCGAAAAGACAATTTGTAACCGAGGGACTACGAATGCTGTGACTGACTATTTTTTTACCGACTTAAAAAAATGGAGGTTTCTCAATTTGACCGTATATAGTTTTTTTCGTTTTGTTTCGCATACACCACGTCACGTCTCTGATGTTGACGTTGCTGACGTGTGTACAGTCGAGGACATAAATATGTATACAATTAGTAAAATTCAACAACGGTTTCCTCTTAAACTACTGATTGAAATTATGAGATATTATAAAGGCAGAATCTTCTAACATATACTATTAGGATTTGTGAAATAGTTTAACACTTAAACGTTAAACATGCGAGAAAATCGCTTTTGAATTTCAAAAAGTGTATACATATTTATGTCCTCGACTGTACATAAACCTTTTAAATGGTTCTTACATCTGTCATTGAGTAGAGAGGTGTATCGCCAGGCAATCGGAGACCACCTATGGAATATGTTACTAGTGAAAATTTGTGAGTAGCTATTCTTTCAATTTGACTCTTTGTTTCGTCTTACGCTTACCGTACGTATCATGCTGAGTATCCTGATTCAATTGTGTTATTAAATTGGCCCTTAACTGTTGATACTTTTGATTCTTCTGTTGATATTCTGAAATGGTCATGGAAGGTCGCGTCTTCGCAAACTCTACACTTCTTATGGAGTTGTCGACGCGATGCTCAATTTGGTCTATGGTGTTTACATAATCCGTAGATATTTTACGAGTGGCTTTTCTTCCATATTGTATATTCAGAATATTTTCAAACGATTCAACTATAGATGAATGACGGGGTTGTCTGTCTTTCATACCCTCTTCATTTGTCAAATATTTAATCCGCGAAGTTTGTGAATACTTCAAAAACAAATTCTTATGTATTTCGGATGCCGGCCTAAAACATTAGTATCTATCTTAATTAACCCGTTGCCTCGCCTTTTTATTTTTAACTATTAATGATTAGTATGACAGTAGTATGAGTAGTAGTACAGTATATGAATAATATAAGACCCAAGCTATACAAATGCTCACGTTATGGCTGCCTACTAGGTACAATTTTATTAAAAAGATACATGACAGGGCAGACAGACACACGGACGGCATAGAAATTCTTTGCAGTAATTCCTTGACACCCTTTGAGTTTGGAACGCAAAAAAGTTAAACATACTTGAAATTTTTTAACGTAGGCCCGACGCTGTCTTGGCTAAATGACATTTCATCGTACAAGCGATCTAATACAGATTTGTTTCTTTCGAGGTCGTCGATATTGGCAATATGTACGTAGCCGGTGGGCCGACGGGCAGGTCGCGGCGCTGCTATGCCTGTTGCTGAAAGGGTAGACGACGCTATGCGTACTTTTCTGAAAACAATAATCATGTTATAGGGAAAAAATATAGATTACATATTAATATACATTTAGATTATTATATACATTTAGATTATTAAATACATTTAGATTATTATATACATATTGATTATATAGGGTTACTGGTAATTAGTGACCGATACTTAAAGATATGATTGTACTCATGATAACAAACAAGTTTACCTAAGAAAATATTTTTTTAATCCGACCCCAATCGCCCCAATAGAATATTGAGTACCTGACAAGAATAATACACCTGTTATTTAAGTAATTTAGGTTGTAATTTCGTAAGATCTCAACGGAACAACCATCGAGATGTAATTTAGCACACGGGTAACTTATAACCTAGATTACCTTATAGGATACATTTTATCCCTGGTATACATCAGAAGAGAAAGTAACGCGGGTTAACCCGTGGGGCGAAAACTATTAATCTATAAAATAATAATAACTATGTACAGTCGCGGAATGTGTGAGATTTAAAAAATCAAAAAATATAATAAAAAGTATAAAAATATTTTCAATGGAATACGTCGTGCTCTTTCGCTGACTTCAAATCAGTGTCAGATTAGAGTTATTTCATACTTTTTAGTGTATCTTAAAGTCGATGATTTTTTTTAAATTACTTTTTTTACTCGTAATTTTTAGATTTTCCTAAATGCAATAAAATTTGACCTAAGTTTTGAGATGTTTTTCCTTTGACACCACACCCGTAGCTCGTATCAATAAGCCAGGCCATCACACATATTTGCCCATATCTTGAAAACTACTGAATCATTTGCCCAAGGTTTTGAGATGTTTTTCCTTTGACACCACACCCGTAGCTCGTATCAATAAGCCAGGCCGTCACACATATTTGTCCATATCATGAAAACTACTGAACCGATTGCGATGATACTTGCTTACTTTTTTTAATGTTTGTTACCTCATAACTCCATCATTTATTAAGCGATTAGGAAAATTCTTTTTTTGTCTGGAAGGGTACACTTCCCGTTTGGTCCCATTGTCATCAGATCAGGATTTGATTGCTTCTTAGTGTACATTGAAGTCGGTTTAAGTTTTTTGTAAAACAGTCCAATTATTTGAAGTCGATTAAAAATAAATAGAAACACTACTGAACCTGCTTTAAAAATCTGCCATCATGTTTTTCAAAGCTTTTTTTAGTTCAAAAACAAATATCAAAAAAATAACCTAGGACTCTCTGTATCATCATCATCATCATCCTCACTATCATGATCATAATGCTTAGCAGTCACAAAAGCAGGCAATAAATCCTCAGGGCGTACGAAGCCAGTCTGTCGCCTCATTATTTTGCCATGACTCAATCTCCCAGTTAGTGGTACACCAATGGACACCTTGCTAAAGAATAAAATTGAAAAAAAAAGTTTATAAGTGGTAGGTAATATCACAAATAGTTTCGTGTAATAAATTTATAAATACACTATTGGGCAGTACGGCGGCCATTTGGAACCGTCGGAAAAGTATATATGGCATGGTTGTTTTCCTGAATGACTCTTCGACGATTATTAGCTGTGCAAAAATAAAATAAATTAAGCATTAAAAGAAACAAAAAACCCGACTGCGTCAAACAAAAAATGACTGAAAAGAGAAAAATAAGCTCTTTAATGCTCTTTAATCTATAGAATTGTTAATATACCTAACAACTGTTCTTGCATCGTGACGTCCGCGCCGCCCGCGCTGGTACCAGCGCTATGACCATCATTTTACTTTCCCTAATTACGTAATTAGACCCCTAAATTTGTGTCATCATCTCCCGGTCTAAGAGTAATGTATGCTTCTTTTTGCAAGATATGAGAAATAAAACGGTCTCCAGAGTAGGCCATCCTAAGCTCAAACCTAGGTGAGCCTATTCAACCTGCTGGTAAATCTGCCACTGATATCATTTCATATCTATGTCGCACCTACAATTCACCTAGTCTTTTGAATTTGAGGATTTTTCATAAGGGGCGACGAAAGTCTGCGCCCCGGGGGGCTGAAACCCACGCTATGCCACTGAGTTATATCACTATGCACAGATTTCATATGCAGCATGATGTCATAGCTGTCATCGAAATCGACAAGTGGTCAATTTAGTTATTTGTAATTTCATGTTATGTTATAAGCTACTTATTTATGTGGGTACCCTTTTTAAACACATCACAAAAATCAGGAATAACTTACTGATCTCGATGCTCTCGCATACGATAATCCCCCGTAGCTAGTCTGAAATCAAGATGTTAACTGTATCATAGATATGCCCATCTTTACTATATAACAGGCGCATTAGGCATACCGACTACGAGCCACGCGGCCCCTAGGATCATTATAATCCTCTGTGCTTTAGGTACCATTCAAAACCTACATTGAAGAAATGAGTTTGATGTTCGTTTTTTTTTTCTTTTTGATTATTAGGGATGTCGTCACAGCCATGTGATCCACGCGACCCCAAGGATTATTATAATCCTCTGTGCCCTAAGGTAGGTACCATCGTAAAGTGTCATTCAAAACCTACATTGAAGAAATGAGTTTTGAGTTTGATGTTCGTTTTCAACGTCGTCACATAATCTCCCGTATCTATTCATAATAAAACCATGTTGAAAAATAGCAGGTCTTCTTGCATTGAATGTACCTACAAATTACCAGTTTTGCAAAGAATACCTTATTCTTCTTAGTTCATCATCAGTTATCATCTCGGACCTGTGAAAGTTTATTAACTTTAGTATAGTTAATAGCTTTAGATAGATAAATGTATGTCTTAAAATCAATCAATTATTACTTTTGAGCTCCTTCAAAAATATTAATTTTTTCAGTGGTTTTTGCAATGTGTTTAATTACGCTGCCAGCAAAACTTACTCTGTCCACGTGCGTTCTATAAGTGAAAAATAAATAATACAATTAATTCCAACACTTAAGTAAGTAATGTTAATAGTAGGATATGATGTAATGTAAGGCACACATTCCACATAAGATATTTTGGCGCTCGAGTGCGAGATTTGTAGCTTACACTCGCAGTAAACTCTACTTTTCATTTCGAGTATTAGGAAGCACTCGTGGTGTAGCCTGATTATCCGTTAAGATCGGCGAAGTTAAGCTACCACCGTCGTGCTCGGTACCTGGATGGGTAACCGCCTAATGGTATTTCAAATCGAGAATTAATTGTAAAAGTCGTTAAGCTAGTTGGAGGCCTACTAGGCGGCTTGAAAACTCCAACAATAGGTTGACCACTAGCCTACCTCCACCAATCCGCAGTGGGCACGCGTGGTAGAGTATCTGCCCATTTCCTTTCACCTTAATTTGTGAAAGGAGGCCTGTGCTCAGCAGTGGGACATTATAGTATGATGATGATGATTAGGAAAGTAACGAGTCGAACCAGAGATGAATATAATAGTTTAATTATTACTTGAGGTATTGTTTAATTTCTTTTTCTTCATCCGAGTCCAGTTCGTCTATAAAATAAAAGGATATAAATGAGAGAAATAGATTAAGTAAATAAATGTTTACAATATTCGGCTCGGGCAACAGTCACTGTCATGCAGAGGCTTAGCGTGGGTTTCAGCCGCCCGGGACGGAGACAAATTTCGCCGCCCCCTTATTAAAGTCTTTAAATTCAATCTTTAAATTAAAAATACCGAATTGTAGCTGGGAACCGAATTTATTGTGAAATTGTGCCGCTCCCTAAAAGTGCCGCCCGGGTCGGGGCTAAAAAGTGGCGCCCGGTTGCCAATCCCATAAAAAGGTTGATAGTTTACTAACGATGCGATTGTCGACAGCCATCTTGTCTAGGGGGGCTGGCCTCTTGAAATGTTTCACAATATAATATAAAAATATAGCTGTTAGATACCTGCTGACTCCGATTCAGATTCCTTGTCTGTCACAACGAACGTTTCCAAAGATAATGCTAACTTTTCGAGTGTTACGGCCCTTTTCTTTTCTATATCTTCATATATCAGATCACTCTCGAGACAGTAGTCGCCTTTCAAGAACCTATTCAAATATATTTTTAACAGTGCCGTTTATTGAAGAAAAATACCTTATGAATTGACTAATAAAAATTTGTGTACTAACTTCTTCAAATCATAAGTAGAATCGACGTCGTACGGGCAGGGTACATCCGTCAATGGTATATAAAACGGTTTCTCCGGCTTAACAACTATGCTGGCAGCACTTGGAGTGACCTGCTTGTACAAATACTCTTCTGGTTCATATTGATACTCGTCCACGTCGAACTCGTTATTACCATGGTCGCTGACAACAGATGACACCTCTCGGTTATCTGCTTGGCCCTTCTGTAGTTGCTTTTCAATGTCTTCCTTTTTGCGGATGAATCTGGATTAAGGATTATTGTTACATATCTACATTGCTGAGTAATTTTAAGCTGACTAAATAATACCACCTTTGGGTAGCTCGAATATTATTGGCAGCTTCTTCACCAACTTCAGCTTCTCCTTCTCCTTGTTGTTCTTTCATAAGACATTGTAAATCGCGAAATTCAATGTCTACGTAGACTTTTTGCATGAGCTCCTAAAATCCGATAGGTAATAGATAGACAACATGTTGCAATAGTAAAACAATATTGGAAGACAAGCATGTATATATCGATCATGGACGAATCTTTTATCTATTCATGAAACCTACAAAAGTACCTACTTATATCTAATAGATTAGTTGCACCTCGGTATAAGTATTATTTGTATAGGCGTTAGAAGACTTCTTACTTTTCTATTACACGTTATTTATTTGCATGAAACTTATAGATAGCTGATTAAAATATTTGTGAATAATTGTACGAGCTACCTCCCAAAGCAGCTCTCCCAATGAGATCAAATCATCGATATGTTTGTGTATGTATTCTTTGGTTCCTTTATTGATCATTATATCATGGCAGTCTAAATTAAGTATTCCAGCTTTATGTATTATAAGCTCTGATGTTGGAGATTCGTACCATGTCGGTACATTTTCGATTTTACTGAGAGTTTGTTCGCCGTCTATAAGCTGTCCAAAAGCAACGTATTTGTGCTCCATCCATGGAGCTGGTTGCAGCAGTATAAAGAATTGTGTAGAGCAATCAACGTGCCTGAAATGCATAATAAATGGAAAATTCATCACTTTCTTTGGGTACTTATAGTTACAATATTTTTACATTAATAATTGATTGGCTAATCTATTCATCCATGCTAAGTAGGTACCTAAGTTGTTTGATTGGGTTATTGCTCGGGTAAAAAATGCGACACATATCAAGCGCTGCCAATAACCCATTAGATATCTAGGTAGGATAGTAGGTACCAAACTACCAACATTTTCGACCGGAAGATTATTGCTTTGAACCGCCAGATTATACAGAAGACTGAGGAGTATAATCGGCCAATATGCCTGGCGTATGTGGACTATGAGAAAGCCTTCGATTCAGTTTAGACATGGGCGGTGTTACAGAGTCTACAGCGATGCCAAATCGACTATCGCTATATCGAAGTGTTTTTACAGCAAAGTCACCATGTCAATCTGATTCCAGAACGAGAGTACGAAACCAATTCTGTTGCAGAAGGATGTAAGGCGGGGTGACGTAATTTCCCCAAATCTCTTCACCAATGCAATGGAGGATATCTTCAAGCTCTTGAATTGGAATCACTCACCTTCGATTTGCTGATGATATAGTTATAATGGCGGAATCGCTGGAAGCTTTGAACACCATGCTCAATGACCTCAACAGAGTTTCCCAACAGGTAGGCCTCAAAATGAATATGGACATGACAAAATTATGTCTAATGTTCATATTCCGCCATACCGGTGATTTTTGGGAACACTGTTCTCGAAGTTCCAGACGAGTATGTTTATCTAGGACAAATTGTCCAACTAGGTAGGGCCAACTTCGATAAAGAGGTCAATCGAAGAATCCAACTCGGCTGGGCAGCGTTCGGGAAGCCCCGGCTTATCTTTACGTCCAGAACACCTAAGAGTCTGAAGACAAAGGTCTTCAATCAGTGTGTGTTACCAGTTATGACATGCGGAACAGAGACGTGGTCTTTTACCGCTAGCTGCATAAATAAGCTCAGAGTCACTCAGCGAGCTATGGAACGAGCTATGTTCGGACTTTCTACGTGACAGGGTGCGAAACGAGGACATTCGTAGAAGAACAAAAATTACCTATATAGGTAGCTCGTGGAGTTAGCAAGGTGAAGTGGCAATGGGCAGGCCACATCTCTCGAAAAACCTATAACCGATGGGAAAGGAAGGTTCTCGAGTGGCGACCACGTACTGGAAAGCGCCGAGCGGGATGCCCTCCCACCAGGTGGACCGACGACCTGGTCAGAGTCGCTGGGCGTCGCTGGATGCAAGCGGGCCAAAACCGTTCCAGGTGGATGTTAATGGGGAGGCTTATGTTCAGCAGTGGACATTGTTAGGCTGATATGATGATGATGATGAACTACTAGATACAATTAAGTGTTTACCTACCCGTGTAGTTTTACTAAGCTTACCGATCAGCATTGGCCATACAAAGCACACCACGTCTATCATGTGGTATTATAAAGTTTTCGCACTCCATCTCAATACTCTTTAAACCGAAACCACCGCACTGTATCCAGCCATCTTTGACTATGCGATGAACGGGGGTGCCTCCATATCCACCTTTCCTTTCTTTGCATAAACGGAGAAAATTTTCACATGTATACGGTACTATATCTGAGTAAAGCTGTAAATGATGGATCAATTAGGTAGGTAGTAATTTGCAATTTTCTAGAACTAGCATAGTCTAGTCAGGTCATGAAAAAATGACAATTTGTGAAATCTCAAATAGATGGTAACATTAATGCTTTTCATGTTTTCCAAATATTTGTTAATTAATTCTTATAAAAAATTACCATGAAAATGAGCGTCCCAATTTCTACGCCATCTGCGGAAATCTGCAAATAAGCACATGGCCTCTGAAAAAAAGAAAGTAAGTAGGTACTTATTATAATATTCCGTTTTAGGTTCTTTTCAATAACAAACACATGGATGGGTAAGAACTTACACCGGAACCTTTGATAAAATTTGCAAATTGTTTAACTCCTTCTTTATAATAATCCAAAGTAGGATGATAAACGTATTTAGTTTCTATCAATTCTTTAAGTTCTTTCTCACCACCCAAAATCTTGTCATTGATGAGCACAGCAACTTGAGATTGTAAGCAATAAGCTATACCACCGTATTTGATTTTTAAATTATTCCATACAGCTGGCCATTCGACTCCGGTCACTCCTGAAATTAAAGAAAACGGAAAATAAGTGGTATTTTTTTTTTACGACAGGCTTGTTTTTTTGACTTCAATCGCACAAGTAACATGTTAACGACTTTTTGTAAATAGCAAGTACAGGTCGGTTAACGAAAGCTGGCACGTTCACAGTACTCATAAATTTGCAATCAGTCAAGTCTAATGGACGAATGCAAAAATAGACCACTCTATATTTATGAGCAGTAGCAAAAGCAAAACAATAACTGTCTCCTTCATACTCATAAGCTTGACTTTGCGCGAGAGAGACGGTGTAAATGTGTTGAAACGTGCCAGCTTTAGTTAACCGACCTGTACCTAGGTAACTTCTTAAAGTACGCTATTTGATAGGGAATAATAGATATAGGACAATAATTCAAAATATTATACTTTAGCCCTGCTGCACTGTATCGTAACAAGGGCGTCGCCAGCCCAGGTGGAAGCAAGATGGGAAAAGGCTTTAGGTACCCTACCTACATTTATTTGTAGTGCGAGTTTCCACCACCACGGCAAATCTCTAGGGGACGGGGCAGCCTATTTTGCCTCGGAAATAGGTACCTAACTACAAAAACAACCATGGACATGGGCTAGAGATAGGTACTATATTACCGATATGGGTTTTGTCGAAAGATCGATTTTAACAAAGACATATTTACAGTAGGTACCTAGACTACCTACTTACTTAGGTTGTACTCCGTTGTACTACCTATATAACCCACCTTTTATGATAGGAGCGCAAAATTTTTGCGATCTGTATGTATGCATTCCCTTCACTAAAGTTGCACAATAATTAAATTCTTTAGTTACTCTATTGCCAATTATTGTAATTTTTACTCGATCATTATCGGGTATCTTTTCTTTCTTCTTCGGATATATTGGATTATTTACAGAGTTATGTGCATATTTAATTTTGCTTGAATGCTGGTATTTTATCGTTCTTTCCCATGGATGATGGGATATATCTTTTACCTTGAGAGGTGGTTTCAATTTGAATAGCGACATATTCTAAATGTGATTCTAAAAAGTTTATAAAAAAATTGTGCTATTATTCTATTAAGATGATTCTGCACTTTTTATGAAGTTTGTTTGAAAATTAAAATGTTTGATTCCCTGGTTGATTGATGTTTAGTCAGACTTTACAACCACAGAGTCTTTACTTTTTTTTTATGAAGTAGGTAGGTACCTAATCTAACAAGGTAGGAAAGTAAGTAGGTAGTACTTAATTTACAAAAAGCAGGTCAAAGCCAAGCTATTTCAGCATGGCTGGATTTGGAGGCACGTTTGAGCGGGGTCACCTGTCCTGGGCAGCAAATTTTGGACGCGGACAGTTGTTGGTTCCATACCATAAGTACACCGACGAGCAATAGATATAAAAAAGAGCCACTATCATCATCAGCCTATAACAGTCCACTGCTGGACATAGGCCTCACCAAATGCGCGCCATCTCGGCCTATCTTCGGCTCGATGCATCCATATCTACCAGCAGCCTTTCGCAGATCGTCACTCCATCTCGCTGGGGGTCGCCCTACACTACGTTTGCCGAGACGCGGTCTCCACTCAAGAACACGCTTTCCCCACCGGTTATCGGTTCTTCGGCATATGTGACCAGCCCACTGCCACTTCAGCTTGCTAATTCTATGAGCTATGTCGATGACCTTGGTTCTCTGACGGATAACCTCGTTACGGATCTTATACTTCAGAGAAACTTCGAGCATAGCTCGTTCCATAGCTCGCTGAGCGACTTTAAACTGGTGCAGTAGACATACCATGAGTGTCCACGTTTCGGCTCCGTATGTCATACCGGGTAGGACACACTGGTTGAAAACCTTCGTTTTCAAACTCTGCGGTATGGGTGACGAGAAGACCCTACGAAGTTTCCCTAATGCTGCCCGGCCCAGCTGGATCTTTCTCTTGGCTTCCCTCTCAAAGTTGTTTCTACTTAATTGCAGAATCTGCCCGAGGTAGGTATATTCCTGAACAACATCGAGATGGTGGCCATTTACGACGATTGGTTCCGGATCAATGTGATCATTGATCATGACTTTGGTTTCATCCAAGTTCATGCCGAGACCAATACGTCGCGAGGCTGATGCTAGACCGTCCAGCATCTGTTGTAGCTCCTGCGGCTACTCCGCCATCAAGACTATGTCATCTGCAAATCGTAAGTGTGAGATGTATTCGCCGTTTATGCCCATCCTTTTCCAGTCGAGCGTCATAAACATATCCTCCAATATGTTTGTGAACAATTTCGGGGATATGACATTCCCCTGTCTCACTCCCCTGCGTAGTTGGATGGGTTTAGACTGCTGGTCCTGTACTTGGTCCTGTTCTTTTCATAGTCCACAAAGGCTAGACACAGGGGCCGATTATACTCCTCTGACTTCTGTATAATCTGCCTCACTGTGTGGTTGTGGTATATGGTACCAAAACCTCCTCGAAACCTGGCCTGCTCCGGTGGCTGAAACTCGTGGAGTCTTCTGGCAAAACGGTTCGGTGTAGACGTGGCTCAGGCAGGACTGAGATGGGCCTATAGTTTTTAAGAAGGGTTTTATATCCCATCTTAAAAAAACAGAACCACAATACTCCCGTTCCACGCCTTTGGAGTTCTCCCGCAGTTAATGACCGAGTTAAAGAGGCTCTGTAGTTCCTTCAGTACAGGAATTCCTCCTGCCTTCAGAAGTTCTGAAGTAACTCCGTCTTAAAAAGCCACAAACTTATCATCAAATACCTTATTTACGAAACCACGCAAGATAGCTTCATGAAGTGAAAAGCAACATTCACATATTTTAATAACGCATTTACTATCACCAAACTGAAACCAAAAAAAATATTATATAATGTCTTATAGAACCAGTAAGAATAAAGAACTTTTTTGCTAATGGGTTTTTATATTGCTCGTTAGTGTATTATCCCATCGGTGTATTATTGTCAGTGTATTATTGTCAGTTATTCGGTTGTTTTCTCATAATATCTTCCTAACTAATATTATAAATGCGAAAGTGAGTTTGTTTGTTACGCCTTCACACCTCAACTACTTACTCAAAGGATAATCATGAAATTTGGCATGCAGATAGCCTATGCTATGGAGAAGGACATAGGACTTATTATCCCGGGAACGCGGGTGACACCGTGGAGGACAGCTATTAATTTTACGCCTTCACGCCTCAACTTCTCAATAATGGAACATCATGAAAGGCATGCAGATAGCCTATGGTATGGTATATCCTTTTCCATACCATAGGCTACTTTTTATCCCTGGAACAGGTAGGTTCCGGGAGACAGCTTGTATCCAATAAATATAAAGTGCACCAGTGAGTGTCGAGTGAGTGAAAAGACTTTTCAAGTTCTCTCAAAAAATTTATGAAAAGTTTTAGTAGAAAGGCCAATATTTCACTGAAACCTGTCCTTCATATTCATTTTCAGTTCACTTATTTTTCAGTTGCAAAAATGCAAAAATGGAAGACAAATAAAATAAGGCTGTATGGCTCAGATCTTTGCTTGCGTTTGCCGAATATTATAAACAACAACAAATTGACAATTTGTAATTTGTTTGACATTTGTCATTAGATAATTCGATTGAGATTATTCCGCTTAAAATAAGTAAAATTTTTGGTTTCGTGGGTTTTTTTTTTTTTTTTTTTTTTATTTGTTTCGTAATTTACGCGTCTCATGGTTTTCACGTGACATTGGCGAAGTTGTGGTGGCATTTCCGCAAAAGCCATAATTAAGAATTGAATTGAATTGAATTGAATTGAATTGAATTGAATTGAGATTTGTGATGTGAAAATCAAACTATATTTTGTGATTGATTTTTCCATCTCTATATTCAGTTCAGTATTCATTCCATAATTTATTTACTATCGTATTGTGTTTAATCTTTGTGGAAGAATTCAATACAACTAGTTCAATAGTTACAATAATATAAGATGAAAATTCATCAAACTTAGGGCCATAAGTTTAACTATCCTATTTTTGTGAGAAAAAATGGAAAATTCACCACATAATTTTTCTTTTATTTGCGGAGAACTGTGTAATCTTCTTTACTTAAGAGATTATAATAAAGCGCAAGTAAACACTTTAATTGATGAGCTTAATACAAAACCATATAAAGCGGAATTATTTGTACGAAAACATGTAAGTATTTTCGGGTTATTACTCACTACAATGTTTTATTTCTATTTATTATTTGTATTAGGAGGAAACTAATAATACACAGTTATAGTTAAAGACCTATAAATGTTAAATCATTATAGTAAATATTTTATTCAAATTGTTCCTTAGTTACCGAGGATGATTCTTTAGTAGGTAGCAAATTAATAACACAATTTAGTATTGTTTCTTTCATACTAAAATTAGACCACCATTTAAGTGTAACTTTTCCCATTTTTACATTTCAGGATGCAGCTACTCTTATAACAGCTCTCTGTCTGAATATAAAGCCAATTGATGAATCTTTAGCTGCCAAAACTTCACATTTAATAAATAGCGTCTTGGTTAAGCAAAATTTACAATTTGATTCTAATTACTTTTGTAAAGTAATCTCATGGCACATTGAATGCTTGAAAAAATGCTCGGATATTATATTGCCTGATATTCTCCATAATATGCAATGTATTATCCAGTCAAATCCAACAAACAGTTTTAAGGTATGTATAAGAAGGAAATAAATGAATGGTACATTCCGCTAAACTATTTAACTCAGTGGCTCGCGGTTAAAAATATAACAATGACATCAATTGTTATAATACCTAGGATGTGGAAAGAAAGTGTATTATTTAAAAAAAATATATATATAATTCATTTGGCAGTTTTTAACTGGCTGCATTCAATTTAAAAATGCCATACTGATGTGTATGTTCACTTTAAATATTTAATCTTTATTTGTTACAAAAATGTTTGTTTGTAAAATATAAGGTATATAAAAAAATACTGTATAAGTACAGTCTGAAGTGCTGGTGAGTTAGTGAGACTACTGTATCTAAAACACCATAAAAATGTGTGATTATATTTGGTCAAACTAAATGACACTACTGCATGTAACTTCCATGACCTTTTGTTTTTTAACCGACTTCAAAAAAAGGAGGAGGTTCTCAATTCGGTTGTATGTTTTTTTTTTTTTTTTTGTTTGTTACCTCATAACTCCGTCATTTATGAACCGATTTGGAAAATTATTTTTTTGTCTGGAAGGGTACACTTCCCGTCATCATCATCCCATTGTCATCAGATCAGGATTTGATTACTTCTTAGTGTACTTTGAAGTTGGTTTAAGTTTACATGGTGACATATTTTGATATATTTTTTGAGTAAAATATTCTTCTTTAGCATGATATTTCTTACCAGTTTACAGATGACTTGATAGGTAATCAAGGTATCCTTTTAAAACTGTTAAGTACTGATACCAGTAATTCACTGGGCTGTCAGAACCCAATGCAGATATGTTTGATTGCTCTCAAATGTATTATAAGTCTAGTATCTACTACGGAAGTAGACAAGAGTATAGAAGCTGTTTTGATGCCTGAAATGAAGGAAAAGATTTCTCAAGCCGTTGTTAAATTGTTGATGAGGGGTTCCATGAAGAGTCAAGATGAGTTTTTATATTGTAAGGTATGTGTGTTATACATTACTTTTCTTACTGTTCGTTTATTTTAACTTTATTTCGTAAAGGGGTTCGAAGATTTTAATATGGAGCCTGGCATTTCTATCATTCCACCAGTTTGATTTTATTTCAAAATGGCGTCCACGGATGACTTACCTATATAAAAATCAATAGCTGACTTCAACACAATCATGAAACAAAACTGAGACAAAACCTAGTAAAGTCTCATGTTTTTAAGATATTAGCAACTTAAGTTTTACTGTTAAGGAAAATTAAATTAGAATATTTTTAATGTAAAATTAATTACCTACTACACTCAAAAACGTATATTATAGTTAAAAAAAACTAAAAAACACCCTTTAAAAAGCCCTGCACGCTTTAAAGCGAGCTTCTGTTTTCGTCACAGCATATTTCTGTATTGTATTGATGTCAGCTATCGATTTTTATCAAAGTTATCAGTGGACGCAGTTTAAATAAAAAAACAAAATGGCAGATGAGAGGCATGCCAAAATCTTCCAACCCCGTTCAGTTATCAGAATAGTTCATTACCATGATACAATTGTGCAAAGTTAGGAGCCGAGAGTTTAATTAATTACGACGAATAATCAGTTTTAGAGAGTTGATTTTTGATAATAATCAAGCAGACAACGCAAATGTAAACAAAAAGGCGCACAGGTATTTTATAGACAGCGATAAACTTTAATGTGCAATAGGAAATTAAATTATACTTAACAATAAGTATAGCCAAATGTGAGGCTATTTTAATATAATAATAAATACCTTCTAGGCTTTGTGTGCTTACCACCTTCGGCCACATCATCACTTACCATGGTGAGATTGTGGTCAAACAGAGGCCTACACATAATAAAAAAAAAAAAAAATACCCATTCAAATTATACAGCAAACATGCAACAATTTAAAAGCGCCTTCCTTACATTTTACAGGTGATCATATCAGCATTAAGAGCCCTGTCTCAGCTTTACTTCAATGATCAGAACATTAATATACCACTGTCAGAGGTGATGGGAGTATGTAGGCACTTCATTCTGTACGGCTTGCTGAACCAGAGCAATAAGCCAGAAAGGATAATGCCTGCGCAGCAAACTATTGCTGCAGTAGCGCCTATTACACATAATAACAGTAAAGGGGGAAAAGTAAGGATAAGGTGTAATTTTTCTTTTTATTTATTATATTCTATTGTATACTCATTTTCGCCCTGCTGTTTCACCTGCATTCCCTGAAGAATCTAATATTCCCCATGGTAAAAAAGCGTCACAAGGAGAGACTAACTCACTTCGGATTTATTATTATTATAGCAGCAGCTTGAACTTATGTAGAGAGTAGTTCGTAAAATAATGTAATTTGTTCCAGAAACAAAAATTACGAAAGCAAAGAAACAATGCTATTGAGAGCTTAAAGAAAGAAATACCTGTATCTGACCGCAGCCTTATGAAAGATGTTGATAACTTTGAAAATAGCTCTTCATATAAACCAGCTAGTAGGAACTATTTGGAGCCCCATAAAGCTAAAACATGTTGGGCTTTGACAAGTGATTCGGACATGTCAGATGTAGAGAACAACAGAGAAGTCAAGCTTGTTGCTTTGAAGTCTAGAGTGAGACAGAGTGCTTCTAATTTGCTACTTGTTTTAGTTAAAGTAAGTATTTTTATATTTCATAAAATAACTGTAGAAACACAACTTGGACAAACTTAGTAGTTTAACTAAGCAGAATTTCTATCTTAATAACATATAACAGAATAATTCAGATGGAGCGCGCGGAACACGAAAGTGAAGCCAAAAAAGCAAATACAAATTGAAAATCTGATACCTGGTATTCGGTTTCCAGTTTGTATTTGCATTGTTTCACCACAGTTTCTTAAAAAAGGAGTGTTTTTTGTTAAATAAAGTATGTTAAACAAAGCAAATACACATTCAAAAGCGAATACCAGGTACGTGTTTTTCCATTTGTATTTGCTTTTTTGGCCTCACTCCCGTGTTCCGCGCGCTCCATCTGCCTTGTTCTGTAATCTGTGGTTAATAATATATAAAATCATAAACTGATTGTTGATATATCAATGCACAGCCCAAACTGCTGGACCTAGAGATTTGAAATTTTGCACACATACCTTATACAGTGGAGGCATCCACTAAGGAAGAATTTTTGGAAATTCCACCCCTAAGAGGGTAAAATAGGCGATGAAAGTTTTTATGCAAGTCCGTCAGTTTTGAAGTTAGGATCATCAAATTTCGTGTTTAGGCTGTCGATTGAAAATTAATGTAAAGTTGTCTCAGCGTTTGTGATAATTCCACCCCGAAGAAGGAAAAAGGGGTATGAAGTTGGGTATGCAAGTCCTTCAATTCCACAATAATCTTCACTACATTTATTATTATACAGTGTGGATATCCAGTAAGGAAGGATTTTTGGAATTTCCACTCCTAGGATGGTAAAATAGGGGATGAAAGTTTGTATGAAAGTCCATCAGTTTCGAAGTTAGGACCTTCAAATTTTAGGCTGATGATTGAGAATTAATTTATATGTGCCTCAGCGTTTTTATAATTCCGACCCCGAAGGGGTAAAAAGGGGATGAAATTTTGTATTTAAGTTGGTCATTCACACAATTTTGTATTCATGGAAAAATAATGTACACGTGCATCATGTTATTTAAGAAGCCTACTGCCGCCAACCTATCTGTCTGCCTGCCACGAGAAAAAATCTCAGCTGCCTGGTTGAGGAACTTTTGGATAAATCTCCGCCCGTCGATCCGTCTGTCTATCTGTCTGCCATGAGCAAATATCTCAGCTGTCATGAAATGTTTGTGCATAGGTCTCCACCTGTCTATCCGTCTGTCTGTTTGCCACAAGTAAATATCTCAGTTGTCTGGAAATGGTTGAGGAATTTGTGGATAGGGCTCATGGCGTAATATTAGATAAATAATCCTGATCTCGACACCTCCCAAAAAACATATTTCACCTTCCCATACATAGACCCTTAACAGCTGATCGGACAGTGTATGTATGCATATTTCTGCCGGTAGATTTTCAGATCTTCTTCTTCAAATCGGGAACGTAAATTTTCCACAAATAGATGGGTTGATACAAATACCAGGTGAGTTATATACTGAGGTATCAACAGTCTAGGAACTTATAGATAAAATGTATACTGCCTGATGTTAAAAATATTAAACACAAATCGATAGAGAGAGCCATTATGGCTCCCAAAAATGACCAACCCGCTGCGATCGATGAAATGTTGATATATTCATTTGAAGGTTGTTGCAACCATGGTCGATATGGATGAGTCGGTAAATTATCCTGTTCAAATTTTAAACTCTCTTAATCCGCCGCGTAATCCGTGTCATGCATGTAGGTGCTCCTGCCTGTCATATCAAAATTGTGCTGTGGAACTAGACTACAAGTAACAGCTCTCCGCCGCAATGTTATTGAGGCCAAAATATTAACTGGATCTGCCAGACGAGAAACAGTCTTCGTGCCGCGTATACCATTGATCCTAAATCATCTTCCGTTTGAATTTAAAAGATTACAGTTCCTTATCAAGGTTTGTTTCGCGATGGCTATTAATAAATCACAGGGAAAACTCTGTTTCCTAGTTTATTTTCGGCAGGACTGTTTCAGTTTTATGTGGTATGCTCGCATGTGAGCTCTCAATCTATCTGAACTTTTGTCAAATATCACACGTAGTGGCGGGCAATAGCCATAACCAAAGCTCCATATTGTTACAATGATTCATATCTAAAAAAAGAAATAATCTACGCGGACGAAGTCGCGGGCTAAAGCTAGTATTATTATAAAACATCAACACACACATAAAACACAAAGCCAGACTATTTCGGAATTAATTATTTTCAAGTAATAAGAAATAACTTATTTTGTTTATATGTAACTTTTATTATTATATTTACTTTCAGGTAAAAGAAAAAAAGGAAATATTTGGTTATTGGTGGGCTCTTCTACCGGAATCTCCAGATGCAAGCAACTGGCATGCAGAAGAAGCTTCAAAGAAAACATTGGCCTATTGTGCAGTCATTGACTCCATAGCAAGCAGTCGTGCAAGTTTTCTGAGTGTCATATTGGCCCTTTTGTCTGGCTCCAGGATATATTTGTCACAGGCTGAAACAAGGTAATTAAATCATGTATTGTAGTGGACCAATAGCTCTTCCCGGCCTTCTCTGGAATGAAAGTATTTGGCCAAGCAGATGAACGCATGAAAATATTCAAACAACACACCCTTTATTGACGGGCCAGCTGGCGCGGTTGGTTAAGACTCTGGTTAAGATTCCACCTATCGCGCCGCAGATCGTGGGTTCGATTTCCACACAGGGCATGCATTTGTGTGCATGAACATGTCTGTATGTCCTGAGTCTGGGTGTAATTATGTATATTAAGTATATATTTATAACCAAAAAAGTTGTCTATGTATTATATCAGTTATCTGGTTTCCATAGTACAAGTTCTGCTTAGTTTGGGATCAGATGACCGTGTGTGAGGAATTTCCCAGGATATTTATTTATTTCAATCCTACGATTCGCCTTATTCGTCATAAGCTTTAGTCTTTGACAAGTACAATCTCGAGATTCTCCTCATTATAACGATGAAAAGGATGATATCGCAAATCGGAGATAATCTTTAACTTCTGGCAACCATGTGACAGTTTCCTCAAAACTTCTTCTAGCACAGAAGTAAATAGTTTAGGAGATAGTGATTTCCTCTGTATGCGGAAAAATGGTCCAGTGGTTTCCATTTGTAGCTGTTTTGATAATATATCCACCTCAATATTATACTTGCCATTTATTTCAGCAAAAAAGAGAATGCATCATTTATTCCGTTCTCCGTTTCTCTCGGCTACGTGATCACATGCTTGCACAAAGTTCTCGTCAGCATATTGGACAGCGAGCGAAGTCATGCGGTTATAATAGTTACATTAAAATGCTGCGCGGCACTCGTGCAAGCTACCCCTTATCATAAGATGAAAGATGGCTTGATCAGCGAGCTGGTCAGATCTACAAGAAAGTTTTTGGTTCACAGAGGTAACTTGAAAAAGCATTATTCGTAAAAAAACCTCTAGAATGAATTACCTCAGGTGCATATTCTGCTTTAATAGAAAGTGAGGTACTCCCCCAGTCGAGTTGTTCCTTAAGCGAAATCACGCTATGCTCTACCTCTCTTAAAATAACCTACAGTTTTGCTACAGCTTAAACCTATATTTTCAGATGTCACTCTACAAGTCGGTGCACTGATAACGATGGGATGTGTTCTATCAGTAGACCCTAAAGTTGATGAAATTCTCAAAGCTATAGAGAAAGATACAGTACACTCAAAAGTCACAGTTAATCAAATAAATAGTTCTGTGAAATTTGACGTTGAGGAGTGTGATGACTTTGAAGAAGGTTACTCGGACGATGAAATGTTCATAGCTGTTGAACAACAGAGTACCAAAATCAATGAAAGTAAAGGAGAAACCGGACATTACTTCCGTAGTTGGATTTTAGATATCTGTTTCAAAAATATGGGATGGACATTCAAATCAGATGAAGTTGTGGTAAATATTATATTATTATTACTTACCTTTGAATGTATTGCAGTAGTTTTTATCTAACCTACCTAGAACAACGACATGAAAACTAATTTACAATACTAACAGTTGTTCGAAGCTATTTAGTAGTTGACATGAAGCTATTTAATCCAGTTTTTGTTATAAAAACTAAAATACATACTATGTTTCAGAGATGCAAGCCATCAGCTATACCAATAATATTGGAGTCCCTACAAGTGCTGTCAGCTATAGCGTTCCATCACCTCCCGGACTTGCTACTTTCTCATATAACCCTGCTTGGAGATATATTATGTGAGATGCTCCAACATGAACATCAAGATGTGATACTTCAATCAGCTAGAACGACCAGTATTATTGGTGATGCTATACAGAAATTAGGTAATTTGTTGCTTCTTTAAATTATTGGTAATATACAGTATGACAAAACTTTGCGGCTCGTCATTCTAAATAGTTTATTTTGACACCTTAAATGACTTGCGGTTTGAATTGAGTTACATATAAAATGCTTTTGTAAAGCCATTGTGTGAATGTGAACAAATAATAAAAGATTCTGCGCTTTAATTATTTGTAATAAAGTAGTTTTTCCATTGCATTAGTGAAACCTAAAATTATATATTTTTTCACACAGACCAAACAGATCAAGCTCCACCCCTAAATCAATGCGTATACATGTGGGAGAAATTGCTTCCACCTTTGTCTGCGGTGCTGCAATGTCACGAAAACCCGCCAGCGAAGCCTGTAGTATGCGACTGCATTGCTAATATTGGCGAGAAGTCTTTCAAAGAATTACCGGTAAAGCTTTCTGCATTTGAATTTTAAGAACCACATCATTTGAACTCTACTTGTGAAGAACATTTTAACGTAGGATTTCACTCACAGACATATTTCACTATAGGTCAACTTACTTATGACCTACGAGCAAATACGAAAAATGGCTTTAAACATCGCTAACACAACTTTCTCTCTTGCGTTCTTCATTTTGTATTGAAACAATGTATTGTGATTAAAAGACGTTATATTATACTGGTGTAACGAAAAGGGTATATACATCCGAAAGGGGTGAAGACTACATCCAGGTACAGTCGAGGACATAAATATGTATACAAATAGTAAAATTCAACAACGGCTTCCTCTTAAACTACTGATTGAAATTATGAGATATTATAAAGGCAGAATCTTCTAACATATACTATTATGATTTGTGTAATAGCTTAACACTTAAATGTTAAACATGCGAGAAAATCGCTTTTGAATTTAAAAAAGTGTATACATATTTATGTCCTCGACTGTACATACTCTTTATAAAAAGTTTCAGTTCAAAATAAATTACTCAAAAATGTATACCAATTTTTTGCATCCAAGTGTATTGAATTAAAATCATAACCAACATATCACCGGTCAATAAGGGTCATTTTGCGTCCCTTGCTAATATTAAATATCAAATTATGTCCCGTGACCTATGCGCCTAGTACTAAAAAGTGGATTACTATAATTGATATACACTTTCCGCTACACCAGTATACCGCACGTCATTGTACAAAATAATAATGAAACGATCCTTTAAAACGACAGGCTTTTAATTTTATAACTTACCATTGAATGTTTATTTGTTAGAGACGACATCAAGTGCTCTGTTGTACTTTATTGATGGGATTATGCAGCGATGAAGAAGCGACAGTGAGGGCTGCGGCCGTGCGAGCACTAGCCATGGCCGTCATGTATCGAACACTCAGAGAGGTAAGCCAAAGCTGAACTTGAGATTGAAATATAGGTTTTTGTCCACTATTTCTTGCCAAGAGATGATGTGGCCGGAGATTTTATTTCAGCTGTTGATGAACATATTTGGTTGCAGGACATTTCCTTCGTAAGCGACTGCGGTGAAAACATCCTAAGAGCTCTTGCAGAGACAACTTTAGCTGTGAGAACTAAAGCGGCGTGGGCACTCGGAAACCTAAGTGACGCTCTAGTATTGAACAAGTAAGACACTTTATTCAATCACCCATTCAATCTAAACCAAATAATAATATAAATGAAAAAGTGTAATTTATTGGATCGGCTTGATATTTTGAAAGAAGGAGAAACACTTGGCCTACTTTAATTATCCTAAAAGGCGGGTAAACGCAATCTATCTGTTGTTTTCGATGGTGTTGTCCACAGGTTTGATATGTTGTGGGTTTTAGTTTATTCCCTCTCAAGACAAACATACTTATAATATTTTTTATTACAAGTACTTTAATTGAATTAATTTCTGCCTGATTTTAAATCTTCAATTATTTATCAAGGAACTTTTTTTTTCGTTAAATCTTGTTCAAATAGTAATTTGTTTAGAACATTAACTCGTTGTACAGGGAAGAACCAGATATGGAAGATATAGACGATTATCTCCTAGTCCGACTGCTGGAGGTCAGCATACAATGCGCCGTTGATAATGATAAGGTAACCCAAACACACTTTTATGGATTCAATACGATATATGGACGGGCCAGTTGGCGCGGTTGGTTGGTATCGCGCCCCAGGTCATGGGTTCGATTCCACACAGGACATTCAATTGTGTGCATGGACGTGTCTGTATGTTCTGAGTCTGGGTGTAATTATGTAATCAATAATTACAGAGCATGTAAAGTAGCTTGTGTGTATTTAATTGACAAGGAATAAGTGCTGGTAACCCAATCGTTTTGGAGGAAAACAACAATAAAGTTTTCATCTCAAACATTTAAGTTTGTTTGTTAACATCAATATCTCGGTTTGGTCTAATTTCTTAGTGATCAGTCGCGTGTCATAAGGTTCATCGAAATTCATCTATACAGGCTGGACATTTTAGACGGGTCAGTAAAGGCAAATTATCTTAAGGGTTGAAGCCATGCGAATATGGTATTAGGAGAATATCCCAAACTTTTAGAGTTATTGACATCAGCATTTACAGAAATTGAAACAAAAAAGACTATTTCAATCATTTTCCTAACAAAACGTTTCTAGTACCTAACCTAACGCGGTTTCACCCGCGTTCCCGGGATAAAAAGTAGCCTATAATATTCGGGGATTATGTAGCTTCCTATTAATGACATATTTTTCGATTCCGACTGGTAGTTACAGAGATTAGCCCGTTTAAACAAACAAAAAACTCTTCCGCTTTATTATATTATTAGTATTAGTATAAATTATTATATTATAGATTTTTTTAAATCGCCTTTTTCTCGGTGATTGTAATTTTCGAAATATGAAGGGATAATCTCCTGAAACCATTTTCGCGTGGCTTCAACTCTTAAGGTACTCACTGACTCGTCTAAAATGCCCACCCTGTATTATACATGGTATTTATTACACAATGTTTTTCTTCCTTCATTCTAAAATTATTGACATCCAGTGATAACTGTTATCACTTTTGTTTACGATTTTAATAGCTATTATCGAATAGTGAACTATTGACCTTATTTGTATAGCTGTTATTTTTTATCAGAAATTACGGTAGTAAAAATAAAAAATAAAAGTATTACCGATACTTAAAAAAAAATTAATATCTTCAAGAGTTTAATACATTGTAGAAATCACTTGAGTATACAATTGAGGATTGGTAACAAATGAAAATTTTATATGTTCGCACGTGAGTTTGTTTTACTATATGTTTGATAAATCAATATTTGGTTAATAATAGTTGTACGTAGTATTTATATACTCTGAGATAATAGTGAATACTGTTTCATCTTGAAATGCATGCATGATTCATGAAAGTCTAACATCCGGAAAGTTTTAAAACTGTTTTTTGTTTTGAAACTTTCCAAAGGCATTTAAATAAAATAAGTAATTACAATCGTAGCCATTAAGATAATCAATTCCAATGTACGGATGACTAGGCGGCAACTGATAACATCAATCCAAATGGCACGTGTATGATACACTGAATAATTAAAAGATTCCTCGTGCCACTGTATCTTTTCCTCACTATATTGATAATATTTCGCTCAGTGTTACGATTTATCGCACACTTTAAACTTTTACTAAAAATAGTAGTGATAAGTATATACTTACGACACAATACGAACGTACGACAATGTATATGGGATACCTCGGGATCTACCTAAATAGAATACAGTTTAAACCATCCAAATAGGTTTAGGCGTTTCCGACGAATCGGTGAACATGTTTAAAAAATATACGCGAATTTAGAATAACAGATACATATTGATAGGCTACTTACTTATGCATGGATACTTTACAGGTTTTTCCTGGCATAATTTTATTTCATAAGTATTTTTTAACTGCAACTAGTATACTGGGTGGAGATTTCGAGATGGCATATTTTCAAAACCTATGTTAGTTTGGTCATACTGAACAACTTTTACTATGTGACCGATAGTGAATTCTCAATTATTTTTTTACTTTTCTTACAAAATGTCAACCTTGCTCGATCATATTATTTCAATGTTGGTCCCATCTCGAAAAAGGTCCGTCGGTCCCAAAATATGCCATCTCGAAATCACCATCCTGTATAATGTTATTGATAAGAAATGTTAGAATAATGTTTCAGAAAATAAAATAACATTAGGTTCCTATACATAATGTACAATATCTATGAACCATTTAACCAGTTTGTTATGCAATTGCAGGTAAAAATGAGTGTAACTCGCGGCCTTGGCAATCTGCTGCGCTTAATAACGAAAGAGAATTTAGCAAGGAACCCGCAAATTAAAACCTTATGTGAAATAGCAATAGGGAAGCTTATGGATTGCGCTTGCAAAGTGACCAATATGAAAGTGCGATGGAACGCTTGTTATGCAATGGGCAACGCTATGAAAAACGAACAATTGTTCACTTGTTTCAATGGGTGGCAGGTATGTTTACATGCTGAATTATTTATAAGGAATGCTATATAAACATTTACTTTTATTCTGTTAATATGAATTTGATAAAATGATAATTATTATTATTATTATATACATTTTCCTCGCTCAGGCATGGAACAACTGATTCAAAGTAACAATGGTTTTTGACATTATTTTAGGGTGTCGTGTTCCCAAATCTGTGTACCCTTACGCGAGAGTGTAAGAATCTCAAAGTGCGTATAAACGCTGCGGCGGCGTTGCGTGCGCCGAGCCAGCGCGCGCACTACGGCGACTTGTTCGCCAACGTGTGGAGAGGTCTCATGGCCGCCATGGAAAACGCTGCCAATGTGGATGACTTCACTGAATATAAACATAAGGATAATTTAATTGAACAGGTAACGATTGAACATTCTTTAAATCGATAACAGCTTTCGCTTTGCCACTATGCATGCGTTCCCAGGATTTCGTCCTTACAACTACCCTTCTGCAAGAAAATCAAATTGATTAGCTACTCCGTCATCCTGCATCCTGCAACGGACTTTGTTCTGAAGAATTGTTTGACCTGATGCCCACACCTATCTTCTACCATCGCAACTCTCACCATTGTGCATCGACGGGATGTCCATCCTCAAACATTGTTCAAAAATGGTCTCGTACTGTGTGGTTTCAAAAGAGCTTCCTATCTTGGACGCGCAGGCTATGGAATGAGCTCCCAGTTAGCTATCTCCTAGTTTTCTCAAGAGAGTACAGCTTGGGTTCATCAAAAAGGGTGTGAAGAATTTTTTTCAGGATCGGCAACGCACGCGTGATATCACTGCTTGTCATCGGGCGGGCTGTGAAGCCATATGATTAGCGAGCAAAAACTCAAAAACGCTGTAAAACGAGCACAAATGTGCATCAAATCTGGAGGTGGTAATTTGACCGATATAATTTTTTCAACTTAATTTCTACGATTTTACATCTTCAAATAAACTTTCCGTGAAAACTGAGCCCACTTTTGTGTGTTCATTACTAACAAAATGGCAGTCAGTTTACATTACTTTTGCAGTTTGTCCCCCCGGTATAAGTGATAGATAAATGATAGTAGGTTAGGTACTTATTACCTATTCAAATTGAGTGAACTCGTTTAATTTTATATTCATGTGTCAGACAGATCGCTAAGTCATGGATTATAAGTGGGTATAGATTAAATCCAATTTGATCAATGATTCCAAAATTAAGGATATGCCCACCGGAAGATTTTGCCTAAAACTTCTTCATACATGAAAAATTGTTTTAATGTCTAAAAAAAGTATCTCTTTGTTCCAGTTATGCGTGACGCTCGCACACTTGTGCTGTCTACTGACTCCGTCTGATTTATCCGACATTCAAGATCCCCTTATATTCCACTACGACTGTGCTAAGGCTCTCTTCACACAAGTATGTCATAAGTTGCCTCCTGAAAACGCCTCGTGTCTCAGGATACTTCAAGCTGCTAAATATGTGACAGTTGATCTGATAGCAACCACTGATACTCAGATGCAATCGTTGAGCATGCTTCAGGATATATTTATTTGGGATATGTGAATAAGTTACTAGTCTTTTGAACACCAATGGGCAATATAAAACAACGGCACGTCAATTAATCGTTCGTTTATTTTATTTGAAGTGTCGTAATAATGTACTGTGAACAATTTCTGACTGGATAAAAATTATATATATAAATTTAGAATAGTTTCTTATCATTATGTACATACTAACATAATAAAAAAAAAACTACTTACATAATAAGTGAACTAAAACTTCAGAAGTTTTACATTCTAAATGACTACTTACTATTATTAGTAGTATACGTACTAATTTATTTAATTATTTTTTAAATTATGTACGCTTTTATAAGTTCTAAACTGAATAAAGAATATAAAGTTATTTATGACTAAGAAGATACCTTGTATGACTATATACGTTTAAGTTTACAAAGATAAGTATTTTCTTCCGCATTGAAACTATTGAGACAGTTCTGCACGTATTGTATGTGCCTATATTTATATTTGATTTGTTATCCTATTGATATGTCACGTAAGATCTGCAAAATTATACGTTTGTATGCAAAGATAATTTAAGTCACAGTTAATAACTCATTGAATTTTTATGTTTTATGAAATTAAAAAAACTATGTTTAACATTTTATATGACTTTTATTATCTACACTACATATAATAGTAGCTGAAAAAATACATAAACATTATACATTCAAAAGCAGATTATTATCTATGTACAGTCGAGGACATAAATATGTATACACTTTTTGAAATTCAAAAGCGATTTTCTCGCATGTTTAACATTTAAGTGTTAAGCTATTACACAAATCATAATAGTATATGTTAGAAAATTTTGCCTTTATAATATCTCATAATTTCAATCAGTAGTTTAAGAGGAAACCGTTGTTGAATTTTACTAATTGTATACATATTTATGTCCTCGACTGTACTTACCTTGCAAGAAATTGAAAGTAGGTACCTACTGTCCTCGTACCCAACTCACAATGAATTAATATTGGTACGTCGAACTTTAAGTTAACCGACACAAAAATATCCATACAAACATTCATAAATTATTGAATATCTCTAATTTTGAAAATTGCTGACTTATATTGAATTTATATATTACTTTTTTTGTAAATTGCATCATTGATAAAATCCTACTTATCTCTTCCTAACGAGATGCATTTTGAAATGATTTATTAGAGTATTTATTTTATGCTCAGCATAACACTTGATATAAACTTTCATCCCCTTATTTATAACCCGCCAGGGGCTGAATTTCTATAAACTTCGTGTTTGTGGCTTCAGTAGTTTTGATTCTGTAGCGATGAGTCACCCTGACTCCTGATATTCAGTATTAATGTAGGTATAGTAAAAACAGTATCAATGACAATGTGTAATACTGAAAGGTTTCAATTTAATTATTGCTGCAACCCTTATTATTGAGTAGGTATTCCATGTTCTGGTTTCAACCGCTCAGCCGCCATGTCCATGTATGTGGTTAATTTCGGTTCAATGAACTTTACTACCTAGATGAGTTACGTAGGTACATCATTATTTTGTAAAACTAACCCGCAATTCTTACAACTGAAGTATATAATTCTAAGTAATATAGCTTCCTCGGCACATTTACATTTATGGTTTAGATCAGAATTGAAAAACATGCTGTGACGAAGGTCCCTGGTTCAATTCCTACAATGAGCGTCGAAGGAAAACACCGTGAGAAACCCTGAAAAACTGTACAGAAGTGAACGTTGGTACTTTTTTAAATCGCTAATAATATTTTAGTATTATGTACTAACTCGGTAAAGAGCGGGGAAACTTTAGAAGATCCGGTTATAACCCAATTAATTAAGAGTCCAAGAGGGCATTGACGTAAAGCGTTATGGATAATGTGTGTGCTACCTTTTGATACAACGCGCCAACGGGTCAATCGATTAGCTATAATTAAATCACTTTGATTATTATCTCATTATTCAGGTTACAAGGTTTATCGCATTTGTTCTAGAAAAAAGTATAACCTTTGGTTAATGCGTGGATCAGGAAAGTGCTAGTTAGACGTTGATAGTTTGGGGTTCGTACCTACTGAAGCCGTAGATCAAGGATATTAAAATAATGTCCTTCCCGGAGAGGGCTGCAACCCTACTGCGTGCTGAGTCTTATTGCATTAACGGACTTCAATTATTTATCATTTATCCGTCGCGCAGTGATCCGAAAAAAGTGTGCGATAGCTCATATAAAACACCAATCGATTGAATGCGACTATGTATGGGCTTACGGCTTACCTTCAGCACAACCTTCGGCGTAGCGTCTGACGTCACTACGCTTCCAACGAACCGCGTAATTTTCTGTAAATTAAAGTATGAAGTACATTAGGCGATATTATATTGTGCTTGATCTAAAAGTGCACCACTAACGAGATTTGCGTAATCATTTAAAAAACAGAGGCAATACTTCACATCGGGGCAAAGGCTGCAACTTTACAAGTCGCAAGTCCGGCGTCATATGGAGTACTGCTGTCATCTATGGGCGGGGGCACCTGGATACCAGCTTGATCCTTTAGACTCGGTTCAACGACGTGCCATCAGAATTGTCGACGATCCCGAGCTCACAAGCGGTTTAGAGCCCCTCAGTCTGAGGAGAGACTTTGCCTCCTTATGTGTGTTCTACCGCTTGTACAACGGACGGTGTTCTGAAGAATTGTTTAAGATGATGCCCACGGCTACTTTCTACCATCGCAACTCTCGCCATCGACGGGGAGTCCATCCTCACATATTGAAACCTGAATTGTTTCGTACTGTGCGGGCTCAAAGGAGCTTCCTTCCGCGGACACTCAGACTGTGGAATGAGCTCCCCGCCGCACTGTGGATCGAAAATCAGCTTTCGAAGACATAAGGATTTCAATTTTTAAGTGTCGTTTTTTTTCTTGGATATGGATTTTGTTTAACATTACTATGCTCAAATATTCACACAAGTTTCATTTAGCATACAAACGGACGACTTATGATTTTTTTTCGAAAAAATTGTATGGAGCTCGTATGAAAAATGCGATTATCTTTGGAACAGCTAGTTAAACTGTAATATCCTTACAGGGAGTTTTAGAACTAATTATTTATGATTTATTGACATACCACACATAACGTTATCTGCTGCAGAAAAAAAGAAAAAAATTAAGAAATATATATATTTTTTTAAAATTTTGTAATGACTTGTTTTAAAGCACCAAGACGAAATACCAAGTTTATATTAGCTAATTAGCCTGAAACAGTGATATTTAATCATTATTTTGTAGTACCATGACCACCATGCAACAACACAAATCACAAACTATTATCTTATTCTGGCAAATAGGTAATTAGGAGTTCTAGTAAATATTTTCAATAATTAAGCTCTTTAGCTAACACATCTTTAATGAGCGTAGTTAACTCCAGATGCAGCTGCAAAAATTAAGGAAATGCTTGATAAACCAATTAAATCTTTATTTACCCCACAAAAATCACTAGGGTTGCTCCTTTCACTAAAACTGTCTAAGTGGCGATACATCACGTTGCGAGAGACAGCCATTAGGGAAGGTGCTAAAGATATTTACCCGTCTTACTACAAAGTTCAACAAGCCAAATTGCAATGCTATCCTCCGAAACAATCAGTGACAGTAACGGATACATCAGCTAGGATTACACTTCAAGCATTACTAGATATCACGGTGAAAAGGATCCTTGAAAGTCTTTCTGGCAATGTAGAAAATAAGGATCTGAAACTAATATCCAAGTGGGGATTTGATGGTGCTTCCAACCAAACCCAATATAAATAAAAAAGGAAGGGGGACAAGATGATTCAAGTACATTTATGACCTCCTTGGTGCCACTCAAGCTGACTGCTGGAGACGAAAGTTTATGGATGAATCCTAAGCCATGCTCAGCCTTATATTGTCGTCCAGTGCAGTTCACTTTTGTAAAAGAGAACGAAGAAGTGGTCATCAGTTGCAAAAGGTAAACGGATGACGAAATTAAGGATCATATCCCCACTAAGTGCAATAATAATAAGGTGAGTCATCAACTTATGATGACAATGATCGATGCTAAAATTTGTACGTATCTTTCGGAAGCTAGATCAAATGCATCATGCTACCTGTGCTTAGCCAAACCTACAGAAATGAACCGTTTAGATGCTGTATCATCAAAGACTGTGTCAACTGGCGTATATGAATTTGGCTTGTCATCACTACACGCCCGTATAAATTCTATGGAATGTCTTTTACATATTTCATATAGACTCGACTTCAAAAAGTGAGCTGCAAGAGGAAATGAGTACAAGGCATTATTAGAGGCAAGAAAAAAACATATACAGGATAAATTTAAAGATGAGCACAATCTTTTGATTGACATTGTAAAACAAGGCTCAGGAACCACAAATGACGGGAATACAGCAAGAAGATTTTTCGAGTTCCCCGATAAAACTGCAGCCATCACTGGGTTGGATGAAGAGCTTGTTCGAAGATTTGCCGTGATTCTGCAAGCAATAACATCTGGGGAGCAAATCGATGTTATCAAATTTAAAGATTAACAGCCGAAAAGTACGTGGAGTTATACCACTGGTACCACATGTCTTCGACCGTCCATAAACTGTTGATACACGGTGCAGACATCATCGCCAATAACGATATTGTGCCAATTGGGAGCCTTTCAGAAGAAGCCTCAGAGGCCCTCAATAAAGATTTTAGGAGGTTCCGAGAACATCATTTGCGGAAAAAGAGCAGGCAAGCTTCCAATGAGGATATCTTCAATATGCTTGTTCTTTCGTCTGATCCTTTGATCAGCGCACGAAGACCTAAGTTAGATACCAACAAAAGCCAGGGTTTCTTCGCTGAAACTAAAGAACTGATCAAGTTTCCGGAAACTCAGTTTGAGTTTTTGGATGTATCTAATTTGGATCCTGATTCCGAATTGGAATCCGACGAGAGCGATATTGAATATTAATTATTGTATAATATAGGTAATTTTTATAAGTTTATATTGTCTAAGTATTTTTTTATAATTATGGAGTAATTTTGTTTTTTTTTGTAGAATCATGCAAATACAAACATTTATTAAAATAATTATAGTTGGTATTTTTTAAATAAAAAAATATGTTTTTAATTTTTTTTCTTTTTTTCTGCAGCAGATAACGTTATGTGTGGTATGTCAATAAATCATAAATAATTAGTTCTAAAACTCCCTGTAAGGATATTACGGTTTAACTTGCTGTTCCAAAGATAATCGCATTTTTTATACGAGTTCCATACAATTTTTTCGAAAAAAAATCATAATTCATCCGTTTGTATGCTAAATGAAACTTGTGTGAATATTTGAGCATAGTTATGGTTAACAAAAGCCATATCCAAGAAAAAAAACGACACTTAAAAATTTAAATCCCTATGTCTTCGAAAGCTGATTTTCGATCCACAGTGCGCCGTGGTTTTCCCAATGGAGTACAGCATGGGGTTCTTCAAAAGGGGTGTGAAGAGATTTCTGCAGGGACGGCAACGCGCGCGTTATACCCCTGGTGTTGCAAGCGTCCATAGGCTACGGGAACCGCTTACCATCAGGCGGGCCGTATGCTTGTTTGCCACCTAAGTGGTATAAAAAAAATATATACAAAGTTTTTCTTTTTAACGGTCTCAAAATCATTATAATCATAATATAATTTCTTATATTATGATTATAAAATAATATTTTAATGTAAGCCCGAAATTAACAAACAACAACGTTGTAGGAACTCTAATATTGAAGGAGGTTTCAAAAAATTGTCATAATATTGTCTTATAGCGTAGGTATGAGAATATCAGAGAAGAACTAACTTTTTGAAGTAGTTTATCCAACACTAAAATGTTATTGTGTTTGTAATATTATATAGTATGTATTTCAAAAATATTATTATTGTTCCGGTCTACCATACACCGTGACCATACTCATCGTTAGCGTAGCGGACATTTGGATGTCCTTTGTATTTTTTCCTGTAAGTCTGCATTGCATCTCCGTCAATTCGAATGGAAATTCACAAACATCCATTTATCCAATTGCTACCTACAAAAACATCGTCTGCAAATAGTACTAAATTGGCAATTTGCTAGTCGAGTAGGTAGGTAATATTGTAACATGGACTGTGAACTGCCACATTGTTGACTATCTATCTAAGATTTATTTAACTTCTATTTTTACAGAAAAGGAAGATCAAATATTAACTTATATCGATTTCATGGTAATTTCTAATTGATAGTGTACCTACCTAATTAATAGTTATCTTGTGTAGTGGTGACAAGTATATTTTTATGTAAACAGGAGTCTTCGTAATCTTATAGGCATTATTTACTTATTCCATATATAGGTAAGTCCTAGATTAGAGAACAAGGAAGATGGAGCGCGCGAAACACGGGACTGAGGCCAAAAAAGCAAATACAAATTGAAAAACACACGCTGATATTCGCTTTTGAATTCGTATTTGCTTTGTTTAAAACAAGTTTATTAAAAAGACAGTGTCTATAGTTAAATAAAGTTTGTTAAACAAATCGCTCAAAACGCTCTATCTGCCTTTTGTTCTGTAATATGTGAGGTAAGTGTTCAACCAACTCAAAATTTAAAATACGAGATTAGTGCGTGGATTACGTTACTTTTATCGAGCATATCGTAACAATATCAACAGTAGGTAGTTCCAAATGTAATCACTCTATTGTACTTGCTGCTATCGGAACATGAATCGACGGTAATCCCATAACTGCTAAATTTTCTCTGTAATAATAAAAGAAGAAACTGAACACATGCAAGCACAGCTTTAACCACAGGGTAAAGAAACTAAGTAATTTTGCACACAGGTTCTTTATATATAACGTAGGCATGCACTAACTAAGGGTGTTTCAAAATTCACCCCCTACCTAATTGTGTAAAAAAGTAGATTGTTTAGTACTACTTACTACATCAATACTACTATCATACTTCCAAAAATAGATACTTTCATTTCATTATCACAGTTCTCCAGCCAGCGTAATGTAAATATTCCACTAATTGGTAGATAACGTTATTTAGTCTCCGGGCGGCATGGCGGCAGTGAGGAATATTTTAAGAAAAGGTGCCAGAGGTTATCGCCAGCAAAAAATATACTTATTTGTGTCATTTGCCAGTATGGTCTGGTTTTCGTCAATCTCAAAAATAAACATTCAATTATTTTTTTACGTGTTTGTTAGCCTGTTAACGTGTTCGATTGCATTGTATTGTAATTAAGTAATGATCTACAGAATCTGAAATGTAATAAATAGCTATAGCTTCGGTCTTCTGACAGAATTCAGATAATTTCGATATATTTTCCTATTAGGTGAATTCGATAAAATAGTACCCAGGCTAAGCCAAATTTATTGTGAAAATACCATGAAAATCGTTCAGATGTTTCGGAGATTAGCGTGTTCAAACAGAGACATAAAAAATGGTCTCTTTGCATTCTATGTTTCTACATCACCCCCAAATGGTAAATACAATTAAATGTATAGACACGCTGGTTTTACATTTTTATTATTGTGATTGCAGGGTACTTATAATTAAATCTGGTTATGTTTTTTTGCTCGGCTGACGGCTCTCCTGATGAGAAGAGCTATCCACGCCGGCTATGGAAACCAGGAGGTCTGCTTATGTGTCGTGTACTTTGAAGAGCTCATTTTACCCTATGTCATCGTGCTGGGGGAAAACCGTATATAGGGACTGCAATCCACAACCCTAATGGTCCGCAATAATCGTAAGTACTATGTGTGGTACATACCTGCCTCCTTCGGCCACATCATCCCTTTATCATTGTGGTAAAATTTAAGTCTATCCATGGCATCGAGGAAAATCAATGACTCATGGTCATAGAGTAATGAAATAAATTGGCTATGTCGCAAAACACTACTGAATACGTAATGGAATATTTACATGAAAAATGTATCAACGTCTGATAGGTATTTGAATAAATTATGAATTTGTTCATGTAAAATACTGGTTCGAACCAATTATTGGTTTGGTAAAGTATGCTTCACGAATCCTTGGTTAGGACTTATAAAATTAACATCACATTACATGTCACACAAGAAACATGTACAAAGCTCGTGTACCTACAGCAATTAGATCCAAATATCTAACTGCTGTACAAAGTATATACCTAGTGCTGCTAAATTCTTTCATAAAACTGATTTGCAACTTAGGCATTAGTGGTCATAGCAGTCGCGACCACGTTAAAAAAAGCGGCCAAGTGCGAGTCGGACTCTCACACGGGTCCTGTAAAGACCTTTCTTGTAACGGGGCCTTTTAATTTTTAATTTTATTTCATATATAGTTCCGATCCAAAAAGCAGCTTTGCTTCGCACCAGATAATCCTGACACCTGTGCAGTTGCCGTCGTTGAGACAATACCTACTGACGGTTATGGAATGTTACCTATATTCCTAGCTCGCTAGGGGCTGCAGGGGTGCCTTGTATTTCGGTATGATGATCAGAAATAATAGGGCGGCAAAAAGCCATGATGGTTCCTATAATATTATGATATTGAATTTTCTATGCTATATTTTCTTTTGCTATGCTCCATTATTGCATTTTTAGATTTACCTGAATATTTCAGAATACTCTAATGCTAATAAAAGTAACTAATAACAAATTTTCTATACAATTAGTTATTACTTATTTACGATTGTAATTTGTACAATTTTTTTGAAAATAACTTGAAGAAGAACGTTACGAACATAGGTTCGTTGAATAATTTTAGCCCTCTTAATTATCAGTTAATAGCTACACGTGGCATACAATTTTGTGTAGTTGTAACTCTAAACTCATAACTGTAATTGTACCGGCTTCGTCAAAAGTTTCTGGCTTGGAACTAATTTACTTATTCACATTACTAACACGTGGCGTCAGTTGTTCAAACGTGACATTTCGAAGACACATTTTAGTCCTTGGTTTGAAATTCATTAGATAGATAGCTATCTAATTTGTAAGCTATCTCAAAAATTGTGTTATCGGAATCTATCAAAAGCTAATTTTCTCGTCATCGATACAAAATACTATGCACTCTCAAAACAAGTACCTATCTGATGTAAAAATACGTAACTACGTAAGCACTTAGGTATATCGTTTCCAAGTGTTAGGTACTTCTTCGGAAGTAGGTACTTATAAAGTTGCATGAAATGGTATGAAAATGGTAATTTCATGCTTAATTCGTCAATCCTTTTCTAGCTATTTTTAGGTAAATAAGACGCACAAACCTTGTCGAAAATCATTAGAGAATGAAAACGTTTTCCCAGTACAAAAAAAAACCTGATCGACAAGATAGCGAATGTTATCATTTCATTAAAAAGTTGATGCAGTAGGTACGTCGTCGGCTATTTGGAGTCGTGTTTATATAACATTGGCTTCCAGGAACATTGTGGGTGTCAGTTTGCAGATCGTCTTATGGGTGTTTTGTTAATTCTATATAGAGATACGGGTGCTACATGGCAAATATTGGTCTGCTATTTGCATGCAACAGCTTTAGTTAGATACCAACAGTACTCATTACAAAGGTACCAATGGTGGTTTTAAGGCAATGATAGCTCAGTGGTAGTGACGTTGAATGCCGAGACGCAGGTTCCGGGTTGGAATCCTACAATGTGCCTGAGCTTTCGGTGAAGGAAAACATCGTGAGGAAACCGTAGCATGGTAGAACATGGTAGTGAACAGAGATAGGCAGTAGTGGTGGCAAGCTCGCCCATGTATACTTTTGGTCAAATCACAGTAGCCAAACTACACGCGAGAATCCAATAGACGACGAGCATCGACTGACGAACCAATCGTGTGAAGCACGGTGCTTAGTCGTCGATTTAAAAAAAAAAACGACTTCAAAATACACTAAAAAGTATGAAATAACTCTAATCTGAGACTGATTTGAAGTGAGCGAAAGTCTGTGGCGAAAGACACAAACATACGAAGGAAAGAGCACCACGTTTCCATTGAAAATATTTCGCCGACTTCAAATCAGTCTCAGATTAGAGTTATTTCAAACTTTTTAGAGTATTTTGAAATCGATTTAAATTTTTTTTATTACTTTTTTATGATATTGTGTTATAGGTACATATTGGAGTTTATGTTAACTCGCTGAAACATTATTTTAGCTTTCGTCACGGAAGGAAAATAAGCGATGCTACTACCTATTTTGTTCATGTGTCTGATTTTTTGTTAACTGTCCCCCGCGGTTTCACCCGCGTTCCCGGGATAAAAAATAGCCTAGGTATGTCCTTCTCCATAACATAGGCTACCTGCATGCCAAATTTCATGATGATCTGTTGAGTAGGTTGAGGTGTGAAGGCGTAACAAACAAACAAACTCACTTTCGCATTTATAGTATTACTAGCTGCCCGGCGCGACTTCGTTCGCGTGGTGCTACCCTACCCTGTGGTGCTACCCACCCTACCCTACCCTACCCTATATTAGTAATATAGCCTATGTCACCCGGGGATAGTGTAGCTTCCCAACAGTGAATGAATTTTTCAAATCGGTTCAGTACTTTCGGTGCCTATTCAATGCAAACAAACAAACAATCAAATCTTTCCTCTTTATAATATTAGTATAGACTAGCTGTCCCCCGCGGTTTCTCCGCGTTCCCGGGATAAAAAGTAGCCTATGACGTTCTCCATACCATAGGCTATCTGCATGCCAAATTTCATGATGATCCGTTGAGTGAAGGCGTAACAAACAAACAAACAAACTCACTTTCGCATTTATGATATTATAGTTAGGATTAGGATTAATTAGGATAGGATTACAAGTTAACACTTAGGTAATTAATTAATGATCAATCTCACGAGGTACTTAACTAATGTAACGTTAAAGACCATGTTTTATTTTTGGCACTCTTGGTAGGTTTTTTTTGGGGGCAAAGTCTGCTATGATTCAAGTTTGTGGCACGTATTTAGTAAATGCAAATAATCCTCTATTTATTTTGGTGATACGGCCGTGTATTGGGATTTCAGCGATAAGCTTGTAGACAACAGTTATCTTATCTACACGAGACACTTCCTTGTGAACATCTCAATTAAATACTTACCGACAATTTTTCATTCACAAACTTTTATTATCGATTGTAAAATCTAAAAACTCCTTCAGTTAAGTAGTTCAGCAGTTTTTGTTAAGCTAATAAGCTACACTTGGCTTATTGATTTGCTAATGTCTGGGTTTGCTAATTTGTTTCTTCCTTGAAATGTGATATTTTCATTGGAGTAAGTACTACCCTTTAAAATCAGAAGCGAGCTTCAGTGAGATAATTTGATTCAGTTGCTCATCTTCAGAGTATGTAAGTAGGTGGCAATATTTCGGTGCATTAGGGGAAAGAGGGCGGACAGGGTAGGCGAGTAGGGTGTGTTCCAGCCGAAATCAAAGGAAACACAAATTATCCCCTATTGTAAAATGCATGCATTTATTTAGATCACCACATATTATTGTACTACTTCCGACAAATTGAGGTCAATATTCACCTCGATCCTTATAGAAAGAATGTGTTGGATTAAACGTGGCTACAGCGGTCTACATCATCAGAGGTTGACCATCATTGTTTCTGGATTATGAAGACGAGTAATTATTGAAGACATCTGGTATCTATATATGGTAAGCTGTGCTCATACCGTGATTAATGCTTGCATTTTACTTTTAAAGTAATCTTACCCTAGTTTTGAGGGAGCGGTTTTAGAGATTGTATTCCTACAAGTTTTTAGGAGACAACCTTCCACCTATGTAGCACCCCGCCCTCTTGTATACTTTGAAAAGAAAAGAGGACAGTGACGTCGACCTCGACGTTTCAGACGTATCAATAGCATGGACGCATGCGTAACTATTTGCCGATGTGTGAGTGAGAATCTGGTGGAGCACGCGGTCACTGCGTGCTCCTATACCCTTCTCGCTTCAATTTCATATCGGCATCCTCTTCAGGCGCCACCGGCACTCTGGGGAGCACCGCTTATTCAAGTTTTAAAATACGTCCATCGCGTGCACTAACCCTCAGTGGTGTTCAAGCTGCGTCTCAGTACGGTACGAAGTCTTGCAGAGTGCTAAGTTCGCTGAAACTTGTGATTTTTTGAATTATAGATCTGTTGACCACGCTGTTTGAATAAAACCTTGAGATCCTGTGTTCGCTGCAGCTGTTTTAAATAAATTGATTTCGTTGAGGTAAGATAACTGGAATTATGAAATAAATAAAATAACAAGTTGAATGCATGAAATAATAATAATTGGTTAACGAGGAAAAAAATATCAGCAAAAATAGAATGTTCTGGCAGTTCAGTTCTGGTAGGAGTAATAAGTTCGAGCGCAGCAAATGGCCGACATTGGTAACTGCACTACCGATCGCTTTCTCTCTCATCCAATACCGTGGAATTATCTACGTCATTCTGTCACTTTCTATTACTAGTAATTTAATTATTTTTATTGATCGCATATGAAGTGAAACAGTATGAAGTATTATTTATTTTATTCATAATTAGGTCATATGGAGTATATGGTGGGTAGGTAGGTACCGCTCTGTGGTGGGTAAGAAGTGAGATGGAGTGTCGTAAAGTTTACCCTAAGGATAAAATATAAGTATATGTGAGCTCTTCGAAATAATATAGATTGACTGAGTTATTTTATTAAATTGTAATCTGAATAAATAACAGTAGCTAACGATAAATTTAGGTACGTTACACCACCGTTACACGCAATCTCTTGATTAGTGTCGATCCTTTCGGTTGCGGGTTCGATGCAGTGCATGTAATCGGTAACACCACCATCATTTATGGTATTAAAAAAAATGGAACAAGTCCAATTGATAAGCAAAATAATTAAAAATAAATAATTGGACTGTTTTACAAAAAACTTAAACCGACTTCAAAGTACACTAAGAAGTAACCAAACCCTGATCTGATGACAATGGGACCAAACGGGAAGTGTACCCTTCCAGACAAAAAAGAATTTTCCAAATCAGTTGATAAATGACGGAGTAAAGAGGTAACAAATATAAAAAAAAAATACAATCGAATTGAGAACCTCCTCCTTTTTTGAAGTCGGTTAATAAAAAAACATAGGATTTGAATTACCTACCACGTTTCGAGTCATATTTTCTTTCGATTTAGCGTAGGTATCATTTATTTGTAAACTGTTTTATTCACAAAAAGATACCAAGTGGGGAAACAGGTAGGTTCCAATTATGGAACCCATCAGTTGGGTTACCCTATTGATTTTTTTCCCTTTTGAGGTGTGCAGCTACCTGCTTCTATCCTGGTGGGATAACTTGTTTTTTTTCTCAATATAAAGACAAATTTAGACTTTTATGAATGTGAGAAAATAGATTTGGTCTGTTCAAGTTGTTTTTGTTCGGTATTTTATATACTACATAGGTAGGTACGTTCGAAAAAAACAGAAATTAAAGTTAAGTAAATAAACTGTTATGCGTAAAATCCTCTGTAAATCCTATTTTACATATCACTGCTGTAAATGGATAGATGAAAGGTATTTCCAACGGTACAGAATTTTAACGGTTAGTTAAAAGTACCCTACCTAACATACAAAGAAAATACATAGGTTACAAATTCCAAATCGTAGATTTATACGGAAATAAATACGAATTAAAAATTGCCAAACTCTTGTTCCAGAAATATAACAATTGCAAATTAGACGGCGATAGGCGATTTCTTTTTTCAGTTGAGTATTACCAGCTGTTGAAAATATCTTTTACGAGTCAAAGATTCATTTTCAATTCACGTGGTAAAAGTAAACATCGATTTACTATTATAAAATTTGTGACGAGATCTACCAAATATCAATACTGCGTTGCGTCACTACATGCAATCAATTTGTTCATAAACGGTAAAGTCCCGCAAAATCAATAAGGTTTAATCAAATAGCTACTGGTTAAGGAATGATTCAGAGAACTGAATATCACCAAATTTCAGCTGTATAAACAAGTATCTAGGCTTATTGTATTTACGTCATCAGAAATTGTCTATAGACAATTATAGACATACACACAATAGTATATAATACATTATTATAACTTGCGTATTTCCCAACAGTTAGTTTTATGAAACGGCAACAATCTGTGACAATTACAATGAATAGTGAAGCGAGATATGAGGAAATAGCATATGTAAATGAAATTTAACAAATCGTAGTCAAGTCCGATAATAATCGTGAAATACTAAAGTGAATTGTTTCTTTATAACAGGTTTAAGAAGTTATGGAAATGCAAGCGGAAGAAACCCCATTAGCGCTCCAGCGTCTATGGAATTTAACTCGAGCCCGTCTCGCCGGGACCTCTACAGCTCTTGATGAGGAACCAGCGCTAGTTGAAACCTTACCTTCCGCTCAGGTAAAGTACACCAAAAATAGAATAATCTAAAATCTGAAAGCTACTCCCTCTAAACATTGAGAAATTGTATAAACAACATACCTACCTATAAACCTCGCACGCGATATGCACGTGTTCTTATAAATGATTATGTAAATACATCGCAAAAAACGTTATGATGCGCCTCTCTTAGGTCATGAAAGCAGTTCGTTGATGTAAATTTTATTTGATTTGCTTTTAGAGAAATGAGAGCATCATCGGATTATTACTTATATTATGTATATTTTTTATTGCGATTTATTCAAGGTCTCATGTTGCTTGGCATGCCACTTGGCAGTGTATATCTGACCTCCTTTTCTTATCCATGGCATACATTTTTACCAGAGTTACGAGAATGAAGATAACTTAACGTATTTCTTTCAATATTCCTTTATAATAAATGATAGCTACCTTGATTAAAAAGTAGGTTTATACTTAAAATCTGTTTTTTTTTCTAAAGGTACCAGAGGGAAACCCAAAATCTTTCATATCTATACCAAGTGATTATGAGAGCGATGGTGAAGAGGCTTTTCCGGAGTTGGAAATACCTGTAAGTATATTTAGTAAACATATCTTTGTATGTTTCAAGGGTTGGGTTAGGTTAATCATTGGGTAAATCAACCTTAGTATAATTGTTTCACTTTCAATGCATTTGTTTTCTTATGTGTTATCCGTTCTGGAACAAACCCTCGACTTGCTTACTGCAAAGAAATGTGTCACACTTACGTTACACTTATCAGTATACATACAAACGTCATGTAGTCCCCCCCTCGTCTAGACTACCTACAAACAATAAGTAATTTCAATTGATAAGGACGATATAGTAATTTGCTACGTAGGTATTTTCTGAAGATAATCGAATGCTCAAACTTGATAGTCTTCATCTAATTGTGCACGCTTCACTTCCCTCATTCAAGAGATTTAAGGTCAATAGTTACATGGCTTCTAAACGATAACCTTCATAGAAAAATTGCAACGAGTTTAATAAACGTGATCCTAATACAACTGTTGTTCCGCTATTTAAAATAGCGTAGGCAGAACGGTATTCGTTGCAAATATTTTGTTGAGCTACAGAAATAGTTCGGTTGGAATGTAAAAATAGCTTTCAATCAATCTTCAAGACGGACTTTGCTCCGGTTTCAGCGTCGCGAATAACAAACCAATTTGTACTGATTGCTGTTATTTGTGACCAGAGTACTTACCTCTCAGTGTCAATACGCAGTGGACAGTTTGTATTGTTGTTTCTTCATCAAGTGTAATATACTCCCTTTTACAGTCATTGTCAGCAGAAAAAATGTTAGCTAGGAACATTCCTTGAACATCTTAACCTCTTGGAATAGTATCAATATCATATTAGGTTATACCTTAAGCATCTTATCAAGATTATTTCGTAACGACATACGTTGTACTTAAACTAATTTTAGTAGAATTTATATTTGGAGAACATAACAAGTGTGACGTGATTGTAAAGCATCACATATTTTTCTGGCACCAAAACGTGACAGCAGCACATGCGTTGGTATGATTGCCAACTGGGTACATTGTTACCTATATTCTTTATCAAGTCTAGCTTCCTTTATTCTTTCTTGTAACAGCTCGGCGTCTGGTCTGTACCGGGCTGGGCGTCAGGTCATCGTACCTCTTAATTTTATTTGAGAAATATACAATATCTTAATAGGAGTTCTAAATTCTAATGATGGAATTGAAAGTAACCTTCGAAGATAGCGATAGTGACAGCTTATTCGGATTATTCGACGATGATGTGGTGCGTAGTGGCTAAAAGTATGTATGTGGAGCGGCTATCAGACAATATAATGTGAAACAATTACAGGAACAAACTGAGGTACCAAACAAGGGCTATTGGAGTGAAAGTTCGTATGAAAAAGTGGTGTTGCTGGACGCCAGCAAGCTCGGCGATGTTCCTGCGGTGTACCGCGTGCCGCACCCGGCGCCGCACCAAATGCCAGTAATCGGGGTGTACATCGACCCCCGAGTCAGAACCGGCTTCAGATACAAAGTCAGACCGATGCAGGTGAGACGAGTAACTTACTACATTTGTTCAACACTCACCATTATTATCGTTTCACGTCGCAAGGCCGTGGGGAATCGTCTTATTTATTGTTTCACTAAAGAAGTGTTGATGATTGCACTGTCGCAAACCACTGATTAGGCAATCTTCCACATTTCAATAAAATTTAATTGCATAACTAACCTACTTATGAAAGTAGAAGAAAACTTTAAATGCTGACTATTCTCCACAAAATTATGTTGAATGTTGCTTAGCCATCGATGAAACATTAATGTAAATCGAATTCAAATCGCTTTTGTATCATTTATGTGATGCCTCCCAACATTGGAAAAAAAGAAAAACTCTGAAGATCCATATTAGTTTCGGGCAAAATTTTTGAAACTGAACTGCGAAAGAAACGACTGCACCTAGTAAAGGAACTATCAAAATAAACACGCTGATTTGGAAAATGAAAACGGTGATCTTTAAACATAAATTCGTGCTCAGAAGGCGAAGCCATACATCGCGAAGCTAATGCAAATTTATTTGTTTGTTTCAATCGGCACGAGCTTATTGGATGCATAAAATGATCGATTGTGGTTAACATTCAGAACATTTCTGCAAGGTTTATCCTTTTCAGAATCGAGAGGATGGTGAGTTCATTCGTCTCTTACAGAATTGTTCATGACTTGACGAAGATCCTTCAGATACAGTTCTTTGCATTTAGAGTTATTTGCTTTTAAGCTTTTAATTTGAGGCAACTAAAATATCATAAAAGTTTCTTCGTAAAGTTTCATACTTCATGACCACAGCCGATCATAGAATATTTTGAAACTTGCAGCTACACTGAATATATTTAAAGTATCGTAACAAGCACGATGAGTAAGATTGTCATAATGAAATAATTTATTCAGATTTTAGACCAAATATCAGATGTAATACCTACTTGGAAGCATTTAGGTAAATGGTACCTACACTAAATTAACAAATTGTATTCTGAGAAAAAAAAATGTATACCTTTGTAATGGCAACCTGACAATACAAATGTTTAAAGTAACCGATTTTATTTCAATATTGATTTTTAATCAAAATACCATATTGTTCTCTCATCTTCCAAATTGAGGCGTGGATGGAGTGTTTGCTAGTCGGTTTCAGTAGTTCAGAATTCTTTGGTCAGATTTGAGTAGCCGGGTTAGTTCAATTAGATACGGTGTCCGTTGCTGACATTTCCAGAATGAAAATATCATCAACGATCAACACTGTTAAGTTGCGCGTCCCTCGCCACTGGTTGTGTGCACTTGCGTTGTAGGCGATGGTATGTGGATCGTCCAGTTTTTCAGACCTTCGCCCAGAGCGGCGTACAAACTTGAAGAAAGCTCGCTGTGACTCGACAGTTCGAAAGTGACATACTGGCTGCCGGCATGTTATGTCCACAATAGGTAAACCATAAGTATCATTCATACAGGCATTATGCCATGTTTAATCACATCAATGTATTCTTTTCAAAGATTTACTTCCTCAGTGATTCTGATATGGTTATTTTTTCATTTCATCGTAAACAATATTGGTTTCATGGGATTTCATAATATTTTTATATTTGGTGCATATCTATCATCTAGAATTCATTTTATGAATATTTCTCATTGACAATTACTACTGATGCTGATATTGAAAAAGTAATCATTACTTATCACAATGCACTTTTTAAAAGTCTTGTATGTAAATTGAAAGTAAATAAGTATTATTCTTGATTGTACTATTTTAAAGATATAAAAAAGTATAATATAAAGATTGAAATTCCTTATTTAATCAAAAAGCTAAAAGTATTTAAGATTATTAGTTGATTTGCGGAACGAAGTCTATATCCAATATATTTTTCAGGCTTTGGATGCAGCACCGCTATCAGTAAAGCCAAGATACTTGTTTGGAGGAAAAGCCCTTACGCTGCAGTCGATTGGGCGAGGCTTCGCTCGTCGTGTCACGTTTGAACCTCATGACTCTACCCTGAATGAAAATAACAACTACTTCTGGACTGACTCCAGGCCTGAAGGATTCGTATTTGAGATCGAGGCTGTGTCTATCGGCGATAAGTTTACTATTTACGACGCCAACCATGAACCTCAAGGCATTTTGGAAGTAGTGCAGCAGCAGGTAAATATAATTTTTCATCGCCATATTTATCAATATTGTATGCATATATGTTATTTAACAATTTAATTTATTTATAGAAGAATCAAATTGAACTGGACCAAAAGATATATGAAGATGGATCTATTGAGAAGAAAATTAAGATCAATACCCTGTGTAAAGTTGAGTGGTATGAAAATGATGGCGCTATTAAGTTGGTGCCCGTCACAGGCGTAGCTATCTTGAAGAAAGGTAGAGGAAAAGCTATCGTGTCCCGGGTCATCAATGCTGCCATTGGAATTAAACAACTCAAGAAAGGCTACGAACTCAAATCGGGTATTGAATCATCATCCAGAAGAGTCACCGTTAATGGTGGAGACAATAAAGACATTCCTTGTCAATATTGTATAGTTGGACTTGAAAAATACGAATTACCTGCTATTGGTAAGTTTAGCTTCTCGTGAGTTGTACAGTCAGACAATTGTGTTAGATTAATAACATCAATTATTTTATAGGAACTTTCGTCGATCCCCGTATTATTCCTGGATTCCAATACCGCGTGCGTCCTGCCGGCTGCCGGCGACACCTCTTCGAGGGCCGAAGCTTGCTGCTTCAGTCCGTGGGTATGGGGTACGGAAAACGCATCTCATTCAAGCCTGACACTCTGAATGCTCCAGAGAACTACTTCTGGTCTGACTCCCACCCCGAGGGCATCGGCATGGAGGTGCGCGCTATCCACCCGGGGATGAAATTCTCTATAACAGGAAACGGAGTAAGTAAACAAATGGTATCTAACATATCACGCCGAACGTTTCTAATTCTAATTTAAAGCATCTTGGCCGTAAGCCATGTTGAATACATGAGTTATAAGACGCGTAGTTTGAGATTTGTTTATTTGTAATTATTTATGTAAATGTCAAAGTTCATACACTCTAGTTTTGGCAGAAGGACAATTTCTAATTGCATAGTATATTGGCATATCGCCAAGGATGTGCCAACCTTGGCAGCTAATTTATATAATGTTTCTATTTATAACTAAATTTTGCCGTTTTCTTCGTAGGGTCTTCTGGGTGAGGCGAGCGTGTTCCGTGCTGATTTGCCTCAAATTGAAGAGAAAACCGTATACGTGGATGTACCAGGAAAGCGAGGAAAGGCAGTGGAGAAGTACATACATGTGGATGTCACTTGCCACGTCAAATTGGCTACGACAGGAGGCGGCTCTGTGGACTCTGAAGTACACCTCATGAAAGTGTCTGGAGTAGCCCTCGTTCGCAAGGAACCGGGCCAAGCTATCGCCAAATTGGTGAAGGTCTTCAACGTCGGTTTGGACTCGCAGTTGAACCTGCTATTCGCACACTCGCAGACCGAGCTCACATTTCATCCCCTGCCCTAAATGTAATTGGAGGCATGAATGGTATTGCGATGCCTGTGAGGGTGTTTTCCCCACATTTCAGTATGGTAATACCAACAAAACTACCTGGCGCGACAGAGGTTCCGTCAAATGCTAATCGATTGGTCTCGAGTTTGCAACTGACAGAAGGTCTAATTTATATCTACAATCTGTCACGGCAACTCGATCTTAGACTTGTTTTAGGCAATGCTTTTGAGCTGCGTAACATTATAAGCTCAATTTTTTAAGATCATCATGAAAAGCTGCTATTAATGATTACTAAAAGACACTAGTAGATATCTAACTGAAGTCTTCAGTACATCAGAATATCGAACTGTATTAGGAAATAATAAGATTCGATCAGTATTTTAATTAATTTTAATATAAGTTGTTAATTTGGACGCTATAAATTGATGACATTATTTCAATATTTTATTTTGACTATACTATATTGTAATCGGAGAGAGTAGTACGAAAGACTAGTGAAAAAAAAGTAAAGATTAAGCTATTGAAGATCCATTATTTTCAGTTAAGCACATCAATGTTCTTAATATTATTCCTGTTTTTCTCGAATATTGTATACATTTCTGTTAAATAAATTTACTTAAATGATTCAAATTGTGTTTTTCTTCCATTTCCTTTACTTTGAGTTATTTACCAGTAAACATATTTCTGATAATTATCGTCGTTATTTTTTATGGGTTAGCTTGATGTTGCAATTTTTTTTTTTTTAATCCTCTCTATTACCTACCACTGTTCCATATCCTCACCATACGTACTCTGGGTACCCCAATTCATAGCTGCAGTCATGTTTTAAGCGCAACGTTGCTTTAAAATATGTTCTCTGTTCACTATATGATTTAACATCATAAGCTTACATGTAATAGTCTCTTCTGAAATCGAGTCTACTTTGTGAGGAATGAGGAGAAGAAGTATTCTTCTCCTCATTCCTCACAGTCTACTACCTACTGAAATTCAGCCGCAGAGAGAATGCGTTTCTGACACTTAATTAATTAGTTAATATTGGGCTATTCTTGGAAACGGGTAACCCTATTGCGATAGAACTTTCACAGGAAGGTTTAGTATTTTCTTAGGCATGGCTTATTAAAAGTCTCATCACAATCATATGAGATGACCACGATTTTGCCAAAATTAACAGGTGCCAGAAAGAAACGCATACTATCGGCGGTCGCACTGAAGGTAATTCATAAAAGTATTATTCGAGTCTCATGCATCCTGCCTACTTTCTATAGGTACTGATGTAGGTACTTCACCGCACCTTACCATTGCTGTTCAAGGGAGGAGTCTAGGAAGTGAAATTTCTTATAGACTATAGTGATACTAGAGATTCGTGAGAGCTACATAAAAACACCACACCATGTACGTACACGTACATGTACATGTATATCACACCATCTCGTATTGCGCACCATCTTACGGGTATTTCAGTAATTGCTATTTGACATGAAAATCGTAAGGCCTTATAAGAAAAATACTGCACAATCGTACATTTAGATGGCAGCACATAATATACAAACTAAATAATCACAAGATGGCGCTTGTCAGTGAGCGAAATCTGGCTCGAAGGACCATAATAGTGAACATAGTAGGATAGATGGCGCTTTAGTACCAGCCACTTCATAAGTTTTATGAGTTCAGTCGCCTCGGATGCGTGCGGCACGGGCTCTCGGCCGTGTGTTCGACAAGTTAGGTACGACTGCGTAGATACGAGCGAAGTTTTACAGCGGGAATACTCAGCCGGCGAACGGCATCCGTGCTGGGGGTCCCGTCGCCGTAAACGGCTCCAACTGTTCTACGAAAATCGCGATGTGCCAAATTATAACTGGGAAACAGTGAATTGGTGTGATAACACGATATTTTTTCTCTACAAGTTAACGAACAGTGTACACGATGGCTCATAAAGTCAGGTGTGGAAGTGTTTTATTGGTGTGCATTTTATATAGCGCCACAAGTTTTAACCTGGAACCGAGGATTCCTGTGATAAAGTTCGGAGAGCCCGGCTCATATTTCGGATTTTCCGTCGCTGAACACCTGACCATCTACGAGAATGGTACTAAAATAAGTTGGTGAGTATTATCTGCTTTATATTAATGAAACTAATATTATAGTAATGAGTCGCATGATGTCATGTGTGAAGGTCGCCGACTTCCATATGTTGTGTTTTTGTATCGCACTGCTGATCTCGGTTCTTTGAATTCAACAACAGAATATTATTGTGTCAGTGATATCAAAATTATCAGAAGTGAGCTGTCTTTATCAGGAGTTTATGAAACCATTGTAATTGCGATACCTATCAGCACAGCCCCGCTAGATTGTATAAAATTAAGTTGTAAACAATCTACAGCATGAGTAACTTTAACCATATTTGAGTTTAACGATTGTTTAAATTTTTAACTACTTTTCTTATAACCATTATGCATTTGATGAATAATTTTGAGTACTCAAAACAGTACCCATTTTCAGAAAAAAAAAAAATACTACTTGATTTAATGAAAAGGTGTCCAAATATAACAATGAGCACCTCTACTCTCTACTTTACCTGTCGAACTGGATGTACCTACTACATGAAGGGTGCTATGGAAATATACCTGCGAAGGCTGCTTTTGCGGCCGGGAGACAAATACCTTATTACCGAAGGGCGGCCACCGCGCTTCCATTATTTTGTTTTCTTGCATTCCTATGCATGTTCTAATTACCTGTGATCGTTTTTAATTAAACAACAAAGATTCACGTTTGTAAGATATTCAAAATCATAACTTTACGTAGTGATTTCCAGTTGTCCACTAATGTAGAGATGTCATCTAAACTTACTCAGAAACGTAGGGACATATTATAGAGGAGGATAGACCTAAAATAAACATCCGCTGTACAAATTAATCTTTTAGATAAATTGGCTAATGTTTAACGACATAGACACAACCTATAGACTCACAATAGCAAATCATGATGAGGCCAAAACTAAAATAATCTGAAAATTGCCCTCAGTTTGATGTATGATGGATGTAGTAATACCTATACCAGAAGTATAAACAATGATGTATGGATAAGTAAAATGAATCCGGTGTCGGCGCCAGTGGTGACCCAGTCAGGGTGCGGCCCGGAGCAATGCACTGGAGCTGGCAAACCTTGCTCTCCACTCAGCACTCTATCTAGTTGAGATGTCAACAGGAAGACATTATAGTGTCGAGTGCTGACATAATTCTAATTAAGAGTTATCAATTGCTGGATGGTTTCACGATTCCATAAATTTATATCAACTTGCGATTTAGATGGATTAATAATTGCTCTTGGGTTGTTAAATTGGGTTGTTAATTGGGTGTATAAGGCACATAAAAATATTAATTTCAGTGCTTGTGACGTTAGTATGTACAGTTAAAGATCCTCAGATACCTTTCCTTGATTAAATTAAATATGGCTTTAGTCAATAACTCATTATTTCTCAACTTAAGGCACCTTCCTGACTTGTCGGTAGGAAATCAGCGCGGCATTGGTTTGCTCCATTTTGTTCCAAGATTTTGCGCGACACGTGGGACTTTCTTTTACCGAGCGGTCACATAAACCTGACGAAACATACAGAAAAAATATCGCCTCTCGGTCCATGGGTACTGACCAAGCATGCTGCAAATATAGGTACCATTAATCTATCAGTTATCTTTCTAACAGAGCATACCGATTAAGACAGTCAGTAAAGGCCCTAACGATTAGACAAGATAATAAGCGACACAATAACTGCAATTCTTCGCCATTTCTTCTTGCAATTGTAATCTTATAGTAGGTATTTTTCATTGAGTTGAGAGATGCCAAGTTAAGATGACTCACATCTAGTTATGTTTCTAGTTCAGTTTTCAGATGAGAATTTCAGATGTATGTTACATAGAGCTGGAATGATTCCAACGTCCCCCCGCGGGTGGCACTGTTATCCTCGACCCACTCCCACTTTATATTTATATCCTAGTCCGTCATGACAATTTGTGTTCCTACTTATTTATATCGTATTCCTATTTGATAAGGTTCAAATTGTTTTAAAAGTACATTGGTAAACTCGTTTAAGTGTTTTCATGAAATTATTTTTTGTCTTGAAGGTAACTTATACACGCTGTTCAATATTCATATTTATTTAGTGTATATATATAAGCTATACACATTTATTCATAGACTAGTCTAGACGTAATCAAGTATATAGGCATGCTTTACGACAACGGACGAAACTGAGACGACCTGATTTGTATTCTCTATTTTCAATCAACTGCGTCGCTCCAGAAACCTTTAAAACAATGCAAGTTCTTGGCGTCCTTTCATAAAACACTTGATGAATGAGTTCAGTTCTCGAGACTTTGATATCATGTAAGTAGTCTCTATATATTTATTGTGCCGATAAACTTGCAGAACTTGCTTTGATTAACATTGTGGACACTTGTTTGTCTTTAAATATCCAGAATGCATTATTTACTAGGTCGTTTTTCTGCCTGTCAGTCACATAGTATCACAATAGATCATAAAATGTAAATATTATTCGTAGTTAACTACTTATTGGAAATACAAAGGCGCAGAATTATCGATAAGAAGTTGATTGCTTAGATAACCATGAAGTAGGAGCCACTGGTAGCTTTGCCGCTAAGGTTATAAGTAATTGTAATCATAATACAACAGGTTGCTACAACATCAATATACAATTATCAACGCAGGTATTCGCAGTAAATTCATTGTAAACTCAGTGTTTACGTACATTGCATACTTTGTGAATATAAATTAACTGTATACAAGAAGGTAACTGCGAGCTTCAGCCGGTTGCAACGATACGGTTTTTAGGGTTCCGTAGCCAAATGGCAAAAAACGGAACCCTTATAGATTCGTCATGTCTGTCTGTCTGTCTGTCCGTATGTCACAGCCATTTATTTCCGAAACTATAAGAGCTATAATGTTGAAACTTGGTAAGTAGATGTATTCTGTGAACCGCATTAAGATTTTCACACAAAAATAGAAAAAAAACAAAAAAATTTGGGGGTTCCCCATACTTGGAACTGAAACTCAAAAATTTTTTTTTCATCAAACCCTTAAGTGTGGGGTGTCTATGGATAGGTCTTCAAAAATGATATTGAGGTTTCTAATATCATTTTTTTCTAAACTGAATAGTTTGCGCGAGAGACACTTCCAAAGTGGTAAAATGTGTGTCCCCCCCCCTGTAACTTCTAAAATAAGAGAATGATAAATCTATAAAAAATATATGATGTACATTACGGTGCAAACTACCAACGAAAATTGGTTTGAACGAGATCTAGTAAGTAGTTTTTTTTTAATACGTCATATATTGAAATTAATATCAAATACTCAGGTCTGTACTACTATTTACTTATATACCTACAGATTTGTACGGAACCCTCGGTGTGCGAGTCTGACTCGCACTTGGCCGGTTTTTTTATTTATTTAGTTTACTCACGAAATCGACAGTCCGTTACGCAAATGATGCTAATAAAACGATGCGATTTTATTTTAGACAAGCGTTAGCTAGCGATGTAGGTACCGTTTGATATAGGTATGTACTCACAACTCTTTCTTTATGGATATGGGAACTTCTACACATATACGCACAAAAAAAATATTTATTCGATTCAATGATAATTTCCCAATTTTATCACATTATAAAAACTTGAGGAAAAGTCATTCCAAACATGATCAATACAAAAATAAAGGTTCTTCCTTTTCTTTTCTTTTCTGTCTTTCTTTTCTTTACAAAATCGTCGATGGACCTATCCAAGATCTGAGTAATAATTGTTCGAGGTGTATGTAAATTTATTCTTCGAATTCATCTTTTATTAGATAATGTGTTGTTTAGAATAGTCCCCAGAAGTATAGACGTCTATTTTGTGCATCTAGTATTGAAACGTAAATTGTAAGTATATCACACACTGGCTCTAAGTTCCGAAGTGTTTCGGAACCCGCTCGCACGTGGGTGTAACACGTAACTTTAGGAGTTTGCCTACAAAATACAAATAAAGACATTTTCTCACCATTTGACCCGATTTTGTAACATATATGAATAATTTTTTTACCGTTTTAGAAGTTACACATAAAATACACATAATTTTATTATGTTTAGTTGAAAAATAGCGTTCCGCCGAGTCCAAATAGAGCGTTCGGCGTGTAATAAAAATATTTAAAGTCAGTTTGACACTCCATTTTATGACCGTTATTATTTAGAAACTAAATAAGAATACACTGAACTATGTAGATAGTGTTTTGGAAAAACCACGGAGCGTTTCAATAATCCTATTTCTGGTTAAGTAGGGTTGTCCCCCATGAGCGATTCTCTCCAATTAAAATGTTCACACGTCATACCCAGCGGGACGCATAATAACTTACTGTCGTCCACATGAGAACATTCCCGTATTAGGGACATTAGTACCCATTTTCAATATGGGAATGTATTCAATAGTGATACAATTTATCAAGGGTTTCTATAGTTGTAATCTTATCCAAGAGGTAGAGCACATTATTCTGTTTGATTTCCTTAAATATTTCTACTCATCGACGCGACGGCTCTTTCTTGAGCTTACATCAAGATCAAGAATGATCCCTTGATGTTGTTGATGTATCGCTGATTTAAGCTTTCTTTGTACAATGTTGTCGAAGTAACGACTCTCTGACACCTTCATAATGGCTCCCGTATTTCTCTCGTGACATGTGAAACTGCTCCAATTACTGAACAGCTCGGTGGCTTCATTCGCATAACTTGTTTATTTATTGCTGTTATTTATAATACTGTAAATAAATAGTCCTGACAGGACGACATAGGGCTATCTTGAAAATATAACAAATTAAAACTGATGGTATGTTTGTTTAACTACGATAAGACTTTTTTCAAATAAGTTAGGTAGTGAAACTGATGCATTAAAGTATTTAGACCTCTAATGCAAAAAAAACGTATAATCCTTAGGCTAATATGAAATTACACAATCGATGGGTTTCTCAATCGTACACAGTTAATTATAATCTAAAAAGCAATTACGCCAGTCTCAAATATTGGCATATAATTATTGGATTCAAAATCTAGACTTATCAGTTTGACGTATCACATAAATAATGGTTACATGAATTACACCTCGACGGTTCGTATTGGCCAAACACTATTTCTATACAATATTGGCAAGCGTTTCGTTTTTGCGAATAGACTGACTATCTATGCGCAAATCGGCCGAAGGTATTGTTTAGACCCATAAATGATGGAAGATAACATTGAGATTTCATTTGAGATTAAGTGGTTATATTCTTCTATTCATTCTCAAGAGAATGTCATGCTGTAAAACCTGCAGATTAATGATACATTTATTGTATACGAAATATGAAAATTATTCAAGTAGAACGTGCGAAAATAGTCCAAACGTAGCATTTACTCGTTGTACAATTCAGTGTTTAGTTTATATAACTATAAATTGCGCAAAATATCACCAAATTATACTATCCTAATCCTAAGCGAATTTTAACCCGAGAATAATATCAAAAAACCGGTAAGTGATCAAATACTGATACACCACGTTGTAATTAAGACGAAATTTTGACAGTTTGATTGTATGGAATATATGGACTTCTCAAATACATAAACATACCTCCGAAATCTTAAGTAACTGCTTGTTCTCTAGTTAATTATAAAAAAAAACGACAATTAAAATGTAGGTACAAGGAATGTTGTACCTACATTTTAATGATGAACCTAAACCATATTCATATCCAGTTTTGTGACCGATAAACATATAGCAAATTTCTGTTGAGCAATGGATGAATATGCGAATCGATGGTACGTAACTTATAGGATGCAATCCAATGTTGTTCAAGAGCATCGAGGTGCAAGTACCAGGTAGGTACACGTCCGCCCACTGCTGCCGCGTAGGCGCCGGCCGCACCGCTTGCTGGGCCAACCACTTCTCAACCAGTCTCCACAATGAAGGTAGCTATATCAACCAACTCACCACTAGCTATTTATTCAAATTAACAACGGACAGTAGTCACAAGTGGAGCAATAATCAGTATAATCACAGTTTAAAATGTCGCAAGCAACGGTTAATTAAGACTCTATATGGTTATTAACTGACGTTAATAAACGCTTTTGACGTTTCATGGGAATGCTGGTTTAACTTTATTTATTTTTAAGGTCCAGTAATTGCATTATGTAAATTTACCCGAATTTCCTTTTAGGTTGTGATTGATGTGAAGTGAATTACGAATTAAATAATATTACTCAGCAGTGACATTCACTTGTCGACAAAAGTCACTATTTATTTTCTCTCTTGTACACCTACTGAAAACCATTCAAAATTCAAAATCATTTATTCAAATAGACCTTCGCAGGCACTTATTTAAAGTCTGACTCTAATACTCTAATACCGGTTCGGAAGGTTGCATTTAAAATTATAAAGGAAAACAATTTTTTCCGGGCCAGCCTAATAAAAATAATAACTATTTTCGGAATATTTTTACGGTTGGCTTGATACTTTTTATAAAAAATTCAATGATACGAAGAATTACTAGATTGAAAGTGTCCTTTATCGAAGTATGAACGATAATTTTTCAGGAAATATTGAAAGTACATATTGTAACCATTTTCCATTTCTTAGTACTGCTTATTATTAAACACGCGACCAAACACCGCCAAAGTCTTTCACATGTGATTGACTTCAATTGAAATGCAGAATGCGACTCAATCACACGAGCTCCGACTGTATTGAATTATCACTATAACACTAAAGCATAAAGTGTTGCTTTGTCTTCAATATACGGCATCTTTATAATATATAGATTTTTAAATACCTTTATAACCAAGTCAAAATAGGTACTAAACGGATATATAAACGATAGTTCCGCTTTCGAAGCTTTGGAAAAGTAGCCTTATCTGTGTTACTGTGGTCTGTGACCCAAGTTTCTCACTTATTAAACGTTTAATTACAAACATTAGCCGTTAACAAGTGCAATAACTAGAAAATTAATGGCTTAGTAGATAAGTTAATGCAATTTGTGATATCCATAGATGCGTATTAAAAGCATGTTGTTAATAGAAATTAAGTTTATGCTTTCATATATCCTATTATACATTACCTACACCTAAATGCGAAAGTTTGTGTGTGTATGTATGTTTGTGACCGCACAGCTGCACAACGGTTGAACAGATTTACATTAAATTTGTTATAGGTATACTTTAGGTCCTGGAAACGCAAAAATCGTGTGTGAAACCGCGGGGACAGCTTGTAGCAAATATTACGGTGGGTTGAGGGATTAGATAGCTAATATGGAATTGAGCGAGGAGTCACGTATTGGGGTGACACAAAATGTTGTGTTTGGTGGATTCGTGCAACAATTCGTCGATAGTGTTATCTTTGTAACCCAATTCGCGCAACATCTGCCCATACTCTAAATATATACGCTATGAAATTGTACTATCTCTGTTATTTAAAGTCTTATCTAATACATTATTATATACAGAACGGATTTGTTTTAGATCTCGGGATCGAAAGTATGTTTATAAGTATCCTATTTTAATATCTTATTCCAGGGTATGATCTATGGATGTGCCAAATTAAATCGCAATCCCTTGAGATGTAATGGCGTGTTACAAAAATGAACAAATATAAAATCTTTCGCATTCGAATATTAGTAGGATTATTTACACTATTACCATAAGTAAATGTTAATGGATGTTGAACACTTTAGTGTAGTTTTATTGATCGATAATTTTAACCAATTTATATGTACATTTTACATATAACTTTAAGGTATGATTTACATCCCGTAGCCGTAGCCAAAACTTGGAACATAAAACCGAAATACTTGGTTGGTCGCCATCGCGTTCCGAACATCGGTCGCTTCTTTTATTGGTTTATTTTTTGTGGCAGGTCTTTACGCGGCTCCATTTTATTTCGTTTTTGTTCGGCCAGGCTTGTATGGAGTGCAGCCTTCGTTAGCGCGTGCAAGGTCATCGCGGTTTGCTCTCAAGTCTCTCGTTGGAATCGGAGCCTCATTTTTTGTGGTCTGGTGGGCGAAGCACGCAACCAATAAAAATACTAAAAAGTTCCAAACAAAAAATGTTTTATCGCCCATTTCAGGTATTATTACTTTGATGTAATTTATAGTCTCTCAATAATAATACCTTATCTTGATATCTTATGTATACCAGTTTAGAGGAAAATGCCTAGTAAAAATATTTGAATAAACTCCAGGAGTGATAAAATAACACGAAACGTTACGATTAATAACAGGTAAAGTGTTAGATATTCATAGCAAACCAAAACTGATAAAGATTACACACGACACGGGGCGTTTGCATTAATTTGTCTGTTATCATATCGAGATAAATTGCGATAATCCCGATGATATCACGTTGCTCGTGTTTGCTCACGGCTCAAGGTGAATCACCTACCTCAATTTACTTACTTATGCTAAGAATATACTACGTTACTATAATGCTTAGATAGAATACTACTTGTACCCCTAGTACTAAGACCTGCCTAGTACACAATACGTATTTAAAGCTTCTGAATTCTGAAAACCTTATTACAAACACAAACTTAACTATAAAAATTCTTATATCTAAAGTAAGGAGCAAGGAGAAAGTTTTTTTTTTTTTAAATGCCTGTTTTTATTTCCGAGTTCCGTCCGACTGAATATTTTAAAGAAACACTCAATATCACAATTATTTTGTTGATAGTGTGTTCAAACTCGTATCGTGAAATTAATAGCTTCCAAACTTTCTTGAAGAGTAAAAGTGTACAGAAGACATCGTATAATTACCGTGGACCTTTTAATATATGTAGATGGGAAGGTGCATCACAGAAATGTGCGTAAATTACCGGTACGTGTCGCAAAAAGCCGCGTGTCTCAGATAATGGGCGCTCGCTCATCTCCACTTCTTCATATTTGTGCATGACACGTCAACTGCACAGTTCCATTTAAAAAGCGATTTACCGAGCCGAGCTCGACACGACATAATATTTTCTCTTCAAATGAGCTGAGTTCCCAGGCCATTGTCGACAGCTCGCCTTTTAAGGACACCATCGTGTACAGGCGGATCTCAAACCAGATTCCTTAGTATAATCTCTGGATTTTTCGGCGAAACTTCAATGCCGATAACTTTATGCTAAGCCAGTTATAAATATAGGAATCCTTATACACGATTGTTTAAATGAAATTTCCATATGATACGTAAAGTATATACGATATCGTGATGCTTATCTCACGCGTGATTTTATGACTACAAAATATGCAATCTTTCAGCCTTGGCTGTGTAAGAATGATTGAATTGCGTACGTCACAACGTATCATAATAGCTCAAAGAAAATAGAAACTCCCTGTGAAGAGCAGTCGATTCGTAAAGAGCGCACATTCCCTCTAATTGGACGTCTGCGCAGCTTTATCCGTTTATGGTATGGGACCTCCGTCTGTCCAATAACAACCACTTTCGCTAACTCTGTCTGCTTAGGCACTATAAAATGAAGCGGATTTTATAATTAGGTAGATTTATCTGTTAAGATTAAGATTAAGTAACAAAAAAACCTGTGGCTGATATTGTTGGTATAGGAAAATTATGAGGCTCTTGGATAAAAGATTTGTATTATTGTGAAGAATTCTGAGGTCCAGCTTAAAAATGTTACCTACTTATGTATAAACCTACTTGTATTTTTTCCTACGTTACAAATTGTTACAAATTCTTGGTAGATTGTTCCGGCGAGTACCTGCTCCATTGAGTTCCAACCTGCCCCGTCTTATCTCATTTAATTCAAGGTTTACCTATTTGCATTATAACTGCAAGTTATTGACTTTGTTTACGAACAAATATTGATTTATTTTTGTTTATTTGTCACCATCTCAAACTCAAGAAATTTATATCTTCTCTTAAAATTCAAACCTTCAGCATTTTAATTATTTAACTTGAGTAGTATAGGTCAATTTTCTTCAATAAATATCGCTATCCCAGTGGATTGTATGCCCTATCTGTATAGTCTATACCAAAGACCTCCGTTGCGATGCCTGGTATTAACTGGTCGATCCCTATCTTCATCCATGGTGTAAATAATCATAAAGATATATAAATATATTTAATAAATACAGATAAGCATAAAAGGCCTAATCGTATTAGAGGATTCTGGTTCACGGCCCACAAAAGGCAGTACATATCGCATCAACTCGTTTTACACCTAGTTAGGCGCGCTTCTCCTACCGACGGCTTGGCCATTGTGTTTGCCCCCCTTGTTATGGAAAATACTTGCCCTCGGGCTTCGGATTGCCTCTCATGTGTTCAATTGCGAGCCACCACAAGAGTGTTGTTAGTGTTTTGAATAGGATTATTATTGTTGCTTATTATGAATTCTACTTTGCTTGAGACTTTAGGTACAAGTTTGGCTAGACTGTTTTCCTTTTGGCGTTTTTGTTAAAGCAATATTAAGCCTTCCTTAATCATAAGTATACATTCATGACGCTTAATTTGGTAAAAATAGGCACGAGAACATACTCAGTCCCAAGATATTATTAGGTATTCTCTCCTTCCTTATTTGGAAAACAGTTCACCTAACTTTACATTTTGAGAGTATTAAAATACTCCTAATCTGTAGACAAAGCGTTTACTTACGCCTATTTGTATTATTCTACCAAATATTTTATTGCAGTCCAAAAGTGAAATAACTTTAATTGTCCGAAGAAAATGGAGAGCTTTTTTTAAACTTATTTGTGTAAGTTACTAAACATAACAATGCAGGTACGTGACTTGTACTGAACGCTTGTAATCAACAAACACCTCGATTCTACGACTGCATACAAAAGAGGCAGGTAGACCCTTCACAGATTGATACCGTTCTGGGTACTGATTTTGGTTGAACGAAAATCGTATTAAATGAAAGAACACAAAAAATGCCTTGCTGAGTTACTTGCTAGAATTGTATTCGGAACCGGTGGTAGAGCCAACTTAAACTTAATAAATTACTTTTTGATTTTTAGCCGACTTCAAAAAAAGGAGGAGGTTCTCAATTCGGTTGTATTTTTTTAAATATTTGTTACCTCATATATCCGTCATTTATTAACCGATATGGAAAATTCTTTTTTTATTTACACTTCCTGTTTGGTCCCAATGTCAGGATTTGATTACTTCTTAGTGTACTTTGAAGTCGGTTTAAGTTTTTTGTAAAACAGTTCAATTATGATCAATATAGTATCAGAGTATATAAATACTACGTACCTATAGAGTCTAATTGCATTTTGGTGACGAATGAATGAATACTCATAGCTTAGTAGTATAATATTTATAGATCGTAATGTTGCCTTTGCTGGAAAGATACAGCGTAATTCAAATAAGTTACTGTTATAAGAAGTCACATAATTTAATTATATTGAATTAAATATTCTAACTAAGCAATAGTCGTATAAAAACCGTAAACTTGTCTACATAAACACCAATCAAGGATCATTACATCATGTATTTATCTCCACAACAATCACGTATGGTTCAACGCGATACAATAGGTCAAGCCTATATATAATAGATGACTCACTTCAATGTTACCCATGATAAGGGTCACCGTAGACAGATGAGTTCGCGTCCAATTACCCATAACGACCTGTCGTAAGTGATGCGGTCAAACCGACATGCCTTTGCCTCTCGAAGCCTAGCTTTAATAAGCTCTACTTCCTTCGCGGGTGGAGCTTATTTTATAGAGACATTTACGGCGTTTGTCATTTCGTTCTCATAGCTGACTATGGGCTTGCTATAAGCTTTAATTTTTAATCGTTTATTACTCTATAAATGTCGTACGAAGTAGGAACTAACTTACGACTACGTAAAATATTGTTTCCTCATTCAAAGCAAGCGTTGAAGTTGAAAGGGGTTTGTCAAAACGCGATCTTGCCGCGCTTTGTTTGTACACACCTTTAAAGATAGGTTTCAGGCAGGGATAAGGGTGAAAGAGTTTCCTCAACTACCTTATGGATCCACTTTCAGGAACAGATAATCTTATGGGTTCAAACATGGGGTTGCTACTATAAGTCATCGAAGGGTTGATTGACTTCCTTTGGGTTTCGTGTAAGCCAAAAGTTCCCTTAGAAGTTCATCTTACAGCTGTTTCTGTTCGCCACAATTGTGGTGTCCGTCATAAAAACAAACTCTATGTAATCTCTCCTGTCCGACTATTGAAAAATCTACACCTAAAAATACATCCATACCATTTTTGTATGTTTTTTTTATACGGTGAGGTGGTAATCATCGTACGACCCACCTGATGGTAAGCGGTTACCGTAGCCATATGGACGCTTGCAACACTTGGGGTATCACTCACTATTACCGACCCTTCCCTCTCCCCTATGAGCTCTGGCGACCTTACTCACGCACAGGAACACGCCGTAAAGTTATTTGACTGCAGTATTCTGTAAGGTGGAAATACTTCCCTAGACGAGCTGCTCTTCGAGCGAATAAAGGCTATGCTCTACCTCTCACCTCTACCTCTCTACGTTAGCCACTAATAATATTTATAATAATATCCTGGGATTTTCCTAACACACGGCCAGCAGATCCCAAACTAACAATACATACTATATTTTAATATACTTACTACAATATATGCATCAATTAAGTGAATTCCAGAAATATTTTGATTTAAAGTTGGCGCTGCAGCAACATAACCCTTCTTTATAAGATAAATACGGTAAGAATGTCAAGGCGATTTCATTGAGAAGCAGTGCGTTAATAAAAACATATTTATGAATAAATGATAAATACGCACTACGAGTCCTCGTTTCCTGTACAAACAAGGATAGTGCAACGGGGCGCTGGCGTCATCCCAGCCGTGGGTAAACACTTATCTACATCAAATATCGTAGTGATATCAACTGGCTTATCTGATACCGAAGCACTGATTCAGATATATACGTCTACACATTGCATTTCAAGTATATTATGAGATATGCCAGAATTTTCTTTATAGTACATAGGTATATTTAGTATATAATATGTAAAACTTGTGTTTGCTCGCTCCACGTGGTTCAGTATGGATATAAGCAAGTAACAGAAGGAAAGTAAACCGTTACGAAGGTGGTAGATTGTCTGTCTGAGGTTGGCAAATTGGCAACTAACAAAAAAGAGTAGTAGGACCTATCGGAGTGCCATACTTCAATTACAATTGTCATTATTTCTAAAGAACAGAAGTAGCTGCATTATAATTGTGTATTTGCACATTATACAATGTATGCAAAATGCAATGAAAACACACACACACACTTTATTGGAATGGAATTTATTCCATTATGAATTACCTCAATACCAAAATTTTATTGACATCCGTTCAGCGATAGTGGCTAGTGGCATGATTGAATAACCGAACTTTAACGCAAACAAACACTCGCATTTATAAGATTAGTAGGTACCTACGGTCAGCGTCAAAAGTAGACTTATTGGCAATTTAGTACGCTTTCAAATCAATTGACATTCTCTTGACAGTGTATGAAAACTGTAAATTGCTTTGTGTGACACGGTACTAAAATTATCAGCTACTTCTTACGCTGACTGTTTTAACTGGAATTATTAAATGGATATGTTAATCACTTTAAAAGCAAATTCATATTTTTTTCCTTGTGGTCGTTTGTAAACTAGGGTTACCGATAATACTAGGTATATGTCACGGTTTGAAGAACTGTTCCCGTATCCCAGTCAGTAAGTAGATTGTCCCGGACTTAGAATTATCGATGCCATTTCCCAAAAGTATAAACAGTTAGTTGTTCGTTATCGGAGCCTGAGGGAAAGCGCTCTCACCTTTGGACATAAAAACAAGATAAACCGGTCTTTTTTTAGTGGAGAATCCTCATAGGATATCTGACTGCCTCGAGGGTAGCGGCCAAGTTATGCCGGACTTGTACAGGCTGAAACCCCACGGTGGTCGCCATCTGCGCTGTTGAGAGCCTCTAGTGGTGAACGCATACCTGCTCACACCACCACGCGCGGCGTGGCGCTTAGATTAGCTCGTCCCGGGGGAAGTGTGACACCTCCCCCATGCACCTTCGCTCTGCTATCGCACGATGAGTCGTGACCACACTGTTATGGGTACCTAGCCTAACTTAAATAATACATTTTTACGTATGTAAATCCTATCTCGATGGAATTTATAAATGGCTATAATATCGGAGCAAAAATTCATCATTTGGGTTTTTCAAGTATTAATCATGGACTTATTGAGATAAATAAGAAGATCACGGGAACCAAAATAAAATATGAATAACAGATTGTGAGTAATGTTCATTCAAGAATCCTTTCTTGGAATAATAAAGGATTAATTCACATGGCATAATGAGTCAAGGCTATATATAAGCTGCGAAATAGCTAAGCGGCTGCTGCTACCGGTGCCTAAACGCGTGTATAATCGTACCGGCAACCGCACGTCACCATCCGACTCTTGTCCTGTCTATCCACCGTTAAATACTTGTATACGAAGTAAATAGCACTTGAGTAGCAGCTAAACTGGTTAATAGGTAGCTGCCACATTCTGTATTACCACGCTCGTTTACATTAATGTTAGTATTTGACTTTAATTAAATTCGCCTTCAATTTGAGTAGAGAGGAGAAGAGGGGCGAATATTATGTAACTTCTTGAATTATTGTTAGCCTAGCTCTGATCCTCTCCATTCCGAGAACTCCTTACGAATTCGTGTTCTTTTTCAATAATGGCTTCTACTCATATAACTCCTGCAGATTCAATAACTAGAAATATGTGTATAGTGGCTATTCCCACCGGTTTCATTCGTGTTCCCAGTATAAAAAGTAGCCTATGTCCTTCTCCATATAATAGGCTATCTACTCTACATGCCTCATCGCGATCGGTTCAGCGTTCAGTCATGAAAGCGTTACAAACAGGCTCACATTCGCATTTATGATATTATTTAGGATTTTTTTGAATGAGTATAAGAGAGCTTGTGTCTTATAACCTAGGGAACTGCAGCTTACTTAGTTATGTTAATACAATCCAATGTAATTGACCTATTCAAATACTTTGAACATTATACATTTGATTGAAACTACGGTTCCGCATAATCAGATAAATGCTATCGGTACCTGCTATTCAACGGTCAGAAGATGTGCTGTACACGTATGTAATTACGTTTATCAAGATTGATAGCCGAAGACCATTGGTACAAGTTGTTTTAATAAAAACCTAACGATTTAGAATGTCAGTTCTGTGAAGGAATGGCGGTATTAACTGGTAACACTGTAAGTTGAACGCGTTATGTTTTAATATGCGATGGTAACGGTACACTTTGCGATTCGATGAGATGTGATTGGGAGAATCATCCTTGAACCGGATTGAACGATTGAGAAGATATTTCGCATATAAGTAACATAAAAAAACGTGTTCAGGAAATTGTTATATTAGTCAGCTAGTTGGCCAAAAAAACTCTACATTTTCTTTAATGACAAATAGAGTTGATACTTCAATAGATATTTTGCAAGTAAATGATGTTTATGTTATACAGGTGATTTATTAAAGTCCATCCGTACAATATGAACATTTGCAAGCTCTGCTAAAATGCAGACTAGGGATCTGTCATCAAGTTTTTTCAAATCTATTGAGTGTGTCGATTGCGGGCGCGCGGATCCGTTAGGTAAGTGCGCGCCTGCGCAGAACCGACCAGTTTTTAACTTTTTACCACATTTGTACAATGTTATTCGATTTACGTAACTGTGTTTCTAATGGCTCTATGTTTTTCCTGTGTCGATATCGAGGGCACCCATCTATAACTGATCACATGTTAGTAAACGCGGTGAGATTGCCAGTAAGTAAGGAGTAAGGAGAACCAATGGACAATATTGTATTGTACGTAAACTATAATAGAAAGAAATAAAATAGAAAAGTGTTTACCTAAATTCCTGTTTCCACAAACAACCACGAGAGGAATAGAATGAGAACTTTCCGGTACTTATTGGTATTCTCTGCTAAATAACCAATAATATCACTAGGATAGGGAAATATCCCGGATATTTCTTCACTTCACGCGGAACGCCTCAAGGTTACTTACATACGGTAAGATTACTATGCATTAGCGCGCGTCTCGTTATTTATAATAATGTTTATGCGTACACGCATGACATCATTTTACGAGCCCTAACTTAATGATATGTACAGGAAAGAAAAATAAAATAAAAAATATAATTGAATTCTCGAGCCTTAGCAACAACCGTTGTCCATAATTAAATAGTTTGTGGTCTTTTATAAGGGATAATTAAAACGTTAGAAGATGAAGTCACCAAATGGAATGACAAAATATATGTGTTTTTAGACTTGATAAAAATATCCATCTTGAAATTTTCCAATTAGCAAAGTAGGTAAACGTCTACAAATAGACGAGACGATCTGATCTAAGATTATGCCAATTTTATGTTGTCACTTTATCATAAGTTTTATCAGGAAAAACATGTTAACTGAGGCAATTAAGCATAGCTTATCATTTTAATTGACTGGAAGCTACACTTTATAGTTGGCAGTATGTATCGTTTTGCCTCTTGCAGTTGCTAAAACACTTTTTGTATCTTATACACAAGTTTTATTTAAAAATATATGTTTTTTTTCAGCTTCTTACGTAAATATTTGTATTTGAATGAAAACCCTCAATATTTTTGTAAATTCGTCACATTGTACAGTATCAGTTGAAACTGCGTAAATATGTGGAAGTGGAGCCTACCTACCTCTACCAACAGTATAAAGAGGTATAAACTAGGTAGACTATCAAGTAAAAAAGAGATGAGGTAGGTTTAGGTACATAATAGACCTGAATCAGGTAGCAACTCACAACCGTTATAAATTGTGGCACTGAACTTGTTCCACTCTCATATCTAATTTATTTTTGCAGATTATTAACAAATAGATTCTAGTTTTATATCTCGTTCCATTAGGGTTTCGTTCCCGGGTCCCGGGAATCTGGAATTCCCGGGAAATACGTCGTTCCCGAAGTCGGGTATATTTTTGCGATTTCCCGGGAATTTTATTATGAGATTGAATGCTCTAAAACACTTGCAAATATTGGACAAAATAAATGAAAAACCTTTGAAAAACAAAGATGTTGCATAAATTCTTAAAACAATTGTTTACATCTACCGAAATCGAACGAACTGAACTACAAGCTTAAGAGAAATCGCTGAAATTAACTGTATGAAGTGTGGATTTTCGGAAATAACGTATTTTCTTTTAAAAAATTCAATGCTCCGAAAATATATATAATTTTTTTATTTATTTAAACAAAAGTAAAAGGCGTAATTTAATTTACTACTTTTTTCTAATTATAAATCTAAACTGCAAATTTAAGAGAAAAACTGTGAATGAACTTAATTTTGAAGAATATTGAAATTACATTTTTTTTTCTAATGTGTATATTTCGAGATAAAGCTTATCAGCGTTTTTGTATTGAAAAATTTCAATATTGGTGAAAATGCATATTTTTTAAAATAATAATTTTATTATTTTTACCGATTAAAAGTCAAGTAAAACACATCATTTCCAATTCGAACGATTTTGGGCCGCTTGCATGCAGCGGCGCTCAGCGACTCTGACCCGATCGTCGATCCGCCTGTGGTGGGACACCACGGCGCTTTCCTGGGGGGCTAAAATGGAAGATAAAGCAATATTGCAACGCAATTCATTTTTTCGAATTCTCCGCAGATTCTGTGATTCCAATATTTTTTGGTAAAATAGTTACTCATTATATACAATTCAATTCATTAAAAGATTTGGAATTGATGAATTGCATAAGATCTGCTTTAAATTCGAAAAAATTAATTGCGTTAGCAATATTGCTTAGCTTCCTTTTTAGGGGGCCAGTGCGTGGTCGCTACTCGCGTCGTCTTAGAGCGATGTGGCCTGCCCATTGCTATTACTTCAGCTTACTATCTCTTCAAGCTATATCGGTAATTTTTGTTCTCCTACAAATGTCGTCGTTTCCCTGTCTCGTAGAGAAATTCCGAGCATTCGTAGCTCGTTCCTTGTGAATTGGTAATTTTTTTTCAACACGATTGCTCGTAAAGTGATATTTATTGCACCGTTTTTAGTATCATAATATTCATAATGTAGCTTATTCCGCACTAGTGCTTTTTATTTTACATTACCGCACATTTTTATGATAGGTATAAATAATCCCAATTATGCGCTGTCAAAACAAAACTTGCGCGCCATATTTGTTGACGTTCTCATTGACTATTATCAAAAAACTACATAAAAAAATATAAGTTTGTTATTTTTCCTCACAAGTGTATACGCGTTTGCGTTGATCATTACACTCTTGGGTTCCTTTTCGCTTAATAGATACCGCCTCGTATGAGATTACCAACTTTGCACACGTCTCATAATGTACTATTATCTACTTCTGAGACAAAAAATTGCTAATTAAATTAAATTACGTGTTTTACTTGACTTTTTATACATTAAAATAACATAACTAATAACTTTTCAAAATTTCCCGGGAATCGGGAATTCCCGGGAAATCATTTTTTTCATTCCCGGGTCCCGGGAATGGAAAAAGGTCGGGCAAAACGAAACCCTACGTTCCATACAAATGGCTTCAAACATAAATATAGGTATCAGTACCCCATATTAATAGTGATGAGTTAGCTAAATGGTTGAATAGACCTGAGTATTTGATATGAATTTAATTTATGATGACGTATTTAAAAAAAACTACTTACTAGATCTCGTTCAAACCAATTTTCGGTGGAAGTTTGCATGGTAATGTATATCATATATTTTTTTTAGTTTTTTAATTCTCTTATTTTAGAAGTTGCAGACATTTTACCACTTTGGAAGTGTCTCTCGCGCAAACTATTCAGTTTAGAAAAAAATGATATTAGAAATCTCAATATCATTTTTGAAGATCTATCCATAGAAACCGCAAACGTATGGGTTTGCTGAAAACAATTTTTTGAGTTTCAGTTAAGTATGGGGAACCCCCACAATTTATTGTTTTTTTTTCTATTTTTGTGTGAAAATCTTAATGCGGTTCACAGAATACATCCACGTACCTACCAAGTTTCAACAGTATATTTCTTATGGTTTCGGAAAAAAGTGGCTGTGACATACGGACGGACAGACATACATGACGAATCCATAAGGCTTCCGTTTTTTGCCAGCCAGCCATTCAGTGTTCAATATTTTTGCGGAAAAATTCCTGTCCTTAAAATTGTATACCTAATTACTAAATTGTTTGCGTGAATCATTAATAAATAATATACGAATTATGTAATATTTTAGTGTTTAATAAGGAAAACCGCATTGCGTTGTTTAATCATTTGGGTCGGACTTATTTGTGCAAAATATTAAATTAACCTCCACGTCATATTATTATTACTAGAGGTCGCCCATTAGTCGAAATTCGACGGTTTTTTAAGTTTGAATAAATAAATAAATGTTAGCTACCTAGATGCGAAATCTCACAATAATGCCCAAAAAGGTTACATATTATGTTTGACATTCTGTAAGAGTAGACAGAAAATATTTAAGACTAATAAGAACAGTCTCAGTTTTACAGAGTGTGAAACGCATGGTTAGTTTGTACGTAGTATTTATCTACTCTGAGGTTTGTGTAATGTTTTTTAACCGACTTCAAAAAAAGGAGGAGGTTCTCAATTCGGTTCCATTTTTTTTTTTTTTTTATGTTTGTTACCTCATATCTCCGTCATTTATCAAACGATTTGGAAAATTCTTTTTTTGTCTGGGAAGGTACACTTCCCGTTTGGTCCCATTGTCTTCAGATCAGGATTTGATTACTTCTTAGTGTACTTTGAAGTCGTCTACTTTTTTGTAAAACAGTCCAATTATTTTAATTACAATAATGTGCGCGCAATAGGAAAAAGGGAGCGAAAGCTTTTGCTTCACGGATGCCATCATTGTTGTTCCGTCGATGCCATGTACACACATTAGGTAATATGCCTGAAGTACCCACATTTGTCAATTGATTATTATGATTTACGATAGTTGATACGTAACTAAAGCAGCCTTGCTTGATACAAATTCAATTCAGTCAGATATTATATTTTTATTGGTGCATGAATCAGCTGAGAGGTGTTTGACCCAGGCGAGACGGTCTAAACCTGTCAGTATCTTACCGGCGATGTGCACAAATGTATTTGCATAATTTTAGCATTTCAATTAACCTGCATGTCAAGTTGTCGCAAACTTCATTTGAATATCAACCTCACGATAAGCTCTTCCGTGCCGTTAAACTTGCTCATATTGTATACATTTTTAGCATAAATCTGTCACGCGTCCGTATAATATGACTATCACGTAAAATTAGTAGCACAGGATTGCTGACTCATGGAGTTTTTACCTACGATTAGGCAATTTACTGCAGTTAACTGGTGGCGTCGGCCATTACCACAGTCTATGAAACCATACAGTCGTTCGACGAAGACGTCGAGTTGCCAGTTATAAAAAATACTCTGTGACGTCGAGACAGGGACAATCATGCGGGGTGTGAGGGGCGAGACGCGGTAAAGCGAAGCCCGATCTGCTTACAAAACGATGTTAGTAGCTCGGGACACAGCATACTTTATATGTCCGGCGCGATACTGTATAGACGTTGTCGTCATTTTCCACGAGATCAAAGGCGTCGAACGACTGTATGGTTTTATAGACTATGCCATTACTATGGTATAAATTGTAATAATATTCTGAGAAATTCTTCACATGCCATGATCCCAAACTAAGCAGAACTTGTAGGTCCTATGGAAACCAGATAACCGTGAATTAAAGTATTGCGTTATGTGAACTCCATATTTTTATAGGTACATAATATTGATCTATTATGATCGGACATACTCAGAGACATAGTTTATGGTAGAGTAGGCTCTAATAAATTCTATGTTATTTGCAATATTCATTGCTTTACTTACAAGTACAGCTACAGTCCATGAGGTTGTAAGCAGTTAACTTGCTATTAGGGCAGGCAGGTGTGACGAGCTATTTTCTCAGTTGCATCTTGGCACAGGCAATCTGATGTTTGCCCTGCGCGGAATTTGCGTGGGAGACAACCATACCCGTTTGGCGTCGTATTTTTCTTACAATTTCAACTTGAGTATTGTTCTGTTCAAGTCAATAGTAGATTTATTGAACCTTTGTTGTACCTACGTTCTCGTAATAATATTACTTGGTCAGATGGTCTACTGTGAAAAAATTTGACTATTTAAGGTAACAATGGGCAGTTAATGGATTAACACGTCTTGCCTTTTTATAACTTAGATATAAAATCTAGTAATACGTAATCGTTAAAAAAAGAAAATGAAACGATTTCTTAAAATTTATAGTCGATAATGCTATGCATAATTTCTAACTCATCCCTATCTGATTAACTCAATAAGATAGGAAATTTACAAACTGCAATATACCCACGCATTATTAGGTACAGAAATAATATCTACCTACAGATTGTTGTGACTCAACCGCGGTCCATAATTACATTTCATAAATCGATCATATCAGCAAGAAGTTTGCGGGAACCGCTATCAAACTTAATTTGACTCAATAACGCTGACACGCGTTCCACATAAACCCTTAAATTGAAAAAAAAATACTCATGGTTATGTAGTTTATAGTTATTTTTATTTCTTACTGTTAAAATTCAGGTTTAAGTAGAATTCTTGGCAAAGACAAGCAAGTTCCTTATGGAATTCTCATTAAGGCGCACCTCGAGGCTGCTGGTAGCTTTAATAATAATCGATTGTCGAAGATGCGCCTTCACTTCGATATCGCATAATTAATCACGCCCTTATAAGGTGTCCAGTACAAAATCGACATCCGTAATAAGACTCCCGCGACGATTTATTACGTACAGTACATTACAATAGCCATACGTTCAAGTGTGTCGGGTTATTATGGACAATCGTGAAAAATGCAATCAAGTTCATAAAATTTTATATTTGGCCACCCCAAAGCTATACCTTATAACTGTATTATTTTATTCTTCGTAGTAATTTAAAATTACACTTTTAAATCTTCTATACATATAAAATGCTTTGTCCTGAATGACTGACTGATGGATCAACGCATAGCCTAAACCGCTGACCGTAGAGACCTGAAACTTGGAGGGTGTGTTCTTTGTATTAATTATAGGCATTCGGTAAGAAAGGATTTTCAGAAATTCTACCCCTAAGGGGTTGAAAAACGAGAGCAAAGTTTGTATGGGACAACAAATTCAAATTCAAATTTTGCATAAACATTCTTTAACAGAATTGGTGGAAGATATATTTTATTGATACTCATCGCCTAAGGTGGTTAAAAGTTAAAAGTAAAGTTAAAGGAAGGGGGGTAGAAACTTATTTTAGGGGTGATTTGCTTCGAAGTTGATATCAATACTCCTTAGTGCTTTTGATTTAAATATTCTTTTTTATTTGACATTCCAATTTTAAAGAGTAGGTACTTACTTACTGCATTTCACCAAGCTTTTATGTGAACTTTAACTTTTTTTGAATTAAATCGGATTGAGTTTTTAAACATTTTTGTCTGTCTGTTCCGATTCAAAGCTGATGTTGAATGGAGTAAATTAGCTACAACTATTTTTGAAAAATAATTAGTGGGGGTCTGATAGTCCCTTAATATAACGACAGGGTGTGATTATCCATAATTAATATTTTAGTCCTGAATCTTATGTAGGTACCAATTGTCTTATTTAAATCTCATGATCCCCTCTTGAAGATAGGTACCTATCTTAGATCGTAACAAACTGTTTTCGGCAACGCAATGAAGTCTTTTGGGCTTCATTCATTTTTGGGATCATGAGATTTAAATAAGACAATTGGAGTATAAATAAGTAGGTACTGAGTTACAACGTTCGTTATTGTACATTATTTAGTTGAGTTTTAGAAGAAATATTGTTAAGTGATTCAAATTTTCCACTTATTCTTATTTTATAGAATCTCAGAGTATATAAATACTACTTACAAGTAGAATGTACCTAATTATTCTGAACGAAATTAAATTCAAAATTATTTGGAATTAAATAGCTAACGTTTATTATGCTTTTGATACTTATCACTTCTGAAAATTATAAAATTCACTTAATAATAAATTGGAGAACGATGTTTCCAATATAATACTCACTTATTACGATTGAACATAATTGTGTTTAAGTAATACATATTGTTATTCCATTATCTACGACCACTCAATGTTATTCGAGACCTTCTCCAGTAGCGGCGAGTTAAATATAAACGTTAATTAACTGTGCGTAGTTTGGAGTCAATTTATCTACAAGAAATAATTGAACTTGAACGAAAATACCCACGAGGAGACGTCGGCCGTCGGCATTAATGTTTTATGTATACGACTTATTTGCGGTAATTGTCTTCTCTAGAGATTTGCTGTGACTTTTGAGGTCTTCCGACGCGTTAAAATTCCTCTGCCGCTAAAATGATGGTTTTAGCGCTTCACAAAGTAGTCAAAGGTTAAAGTTAATTTAATTTAAACAGAAAACCAATATTATAATTTTATTGTTATTACACCAGTAAATATGAATTCACGTTGAATGCTAATTAACCGCTGCGCTGGCTTCAAGTACTCGCTACTTGCTGACACATTGTACTTTAATTTTATCGGAAGACACTTTATTTTCACAGTTATTGTAAATTTATATGTGGCTCGATTCAACGACATCAACTATTTAAATTTTGTTTCGTGAAATATTTTGTATAAAAAACATTCAAACGTGTATATATATGCCTCAATAATTTGTCTATAGCCTCGTTTTTTAATCGATCATTGAGATTGTAATAGTAAAAAAAAAAGTTTTATCGTCGAAGTCGCTACGACATCGTTGAAGTTGTGTTACAAGAATCGAACCACTGAAAGTTCTTCTTGCGTAATGTTTGTAATATATTACTTTAATTTTATGACACACTTACTTACTATTTTATATCAATACACGAATTTTATTATGATTTTTGTTTCGTCATGTGACTATGAAATACTTTGATGATACAAGTTCGTCGTAAAACGGATGTGCAATTCAGCACAATTTTACTGTCACGTTTTACGATATGTCCCCCTAATTTGATACAGCTGTTTTGATTGCTAGTGGTTTCTTATAGTTGTTTGAATAATAATAATATTATTTATTAAATCTTCTTATACTTGCGTTTTTAACACAAATCCTACCTAATATGTGGCAACATTACAAGAATATAAGACAAAGAAATGACTTCTAAGTACTAAACCATTTCTCTTCTCGGTGCTTAATCCTTCAGACGAAAAATAACGTAAAGCATTCCTGCTACAGAGTAGGCGTTGTTTTATTTTTCACCGGCTGTCTGTTAACTTTATTTTCGATTCGACAACCGCGTGTTTAACACGATTTCATTGTTCCCCTAGCGGACGTAATGAATGCCTCACTAATTTACTACGGTTACGGCCAAGGACCGGACTATTTCTGGTTTACAATGATCGAACAATCTCCAAACAGATATATACAGTGGTTAAAGATCGTTAATTAGTCTGAAAGCTTTTTAATAAAGCGATTTAAAGGCTATCAAACGGCAGCACTTTATGAGTTTCATTGAGATAAGAAGATTTAATATGGGCGCAATACTGGGCCCTTTCCTTTTAACTATCATATGAATTATACTTAACAATCGAGTTTAAGTTTAAAAAAAAACAGTAGTGCCAAATTATAAATTTTGTTTTTGTTATTTGTTTCAATTAAGAAATTCTTGGGACTCTACCGTTCGTATACAATGTTGTACTTACTGTCGTGGAAAGTTCTGAACAAAGAAACTATTAAATCAGAATGGACAATGAATCTCTAGATTGGATTCCCCCGGTTCATGTCAGCTAGAGTGACTGGCATGAAGTGCAATACAATAGCTTTCCGGGGTGGCCGCGTCCCATAAATTGCTTTCCAAGAGTGACGTCCAATGCCTTTTAATTACTTTCAGTTTACCCTGTTTCCATGGGGGATTGCTAGTTAATGACAAATACTGCTCTACGAATGTTTGTTTACTAACATTCGCCTAATATTTTGGCTGTTATTAAAATGTACTTCCTTTGTTTTAGGTAAGTCCTGCCAAGGCTTCGAGTACCTACATAACGCGAATGTTATTCATCCTTGAGTTCCCAGCCCACATGGCAGGTACATTAATATTCATGGCTTATAATTTATATTTAGTCGATCACGCCGGTGCCTATATATTCTCGGTCCAACGAGTATTGTATTTATTCAGCATAGTGTAGGTTGAACATCGACTCACGAGAGTTATGTGGAACAGGCTGGGCCTTGTTCCTTTTTATTTGATTTGCGGAACAGTGCCGGCTTTGTTCCGATTTGTAAGCAATGCAGTTCAACACCTGGCCCTTGTGAGGTCGCCAATCGCTCATTATCCTGAGCTCTGGCGAAAGTTTCGCCTTACAATATTGTAAAACTTCATCGCTCTATGAACGAACAGTAATATTCACCTAGGAAATATTTTACAGTTTTCATAATGCATACCTACCTACTTAGTTGGGCTTAATGTTTAACTTATACCTACAGGAAAAGAGAATTAGTGAAGTAAACAATTCACAGTAACTTATCTGTTAAAAGTATTTATGTAACCGATAGCTCGCACTTTAAAAGTTGAAAATTAAATGCTTATCAGCTAAAACCATTTATTACTGTCATGTGTTAAAATAAAATATCGAATTACTCCGTGGTTTTGTGCTCTAATAACGTTCAACCACCGTCAACATTATAAATATTCCAAACGCAGACAAATAAGGGGATTATACAAAAGAATCGCGATTCGCTAACATCAGGAAATAAAAGGTGTTTTCTGAATAAAAGTCCTTTGGCATTTGTTGAATTGAGCTCATTGACACCACAATGGCCCATTTAGCCGTGAAGAGGCTCTTTTGACAATTCAAGAGGAGTATACCCATCCCGAGAAGTAAACATAAAGCTCGAGATGGGGCAGGTACTTAGTACTTACACACCTTTGGTTTCTTCCCGACTAATTTACACAAAAGCCGTAAGCTGAAAGTCAGCGCTTACAGTATTCAGTAGAACCATGTTGAGCTGAATGTCCTATTTAGTAGTGCACTTTTATTGCTTATTGTTTTGCTTTTGATTACTTCGAATAAATACATTTTCTGTCTTTCTTCTTCCTAAGTTTGTTGTGATACTAAATCAATGAAATAAAAGTAATGTTGTAACTTTCATCTCGCACTAAGCATTTGGTACTTTCTCTGACCCTATTCGCCGAATACGCGTCAATGTGCGTATGTCTAAACGAGATACGTTTACGCGCCACTTCCCTGTCACGCTGCAAAGTGCTGTGAACCGAGGACCAATGGATGGATACTGCTGGCTGGCCCACTTCATGCCTCGTAGAATATAATTATGATCACGATCTCATTCGTGCTTGCTATCGGACACTGGTGTATACAATAATCCTTGTTGAATAGTTATTCAATTTAGCCAATAAACATTTCAGTATACCTACTAGTAATTATTGCGACTATATAAAACGGGTATTCCATGCTGCAAACATCTTATATGTTTTATGATGAGATGTTTAGGCGGTTTAAATTATCATAACTTTCTTTTCACTTTATCCTGTTTACTGGCCGCACGATCCGTTCACTCGGAATAATACTTTCGCAAGAGAATTCGGCCGCTGCGTATCGTTTCTGTTGGCCTATTAAATAAAGAGTTTATGCGTTGTGCGAACAACGTAAATTGACTCGCTGACATATTGCACAAGTTTCTCAACATAACAAAATTGTTTATGTTGCCCAGTAAATAAGAACACGAAGTTTGAATTCCAATTCGACAGTTGGTGTTTTTAATGGTTATAAATTATGGTAGGATAATGAAGTCAATAGAAGTATATGATGGGATATTTTCTGTTTTAATTATTTTGCTCAGAGTAAGAATAAATATTGAAACTTCAAAGCTCTAACGCGTCGTAACGCAGTGTAAACTATTAGTGTAAAGTAGCTATTTACCAAAACAATGCAATCCTCGTCTAAATGTAAATGAACGAGAAATACAGTTAGAGAGGCACCGTATGTAATAATGACGCAATAGCATTTCTACTACGGTACGAGACTTGAGTTTACATACGGTAAGCAAACACGATAATCGGCGAGACGGTCGTTCGGGTAAATAAACTCAATCGTATCGTGTCGCATAAATTGACTCGACCAGCAACATCTTGTTGGCTATGCATTTCCGCGGCGGGCGGCGTGTCACGGGGCCCAGTGTTTAATTTCACTTAGCGATCGTCTCTTGTTATTGTGCCCTAGATATCGTGGAAAGCGGCCCTGCCCATTATCTACGATTCTCCGACACGACAAACTAGTATTTTACAATTTATGTATTTTGAAGGGACTCCATGCTCATTCATTGTCACGTTTATTATAGCTTGTTTGCTTCCTCCGCAGACTTCCTCTGTGGTATTAATAATTTGGATGTTTTGCCTGTACTTATTCGTCAATAATTCGTTGTAATATAATTTTATAATAACTAAATTATAGTTTCCTCTGCCATGGTTAAATTAATCTATCAGTCAAATAGCTAGAGTGAATGACTGGAAAGAAATCAATAATACCATGTTTGTGTTATTATTATTATTTTAAATGTTATTTATTAATTTCGATAGCCCAATTAGTATTTAGTGCATTAATTTGGCGTACCTACTTAACTGCTTGCGGAATTTCAAACATAGCTAGAATCATATTAATTCATAACTTCTTAGTGATTCACAACATAGACTAATCAATTGACATTGTGTACAAATTATCGAGTGCTAACACCTTAAGCCTTAGCAGCCTCTACATAAAGTATATTTTATGTTTCATTATATACAATTAGAGTTGAATCATTCAAGTGAGCAGATGTATCAGCCCATAGAGGGCTATCTGCGACAAGCACGGGTCGCTCGTATGTAGCACGTCGCATAACCGATTTACCTTGCCATGTGCATGAATTGACACGCATACATTGAATAGTTACCTCTCTGAGAATAACATATGTGGCGTCTGACTTTTCATTCCAATATGTCGTTGTTTACTTAATTATTCATTCCAATATGGGCACAAGGTACACAATCGAATTAAACGCACGATTATGTTTCAATTTGAAGTGGCTCTAGCTAGAGTTATGGGCTATGCACTCAACGTTATTTGTTTGATTGTCAATAAGTTGTATTTTATGTTCAATCAGGTCCTCTTCACTTTACACAATTTATGAGCATTGTATGACTATATCCATACACACTCATTTCCGATGCAGATCACTGTGTCACTGTTGTCGTGAAAACAAAAGGCAATAGAAAAAGAAAAAATAAAAAAATACACATCATAATATTACCGGGTACCTATTTGAAATTTGAATACAAGCGTTGGGGCGTGAACATGGTCTAATTGTGCGCGCTTCAATTTAGAATTGTGATTGCATGTCCCTTTATTGTTTTACACTCTTTTGACTATTCTTTTGTTGTGGTGCAGTGTTGTGTGCGCTGCGCGCGGTGTACGCTGTACTTAAGTGAATTTAAGCACCAGTCAAAATCGTTTTAGAAAGTCGATAATGATGACTGAATTAAAAGTTATTTTGCCGCCGCGTCGCGGCGCCGGGGCACGCAATTGTTTTCAGTGCGATTAAAATGTAAATATTATGTAATGAATCTAAGCTTGTTTTGAAAAGAGTAATTGCTGAGTTTATTGCCGGCTCTTCTCAGCAAATGCAACCTTCCGAACCGGTATTAGAGTATTAGAGTCAGACGAGAGAGAGTTTTCATAAGTGCCTGCGAAGGTCTATTTGAATAAATGATTTTGAATTTGAGTTATAGAGCTTTTTAGTAAACTGCCATGTAAATTTAATTCACAAATAATTGTACGTGTTAAAACTTTCCAGTGCTTAATAATCACTTATAACAATATACATAATGGTGTTCATTTTACATCAGCCCACGCTTTTCAGTGTCATTTGGCACTTGTCAGGATAACAAGGATAACTGACTGCGGAAACGTTCGGGTCGTGCAGTTTTACGAGCGGCAGCCCCTTCATGCTGGAGACCACTTCCCGGTCGATATTTAGGAGTGGTAATAAACCAAACAACAATGCATGGTTCCTGACGTGAGGACTTTCAGACCACCAGGAACACTGGCGGGTTCGAGTGAATTATATAACGGAGCTGTATAACTTTATTATAGACATTTAGCTAATGGCATCACTGCTATTTTATGGGCTCATACCACCTCATACCCACTGAAGAACGGTAAACTATAAGGTCTGTTTAGTACTCGATAGCTCGGGTCGGCTTTACTTCCTGACATTTCGTCAATAAGCAATCACACAAATCCTAGAAGGGTACTTGTATAAAAAAATGCAATAAGCAAAATAACAATCATTAAAACATATATTTTTGGCACAAACACCGCAGTTGAATATGCCTACAAGCGCCGCGCGGCGACAACTGAGGCGACTCCTGATTAATAATTCGCATTAATCATTCATTGCCCATATTTTACACAAACGTGACCGGATGACATGGATGTCTCACACATTTCCGATCGAGTGTCTATAGATACTTAATAGCTCCGTTTTGGGACAAAGATTCAACTGTGTCACACACAACTAAATATTAGCACACTATTCACGCAAGTGTGAATCATCGGTGTATTACAAATCGGTGGTAGAGAAAATTTGTAACATCCACGAGTGCCTTAAGGGCCCATGTACAGAATAAAGACTAGTAGATATTTTGATATTTGAGAAAATGCGTTATGAGACTTATGAGTTTTGGTAAGAGTTGGAAGAAAAGCGAGCTCTTTAAATCGGTAGATATAATTTAATGGAATAATTTAACTTAATATTCCATTTAGTAGAAAAAATTCAGCAACTAAAATAAATAATTTAAGTACCTGGGTACAAGAAGTGCTTGTTTTATAATTAAGCTGGTGATGAATTTGTCATTGGTCGGACCTGTCGTATCTCCAAATACGGATTTAAACCTACTCAGTTTGTCGACGCGTGTTGCAATGGGTCAAATTTATTAATTAAGCTAAGCCCGATCCAGGTCACCCAGTAATTATGGACCAAGCTAATGTCGCCGGCTAACACTCGGTAATTTAAAATGCAACTCGGCAGGTTCTGTTAAGTTCACATGCAGCATACAAGTTGCACGGCTGGCATGACTAGAGAATGAGCGTGTGATATTGTAACGAACATTTTTCAGAATTCAAATTATCAACTATAACGGATTCATTGTTTGTGGATTCAGGTTGCTTCTATTTTATTTTATTTGGTACATTGCCTGTTTTTGCTCCTTAAGTGAATATTTTTTCTTTAATAAAATCATCGATATCTGGGCCATATACAAAATTGCCTACACGATTACTTTAATAAACCAATCACTATAAATATTCTCATTCTACAAGATCACGTCGAGTAAATAACGTCTGCTTATATGGGGTATAATTCAGTGCATTCATATAAACGACGATAATATCAATATACACAGGTACATTTAATGGCGGTATAAAGAATTTCAACATGCGCTGATCGAACGCATAAAATACCATTCAAACGTAGATTAATATAATTAAATAAGGTACATACAGTATTACTATAGCTGTTAACGTTATTAATTGAAAAGTTGCAAATGGAGTGTCTAATTTCATTTCAATTAACTTCGTGCTTGTTATGATGGTAATAACATGCTTTACGATAAAAATGCAAAGTAGTTTATACTAGAAGGTAATTTCCTAAACAAACAGCATTCAATTAAAGCACATGAATGGTAATCAAATTGTTTAGGATAGGAGGTAAATCATAATAGTTAGCACCGAAATTAGAAACGAACAATAGGGATGATTCCTAGGTAAAAAATACAAATAAAACAAACAAAGTCCGTCAGTTAGATTATAAAATTATTAAAAATTTACAAAGATAAAGCGAGTCAAAAGTTCGGGAGTGGGGGCTCGTGACGTCACTTTAAAGTAAATAATAATTGGACTGTCTTACAAAAAACTTAAACCGACTTCAAACTACACTAAAAAGTTATCAAATCCTGATCTGATGACAATGGGACCAAACGGGAAGTGTACCCTTCCAGACAAAAAAAGAATTTTCCAAATCGGTTAATAAATGACGGAGTTAAGAGGTAACAAACATAAAAAAAAAAAACCTTACAACCGAATTGAGAACCTCCTCCTTTTTTTGAAGTCGGTTAAAAAGTGTACTCTAACGTGTCACGCGGAACTTTAACACACGATATCTTCGTATTTTTTGACAAATGTAAAAAATACGTTGCTAATATATTTTAAGAATGTTAAAGGTGGATATTTTTTTTTGTAGATACTTATCTTGCCTATTTTGGATAGCGTTAAATGTCGCAAGTGAAGCTCCTAAGAAATCCATCAGAGAATTTACTTACCAAAACATATTCTAACATAGCAACTATTATATCAAAGTTGACCTTAATATAAATAAAAAGCCTTCCGCTAATATTCCTAATGGTACAACTAAACATATTTCTAACTGATAAACCTGGCAAAGTGCTCGCAAACATTTCAGCTTTTGATTAAACTCCTAAATTAAATCGCGTGATTCAACGCTAGCTGGAAACAATTTCGCACGTTACACCCTTTGTAGGTTGTACCGCGATATTTGTCCCTATGAAAGCTGCAGCTGGGTGCGACTGAAGGCTTGGCTGGACTCTGCACGCAACCGAGCTACCAAGTGTCCGCTATATAATGGTAGGTACTTTTGGTTTATAGTTTTAATGAGAATACGCGGAAAAAAATACACTTTATAACAATCAAAAATTTGTGCTGTTCGTATATCCGGTCTAGACTTATTTCTGATAACACTTTTAAGATAGCGGGTATTTATTTTGGTCCAGACTGTGGCATGGTTGAATATAATTAATATTTATTTTACTTAGGTATGTATGTTTTATGTGGTATGTTATAGTTAAGAAAATCAGTAGGTTCTCTAATTAACATGTCTGAAGGATCTGGTCCTCTGGTCAACAAATTTTTCGAAATGTTGTCGCCTTCATTATTTATACATTTGGCAATTTCAAGCAACAATGTATATAAGGTAAGTGACAATGTCAGTATACTACACAGGATACAGCTGTCACCGACTCAAGAGGACTGTCCATAATAAATAAACATTTCAATACTTTGTGCCTTCGAGCTCCGTACCGATGCGATGTGAGATACGTGCATTAAACTTTTAAATGATACACCATTGCAAACGAAAACTCGATATACAATAATATGTTTTTAAGAATGAACTGAGATTTTCATGAATGAATGGATTTCATTTATGGGTCTGCAGACACATCACAATATGACGTCAATTTGCAGTTGAAGTTATAGTGATGTTTACTGACATCGAGTTTTTATTTTGTGTCAAGAGTGTCTAATGAAAATAAAAATCGTTATTGACATTTACATGTAATAAGGATAGCTAAAGTTATCCTTTAAAAACAATAGAATATCTTCTATTAAAATAAAAACATTGTATCTAGCTAAAGAGCTCCAAAGCATCAGCAGAGCTTCATGCAGGAAGCTAAAACTGTCTCATGAGAAATGTACACTATTAATGACACAGCTTCCACGAATAAAGGACACCATATAATGATTAGCGTCAATGACCATGTGTAGATCATCGAACGAACAATGAACCTTTATAATAATTGCCCGGCGGTAGGTATTAGCACAAAAGATAATGTTACTAACCGGAATATAGCATCAGCATCAAATGTTTGTGTCGGATCGGATCTAATGTTTCTAACACATGGACATGGTCGGACATAGGGTCGTGTTACATTCCAGAATCTTAAATATGTTATCATACGCTAAAAATATCTTTATCTAGCATATAGTGAATGCCATCACGGGCAATGTGATGGGGAGCTCATTCCACATCCAAATGTACCCACATATAAGAGTCAGTTGGGGGTTCCTATTGCGGACAAATATCTAATGAAATATTCCATGAAAGGAAGTGGAAGTGTAGTTTTCATATATTTTTTTTTACATTTAGCTCAATGCGCTAACCTTTGGTGTAGGACTGCAGATTTGAATACATTTTTCAACATGAACATCATGAACATATCGTAATATGTATGTTAAGTATGTATTTACAAACAAAAAGTAGTATATGTATTATATGAGTTATCTGGTTTCCAGTTTCTTTTTTTAGCAGTTTCTTTGCTTAGTTTGGGATCAGATAACCGTGTGTGAGGAAAGTCCCAGGATAAAAAAAAACATAACATCCCCAATTGATAGGGCTTACTTACTTACTTTAGAATCACTTTACAGCAGATTCGTAATTGCAATATGAATCTGCTGTAAATTGATTCTAAATATTTGTGGCGGCTCTACAAAACTGTATCGGTGATTAGTGCCGCTGCTAGAGATATTTTCCTCATAATCGGAGGCTGCGTTCTTGTATGCCCTTGTCGTTATTTAGGTCGTAGCTATACAGTTAATACTCAGTCCGGTTGACTAATTGACACCATCCTGCCATTTGCTGTCATTGAATGAACTCCGTTGGAGGCTCTAGTACCGTTTTACTAATAGTTTATCTTTAATACGCCCCACTTGTCTAATCTTCTGATGATAAGGGCGTGATCGAGTCACGGGCTTGTGGACTTTCCTTTAATTTTACAAAAGAGTATGATTCCACTTCTTTAATTCAAACTTTGAAATAATTGATTTGTTTAGTAGGAAAATACATTCAAGTTATTGAAAAGTTTGAGGATTATCTAAATTGAACTCAATCTCGTAAATGTTATGTTCGAATTTAGAGTTTTATGATGATCCATATAATTCTGGGAGTTTAAGAGATGTATGGCCGATTTCTAGAAGCCTAACCAATGTTAATCTCTTGTTGAAAGTATACCTGTCATTGTCAGTGTCGTCTGAAATTACAAAGGAGCCAATAGTTTTGATTATAGATTAACTTTATTTCTTTATTTCTTTATTGCACAATGTAGGTACACAAAATAACATATTATATTATTTAGGTATACATGGACCCTGTTAGGGTATTGCAAAACTTATTATCCATAACATTAAATTATATTATATTAACATAACTAAACATATTATATTTATTTCCTTATTTATTATTGCACAATGTATTTGTACATTATATAAGTTACCTAGTTAAACTGTAATACCCTGGATCATACCTATTAGGGTGTGGCAAAAAACTTAGGACTAAATATTAATATTTATTAACTTAATAACTCGCATTTAATTAATTAACATAATAACATACTATGTACGTAGGCTACCATGCATCTTCCATAAAACTTTGATTTGCCTTGCAGAAACTGGCAGGTAATGTATTGTATACGTAGAAAAAATATTGTAAGTTCTGCTTTTTAGCTGGATAATAAACATAAAACAAACATTTCAAAAGTAGAAAGAGTACGGTACTCCGTTTTTCATAAACCTGGCATTGTTTGTATAACAGAGTAATCAAAGTCTCGCCTTTATAATAACTCTCTCATTTTATCGTCCTGCTATTCCTCGTATTCCAAAACAATGTGGACACAGGTGTTCTAAGTCTAACATATCCCGTAATATACAAGACGTTTAACTATTTCACTTTATACACCATTGTCTTCAACATAACAATGGTTGGTAATTAAATTAAAGTAAAAACTTTCAATTAACTGGTTATTCTCACAAACGCCCACAAATCATTTATTGGTAATTTAATACTTGTAATTAGTTGATAGGAGTCACGGACTATTTGTATACCTAATTACTTTTAATTGATATAGCTACAGTAGGTATAAAGAGTTCTATCATGCATATTATTGGATAAATGAACGGTCAATTCAGCGAAAACAATACAAAGCAGGTAGAATGTATGAATCCGTCCGTTTATCATCAATATCGGTTGTCATCAGTTCCCGGTGATTTCATTATAAATCATTGTTGTCCAAATTGCGCCGACGCATTGTTGAGGTATCAAATCAACAGGTTATCAAACGTGAATGAGCCACGAAGTGTATGAAATTGAGGGGTCTATAACGCACATGGTAATTACTGAGTGCAGCGATCCGCGAAAATGGTTTGGTACGGCTGCATCGGCCGACGCACGCGCAGCCGTCGACGCTCTTTACAATGGTCGATACGCTCGGTAAACTGCAGCTTTACAAATAGCTGTGAAATAGGACAATTAGGTGGATGATTTTAAAAGCTTCATTTGTTTCATGTTACTGCTTTATAACATGTGATCGTTCCAGTAAGAAATGTAGAATTATTATGTTTTTTTCGATAGATAACGCTCGCAGCTTCATCTGATCTCTCGATAAAGTTTTTTTTATAAAATTACTTACTTTCTTTATGGCTTTACTTAGCTATATTAAGTTGCACACACACACAGGTCCTTGTAATTAATTACTAACTTTGTTATTAATAAATCAAATCTCCCACATATTTTTATTAATAATGATAAGCACGTTTACAAATGGTTGAGGCTAGCAGAGTGCTCGGGGCAGTGTGAGTACGCCCAGAGTAAATTATATCCACATGTGTGGTCACTTGCAATTATCTCCGTAATGTTGGCTGCACTGCACGCACATGTAGGCAACACTATCATTAATGTGCTGTGATATTTTTTTTCTTAAGAGAAAAGATTTTTAATTATAGCTCACAAACGAATAAATATAAGGCATAATAAGTGCGTAATTATTATATTATAAGGAGATTGACAGTTGTTTTTTGACATAATAAAATAACAACATAGAATACTGAGAATAAAGTAAATATATTAGAATAAATTGAGCTCTTGACTCTAGCGATTAAGGCTAAAATAAAACCACCTGTGTACTCAACATTTCCCGACTGTGTTCCTCCTTGTAATTGTATAGTGTAAGTAACCGACTTATTCATAGACAAATACGAGCTTTATTATGAAGATAACGTGTTTCTTTTCTATGACTTGCTTTTGTAGTGTTCTTCTATCGAGTAGTTTCTGCATAGCGTATTCAAACTACGTTGAAGACATAAACTTAAAAGTCTCAATATGAAGACTATAAAATATGATAACGATCTCACGTTTCATGCGTTCATCATTGAATAACAAAAGGTATGCATTTTGTATTCGATTTGTGAACCCATTGCTAGTAATCAGATTAGTCTGAACTTTGAATATAATATAAACAGTCAGCAACACTAGGCTTCATATCTGTCTGTAATCTATGCTTAATGATTCTAGGACTAATACAATGCAAGCTGTGGTAAATGTGCATCTTCTTATGTTATGTTATTAGGTTAGGTTGTCTTTATTATGTTAGATATCATGATCTTTTTTGCAAAGATGTAGGTAATTTGCATTTAATGTAATGTTTTTTGTTATAAAATAAAATAACTAACCAGCTAATATTTAGTATCTGTTACCATATGTCGATAAAAATGACACATACCTAAATATAAATCGGTCAAGTGCCATCGCCATTTAAGTCCCCAGTACCCAGAAAACGCGTGGACAAACTGTTTCGATGATCGATGAGTCCATTTGCTTTTACTTGGTCCATTAAAAGCATTGGAAAATAGATTATCAATGTTAATAGGTTTAATTACGTAAGTTTTTATTTTCAGTACATAAAGATAAATCTCCGTATCACAAGTACACATTCCAATCAAATTCAAATTCAAAATATGTTTATACAATTTAGGCCCTGATAAGGCACTTATGAACGTTAACAAATGACTCTACACCGGTTCCAAATACAACTTGAACTGAGAAGAATCATTGTCTAAAACATAAAAAGCATCAAATAAACAATGAGAGATCATTTGTTTACTTTTATTTACAAACTGAGAACTGATTTTGGCGAGTAGCGTAGAATCATGAACTTTGAAATGGGTTCGTTCGTTCGTTCGTAGTAACAGGAAAACGTTGGGAGTGTTTTCGATTCGTAACTACACAAAATAATGATGACTCATCTCCTTCATCTGAAATAGAACTTTGTGTCTCAGTAAACAGAGTTTCTTCTTCAACGGTACCAATTGACCGCAGTTTGTTTTGACTGCGAATTTTACCGATCGTAAGTTTTACAAGTCGGTAGGGTCGTTGTCCGCGTGACGTCATCGCCTGAAACGGCGGCATCGCATCTTACTTCAGGTGAAGCGGTGTGCATAATACAGATTATATTCATGAAACAACTTACTATGAAGATAAATACAGGCTATTTCCACTCACTTCATATATTCTTTGTTTACGTCAGTTGAATAAACTTGGATCAAATTACAATGTACAATACATGGTAAATACATGGATGTTATACATCAGCAAAACAATACATTATACGTAATTTACAGCCTGTTTATAGAACTATTTATGAATAAAGTTTTCTTCAGTGGACTTTATTATGATGAGCAGAACTTAGATACATAGACTACGTTGGTAAAATAAACTTATGCACATAAATAAGGCATTTATATTTACGACGTTATTAGTAGTTATCAATCAATGAGAATTAAGAAACAATAGAAAGGTTCCAAATGACTTAAGAATTAAAACATAATGGTAGGTAAAGCAGATATTTTTCTAAAACTTGATTATTGTTTGGAGCCAGTCACCATCAGAAAGAATTAATCGATCATTTTAGATAAAAGGATGAGATGTTGGTACCATAGAGTCCTAGCCTAGAGATATCTGTAAGATACTTTCTCACGACTATTCCCTACATTAATTGATATTGCATAAATGTGAGAGTGAATATTTAAATTAAGTATGTTTATTATAAACAAATAGTTTCCTTCATGTTCGGGTGCGGTAACTCTACACCCGGCTGGTCGTAAATGTTGTCTTTCATCCCGCTTGGCTTATTACAACGCCTATAATGCTTTGGGTGTTACAAAAAAAACAGAGTAATCCAACAGGATGTGAAGATGAGGTCGGGTTTTGAGGGACAGCTATTTAATAAGCTACCGTAATATGATACCGTACTTTGATTCCGCTTTACTGATCGAGTCTGGAGCCTAAAGTGAGATACAGGAATGGTTTTATGCATCGTAAAATTTATAATAAATTGATATGGAGTAATGTCGAACATCGATTTCTAATATTATCTTTGGATAATGTGCATGTAGGCAAAGAGATAATAATTTTCTTTTGTAGATATTATAAATAACGTATTTCTAGATAGTAATATAGTAGGTATTCTTTGGTATTACCGTGGTATTGTATTACAGTGCAATAAAAAAATTGGTAGCGGCTTATTAGCTGCCAGATTATGGATAAGGCGCATAATAATGTTTAAACTTCTACAAACAATATAATAGTTGACTATGCTTCAGCTGTCTACCCGAGAGTCAATCAAATATTTAAGAATGAAGGTTCAGTCTCCATCTGTTGAAATTGGTGTGTAATTTATTAGATTTTCGGGTTACCGAAACTGTTTATAAAAATACATTATATTTTGTACACTTTCCAATTACTCTGTTTACACACGATCAAATCTCCCGATACGATCTCGGCGGCCCTACCATTATTATATTTAAATCAATTACTATAATTATATTTGGAGTAGGTTCGGCGCTGGTGTAGTTACATAGAGTACACTCGTAGGCGTCAGAACCGATCCAACTATAAATTAATGGTTCTTTGATAAGCGGTAAAACACTTTAGATTAAAAATAGAAGGGCGTATCATATCAGTAAACATTTCTCTTACGCAAATGTAAGTCAATCAAATGCCGCGTTCAAAGAACTACTATTCTATACTTCAACTAGTTTACAAGTAAGGTATTGTATAATAACATAATCTTTTTATTTTGATGTATCTTAAGACTAGTATACAATGTAAAATGTACCTAGCAAAATCAATAATTCTAAAAACGGCAATGTTCGAATGTCTGATAGTGTTAATTTATAGTGCACTATTTCCAATACGAGGTTGAATTCATTAGATGCTACTAAACAACTCTTCGTTACCTAATAATTAGGTATTTGGGCCTGGGTATTTGCCTTGTTAACTTTGATTTAAATTTTAAAATCACAAAGGACTCCAACTAAATATATAGAAAAAGTCGTTCGGTCGGTTTGACTGAAATTTCAGGAAAATATAGTCTTGTGCTCCTTAGGTCCTTTCATTTGATATATTCAATATAACAGCAACAAAAATATCTGTATTAATATTAGCTTTTATTTAATTTCAGGTAAGTTTCAGGTTCCGTTGGCTTTATCAAGTACCTACGTCTTAATTATATGCGACAAAGGTTAGTGCATCCAAACATATATAGACGCATCAAAATTATATTGCGTAGAATGTGCGTGGGTTTATGGTTGCGCGTACCACATCACAAAGTGGATAAACACGTCGTTCAAGTCTGCAGAGACATCAAATCAAGATCAAGGTACACAACGTACCTATTCCACATCAACCTTTCGTACAAAACAGCTAGATGTTCAATGACTGTGGACTATTCGTGGGCATTATAATTAAATATCTGTATTATTAAATTCCTGATTCGTCATTCCATGTAATTTGTGTATCAAGCAGATCAAATGATGGTGTGTCATTACAGTGATGGCGCCATAACTTCGTGGAGTCGGTTCGTATCATCGTACAATAGCAATGCAATACATATGTAGATGAGATGATGCCTGCTGCGAACAATGTCGCATTACTGAACTATCTCATCTTGCTGAGTGGACAAGTTATTTTTACAATGAAATATATCTGGACTTTCATTATAATTGTATGCTCTGTGTAGGGTTATTCAGATCATTATTAATTGCATCAGATACTTATACTAATTCTTTAATAATAACTTGTTTCATGATTTTGTACGTCAACAGTCAGCGTTAAAAAAGAATGTCACTTAAGTACACTTTATAAACGACTTAAAAAAAAATGGAGGTTCTCAATCCATAATCTACGGTAGAAATTATACATTTTGGTAGAATTGGCTATTTTCTAAGAACACAAGGGTGTGAAGAGGTTTCTTCAGGCTCGGCAACGCGCGAGTGATACCCCTGGTGTTGCAAGTATCCATAGGTTACGGTAACCGCTTATCATCAGGCGGGCCGTATCCTTGTTTGCCAACTTTAGTGGTACATATAAAAAAAAACACTTTTGCGCTCTTACAGTTTGTATGAAAACTTTGTATTACGTACTGTGACATACTAACATTTGTCGCTGAAATTGTACTATTTCTCAATAGTAGATGTACAAAAGCATACCAGAAGTCGACATACGTAATTTAGCATAGCTGCATTATGTGGTGTCTTATTGAAATTCAGTGCAAAAGCGCCCTGACACCGGATCAGTGTGAGAACAAGCCCATAAACGTCGCAGTTTGATCTTTACGACTTCTTGTTATTTTACACGACTGCCACTGCGCCCGCGCTCGCACCGCTGCGCTGATTGCCTTCAGTACCTATTGGCTGCATATTTGCAAAGCGTCATATACTGCTGCTAGAACAATTCATTTTGGTATCATTTTTTTTTTTTAATAAACCACGTCTATTTCTCAATTTCTAGTTATTTGTCTCATTTTTACCAGATACGTGGATGTAACGTGTAGACTGGAGGTGCTGCGGAAACGAAAGTAGCAAGAAGTGTCTAACGTTTGCGCAGTGACTTGTATTTATTACTTATCTATTAACAAAAAATAACTAACGTTCAAGCAAATAGTATAACTTTTCATAGTGACAACACAAAGTTGATATTGCAAATCAAAATGTAATGCACGTTTGAAAATAAAAATGCGCGGACTATAAATGACAGAAAAAATTCACAGCAGATAAAATACACAGACATTTTGAAATGTTCTAAGCTTAACATATAGACTTAGAACATTTAAATGGTAGTCATGTTTTAGTCAATAAACCCCTTATCATAAAAACAAGAATCCAGATCCTTAGAAGAAGCTTAGAAGCTATTCCGTCTTTCAAGTGGTAAGATAAAATAACTTAAAAGCAACTAAGATTAAATCTATTTAAGGTGTTATAGTAATCTCGAGTGGTTTCTGTAGTGTGGTGTGGTACAGCTACCAGAGTTCAAGTGTTTCCGGTCAACTAAAAGTCTATATTTTGTGCTCTATGAATAGTTAGCACCCACCAACAAATGTGTCGTATTTGTATGAATCAATCGTTGTTTTGCGTTTTCAATTTTCAATGCACTAACTTTGTTTTCTCTTGCTATGTTACTTTGCAAAAGTCAAGCGCTATTATTACTTATAGAATTTCTGTAGTTATATCTAACTTTATGATACTTTACTTAGCCTAAGTTGATAAAATGATCTCTAAATTATGATAAAATAATTCATACTGTGTAATAAAAAATACGTACCGCATAACTAAGTTTGTTTGTAAACGAATTTTGATCATTTCGAAAAAAATCTTCTATAGATAGAAACTTCGTAATATTTTTCCTGTAATATATTTAAATCAATGTTTATCAACTATAATTATTTCAGATACTTACTTCGCTTTGCAAACTTCGGAGATAAGGCCCCTATCTTTAGCGTTTCGTTATTTTACATAATAAGTCAAAAGCATCATAAAAGAAAATAAAACCTATTTTAGAATGTAAAAATAATGCCCTTTGATATGATACCCCACTTAAACTTATTATATAGCTCTACTTTGAAATTTCGATCCCCAATTCTTGTCACTATTGTAAAGAAAGTAAAAAATAATTTTCAATTGCAATAAGGTTGGGTAAGCAATAATTGAAACTATTCCTTTCAAATCAATAGCATATACTTAATGGTTGCTGAAATATAGCGCTGTGACAGGGGGACAGACAGACAGACAGAGTGTCACCATAAGGGTTTCTTTTTAGTTCGGAACCCTAAGACTACTGATAAAAATTTTAGTTAAATTAATATATCACAGGACTTATCAAAGAGCCATAGCTCATGAGTTCTTCTTCCCATCGACCACCCACTTGGGTATAAGATACAGTTTCCGTGTTAGTTTGACGAAATAAACAAATCCATTGTGTACTGTTGTGATTAGAGCCGTATGTTTGTCTGTCCATCGCTATTCATATCCGTTGTACGCTGCACTCAGTATTGTACAAATCTGGTAACACGAGTTAATGTATTTGCTTACTTTAGGATACGTAAAAAGGATTACGGTACAAAAATATGTTAAAAATTCAGTGAAATTTGGTTTCAATATAATCATTATTTTGGTGAAACGCCCGCAGTATGAATGTATGAATAAATTTCATTAATCTTATCAGATTACAAAGTACACCTTATCCATTTCTAAAGATAAGTAAGACAAGACAACGAAAATAAACTTTCTATTGAATATTATTCATTTCATCGGTAAATTAGTAGGCAATTTGTATCTTAGGGCCCGATTAATACAACACATAAATGAACTGATTAGATAAAATCGGAAGAAACTAATTTATTCGAAAATTATCTATGAGATCTACCGACCCTTATCGCATTAGTGTAAATCTGATAAATGTAGTTTAATTTGCATTTCAGATATCCGGAACAAATTCTTAAACTGAGAGACTTGGAGACTTTAATCTTTTAACGTCTGATTCTCAGAAGCTCTGTGGTGTACTGCACCACTTTTTGGAATATCATTAATATTGATCAAGTACATTTCGTTATTTGTTTGGTATGTAAAACTCCTTGAGAATTCGTACATACAGGGACCATATGCTCCATGTGATGTACTGCTTCCTTTCGTCAGTGACTCATGTGCGAGGCAATCATGAGAGTAATTGCCCGTTTTCTCACATCGTGATTTATAAAGAAAGGAGGCCCGACGGGGCACTTAACTTTGTTTGTTATGTTACTTTCAATTTGTATTGTGAGTCAACATGATACTTATGTATGATGCCTTCCCATAAACCGCTCGCGAGTCGCGCTCCATTTTAGTGGACCACGAACCACCCTAAGCGTACCTGCATCGACTCACATCGACTTCGCGCTATCATCGGCTACAACTCTTTGAGGCTTAGGACGTGGATGCTAACTTGTGATTAGTCGCGATAATCATGACCCATGGAAAGCAACATCTCACAATAAACTCCGAGAATCCACTTTTAGCGCGTGAAGAATGGTTTGTAACATACCAATTACCATTGAAATCAATGCACTTAAATTTTAACCTGAATAATTCAGTATGCATTTTATTTCAAATAAACTCATATGGGTACGCCACATGGGTGTGTTACATCCATCACTATGTATATCGAAATTGGAGCGGATAGCTATGAATGAGCGAGTACAATTTTTAACACGGAACTGACACGGTTTTTTTTCATAACTTTCATATATAGATACGACTAATGGAAGCCATAATAAGCTATTTATATGACATCAAAACAAGGGTTTATGGTCGGCTATATTAATACGACCATAAAGAGGAGGTAAGCCGCGATTAACATCTGTATAGTAGATACACGTCTCGTCGTAATCTGCCGCACTGCTTGACTCCGTACAAGCGGGCCGGAGGTCGGAGGTCGCCGTGTCCTCACTACCGACTGAGTTCCAATAGTTTTACAATTCAAATGTCGAATCGATTCCGTTTATAGGCCCGTGCTGAGGTGTGGACGTGATTATGTCGTTTCATTTCTTGAATTTCAATGAGAATTCAACTTTTATTTTGTCTATCAGCGACAAACCGGTTCTTATGAAGAATCAATAATAACGTATTTTATAGTATAAACAACATAGTAAGGTTTTATTAACATTTCATTCAATAGAGTTATCTTCAAACCTATTTTATGACATGAATAAATTAAGTCATGGTTTCGAAAACCAAAATAGAAAAGGTTTACCCTGGTTTTTATTACTCTTAGCCTGATTTCTTATATCGATGTACATTAGAAATCGTAATCCTGTTCTTTTTTTTTCTATTGACCTGTGTTTCGCCGTTGCTACAAGCAGGATCAATATCTTAGATTTATTTCATTGTTTCATAAACAAGCAGGTTTTTGAAAGAATGCCTCATATTTGAAATATGTATTCAGAAGTGATTTATTTATTTAATTCATTATATGATCCAATAAAATATTGCGGAAACACGTGCTGAAGTCGTCGTTACTGAGAAGTACTTATCATTTACTTACAGTAAATAAATGAGTCAGTCTGACTCATTTTGCAGGCACCCAAAAAGCTTGTTCAAGCACACAATTCTATTTAGTAGTAAGGTAATTAAAAAATATTATTTATAAAGCTGATCTCATTTTCCGCTGAACTTAATCAAAAATGGTTATTTTAGCTGAACTTTAATCTTAAGGAAAACAAACAATATTTGTTACAAAAATATGTAATATTTAATTTTACTATAGTGTTTCATATTTTGGCACACAGGAGTGTTTTATTAAATAAATACATTTTACGAGACAGTCGACATTTCAGTAGCATTGTTATTTCCCTGTACCGTGTGACATTTAGAGTTAAAGGTTAACAGGAACTTAAGGAGTAATATTACCAACATTTTTGAAATTTCATCCATGGTGCTATAGGTATCTATATCTGTTATAAAAAAAATGCTTACCCAATTAATATTATAACGTCGTATTACATTGTAAGACGAATACGCAAGTAGGTACCTATAACATCAAACGCATTCTTCGACGGCTCTACAGAGAGAACACACAAGAATCATCAGTCTTGTTTACATTACATAAGAGTCATGTTACCTTAACAGCTATTATTTTACGTATGCGTTTGGTAACGTTAGGCTATTTTCTATGGAGACAAGAAAAATACTGAGAGCAAATATAAGATGATCATAATTCTTTGTCTTTTAAATTGATGAACAAGTCGTTAGCTGAATCAATCAGATGGTACCACGGAGAAGAGAGTGGATGGTACACCACAGTTGACCTACTTCAGTCTAGATAAAAGTGGGGAAAGCGGCCCTTCGGTAATTGATGGCTTTCTATTTTTCGATAGCGAAGTTGATTCGAAATTCGTACGTGGGCGAACGCGTTTCGAAAAACACCATAGAGTTGTGTCTATTTGAAAATGAGAAGAAAACTTGTTGAATGATATTACCTTGTCGGCAAGTACCTAAAAATAAAGGTATAATAAGCCATACAGCTATATATCGCATCAAGTGCGAGTCGGACTCGCTGACGAAGGGTTCCGTAAAGACGTTTCTTGTATGGTTGTTCTTGAACCCTTTAATTTTTAAAATTATAAATTTTTTATTGTTTGTTGTTATGGCGGCAATAGAAATACACATTCTGTGAAAATTTCAACTGCCTAGTTATTACAGTCCACTGACAGATAGCCGGACGGATAGACGGATGGACAGCGAAGGCTTAGTATGTAATAGGGTACCGTTGGCACCATTTCGGGTAAGGAACCCTAAAAAGTACAAAGTTTTATCCGAGCACTGCACTTCATAATCAAATTGTCCATCAAATAGTTCCTATACAAATACTGCCTAAGTCATAGGATTTCACTTATCGTAGGTATGCATTATTTGTAAAACTAGCTAAAAACTTTTTAGGAAGAATGTACTATGTCCTAAAACCGCATCGAGAACATTACCATAAAACGAGGATCAACAGTTGGTTATAAAAGTTGGTGGACACGTGTTCGAAATATTTTATCATTAGTGAAGTGCCTCACGAGCAACCACCATACCAAAACGTAATTAATTAAAATCAGATAATGATGTAAGCCCACTTACGAACAAGCTACATACATTCATCACCGGCTTACTTCCCTTGTTCGTGATGTCATCTGTACACTTCGTTAAAATCGGCAGGAATGGAACAGGGCGTGCTACATACTGCCTGCCTGTCCATAACATTATAATAATCTTAAAAATATATGTTAAGCCCTTTTATTATTTTCAATATCAACCGATATTAAAATTCTTGAGGAATAAGCTCGTGTACAGGCCTATTTTATTCTTTGAACGCAAAACTTTTAATGATGTTGATTAAATGTAAGTATGGATACCTGTGGTATATGAGATATAAGGAACGTGAGCTATCTCCGCTATGAACAAAGAACAGTTAACTGTAGAAAATAAGAGCGGATTCCGATTGTGTTGCGATGCGAACGCGCAAGCCAATAAATCGTGTCCAATTAGCAAGCCGCGCCGGTGTTATCTGACGACAAAGCGAAGTGGAGCCACTTAACATACCTCGCGGGTGCTACCTAACGAGCCAACCCCGCTATGGTAATGCTGATATGAATCGAAAAAATAATTATAATGATATGTTTATTAACCATGCAACCAGACGTTTCGCAAACTTTATTTTGAGTGCGGTAGGTACTTCAATTAAAAAGATTACAATAATTAAGCATGATTTCCCTTTTCAGTGAGTTTTCGAAAATTATACGCATACAACAATATGGATACCTACTGTTGATATCCGATGATGTTATATCCGGGTTTGTCCCTAGTCCTAAAGTTGTACACGACATGTTCAAGCATCTGATGAGGCGGGCGGACTCCCCTAACTGTTCATCTTGCGGAGTTCCAGAGGATGTTTATCATCTACTAGTTGAATGTGTTCGGAGCGAATCTATTAGAGTAGGATTAGCATGTAAGTTCAATATAAATCCTTTGGATATTGGTGTATTCCAAAGCATTCTGGCTGCACCGCTGTGCGACGCAGCTATTACTGTTTATAAAATGATTTTTGATGTCGTTAATTGTTAGAATTTTGTTTGTTTGTTGTGAAATCTATGTGTTATCAATAGGGCTGACATAGTCGCAATGCGATTGAAAGCCCTTACAAAATAAAAGAATAAAAAAAAAAAAAAAAAAAAATGTATCGAGTCTACAAGACTGCGCTGCGGCATCGGCGGGTTAATATTTACGATTATGAAACTGAGCGAACAATAGCTAAACAATGGGGAACACGATACACGACCCATCTACTTAATTTCGAGTAGACACCTTTGTCATGTGTTTTTGTTCACGGTCATTTCCATAAATTATAGAGGATGGCACCGTGGATGTCAGTGTCTTGTAGTGTTGTAAAGATTGTACCTGCCATTGTTATGGTAAGCAGGAGACGTGACGAACAAGCCTTTTCGGGGATTCTAACCGCCAGCCGATGGGTATCTAACCTTCAAAGTTTTTGATGGACGTGATTAAGTAGAAGGCAATGATTAGCTAATAAGGTACCTAGACCGAAAATAAAAAAACAATGGAACAATATTCTAGTCTACAGTTCGTTACCTATTTTATATAATTAATGACTTAGATACATAGAATAAGCAGACTCATTAGTGTAAAGGCATTATGTCACGAAGTTAAATAAATCAATTACCTATGCAAAAAAACCTCTGTTGCATATCTCAATGCCCCTTAATGAATACCCAAGTTTGGGTCCAATTAGGAGCAGTAAACGCCTCAAGGCTAATTCTTCTTAGCCTCCCTCCGTCAGAAGAAGTTTGTATTGTTCAGTCACGTCCACACCCAATCAGTTTAAATTTCACCCGATATGGAGGATTCTTATATGGTATTGGGTTATATTATTGAGCTTGACTCCAACATCGGAGCACAAAACATCCACTAATTGGCAGAACCGTCATATCATATTTTAAATGATTCATGATCACTGTTTGGGTTATCTTGAAACGACACACCTTAGATTTTGTAACAGGATTGTTGGAGAATTTTCACCTCTATGTTGTACATGTCTCCATGTTACATAATTTGGGAATAAAATTATTCTTGTAGGTACTATCAAAATGATTTATATGACTAAATTGAGATTTTCTGCAAAGTAATTTACCTATCGCGCAGCAGGTCGTGGGTTCGATTCCCACACAGGACATGCATTTGTGTGCATGAACATGTCTGTATGTCTTCAGTCTGGGTGTAATGATGTATATTAAATATGTATTTACAAACAAAAAGTAGTATATGTATTATATCAGTTATCTGGTTTCCATATTACAAGCTCTGCTTAGTTTGGGATCAAATGCCCGTGTGTGAGAAATGTCCCAGGATAAAATATAAAAATCAATGCCACGTTTCGTTGTAATTTTATAACTCAAGAACGGGCTCACCTATCCAAACTAAATGCTTAGGATTTGTTCGGACTATTTAGTAGATGATTTATGTGAAGTTTGCACAAAATCGGTCGAGCGGTTCTTCATTTATCACATTTTTATTATTTCACTTTATACGTAGCGAAGCACGTATCGGGCCGCTAGGTTATTATATATTTGATAGTTAGGTTCCAGGTGTAAGCAGTGCAGTTTTTGGCTTTTTTGTGACGTCACATCTGGCGTCAATCTATTGATATCTTGGTGACATTCCCCCGTCTACGGAGGTCGTTGACTTAGCACAGTGGCCCAGTTCACACGTGATCGCTTGTCCATTGAACGATTTAGATCTGCGCTCGCAGACCAATTCACTCAATTGCCACTTCCTGCTGACAATGTTGCTAGTCCAAGGTCGAATGTTTAGGTAACAGTAGAACATTGACAAAGATATTTCAGGTTTGGTCTTGACATATATTTTTTAACATTTTTTTAAAACAAATGTGGGATTTTTTATATTCCAGAAAATGTATGTCGAGTATGTTTTTTTAGGATAATGGATTCTATGAACTGATTGATGTAAAGAAATGTGAATTTTGCAATTAATGATTATTTTATAAAATAATTGTATTTTGAAATGTCTTGTATGTCAGCACAAACAGTTTCAAGCTCTACTATTCTAGAAATTATATGTAGATTACACATTAAAAAAAAATTACTAAAACTAAACTGATAGATGAATAATGCATCCATATCAACGTATTTTATTATTAGCCTTTTTAGCGAGGTATGTGTGTGTAATAGAGGAGAGAGCACCTTACCAACTCAAAGTTTAGCGTTCTCTCGCAGAGCTTATCTGTCTCGCACATCTCTGGGTACAGAAAATGGAACATTAGACACCCGTAACCAGAGTAAGCCACACACATTACAAAACGAATCAGTGGTATGAGCAGACGTGGTTTATTTCGGTTGTTCGGATGCGTGCAATATGCAACACGCAGTCGCATACGCTCAGCTGACCCGAATCGCGGGTTCATTCCCAACTCCCAACACTTGTTTCTAAAATAACTCTTGACGCAGAGGGATGACGTCGTTGTCTTAATCCGCCAAGTATTTTTGTCATAGCAGAGATGGCATGGCGCACGCTGTATAGATACGTTGCCGATTCCTTAAACGCATCAGAATTGGTTAAAGGCTTCGTTTGCGGCATATGTATATAATTATAGCACTTGAATCCTTGCATAATTTAACTCAACAAAAACAAACTGTTAAAAAAACTCAACTTTTACTAATCTATACAATTTTATTATTAAAGGCACATCTATTTTATTATTTAAAGTCTTTTTAATGATAATACTGTTTTTGATAATAATACACTCTTATTTACTTCTGGCATTAAAATTCTTTTTTTTTTCAAGTATTTCAATCGTTCTATTTTTTATAGTATTACTAGTTTAATTTGGTTTTTATATGACTTTTTGGATGTAACTGTTAGTCTTATATACAACCAATGTTATATAAGTCCTACATTGATTGATGATGTGTGACGTGAATAGAATAATTAAAATATTTTTTCCACTCGGCACTAATAAACACGTACTCCAACGAAATTGTTACAATAAACACAGAATATTGACATATTCTGATCGTTGAGTCGGCGAGTATCACCAAGTAGGTACCGCGTGAGAACGCTCCGGCCCTGGGTAAATATTGGGCATAGTCGGCGCATACCAGACGGATGGCTTCCACTGTGGCGGCACACCGCTAACGTCCACTATGCACCTATATACTAGTAAGTATTAAACAGTCCAACTTGTAGGCAACGAAATGAGCGCCCAGACTAGTTTTCTAAATTGACCCAGCAATCAGTCAAGACTCTGAAAAACTATTCGAAATCTCCAATTTCCTTCATACCTTCTTTTATTGTTTCATTATAAGAACTGCAGCAGTTCTATGTATAACTATAACAAAATTAATCGCTCCTAAACTAAGCTGGTGTGTGGCTTAATGTTTGAAGAAATCTTTGATTCACATCGAATGTGGGCCTTGTTGATGTTACAAACCGTTTTGAAACATGCAATTCTATGTTAGCTTTACCATTAGATGTTTGTTAAGACGATATCCCACACAATGCTGCACTGCCGCGGCCACGCCCACCAAGTTTCCTAATGTTATTTACTGCACATTAATTTATTTTAATGTTCCATTTGTTACAATGTTATAAGTAGATTTCGACTATATTCATTTTATTATCGTCCATGGAATTTCCAATAAAATAAACTATGATTATAGTGAGTTAGAGCTTATGATGTCAACAATGCAGTCTTAAGGTTTACTACTTATACGTTATCGTATCAGCGGCAATATATACGATGTTAAAATATATAATGAAATCATGTTACCATATGTGTTCACTCATTTTGAAGTTAATACTCTGATTCTAATTTCAAACATTTAAATCTTGAAATAAGGGTTTCATCACATATAGATATTCCCATCCAAGCGTACTTACTCAAGTAGCATAGCCAAATAGCTGTATAATTCCGGTTCGATTAGCAAGAGTGCTTATTTAGTGGTGGTGCAGCTTGCCCGCGCGCAGCTCCGCCCACACACTGGGGCCTATATCTGACTAATGCACACCACCGGCTATTATTTACTCTCAGCAGCCTGGCAGTCGGAACAGGTTTGTTATAATCTGCACGAAGCTTCTCTACCTTTCGTTGCGTGTACGGCTTTATTGCCTTCTATTCGGTTTTGATTTACTATCTTATGTCACATCTCTCGTAAAGCTGTTATATAGTCTTATTCTGCGATTATTTGCAATGTAATTTAGAGTGTCATGACGGTGTCAGCTTTTAAGATATGTTTCAAAGTCTTTCTTTGGATATAATTTCGTATAATATAGGTACTTATAAGATCCAAGCTATTTTTCTTTCAGTGTAAAATGTAAAGTTATTGACTTTAACCGAGCTGTTACCAGGAATACAGTGACTAAAGAATGACTTTTTCACGTTTTATTGTTAAGAGCAAGTAAGACGTTATAGCAAAAAGCCTTCTCTTTCATACGTCAATGTTAATAGTCACATAAACTTGTACATAGTGATAAATTTGCTTTCAAAATATATAGCTAAACGTTGAACAAATAATAAAACGGCAAATGTGAGTTAGCGAATGGTCGCGTGTGAAAGCCGGAGATGGCCACCGGCCATCGCTTTGCCTTGTAATTCCGTTTGTTTTATTTTCTCTTCATATGGATATATGTCAGTGAGATTTTCAATTCGCTCTTCTTATTGTTACAGACTACAGAGGTGCTATAAACTTTGCAACAATAAGCTTCGATGATGGAGTTTAATATATCAAAACCTATTTTCAAAATTGTAAAATAAATGGGTAAGATCCGGTGTAGAGCCTTATCAGTAAATTAAAGTTCAAAAGTATGAAAGAATAAAAGTAACGGGTGAAATTTAATACAAGATAATAAAGAAGTAATGAAGACGTGACATGTTTGTAGTGAAGGTTTGTCCACAGCCGAGGTAAAACATGGCTGTGGTCGTTGAATATGTTACGTACGTCTACGACTTTACGTGTAGATTGCCAGATAATGAATTACCGCCCGCCCCTTAAACATGTGACTGTTGAACATTTACCAAATTGATTAACATGACTCTTTTGATAATATAAACGTAAACAGTTACATAGACGAAAATCAATCATAAGTACAAATGATACCTTTAAATATTATTAGCTAGATAGACCACATCTTATGATATAGATTCTTAAGATTTTGTTGTTATATTGCACATTAATTTATTGTTAGGATTCCGCACTCATCATCGTGACTCGAAAAACTGTGCATGTAACGCACTTAACCGGTTTTTATTTTAAATTGGCTGAATCATTGTAAAAATCTGCAGTTTCTTATTGTTGCATATAATTAGTTTAAATAATTACGTTACATAAAATAAACACGAAGATAGTAAAAGCCACGAGCGGCAACCAACAGCTATCACTGATGAGCTAATGAGAGATTTAGGCACTTGATAGGGTTGCACGCATGTTGCTCGAGAATCACGAGGGGTGCGCGAGCGCAAGCGAGTGGTCGTCGTTTTGTGGAACATTAATTTCACATGTTTTTTTACAAATTATTGTGCAACTTGATCTTTTTGTTGAACAATATATATGTAGAAAATATAAAAAGTATATTTTGTTTTTATTGATTTTCACACAAAACAATCACAAAATAGCTGGCTGATTTACACGAACAAAATCCGGAGGCCATTTGATATTTTTTCTTTTTATTTATTTTCACAACTCTAATGGCTCGTTGATTATTTGGCCATTTATAAGCAAGCTAGCCTTCTTTTTGTAACTCCCCCTTTTTGCTAAAGTTGCAGTTTAATTAATTTTGGAGGGAATATTTAGTTTCATCTCGCTTCTGCAATACTGAAAAAGGAACGAGTAGGGTCTGAATAATAAACTAATGTGCCCGGCAAGATTTTAATGTGACAAAGAAAAATGAGTGTCGGATTAACTACAGTATTGTGAAGATACGTTGCAATTGTGTCGTGATATTGCGATTTGCGGCTTTCATACTTTCTTATGGGTTACGTCATAGATCTGTGCTCATGTTACTACACCTCCTCCATCATTCAGACACCGGTAATAAATTCTAAATGTCACAGAAGATGATGCATAATGGATTCATTGCCGCGAGGTGTCATCTCGGAGAGCATCAAACGGTTTCATGCCGTATAGTGTTTTGTTAAAGCTCTTTGTCTTTTGTTATTATTTGAGACATGTAATGTTTTATTGCTGCGTTTGGAGATAAAGCTTTCGGTGACAGGAGTGGCCGCTTTGATCAGTTATTGTTGGTCAACATACTCCAAGAGATTATGTTGGTAAGTACCTGGATAGAGAAAGACCTAATAGCGTCGCTGTGTTCATTTTCGTCGCGGTACTCTTTTTAATTTGAGAACGCGTTTAAAACTTTTTACTTTTATTAACAGCATCATTATAATTATATATATATAAGTACAATTATTAGGTAAGAAAACTGTTATTGCGCTACCTTTGCAATGATTGGAGTGGGTAGTAGGTACGTGCGTAAAGATTAAATTTAATTAATATATTTGTGCGCATTCAACTCAAGTACGTTTCGTTCGATAGTTTTCCATTCAAATGATCAAAGTACACAAAAGTGTATAATCTGTTTGTAGATTATACGGAATCCGCAACAATTTGTATCAGCCGAACGCTTTTGTCGGACATTGGACAGGCTGCATGCACTCTTGTCGGCTTATTTCCATACAATTTGAGCCACACACGTCGGGGCGCGTGCCTACTCTTTCTGCGAAAAGCTCGTATGAAATTGCAGGTTCATTTTAAAGTTATTTATTGAAATGCTTGGCATTTTATGATTTTAATTTCTAGAGAATGTAATTTGTACGAACTTATATTGCGCTGAAAAATTTGTGGCAGGAATGCGTCTATCTTTTTCATTGGACCTCACACAGACAAGCTAATATTATGATTTTTCAAAGCAGAGTCAGGATTATACAAAAACTATTATTAGTCTCTTAATATTACTAATTTCAAATATCATAATTTAAAAGGGTTTATAATTTTTTTACCGCGAGGATTCCAATTGTAACTATTCAATGCGACAAACAATACAGCCTTTCTGACCAATACCACAGCCAATACTGTCGAGTTGATGGTTAATATAATATCCACGAGTTCCGTTGGGCGGTTTCTTATGTTGGTACCTACTTATGACAATAAAGTTTGGACAATGGTCGCGGCCAGTGTTTGCGGTCGACCACCGGGGGCGAGTCTGCCCTCGACTCCTACTGTCACCGTCGCGTCGTATATCTTTACCAGTTTCGACGACATGAGAGATTTACGCATTATTCAGTCAGAATGTAATACGTACTTTTATAAGGTTAATTCGGATTCGGATGTCATGCGTTCATTATTTTACAGCCATTTTTTACGCTTTATAAAATAAGAATGTATAATACTAATATGAAATTACATACCAAACCACAATACACTTATAAAGATTCGTTTTGAACAAAGTCAATATTGTCAACTAATATTTGCTTCCGTTTTACCCCTCTACACGTAAGGCCTGTATTGAGTAAGTAAAACATTGTTTTATCACACAGAAAACAAAGTGGAGTTTTAAGAATCTATTAAACATTCACTGCCGCACCAGGCCCGCTAGGGGAAATAGATTCGGGGAATGGAGAGCCCGTGAACTCTACCAGACTCGTTTACCTACCATTTTACCTATATTATAGTGTGTTAAGTATACTATAATTTGTTACATTATAGCGGTACCACTAAGCTGATATACATTGCATATAGGTACATAGCTGGTATTTTTAATAAGTATATTATACTACCTATATTTTTAAATAACGTATAAATACTATTTATTCATTAAATTTAATCATTACATATATATTAACTGTTCTATGAAAACATTAGCAAAGAATGTTTGAAGATTCATGGAGTTACCGGTAGCCAGCGCAAAAATTGACATAAAATTGGTATTAAATATACCGAATAAATATTGTAATGCATTGTCGGTTCGTTATGAATCAATTTATGAAACTATTGACATATCTAGATATTTTAAAGTGTGTGTGTGTGCTAGTTGCGTAGTGTATGACGTAGATATACGCACGTGTCGTGCGTGCTGGCATTCCATTCATCGCTATCATATCATCTTGATATGTGCCGCTGTGGGCACCCGCCCTTTGATCTCAGCAATTGACTTAATCGAGTATAGACCCTACAATAGGTTACTGTTTTATCGCAGATTGTTTATAGAGACGTTACGAATGAAGGGTGTTGATCTAAGCGGTCAAGTTCAATCAATTGATTGGATTGTTTCAAATTAATTCTGTTTGGTTATTACTTTCCTTATTTAGCAAATGATATTAGTGAATGCGATCAATTCGTTAGAAGTATAATTACCTCGATAAAATTTTAGGTGGCTAGTATTTGCATTATCAAAACAATTACATACACAAGCAATTACAAATATTAGGTACCTACGTTAGTAAGCAGAAATTGTCCAAACTTTATCCAGCAACAGTTTGATATGATTATTTATGATGTGTCTGATTATCAAACAGACGGACTGAAAGGTAGACAGGTCATTATCGGTATTTCAAAATACCACATGAAAAGAATAACAAACACAAAAGCCATTCTCAAGGAGTCGAAAAGCTGTTAAACTCACAAGATTGATGGCCACCCACGAAATGCATTTTTATTGTAACGGTTATCTAAATGGTTGTGCAATATGGCGGCACTATCGGCCGATGTCAAGGATAGATAGTGTATTGATGGAAATTTATCGCCCTTTACGGGGTGTGGCGCAGCGCAGCCCAAGGATACGATACACGAGACATCGACTAGGAGCGGTCTTTGATACGCGATAGATGTTTGCATGTCGGTTAATGGAAGGCGCAAGTTTAGCTCACAAACATATAACATTACTAAAATAATTTTAGTATTAGGTTTCTATGAAGTAATAAATACGAAGCGTAGGCGCACACTCGGGTAACCCCAATGAGGGCACGATCGATGGCCGCGATGTGGGCGCGTAGCACCGTTTCACCATAAATGAGCCCTTTGTACTGTAAATTGATCATGAGGGTTTGACCGATTGCCTTTTGCAGTTATAAAAATCAAAATGCTCCTCTGCCCACGAGGTAATGGCGTTCTAAAGCTTTTATTGCTGCGTCGTCGTGTAACGTGTTGCTCTGTGCAACGCACTGCGGCTGTGCGGTTCTATTTGCTTAACTTTAATTTAAGACCGCTTTCACGGGACTCGCTTCTTAATGTTTAGATAAGGTAATGTCGCAACATCCACAGAAACAATGAAGTCTTAATTGTATCACGGTGCTTTGTTTACGTTATTGTAAGAGTACGTCGACCTTACCGACGACGTGTGGGTGTTATAATATTCTTAGCACTGTATTCAGAAATCATAGATCATAAACAATGGCGGCGTGATAATGATAAGCGAGAAATAGAAAACAAAGGATTAATTCGGCGAAGGCGGTGCTACATGTTAATGATGAAAATATAATGAGTTCCCGCTCACATTTATTTATTCTCGCAACACTTGATAAACTATTTTAGAGTTTTTTGAGCATGAGCTTTACACGTTTGCGAGTCAAGTTTGTTTATCCTAATCCTAACATAGCGCGCTGTGCGATTGTTACTTTCAAGCGAGGGTCGGATGGCGGCGGAGTTGTTATGATTTATGTTAATTTAAAATCATAAGAGTATATTATAGACGTAAGTTCCTACATACATTCACTGAACACGCTGCCCGTGACCAATATTAAATTGAATAGTTATTTGCTATCCTATGATCGAACACCGTGCGCGCTAGTAATCGATTAGTCGCGAGATAAATTATGGCATTTACTATGGAAGAATTATTGAACTACATTTTGATAGCGATGTGATAAATTATTTAGATAAAATTTAAAAAATTTTTTTTTTTTGATCGCCTTTAAAATACACTAAAAAGTGTGAAATAACTCTAATCTGACACTGAAATGAAATCCAGCGAAATATTTTCAATGGAATGCGTCGTGCTCTTTCGCCACACCCTAGCTCGTATACTACTACTATACTACTATACTGGCCTACTATCAATAGGCCAGGCCGTCACACATATTTGTCCATATCTTGAAAACTACTGAACCGATTTCGATGAAACTTGCACTGTTCCCCAAGTTGAAGCAAATGTAAACCAATAATAATGGTTACAATCCGATTAATATCGGTATACGGAGATATGTGTGGACAAACATTCATAGATACAAACATACATACAAACATAGATACATACATACACCTTTGAAATTTTGCATAATTGTTTGGAAGCCCTATCATATGTGAATATATTGCACTTATATTACATACTCGAATTTATAATCTCCTTCTTTTTTTATGTCGTTTAAAAAGCATAAAATCCAGCTAATTGATTTGGTATTAAAATTTAGAATATTTGTGTCGACCAGACTGAATATTCTATGAAGCAGTCATTAGAAGCCCGAGGGTGCATATAGCCGCTGCAATGTTAACAAGCCTTATCGGGAAAACAATGAGTGTTCCACAAACATTACGATGCAAATGTACCGGCTCTAATTAAGCCATGACTTGCTCTGGAGGGGAAGGATCGAACCCATAATCATTTACACTAATTTACTGCCGTTCGTTCCATGTTCATTTATAGCTTGATTATAATAGAAGTCCCATTAAAATGAATGTGTTCTATTTCAACTTCGTGCATATCTAGCTTTAGTGGCTTTTTGTCTGTTTCACTTGCGTAGTTACTTTATCTGTATATATAAAATTCAAAGTCCTGACTGACTGACTGATGTATCGACGCACAGACTAAACCACTGGTCCTAGAGACATAAACTTTGGAGGGTGTATTCTTTGTGAAGTTTAGGTATCCACTAAGAAAGGGTTTTTCGAAAGTTTGTATGAAAGTCCGTCAGTTTCGAAGTTAGGATCTTCAAATTTTGTGTTTAGGCTGAAGATTGAAAATTAATGTATAGGTGTCTGAGCGTTTGTTATAATAACACCCCCGTAGGGGGGAAAAAAGGGATGAAGTTACTTATGCAAGTCCTTCATTTCCACATTAAACACCACTAAATATATTATTATACAGTGTAGGCATAAACTAACGAAGGATTTTTTGATATTACTCTCCTAAGGGAGTAAAATAGGGGATGAAAGTTTGTATGAAAGTCCGTCAGTTTCGAAGTTAGGATCTTCAAATTTTGTGTTTAGGCTGAAGACTGAAAATTAATTCATACGTATCTTAGCGTTTTTGATAATCCTGCTTTTCATCCCTTCGAGGGTGGACCTCGAAGGGATGAAAAGCAGGATGAAATTTTTGAAAAGTAACTGATATATCAATGCACAGTATTGCACAGCTTAAACCGCTATTCTTAGAGACATGCATTTTGGAGGGTGTGTTCTTTGTGAAGTGCACGTATCAAATATGAAAGGGTTTTTTGAAATTCCAACCCCCGTTTCACCCTCTTAGGGGTTAAGAGGGTGAAACGGGGGTTGAATTTTCTGTAAAACATATTATTACAAACGTAATTTAAGTTTTTGGTTTTTTAATTATTAATACTTTATTTTGTAAATAAATAAAATAAAAAAAAAACAATTGAGAGGGAGGGAGAGCACTTATTATGTTTGTTTTTGAAGAAAAATATGTCATTTGTTTCCTGTAGGCCACGCGGGCGAAGCCGCGGGCAGAAGCTAGTATTTTTATATAGCTTTTACTTATCATGGGGTTGTAATTTTTTTATGCATGGTCACAGGTAATTGCCTAATTGTAACATTATATAATTTTTAAGAATCTGTATGCTACATGATGCAGCGTTGCGCGTTATCGGGGTTCGTACTAAGTAATCAGTGATCTCGGTATACTGGGTGGAAATTTCGAGATGGCATATTTTCGAAACCTATGTTGGATAGTCATACTGAACAACTTTTACTATGCAAATAACACTGAATTCTCAAAAAAAAAACATTTTACTTTTCATACATTATGCAAGGTTGAAATTTTGAAAGAAAAGTTAAAAAAAAAAATGAGAATTCACTATTGGTCCCATAGTAAAAGTTGTTCAGAATGACTAACCCAACATAGGTTTCGAAAATATGCCATCTCGAAATCTCCACCTGTTATAATGCAGTTATATGTGTACACAGGCGGTCATTCACAGACCGGGTATCATCATTATCAATGTATGAAAGCCTCACAACCACAACTACACTGTTATCATATTCGTCTCGTTAACGCTCATACTGAATGGGGGAGCTGATAATCTAAATTATACTGCTTCAATGTTGTATATTCGTAGATGCAAGGATAATTTTAATGGCAGTGATTTAGACATGTAATATACTCATTAGTGCGTTTCCTATACTTAAAGTTTCGTTTGTTCTTTCAGGTTGCTGGTAGGCGCACCTCTAGGTCAAAATCTGCAACCAAACACACAGAAGTCGGGGGCGCTATGGAAGTGTCCACTGAACCCAGCAGTGCAGAACTGCGAACAAATCATCACAGATGGCAAGAGAAGTGAGTAATTACACCTGTATAAAAGAGACAGCTCCGTTGATATAGGAATATTTGAGAGTACAATGTACTAGTACTAGTACAGTACAATGTTTTTGAGTATATTAAAATTGTTTATTTGACCGATTTGCATTTGTGTCACATCATTATCTGACCCATTTTATAATTAATTTCAAGTACTTTCTTACACTATATTGTTTCATATTTTTCGAAATAAAATCATAGTTTCAATTGAATTTAGTAATTATTTCAAAAAATAAGTTTAACACCTTAAGGTTGGTTCAGTCAGTTTGGAAAACTGCTCGAGCATATTTTCACGTTTGAGTACCTAATACCCGAGTTAATTATTATCGGGTGCTTTTGTTTCTTGTTATGTCATACCTATTTAAAATAAGACCATTGTTACTTAAATTTGTAAAAATACTCGAGCATGCACAACATTTTTCCATTTGATTCGAACGAGCCTTACATTTCTGTCACATTTTTCAATACTAAATTAGAGTTATATAATAGAAATTAGACTTGAATCACGTTTGTATATTACAAAGTAAGGTTAGAAAGCACATTAGTGTATTGTAAGTTCACGAGATAGTAGCAAATCACGACTAGATATATAGAAAATGGAAGTAGAACGAGTAAATAAAAATGTGTTCTCACAGTTTAGATACACACGCAAGGAAGGAATCGCTGGAACGTTTTTGTCGTAATCTAATCATTCAATATAAGTTTTAATTAAATTGTTGTCTTTTGTCGGTGGTGCCCCAAACAGCGAAGTTCGGCTCGATAGACACGAGTAAGTGAGCTGTGGTCTCAACCTCCTTTATTCTTAATCATTTTGCTCTTCGACTAATACTCACTAATCGCTGTAATTTACTTTTGATTATACTAATTGTTCGATTTTTGTCTTATTAAGTTCCAGCTGGACCGTCATTAATGAATAATGAATGCAACGCATGCGCTAACTTAGTGGTTTGATTTTTTTTTATTTGCGACACATTACACTCATGAAGCTTTAATATTTGGGATACATTTTTTTACTTTTAAAATTACCATTGATAAACATAAACCAGCAAGATTTATCAATTTCAATTTGATATGTTTATTCAATCTTTACTGATCGAAGATGTATCTCAAATATAAAAAGCACTAACTGCTTGCAGAAGCACCGATCACCATGCTTGCGTTATAGCACCTATAGCAATTTTATCCTAAGAACTTGTATGATAATTTATAAGGAATACAAATCTGAAACTTATTAAAATTGTGTAACGTAGCTCTGGAGAGATGTAGAGCTTTATAGTGATGTAATGTGATGTAGGAGCTTTGTGAACGATTCTAATAGAATACAGTAAAGCAGGTACCTTCGTAGACGATAGCGATGCTAGTTAATAACATAACTATTGATTAAGATTGCAGTTAAACGAATGAAAAAAGTGCGATCTATTGAACGCAAACGATCTAATTCCAGGTGACTGGTTAATTGTAAGGTAAACCTATTTACACAACTGTACTTAAACGTAACAATAATATAAATAATCAGCAAGAAATAACTTTATTGCACATCTATTGTTAATAATATGTAACCGTCAAAACCAAAGTATATCTGGTTTTGCATTCAAATAACGTAGGATTAATTCACATCGTCTAACAAACGAAGCACCAGGTAACACTGGGCCGATTAACATTTAGCATAAAAGTTAGGCATACTTACATTCAATTAAAATTATTTGGTGTCTTTCTGGTGTATTAACGAATCGGCCATCGATTAATGAACTCAGTATTAGCTCGAAATTAACAACACGTAGACTTCGATAACGTCCATTAACCCGAGACCACACGTTTAAAAAAGCCGTATCTTCACATTGATTCATTCCAGGTTGCAGAAGTATATCGTCACCTTAACGCCAAGCCACACATATCACCGATAGCAAACATATTAATAGGTCGAAAGAATAAATCAGATTTGTTTATTAGAACTGCATGATTTACTTCCTATGATATCTATGACAAATGCTATTCTATATTTTTGCACGATGATTGTGCAATATGACACCGAAACTTATTATGTTCTGACATAATTGCAAGATTTTATTATTATTTGCTCTTAAAATGCGACTTTCCCGATCTTGCATCATACACGCCTGGTTGCAATGCTTTGCATTTGCCGACTTGATCACCGAATCTGTTTGTTACTGGGAATTGAATTGGAGCTACAACTATTTTTAAAGCAAGAGCAACGACTGAAATAAGTTGTTGTCGCTTAAAATGTTAATAAGATGTTTTATTACTTCAGTTTAATTTGTAATAGTCTAATATATTTGGGTTGAATTTTAAATAACATGGTATACAATTTGTAAGTGCTAAAATGTCTCATAAGTTGTGTCTAATTGAAGCTTAAACATAAACCATTTTATTGCAGTGTTAAAGTAATCCTTGCCACTTTGAAGTGATTAATATTTATTTTTATTTAAAATTGAACTAATTTTTGTGCTAAGTTAACTAACATCACTTTATAGAATTTTATCTTACTATGTGTTTATTATATGTAGATTTGGATTCCGATCATCTTGTGGGTCCATACCCTGAAGAAATCAAAAATGGCCAGTGGCTGGGGGTATCCGTGAGAAGCCAAGGTCCTGGGGAAAAGGCTGTTGTTTGTGCACATAGGTACGTAACTATATTTTTCCACATTTGTTCCAGTGTAAAATACATAATCTTAATCACGTTTCTTGCACTCACTTTATAGTTTCTAGAAATTGAATATCACTAAGCTGTATTTTTTGTTATAATATGTGTTTTTTTATTTACTTTGTCTTTTATTTATGTTACAGATATATTCGTACAAAGGGGGAATCACAGCTAGGTCAAGGGCTTTGCTACACTTTGACCAACGCGCTCGACCTACAAGGAGCTTTAGAACCATGCAGGGGTCGACCTGTTACAAGGTACTGTTTATTTAGCTATTAATTATCATCTCATTGTTATTTGGGTTTCATAGACTTTTCAAGACTAAGCGTGCTACATCTTTGGCGTCGTCATAACTCCTTCAGGGATCAGTCCACGGTCAAACCACGGAAAAGAGAATACACTGGAAGGGCAATGGTTTAGAATTTGTATCGGAACCAGTGTCGCCAAACTCACACAAATAAATGTTAAATCATATATTGTACTACAAATAAACAATCCTTTTGATTGGTCGTTTCTATTTTACTCAAAAATAGCTTTAATCACACAGGTCATACATATGAAAATATACGTTTTTACGTTAACATAAAATTTATTTTTCAATAGCGTACAAAGTATTTACGTCGTTTTGTAATCTACAAACTAACTAGATTCAATCGACGAAAAAGTTCTGCCACTCGGCAATAGATGGCGTTATTTTCATGGAACGCAATTTTGAACTCAAACGCATTAGACATAATGTTGATAATTGCGTAATAGCTGCGTCGCCTGGCGTCGAGTAGCAACACTTATTGCTATTCGCTTAATGCAGCGAAAGTAATCGATAAAATATCAATAAAATTATCGATATTTTAATTTCGTCGATATTAAATTTAATTATTTTTAGAAATTCCGTAAGAAAATTCACGTTCGATAAGAATAATTGTGCTAAGAATACTGAATTGTAAAAAAAAACGTTTAACATGATGAAGTAAATTAAGAAAAAGTTATTTTTACACGGTTTATTGCCCTTGAAATAAAATTTATTTGTTTCGAAATTTTCGTTTTGAAAGCTTAATTTTAACAGATGAATGCGGATATTGATATAACTTTCAACTATTGCCTTAATCAAATCAGTGATAAAAAGATGAATTTTATCGATATTGATCGAACAAAAACGACTCACGACGAATGTGAAAGAACGTTATACATTACGTGCGGAGTTGCGCTCGCTACCTTGCGTACAAATAAAGTGAGTACATTGCCTTCAATGTATAATTTTGCAGTAGTATCAGAGTTTATCGTTTACACCTAAAATTATCATAATCTCGAATACATTTTTATAAATATCACAATTAAATAAAGGTTTGTAGACTCATCGATGAAAGGAAATCCCTCCTTGAGTTACACTCCGACTCCTCACTTCGTTTCCTACAGGAAATAATAGCGCATCACGACATAATTAATATTTTTCGCGGAGCTACGCACCTCTGCTAAGTATGGCGGATACTACGAAGCGTTGACGCGTGTTTTGGTTGATATATGCCCATTTGATGTCATGTGTGGCGCGCGGGCTCCGCTAGCATAGCGTCTCTGGTCAAACGTTAAAGCCCATTAAAAAGGATGTTAAATTATATTACAGTTTTTCTACGGTATTTGCTGTTACGAGCTGTATACTTTGTTTAGATATTGATTTATTGAAATAAGTGTAGTCACACCTACCACATAATATTATGCCAGTTGATACTTATTCGATTCAATAAATGTTTGATTAAATAAAACATTGCGACAAAACATATTTTTGGGAACCAAAGATAAAGCTCATGAATTAATAAGAGGTTAACGTTTTTTTGTAGATCTGTTGCGTAACATGTAATGAATATGAACTGTATTCACGGTATCTATAAAATACAATAACAAAACCTAATTTCAGGGAACACGAAGAGTATGGTTTCTGTCAAGTAGGAACTAGCAGTTGTCTTCTTAAAGACAACACTTTACTGATGGGCAGTCCCGGACCTTACACGTGGAGGGGAACGTTGTTCTCTCAAGATATAAGCGATGATATATGGAAGCGAGACAGCGTGGTCTACATGGCACCCGTTGAAGATGGTGCAAGCGCAGTTGCGAAGTATAGTTACTTAGGTACGTTTCTTAAATGTATTCGATTTCCAAAAATCCCGAGAACACGCATAACATACTAATTGTTGATCGAGGGCATACTATAACAAAACTCTCGTACCAAAATATTTTTTTGTATAAATTACTGGTGTTCTCAATTTCTTCTCACATTTCAAGACTAAGTTAGTGTTAATTTAAAAAGTTTTTTTTTTAAATTAATATGTTGCTAGACATGTTCTGTTTTATGAAACCTATGCTATTTTTTGATGCTAGTCTACAATTTAAAAAAAATTATTTTCCAGGTATGTCAGTAACTGGTGGTGATTTCTTCGGCCCTATGCCAGCCTTCGTGGCGGGTGCGCCGAGAGCGAATGGCACGGGCCAAGTCGTCATATTTAGTAAGCCAGTGGTGAAGGACTGGAATAAAACCGATCTGAGTTTACTCAATTTTACGATGCTGCTCAACGGAGAGCAGTTTGGCTCTAGCTTTGGTTATGAAGTTGCTTCCGCTGATGTTAATGGAGACAAGTAAGTGTGCTCATTTATAATATGGTTATGTCTTGGAAAAAGATAGGGAATATTTTAGAAGGGTATGAGCATGTATGTATCTACAATAAAAATATTGTTGATTGGGGTCACACAGCACAGGTATTTATTATACTTAATAAATACCTGCGCTAGGAGGTAATATTAATTGAAGCTTCCATGAAATCGCGAAGTTATAACAGCTTTTCTATACAAAAAGGATCGATTAATTTTGGTCAAGTAGGTTTTCTACTTGACCAAATTAATAGAACAGCCGATATTTTTCCACGATTTCAGACTTGATAGAACTATTATAATTAATAAACTATCATTTCAATTTTCAGATTACCTGATCTGCTAGTAGGAGCTCCATTTTACTTCTCCCGCGACGCTGGTGGTGCAGTTTATTTGTACCTCAACGTAAACAATAGTCTACCTGAAAGCTATAACGTTAAGTTGACTGGCAAGCAAGAGTCACAGTTCGGTATTGCCATAGTAAACGCTGGAGACTTAAATAAGGATGGATGTGATGATGTAGCTATTGGAAGCCCATATGAAGGAAACGGAGTAGTATACATTTATATGGGAAACAGAGAGAATGGTCTAAACACGAAGCCCGATCAAGTGATAACAGCTGAGTTACTGCCGTCAGTCTTGAAGACCTTCGGTTATTCGCTCTCTGGTGGAGTTGATTTGGATGCAAATGGTTACCCTGATTTATTGGTCGGCGCTTATGAGAACGTGAGTTGAGTTTCTTATTATGTACGACATAATAAAATAGTGCAAGAATGAGTCATCCTGTTCTTTAATGAAATTTACTTTGAGTGTCACATTATCGGTAGCCATCATTCAAAATGGTGCTTGTCTTATTCTATATTAAAGGTGAATGTACAAACTTGACTTTGTTTCTACTTTAATTTACAGAGCAGCGTAGCGTTAATACGAACCAGACCTATCATTGATATAAGGACCAGGATCAGCCCATCGAACACGATCATCAACATCGATCCGGCCATACACGGCTGTGAGAAAGATCCCACGTCTAACTATACTTGCTTCCACTTCGAAGCCTGCTGCATCATCAAATCTTTAGTCGAGTCCACACAAACAAACACACACACACTTAACTATGTAATAGAAGCAGAAACTTTTCCCGGAGGAAGAAAGTTTTCCAGAGTTTTATTTGATGCTGAAAAGGTTAATATTCTGAAGGAGACCATAGTATTGGGAAAGGATGTCGAAAATTGTAGACCGCATACAGTTTATTTGAAAAATAATACTCGTGATATTCAAACTCCAATTAAGGTAAGAAAATAAATATTAATCAATACTTAAATATATAACCGCTCATGATTCATCTTACAGCTCCTGTAGTCTGGAAGAGTTCATGAAGAATTAATTTTAGGAACAGATGCCTTAGTTAGATTTTCGTTGAATCTAAGATCTTTTCCACTAGATGCTAGAATTACATGGAGTATTTTAATTTTATATGTCCATAAGAGATTTTTATCCTAAACACATGCATGAAATTTTGTAGGCTTTGTTGCGTGCATTCTGTTTACGAAATGTGCTGGTGGCGCCATCTATGAATCGTTTTGCATGTCATCTCAAATGTTTTCAATATGCCCCGCCCTCTAGGGGCTGTAAAACATAACAACCAATCCATCAATTCATTCATTACGACGTGATTGAGTAATTAAAAACATAGGTATGGTACCAAAAGTATAAAAACAACCAACACATCAAATTTTGCGTTTATCGAATTACTAGGATCTCAACAAGTAACTGAAATCAGTCCCGCAAATAATCAAATTTCTTTAATTTCCGTTTCAGTTCCAAGTGACCTACAAACTAGAGAACATCGAGCCCGTATACTCCACAACAGGTGATCTGCCAAACATCGACAACTATCCGGTACTCAACGCGACAGCGACTACCACCTTTAGTGCAAACTTCCTTAACGACTGCGGCAAAGATGCCGTATGCACCAGTGATTTAGTTGTTAACCCTGTGCTGTTGCTGCCTATTGGTAAGAATTAAAATTGTATTTTAAATGCTAGCTGTCCCTCTGGGTTTTTCTCACATTCCCGGGATAAAAAGTAACCTATGACCTTATCCATATCATATGCAGATGGACATTCCGTTCCTGAATTCCAAATTTATTGCGTGAAAGCGTAACAAACAAACTCCCATTCGCATTTATAATATTAGTTTGGATAATTAGACGACGATGAGTTACGGCGATATCGACTGTAAATCAATAATTTAATCAGCTCAGGTTTGAAGTAATTACACATCTTGGATGAAAATGTGATCTACAGAAATAATGTCCCATCTTAATGTATTATTAACAATGTTGGGCAAAATATGGGGATAGATTAACGATAGCTGTATAGCTGAGTGAGATGATAATTACGCTTCATTCGCAGCTTCATATAAACGCTTCATTTCTGAACCATTAATTCGAATCAGACATGAAACTGCAAATGTGGCAGAATTGACTCACCCAATTAATGCTAAAGTCCCCGTCATGAGAAGCTATAAATTATGTAAACAAACATCTTTTACTAAGTAAACATTTTATACTGCGAGATAATAATAAATTGACCATATTCAATCGACATGAAATATAGACGGGTTATATGAAAGTAACAACCTATTTAATTTAGTCGGATCATATTTTAACGACGCAAAGCGCTATCGTTTGTGTTTCTTGGTACCGGAACGCGTCCGTCGCAGGGATTGTAAACTATCGGGACGCCATTTTGAAATAAACGCGTCATTCGAGTTTCGAATGCGTACGAGTTTGTTTCATTGCTTTGCATATATCGCGGATCTGGTTGTTATTGTTAATTTTGTTATTGTTTCGTTATCACTTTTTTATTGTTGTTACTTTAATTGTTGCGTTAATTTTATTTGTTATTACGTATAATGGAGCCAGTAGCCAGTACATCTAAGGAAATAAATTCGCCACGAAAAAAACGTCAAAAGGTGCGTAATACAATTTATCTAAAATATATAATAAGTAAAAAGAAAGAGTTGTTTGTTAAATAATATATGTTAATTAATATTTGTTACTTAATAATTTATTAAATCTTAAACAAATTCATTTTTTTTGTTGGTCCAAATGTTGTGAACTCCTGAACACTTGTTTACAAAATTTATAGCTTCTCATGACGGGGACTTTAGTGCCAAAATCCTTCAATGAAAATGTTTGCTATCACAGGGATATCCAGAATGTTTTACAGATCCTGAATCCAATGATATATTTTTCTATAAACGATTTTCAGCTGAAGACGGCAAGTACGCATTAACTTTGGGCCAGGACGAAGAAATAAAAGTATCGATATCAGTTGATAACTATGGCGAGTCTGCTTACGAGGGCCAACTGTTCGTCTTGCACCACTCAAGTCTGCACTATATCGCAGCTGACATTAGTGTTTGTACCTATTTATATTACATTTTTCATCATAAATAGGTCAGAAATAAGACGTTATTGGACCTCACTCAAAGATCTAACACTATAGATTAATACTAAGAGAGATTACGATATTTTCCTTTGCTAAAAATCTAATTCGAACAGTTCGAATCTGTGTGTGTATCGTGCATTCATAACTAACCCACCATAGATTCTTTTGCATAATGTGCATGTGTATATTTTTGGTAATATCTAATATAATTTTCCAGGACAAGCATGTGATCTGCGCAAGCATGAACAAGACAATAGTATCGTGCAATCTTGAGAATCCATTCAAAAAGCAACCGGAAGATACCCTTCCTATAGTACTGAGGTTTGACGCGAGAGCTTTAGAAGATAATGAGCCATCTGTAGTTTTCACCGTTTGGGCTAATTCCACCTCAAAAGAACTTCATCAAGAAAAGAAGCCTGTGAAAGTTGAAGCATTGGTTATTAAAAATGCTGAATTGTTGATCAAAGGGTAATAATAATTACTACACTTTACTCCTAAGAAAGTATTGTTTTATCAAAGTACTTTTATAGTCACGTTAATACTTACACAATGAATTACTTGGGTTAGTTGACAAAAACATTACATTGAAATTTAATATCTTTGTCCTAGTGCCGCCCATCCAGAGCAAGTATTCTACGGTGGAGAAGTACAAGGAGAATCCGCTATGAAACATTTCGATGACATCGGAACGAGGATAGAGCACACGTATCAGGTAATCTAAACAAAGAAGTTGTACGTCAATAACACCCTTTTGCTATATGTCTATTTATACCTATATATATTTTCAGTCTTACCGGGTATTTTATATAAGTACTTAACTTATTTAACTACTTACTTACTTATTTAATTTTTTTAATTAATTTTTTTTCGTGTGAGCTAGTCATTATAAATAATAAATAAATAAATAAATGAACGTTATTTGTCTCTTACTTAAAAATAACATAATAAAACAAAAGAAAAAAGTAATAACCAAAAGCAGAGACAAAAAGGTCTAGTGCTCAGCCATGGCTGTGGATAGGCATATGGCACAACCGCTGATATTCTGCAGTAGCCTGACATTAAATGATGAGTCTGCATTAAATTATACGATATATAAGATTGAAATAAATTTAAAATAAAGGTAATAAACCACAAGTAATGAAGTCCTAAACTAGCCCATAGATTGCTTTGAGATAAGCCAGTTGGAGCATTTGACGCGGAAGCTAAACGGCAAGTTGCGTATTGGTGGTGGAATGTCGTTCCAGCACTTGGATGCTGCGAACTTAAAGCAACCAAGCAAAAGCTTAAAGCAATTAAGTATGTGTGTGGTATGCAGGTGTTCAACGAAGGGCCGTGGCGCGTGTCCCCCGTGCAGGTGGTGATCTACTGGCCGCACCAGGCGGCGGCCGAGGGCGCGCACGGCAAGTGGCTGCTCTACCTCGAGGACGTGCCCACGGTCATCGGAGAAGCTAGTGAGTAACATAACAGTGCTATTCCGTTTCAGTTTAAGGGGGCCCTTCATGGCCAACGCAATTTCAACGCAAGCATAGCCTAAAAGCTTGTACTTTCATCCAACGTAATGTTTGACTGCGAAAAAAGAGAGATAGCATCAGAGCCGTCAGTTATCATTCGGTAAATTCCGCTGATCACTCGCGGCCGTTTCGCTAAGCCGTCATTCATGATTTCGCATAACATAAAACTTGTTCCAGGAGTATGATTCTTGTGAAAAAATCTTACAAGTTTGTAAATAAAAGTTAGTTATTTAGAATCTCCAATACACTTGCAAGCCTAGATGTTTTCTTTACTTTTTCAATTTATAGGTACATTAGATATGGCCAAAGTTCAGGTAAAATTTGTGCAAAAACGTTGTTTTTCGGAGGCTTTTACTGAATTTGTTTCACACTTTTTTTTATTTTTGCCTAGCTACACGGCTAGATATAGTGCACAAGATACCAATTTGTTTAAAACAATTAACGAAAAATGTTTAACAACGCCATCATCAGTACAGAGCTTTTGTATGAGAAGTATGGCGGATTGACTATTCTTAAGGCGATGATAGCTCAGCGGTAGCGACTTCGGCGTCGGATACCAAGACGAAGGTCCCGGGCTCGAATCCTACAATGAGTTTGAGCTTTCGGTGAATGAAAACATCGTGAGGAAACCATAGCACAGTGGTAGGGTACTTTGTAACACCCATCTGGCTAGCTACCACCCTCAAGTTGAAAATCTGCCGCCAAGTACCTATCGGTGTGATCCGACAGCTGCACTTGAAAGCCAGTTCAGTTGTTGTTGAGATCTTTTTAGCAGTAGTTCATACGTATTCAGCAGTAGAAATTGTTGGGCTGAAGATGATGATGATCGATTCTTTGAAGTTAATGCTGAGTAAAATCTCATCCTGTCCTTACTTTTAGAATAAAACGGGTCGATATGATCGACGGGAAAATGTGATCCTAATATGTATGCTTTTTAACCCACCCCAGGTTCAAGCCTAGCTTACTCAATAAATATTTCAATCTTTCAGATCAAAGCAACGGCGAATGCATTATAAACGAAAGAGAAGTAAATCCTCTAAATTTGACAACGAGAGCAGGCACCACAGAAACTTACCCCGAGAACTTAGAGCAAAACCCATTTGAAAGCTCGGGTAAGTTTAGTGTCAGCTCAACAGAGAAAATGTACAACGAAACGACTAAGAGAATCATGGAATATTCTAGTGCATCCGAGAACAAGATGAGAAGAAAAAGAGAAAATGAAATTGTGAAACCGGAAGCATACACGGATAAGGATGGTCTTAGGAAGCAAGTTGTTAACATGGTAAGACGATAGTTTATAGCTAAACGCATCGAAATAGTATTACCCTAGAATAAGGGTGACAGCTGTAAAAACGGCCGAAGAAATAAGACAACGGTGTCGCTATTTCATTTTCAGTAGGTCCAAGTTTGAACGTAGAACATTCATTCATGAGTGACATAATTTTGTTTTATTGAGGTTCCAAGCGGCCACTTTCACGATGTTGTCTTGTACGTTACCCTTAATCTAGACAGAAGATAATATATCGATGGCTAAACGGCTTTTTCCACTGTCACTCTTTAGTGAAACAATAAAATTTGTGAATAAATGGTCAATTTCCGTATCGAAACTTAGCGCAAAAACTGAACAAAATTGTGGGCACTTAAATTATACATTTATATTTACAGAACTGCCTTAAGAAAACAGCCAAGTGCATTCAGCTTCAATGCCTGATCTACCGGCTGGGTCGCATGCAGACGACCACCATCACGGTGCGAGCGCGCCTTTGGAACGCGACCCTCGTGGAAGACTACCCGAGGGTCAGCCACGTCAACATTGCATCCACCGCCGTCATACGCATACCTAGCCAATATAATATACATCAAACCAAGCAGTTCGATGATACTGCTACTGTAAGTTATTCCTTTATATTTTTCAATAAGCTCTCTAGAGAAACCTTGTGAATTTTCTAGGTAAAAAAATATCTGAAGTTTTGTAAATGGGATTTATGTTACCACTGTAAATTATGCTAGTCATCGACATTGTGTAAATTTTTACAGGTGGAAACGGTAGCGTATCCAGATTTGAATATTAGCGAATCAACAGAGGTGCCGCTTTGGGTGATCATAGTGTCGGTGATAGTGGGTCTACTGGTGCTAGTTCTACTCATCATAGCTCTGTGGAAGCTCGGCTTCTTCAAGAGGAGCCGGCCCGACCCCACGTTGTCGGGTAATCTCGAGAAAAATAACCACGAATCAAGCCCATTCATTGGAAACAGTATTCGATAGCTAAAAACGTTGTTTTAATGTGAACGGAACTCTTGAGAGAGGGACTGAAGTGTAGAATGTACGTTGAACTAATACGGAAATATTGTTTATGCGTTACGGGCAAGGAGTGTGAGGTATGAACTTCTGATCCAATAGGTTGGCGTCAATGAAAATGGTTGATTTCTTAAGATCATTTTCTTGGAGCAAATTTTCAACCTGTGCATTCCCAATCAACAGCTTATGTGTGGTATTTATGTTTTTTTATAAAATCCAGAATATTTCGACTCAGCCTACTTGCCGCATGTTGCCCGTACGATATGCACGTTAGTAGATATATCTTTGACTGTGATGTCTTCTTAGAGGAAAAATATATGTGTGTATGTGATGTTCTAAACGGTAAAATGGTTTTTAAGTTTTGTTGATGTTTGCACGAGTCCATGATAAATGTATAATTATAATATTGTTTTACAAATGCATTTCATTAGTGTTTAATGTGAAAGTTTTAAGATTGTTTATATATTCGAATGGATATGTATTTTTTCTGTAAATATGAACTTGCCTTTATTATTTATGAATAGTGTAAGTGTCTACTTAATTTTGACTAGATTGTTTACTAGTCACAAAATAATAAATAAAATAATTTTGTAGATTGTACAAGTCGCAGTGTCTGTATGATATGAAAGATTGGAAATTGGTCACAATAGATTGTTACGTCACTTCTAACTAGATACGTTAAAATTATTCCAAATGATAAATCTTTCTTTAGGTAGTTTGAGGTAAGTACTTAAATAATTATTTATTGTTGTCTACTTACTTCTTTATAAAATTTTGTAAGATACTTATTAAAATTTTCCAATTTCATTGACAATTTTAGATGATAAAATAATGATACTATGAGACTAAGTGATGTAAATATGTATAATTTCACCATTTTTAGATTTTGTACTTACTAATTTTGATGTCAAAAACGTCACAAAAAGGGAGACTCAAATGTAAACTGTATCCTGTAACACTGCCAATGATACTTGGAACCACCTTGTTCCCACTATATCTTATAAAATTGACCACCTGTATAACACTGGTTGTGATTTTTTCTGTTTATTACGTAGTGTTGTCTACATTAAACACTACCGAACGATACTTAATAGTACATTTACAGTTGATTTAAAATAAAATTGTGCCATTTGAACAAAGGTTTTATTTATACCACAAAAGCCCTCCTAGCACATAATTATAGTTATATTTCATGTGGTAAAGTATTCAAAACCGACATAAGATACATAATAATATAATTATAATAGATCAATCTATTTTTACATACCTTTTAAAATAATCCTTTTTATTTTGCTTGAAGCCGTAAACCCTTGTTTTTATTTATCTATTAGTCTCGGAAATTGACTACGTGGAGATTAAAATGAGAACATGACATGTAGGGCATCATTTCGCATTTTAATTTTATATCGTTAACAACTTTACAACGAACATATTTTAAGCCATAATTGGAACAGGATAGACTGCCATTTATGTACATAGTTAAATGGATTGGGACTATACAACAAATGTGGCTAACCCACAGAACTTTGGTGAAGTATTTACAGATAGCAGAAAGGGAGATTCAATAAAAACCAAAAATATGGTATAGCAAAAAAACCATAGATCTCGAGCGCTCGACCCACACACCTCCACTCCTCCATGGATTACCAGCATTGCCAAAGAGTATAGTAATATATGAGCTTTGCTATTCTCTAACGTACGCAACGTACGTGAACGTAAGAAAATACAAATTATTTTCTTACGTTCACGTACATCTATCATTACACATAGATATTTTGAAGTAAATAAATACATGTTTACAGGTAAGATAAGAAGAAGTAATGCGATAGTGTTGCCTTAGGTATTCATCTAAAAACTACGCGTCGAACATAGAACCCCTTTTTTGAAGTCGGATCAATATACAAATAATAAGAACATGGGGATGACTTGAAAGAAATATTACCCACTTGTTAGTGTGAGATTTACATAACAAAAAGGTTAATAACATCTAGGTAGAAACTTACTATTAACATTTGACAGTTTATTGAGTCTAAGTACTCCTTTATGAGAGACTGGTGCCTGTACTAGGATACCCCGTTTTACAGAAGATACAACCTAAACCTAAATCAAACACATTTTGAATTATCATATTTTTAATGTCATTTTAACTATATAAATTAACAACATTATTTATTATTAACTTATATATATCATACTTATTATAATATTATTATTAATTAAGTAGGTCTGTAAGTGTGCAAACTATACCGTAATATTATTATTATACTTTATAATAATTAATTTTATAATAATTTATAATATCTATACATAAATGCACGTATCCGTCTTAAATAAATGTCTTTTCTTTTCAACTATCTAAGTAGCTATCGGAGTAACATGATCGCTGGTAGTTGGACTAGTATCAGTATGATGGTTTATAGTAGTTGGCAACCGGTGGAGCGGGTTTCTGAAAAAGGTTCATAATTATGTGATGATTAATAAATCCTTTTACTGTTATCGAAAATAAAATCTTTCACAGCTACAATGAAGTAAGTACATGTTTCACTTTTATATTTAACCTTTTAACCGCGTAAGTCAAACTTCATTAAAATGGTCTTCCTATGTTGTCAATTCGACACTTATGTTTGTAATATTATTAGAACTGCAATGTATTCACATACGATAATCTATTACGGCTTTCAAATAAATATACATTAAATGTGTATGTATGTTTGTCCAAGCATTTATCCGAAACTTTTAATGGATTGTGACAATTATTTTCTTTTGTCTTACATTTACTTCAACTTATGGAACAATGCAAAATCATAACAGTGAATAAATTGTTCACCTTACGCCATGTAACGGTAGCGAAACGGCCAAGCCACATATTTTGACTAAGGCGTAGAGTTTGTGAAGTTAGGGCTTGTCGAGAAAGGGCGTGTAGAGTTATAAGCTTGGCTCTACATGAGATCTGATAACTTTTTAACAGTGCGAGCCATATGGTCTCGTATTGGCAACATTTTACATGGAAATATTTTTGACAATGATTTTTGAAACTGACAATCGTTCGAGGCTCGCAAGCCCGTCCATGCTACGCGAATCGTGCTCGCAGTGTGCTCGTTCGTGGCTTGGCTCGTGCTCGGTTCGCCAAGCATGGACGCACCATTACATTTATATCCAGCCAGCGGTATCGGTATCACTTCCACTGCTTACACTAACTACTCTCAACCCTTTCAAACCCCTTCTAGGTGTAAAGATGCAGGGTTGCGAACGCACGAGCTCCCTGGTGTTGCAAGCGTCTATATAGGCTATGGTAACCGCTTACCTGGAGGGCCGTAGCCTCCTTCTGTGAGACCGTAAATGGTCCAAAAGGAGGCTGCTGAGTGGGATCGGGAGAGTGGGGTTTTAGCCGGTAACAGTCCGGCATAACCTGGCCGCTCCCCTCCAGGGCGGTCGGGTATTCTATGAGGATTTCACACGCTAATAAAAAATAAAAATAAAATGGTAACCGCTTACCAACATGCCGTATGCTTGTGTGCCACCTTAGTAGTACCACAGGTACTTAGTACATACAATAAATTATGAATAATATTTATTATTGTAACTTACATCTTTTTTTATCGCAGACCAGCAAAAAGTACATAACGATCTATTCTTACTATCAACTTCATTCTTATGTAAGCAAGGCTGTTCCATGTCACCTGAATAAAATGATAGTTAGTTTTTATTATCGATAATAAGTTAATAACTCACGAAAATATCTCTATAATGTCATTCCAAAGACACTACAAACAGCATCTTCTTGGCATGCAGATGGTCTAATTCCCTTCTCATACACAAACTATTTATTTTTTATTTTTCTTTCTTACTTGTGTGTTACATTGACCATGTTATCTGTTATATTTGTCTATTTAGTATATTTATTTTATTTATATATACCTATATGTAGTAATATTATGTATTATGTTATAAGTATTGTATTTTATTGATAGTATGTAATATTGTTAATATTCTGGTTCCCACTGAAAACCAGCGTCGTAGCCTTGTGCTGCGACATTATGCTGAGTGGGAGACCGTTTCAGCTCCATAGATTTAGACTTTTAGGTTAAGCGGTGATGTATATTTTATTTTTTGTTTTCTTATGTTATGTGTTTAATTATGAGCTGAATAAATGTTTTCTATTCTATTCTATTCTATTCTATTCTATAAAAAACAAGGCTTTCCTTATAGTTTTTTTTTAGTTTTAACGCTAGTGCCGTAACTCGGGTACATAAGAGAACTAGAGCTCGGAGCTTACCAGCTTATCCACACTGATTAAAAATTTTAAAAAAATGTGGTTATTTTTTGCGTTTCAATTCACTTTAGCAATTTTAAGCACCTGTGAGACGTATGTATGGCAATAGATTATTAATTATGCTTTTAAAACTTTTCTGAAGAATACATTCATTCTTTATTAATAAATAAAGGGAATTTGTTTGCTTAAAGAACCAATAAGTCTTATAACGTTTTAAATGCAAGATATAATGTGCATAAAAGCGTCAGCATGGCGTCAGCTGTATTATTCGTCTAATAAATGTATTTTCTTTCTTTCTTCTTTCTATAAACTGCCATAATAAGCCCCATGCGCAAATCACAAAATTTTGTTACATAGGAGATTGGCATTAACGCCTTAAGATGAAAACATGGTTAAGTAATGGAAAGAAAAGTAAATTATCTTAAATAAAAGGAATTTATCTTACCCATGTAGAGTTGATTGTCGAGATGCGTGATGTAGCTGCCGGCGAGGCGTAGGATCTCAATTTTGCTGAGCTTCCTATCTGGTGGCTCCGTGGGGATCAGGAGCCGCAGCGTGTTGAACGCCATGTTCACGCTGCTTGGAGATAAACGGTATTTTGATAACAATTCTATAGACATAATTATATAATGCATATTTAGTCAAGGGCAGTAGAATATCATTAAATTAAGGCCTCATCACAAATATTTGTTGGTCTGTAATTAAACTTTATATTAGCCAACTACCTATATTGGATAATTATTAACCTATGGAATTGGGAATTTGAAGTGTTTTTTTTTTTGTCATAAATCGAAAGATCATATATAAGTTATGATTACTTATGATACAAAACTATTTTTAGTTTTATTTTTTTCGTTGTTATTAAAAAGTTATAACCAATTGAAAATATTTTTTTGAACTGTGTACCGAAAACGAACCGACATATACCGAACTACCCCGATGAGGGCGCGTGACGTCATAATGTTAATTGTTACTCACCATTACATACAATTGATACAGTTTTTTACGTTTTCATCAATTAAATCTTGTTATTATCGTCAATATATTTATAAATTTATCACAGAAAGTAAATTTTAAAGATTACCGTCTTTATTTCTTACCATCGTGTACAAATAATTCACAAATAACTCCCAAAAAAATGTTTTTAAATTTGCTACAAAATGTCTAAAAGTTGAAACCATAGAAACATAGGGCAACGTGCCTCTAATCAGATGGATAGTCATCATCATCATCATATATAATGTCCCACTGCTGAGAACAGGCCTCCTTTCACAAATGAGGGTGAAAGGGACTGGGCGATACTCCACCACGCGTGCCCACTGCGGATTGGTGGAGATAGGCTAGTGGTCAACCTACTGTTGGAATTTTTCAAGCCGCCTAGGAGGCATCCAACTAGCTTAATGACTATCACAATTAAGTGATAACCGGGACCAACGACTTTACTTGCCTTCCGAAGCACGGAAACGCTCGATTTTAAATACCACTAGGCGGTCACCCATCCAGGTACCGACCACGACAAACGTAGCTTAACTTTGCCGATCGATTAAGAACGGCTAATCATGCTAAGCCACGAGCGCTTCAGATGGATAGTAGGATAGTCCAATTCACCAAAGCATGAAATTTTAATGCCACCACTTTAGGGACTACTGAGCAAATAATCACGTAATCTTTGCTGGCCGGGAAGACGCCATGTTTTATTAAAATTTAATTTCCCTTCATAATTTTTTTTTATTGCCACCATTTTCATCTATTTAGTTGTTTTTCCAATTTCTCTCAAAATGGATATTTGAGAGGCCCTTGGAACCTCATAACATTTATCTCTTCACAAAATTCAAAAAGTAGCCGCCATATTGTACTATCTAGTTATTGTTCCGATTGCTCTCAAAATGGATATTTGAGAGACCCTTGGGCAACATAACATGAATCTTTGCTCAAAATTTAAAATAATGTCCGTCATTTTGAATTATTTAGTTACTGGTCCGATTGCTCTCAAAATGGATATTTGAGAGACCCTTGGGCGACATAACATGAATATTAGCTCAAAATTTAAAAAAGTGTCCGCCATTTTGAATTATTTAGTTACTGGTCAGATTGCTCTCAAAATGGATATTTGAGAGACCCTTGGGCGACATAACATGAATCTATGCTCAAAATAAAAAAAAGTGGTCGCCATTTTGAATTATTTAGTTACTGGTCCGATTGCTCTCAAAATGGATATTCGAGAGACCCTTGGGCAACATAAAACGATACTTTCCTTAACATTAAAAAAAGTGGCCGCCATATTGATTTATGTAGGTATTGGTCCGATCGCTCTCAAAACTGATATTTGGGTTAATTAAAAACTTCAAAACGGCGGCAACTTTTTATTAATTCTAACAAAATATTCGTATTCAGTCACGACGCGGAACCCGGATATCGATTTTGAGAGATATCATTCAAGTAAGAAGTTTAATATGGCATTTAATTTAATTTTGGGCTTTGATCTATGTTATGTGGTCCAAGGTTCTCTCAAATATCCATTCTGAGAGCAATCGGACCAATAACTAAATAATTCAAAATGGCGGACATTATTTTTAATTTTGAGCAAAGATTCATGTTATGAGGTCCAAGGACCTCTCAAATATAAATTTTGAGAGTACTCGGACCAATAACTGAATAGTTCAAAATGGCGCAATTTTTGATTCTTGTTTAAGAGAGGAGAGAGGGCCACGGGGTAGAGCGTAGCGTTTATTCGCTCAAAGAGCAGATCGACTGGGGAAGTACCTCCACCTTACAGAACACTGCAGCCAAATAACTTTATGTTGTGTAAAGTTGCGTTCCTGCGTGTGAGTAAGGTCACCAGAGCTCATGGGGCATCAGGGGGAAAAGTCGGTAACGCGTGAGCTATGCGACCATATGGCTGCGGTAACCGCTTACCATCAGGCGGGCCGTACACTTGTTTACCGACTTAGTCGTATAAAAAAAAATAGTGACTCATAACATTTCACTTTTAATATTGTATGTGATCAATAATAAAAATTGCTAACCGCATCAATTTTCCCAATTTATGGGAAACTTTTATGATCTTAAGTCGATGATAGCTCAGTGGTAATGACGTCGGACACCGAGACGAAGGTCCCGGGTTCGAATTCTACAATGAGCTTAAGCTTTCAGTGAGTGAAAGAAAAACAACGTGAGGAAATCATAGCACGGTGGTAGAGTAATTTGTAATACCCAATACCCATCTGGCTGGCTACCACCAAGCACCTGTCGGTGTGTTCCGACAGCTGCACTTGAGAGCCAGTTTCTTGTAGGCTTTGTGTGCTTACCAACCGCAACATCATCACCAAAATCATGTCATTTGTCATGTCAATCCCAAATTAAGCAGAGCTTGTAATGTGGAAACAGATAACTGATATAATACAAATACCTACAACTTTTTGTTTGTAAATACATACTTAACATACATAATTACACCCAGACTTGGGACATACAGACATGTACATGCACACAAATGTAAGTCCTGTGTGGGAATCGAACCCACGACCTGCGAGCTGCGGTGCGATAGATGGAATCTTAACCAACTGTATAGTAGAAACCGTTCGACCGTGTACTCACGTAGAGTTACTTTAACATTGTGACGTTTCAAGCAGGGCGCCCGGCCAGCCGACCCGTTTTGAGTCACGTGACTATTTTTCAAATTTGGTCCATTTTAAATAATTTATAATAAATTGATAATAAATATATTTTGGTTTTTTTGAATTGACTTTCAAAATTGTTCTAATAAAGTTTTAAAATACATAATAAAAAAATGTTTTTTTTTTTTTTTCAATAACCCAATTCAGAGCGGACGTTTTGAGAAGCCGTTCGATAATTTGGTAGGTATACAAAATAATAATAATAATTAAGTATGTTTAATAACGAATTAAAGGTTGTGTATGATTATTTAAACTCTAGCTATACATATTTAACAAAGGGATACAAAGATTAATGAAATTACGTGCAATTTCAATAAGTACTAACTTTTGTGTCCGATCCCTCTCCCGCGCGTTTGCTTGACACCTCTGTTTTGCTGGCACCACATCTGTATTGTTTTGGTATGGAGGAACAGAAAAAATGTGCTGTTCCCAACCATCCTCACTACACTGATAATTTAGAAAGTTTTCCATGACCTTTGCTTATATTTGGAGACTAAACGCGGTATGCAATTTATATTAAAATGCTAATGTTTGCTATAAGTGAGTGTTGTCAGTGGAAGCCGCTGTGTATTTAGTTCGGTTGCGGGATGTGTACTAATCCGAGGGCGTATGTCGGACCACTAATAAGTATCCCGATGGATATCTCTCATGAAGGAGTCATTTAGGAAGAACAGCGCGCGCCACAGACTCGCCTCCTAACCGATAATTGTATAAACAGATGGTTCCCGATGACTCAGGGGTGTACTTGGGTGTGGCTACGAATATTTTTTTGTTTAAATGTTGTGAACCTAGTATCTGCCCCGTGGTTTCACCCAGGCTCCCGGTATAAAAAGTAGCCTATGCTACTTGCGTGTCCCATATCATTGGCTTTGCCTCTGAAGCAAAACAAACTCACTTTCGCATTTATAATGTTAGTATAGTTAGGATGTGTGACTTTACATGATAGTGCACCAACAGCCAGTGGGCTATTTATTGTTCATATCAAATTTACTGAAGTTACCACCGGTTCGGAACTCGGTCTTCAACTGAGAAGAATCCAGCAAGAAACTCAGTGAGGTTAATTTTATTTTAATAAATGGAGGTGTTCATGTCTGAAACTGAAACAAATAATTTCTGATATGGAAATCGATTAAAGATGGAGGAATGTCTAAACTTATAAAATTTACTGTTGATGATGTGTTTATGAGAATGGGTAAACTAATTTTATGACCAGAAATAAAAATAAAAAGATAATATTAAATAAAATTTGTCATCGAATACGTTCCTGTAGTGGCGAATGGCTGACTTGTCATCAAGAATGTAAAACGCGGCTTGCGCCCCGGGCTTTGTCTCTGTTTGTTTAGGCTAACTACCGCAATAAATATTTTTAATGCTTTCCTTGATTTGTCAACGAATCCGCTGGTCATAAAGCCGCCCGTTAATGAGAACCGAACTAGGTATATCAATATTTTGTTATGTTATACTTCTATGGCCGAAAGTTTTACATATTTTTACAATGTGTGTTCACTTTCGCGTCTCAAGGGATGAGTTTAGTTCCGTGGGAACTCTCACTAATTGGTTAAATTATACGAGTTGTCGAGCGGCGCGGGCGCATACTCATTCGTATTCATTTGTAACTGTAACGAAGTTCACATGAAAAAACAATGGACGACATTGGCGAGCCGAGCGACAAATTACTTTGACGATATTATAAATTGTTCCTTAAGTTTTGAACAGTTATGTTATGGTCTATTGGCAATTTAAACATTAAACAAAACAAAGGTTTATTAATCCATACAAAAATTGTATGCTTTGCTTTTGCGGTCGAGACATTGGAACCGTGGGGGTCCGAAGCTCACCGTTTTGCTCGCACCTTGTCATCTAAATTGATCGAGACCTCCGGAGACCAGCGGGCGGGGAGCTTTTTCCGCCAACGCGTCAGCTTGGCTATCCAAAGAGGAAACGCTGCCAGCCTTCTGGGAACTTTGCCGTCAATCGGAAGCAGCGGCAGGCTTGAGGTAATTTTCTATATATAGATTATATTTTGTACATATTTATCTATACTAATATTATAAAGAGGAAAGATTTGATTGTTTGTTTGTTTGTTTGTTTGTTTGCATTGAATAGGCTCCGAAAGTACTGAACCGATTTGAAAAATTCTTTCACTGTTGGGAAGTTACACTATCCCCGGGTGACATAGGCTACTTTTTATCACGGGAACGCGGGTGAAACCGCGCGAGACAGCTAGTTGTAAATAAATATATTAAACACTTAAAAAAAATCCTTTTTTTTTGCTGTAAATAATATATATATTTTTATTATATTAATCACTTTCAGTCTGTATTATTTAACCACGCTTCTTTGATCTAGGGGACGATATAGGTCCACATACACGATATACATCCTTCTGTGATATAGGGGACAGCTATTTTATGTAATCTCTGGCAAGTCAGTTAAGCAAAATAAAAGTCTAATGTATAGTTATGATATGTGCAAACCATTTGCAAACAATGCCGGTTTGTAATCCATCCTATTAGCTGTAGACCTCTCGTAGGTACCTAACTCCACTTTCAGATTTTGAATCACCATTTCCGACCCTATTTCCAAGAACTATAAGCATTGGTGTATCAAGGTTTTTTCCTAAGGTGGGCCTGGCTCGACAAGCCGCTGTAATGTACGCAAGTTATTTAAATTTGAGTTGTTCAGCCCTATTTCGGCCATAGATTTTTGCCAATGACTATAATTACGTTACATATACCAAAGTCTCATAAGGGTTTCCTTTTACAAAATTTCGTTTTTTGAAAATGTTATTGTAATTCACTAAAGTTATTGGCGTATAGAGGGAACCCGGTGAGCATGGCCACACCAGGATGTTAGTTTTTCCCACCATCGTATCCGCCCACCCCCCTTGTAAATAAATCTAGATACGCCTATTAGATACGCCAATGACTAAAGTAACTTTGATTGGTAAAAATATCGATCATGATGTATTTTATTAAGGATTCAAAACAAATAGAAGTGGTTCGTGATCGATGAGTGTCGTGCAAGCTCACCACAGATGAGTTGCAATGACCGGTGAAGCAAAGTCGCTGATACTCAGGTGGCTGTTAGTTTAGTTGGTACGTCACGCACGTCCCCCCCACGGGAACTACGTGCGGGCGGCGCGATGTCAGCGGCCAACCGACGCGGGCGCACCACGGCCGAGACTTTCTCCTCGCGACACCTCCGCTCCGCCGCTGGTGAAACGAACGTCTCGTGGAGTCGAGTCGCACACGAAACCGCGCGCGAGTCGACCGCCTTCGATGCTGGCGCGACATCACACACGTTCACCACACTTCCGTGTACAAATCACCGCTTTCGCTCCGTAAACAGTCCTCGTGCGAACAGTTCATGTTTTCAAACAAATTACCGATATTAACAACTAGACCGGTGGATGTTCATCGTATTCGAGACAACAGAGCGTACGCGAAACGCTTTAGTGATGTTTTATCGTAATTAGAGGTAAGTAGAATCGCCTTTCTACTAGCGGTGGTCCATTTGGTGTTAGACGATGACATCGGTGATAAGGTGGGCGCAAACTTTAAGTGTCGCGGTGAACGCAAGGACGCTCAACACGTTGCCTGCCTACTGGACATCACATACACCGGCTACTGTTCTTTGCGTCCAGAGTGGTTTAACCCACTCAACATTATTTTATCATTATTATTTTAGTTCATAGGCACCTTCTATGCATAATAATTAAAGATAAACTTAATGTTGAGTCGAATACAACTTCGCATAAGTATAATACAGTTTTATTGAACAGTTACATTAGATGAACAGTTAAGTACGCAAACCTGTCTGGGTCTTGCCGGCATTGTATAAATCAGCTGATTTGACACTAGAACTACCTTTGGCTATTTTATTTTATTGTACGAGTATAATATTTTTTACTATAATAATATCCATTACAAAAGCTAGTTCAGTTTTGTTCAACCAACCCACAACCATATCTGAAAATAAAATATTTTGTTAGGTATCAATTTTGCACTCTACAATAAAATATCAAGCCCTTCTAAGCAAATATAAATCCAATACACTGACCAAAAGATAAATTAATGAATAAACACCAACAAAATTAATGGTCTTGTAACAACGTGCAAAGATAGCGAGAATTATTCAAACATGACTATGGTTGTATTGATGATTACGAAACACGTTTAAGTGACCATCTCTCATACCTACCACGGAAGTGTCTTATCGAATATTACGTGAGGTTTCTGAGAGGCAAATTGCAAAGCCGCGTAGTTTCCACAAGCGTGCATCGAAACAAATAAAAGGGAAGATCCAACTTATTGTACTTACCGTGATGCGGACGTACAAAACGATTGACGGAAATCCACATGAATCACGCAGGATCTTACGACATCATCCTGCCAATGACCTATTACAATACTTAAGTTAGTGTTGGAAAAAATACTTTGTTATCGATAGCCTTGATTTAAGTATCCAGTTATTTAAAGTTGATAAAATTTTATTTGAAATACCTATAGGTATGAATATACCATTGCCAAAAATCATATGTTGTATTTTCGTAAGGCATTATTAAAATATCAATTACAAATATGGCTACAATAGGTAGATCAAATGAAGTTTTAGTAATGCTGAAATAAGAGACTGGCATAAGAAGTTTGCCGTAGTCATTTTTGCAGCTAATCGGAGATGGTCAATTTTGAAATAGGTTCTCCTACACTACGGCTGTGGGCATCCTGTGCAGATTTAACATGACTTACGATTACGATGCAAGCAAGACAAGATGCATAGCATAATTAATGGGCATTACATTAGTATATAGTTGTGTCACACCACACTACGTGGTAAGATATGTCATTCCAAATCATAAGTGTTATAATGGATAAAATCATTGTCTTCGCATCGCGTATATCGCGTATATCTATTAATTAATGAAATTGGATATGATTATCAGGTTATAGTCTTACAACTGCATCAATTATAGAACTATTTGAAAATTCCACATCTAAGTAATAACAGCTTTGGGAAAATAAGTATCTAGAATATTTCGTTTTTATGCGCAAGATAAGATTCCTTCATTCGGCTCGAGGTTCTGATGCGGAGAAGATAGTCTTGCTTGATGCGCACACAATACTGGCGCAGCTGCCAGTTCGGCAAGTTGGCCTTGTGGGCAAATGGGTCAAATTCACGCGCCGATTGCCCAAGCGCAATTATACATGACCGCCCATTATTATATTTCTTAAATTCAAATGCTTATCGGATAATCATGAGGAGAATTTTGTTACGAAATGTTTTTTGGATGGCACCGTTTTAAATGAATTGTCATGTCTAGCATAAAAATCAAAAAGATTATGAACATTCATTGCCTCAGTTACCCAGGTTTTAATGGGTAATGTGGTAGGAAATGTGAAAAGAGGATGACAAATTTGATACGTACGCAAGTTCAGCATTGCCGGGCCCATATTGACATAGGTACACAATCATAATCTATGACTATGTTTTCTCTATTCAAAATTATCAAAACATGGTAACTTTTCTCAGGCATTCAGAGCAGGGTACAAATACTCTAAGACTCATTTGGATTCAAAAATATTCATGCTATCTTTATGGACTAGAAATAGTATTCAATAACATAAAATAAAGGCGGTGCATATTTAAAACAAAAATTATTATAACATACGGAAGTACTCTGCACAAAATTACCAGGAATGGATTTATAATAAATTGAATAGATGCTTTGTATCAATTTGATTACTTACGATTACGATTGAGTAATGATAACCTTTAAAGTATGAATTACTCAAAAGGCTTTCAATGTCTAATAATGCTACTTTAGGTATTCATACTACTTTTTGTTTTAAAGATAATAACATAAAATAATATGAAGTTAATAGATACTTATGTTCTTATTATTTGCATACATCTAGCTCCTTCAATTTACCGTAAATATATTTTTGGAATGTATAGAAACGGATTAGGGTATACATACATACATTTAAATATAACTGTGGGAAAAGGGTAAAACCGAAGGATTTTTTAAGATAGTGAAAATGTATATTCAGTAATCATTAATATACTTTAGCTTTTCGTCACGTGGGTGAAAACCCGGGGTCCTCTATTTTACACAATTAAGGGCTGCCCTTTCTTAGTGGATGCCTACGTTATTTATGGAACTGTGTGAACAATTTCAATCTTCTAGAGCCTGCGGTTTAAGGAGCACTTGAAGTTCAAAGCTACTGTAGTTACGACCAGTTCCGAAGTCAGCATTCAATGGAGAAGAACCGGCAAGAAACTCAGCAAGATTTCTATATACGCTAAATCCACTTTTTAGACCGGGAACTAGAGTGAAACGGCAGGGGACAGCCATATTTTATTAACCGGACTGTTTACTTTTAGAAATATTTAAAAATTTCGAAACAAAGAACAAAAAACTATAAAAAAATGGTATGATTTATAAATAAAAGACAAGATTACATTCTAAGATTAACAAAAAATATGTACCAAATACAATCTATACCTACCTACTATATAGAAATGTTCATCAAGTTTCTTGGCTGGTATGGCTGAGATTATATTATTCTATTTTATTCTTACATTTAATAAACGACAGCTACGTATTAGTTTTCATATGATTAAATCAACGCGTTTGCTTTTTTGCGGAGAGAGCTCTGACAATGTATTTAAAATAACAATACTTACATCATCAACTGTTTATAAGTCTACTGAAGTATTCTACACCCTGCTTGAGTCCCGCAATTTTATCCGCATTACTGAGTGATCTTATATTTACCTTCCTACTTCAAAATATCTTATTTCTTATTCCAGAGCATAATTACATAAACAGACATTCCTCACACACGGTCATCTGATCCCAAACTAAGCAGAGCTTGTACTATGGAAACCAGATAACCGATATAATACATATACTACTTTTTGTTTCCATCCTTAATATAAATTACAGACATGTTCATGCACACAAATGCATGTCCTGTGTGGGAATCGAATCCACGACCAGCGGCGCGATAGGTGGAATCTTGACCAGAGCCCGCCAGCTGGCCCATCAAAATGCAGCATGATCTATTTATGTACCAAATTTCATAATAACTTTAATTTTAATATTAGTAGGAAGCCCTGGTAAATATTCAGCAGAATTAGTCAGCTAAATTCTAAGTCAATAGTCGTAGTCAATGCTGCATATTAATTCTGCTACAAATGTACCTTTACAGTATGTTTATCCTCATATAAGGCACCGTTACCGATGGTTACACCACGTAGGATGCTACGAGTGGATCTGTTGCACAACACCGCATAATAATGTGGGCCAGACATCTCGGAACATCATTCCGACCGTGTCCTTGCGATATCTTACCCAGTGTGTTACCCAGTATAACAGCTAATGAGACAGGTACAACTTGTATTATAGTACCTACATATGTTAAGAGCTAATTGAATAAATTAGCTCACAAGGTATTCAAATCCTGCAAGGATAATTACTTTTCTTTAATAAAATTAGGTCTTGCAGATCGCCTTATCCTATATAATAAGAGTCGAGGTTCTATCCAGATATAGATATAGGTACCTAGATAACGCGAGAGCGCCTACTTCGCGTGCCCTATTTACAGCGTGTCCAAGATATTTATGTATATAATATTATTTGACTGTAGTTATTTTTACTGCAATAAGGAATAAAGTCGTGAAAATCATAAATATTGATAAGTAAGTATACCTACTTAAAGAAAAGTTAGCATTCAAGTACCTACCTAATAAATATTCAATAGCGCCGTCTTCAAGGTGCAAAGTGAAAATTACTCGAATACTTTTGCGAGTATTTAATAATTTACCTTAATTTATCGGCACAAAGAGCAAGGTTCACATTTCGACCGAGTTTCCGTGAACGAACTTCGAGTTCATCGACTTCGCACTTTTGACTTTGACTGATTAATGCCATTTTTATCTCATGCATATAAAGTTATGTGTACACGTATTATAATAATTTGCAAGCTTATTATAACAGTGTTTAGTTTGTTATTTGGATGGGAGAAAATAGATATCCCACATGCATACAATTTTTTACTTGAATTACTTACAAAATTACCGTATTTAGAAATTTTCTCACGTAGTTTCACCCACGTTCCCGGGATAAATAGTCGCCCTTTCCTTCTCCATACCATATAGGCTATCAGCGTGCCAAATTTCCAAATTGCTCAATTCTAGTAAGTAATAATGTTACCACCTCTGTTTAGAAGTCAACATTCAACTGAGAAGAACTGGCCAGAAACTCATCACGTAACATTTTTTGGTTAATCTGACAGTACCCCGAGTGCAAAGCTTGCATAGAATTAACGTAACTAACGCGTTTGCATTTTTAGTACAAGTTCTCTTAGAAATACAGGTACAGGAGTGGTACAGGTATCTTGGCTATAGTATTTTTTAATTGAAGTAAGATATCTATTTATATAGCACACTTGTTTCTTCGTATGAATAGGGTACACATGGGTATCAATATTGGTTTGTAACGTACGTATTACCAAAAATAGCGAGCTGACTTCTGTTGCCAGGTGTGTCTAGATTAATGATAAAGCTTTATACTTGGTATTTATTTAAGACATCTTGCGATAGACGATCAGTGACACTAGTCCCGTGTCTCAGGTTTGTGAAATTATATGTTGTTTAAAGTCGAAAGAGTTCATGCCGCTGCTGCGTTGACCGTACTTGTGCGTGTCACGGCACATATTCTAATAAAATCACTCTAATGTACTACACACACAGTAATATGTACCTACTTTGAGTAAGTTGTAGAAATTAATACACTCAAGCATATAAAACATAATAACAATAAATAAATCTCAAGTCAATTTGCTAACAAAAGAATCCCACGATGACCAATGACCGAACCCCAAGAATTTTCATGAATCATCTTCACCACCATTCCTCTGTCTATATGCCGAATTATGCAAAATACTGTGAAGTAGATTTTAAGAGGACATTACCGCCAAACTCTAAAGATGTGTTTCTACTTGTCCACACCGGACTCAACGCACGCACGGCACGCAACGGATTCAACGGAATTGCCCGTGGCGTGCGTGCATTGGCTCGCACCGACCGAAACGCACGCGCGGCACGCTATTTAGTTTAACTTTGTTATTTTTGTAAGTTGACGTCTTCTATCATGGGTTCCTTGTAGGCCGATGAAGAAGAACGTAAAACTAAACACAAACTTCAAACGTAACAAAGCAAACGAAAACCCGCGGATGGTGCGATGGTGGCTAATGGTTCGATTGATTTGAGTTGGTGCGCCCCGGGCCGATGCTGTGTTGAAGCGGTGCTGCTATAGTGAGTGATGACCTTAAGGCGTCAGCTCGACCGCACACGTTGGGTATATTTAATATTATTGTTGCCATCTCAACCAGAGGTAGGTAGGTAAGGTAGGGAGCGCAGGCGCATAGATGTGAAGATTGGTAAAAATCAATGAAAATCAGTGACAGGAAACGAGTTATTAGACCTTTGTGATTTTGGAACTTTATTGCTGACTTTCCATAGTCAATATATCTTCATCTAAATTAACATTCATCGTATTGTAAGTAGCTGGCTCGCAGTAAAATCCTTTAATCGGCGTGCGGATCTCAAACGGAACCAAACTTGTATTTAATAAAGTCTTTAATAGTGATTGTTGATATTGTTGCAGGGTCTGAACACGCAATATGGTCGTGGCAACGAGCACGAGATGCTGCCTCATGCTGGTGTTCGTCACGGTGCTCAGCACGATCGCACCCGTCTACTGCAATCCTGGTAAGCTTGTTTTTCAATTTTCCATCGTCAAGCAATAAATCCGTTTTATTTAATAACAAGAACACGCGTCCTATCCGCGAGCCAAGGTTAATAACTGTACTGATTTTTGTAAACTGTTAAATTCTTTCAGTAATTTCTATGTGAGTATACAGAACATTCTGTAATCTGAACAAAAGTGATTATGTAAAAAAACATCCATGCAAACTAAATATGTATAGTAATGATTCTCAAAAGACGATTATAACCAGTTGACAATGTCACACTTTCATTCGCCTATTTGGCTCTGCCATGCTGAAGCTGTTGCTAGGCCTATATATATACTTTTATCATAACCTAATCCACACTATTCAAAATCGAATTTAAAAACCTAATAAGGAGGATTAAAAAAAACAATTAGATACCAAAGTCGATTATTAAAATGAACGGTTCAGTAGTTATTATGTGTATCGAAATTCCTGACATTTATTATACTATTCCTTAACATCGATAATTAAAAATCTTTAGAGTCGTTCGACAGTCAACCAACACATTATTATTGCTAAGGATGTAGAAGCGGATGTATAAGACACCGTTGTACTTGAAGTTCATACAACAGACTTCATTGTAGTCTTTACTCGACTAATGCATTTTATATCACACATGACGCTTTATTTAAAACTTATGTCTCATTTAGACTTGTAGACTTAAGGTTCCTTATTTTGTTGAGCTACAAGGATGTGGTTGTTGCTATGTGTTTTTACCGACACCTGTTCATCACAGCGTGTTGTTTAGTCACGATTTACTACACAGCTCTTATTCAGTAATGAATAAAAAGTGTCGTTTCAAAAAAGAATCCTCACAGTTATTATTAGCTGTTCCCCACGTTTTACCCGCGTTCCCGGGTCTAAATCCCCTAAAACCCCTATTAGGGGTAGTTTTGAACAACTAATAACGAAAATCTTATTATTTATTAAGGTTAGTAATCGTGTTAAGTTTCAAGTAAACTCATTTTAGATATAAATCAAATTCCCCCTTTTTTGCTTACATAAAAGGAACCTGTGTGCAAAATTTTCTAACCCCAGCAGTTTGGACGTTGATAGCTCTGTCAGTCAGTCAGGACAAGCTTTTCTAGAAGATAGATAGGTATACGTAACACTACGTAATACTCCAGTTGTAAAACTATTCGGGTTGAATTTATTGATCATTAAAACTTGAACTTGTTCATGTGACGTCGAAATCTTGACATTTTAGGCGCGTGCGCAGCGCCACGGCACAATACCTGACGTGATACATTTCCCCGTGACCTTCAGAGCACTTCCGCTTCCGACGGGTCAAGGTTGGGTCTACATTAATATTATCTAGGTTTATAAATTAACTTCTTGGTATTTTGATACCCACGTTTACAAAATAATAACTGGCCAAGAGTCTTAATCTGACTCGCACACCGAGGTTTCCGACCTTTCTTAGATGTATATTTCTTGGTTTATGCCGAAACTGTAGAAAATACCGGACCACATAACTGTTATGGAATGAGGAGGTTTCTTATGAAACCTCTATGGCAAAATACCTGTCAAACTGTTGATAATTCGAACCAATTTGAACCTTAAGTACACGATTTGACAGGTATTTTTGACCATATCGTTCATATGACCGTATCATAAGAAACTACTCATTTTGATGGAAAATGGGGATAAGGAGATGGTAAAAAAGGTTAAAATTTTTCATTTGCTATAAGATTGGGTAAACAATAGTTATAACTATTTCAAATCAATAACATCGGTAGTTGCTGAAATATACCGCTGTGACAGACGGACAGAGACGGTCGGAGTGGCACCATAAGGGTTCCTTTTTGGTTCGGAACCCTAAAAAGACAAAGTCATAATTACTTCACAATCTTTTTATAAACTTATGTTATAATATATTACATTAAAAAAATACCGGAAAGAATCTCCTTGGAGATCACGGCCGACGTTGCGTTGATTTAATAATTGCAGCCCGACCCGAGACCCCTTGACTTCATCTGAACCTGTATAAAAACTTGACAAACTATTTAGACTTTTTTCTAACCATTGCATCATTGAGGAAGACAAATCCTTAGAAATAAAAATATAAAATATGTAGGCATATTATTCAATAATAAAAGGTTAATAAAAAAGCTAACTGAAGTCAAACCCGTATTGCAGACAAACCAAATAATGCTCTGCTCGCTCTTTATTCGAAATAAGATTGTAATTCATTTTGTTTTATTAACTAGAAGTTGAAGACCCAAGATTGGCCTTGGGGGCTAAAAAGGAAGCTAAAGCAATATTGCTACGCAATTAATTTTTTCGAATTTTCGGCAGATCCTAAGTGATTCCAATATTTTTTGGTAAAATAGTTACTCATTATGTACAATTCAATTCATTAAAAGATTTGGAATTGACGAATTGCATAAGATCTGCTTTAAATTCGAAAAAATGAATTGCGTTAGCAATATTGCTTAGCTTCCTTTTTAGGGGGCCTTATCACCCCTACACGGACAAATCGGTGAGCAAGCTCTCAACCGTGGTTATATTTAGGTAAGTACGCCTGAGGGCACCCCAGTTGGTGTACGAACCTCGGCTTCGGGTGTTACCGGGGGGAAGGGACGACGGACTTTTTGTTTCTAAAACGAGATACGATTAATTAGGGATGGTCGGATTACTGCTCGGGCCGCTTGAACGGGACGAGACTGAGTTAGACGTCACGACGTGCGTCCTCGCCGGCGAGGACGGTAACGTGGTGAACGGTCACGGTGCGATTGTGGGTGCGTATTATTACGAGCTTCGACAGCTGCGATCTGAGCTAAGGTAATGGGGTCGTCGAGCTCGCTAAGGGCTTGCCTTGGGCAGCAGACTGATGATATACGGGATGATATCATCGGTGCGTAGGGCGTTGGCTGCGGATTGGAGTTTCGGTGCGGAGGATTCTGCCGGTACAGTAGATGGCGGTGTCATCCGCGAACAGAGCTAGCTGTACTAGTTTAGATTTAAGGATAAGAAGAGTAAGGGGAGAGTACCGAGCCCTGGGGGACTACGGTACAATTAGGATGAGGGAGGACAGGGTGCCTCTTATACGATAATGGAACTAGGGGTTTAAAAAAAGTTTTGCAAGATGCTTTTTTGTTGTGTTCAACAGTATGATGGATTGTTGAACACACGAGTGCTTAGTTCTAAAACCAAACTGCTCGTCTGGAAGGTGGTGGTAAGTATGGGCAAATGCTTCGAGGCGGGTGTAGATTAGTCTCTCATAAATGTTACCCAAGACGTTGAGTAGACTAATGGAACGGTAACTAGAGGGCTCGGACCTAGGTTTGCCGGGTTTATGGATCCCGATAACGTGAGCTCCTAACGTGAATGGATTGGAAAGATCCATGATGTGGAAAGATGGTATACGCTAGAGCTGCATTAAAACTGGAAGTCACTAAGAGTATGAGCGGGGCAGGGAAGAGTTGAAACACTTTGCTAGTGAGTTTGTCTGGGACCGGGGCATTGCGCGTTTCTTTTATTAAGTTTGAATTTAATAAATAATGTTTAGCTTTCTGAACTCTTACTCCATATAAACATTAACTAATTGCCGAATCCTACACTCTCACGCAACACATCACCTCATGCAATATGTTGTTTTCTCTTCACGTAGGTACGAGTAATATTGTATATCATCGACAAATTGTATGATTCGCCATTTTACAAACCAGCGAGCGTTCGCAAACAGCAGAGTGAAGAATCCTACAATATGCCGACGGACATCCTATCTTATACTATTAAACGAGCAATATTTGTATATACATTATATGTTTTGAAACCTCGAAAAGGACTGAAACGATATCGATGAAATACTATATGGGTGTTTTTGGGGCAAAAACTCTATTAGCTAGGTCTGATCTCTGCGAAAACGTGTTTTTTTCGGGAAAACCTCGGTCACCCAAGAACAGATAACGGGCGCGTCTATGACTGTATGGCTTAGGTCAGTGCAGTCTATACACACAATTTTATTTGCCACTGGAAGTCACTGCTACGATCGTTATTTCCGGGACAATTTTTGACATTTAAATTGACATTTACTACGAAGTACCAAAGTATTTCCTGTACTTATTGTCTTCGTTTTAGTATTGTAGATATACATTTTATAATATAATTCAGACGTGCAGTAATGTCATGGTACCTAATTAATTTTTTGAGCGATGTCATCTTCATAATAATAAGGGTCCAGGGTCCATAATTTTTATTTTTCCATGTTTTGATTGCGCCTCATGCTCAGTATGATAGATTAAAGCTTTAATAACATTATACAACTAAAATAAAAATAAAAACAGCTTTATCTTATTACGTGCGAGTTCAACTTGAATGGAGTGGGTTCCGTACAAACTTAACATTCTAGTTGAAAAACATGTTTTCTTATACATTCCAACTGAAAATGTAAGTATGTACGCACATTATTGACAGATTTAACATGTTGTTTGAAGATCATAGTCAACATATGTTTTCCTGTAATCTAGAAGTTAAATCGTTCAAGTCTAGAAGTATAAAACAATTTTCAGTTTCTTCAAATATTAAGCCATGTAGTTTCGAGTATAAGTAGGGTAATGATTAATTTTCATCTAGTTTCTTAAATAACTTTAAAAATATTTATTTTAAACATTAAAAAAATTAAGCCTCTCACAATAAGGCCTTACGTTTGATATATCACACGGTACCTACAGTTTGCAAAACTATATTTTCTAATTTGTCCCCCAAAAGTGACGCCCAATTTCAAATTCGTTTATTTACGATATACATGTCCGTATTTGGTTCACAGAAATTCCTATGTGTACCAAAATTTTACTCAATCGGTCCATTAGATTCTAATCAAATTGACTATGACAGACGAACAGATAGACAGACAGACAGACACACGAGTGATCCTATGAGGATTCCGTTTTTCATTTTGAGGTATCCTAAAAATGCTTTTTATTATTATTTTATGAAACCTTCCGAGCGCAAATCTAACTTGCGTATGCCTTATTATCAGTGCGGGGCGGTGCGCGGGCGGTGACGCAGGTTGGTAGATAATAATCGTTTACATATTCTCTCATCGAGGCACATAGAATAGAATACGTCATGTCGCGAGAGTGAAAGCCGACTGAAGGCGACTTTTGTAACATAACGACTAGGTGAATGTTTACCTAACTATGATACCTATTTTTTATACAATACTTGTTTTCTTTCTTTTTTCGTGATTCTGATAGTGTCATAGAGTGCGATGACGCAAATAAAATTATAGTAAAGACAAATTCTGCATGATTTTGTCTGGAATTTATATGTCATCCCATATTTTAACAAAAAATTGATAAATATGTATTAAAACATTTTAATTTATTGACATTTACATGTAAAAGATTTTGTTTCAAAGGCTCCTGAAGTAGTTACAGTTAGAAAACTCTTACAGGAGCCAGATGCCTTCTTCCATATCATTATGCAAAAATTTTGTATTTTTACAAAAAAAAAAACTATTAAAATTACGTCTAAAAAGGGCCCCCGTGGCATTGTCCCAAAGATGTCGGAGTAACTTTTGAATTATATCAGGGTAATTATTGACTTATTGGTCAGAATTTAGGTATACTTCGCATTTGTCAAAATTCAATTCCAAACCGATAGTATTATTAGTTTTGATCTCTAAAAGGTCGGCGAGTACTGTATCAGCATCTCCTCCTAGAATCCCATAATGTATTAAAGAAATCTGTGATCATTATAAATATCCTGGTACATTCCTCACACGGTCATCTGATACCAAACTAAGCAGAGTATACAGTATAGTATATAAACATATACTACTTTTTGTTTGTAAATACATCCTTAATATACATAATTACACCCAGACTCAGGACATACATACATGTTCAAGCACACACATGCATGTCCTGTGTGGGAATCGAACCCACGACCTGCGGCGCGATACGTGGAATCTTAACCAGAGTCTTAACCAACCGCTCCAGCTGGCCCATCTTGTCTTGTCTTGTCTTGTCTTGTTGCCCGACCGTCTATTATATTTATGATGAAGATGTAAACATTCTCAACAGAAAAAATATGATTAATTAAATTAGTGATGTTGTTAAATAATTCACAAAAGAAGCGTCAATTGGACTTTTTATGGAAATCTGACAGGTAATTAGTAGCATGACAGAAGAAGATTGTTTTAACAAAAGCTCACGAACACGCGTAGGCGTTAACTAAATAAAGACGTCGTCGATAAAATAACTATAGTAGTCATCGGAACCTTGTCAATGATATAATAATATAGGTATCCTTTTTATTTACCGCTTAAGTCTATCAATCATATCAGAAAAGTTTGTATATTTTAAATATATGTCATATTTTAAATATATTATTAATTAGTTTATATGTATTATATAGGTATTTCTTGACATTTGTTTAAATGCCTTGCAGTAATAGACTAATAGCAGTAGTTCTCAAAGTATGGGTCGCGATCCACAGGCGGTTCACGAGCGAATATTGGGTGGGTCCTGAAAAGTATTTTATTCATATAGTTATGCCACTTTTTCCTTCGTGAAAACCAAGAGGTAAGTCCAGAATTCGGAACTATGTGTAAGGTGAGTCGCGGTCCAATTAACTTTGGGAACCACTGGTCTTAATGGACTTAATGGTTCGAAACAAAGGAATTAATAATTTTTATTATAAATGCATGAGCTTGTCCTCAAACTTTGAAACTTAAAAATGAGATTCGTGTCACATCAACGTTTTTTGGAATCTTCTCAAATTATTCACAATAAGGAAATCCGCCGAGGAATTAGGTATTTTATATTTTGGAGAATCTGTCGTAAAATTATAACTTATTTAAACTTGTGTTAGAATGTAGTAGTAACATTCTTTAAAAGGATCTTTTTACGTCATACATAAAGCCACATAATGTAATATCTATATTGAAATTATCAAAGACTGCAATTTTCAGTCTTCCGCTTCTAACTTATTTTATGTCGATAAGTAGGTAGGTATACTTACATAATTTCATCTCTATAATTGTATATTGTACGTTCCAGTTTAAAATTATACCAAAATATTTATTTGATTGTATTAATATCGTGTGTAAAGATTATGTGAAGCGAGATACAAAGTATGCACACGTAACTTACTGTGACTTTATGAAGCTGAAGTCACAGATGTTTCCTTGTTACTTTTTTACTTAAACACTTAGCACTGATAGGCAAGCCGTTAAGTATTATCTCATACTAAGAAAATATAAGATTGACATAATAAATAAGGGGCATATAACTTATTATTTCATATTAATTGCAAATTTCAAATCTTTGCTTAAAAGGAGTTTCCAAAAATATATTGTTACCTAAGATAAGTTATTGGAAATAAATTTATTTATTATTATTTATATTAATTAAGTAAAATTGCCTCAATGATTAATGTAAGGACACAATCTTCAACTATTTTAATTGAAAACATATTCTAGGTCTATACTTACAGGAATCTGAGATATGAAATATCACTTATAGAAGTACTTTAAATCATAAACATTATACACCTATACCTACATATCTTACTTTTCATTATTGATAAGGGTCATATTACATTACACACACGAGAGTCAGAGATTAGCGGTTTTTCGGTGCGACATGCTGCGTTGGATTGTGGTGTCATAATCGGGCACGTTTTAGAGTTCAGTCGCTGCGAGTTTCCAAAAAACGACATGAATGTCGACTTGAGTTTGAATGTGTGCGGATTGGAGTGTTGAGATTAATAATAAGTTTTTTATATCTATTATTTATCAAATGAACCGCAATAACCATAACAAGCCACAGCCATTAAACAAATCGGTTAGATCCTACAAGAGCAATTAGTTAAATCATGTCGGTTAAACATTAGTTACTCTGATGACTGCACGAGTGTCATGATCTCATTTCATAATAAAAACTTTTATTAGTGCAAAAACATGACATATTGTAGTAATTGCACGATACCGGATCCGCTTTTTGTTGCAAACGGAACATCGTGTCCTAAGATAATTTACAAGAGGTATCTACCTATATGGTATAATGATATCGGCTAACCAAATACCAATCACGTAATTGGCCAAGTGATGAGCTCACGATTTTAGTCTCTGGGCTTAGATTTAATGGAAGCAATCACCCAATTTTATTGATCAAATATTTTTTGCTACCTCTTTTAAAATTTTAATATAATTTGAGTTGCTATCGGCAGTTGTAAAGCGAACCATTACTTAGAAATACATGAATTTATTAAATATAATGCATATATATATATATATAAAGATAACACAAATATTGAATACGTTAGCTACTAACCCCCTTATTCATAATAAAGTTATCAAACGTTGATTAGCTAAAATTCTGAAGTCTTTATCTGACACGTGACATTTGGTGATCGAAAAAGTGAGACGGAGGTCACTATTACACTGTTTTAGTTAAAAAGCGATTATGAATAAGGGGGTATGTTTAAAGAGGTTAATTAAGAATCTATATACCCGATAAGCTCTTAATCAGGATTGAATATTTTAACCACCTGTCAATAGTACCAATATTAACTTAAAATTGATCGATCGAATACTGCAGCGTGACCCAAAAATATTATCAACTTAATTAATTATATCTACTATATAACTCTATCATTCGGGGCGATCTAAGTTATTAAAATAATTTGAAACTAAATTAAGTTACTTGTATCGGTTGTACGGTAATCCGTGTAACTTAATTCAGCTATCTCAAATCATATAATTTACTATTGATTCCATAACTACAAGACAGATAAATCTACATACCAACTCATCATTGAAATCTTTTATAACGTTCGTCATGCTGAACAGCGTTTAATATGGCAACTCTGAAATCTAAACAAAAATAATTTCATAGCTCAACCTTCATCGCCATCCATCAAAATGTACCTACTACATATTTTATTTCGTGATTACAGAGATGAAACTTTTGTAAAACTTGTTTGCTGAAAAACTAGACAGATGTTATAAATTATAAATTAAGCAGCCATAAGTGCCATAACTCACATCTGTATAATTGCTTTAACTTCGCGATTTGATGAATTACGCATGAATAAATGCACGTTCTTGTATGTCACTTCAACATGTCAGCATCTCTGCATGAGACCGTATGCGATTTATTGTCTTTAAATGTTATCTACTTCTTTACCTAAGCTATTGAAGTCGTGCTCAGCATATAAAATATATGCACATTTTTTTAGCGTTTTCGTTAACATTACCTACCTACTCTAAAACATTTAAGTACTTGCACAAAAAGTGAGATACTAATCTTCTCTTAATTCACTCTACTAACATCTGAAATATAATCTATTAGATATTCCTTCTACTGATCGTAATTAATTAATTTTATTCAGTTGGTTGAATAAGACCTATCTGATCTTTATCGTCAATACCAGTCTTTACTAAGAACATCACAGCGCGTACGCGCACAGGTACGCCTTGTTTGCACTTGACCGACACACTCTCTCGGGCTTTCAACATTGTCAACTCTTGACAGAAGCGGCATTCCTGATTTGAATTACGAAACTAGAGCACCCACGAACTCAACCAGAGAACTCACAAGTTCACTTACCCGCTGTCACACCCACTGATTGTCACATTGAGCGCTACTGACAGAGCCGTTGCATTAATTATAATAAACGCCTTTCTTTTTATTTAGTTACCCTTTAGTTATCTTGATTGGGCGTCGCGGACATCTATCAATCAATAACAATCAGTCGATGTCTATTTACCAATGACGATTTTTAGCATTAGTTATCAGTTTGTCAGATCATTTTGAATTCATATTACAATGTAACTCAACCGTAATTTGTCAGCTCCTATCCTACTGTATGTAACTTACATTATTGTTATAACTTGCCTTCTTGTGACTTACATTAAAACTAATTTTGTATCATTATACCTAATGATTTGTTTGATAGCAGCATCTTTTATCTGTACCTGTAAGTATATTCTCGTTTCCAATTGATTTATGGGAATAATTCGTATTCATATTATCCATTGCACAAGATATGTGATACATGGAGGTAGTACATTCATTGTTGCAAGTAGGTACCTATTATTAACATGCACCGTGAGGTAACCTTTCAATAGAAGACCAATGCTGGCCTTTAGAGTAACAGCACAAAAGTAACAGGTCTGATTCATGTGTCCGCATCGTTTCTTTAATGCATCGCTTGCGCTGTCCCTGACACATGGTGTAAAAAGGATTCATACATTTATATTTATATTTTTGTAAAAAGCTATATATCTATATCTAGTTCCATATGGAGTGTCCTTTGTTGGATCAATTAATTTACAACATTCAATAAGAACCTTATAACACCTACCCAAACAGCCCCACTGATTGGATTAGAATTTGAGGTAGGCAGGTACGTCATAGAAATCGCAGTGTGGTCAAAATTCATATTTAGGTCGAATTTTCCACAATGTATTAATTAGACAAGTTATGAGTGATTTATTGGTTTATAAATGACCATAAGAAAGAAGTATGTCATGTCTAGGACCTAATAAAATAATATCAGAGACATTCAGTGGGTATTTAATAACAATTTCTGAGGTATTGCCGCACTATAATTGCTCATGAAACATACATGTAGCAGAAATGCGTACACGCAGGTGTTACAGCTACAAACATTCTATATCTGTTTCTATTAAATGCATTAATTGCCGATATTTATAAAGTTATACAATACCTAATAAGCGTTTTAGCTAGAATCTATAATTGTTGATAACTTCATAAAAATTATGGAAATTAATGATTACTTTTCTGCCCCTGCGGTCAGCCGCGACGCGAACCCGAACTTCCAATACCAACTTCACCTTCTGTTCCCCTTTGACGAATATAAAAAAAAAACAAAGGAAAACCGACAGACATAGCCAAAGCCCTTCTTATTATGATTCTTGTTTTTTTTTAAATAAAAAAAATAATTTCGGGAAATCCAGTTTGCAATATAAAATCAGAACCCTCTCCAATTTTAACATATCCTTAGTCGCTTTGTGCTGTGTTATGTTGGTCTGTGGTATGTTGAGTCGGTGAATCAATCAGTCAGTGAGGCCTTTGCCTGTTATATAGATAGATTTTTGCGATTTCAAATAAATTTGTCCATAATATATCGATTTATTGTAAAGGCATTTACATCAGAACTTATTTACCGTCGATACTCGAGATAATATTTGTTAAGTGAAGCGATTTGTCCTCGCAACACGGGCTTGTCGATGTATCTATATACATGTCGGCTTTAAGTAATTTATAGCATATTTTATGTCCAATGTATCCTTTAACTGCACACGCAATAATCCAAATACATACTGATTTTCTAACATAATTTTCACATATATAGATCAATGTTAAAGTAATAGAAATGATTTAGAAATATCAGTCACGCACGTCATATATGCAGATGTTTCTTCAATAGACATTGAATAATTTAATCATTAGAACAGACAAGTGGAGCAAGCAGCTCATGAAATATTTTAACTACGTTCTTAAGTATTAAAATTGAAAGAAAAGATTATTTATATCATGAAGGTGCGATTAGTCATGTCATATAGAAACATATTGCCGTTAATCAATAATGTAGTTCCTAAACATACATTAGGCATACATAGATACTTTCGAATATACCATTATGTCTAAAGCATAAAGGGCATGTTAGGATTTGCAAGCTGATATTATGATTGTTAGGTTTTTGCGTAACTAAGAGCTCATTTGCCATGTATCTCGGCTAGAACGATCGCGATCCATGCAAGGTCTCACTCGATACATAAGCACCGCACATATCTGGAACGGCGGCGGATAAAAACAAGCCTGCACCACCGACTTTGTATGGAACGCATATACTCGTACGCTGATAAGCGCTAATCAAGTATGCTAACCAATCAAAATTCCATGTCACTTTTTGCCTGAAGGGACGGGATGTTTGTATCAAATCGTTCTGTTGCCTTCGTTTCTTTAATATGGTTCTATAAGTCTGTTTTCATTCCAAGTAGAATGTGTATATAAACTGATAGTAAAAAAATATGTATTATGATAATAATAATAATAATAATAATATTTTATTCAGAACAAAAGAATTGTACAAAAGTGCAGCCAATATGACATAATAATATGTAGATATAATTTTACAATAGAAAGGATTCCAGCTTGTAATAATAGTTGCTCGGTTGAGCACCTAATGCCTATACTAGGTAAGCCTGTGACATAGGCATTAGGCCTCTCCCCTCCGCCAGGTGAGTACAAAAGTGCTGGGTTTTAATAATACAATATTAGCATCTAAGTGTTGTTTACAATTTAGTTACACTGTGATAAAGACACATAATTTAAATTTAAATTAAGATGATTATGATGCTTATTATTTAGCAATTTGGAACTAATATGAGATGTTTTAATTTTACAATCATACAAAAATCACAACATATAACAATAAAAAACCAGATAATTATATAACATGTTTTTGTTTCCTTATGTAAATTTCATTATTCTAACGACTTTTAACATGAAATTTTTTTTTTCAGAGGTTTACTACGAGAAGCAGCGCTACGATGGCTGGTTCAACAACAGAGCCTACCCTGATTGGGGATCAGTCGGTAAGTGATGAAAGACCGAGCGAGCGCGAAGCGTCTCCGCTTTTCAGCTTGGACAAAAATTCTTTCGTATGTCGATGTCTGAAGGATGTCCGGTTGTTTTCCTCGACAGTTCGCATTTCTCAATCGATTCTCGTGAAATTCTGTGAGCATGTTCGGTAATTATATAGATTTATAAGCTCACTGAGCCACTAGTTTAATTACATAACATTTATTTTTTATACAAAGAGAGCGTACGATTTTTTTATCTTATTGTTAGGTAAAGGTTTTAATCTAGCCCATAGTACTAATTAATGGGCAGTAGCCCGATTTCACTAAACGAATAAGAACCACCTCACGCTTAAAAGACAGAATTTCCTTCCATTTTAATATAATTTGACATAAGTACGTTACGGTTATTGATGAAACTAAATCGCCAATGCATGCTTTTACTATGGAAATTCTACGATGTTGAATTATCATCAAAATAAATGATTACCTTGTAATAAGAAACCTAACACCAAATTTTGATTGCAACATTATCAAGTCGGCCAGTCAGTCGAATTTCAACCTCTTTGTCAGCTGTCATTGTCTGGAATGACGTTTATCAAGACCAATTTGGTTTAGCGGTTTGATTTATCGACGTGACCTTGTTTTAATCGTATAATATCTCGTTTATATTGATGAATACATACGGGCACTTATACTTTAATCTCTTTAATGGATATTTGCATTCTTTAGGTTCCAAAGTTGCAGCTGCATAGATAATACAGATATTAACTGGATAATAAAGTCCTGATCTTTTTATCTGATTTTAAAGTAAATTGTTGCCATTACCCGACTGACCGACTTACTATCTTTAACCATCCTTACATCCGCCTTGCTTTTACCCAGTCAATTTATATATGTTACTGTAAAAGCTCGAATGAATTTCAAAGCGCACGCGTCCTTGACTTAGCCAATCAGAGCGCATTGTCGATGGTGGGAAATTGGCGTAATAGATTTCACGTCATTGCGCTTCTTTGGGTAAATTGTTCGATGTAGTTATAGGACGTGCCTCCCATCAGCGAGCCAACGGTTTAAAAATATGCCAAATCTGTCCAGACGTTCCTCTAGCTGAAAATAAAATAGTAAATATCATATTTGAACCACCAGCATGCCTTTCGAGATATTGTTTGCACACGCTATTTTATTAGATAAGTTGACACAGTTATGAACATTTAAAATAATATACAACAATTACTGCAAAAAATAACTGTATTCTCGATAAAGTGTAACATAACTTATGGAAACTTGTCCCCAATAAGTGGAAATCACAGCACGTTTTTGTTCGTGCCACTGCACTTATATGATTTACTGCTGTTGGTAAATGTTAGTTTTAATCTCCCATATTTACCGCCTATTGTGCACTGCTAATGAACAATAAATCTAACCCCCTTATTCATATTAAAGTTATCAAACGACGATTAGCTAAAATTCTGAAGTCTTTATCTGACACGTGACATTTGGTGATCGAAAGAGTGAGACGGAGGACACTATTACACTGATATAGTTAAAAAGCGATTACGAATAAGGGCGTTAGTGTTTTATAATTAGGTTAAAATTGGTTAAAATCAAGAAAGCCACAAAATTGCTATGTTCTCGTTATTATAACGAGTCGTTAGGATGCCGCATACGGAGACGACAAGCCATTACATTACACTAGTAGGTACATCATTAGCTCGGCATGCCGTATGTAAACATGATAGAGCATAAGCAAACATTATTACATACTAATCAAATATTATGCTACCTACGCACATTTATTGGATTATAAGCGCAATATTAATTAATCGTTAACAAAATGCGAATAAAACGCGGGGCGAAAACTAATCGACGGGCCTAATTGACGGGCCAGTTGGCGCAGTTGGTTAAGAGTCTGGTAAAGATTCCACCTATTGCGCCACAGGTCTTGGGTTCGATTCCCGCACAGGACATGCATTTGTGTGCATGAACATGTCTGTATGTCCTGAGTCTGGGTGTAATTATGTATATTAAGTATGTATTTACAAACAAAAAGTAGTATATGTATTATATCAGTTATCTGGTTTCCATAGTACAAGCTCTGCTTAGTTTGGGATCAGATGACCGTGTGTGAGGAATGTCTCAGGATATGTATTTATTATGTATTTATTAATCTATACTATACTAATAATATTCCTTGCAAATGAGTTTGTTTGTTACGCTTTCACACTAACTGCTCAACCGATCACGATGAAATTTGGTATGCACATAGCCTATGGTATCGAGAAGGACATATGCTTTTTATCCCGGGAACGCGGGTGAAACCGCGGAGGACAGCTTACAATAAAAGTATAATTTTGATAGTTACGGTGCAGTTTGTTTTTTGTTAACAAAAGACTTCAACGCGCTGCCTGGTATCTACGTTATCTCAATAATTACTTTACAACGACTTCTTTATTTATCTATTCGCAGATGTTGACCGATGGCAATCTAGTCATTATTCAATTATATAGGCATATCAGCGATTAAAAAATCGTGACGAATGTAGGAGCCACACTAAGTTATCTCATTAAATCATGGTAATTGTAGTAAAAAGTGGCTATTGAAAAAGTACATCACATAGACTCCTAAAAACATAACCCTATTCGTTGCCATACTAAGAAAATTTGAAAAACATAACCCTATTCGTTGCCATACTAAGAAAATTTGATACCAATATTCATCGTCGCAATCTTTACTGGCTTTCAAATGTCAAGTAAAATATTGTTTTATGAAAACCAACGGTTCTCTCGTCATATGGAGAGTGAAAGGCATTGTACCATTCACTTACAATGTTTTCAACGATGGTATTATCATTTTTGAAGAAACAATTTAACCTCTTTATTGTGTTACTTTGTTATCATCGAATCCTACTGTTACTTTTATATCTTTTTTACTGTGTTAGGTGGTCAAACACCGCAATCTCACCATAGTAAGTGATGATGTGGCCGAAGGTGGTAAGCACACAAAGCCTAGAAAGAACTGGCTCTTAAGTGCCGCTGTCGGAACACACCGAAATGTGCTTGGCGACAGATATTCAACTTGAGTTAGTTGACAGCAAGCTAGGTACTACAAAGAACCCTACCACCATGCTATGGTTTCCTCACGATGTTTTCCTTCACCGAAAGCTCAAGGTCATTGTAGAATTTGAACCTGGGACCATCGTCTCGGCAACCAACGATCGTCCACACAACGGTTCAGTCGGACGTTCCTACTGCGGACCATTAGGATGTGGAATGAGCTCCCCATTACGGTTTTCCCTCAGCGCTACGATATGGGGTTCTTCAAAAAAGGCGTGAAAAGAGCTCTTCAAGGTCGGCAACACATCGGCAATCCCCTTGGTATTGCAAATGTCCATAGGCGGCGGTGACCACTTACCATCAGGTGGCCCGTCTGTCTGTTTGTCAACCTATGGACATAAAAAAAAAAAAAAAAAACCAACGTCACTATCACTGAACTGAAAATCTACTAATACATATAATAGCCCAACCAATCATTATGAAATTAGATACACAGACAAATCATAGCATGGAATAATACATACAATATTTTTTATCTTAAAACAACAGAACCTTCAGGAATGCGGGTGAAACCGCGGGGCGAAACTAGTGTAATATAAATAGTATAATATCACTTTCATATGTACTTAGTTAATAATCGTGTGTAACTTGACGGGTGGTCAGTTTCGGAGGCTGTCTCGGTTATAGTGGTGACCTCTTGCGTAACGCGGACAAACGTGAATCAACTAATGCCAACATTACAAGACAGATAAAGACCTTATTAATTTGTCATATGTCGGTTTCGCAACCTCCATATTGATAGCTATCGATTGTTTCTCATACGGCTACTGGGTTCACATCAATACCTATCTATCTATACAGGTGTGGCGTAAATAATCGGCCGATGGACCGTGTATTCAGCTATCACATAGGTACACAGGTATCACATAGCTACAATTTGGTCCTTAGAATTATTATTATTTGTTGAAATTTCATTTGTTCAAATGACAGCCAAAGACAAAAAATCTGAGACAAACTGAGTGTAAATTATCAACCTTTAACGTTGGACCAATATTTACACTACATCCTATACTGGGTGGAGATTTCGAGATGGCATATTTTCGAAACCTATGTTGGGTTAGTCATTCTGAACAACTTTTACTATGGGAACAATAGTGAATTCTCAATTTTTTTTTTGTTACAAAATATCAAACTTGCTCGATCATTCATCAAACAATTTTTTTGAAACTGTTGGTCCCTTCGTAAAATTATGCCATCTCGAAATCTCAACCTGTTATATAAGGGTGTCCCAAGTTATAGTTTCAATCGAAAGTACAGAAGTAGCATTCTATGAGCAAAGCGAATCACCCCCATGTATGTTCAGTGATTTTTTGTAGTTTTCGGTTTATGACTATTTTTCATATTTTTTAAGCCAAATCTGGCAATAAATATTTTTGATAGTCGAAAATTCGAAATACATGCGATTTTTTTGTATGTTAATTAGTTAAATAGTGATCTTAGCGAGCGAATGCATAAAAAAATGCTTCCATAAATGTAACCATTTCTAAAAAAAGGTACTGAAAACTAAAAGTCTGAAAAAGTGATATTTCATGACCTTACATCTAATTACAATGAAAAGGTTCAGCTTGAACGTTCCTGTCAAATAAAAACAAAATAAGAGGCGCTTCAAAGCAGCTATGCGTTATAGACGTATTATTTATTCTTAAAAATAGGATTTATCATTGTCCATCGAGAAACTATCAAATAAAATACGCTTATGATCTCAAAATTCAACACAAAAATATGATTCGCTTTGAAATAAGGAAAATATATTGCATCAGTCCCGCAAGCAATCAAGTTAAACAAACATGAACAAATAGCATTGATGTCTGAGCGCGAGCAATTTCATAACCCCAATAATATATCGATAAATGTTAATAACCATTATCAGCAATCAGGGAATTAAATATAATTTGTGAGAACATCTCCTCGTGCCTAATTCGTATCTCATGCAAATACATGCGAGAGTTGCGCCACAAGGGCCACCACAGAATCACGCGCACGCGTTAGATTACTCCTTCGGCCACCATAATTCACTTATGAATCACGAACTACAAATGTACTGTGGTAATATGTCTTTTATCTTTTACGGGTTCATGCAATCTTTGTTCAACTGAAGACTTTATTATGTTCACGTTTTCATTTTAACTTCCAAGGACATTTGTTTTACGAGTTGGAATACCAAATAAAAAAATAAATTAACGATAATTGCAAAGTAAAACGCTGTAAAATCGCGTTTTAGTGTTTTGCATGTGGGGGATACCGTTAAGAACATAAATGTTTTTATAATAATGTTATCGAGACATAAACTTTATCGAATCATGTTAAGAGTTTAAACCATAATGTTTAAAGCGTAAGGTTTATGATGATTTAACGGTAAAATTAAATTAAATTAATGAAATAATACTGTTCCCAAAAGCGCCTCGCTCCAAATAATTGATCGTTTATATCGATACACTGAATCGAATTTCGATTACTGGAAATTTTAATATCAATCTAGCTAGTTAGTTACACATTTTATTTCCTAATTATTGTAATATTATCCTCTTTTGAATGAAAATTAGCAAGTTATCCTAACTATTATTATAGGATGCGAAAGTGAGTTTGTTTGTTTGTTATGCCTTCACGCCTCTACTACTCAACGGATCATCATAAAATGGCCTATGGTATGGAAAAAGAAATAGAGATAGAGAGGTTTCACCCGCGTTCCCGGGATAAAAAGCATATCCCGGGAACGCGGGTGAAACCGCGTGGGATAGCTAGAATTAATATAAATGGTAAGAGTGATATTTTTGTTATAACATTCTTACTTAAATTTTATAAAAAAAGATAATTAAATAGGTAAACCTTTTTTTATAAAAATGCTCATGTAATATTGAAAGTAAATAAATATATACCAAAAACGAGTAGGTACATGTGTCTGGCTAGAAATACGACTACGTTCTACTCAACTCTAATGAGGACGATCATCATTTAACTATCGGATCTCTCGGAGATAAATTACGGACCTGTTCAATTTTACGCTTGATTGGGTCATTATTTTCCTTGTCATTTTATTTTTTGAGCCAATTATTAAAATGTCACTACTGCGTATATTTTTATCAAGTCAAGTAAAATTTCTACTTATATGCGGACGGATGCAGCAATGTTTAATTCTTTGTTACCAACCGTTTTCGCGAGATAGGGTGAAACACAAAAATATTTTGAAGTGATAATAGCTCAGTGGTAGTAACGTCAAATACCATGTTGAAGGGCCTGGGTTTGAATCGTTCGGAAATTAAAGAACGGTAGTAGGTACTTTGTAGTACCCACCTGACTGGCTAACATCCTTAAGTTGAAATTCTATCGCCAAACACCTACAGTTGTTCCAACAGGTTTGTTCCAACAGTTGCACCAAAGAGCCAGCCTTTAAGGCTTCGCAAAGTTTGTTAACATTAGGAATGTTTTTTATTTAAATATTTCAAGTTCTCACACATGACATCGGAATACATTTACCACAATAATTGATAATATCAAAAATGCCCATCAACATTGTAATGCCTGTAGAAATGAAGTTGGATTTATTTATTGTGAGAACTCTACAAGTGAACGGATACGTTCACTTTCGATACCACATAAATAACGTAATAAGTAAAGTCCGTGTGAACCCATGCATAGTTTATCCATAAAGCGCTATATATAAATAACGTTTTATGAGTAAGGGGGTAAGTTTAGACATTTACCTCCTAAAAAATAGTTATAATTCCAGTATTCTGAAGCAAATAAAAAATTGGTAATGGGCCCAAGAAAGGATACTAGGAGAGGGGAGTTGTAGCCCTCAGTGGTTATGTAGACATGTTTTTAGTAAATTGATTAATTAATTTAGGTTAAGTAGTCTTTGTTAAGGTCATACCACAGAGTACCTACTCACCTGCAATGGACTGTAACTATGAATAACGCATGAAGATGTCAGTCACAACTCACAAGTAATGCAAAATGCATCTCCATAATGGTACTGCCACAAAAAATGTGCAATTCTAAAATAAAACATACGTCTTGGTTTGGATACAAAACGGCACATAAATTGCTTAATTTTGTAATACTTTGTAAACATTTTTTTTTATTTACTTTCATAAATATGTTTTTACAAATGAAAGCAGAAGTAGATGGCGTAGATAAGTATGCAAGTTTTTCAACTTGACTTTGTTTTTGGATTACCACAAAACATATTTTCCAATAAGTATTTCGAATAGTCTTTACTATAAAAAATCCTTTTATAAGCACGCCTTAGGTGTTTGACCTGAACAATAATAATACATTCCAATCACCATGCAATGACACATCTCAATTAATTTACATTATTAAATTTATTCATCACATCAGAGCCAAGGAATAAGGTACCGTTGCGTGAAAGATACTTATTTACTTACTCGATTAGTACTTGAAATAAACCTTAGTATTCCTCATCTTTTGGGTTGGATATAACTTTCACTAGTTCACTAATTTGGTAAAGTAGGTTAAGAGGCCGCTTGTAGGATTCAAACGTAACGACTTCCACAATGTTGTAAGGTAAAATAACTAAGAATAATTGAACATGCAATAAGTTCAGTAAGAGATAACGTGAACCTTATTGCAACGTAACAGAAAACCTAAAATCCTTAAATTTTTATCTACAGGTAGCCGACTAACACGTAAAACGCCAGCCTCATACGCCGATGGAGTTTACATGATGGCTGGTGCTGATAGACCTGGAGCCAGGACATTATCGAAACTGTTCATGAGGGGGCAGGATGGACTGCCTTCGTTGACTAATAGAACAGCTCTACTTGCTTTCTTTGGTTAGTAACTATTAGAAAACTATAAAAGATGTCAATAATCATTTAATTTATCAGATATCCAATATGTTTCATATACCCAATATCACCTGAGTCACTTCAAATCCACACATTTTTAAGTCAGAACAATAGGAAAAGTCTTTTATTGCACCTTAATTATTTTAAATGAGAATTTAATTTATTGAGATTTACGGTGTAAAACTTCAAGATCTAGTTCAACAAAACTGTATCTGCATCAGTGATAAATTAAAGCAAAAAGTAAAAGAAGCATTAGGTGACATATATTTTCATACCACCCTATTTCTTCGTTTTAGTAACACAAATAATTTTCTCACGTAGGGCAAGTGGTAACGGGCGAGATCGTGATGGCATCCGAGTCGGGCTGCCCCATCGAGCACCATCGGATACCGGTGGACAAGTGCGACCACATGTACGACGCGGATTGTCAGGGAGCCAAGTACATGCCCTTTCTGAGGGCTGCATATGACCGTGCAACTGGTCAGAGCCCTAATAGTCCCAGAGAGCAAGTGAGTAACAACGTTTGATCATCTATTATGAAGGCTTATATCTACTAGTTGCACTGTGTGGTTTATATAGTAGTCTTTATTTCTTTATTGCACAATGTAGGTACACAAAATAACATATTATATTATTTAGGTATACATGGACCCCGTTAGGGTATTGCAAAACTTATTATCCATAACATTAAATTATATTATATTAACATAACTAAACATATTATATTTATTTCCTTATTTATTATTGCACAATGTATTTATACATTATATAAGTTACCTAGTTAAACTGTAATACCCTGGATCATACCTATTAGGGTGTGGCAAAAAACTTAGGACTAAATATTAATATTTATTAACTTAATAACTCGCATTTAATTAATTAACATAATAACATACTATGTACGTAGGCTACCATGCATCTTCCATAAAATCTTTGATATTATAATAGCATTTATTTAATAGAATTTGCTTCAGTTTATTTTTAAATATATTATCTTTGCTTATATCCCTTAAAGTATCCGGTAATTTATTATATATTTGAACGCATCGGTATTGGGGGCTGTTTCTAAACATTTCTAGTCTGGGTGCCGAAAGAACTAATTTATTTTTACGCCGTATATTTTCATCAAAACTAAATAAGTTGAAATTTTTCCTCACAAACATGGCTATTTCTAAAATATATATAGAGGGTAAGGTAAGAATTTTCAGTTTAATAAAGTGAGGTTTGCAGTCTTTATCATTCATCCTTGTATTATTGTTTCCATTTTAACATGGTTTTCTCTGCCTGCCTCTTCCGAGAGTTTTATAATGAATGTAATTTTTAAAGCTGACACGGGCCAAGCTATTAGTTATGTTTATTAGCATTCTACAATCATTGATGCTATCGAGTGTTGGCATAGCATTTCTGATCAATACAACTAGAAAATTACTAGTGAGTCAATATGCTTGCCACGATTGCATTTTTAATCAAGCGTTACCTTTAACTCAGAGTAGATAAATACTACGTACAACCTTTAATAAAGGCTGGCGCTTTGATAAAGTAATGAAGGAAAGTGAATTTGATATAGCCTCAAATTTAGATAAAATGTACTTCTGTACGTTAATTCACTACTTGCTACATGATGTAATGTCATCATTAAGGTTCAGCATGAGGCGGAAAATTTGTATTTTTTTCAAGTTTTTATTGTTTTTTACCTTCGTAGAACGCTATGGCTAAATATTTCATTGATTCGCGACCGTATTGGTTCATTTGGCACATTGTGTTATGTATGATTTTTGTATAATATGAGCCATATCTCAGCTCTTTAATAAATTGTCCAAAATGAGAAATAAGTAAACAATCTTTGTATACATACAACATCTAATTACGAAATCAAATACTTTGCAGCTTAACCACTAACCGACGATCCATACCGAAGGCCGAATTCCTGGCAATAAAACTTAATGGACCTACATAACCCAGATACACCCATCTTATGAATGCATCTCAATTTGACTAATATGTCTCTTTGAATAGTCGAACGATGCCTTTAAAGCTTTTTGTTGCCTTAAACAGCACTTTAGAATGGTAATTGCTGTTTAATCGATGCATCTATAAACAAACGTAAAAAAATTGGTTAAGCGCGAGTTTATTATTTATCCATTATACACATACCCCCTTATTACAAAACATGGTTTAAAGTAAAGCCAGGTTTTACTGTCATTTGGTCACTCTCTAACGTCATATAATAAAAAGGGACGAGGCTATTTTAAAACCTGGTTTTCCTTTAAACCATGTTTTGTAATAAGGTGCATAATGTTTACTTAGGAATACCCATGAGCTGTCATAACCATAAATTGATTGATTTATTTTATTTATTATATTTTTTATATTTTAAAAACTCTCCTAAAATATTTATCATCAATGTGTTTTTTTTATTTCAGATAAACCAAATAACATCGTGGATCGACGGCAGTTTCGTGTACAGCACAAGCGAGGCGTGGGTGAATGCAATGAGGTCATTTCAGGTGCCACTCAGCAGCCACGCCTGCCTCTTTACGTACTTTCCTATGCGATTATTTAATACAAATTTTTTACTTGAAACACATTTCAAAAATCTGTGAATATGAAGTTGCCATGCCATAGAAACATTTAACAATTCAAAACTTCTGTACAACATTTTTATGTTTATTTTTTCTGAGAAAAGGATTAAAATCGAAAATTAAGGAAAGTCAAAGAATTAATTTAATTATTACAGAACGGAAGCTTAGCAAGTGAAAGAGGAATGCCTCTTCGCAACACGAAGCGAATCCCGCTGTTCAATAATCCAGTGCCTCATTACATGAGAATGCTTAGCCCAGAGAGACTGTTTTGTAAGTTGATAACTTGTATTAAGTATTTTAATGTTTAGTTATTATATAACATGATTAGGTATTTTTAAATCGTGAATTGGGCAAAAGAAAAAACATTGAAAAACCAACGAGTGTGTTGATGTCGAGCGATTTGTGTAATGATTGTTACCGCTGGGCCGCGTTGCTTAGGGAGTGACTACACCAAAATTAATCTGTCGTCTTAACAAATTTTTTATTTTCATGTTTGATACCTTTGAACCTACATGCTGATGCCTTAAAAGAAATACAGCTAATATACAATATTTCCATAAACTATTCTGTATGAATATTCTCCCCAAAATTTTAGTTCATCATATACCCATAGCAATTTTCAGGCTTTGAATGCTTTATAATTATGGGAGATTATTGTTTATACTCTCTAAATTTTTAAGACTGCCGCAGTCTTATAGATCGTTGGAAAGCACGATGGTAGGGTACTTTATAGAACCGCCTATAGCTGGCTACTATCCTCAAGTTTAAAATCTGTCGCCAAGAACTATTATGGTAGCTGTACTTGAGAGCCTTCATCACATACCATGGAGAGATTAAAGTCAAAAGAAAGAGCGGTCCTCCACTTTTCCTATACATACTACTACAAAGCCAATAATATTCTTCGTACAAATAGTGCTAAATACTATGATGTAATTATATTTGAAATTAGAATAACATTCATATTTCTTCTCCAGTGCTAGGAGATCCACGAACCAATCAGAACCCAGCGATGGTAACGTTTGGCATCCTTCTACTTCGCTGGCACAACGTAGTGGCGGAACGCATTCACCGGCAACACCCAGACTGGAGCGACGAACAGTTGTTCCAGCGAGCCAGACGCATCGTTATTGCTAGCTTACAGGTACATCTTATTATTTTTATGAAGAATAATTCAAATCAAGTAGGTAAGTATTTTATCGTGAGGAGTTAATTAAAGGAAACTATCTAAGAGAGGATAGAGCATAGAAACCAGATGAAATATTAAAATAAATTATGTACCTTCTGCCTACCTGCCAAATCCGTCAATCAAACTACCAAGTTTGAATGTAGTTTATGGTTAAGTGACCATGTTGACTATAGGCAACAGGCAATATGCACTACAACCACAGATATGGTCTATCGTATGGTATTTATATCTGTGACTACAATAGATATTTCTCTTTTGATTTCAGAACATCATCCTATATGAATACGTGCCGGCGTTCCTCGGTGCAGCGATGCCTCCGTACGAGGGTTACCGCGCGGAGGTCGCGCCGGGAGTGACGCACGCGTTCGCGGTGGCCGCCTTCAGGTTCGGACACACTTTGGTGCCGCCCGCCATCTTGCTTAGAGACAGGAACTGCAGATACAGCCGGGCGCCTGGTGGTCATGATGCTATTAGACTCTGTCAGACGTGGTGGGATGGAAATGTAAGAAAATGGGTTCGCCTGGGACCACAATCTAACCGTGTTTATGGTGAATTATAGCGCACTAAAATCATTCAGTACATTTTTGAATATTGGTTTGAATAAGTTTTTGAAGTGTTTGGAATCCAGGCCTTTATTTCAGCTGAAGTCTAAAGATTCCATCAAATACTGTAGTCTTCTTAAAATTATAATCATCGTACATTTAGTCTGTAATTTGTTTGTACTTCCAAAGAATGGTAAATTATCAAACCATTCTTGTCCAGAAAAAAAGAAAGCGTATTGCAAAACTAACAACTATAAAATATCGAATAATCTTTTCAGGACGTGATGTCCCAAGTGCCAATAGAAGAAGTTCTGATGGGCATGGCATCTCAACTGTCTGAGCGAGAAGACGCATTACTCTGTTCGGATGTACGAGACAACTTGTTTGGACCTATGGAATTCTCAAGACGAGATCTTGGAGCACTTAACATAATGCGAGGAAGAGATAATGGGCTACCGGATTACAATACTGCCAGGTATGAAAGATGATTTCCCTGACCAATTGATTATAGAGAAATATTAAAACTGTACGCTCATGTTCGGAATGCATTATGGTAATGTAAAAATTCAATCATGGTATTTGTACCGTTCAAATCTTTAAAATATTTTCAGAGAATACTTTGGCTTACCAAAAGTAAGAACCTTCAATGAAATCAATCCAGATTTATTTGAGAAAAATCCTGACTTGCTGCAGAAATTAAATCAAATATACGAAGGAAGACTCGATAATATCGACGTTTACATTGGTTAGTAGGTACATAGATACATAAGAAATTAAAATATGTAATACTAATCGTAATACAAATTTTAGTTACCTCACTATCTACTTATAGGTGGCATGCTCGAGTCAACAGGCCATCCAGGAGAATTATTCAGAGCAATTATTATAGACCAGTTCACAAGAATCAGAGATGCTGACAGGTTCTGGTTTGAAAATGATAAAAATAGGTAAGCATTTTATTCAGGTCGAGGTCTAGGTGAGTGGTAACCTATAATCTCAATATATATTCAAAACTCCATTTTTTTTCCTAAAGCATTTTCACCCGTGAAGAGATAGAGGAGCTCCGTCGTATAACGCTGTGGGACATAATCGTGAACAGCACCGCGGTGGGGCCGGCCGACATCCAGCGCGACGTGTTCCACTGGCACGTTGGTGACGTGTGTCCGCAGCCATACCAGCTCAACGCCTCCAAACTACCGCCTTGCAAATATCTCAAGGGATATGATTATTTTGAGGTAAACAACCATAAAATATATTTGAGAATATTTGATAAAAGATCAAGTACACCACCATCCCCATTTTTACACCGAACCACAAGACGCCGGGAAAATTTTCACCCGTACGTTGTTGTCATACCGAAAATACGGACACAGCGTTTTGCATCCTCATTTATAATGCGGACAGCAAGGGAGTGGAACTTGCTTCCGGCGTCTGTGTTTCCTGACGCCTACAATCTAGGAACTTTCAAGGCCAGAGTGAATAGGTTTCTTCTGGGTAAGCGTGTTTCATCTTAGGCTTCGTCATCGCCCCTTATGGGCGGGTCAGTGGCCAAACGCAAGCCCATTTAATTTAAAAAAAAAAAAAAAAAAAAGTAAGTCGAAAGAGCTATTATTCCTATAGGCCAATACAGCCTTGAGTTCAAATTGTTTGTGTGTGATACAAGAACTCGTAATTTCAAGGGCAACGAGTTTGCGTACATCTACACATGCCTGGTGCTAGCATTCGTCCCAATTCTTTGCGCCGGAGCTGGGTACGGAGTCGTTAAACTACAGAACAGCCGCCGACGAAAGCTCAAGATACAACAGGAACATCTTCAAAATGCGCAGCATAAAGGTATATAGTTATAAAAACATACTGATTAATTGCAATAACTCCCTTATAATTTTGATGCAATCAAAGAAGTAATAGATTTGGAAAATAAAGAAAACCAAAAAGCAATCAAAATCAAAATGGAAAAATGTCATAGTACCCGCTTAAACTTTAAATATAACTTGGATATAACAGGATCTGTGGATAAAATGGTGTGTCGTGAATGGGTACATGCGTCTTACAAAAGGCTGGTGAAGTTACGTCTTGGACCTGAACCGGCGCTCCATGTGACCGACCGTAAAGGAGACAAACTGCGCACTCTACCCATGGATCACACTGATCAGATCACTGTTCTCGAAAGTCAGGTATGTTATAATACACTTTATATAATTTTAGGGTTCCGTACCCGAAGGGTGCCAAATGGACCCTATTACTAAGACTCCGCTGTCCGTCCGTCCGTCCGTCTGTCAGTGGGCTATACCTATCTCATGAACGGTAATAGCTAGACAGCTGAAATTTTCAGAGAATATTTATTTCTATTGCCGCTATAACAAAAAATAATAAAAAGGAAATAAAATTAAAAATTAAAGAGGGCGCCCATACAAGAAACGTCTTTTTTGGAGTTTTTTGTTTCATAGCAAAGTTGAGTTAGTTAATATTTTACGGAACCCTCCGTGTGCGTCTTAACGTAGTCTTGATTTATTCTGATATATCCAAATATATACCGGAGACTCTAATAATATTTTTAATTTTCTATCCTAAGCATATTCTATTATTATTTTCATATAGCAAATCATTATTAACTAGGGTTTTAAACGCAAATTCTGTCTAGGCTTATTCCATTTCATTCAATTCTAGTTTTGATTGGAATTTCGGTCGGAGATGTCATCAGCAAATCTGTACCTACAGCTAATAATAATCTTGCTCATTCTCAGGAAGGTGGTACCAACAAGCGTCCATTGGTTCTAATCAGGGCACCGCGTGAGCACGACCTTGTACTGGAAATGGACTCAGTTGCATCAAGACGCAAGTTCCTCGTCAAGTTGGATACCTTCCTCGCGCAACACAAGAAAGCACTAAATCTCAGCCAGGTAAATTAAGCTTTGCAATGACGGAATATCCCAAAAAAATAACTATATTTTGCGCCAGTAAGTAAGTGAATTAATGTCATCTGCACAACAAACTTCAACCTTTTATGAATAGAGCTGCCTTATCCTTCACCACAACCATGTAAATTTTTATTTAAATTTATAAGCAGCAGTTTTTTTTACATCTAATTACATATGAACAGGGTCATCGAGAACAAATTCTGGCTACAGCAGAAACAAGAGAACGAAGACAACGAAAACTGGAGCATTTCTTCAGAGAAGCGTATGCTATAACTTTTGGTTTCGCTCCAGGTGAAAAGAGGAGAAGGAAAGAAAATGCTGACCCAGAAGTAAGTAACGGGCTAGAAATAAAAATAAAATATATTTTTTGTACATTCAAATCATGATATCAATTCATGTATGAATATTTTCAGTCAATAGTAATGAGGACGTCGTTATCAAAAAGTGAATTCGCAAGTGCGCTCGGTATGAAGGCGGATGCAGTTTTCGTGAAAAAGATGTTCAACATTGTGGATAAAGATGGAGATGGAAGGATTTCTTTCCAGGTACAATTTAATATGCCACAATAATAATAGTTGGATCATACTTTAATACCAGTACAATTTGTCTGAACCTTGAGCTGAGCTGTTTTTATTTCAACAGGAGTTCTTAGACACAGTTGTACTATTCTCTCGGGGTGCTACTGAAGATAAGCTCCGCATAATATTCGATATGTGCGACAATGACCGAAATGGTGTTATCGACAAGGGAGAGCTGAGCGAGATGTTGCGGTCCCTCGTTGAGATTGCCAGAACTACATCACTGAGGGATGAGCATGTCACTGAACTGATAGATGGAATGTTCTCTGTAAGTACCTCAATACTTTTACTTCATAATAAAAAACAATTAAATAACAAAGTTGTAAAAAGTATCACTATCTGCAAACACAAAGAACGAAAAAATAATCACAAAGGTAAAAAAGCTGCCCCATATTATTGGCGTGCACGTGACATTATCAACTCCTTAATATTTCAGGATGCTGGCCTCCAACATAAAGACCATCTCACATATTCGGATTTTAAAGTAATGATGAAAGAGTATAAGGGTGAGTTCGTAGCTATTGGCTTGGACTGTAAAGGAGCTAAGCAGAACTTCCTCGACACTTCTACCAACGTTGCAAGAATGACCAGCTTCCACATAGAGCCCTCTATGGAACAATCGAGGTAACATTTAAAACCCGTGTTGAAATTTTCAAAATTTTAATTCAACGTCTACTCTCTTATACAACCCACACAGCCTGGGATTTCTATTGATTGATCACTTGTCGGTTCATGACAATGGATAGCGGTACTTATTGTTTCGATTTAAATTTTTCAATCCGGTCAAAGAAAGTAAAAGTCTTTTTTCATTGCAGGCACTGGATCCTTTTAAAATGGGACTACCTAACAACATTCTTAGAAGAAAACAGACAGAACATATTCTATTTATTCGTATTCTATGTAGTGACCATCGGTTTATTTGTGGAGAGATTTGCCCACTACTCCTTCATGTCAGAACATCTAGACTTGAGACATATTATGGGTGTGGGTATTGCAATCACGAGGGGATCGGCTGCATCGCTGTCGTTCTGCTACAGTTTATTACTGCTCACTATGTCGAGGAATCTGTTGACCAAGTTGAAGGTTTGTATTATTAATAAATTTATCAAACTAATTTTGATACATCATGGATACAATGATAGGCTTATTGTTCCACGTTACACGATCACAATGGGCAGTCTGGGAAAACAATAGGTATTGTAGCCTATGGCAAAATATTAAAGAGATTATTTGAATAAGTATAACAATCTCTGAATGTGAAGAGTGTATTTCTTTTACCAGGAATTCAGCATCCAGCAGTACATTCCACTAGACTCAAGCATCCAATTCCACAAGATTGTAGCATGTACAGCTTTATTCTTCTCTCTCTTACACACCGCGGGCCACATGGTGAACTTCTACCACGTGTCCACGCAACCTGTGGAGAACCTGCGCTGTCTCACTAAGGAGGTCCACTTCACATCTGATTTTAGACCTGGCATTACTTACTGGGTGTTCCAGACGGTTACAGGTACGCTGTGGGAAGCTTAACATTTTGGGAATAAAAATAATAAAATTTGAGGGTTCATCGTCTGTATTTTTATTTTATTGCAAAAATATTTTATGTCATCTTCTGTTTATATTGCAAAAAATGTATTTTTCACTATTTGAGACGAAAGTTCAAGCTTGCTTTTGTTCCTTGTGATCGAGCTGCCAGCACAAAACTGACCTTTTTGTATTTATCAGGTGTAAGCGGAGTGCTATTGTTCGTAATAATGTGCATAATCTTCGTGTTCGCGCACCCGGTGATCCGCAAGCGTGCGTACCCGTGGTTCTGGCGCGCGCACACGCTGCACGTCGCGCTCTATGCGCTGTGCCTCGTGCACGGCCTCGCCAGGCTCACGGGCGCACCCAGGTTCTGGATCTTCTTCCTTGGTCCTGCCATCATTTATATCTTGGATAAGGTGTGTATTTTTTTTTTGGGTTAAATATTAGTGTGGTTACTGGCAATACTTATTTAAGAGTTGTGTTTATTTATATAAAAAAATGAAAATAGCCTTTATTTCTACTAAGTATAAATAACATTATCTCTCTAGCTTATTAAAAAATAACATAAAATGTATACTTTCATAACTTGTTATTATATTTTTTACTCTTAAATAATTAAGTATTATAGGTGTAGGTATTTTAGTTTGTGTTTAATAGCATTTCAATAAATGCAACACCTAAAATATGTGGTCATATTTTCAATCAACATGATTCAAATTCAATTCGTTCAAGTGCACTATTTTAACACCCAGATTCCACTTTTCGTAGTTCACCTCAAAACTTGCTTTATTGTACTCATTGACACTAACGGCACGTACTCATAGTATGACATATATTGCCAGGTTGTATCTCTACGGACAAAATACTTGGCATTGGATGTGCTGGAAACCGAAATGTTGCCATCAGATGTCATCAAGATCAAATTCTACAGGCCACCTAATTTGAAATATTTATCAGGTAAGATATACCTACATATAAGAATCTTTTGAAGTATTCTCTACTTTATTGTATTCTAAAATATCACCTATATCAAATGTATAGGTCAATGGGTACGTCTAGCTTGCACGGCATTCAAGAAGGAAGAGTTCCACTCATTCACTCTAACATCAGCTCCTCACGAGAATTTCCTCTCGTGTCACATCAAGGCGCAAGGGCCTTGGACCTGGAAGCTCAGGAACTATTTTGATCCTTGCAACTTTAATACAGAAGACCATCCTAAAATAAGGTAAGCCTTCATTGTATTTCAATATAACACGATAAATTTATACCTATTGGAAACTTTTGCAATTTATGGATTACATAATATTTTGATTTAACAATAAATATGGCATTGTATTATTGATCACACTCGCTCGTAAAGTGACATTTAGCTTATTACGCACTTGTGCTTTTAACTTTACATTACCGCACAGTGGTATGATAGGTATAATCCCGATTATGATAGTGTAGACCAAGCATTCTTAATTTAAACGGATAAAATACTTTGGCAGCTCACCGCTGTCAAAAAAAAAAACTTGCGCGCCATATTTGTTAACGTTCTCATTGTGTGGTTGATTATTATCAAAAAATCTACTTTAAAAAATACAAGTCTGTTTGTTTCCTTGCAAGTGTGTTGAAAAACGTCGTATGACACGCGTGTGCATTGATTATTACACTTTCGGCTCACTTATCGCTACGTGTTATCTAGACTTCTAGAGGAATATCAAACCTTGAACATTTTCTCCGTATTTTTATGTTTCTATTGCATCTTAGTTTTAATCTACTTAGTTTTAAAGAACTTGAACAAACCGAATAGAAAACCGCATATTTATCTGCGTGATAAACTAATAACGATGTTTAAGCAGTAGACTTCTATGTTTATATGGAAATTTTGTTTCCATAACTATTAAGGTCAATGCCACTTTTTTGCGGGTCATCTCTAAACCGCAACAGGTGCTCAGCCTTTTAAGTTCTGTCCCTGCAATAATATGTGTAAATACGTTTTCTATGAGGTTCAAATAGTAAAACCAATTATTGCATAAACTGCTAACTGGTTGCGGTTAAAGTTTCAGAGATATCGTCCTATTACTAAATGGTGAAACTAACTCGCGATAACATCTAGTGAGTTCCACAAACATTTCTCCACTTCGACCCAAGGCATGTGATGTTTGTTTTTACCATATGCCCCTCTCACATATATTAGGCAACTATAGCTGTCCCCCGCGGACACCCGCGTTCCCGGGATAAAAAGTGCATATAGCCTATGTCCTTCTCCATACCATAGGCTATATGCATGCCAAATTTCATGACGACCCGTTGTGTAGTTGAGGCGTGAAGGCGGAACAAACAAACTCACTCAATAGGTATACACCACATGCTATAATTGATGAGAGCGATACATTTATATAACTTATCTTACAGTAATAAATAAAAAATACTAAAAGTTAAACTTATTATTAAGAAAAATAATTTATTGTATCGACATACTTATCAAATAATGTTACCACATAATAGGCAAATTTAGGTGCACGATATGGTCGATATATTTATATAGGTACAACAAAATTCTTTTAATGTCTGCAGATTAATTCACCGACTATCTTCCGAAAACTTCTAAAGGAATCTGAAAAGGTATCACAATATTCATTAAGCAAACGACTAAGTCTTGGAATCTCAAAATTGGCGCCTAAGTTGGTTCTTCTAAGTAGTGGCACTAAGGGCTTTATATAATTACGTGGATATCCAAGAGGGAATTTAAAGTTGAATCTAGACAAAAGATCCGGGCAATCTATTTTGTTACGAAAAAGCTTAGGCAAAAGAGACAAGTCCAATATATCTCAATTACAGAACTTTTGTTGTATAAATTGCGTTGGATCCAGTTGGAGATTCATCCGTAAAACTAACTACCCCTTAAGTTAGTTTTATTGGATTTGTATTTGTTTACCTCGCCCCATTAATAATCCTTACTTCTGGTATATCCCAATGAACCAGAAGTTACTGAAGGGAACCCCCTGATGATGATTCATTTTTATTTTACATTTGATTTGATTTACATATTGATTTTAGGATACAAGGTCCGTTCGGTGGCGGCAATCAGGACTGGTACAAGTTCGAAGTAGCCGTGATGGTGGGCGGCGGTATTGGAGTCACTCCATACGCCTCCATACTCAATGATCTCGTATTCGGTACATCCACCAACCGATACTCAGGGGTGGCTTGTAAGAAGGTAAGTGTTCTGTTCATTGAAATCGAATGATAATATTTTTTAATATTACATAATTATACCTACCACAACCTTGAAGCCTGTATAAAGCTGAGTAAGAAAAGTATCAATCAATTTTAACCTAAAATAAAAAGAAGAAAAAAACAGAGGTGTTTATCTATTAGTTTTGAGTCTGGGTTTTCATATTCATTTAGGTATACAACAAGAAGTATTATGCGTTCATGCATGCCTTACCAGGGCCTAAACTGAATTTTGATTTTGATTATAGCTTTCTGTAGTGTATCAGTTATCTGCTTAAACCTTTGAAGGTTTTTTTAACTGAAACATGTTTATTTTTCCTTGTCCAGGTGTATTTCCTGTGGATCTGTCCGTCTCACAAGCACTTCGAGTGGTTCATCGACGTGCTGCGCGACGTGGAGCGCAAGGACGTCACAAACGTGCTCGAGATACATATCTTCATCACACAGTTCTTCCACAAGTTCGATCTCAGGACTACCATGCTGGTACATCATATTTTCACCTATTATTGTAATAGCCTGTTCTTTGTTATTATATAGAAAGTTGACCTAGATTCGTCATAAATTCATGATAATTAAGAGTCTTAATTCTCTTTGAAATTTTATAAATTTTCATAATAACTGCTTGATTTGCAGTATATTTGCGAGAACCACTTCCAGCGGTTGTCGAGGACGTCCATGTTCACCGGACTGAAGGCAGTGAACCACTTCGGGAGGCCTGATATGTCTTCTTTCTTGAAGTTTGTTCAGAAAAAACATAGCTATGTAAGTAACTATATCTAACTCCATAATCATATCGTATGACTGTTTACAAGTTGTCCTAGAAAGTAATTTCAATATGCCTAGACTACTGTTTATCTGATTAATACTTTAAATAACATTGGCCACTAAACTACGGCTAGTATATTGTATACTTTTAAAAAGAGTCTCTTAAGTAAATAATGAAAACAACTGTATAACATATTCTACAGGTTTCAAAAATTGGCGTGTTCTCCTGCGGGCCGCGTCCTCTTACCAAATCGGTGATGTCTGCGTGCGAGCAAGTCAACAGGACGAGGAGACTCCCATACTTCATACACCACTTCGAGAACTTTGGATAGACTCACACTGCCCGAGACCTGAGATATCATAAATAGTGTCACTGCCTTTAGAGTTCAATTTAGAATAGCAATATTTAATCAATACGGCGCAGTTGGAATCGTCAATTTTGAAAATTATCATCCCCAATGAAATTGATTAAATGAGGATCAATTAAATCGAATATACAAAGAATAAGAAGCTATGTAAATATGCAATTTTAGACTTTGTAAATCACATATTAAACAAATTAGTCATAGTTAACTTATTTATTCATTACCTTAGTTTTATATGCTTTTATTATAATAAAATATATTCGTGGGTTTGATTTAGTACAAACTCATCGAAAATGCATTAATAATGTACAAACTGATCATTAATAAAATTAAATGTCCTTCATGTTTATTTGTGTCTGTATATGTGTAAAAATATTATAATACTCATTGCAATTTAATTTGTTTTACACTTTCTGAAACATGATTTAAGTATGTAAATAAATTAATCTGAAAAACACTTGTATGCAAAAAAGTGACTGGCTATTGTATTATTATTACCGATTAATGGAATAACAAATGTAAATAAATAATTATTTAATAAAAAGTTACCTTTGAAACAGATTTTCTTTTGTTATGAAAATTACCGATGAACCTAATGGTGCGTCCATTATTATTATGATGAAGAGATTGATGCTTAACTTCAGTGATTAAGAATTTAATAACAGCTTGCAACAAAACGGCTACTGTGTGATTATTCCCAGAGCTTAGTTTCGTACTTGGATTATTTATGGTCGGTAATTTGAGGCTCCTCGCTCTTAATTCAAAGTAAAAGGTACAGTCTACAGCCTTGCCGTTGTTCGTGACACACGATCGCCGAGTGCAGCGAATCAAACTAAATCAAATCTAATGCACGTTTCTGTACTAAAAGCTCCTTCTTACTTACTCTTAAATAACTGAAATGATATATACATTGTTAGAAAGAATGTCACTATCTGCCTAACGATATATTTGCTAATTACGTAAAATAAAATTTGAAGGAAAAGCATTATTCAACTGTTATATTTATGGTAGTCACCTACCTATTAACTTCATCTTTATTGTTGAATATTACATAGATTATATCAAAATGATACATAATTATGTACCGAAAACGCATTATAAGATATTAAAGAAGTCCCATAATACTTGCAATGTTCTACTTTTACTTATAATATTAGCCCAGGATTGACAATTCAAAATTAAAATCATTTATTCAAATAGACCTTCGCAGGCACTTATGAAAAGTCTGACTCTAATATTTACATTCTAATTGCACTGAAAACAATTGCGTGCCCCGGCGCGGCGGCAAAATTTCAAAGAAGTAATAGTACTAGTAGTAATTACAATAGATAAACAAACACATAAAGTTTAATATTTATAATCCTGGCTGACTGTCTGTCAGGCAGTAAGCAGGCTAGAAGCAAATGCAGCAATTAAGAACGCAGCAGTCGGTGCATCATATTGCACCAATTACTGACTGCCCGCATTTTAGCGCAAATTGGTGTAAATTGCGACACGTAACGTTGTTTACGATGCGTAGTAGCCTTCGAGTTACCTTCGCTTCCCAGTGTGCTCTCAAATTACTTGTCTAGGTGTATTATTTACTTCAATACGAAGTGAAAGATCAATCTAGCTAGAGGAAGGTTATTGAATTAGTAAGAACAGAACCTTTGAGTAAACAAAGGCATTATATTTGGTGATTTGACTTATTTTGAAACTCTTGCGGCTCTACGCGCATTCTCAATAAATTTTCCCGGGATCAAAATAATCCATTCTCATCTATATGTGCCAAATTTCGTGCAAATTCGATCAGCTACTACAGCTTGATTGAGGAGCAAATTCCCACATAAACATATATCGCTTTTATAATAGGTACTAGTAGGAAAGTAATCTAGTCTACGTGCGGCCGCCGAGAGAACGCGTTTCTGACACCTCTTAATATTGGCTAAATAACGGAAACGGCTGATCTGATGAAGATGGGACTTTCATTAAACTACTACGAAAATACTGAATAATCCTGCAAAAAGCCATTACTGAGATTAGCCCAATATTAACAGGAGACAGTTTGCCTAGCTAGACTATTAGCTTGATACTGGCGATCATTCTTTAAAAAATCATCTTTTCTACATCTGTTCCAATGTATTTGGATTACCTATCTATTCAGGATCCACAATACAATACATTGCATTATGTACTAAATACTAATGTAGCATCCACATTACAAAAATGATCCAAATTAACTTTGACAACCTACTACGTTCACTAACAGCTAGAATAAATTTTGTTTTATGAACGGTCAAATACATTAATAACCTTATCAACATCCTACCTTATGTTACATCAAAATGTATAAAATTTTAGCAACAGAGATTCAATATATTTGCCAACGTAGAGCATTAATATAAATCCAACAATATTTTATATTTAAATGTGAAATGTTAAAAAGGGATGCATGAAAAATTTCATATAACTCAAATGAGAATATTGATGTGTGGTGGCAAGTGATTTATCCACGACTGAGGGAGTCGTTGGTTATGAGTATGACACACAGGAAAAGTCAAAGGATGGATTTAATGAATACCGATATGATGGAAAAAAAGGTTTTAAGAATACTATATTACGCAAATCCTAATGATTGGAAACAGGGCAGCTTAGGTAAAACAATTTTTTTTTTAATACTTAGTCCATATTGCTGAGGTAACAGTCTTCCTTTATACCGAGTCATGAATAAAAGCTTAAACTGCAAGCCCGCATATCTTCATCAGCCCTCCCTAATTTCACCATATCCGTTATTCGTGGTTCGTTCATCTAACATGAAAACTTTTTTTTATAGTACGCGCCTCCCAAATGCGAGCCAATTTACTATAAGCAGGGTTAGTAGAGTTATTAAATTCTAGATTAATAATTACCAAATATTTATTTACAGTTTCATGATGAACGGTGATATCAATACTTCCAGGTTGATCTGCATATTTTAGATTTAAAGTTTTATCTTTCAACAAAATATGACGTGTGTATATTATAATAATCTCCAATATTTTCAAGGTATCAGATCACATGAGCTAATTTAAAACAGCGTGGGTGGCGACAAAGTGGTTTTTGTAAAGGTTATACAAATATATACACTTAATTATAATACAAATAATTCAAAAATGTCATATTAAGGTTTTTACATTTATATTGTTTTATGTTAACAAGTTGTCACGCAGTTAAATTAATAATTCATATGCATACCGTATCTTTTAACACAAAGTTACCATGGTAGTACATGGTGATACCTAATACTGTACTGTAATACTGGTAACTAGTACTGATAAGTAGGCACACACAATCTAACGTTTGTAAGTCCGAGCCGTAAGCGATGAAAACTCTCTAACTCTCGCCTCTGTAACTAAACTTCTCGATGACTAAGATCTAGCAACTTCACTATTACCACGATAAACCATATAGATATTCTTTACCGGGCTATTACAGTACTTTTATTTCAATCAAGTGCAAAATAAATCAGTACATTATGGGATATAATGACTGGCGGATCAATTGATCAGTTTTTTCTGTAGTCTGCACTTTTTCATATTTCTGTCTTTATTTTATGTTTTGACCAACAGAAAGTCTAAGAATAATCTGTTTGTCAATAATCATTCAGTAGTTTACTTATTACAGCGATCACTTCTGAACCGTAACTAATTGTCCGCTCATAAAACTGGTACAAAAGATGTAAAACATTACACATACACGTACGAGTCAAATAATGGAATTCTTTTGAAATGTTTAACTGGTAAAAAAGGAGGTTAAATAAAATATAGGCCTTTAGACTGCAATAAGTTTTAATGCTCGATGTACCTGACATACATACTAAAGTATGTCAATTCTTTAAGTATTTTTTACATTGTCAGACATAAAAACTTATTTTGAAACAACACTTATGTGTATTTTTGGCATCAAAAAAAAAATTTTTATTTAATAGAATTACTTATTTTTACGACTTAAATAATATACGTATAATAATGTCCATCAACAAAATTAAAATGCTCACTTCAACTGATATCAGTCGTCTATTGAATAGATAACATTGTGTATTTGTATATTCTGCACATATAGTTATGATTAATTAGTTCTCTTAGGTCCGATAAACTTCAGAGTAGCTATTCCTCTGATAAGTTACAAAATCTGTTCTTATTTCAAACTAAAAGCCAGATACAGTGTTACTGGCCATTAGAAATCAACCCATAGAAGAACACTAATAACGCCCTAATTATGTAAACAATTTTTCAACTTTGAGGAAGAGGTGAATCTCTACAAGTGACATCAGATTTTTCTACCATTATTTAAACCTTTTTCTCATATTAATAATTAAATCTCTTAAATTAACTTTCATTCGAGGCTATTTACCTATACAAAAGGCTGTAATAAAACCAATCAACTACAAGGCTCTTGAACTAATTCCGCTTCAACAATAAACCTGACCCTTCACCTTTGTATTGTAAAGGTAGTAATAATTGAAACCGTCTATCAAAATGTTATGCATACATAAGGAGGCGCCAATTATTAAGCAATTTTGTATTTAAGAAATAAACCTTTAAACGTAGTAGATATATGAGTGGGATTAACTAAATGTTACTTGAAATCAACATGCCGATTGATGTTATGTGAAACAGTTAATAACCTTGTTACAAATATTTTTAATTTATAAAAAACTGAGCTTAATTGCTTTCACATAAACCTATATTTGACTGCAAAGCTAGTTCAAAATACGAAAATAAAATACAGTTGATACGTGCTATGAACACTAAAGACATGTGGCGAAGCACGACGCATCAGTAAATTCTATGAACCTTGTCGTTAGGGAAATAAGCTTTGTTCGTTGTTGTTGTTAAAAAACAAACCATTAATTTTAAAGCCTTCATGCGTACTGTAAAAACCATAGATATAGATCAAATGCAGAATAAATGGGAGTTTGAGGATGCCCTTAAATCTCTACAAGGACGTTGGACGATTATTGATAATCTGCATTGGGAGATAGAAGGTGATGAAAACGGAGAAAATCTGTGGTACCAATCAGAATTCAACAAATACGAAAACAAATTCATTGACTTGAAGAGAACCATAAATACCAAGATGTGGTCAGTGTCGCATCGTGAAAAATCAACTCCAAAGATGGATATTCCAGTTTTTAGTGGGAACTATCACCATTGGACTTCTTTTAAGGACTTATTCAGCGAAACCATTCATAAGAATCCCTCCCTGTCAAATGCGCAGAAAATGCAGTTTTTGAAAAGTAAAGTGACGGGTGAAGCGGATCGTCTTATTCACCATCTTCAGATTAGTTCAGACAACTATGAAGTATGTTGGGAAATACTAAACCATCGCTTCGGGAACAAGAGACTTATATTTACTTCTCATGTCAACATCTTACTCGGCCTTCCCAGCATGCAACAGCGGTCCTTCGAGCGTTGAAAAAACCAGTGACCTTCGACAAGGTCCTTCGAGCGTTAAAAAAACCAGGGACCTTCGGTTCGCGAGTGACTAAACCATAACAGTTATCGTAAAATCGAAGACCTCAAAAACCAGTGAATATAGTGAACAGTCCGACAGGATTGCAGTGATTATACTGAGGAGTATCGTGAGGAGATAACCAGGTCAGATCAAACCATTATTTTTAAATTCTTGTAAGAAACTCATCGTTACCACCATGGAAAGTTATTTCCTTAACCAAACTGAGATTTACGAGGCTCTGACTAAACTTCTATCCAATTTTAAGAAAGAAGGCAGCGATAGGAAAACCATCGACAGCTGTAAACGCAGGTTAGACATATTAGAAACGTATTGGAAAGATTACCTACGTAACCACGAAAAAATATGTGACCTCGGAAAATTTGACCACGCCTATTTTAAGAAAAATTGCTTGGAAACGGGTCAAGAGATTTATATAAGTACGAAGGAATTAATTGAGAATACCATTGAGAAGCTATCCACCAAGTCTCAACCAGAAATGCCAAAACAGCAGAACAGCGACAGACCAAGTGTACCAGATGCAGAACCAGGGACCTCGCGTGACGAAGAAGCTCGGAACCAGAGTAATACTTCGTCATCGGAAGGTTACAGTAAGATGGATGAGAAGATTAGCAATTCGCACGTTTGCCGCCGTTGTTCGAGACCCGCTGCTCGCCGCGCGCCGTCCGACAGGCGTCGTTGGGCCGCCGTTAACCACGCGGCCCGCGCCCTCCTGCTCTACCAGAGACGCTCCCGTCTACAGTGTACAATCGCGAAAACAGAGTATGTCTGACCCGTGTCAGTCAAGTGAAGTGAAAAGTGTGAGAGAACCAATATTAATGTGCGTACGCAAAATTTGGTCAACCGATGGCCCAGTGTTAGGCGTAACACGAACAATCATAGATATAATAATAAGGCTACTTTGCCTACCACCAGAGACAATCCTAATATTACCATATTGGACACTTTTAATTTAATGTTTTTTATATAATTGTTAATTGTTTTGTATTTAACTTTTTTTACCATTGTGCTTTTTTATAAATTTGCTTTTATTATGTGTTACTTTATTTACACAACCTGCTTTGATATTTTGCTTTTAAGATTTATAATTGTTCTTATGTTTTTCTTCTTTTATCTCAAGCTAGGGAGTATGTTCGGAGTTACACAACCGAACAGCTCATCAATATAATTTAATGCACCTAATGCATCTTTTACACGCGTACATTTTGTACGCCTAATTTAAGTTAGTACGCGGTTCACCTCCATCGAACCAACACCAAACCATTTAAATATCGCGTATTCAATAACCATTTCTATAACCATTTAGTAACCAGTAGTTTGTCATAGTTAATTATTAGTGTTTAGCCATACCATTTTATGTAAAACCATTTAGTTTACGTCTACCATTTCGTGTATTAGTTCGTGTGTGTTAGTTTCTAATAAACCATTTTTAAACCAGAATATTTATAAATTACCAACATTACCCTAACCAAGAAGTAGTCTAAGCGCCGAGACAAACTTCTACAAGCTTAAAATCTTCTTTGAAATTATGTAAAGGTCATAAGATTATACTCAGCTAAATAAGGAACAGTTTAGCGATGTTCCTATAAAGGTTGTGTTTAAACATTAAAAAAATAATGTTAACACCTTTTAACTTCACGGTTACGCTTCTATACGTGGCAGAAGTATTTATATTTAATCTTCATTGAGTATCATGGTTACAGCAACCTTATGTATACTAGTATTTTTTAGACAAATAAGTAAAATAATGTTTCTTTTGGAAACAATAACTAATAGGTAACTGGCATGCAATCATAAAAAAAAACTCGCCCCGGGACTCTGTAATTTATTCGAAGGCAAAATCGTTCAGAGTCAAGAAATATGATAGAACCGATTCCTTTGATTAATTCATTGTAATCTGAGTTCTTTTTGTATTGTAATATGATGACGTCACGTCATTATTGCCAACACTATATTCTTAACAATAGCAAAACCTAGTACAAGATATGTGATTATTAGTATCCGTTGATTCATATCTTCATTATGATTAAAATATAAAGCAGTAAACCAGTAATACACATTTTATTTACCTTGTTTAAGAATTGCATAAAAATGTGACATCACAAATACATCTATCCACTCCAATCGTCTAATAATTTTAAACTGATTATGACCCAGAAATAAACGATGATTGCTAAATGTATTTTTGTTAGTAAATTGCTTTTTAAAATGTGTGAATTTTATGTGAAAATGAAATCATGTCGGATAATTTGATCACTCAACGAAGTGAAGTGAACAAACAACTCAACGATCCATGCCTTATAAAACTCTATGCTCTGGTTGTTCAACTGACGGTTATATAATATTTATAACGTTAAGTGCTTATTAACATAAAATTGCTTGCAAATAAATATATTATAAACAAATAGGCTACTGACAAAATCATCATTCATTCTCTAAAAGTTATATTGCTTTCAGAAAATGAATGATGATTTTAATTACACTTGATGATTCAATAATTTGAATATGCTAAATATTCAGTGATTGTTGCAATGGGCTTGGCTTTAGCTAGTGACATGCCATCTTTATAAACAAAGACATGAACATTATACAAATTTATTTTGTACTTAGAGTACAGTAGACAATGTTATGCGCAATCTTCGTGTTTCATTTGATACGAATATGCAACCAATAGTTGAGCGTCCGCGTCCCATCACTACTAATAGCTCTACAGTGCGGCCGCCGAGAGAATGCGTTTCTGACACCTGATCACGGAAACGGCTGATCTGATTAAGAAAATACTGAACCATCCTATGAAAGTCACATCGCAATAGGATTAGCCATTTCGTATTTTAGCCTAATATTAACAGGTGTCAGAAAAGAACTTTATCGGCGGCCACACTGTCATAAATATCATCGTATTTCCGAGGATAGACGAGGAATGCTTAGGGGCGTAACTTTGTCGTATTTCTGTATAATAGCTGATTTGAGTCATATATAACACATATATATGGCATAGATAATTGCATAGTGCACATATACACTATAAATAACCTGTCGTTGGCAGCCATGAGCCATGATTTAAATATGTTTGCTGTGAATATTAGTCGGGCAAAAAAAAACAGCACAGTTATCCCTAGACTGAATATAATGATGATATACATAATAGTTTATACCGCGTGTAACGGCAGAGTTAAATAATCGTTGTAGAACATATAGGGTAGCTTATGTATTCATTCATAATCCGAACCCGCAATGCAGTTTCAGAAATAAGAAAATTAATATTTATACCAAAAACGTCCATGCTGGAATTGAATACATTGAAATACGTTCACAGCAGCCACTCGGTCCCATTCAATCGACAGGGCTCCAGCAATTTATTTATTAAAATTAAGTAAATTAAAAAATATGTTTTTCAAATCGGTCTAGTAGTTCCTGAGATTAGCGCAGTCAAACATATATAATATATTGTAATATCTTAAGTATCGTTCCTTTTTCTTGTAATAAAGCAATTAATCAAATATTAATGAACATTATACCTGCTTTATCAAAGAGGTAACAAATAATTAAGTTTAACGTAGACTGGGGTCGTTCAATACATTACCATTCTTGTTTAGATGTTTTGAAAGGTCATACATAATAAGAATTCAATTTCATGAATCAATTATTACTATTGAAGTAACTATACAATAATTTGTTCTGTACCATTTACCCGTTCTAAAAAACACTTCAAAGATATTGCGTTCGTTGATGTCTAATGTTAGCGGTACTGATTATGTACATTTTGACGTGAAAAAACTACATCGTTCTCATGATTCCGCAGCATCAAAAATGAAAACTGTCTCAAATTCATGATTAGACAAGATAATACTCTATTATATCGTAGCTCTATTAAAAATCCATCACTCATTTTTAGACGAGATAACATATTTCACGTTAACATTAAAATATGTAGATTACGTCAGATTATATAACGTTGAACAATGCGCGTCGACCGGCGGTGAACTGTTATACAGTCGCGGTGAAAAATTGTCGGGAAATTATCGACGTCGGCAACGGTCGGTCGGTTCCGGACGGGTGCGCGGGCGCCGCCGCCGCGCCGACTCATCCTCACACTTCCTGATTATACACCCGCTTACAAGGAAGTTAATTGAAAATAACCACGTTCAAGCTCGTAGTAACACGCACTAATGCTGCCTTATGTAATTTCTAGTTTCGAGTACTTTGTTTCATGTAAAAATACTTCCATATACATTTATTTGGTGGACCAATAACATGACACGACATGACACAATGACGCATGACGTGACGACATGACGCTACATTGACACAATGAGTATTGAATATTATCATGAGACTTCTTGGATCGGGATCGAGGTATCGCGCGGTGCAGAATTATCGAACATCAATAAGAAAGCTGCGTGATGTTTTTCGCCACACGAATGAAAGAAAGCTATGACTAGTTGTCCCTTTCTATCGCGCTTTCGTTCCGCAGAGGTTCAGACGGTGTCGCGAGAGTGAACGCAGTATTAGTTTTCAGTGATCGCTCGGCGGCGGCGCTCTCTGCCGGTGACCTCCGAAGTTACCCAATCGCGACTCATTTCCTTGTGCTAGTGATGTGCTAAACTAATCAAAGCTATCCGGCGGAAGTGAACCGCTCTTACTGACGTCAGCAGGGCACTGAGCAAGGGCAACGTGGACCAATCTACAGGTGAATACGATCAATTAAGAGGCTGGATGTCGAGTGCAGCCGCACGCTGCCGCTCGGCTCGATATCCTTGTCCTCAATTAAAACAATTTACAGCAGCTCTTATTTGAATTGTACAATTGTTGTCTAGGTGCATATTACTAAAGGGTTAACCACGCATACCTACTTCAAGCAACAATCCTTTTTGACACATTGCATTTTAATACCCTACATATGGAGATAATTACAGTGTAGGTACATGTGGAATGTACTTAAAAACATTCGTTAGCCTTAATGCCAGACAATATAATGTGCAGGTCATTATTTTATCATTATTACTTTGTGAAACGTATGCAGGTATTTATTAAAAGGATTGATTCATCTGGATGGATTAGGTTTTTAAAGTTTATTAATACATTGCACACTTCAATAAACACGACTACATATTGCATATTTTAAGACAGTTTTAATTTAACAGGTGAGATGATAATCGTTCTTTGGTCAGCTGTGGTGGTGACCGAGTAGGTATTTCGTAGTTGTGTATCTAAACAAATCAACCGCAACCGTTACTTATATGAGTTAATAAAACTGTAATGTTGTAATGTTACAAGACTGACCTGTGATTAGGTCGATCACGTGTCCGTGGATTGTTTTGTAAGTATCATGTAAACTCGACACTATCTTAATTATGATAAATATACCTACTTCATTAGAACACCAAATAATAATACAAGAAAAGAAGTAGATGAAATTATAATAAACAGGCGTTTTATCGCTACAAACATTTTCTTCCAGTCAACCTTTGAATAACAATATTACATGGAGCCATTACATGACTAATTTTTTCTCCGATTGCAAAAATATGATCCAAATCTAAATCGATGCCAGTTTTTTCCTCCTTTTTGCGTCACCTATGAGCTGTTTTATAGCAGTATATTAGCAAATAAAAAAGAGCAATAACTCAAAACAATTGGGATAGTCTCCTTTCCACCCTGTATATTAGTTTTACCACTGTATGTTATTTCCAAACTTATGCTCTGGATCACTATTATTATTATTATCAGAAGGCAAATATCCTTTATAAATTCGAATAAAAATTTCGTATTATAAAATTGCCTAATCAAATGGCACAATCTATAAAAACAAAATATCTATTTCAGATTACGTGCAGTAACTTATATTATACTTGATAGTGAAATGTTATCATAATCTATACCTATATACATATATAATTACTTGTCCCGACTGACTGATTCATCACCCCAGGCAGAGCCTATAAACCGCTGGGGTAAGAAACTTGAAATTTTCACACAAGTTCCATTGATAGATTTTTGGAAATTCAACCTTTAAGGGGGTGAAAAGGATGGCTTTTTGTTTGTATAAAAGATCCTTGGGTTTATAAACTTGAAACTTAGCACGACTACTGACCTACATAAATAATAAAGTTTTTCGTTATTAGTATTTCAAAACTACCCCTAAAAGGGAAAACACCTTTAAGGGGAAGCTAAAGTTTGTATGGAAGAAATCGACTGCGCGGTCCGATTAACTTCAAAAGGTATTAATACATACTTAAGATACACTTGTTTTTAGGTTTCTCGAAAATCGGACCCCTAACGGGATAATAAATAAGAAGTAATAAATTATTTTTTAAAAAACGTTGTTGTTGCAAAGAATATTTTATTTGATACGATTACAATAGACATACAAAAATATCATGTTGTTTGATAAATAGGACCATTAAACTAACTAACTTTATATTAAAATTTTCTTTTAAATTCAGATATTCAATCAATTAGTCAACTATGAAATTTAAAAATCAATTTATAATTAGCGCGCTGGATAGATACTATAGCTTTTTTGATGGACCGTTTCTGTTCAAATTCGTTGTGCTTTCGAAACTTATTGCGAATTTAATATTATCTGTTTCCCTAATGGTAGCTGGCGGAAATCATAGTTCCACTTGATTCCACACCAGCGAGTACTTCTCTGGTCCTTTTGTGTTGCGACACGGCACAGCACAGGTGCGCCGCTCTTGACATTTGGATAGTATCATAGTCCCCGAGACGCCATCTTTATCTTGTATCTATTGCTGATTCTATTACGTATATGTCACCGTATTTTTGTGAAAACCGTTAGTTTATAATCTACCTAGTGAGATTATAAACTCCCCTATAAATTTTGAACTGTACGATACTGCTTACAATATAATGTATTCATTTTAGATAGTTTATAATGTAACGTTGTCAAACCGTCATATTGTGAACCGTCCCTGAATGGTCAGTCTTGGTGGTAGTTCGTTCTGTATTCATAGAGTTAGAAAACAAACATAGGAGTTAAATAAAAGAAATGCACATTTAATTGTTTCAAATCCAAATTAAATATGTCAATCTATATATATTTTTTTAAGAAACAATAAAAAAAACTACTTTACGAATCGCCAAAGATGGTGGCACGTGACGTTTAACCAATCAGTGCGCAAAGTGCGTTCCGACGCATTCAAGTATGATGCCAGTTTATAATATAACGGTTTGTCTGTCATGGATAGATTATAAACTATGGGAAATTAATACATTATATTGTAAGCAGTATGATACCGTTCAAAATTTATCGGGGAGTTTATAATCTCGCTAGGTAGATTATAAACTAACGGTTTTCACAAAAATACGGTGACATATACATGCAGCTGTTAAAATCCATTAGCGATTTGACAATACCTAAGGGCCTTCATGTTTACATTCGTATGATTACTTCTTATTTCAATTTAGTTATCTTTCAAGGCACTCGTCGACAGATTGTTATTTCTTTTATATTTGAGCGCTGTGATTCCTTTTGTTTTAATAATTGTATAGAAGCATAGGTGCGTGGGTCTGCAGCTATTGTGCAGCACTGGGTACTCCCACAGACTCGCACTCACGAGATCCAAAGTTTCATACACAATGCGTTACAGTTTCTCACGTAGGTACATACTACACAATGACTTTAGTTCGGTCTGTGGCTGGAATTTGCATATTACGTTGAACATCCAATTATTTTACTCAACCACGTGTCATTATTCCAATCGATAGTTACCTATATGACAAGCAAATATTAAATATTACTTATGGCCGGAGTACTTACTACTTTCTTGAAATTATTGTTATGTAAACGGTTATTTGAAACGTAATGCAGCAGTGGTGCAGCACGTTTGTCATCATTGTCAGTGCATGTTTAATAAACCATATTGGGCATTATATTTCTGTTAAAGGCTGGTCGAGTAGAATGGTGTTTTAGAATTAAGTGTTAGTAAATGAATCTGCAAAGAAACGAATGTTCATTAACAATGTGTTTTACATAAAATCATTAAATGCAAAATACAGAATTCAATTATTGTTATTTTATTCAACGATCTGGTACAAAACACTAACACATCACTTAAAAGTTAGTAAAGTACTATTTTCTATCCGTATGCAGTTAGGAAATTCATTGATTTACATACTTGATTATTTTATAAATCTAACTAGAAACCGAGTTAAAGTAAATGTCAAAATATTTTAACGTTATGCGTTACTTACCAAGTTTACCTCCTAACGCAACATTCACGTCTCATGCGTCGCAATGTGACTTGCACACAATACCTACAAAATTAAAAACTAATAGGTAGTAAGTTTTACATAACGTTATCAAATTAATATTGAATATCACGTTGTATGGGCAATCAAATAAATCGGTAATGTCAGCATTTCAAGGTTTGTGCATAAGAAATTTCCATTTGCGTACAAAAGAGCATGATAATGTGGAGGGTGACGTTAGTGATCGAAGAGGAATTTCGGGCAAGGCCGGCGTTGATCGATGTTTGTGCGAACACTGTTGCGAAAATCGCAAACGCCGCGTCGCGCCGACGTGGTGTCAGCCGTGTGCACCCGACCACCGAGATGTGATCGTTACAAATCTGCATTTTAGTTTTCCTCTTATTGACTTTCAATACATGTTAATGTCAAAGTCCTTCAAGCATGCAGAAGCGCTTGCAGCGAGTAATCTCACCAACAAAAATCGCATGACACTATTTCGAAACTTAAGTCGTCATGACCATAAATGTTTATCTAAGCTTAGCATTTTGTTAGTAGATACCGCTCGCGGTTTTGATGCGGGTGTTTGGATATCACTTTATTTTCCGTTTTTATGCACGTAAACATAGCTGTGATTAGATCTCAAAATTAAATGTAACCTCGTTCTAAATTTGAAACAAAGTTGCATTGCAATTATATTTTAACTGTTTTGAAAATTGCACACTACATTGACACCGAGTATTTGTTTTTCACAAAGAGTCGTTTGTTAGATAATAGAAGTGCAAATAGCGGATTGTCGTAAATCACGAGATAGGTAGGTACATGTACCGTGTTATTATCGAGTCGTGACAAAGCACATAATAGTGGTGGCGGCTATCGCAGATCCATTAGTGTAATGAGTAATTATAGTTGGTTTGAATCGAGTGATTGCACACAAATGCTCGCGAGTGCCCGCTCCGCGCCGCCACACCGCCGCGGGTCCTAGCTGACTAGCGAATAAACTTAAATATGAAGGCCAAATTTTGCAATTCAATACAAACTATCAATAAATTAAGGCAAGTAATTTGATTATAAGATTTAGATATTAAAAAGTAGAATCCTTCTTAAAAAGTTTATAACCATTGGACAAACTTAAATAATGTTGGATGTTGGTTATGTAATAATAGGGGTTAAAGGGTTAAAGTATGAAATTGCCGTTTTATTGTAATAGGTACTTCGAATTGAGATAGAACCTTCATGGTTTGAGATTTTTGAGTGAAACTTTTTCACATGGTACATTACTACATTATGAAGTTCTTCTTTTGAAAAATGTGCAACATTCGATTATCGACTTTCAGTTGTTTTTTTTATTCAGCTTAGACAAGAAAGATGGATACTTCGAAAATTCGAGTGATTTTTGAATACGAGTTCCGACGCGGAACTAACGCGGCAGAAACAGCTCGCAATATCAATGTTGCGTTTGGAGAGGGGACTGGTAATGAACGCACCGTGCGATTTTGGTTTAAACGCTTTCGTGATGGAAACTTTGATTTGAAGAATGAACCACGTGGAAGACCGCCCACACAGGTGAATAACAATGAATTGAAAGAGATGATGGAAGCCGATCCGAGCCAAACTACCCAGGAATTAGCGGCATTGCTTAACGTTAACTTACCAACAATATTGACTCATTTGCAGTAAAACCAAAAAATAAAAAAATATGAAAAATGGGTGCCTCATTATTTGACTGATCTGCAGAAAGAAACGCGTGTTGAAACTTGTGTTGCTTTATGAATCGATACAGAAATTAAGGAATATTGGATCGAATTGTGACATTTGATGAAAAGTGGATTATTTACGATAACCGTAAGCGAAAAATGCAATGGCTGACCCCAGATCAAACGCCGCAACAGTGTCCTGAAGCAAAGCTTACCAATAAAAAGGTAATGGTAACTGTTTGGTGGTCTCAGCATGGTGTTATTCACTATAGCTTTCTCCGATCTAGTCAAGCAATAACGGCAGATTTCTACTGTGCCGAACTCCAAACAATGATAGCAAACCTAACCTAACCTAACCCCGACGCATGAATCGATCTTCAACATTATTGCTCCATGATAACCTGAGACCTCATACAACACGAGAAACCGTTTTAACTCTACAGGAACGCAATTAGAAACCACACGTCACGTATTCGCCAGACCTTGCTCCAACGGACTACCACTTTTTTCGTGATTTGGACAATTTTCTACGTGATAATAAGTTTTCTTTCCAGGAGCTAGTACAAAATTCTTTCTTCTTTCTTTCTTTCTAATTATTTTGATTAAATAATAATGTGAAATTAAAAAAAAACTAATTTCAATTTTTCACTACAAATCGGCAATTTCATACTTTAACCCCTAATATAAAGATAATAACTTTCTAAAGATAATCTGTATAATCGTAATAATTTAATAACTTGAGTAGCAATTCCTGTTATTTTTTATATGTAGTTCAAAATGCGAGCAGGCTATATTAAAAATTATTATTATTTCTGGATGGATTAAATCGAGGTATTTCCTAAGATTCATTCGGATTCTTACAAAATGTATGATAAAAATTAGATCAATAAACGCGGTCTTCAGTCGTTTAGTATTTTTCCCGTTCACAATATTCAATTGTAAACTCACTTCAATTTTATAATGTGTTAAGATTTTATAGAATGGACTAATAATTTCTCACGATCCCCTCTCAGACAATCAGCCACTGGTGTTTTGTCGTCATGATCTAGAATGATAATCGTGAGTTAGAGATAGTCATGAGATAGATGAAAGGTGTTCGATATATCACTATTATTACTAACATAATCATTCAAGTCTCTATACTTAGAGATAAAGCAACAATCCCAAAGTAGCTTAGCAAATCTAATTTGGACAGAATTTGATTAGTGTCTGTGCCTGACATATCAGCCAACTAGACTCCAAAACACATATATAAACTTAACAAATATATCAAAAGTCATGTATGATTTTAAAACGCCATATGTTGTTAAATTAAATGGAGCAATGACGATCCATCATCTTTTGAAATATTTGTCGTAAGTTACGAAAATTCTAAAGAACATAGTTTGCCAAAGGCACGACACGGTTGCACGGTGGACTATACAAAAGTAAAGTTTAGATAGTCCCTACTATGAACGTTATACCTACAATAAATTCTTGGTAGTATTCAAATTATATATTTTATATTTTGCAGTTAACAATTACAATAGATATTTGGGGTTTATCTACGATTTTGTGAACCGTTAGAGCCAAATGCAATTTTCTTCTTTCAGGTATTTTTGTAGTAGTCCATAAAAGGTAAAATCTCTCAACCATCGCTCTCAACCAAAATGTTTACAAAGTAATAATATATAGGGTCATAAAATCGTGAGAACGAAACAATAGTGCTGTTCAGGAAAAGGACAACGCAGCATCTAATAGTATATTTCTGTATCGTATAGCATTGAGACGACCTGTAAATAAATAAATTGGGATTTCTTTTCTACCATTCAACCGATGTTTATGAATCAAAGCCTATTTGAAGCACCAAGCAACGCTCAATCATCCTGTGGAAACCCCATGTAAATTCGTTAGTAAATTCGGAGATTATCAAACGGACAGAAAGACAGAAAGCTAAGAAAAAAACTATATTTAGTTACTCTTCACACATCACCCCGATCAGTTATTTTTGTTGATAAGGTAATTACAATGTACAGACACGCTGGTTCTACAGTAGGTATTATAATGTGTTATCGCTTTCCCCCGCGGCTTTACCCAATTTTCAGGGATAAAAATACCTCTTTGTGAAAGAATTTTCGAATCGTACTGGTAGTTCCATTGATTAGCCCAGTTTAACAAATAAAAAAACTTATCAGCTTTATATTTAATAAATAGTATCACAGAGTAAATAATATACTTCCACCAAATAGTAGGCATTTGACCCACACGCAACTTTATCATTTCATTGAATGGTGATGGAATGCAACATACTTCCCAGAAATATATAATCACTAACGATTTTACACGGTTTTTTTAACATTCTAATCAAGTATAGTAGTAAAACCAGATTTAGATAGAAATTACGTAAAGTAAGTGATCATCTTTATACGGTTACAATTTAGCTACACACAATTTGACTCTGACGTACGTACGTACCTACACCTACATATACTATCTATCTAAAAGGCATTACTAATATATTTTGTTTTTGTTTCAGACAGGAGTGAATGTGGTGGCATGACATAGATACATTTAGCGAATCATCCCTGGTGATAATAAGTTTCGTGTTTATGTAATGGATATTGTCGTGTGTGTGTGCGCGAGCGCCCATGCGGGTGCGTTGTGAAATTAACAGTGTAACGCGCCTACTACTTAAATAAACACGTGGAAATGAAAAGAGAAAAGTACAAGATCTCTTTCTCGGAACTCGGGTAAGTTATTAAAGCAAGCTTATTAAAAATATTCTGATAATACTTATTACATAATCACAGATAAGTTAAACACAATAAAATTTGTGACAGCAGTAAGTACGTGGAAGTGGTTTTCCGGGTCACATAACAATAGACAAGAATAGAATCTTAAGATTCATTAAAACAAGAATTTATTAAAATCTTGCAGATGTAATGTAGGTAATTGTTACGAAAGTAGGTGTACACATTAAGAACATTTTTTTTTATCTATCTACTCATTGTTTCGGGGCATATTCCGCAATAATGAACTTCTTGCTTAACTCAATTCTGATAGAAGCTCGTACCCCATGACAATGACAAGCGACGCACGAGTAGATAGGCTCAAACCTTATAAACAATAGTATTGCTGGCGTTATGAACAAACAAAAGATTTGCGTATGCCCATTACATGACTCGAACTGCAAATTACAAACATGTATGCTACTATATAACATTTTGTCTACGTCTAGTGTCGCAATAGATCATGAACTCCCTCATATGCCCTACGTGAGATTAACACACAAATAATTCTACCAGTATCTTTTCTTTTTCCTTATGAAATTAAATGACTGATAACGAGCATCACAATAGTTAGAAATACAATAGGCGAATAACAAAAAAGTGAGATTCGGCTTTAAATCCCAATGTGCCAATGTGCCACTTTACCAGCAGCTGATTTCGTGATGATATAATTGCGCCGGCCGTGGCGGTGACGTAAATTCTAGTAAGGCCCGGAGTGCGGTGAAAGTGTCAATAGACACGGTCCGAACACCTCAGAACCCTGACACCGAGCGCGGTGCGATCAAATAACACTCGCTCCGCCTGTTCCTACACAACCTCGTTATGCACATGCCCTTACCGTGAAACCATTCTATAAATAGCTTGTGAATAATTTTGTTATCGAGAAATAATAATCGTCAAACGGTAACGGAAGTTTAATGTCATGGAAGTGGCTCAATATTGACCTTTTATAGAGCCGGTCCTGCAATTCCTTGTAAAAATTATTTAATTTACTGGTGGTGCATGATAAAGAAAGTTGGCTTTCTACTGGAGACGACGGCGACGCCTCGCCACCCACGTCCTGCTACTACTGCTACCACTGAATACAAAATAGTACTAACGTACCTACTGCTACATAGGCACAAACAAGGCCATTGTTGTCGCACCTTTGTTTTGTATTTCAGTGAATTGCGATGAGCTGCACAGCTACAATGATGTGGTCATGGCCAAACTAAAATATTAATGATTTTACTCCATTATCAAGTGTGAGCTATTACAAATTATCAACAAACATTGTTGTATCCCGCCATAACAATCTAGTCAACATTAGAACATCAACATTAGTCAACATATCTCAGTGTAATACTAAAACAATTGACGTGACCAGTTACATACCATCCATAACATAATAGTTCAGTCATTTGGTGCCCCAATAGTTGACCACAAAAATAGTTATCAATTAAACTAGACAAGCGCTCGTGCTGTAGCACGATAAGGCGTTCTTAATCGATCGGCAAGTTAAGCTACCACCGCCGTGGTCGGTACCTGGATGGGTGACCGCCTAGTGGTATTTCAAATCGAGCGTTTCCGTGCTTCGGAAGGCACGCAAAGCCGTTGATCCTTAATTGTGATAGTCGTTAAGCTAGTTGGAGGCCTTCTAGGTGGCTTGAAAACTCCATAGTAGGTTGACCACTAGCCTACCTATCTGCCCATTCCCTTTCACTCTGATTTGTGAAAGGAGGCCTGTGCTCAGCAGTGAGACATTATAGGCTGATGATGATGATGATGATGATGAAACAAGATTTATTTTCTAAAATGTATGTACCTATATTCACTTAAAAAAAAATAGTTTTAGCGTACGAGTGCCGCAAAGTCTACTCCAACACGCATTTTGGGCAAAAATAACTCCATTTCCACACAACCATGGGGTTGAGTAGGAAAGTGTCGCATTTTGGTGTGGTATCCCCAATAGATGTGTTCTCTGAATAAGAATGTTAAGGTAGCGGATCGCTGTTATAGATGGGAAGTCGCAACATTTCTTCTCTAGAAAACAAAACAAAAACTAATTACAAATTGTAAATTCGTGCCAAATCACTGCCTCGAGGAAGCGTGCCAAGAAGACTGGCAGCGTTGTCATGCTGAACGCCAAAAGTATGAGCCACCCTCTTAATATGAGACCTCTTTAAACAATCGAAGAGCCTCCGGTGTATTTATTACATCTCAATATTACGAAAAGTTACTAGTAAGCACAAATCTCGATTCGCACTATAATTTGCATCAGTCATGACCGTTTTGATCACGCACCGGAACGCACTCTGCCCAGACCAATGCCAATTGATATGAAGTCAACAGCGGAACTTAAATGTAAACGGATATTATTATATGAATGACTCGTACCTTGAAAATCTGTAAACACCTTCCGCTGAATAAAGAGCATTGGATAACATTGTTTCTGAGCAAGTAGACACGTGCGTCAGTGAAGTCAGCGAAATATTTTCTACAGAACACGACATACGATTTCGCTCACTTCAAAACAGTGTCAGATAAGAGTTATTTCTTACTTTTTAGTGTACTTTGAAGGCGGTTTATTTTTTTGTTAAAAAGTTAATTTATTGAGTTATACTAATTGGCATCTACATTTTGAATAAAATGTGTAAATCATCACCGTTTTAAAAATATAATGGAGACTCTTGATTAATTGATTGAATAAATAAATATATAAAGTTGTTCTCGTATTTCAAATTGCAAATATTGTACATTCTACAGTATAATAGTGATAAGATTTTAAATAAAAAACATTGAATCATTCTCATTTTAATTGAATCCTCGATTTAATTGATGGTATAATATTCTTTTAATACTATTTCCGTCGTGTTTTAATTAATGAATCTTTAATATAGCGAAACCTTTTAACGACATTTACTTACTACTAACTTTCCAACAACAAAATTATTTTACTCTACATAAAGAAAAACATCGCCTTCAACCGAATCATAGTATAGCAGTTCTTAGTTACAAGTCTTTAATCCGCCATTCTTTCCTCGGTAATTGCCATTATGCAATATTAGTGTTATCTAACCGCAACGCCACTCAAACCTTATCATTCGTATGTCACCTGTCCTGTCCGGAAGCACAATTTTCATAATTAATTATCATTAGGAGCAACGCGTGCCCTCGCGTCCATGGCTTCGCTCGTGCCACGGCCTCAACTTGCCTGGCCTCAATGTGCATGTAGAGTTACCATACGTAAATAAATAACTTATGCTGTAACTTCTTCTCATTCATACAAGGACCTACGAGGATTAGTTAAATATTTCTGTGGCTTTAGTACAGATAGTTGCAAATAACAGAATGGAGTGGAAGAAGCGACACCGACAAAAGCCCATATCAACTCAAGAACAATTGTAAGGTATAGTACAATAATTTTAGTGGCTCTTTAAATATTGGTATGCTAAAATGATTTCTCAATAAAATAGAAATACTTGACGCTTGCAATCAAATAAATTTTAGGTTAAAGCTATTGTTGTGGTACTTGTGGTGCGTCCATGCTATGCGAAGCGAGCACGAGCCGAGGCTTGGATGAACAGGATTCGGTCGTTGCTCGCGATTTCAAGCGTGGACGTACTTAATGAGCCTACAACGAGCACGATGCAAATCCCTGTGTTCGTGAAAAAACTGACAATCGGGCGGAGCGCAGTCGAACGCTACGAATATGCTCGTTCGAGGCTCGCAAGCCCGTCCACACTACGCGAATCGTGCTCGCAGTGTGCTCGTTCGAGGCTCGGCTCGTGCTCGGTTCGCCAAGCATGGACGCACCATTAGAGTCTACAAATCTAATCCGTTAATCGGAAGCAGCAGCAGACTTGAGGAAATTTTCTATATTTATATTGTATTTTGTACATATTTGTTGTAAGTAAGTACGTACTTGATACTTGTGACAAATAAGTTTCAAGCCGTACAAGACTTCCAAAATCCACAAAAATGATGGTCACCGTATGTGCAGCCGCCCGAGCTCTGCGCTCGTACTCCGCGCAGGAAACAATTGCAGATAATCATCGAGCTGCTTACTGACATTAACATTCATCAACATGCGCGTGCACACACTCACTACTCAATTTAGCATCCCGTGCCACCAACTACATAATGATCTCCTGTGAATTCAATGGATTCGTTAGTTCCGGCACGAATTTCCCATGGACTTAAAATTGCTACTGACAGTCAACTGTAATTACTCCTTTTAAAAACTTGCTTCCGCTACTCGGTATTACCCACGTTTCCAAAGGGATTAAAAGTATCCTAAGTTTTATCTAATGTATTACAACTTTTGTTTCCTAATCTTAGCCTTTACGATCTGATAAGTAGGTAACATTAACACGATACGACACAAACCTTAGCATTTATAGTAATTGGTAGGATGCAGTAGCATAATGGTTAAATATTCTCATGAGCTTATCTGTATTGAGATACAAATTGGTACTGAACTTTAACAAGATTGGATACCTACTCACTCACCGCACCCTAAAACTACATTTGTTTTAAATCCGCTTTGCAAAAATGTTTTTCCGACATAAGTATAATTACAATCCACGTACGTGTCTGGCACGGTCATACGGTATTTCCCATACAAAGCAGTGGCATTACAGTTTGCGTAGGCGCACAAACGTACTTATGTAATCAGGTAGGTATTTCGAGAAGAAAGCGTCGTTAACGTGACATGCGGACGCACTCACGTTGCATTATATGACTAACTGTTGCGTCCAGATTACATTGCCTATGACGAGATTATTTATCTTAGAAATGAAAATAGCAATTTGTAAAGTTATGTGACCTCTTAATGGGGTCATGATTTCTTAGTAGTTAAAATTTATGATATTGGTGCACCTTTACTGGATGTTATAACTAACCATAACCAATAATTAGATTTCAAATGTTACAGGTAAGTACCAACGCATTATCTACAATTCAACGTCCGCAATGTTATACCCGACCATTTTATTTGAAGCTTATAATTTGTTTGAAATAAATATCGATTAAAATAATCGTTGTATTGAACCCGAAACAAATCGGAAATATCACAACCTATAATATCATATATACACGGCCCGTTTTCTACCTGAATCATTGACTGTTGACATTTGAGTCCCTGCATATACAGTACCTAATAGGATAAATATGCTTTAATTACTATGTAGCAGACAAACGTTATTTTATAGAGCCGACACGCCCTAACAATTTAAGTTGAAAATTCTGTAGTATAACAAAGTTGGTTTTAATTAAGATATATATAAGAATTTAGTCGTTTCCTATTTCAAACAAAGCGTACTGTTTTTGATCAGTTTTGTCTCAAAATAATATGAGATGAAAGTACTAGTATTTCTTTTAATGATGCCATTAAAATAAATCCGCCTATGCATACTTCAAAGCAGTATTACTAATAACGATTATTTGAATATATCTTTAATATAAAAGGTAAAACATTATTTATGTACATTAAAAAATATTGATAAACTGATAAACCGCAAGAGAATAAGCTGTGAAGTGTAAGCGAAGCCGTATGAACTCATTACAAGTACATACCTATATGGTATCGTGACATTAATAGAATACTTATTGTAATGCTACCGGTTTGTTTAGAGGTCTGTCTCGGAAGCGGATTAGGTTACTCGTCAAGTCACGCGCCTAGGTTATTGTATGTATCCTTGTTTACGTATATAATCTATTGAAGTTTTTCCTTTGGGACGTCGAAACACTTATCAGCCTCTTTCCTCCTCCGAACCTAGTTTTATCCAGTGCCATATATTATTATAAAAATAACAAATGCCTGAACAAGGTGTCAAGCGGTTACCTCTAAAGGTGCTCTACCTCTGGACTTCCGCTTGACACTAATTCTTGATACAACTTGTTGTATATATGAAAGTTACACAAAAAGTATGATAATATTAAAATCACGAATCTTCCGTATAAAACGATCACGTTTGTTATCGTGATGTAGATGTAGGTATGCTAAAATTTGATTGGTGCCTGCTGATTTTTGCAAACAATAGTGACTCAAATAGATAAATGACTATGCTTTGTTTAAATACCAGTAGCTTAATAAAGTCTTTTGAATTTGGCCGGATATGAGTGTGAGAGAGAAACTAGTACTTGCGCAAGACATCGTCACAGCAAAGGAATCGCACATGCGAGGCGCTTGCACTTTCTTTATGCAGCCGTTGTTATTGCAGACGCTTGTCTTGCACTACGTAAAACATTACAATTGCTGTTACATTGTAAGTTAATTGTTATGTTGATCACATTGACTGAATGATGAGACATTTGAATTGATATATCTCTTGTCGAATTGTGCCTGGTATTAAATATAATAAGTAATTATTGTAAATTGTATGTACACCATGACTTTGAAAAGTTTTATAAACTAAGGGCATTTACCTTAAGCATAAATCACTATTCTTTATTTTATTTTGATACAAACTTTTTTTGGATATGGGTCAATACACTCAAATTCTAAATTCATCAAAAATTCGGCATGTATCATTTATAAAATGTTACGTGGAACGACTAATAGCGGCTATTATTATTGTTGCAAAAGTTAACAATTTTACATTAGCATATAAAAAAATAAAAAAACTAAGTAATAGTAAAAGGGTTTGAATAGACACGATACAAGTAATCAAAATGATCATAATTAATAGAGGTCAAGTGCCACGAGTATTTTTTGTTAGTTCTTTCATTTATTAGTTGCACAAGTACTTAGTTTAGTTTTAGGGTCGGCAACGCGCGAGTGACGCCCCTGGTATTGCAAGCGTCCATAGGCTAGTAACCGCTTACCATCAAGCGGTCCGTACGCTTGTTTCTAAGTAGTATAAATAAAAAAACCAGCCAAGTTAGGCTCGCGCACCGAGGCCCGAGGGTTCCGTACAAACCTGTAGGTATATAAGTAAATGGTAGTATAGACCTGAGTATTTGATTTGAATTTCAATTAATGACGTAGGTATAAAAAAATACTACTTACTAGATCTCGTTCAAACCAATTTTCGGTGGATGTTTGCATGGTAATGTACATCATATATTTTTTTTTGTTTTATCATTCCCTTATTTTAGAAGTTACAGGGGGGGGACACACATTTTACCAATTTGGAAGTGTCTCTCGCGCAAACTATTCAGTTTAGAAAAAAAAGATATTAGCAAACTCAATATCATTTTTGAAGACCTATCCACAGACCCCAAAAGAATGGGTTTGATAAAAAAAAAATAGTTTCAGTTCTAAGTATGGGGAACCCCCAAAATTTATTGTTTTTTTTCTATTTTTATGTGAAAATCTTAATGCGGTTCACAGAATATATCTACTTACCAAGTTTCAACAGTATAGTTCTTATAGTTTCGGAAAAAAGTGACTGTGACATACGGACGGACAGACAGACAGACATGACGACGAATTTTTTGTTGTCAATTTCGCCTCTTGGCCATCTGTGATTGTTTTCACAATGAGCCATTACGTTGTCCATATTGAAAATTTCACAATACAGAGAGCTGGCTCCAGTGAGCTCTCTCATATGTTGTCTTCAAATCTGCGAGCCAAACAAGGGACACTGTGTCTTTTAAGTCGAGAGTGTTTAACGCTTCCTGTGCCTTCCAGCTTTAGAGCCAATTCATTGGCATGGCTCGAGAGTCGAGCTTGGTAGTTCTTGCTGAATTTAGCAATCTCCTGTTTAACAGTGTTAATATTCAAATCCATGTGTATGTATTTGTTACTTATAAAATACAGTATGTTTAACATTGTTCTTAGTGTTTTACTTTGGAACCTCTCGAGTATTTCCAGGTTGCTGTTGCTGGCTGTGCCCCACAGCTGGATACCTAGGCTTAAGGATTGTCTTATATACTGTAATTTTACTAGCTGGGGATAATCTTGATTTGCGTCCAGTCAACCAGTACATGGCCCTAAAAGTTGAGTCGAGTTGTTTGCGCTTGCTCCAAATGTGTTTCTGCCAAGTAAGGCGGCGATCCAAGTTCATGCCCAGATATTTTGCACTTTCTGCTTGTGGAATTTCCATATTATGTAGCTTGATCGGTGGACATGTCTGTCTTCTGAGGGTAAATGTTACATGTACAGATTTGCTTTGGTTTACTACTATGATAATGAACTCTTATTAATTAGAATACTTTCATATATTAGGAGCCTATTTATCTTATTATTATGTAGTTGCATGAATATTTTAGCTTTATACCACTAAGGTGGCAAAAAAGCATACGGCAAGCATAAGCATAAGTTTTAATAAAGCTGTAAATAGCAGATATATTAGGAAAAGCTACGGAGCGGAATATGGATGGATCCTCAAGAAGACCGACCGTAACAAAATATGACGCTTTCAAAGAGTAGTGTTGGGGCAAAATGCTGAAAATTGCCTGGACCGCATTTCGCACCAACGTGTCCATGTAACGGGAGCTCCAATTGAAGACGAGACTATCCTCCATGTGTCTCCGCGAAGCCCTACTGACGTTCTTTGGTCACATAGCCATAAAATCCGGATATAACCCAAAGCAGCTGATGGTGACCGAGAAGGTTGGCGGTAAACGTCCGAGAGGGTGCAGCCCCCTTAGATGGTCGGACCAGATCCGCACATCCCTGAAGACGAACTTCCACGACGCTCTTCCGCGCCGCCCGCAAGGACATATGCTTCTGGCGCGACATTATCCATGATAAAATAAGTTCACGAGGAAATCGCGACCTTCAAACATGAGGACACACTACACGAGGAGGAGGATTACTAGATGAGTAAACTACAATTTTTATTTATTATATTAACCAGATAGGTATGCTTTTTTTTTACTTGTGATCTACCTTTATGAGAGGCTGATCTTTAATACAATCCGCGAACGACTTTCTAAAAGCTAATTGTAGATACACCTGCTAGCTTTTAGTTTATGCAAAATAATTTTAAATATGTTCTATATACTGCCAAGTATTGCACATATACTGAGCAATTAAAACTAATTACCTAGGTACTAAAGCTACATTTGGTATCTAAATTAAGAGCTGTATATGCATAAATCAGTGTATCTATGGGAAATTAATATTATATATAAAATCTTGTGTAAAATGTGATGTCATCATTCGTGACTGACACACAAGCGATGCCCGGGAGATAACGGTATCTATCGAACCGATAGGTAATTAAAAATGCCGAGATCAAGCAAATTTAAATCTGAATTTAAAATAAATGGATGAATAATGGTGATATCGATCATTCTGGTTTCAATATGTAAGTAATCTTGTATTATCATAATAACTGTTATTCATGTCCTATAGACTCTGGAATGTGGATGTACAGTCTTTGTTATGGCGAATTTCAATTCCGTAGTTTAATTTAATCTAATGTGTCGTGGAATCATATATAAATGAATATTCCGGACGCAATTTTGTGATAAATTTGGCACCCATGAGTCGTACAAAATAACAAAGGTCATTACTATGCCAGCGTGTGTCGTCATCAGTAATCTCATCCATCATATCAACTGCCTAAGAGCCTACCAAAATATTCATCAAGGCTGTTGTTTAAAAATAGAATTACGAAAACTAATAGAAAAGCCTTCGTGAGTACGACGCTGCTATTTCATCTAAGGTTTTCCATCTCATTACACAAAACCTTTAGTTTAGCGAAACAAACCAGTTATACCAATGAATGCTTTATCTAAGGCTATGGCACCCACTTGGGAGCCAGTTCCCTTCTAGACATTATGTGCTCACCAACTCCAGCCACGTCATCACTCATCACTGACCATGTTCAGATTGTAGTCAAACACAGGCCCATAATATTAATAAAGAATACCATAACGCCAAAAGTACGTGATCTCAATCACAACAAAAATAATGTCACAGCACAGTCAATTTATTCAAAGTGTTTGCAATATTTGTGTTATTTCTAACACACATCGAGTGATGTTATACTTCTCTATAATAATGTTGTGCTACTGTTTAGTGTCAAGACAACTGAATGACCATCAAACGTGCATCAAACATACATACATCTCTATGTATACATATATAGGAATGTAGAGTAATTAAAATTTCCACATAATGTTGCCAATGTCAATAATATACATCGTAAAGTGCAACGTTAATAGCTGACTGATTAGCAATTCAACTAAGAATAATGTATGTATGTATCAAGAACTTGCTCATTTTTATAACCATTCTCGGTTATTTATATAAAACTTGCTGAGACAATTAATAATAGTTTATTGAATTATTTTGCAAGACTATTTATCAATGCTCTCCTCACATATCTATAATAACTATTATTCCACAGAACTAATTGCATAGAGAAAATAGTACATTGTGATACATGTGTGCAAAGTTGGTACTTACAGACGAGGCGGTATTAAGCGCGTGAGCTGTAGGCGAACGCGATAAGGAAGCCGAGTGTGTAATGATCAATGCATCATACGACGTTTTTCAATACACTTGCGAGAAAAAAACGGACTTATAATTTTTTAGTCTATTTTTTTATAATCATCAACCACACAATGAGAACGTTAACAAATATGGCGCATAGGTTTCTTTTTTGATGCGATGCGCTGTCTAACCGTTATATTCATTATTCGTGTACACACATCTCACAGTGAAATAGAAACTCAACATAATCGGGATAATATCATAAAACACTAGTGCGTAATGTAAAGTAAAAAGCACCAATTCGTAATATGCTGTCTTATGATACTAAAATCGGTGCACTAAGAGCCACTTTACGAGCGAGTGTCTTGAAAAATATATGATACTTACCTATATCTTTTTTTTAATACTGACGTTTATTCCAGTTTCTAAAATTGTTAAGATCTAAGCCTACTTAATGCACCGGACATAACAGAATTAATTACGTTTCACTTAATCTTATAATAATCTCAAAAGATTATTATAATATTTTTATTATGCTTGAGCATATAAAGATGATCTGGCGATATTATACAATTTTGCAACACTATGTAAATCATAGGTAGTATTTTGTATAATTAGCACTTAGGTGCAAAATTTGAAATCCAAATATTTATATCTACTTTAAACTTAATTGCAATGAACGTTAAGTTTTTTTTACCTCACAATATAGTTTCAATAAAATTTACATACATGTTGATAACTATCTGATAGGAAATAAAATTTATAGGTTTATTTTTATGGTTAGTCTTATCCATATTTTATCTACTTGAATTTCATGTTAATGTTAATTGTGGAAAAATGATGCTTATTACAGAGAAAAATGACTGGTGTAGAGCTGGCATAATTAACGAACCATCCATAGAAATATTATAATATGGGTATTCAAACAGCCAAAATTTTCGAATAATATTTATTCATTATGACTATTCATTTTGGTACCAGAACATCTTATCATATTGTGTTGTACCCATATGCATATATAGCTAAGTAACATTGAAAAAATAGGAATGAACACATGATTTGAAACAATTTCAGAAAATCTCGGAATCGCCCAAAAATGGGTCCAGGCTACGGCCCTGAGTGTAGATATATCTAGTTGTAAGAAGTTAAGAACTGTAAAAATCCAGCATTATCCAGAATAACAACTTGCTGTTCAATACGTTGTCTAGACATTCTATTTAAATACATATTATATGCATTCAATGTAACAATAGTTTGACGTATTAATTTGGTGTATGAATAGCAAGTGCTCATTTTTCGACAAAGGCTAAATATATTCAGCGAATCGTTGTATATTTCACAAGAGCAACCTCGTGGAGTTAAGGCGTGACTTAGCAAGTGAATGAGACACAGATCCTTTTGCTTAACACCTGATGTTTTTAATTATCTACTAATCCTCCATTTTACTTTAATCTTCAGGGTTTCAGGAAAATTATTTCTAGTTTGTGTTCAACTGCTCATTTTAATCGGGGATGTATTGAGTTTTTAGATACTGTAAGTTAGTACATTTTTCTTTTAAAAGTAATATTTATCACTTGAACTTTACCGCTAAAATTTAATATATAACAGTTTCATATTATCTTTCTTTTGTGGACGTTGACATAAGTCAACGTCCAGTTATGTTTTCCAGTAATTTTATGAGAGACATAGAATATTATTACCAAATACGTGCTTATTATTCAAATAATATTTATTAAAACTTAAACAAACAAAACTAATTATATTTTATTATACCAATTTACATTTATATTTTATTTACGTATTATAAAATCTATTTTAGGAAACATCCTTCAACATGAATAAGAAACAAGTAATAACTGAGCTGCAGCCTATTACTGATTTCATCCTACACAATTCACATTATATTCGTCTGTCAAAGCATTGACGAAAATAACATATCTATCTTTTATGTCAAAAAATATATGATGCAATGTAATTACTTACGTATCTTTTGAATAAAAACATAAAACACAAATTTGTCAATGAAAATATAATTTGATTCAGTTAATGTTAGCATCGACCTTCTAATGATTTTTTGTTTGATACAAGTGCTGTTGTACTGAGTCAAACAATACATAAAAACAATATTTCCAGGGTTGTTAGTAATAGCTCATAGTTGATTTGATACATGATACATAAAGTGCCAAACAGGCGAATCATAAAAGAGTTCAGCTAAGCATAAAAATAGTACATGCACTAAATACTATCCCACTATATTTTTATGAAAAATGTTGCCAAAGACTTATGACTCACACTGTCAAAAAGTTATCAGATCTCATGTAGAGCCAAACTTATAACTCTACATGCCCATACTCTACAAGCCCTAACTTCACAAACTTTACACAACGTAGTCAAAATATGTGGCTTAGCCGTTTTGTTACGTCACATGGGAGTAAGGTGAAAAATGTATTCACTGTTCATTACTTTCTTGTTATACAATAGTCCTTGTAGTATGTTGTGAAAATATTTAACATAATTATTAGAATTATGTTAAATAATTTTAGTTTTTTTTCATAAAATATAGATTTTTTTACAATAATTAAAACATATTTCTAACAGAACTAGGTATATTGTTTTGAAATGATCACAGGAAATTGATACTTATCAATTTCCTGTGATCATTTCAAAACAACTGTGACGTACTTGAAAATATTCGAGGTTTTCGAGTTTTTATATTGAGACTGCCACGCTGTTTTCGGAACTAGTGTTATGCCACCCAGGACTTAAGTTTTCAATGTCCCAAATTACCCTTTTGAATGAATGTATTCACTAAGCCGTCATTTAGAAATGAAATGTAATATCATTCAAAGATAACTTGATAACTTGTCCCCCGCTGCGACCGAATCCGGGGCAACGAATTGAATTAGACACGCATTGCTAATGTTCGCGAAACGATATGTCACCGACACCATACACCTCTGCATTATATATAAGGACTGAAACAGTGTTGATACCTATACCTACTTAGCATTCGTGTATTATGCAAAACTAAAGCCTCGACTGCACCAAAGAGCACTGCGATACAAACAGATGCAATCTTACAAAGTGTGTTAATATAAATTTCGACAGACCAAGCACACTAGCATAACAATAAGGGAGTTAATTTTATTGTATGCCAAGGTGCTCAATGTTTAAGATTTATTTAATTTTTGATTCGCAAAACTAATATGAGTATAAACAACATGATTATTTCAGCATTATTACACCGGATACTAACAATCTGTTTTCTAGCCAGGAACTAATATAACTATATTGTAATAGATACCCACAAAAACTTCGATGTATCATTTGATTGCACATTAATAAATAGAAACTAATTCATGGAGGAAATATCTAACTGACCTTGCGTTAACAGGAAGTGAATACTGATTCTTATTTACTTCGCTACATGTATTACTATTGAATATGCCAAATAGAAAGGTCAACTTGTTGGCCATGTTAAATAATATTCTATTTCCGACATGACCGCTCTCTCGATTCAATAAGATAATAAAATAACTGAAAATATAAATTAAAATCAAAAATAATATTATTACAATATGTAGGTTCAATTTATAGCACATAGGCCGAACTGCGGGAAAAATAAAATTGGAAGAACAGCTGTCTGTCATAGACGTGAACAAAGAAAATATTGTTCAAAACTCAAGCCCTAACGCATGCCTAACGCGGTACAACGGGGTGCACTTTTTGTGGAAAGGAATACGAATATAAAATATATTTATACCGAAATGAAAATCACTGTCCAACTTACCTACATCTAAATCTCATAAAAGCATTGCAAAGTGACCAAGCTGCGAGCAAAGAATATATAGGCTACAATAATGAGCGTATCTAAAGAGGAAGTTATATCATGAATTCCATTTGTTTCATTCCATATCTATCCCTCAATTTGACATCGGGCATCCTTCATGAAAAAAATGATCACGTTACTATCTTCGGTGGTTTATGCTATGCGTTGTTTTTTAGTCAGTCACTGGAACTGTTTTGCAGGTTTCTAGGACTTACATTTATGGTTTCTAGGAGATAATCTTTTTCCCCAAAGTAACGTAAACATTTATGACAAAAATATACAGATTTAAAAATCTTAAGATAGAATAAATAATCATTAATGAACATGAACTTGTTTCAAGTATGAAAATAAAGAAAATAAATTATTTTATTCTTTATGAGATATCATTGATAGGATTGCATAGGATGTGGCGAGGACGGTGTGGTGGTAATGCCGATGACGTCATGGTTTCCATGTTGCGGGCCACGTGCGAGGATCTCAAACGTGGATGGAAGCACGCGCACGCGCACCTCCACGCGATGAATCCTGCTCATGTATTCAATCACTAATCAAAGATTCACTGCATTACCTTACTTTTTTATCACATGCTATTTATAATCACGTTCGTTGAAGATACGATGAAGTGTTATATTAATGTTAATATACTCGTATGGGGAATATGGAGACCAAATGGTTTGATCTTGTGCTACGTCTAATTTGAAAAGCAAAAAACAAATTATGTAAACCTAATAACATAATGAAGATATGAAAATACATGCGATAACCAACAATATCCGCATTTAAGTTATTTTTATACTTCAAGGCTTTGTTTAGGCTCATTAATCAAACAAAATAAAATGGTTGTATAAAGTATAAACAAACATGTTAAACTAACAAATAGGAAGAAAAATATGTATAGTCAGTGTGAAACTAAGTTTTCGAACTTATTAAACGTTATGGTGCGTCCATGCTTGGCAAACCGAGCACGAGCCGAGCCACGAACTAGCACACTGCAAGCACGATTTGCGTAGTGTGGACGGGCTTGCGAGCCTCGAACAAGCGCGATTGTCAGTTTTTTCACGTACCTACAAAGGGATTCGCATCGTGCTCGTTGTAGGTTCGTTCGTGGCTCTGCTCATGCTCGAGTCGCGTAGCATGGACGCACCATTAGGTTGGTGCGTAGGTTTGATCTGGGTACCTAAACTAATTGAGCTTTGCGACTATTTGCAACCCCACAGCGAGTTTGCGCAACTTGCATTTCAGCTAATGCGGAACTAAACTAGTCTAATACCCTACTTTGTAATATTAAGCCTTACATTTATATTTAACCGTATATTTAAAATTAAAAAAAAAATGTTGCTTTGTTCTTTAACCTCTCAGTCTCTCAATGAGCCTACGTCATCTCATTGTTATCATTGCCAAGATCCTCAACCATTCATCTTTTGTTACTAAATCATCGAAGTAAAAACTTTTAACTAAGAATGCTCAACTTAAATTGTCTGGCTCTACTGAAACAAGAAACTCTACCAATACAAATTATTATTTTATACAAACGTAAAAAAAAGTTTCATCGTGAATCATTGTATTAATTCAAACGTTGCGACCTTAAAATAGTAAAATTCCTGTGTCTGAATCATGTATTAGTCAGATTAGTAGGATTTCCATTGGGACAGTGTGCATTCTTGAGTATTTCCGCACGATACACGACTTAGAGTAGAGGTAGTTTGTAATAAAACTGGGCGAATAAGCGAATAGTCGAGTCGTGAACGACAAAACGAAGTCGCGAGAGTCGCGAGATAAGCCTCGATACGTGCTGTGTGAGCCGGCCGCGGCCGCCCGCGCCGCCGGAACCTTGAATACAGCCGCGCTCCTTCCCGCGATATAATAATAAACCGCTCAGTCCGGTCTGAGTCTTTAACGATACTACACGACCGATTTAATATGTGACAACTTGTTCATAACATAACACGAATATACGACTCACGATAAAAGACTACGTGCCCCGTACCTTCGCTTCCCGAGGGATACTGAATTAGCACTCCAGTGATATTAGAAGTGACACTCGACTGATATACGTATTGTGTATATTGTGATGTTTTGTGCCAACACTCCTTGTGCCATAATAAGGAATATTTACCCTGTTCAAAAGTGCAGTCATATAAAAGTGAGTACATACCTACTACTAAAAAGAAATAATATAGTCACCAATAAGATTATGTGTGAAACCATACAAAGTTGTAAAAACTTTACATTTGTAGGTATCTATATTACAATTATATATGTATATGCCATGCCTGAACCTGAATGCTTCTATACATTCTCTTGAAGAAAATTATTATCTATGGACGCTATATTCAAAATACACAACTCCATTTCCATTTAAACGTCCATTTCTCATTGACTTATTTGTAATTGTACACTGTAGTACTTAAGTATATTTTATACCTAAGTGTACTTTTAACATTTGAACATTAAAACAGCTCAGACGCTATAAAGCTAGTGCGTGCACTGTCCAAAGAATTTCTTATCATTAATGCTGACATCATTATGACTTTGATTTCCAAGGTAAAATACTATACGAACGTATTAAACGTCACGTAATAAATTAAAAAGTTAAAATAAAAGCTAAAATTTGATTAGCACCTGAAAATCTACACAATTTAGAATAGGCGTCAAGGCCCGCGGGCTATTCGCCAGTGGGCCATAGGTAATGACTAAAGATCCAATTCATCTTAAAAATTTACTAATTTAAGGTACAATAAAAGTGATAAACTCTCATAGCATGCACGATAATCAGAAACCTATTTAAATTCCATAAGGATTGTTTGCATCTGTATGTTTTCCATTGTTTGTACATTGTATATCAAATATTACATACTGCACGCAGCCTACAAGTTTATATGAAGCAGGGAAAACACAGACCGTCCGATCAATCAACATTCACCAGAATGGCAACAGGATGTATTGTTGATGTAGACGTTTGACCTATGCAAACAATCGCTCTGGATCCTAACTGCATTGAAAGTCTGCATTGTTGGCTGTATATAAACTATTGATGAGGTATGAAAGGATCTCTAGTTGATAGAATTACCTATCAAAGACGCAACATATAAAGCGTTTTGCGTAAAACTATTCTATATTACTTATATGGAATACTTATAGAAAGACATGCATTACAATTTGCTATATTGCAAATTGTAATGCATGTCTTATTTTTGTGATAACTAATTAATTTTGTAACATTAATATATGTAATAACAAATTCTTTTGAATCATAGTCTTATCTTCATAGATTATTTAAGAAAACACATGATCTTCGTAAGTTTTTAATTGTATTGTCTTAACAATCGTCTTAATTCGTAAGTAACATAAAAGTTTGCATACACAATTATTGTATGTTAACGATGTTGCTTCTCTCTCATGTTGCGAAGTATTCTGCAATTTTTAAGTCCAATTATAAATCAAACTGTAAGTAATTAAACATTAACCTAATTTTAAACAATATCGGGCGTTAACTCGTAGGCTTCTTTCGAAAACATATAGGTACACTTATGTAAAATTTCAATAGAAGTGTTACAAAGCTTGACAAAAATTAATGATAAACATTTTGACACAACATAACACTGCCTTGTCAGTATCGGCTTGACCAATATTGGGAGAAATTGTGGGCGTCGCGTATTTATGTTACTTCAGAAAATATAAAACCTGCCTTGGGTGGGCACTCGCCCAAGGCAGGTTAACATAGCGATGTTATAAAAAGTATCACTGTGGTGTGATAGCTCGTTTTATAATATTATTTAGTAGTAAACTATCAAAATTCCAAATAACTCCAAATACAATCTAGGGGCAACGATCTATAAATTAACTTCCAATGGTATTATATCCAAGGCCTAATCATGAAACTATAATTGGAAATAACAACATGAAAACATGCCTATTATTTATCTTTGTTCCGTTCCGTAATTGATCTATTTATTATAAGTTTATGAGCGCTTAGCCACTCCTTCAAGCCGATCCATTGCTAAGACAAATTGACCACATTCAGATAATTACAATAGTTGGCTAATGAACACCCTTCACCGTTTTACTAAAATCGATATATCGTCTTTACATAGGTAGGTTCGCATGGTATCCTTTATTTATAAAAAGTTGCATTAATTTAAGACACAAACATTATATGTAATATAATATAATACAAAATACTATATATATAATATCAAATTCATTAACCGGCCCTACCTTGGCTTCTAAATAATACCAAATTACGTAATTTTCATCCATTCATGAGGTACTTACATTACAAGATAATTAACTAACACTTGTTGATGTGTCTGTCAAGCGCTTTAAAACATGGGTACCTATAAATTTCACTTCTTTATCTATTATAATAACTCTTGTACAACATAACTATTCATAAACTTTCGCTAATACAGCTCCTATTCATGATTTTAAATGGCGATGATTATTTATTATTGTCTCATTTGCAACCGTTCAGTGCTTGTAACTCGTTATTCATTCCCCTACATTGTTTTCGTTTCATAAACTTTGTATAATATCGGGTTTTGTATTGATTATTTCGTCCATGTATCATTTTAACTCGTTATTCATTCCCCTACATTGTTTTCGTTTCATAAACTTTTTATATTATCGGGTTTTGTATTGATTATTTCGTCCATGTATCAGTTTAACATTCTTTTATTAATTTATTACATTCTGGATTATTCTGGTGCAGTTAATTCATTCACAAAAGATCTTCATTGATTTAAGCTTTCTGTCAAGGATGTAGATAAATTGCCTATGTAAATATAGGTATATATGCTCAGACTGTGGAATGAGCTCCCCGCCGTGGTTTTCCCAATGGAGTACAGCATGGGGTTCTTCAAAAGGGGTGTGAAGAGATTTCTGCAGGGTCGGCAACAAGCGCGTGATACCCCTGGTGTTGCAAGCGTCCATATAGGCTACGGTAACCGCTTACCATCAGGCGGGCGGTATGCTTGTTTGCCATCTAAGTGGTATAAAAAAAAAAAAAAAAAAAATATGCACGAGTAATTGGTCTCTTTTTCGAAAAAACGGCAAAACGGCAAATTATGATTTTTTGTTCTTTAACGAAAAAACAGGTGAAGTAGGAACTGCCTTACTGTAGTGTAGGATGCTTAAGCATAATCGTGACTCGTGATCCATCATCATTTTTTATAACTCATAGGCGGAGGTCTTTTGTATTGCCAACAAAAAATATACAATCATGGTTTTTATTAGCGAAACTCATTCCATAAGTAATTACAATATTGCTTTTAGATATATTATTCTTCTTATATTCACACTTCACAGTATTTATGATATCTTAGCTATTTTATCACTATACTCTAACTACATTACCTTTATATTTTATTTTATTACCTATTTTTGTAATATAACATTTACAGTCCAAGCAGTTCACCTCTGGAATGCGTTGCCAGTATCAATAAAGACACCGTCACTCACTGTTTTTAAAGCTCATGTAAAAAAAATATATCTTTCTGGGTAAACTTCGTGCAGCTGTTTTTTTTATTGCCATATATGTTAAAATTAATTTTGAGTAGTTTATATTTTATCGGTATTTATTTATTTGTACAGTATTTATATATGCGTAAATTATATTTATATTGTAATTACATAATACATATATATTTTAATATGTTTTTTTTTTGTCATGTATGTCATGTACATATTGGTATTTATTTATTGATTTATTATTTATTGTTTTATCATACAATGACACCACCGTCTTATAATGTATATAAATTCCTCTTCATCCTAAGGTTGTCTGGAAGAGATCGCTCTTTAGCGATAAGACCGCCCATTGTAGGTAAGTACTATTATGTTCTTTTCTTTCTGTTTGTTAACTGTTTTTCTGGTGTACAAAATAGAGTTATCTATCTATCTACCTTAGGTATGTGACATCTTTCTTTTAATATTAGGTTATGTCACAAAAACGCTCCACAACCACTTGTCATCCACAAAATATTCAAAGCTGGAGTTAATAATTGGACTGTTTTACAAAAAACTGAAACCGACCTCAAAGTACACTAAGAAGTAATCAAATCCTGACAATGGGACTAAACGGGAAGTGTATCCTTCTAGAAAAAAAAAGAATTTTTCACAGGTTAATAAATGACATACAACATAAAAAAACAACCGAATTGAGAACCTCCTCCTTTTTTTGAAGTCGGTTAAATATTAGAAATAATGAACGACCCATATAGCATTTAACCACTGGCATTGGTGGTCAAATAGACTATTCAGAATGGGTACAAAGTTATATAAGATGAACACATTGGACACAAGTAGTAGGTTAGGTAAATAATGTACATGTAATGAAGTCGACTGAACTACCTCCATTCTTACGTGCTAAATAGTAAAATACAGACTAAAAATACTAAACCTATGCTTGAAAATATTAGACCTAAAAACTATATAATTCTAGATTCTGTGAATACGTTTCAAACAAATTGATGTGATTTGTCACGAGAATGCATGTACCATAATTTATTTTATAAGTGCACACACTGAGCCCAAATGATGATTATCTTTTATTAAAATTAAAGTCAGTGAACTAACAATGTCGGCTTTGACAGGCGGATGCTGCGGTAATGGATTATGCGTGTTAATCATTCCAGCTGGTGCTTTGTCATTCGTGAAAATGGGTACCTCCATTATACTAAGTCATTACGTTTGCTTGTCGAAAGGCATGGTAAGGACATTAGCCAGCAAACAATGATGCCCTTTACATGAATATTAGTACATGCGTTACACGTTCGAAATACATTTTAAAGGTGTTACAGTTACGAAAATATCCTAAAGTATAAAGAAAAGAGTTGCTGTAGCGACAGGTTCTGGATATCCAAACAAGTTTAGCATCGTTGGCGAATACATTCCTACTATCTGAATCAGCCTAAAGAGAAGCTCTAACCGGAAGCATGAAAATCCAATATTATAAGTAGGGGAAAGTGGGGGAAATACGAACACCTAAGGAAAAACTTAAATAAAACAGTGGAATTTGATCACATGTTTTTTTATTATGTTTTATTATAAAGTTTACTTATCTGTCTAACTAATTCACTAATTAACATTTATATTTTTATAATGAATTGCAACAATATAAAAGAAAAACAAAACCCTTAGTGTTCGGCTTTGCCCGACATCAGTCGGGTAAATACGAACACCAAGTGGGGTGATTACGAACTAACATTATTATCGACAGAGATCACATTTAAAACCCAACGATGTTGACTGCCCGTCAGTACAACTCTCGTGAGCCCAGTTTTTGCACGCGTAGCAAATAATCCAGTCTTCAACGGGGGGATCTATATATTTATCTGTACAAATAATACAAAAGTAGTCTTTATTTTCCATTTCGCCTTTTTCTTTTTTTTCGTATTTTGACTAGTGACTAAAGTCTTTTATATTGTTGAAATTCTTTAATAGGACTCTTTCAGTCTCCTTGTTTGAAGGTGTCTTCTTACTACTTTTCAGTCTTTTTAGTCTATTTATTTTTCGAAACTGTACTTCAGTTCGGTCTTACTTTTGTAAGTACGAGGCATCTGTAAAAATAATAATACGGGGAGCAAATAAACTGGAGTGGGGTAATGGCGAATGTTCGAGATTGCCCGACATGGAGTGTTCGTCTTTACCCCGCGGGATCGAAAATAATAAAATGTCAAAAAACAAATTAGGTTATATTTCTTTTGCCAACTACGTCATTGTCATTTAGCTGATTAACATGTGATTATTCCACTATGTAAATTTTGAATTACTATTGTAGATAGAAATAAAGTTACACCAACTTGAATTTACAAAAAAATTACATCTAAAACATACAAAATATTGAAAAATGCATACCTTGATAAGTATGTACGTCCGCGTCTCCCGTGTTTTTGTCTTGCACTAGTAGTGGCGTGATCTCCGAAATGGCGGCAAGTAAAATATGGCTGTATCTTTCTAACATATTAGAACCATTGAATTCGGTATTACCCCGCGTTCGCGTTTCCCCCACTTTCCCCTAGCTTACTTACGAGCTACAATTCGCCCAGCGGTTTTGTTCCCATTTGCGAGGGTTCTAATGTTTTTCCAAGACAATCTTTTAATTATTTCTTAAGTATCTATTTATAAGACAAATGTCTTCCCAATCTATTATGTGATTGAGTAACAAACACCCAAACAGAAGGATTCATGTTTACTCTATGATGACATTAAACCCTTTTTTAACTGAATTTTACGTTTCACCGTCGATAACGATTTAATATAGACATTCATAAAGATTTAAGCGACATCAATACTTAAGCGTTTGAATAAATTAAAAACACAATTTCAAGTGGATTTATAATTTTAATTTGATATTAAAGTGAAGATTACCTTAAACGATCCTTCGTATTACACGTTTATACGTTAGGTATGATCATCATGATGCCTTAATAACCAAGTTTTATCGTATACATCTCTTTTGCAAGATACAATCGATGAGGTATTTAAACTACAAGCTTAAAATCTCCGTTTTCCTGGTATACGAATAATATAAAGAACTGTCTATAGAAGCCTTTGTTTAGATATTTTTTTATAACTCCGCTACAAAATTACGATTTTTATCATCATTTGCGCGTACATAATGAAACTAATTATAGTGTTATTTAAGAAAACAATAAACTTGAGTGAATGGGGCACAATGCGCACATTATCCTACGTGTAGTGTAAGTAAGCTAACTCACTAATTACCATGGACGAATAGATCTAATTACATAATTTGAATTACGTTCGTTTTACATTGCGTTTTACTTTTTTTTAAGACAGCTTTAGTTATTGGGACCAGTAGCATAGAAAATGTTAATGCAATGGGCGGCTTAGTATCTTGGTGAGATACCCAGTGGCCTTTTGGTGAACTCGGCCGTGCGTCAGTGTAACAGCATCTGCTTAAACTTCATAATTCGCGGATGAAGGAAGTAGAAAAATGTAGTATGTATGTTACATACATAACAACGCAGACCTTGCGGGGTAGTCACTCATGATGCTTTATTACCATCATTTGTTGATTATAATCATTATAGTTAACCTGGAAGCGAAGGTTTCGCTCGATGCGAACACTTATGCTAATCGAGAAGTGACGGTTAATGAACAAACTTCTTGAATGAGGGTTTATGTCAGGTTCTTAAGTACAATTCCGACATTAAATTAAATAATAACAAAAGTCATTTCCATTTATGATTTCATAGGATTTATCTACCTAGTTGAGATTAACAGGTGAGATAATACTTCTTTCCCACGTAAATTAGGTACACTCGCGTTAATAATGTTGCAATATTATTGTTAGGGCTGTACTGACTATAATCGCGTCTGTTAAGATGCGATTATAGTTACTATCTACGACCTGGATCTCTATTAATAGAATGTACTATCGAATAATAATATAAAATTGATTCCGTTCATTGTTTAGTTGCAACAATAAGGTCAGTATAGACATTCATAATCATAAAAACGTACCGATCCAATCACGAATATAATCTTAATCCTAACATTAGACGGCCTTACCTATTCATTACGAAAGGTCGGTTTCCTTTAAGGTACATAGCACCGGACCTTCCTCACGTATCTCGATAAACATTGAACATTAAATTAATTAAACGCGTCGGGACTTATCTGTTCAAACAGTCAGAATTGTCTTAATTCTCTTAATGCAGCTATCTAACTAACATATCTCATTACAGGACCTTGGCTCGAATACCGACTGTCCGTTGTTTTTTATGCCGTGCTGTCATTTGAGAAGGTTGTACCCGAGCACTACTCAATGCAAACTTGTTATAGTGAAGTGTTCGATGCACGCAAATGTCGGCAGCCAACTCCACCGCACCGGTCGCTTGATAAATGACCGGTGTGCAACGAACAGCCGAGATCCACTTGTGTCAATCTCCATGATAACGATCAAAGATAACTGTGAGCATAGAAATTGATGAAATTGGATGTGATTTGTCATTTAACATTTGTTCGTTTTTGACAATGTAGAAGGATATTATGGTATATTTTTTTTATGTTTTTCCATATAAATGGAAAATATGTCTACGCCATCAAACAAAAAGCCTTAAACTATTCAAGTCCTAAATAATACAGGATGATAAATCAAGTATGGACTATAAATCCTGCTAGTTAGGATGCTCGTAGCAATCTCGTAGCTCGTAGTACAGCCCGTAGTTAGAACTACGGGCTAACTACGATAGATCGTAGACTCATCTAGGGCAATATTGTATTTTATAGTTTTAACACTTTTTTTTGTAATGATTGGTAAAAATTATACACACCGACATAACCTAATCACTGAATAATTAATATTAAGAATGTCCTAGTTTTTTTATACGGTAAGTCGGTAAACTAGTATTGTACACGGCTCGCCTAATAATAACTACGCTATGCATTGGATTCGTTTAATGTATAGTTAATAATTTAACTCGTAAGAAATTTAAGAAAGACTAAAAACCCTTACTGTCGAATATTTGGAAATACATGTTTTAAAAAGCGAAGCCTAGAAAAAATAATTTGCATTCTCTCACCCAGCTCTTATTCAATAGGCACCTATTATTTGTGAAGCACTTAATGCTCAGTTTAAGCCAGTGGCAAGGTCAAGTTCTGAGTAGCTAGCTCCAATCGGAACTAACACGGCTTATTATGTAACCCCACTACACGCGCTCTACAATAAATACTGCACTTGTCTAGTATGTATATGTAAATCTATTTTAATATTGCATCCATAATTTTAGTTGATTTAGAGTTATTAGAAGTCTTCTTGCTCTTCAAAGTGGGATAAATGAGGAAAAAGTCAACTCATTCATACGGTCAGCTGAATGTTGGCTCCAGCCTAGCAAGTAGGTAGGTATTATTTGAAAAACACCTGACTGAACTAAAACACGACAGTGTTCTGATGAGATTCATCCATTTATAACGAACAAGCTGTCCCCCGCGGTTTCACTCGCGTACCCGTGATAAAAAGTAGCATATAATGCTCGGGGATAATGTAGCTTTCTATTAGTGAAAGAATTTTTCGATTCCGACTCGGCAGTAGGATAGGATGAAAATATAAAAAAGAAAGAAAAGGTCCCTCAGCACGTGTATTCTTCATCCGTGTATCCTTGTTTATAATTCGTCGCTAGTCCTTTTCAAACCATTCTCACATTCAATAGTAGTACCATTGTGCTAGTTTTAACACGAAATTCAGACAATTTGATATAGTTACATATATTATAATATGTTTCTAGTCTATATTCGGTATTTTTAGTCTCGTAATCCAGTTTGATCTCCTCTATCACAAGCCAGATGGCCAAGTTCTACCGTTACTGTGAAGAAATTAAGTATTTTAACGGCAAGTTTGCTAGATATATCATATTTTTAGGTTACCTTTACCCGTATCTATAAAACCCACTTATTTCCACTATAAGAAACATACGTTTCTCGATTAATTTTCACGTGTCTCAATTTCACAATTTTTTTGTGTTTGTCTTGTTGTGATCGCATATCGTTCATCGCCACACCATAGGTTGTAGGTTCCGAGTCCTACCCAGGGCAAATATAAACATAAACATGTATGCTTCTTTTACCTGGGTATAAATCCTAACTAATATTATAAATGCGAATGTGAGTTTGTTTGTGTGTTACGCCTTCACGCTCAACTACTCAACGGATCATTATGAAATTTGGCACGCAGATAGCCTATGCTATGGAGAAGGACATAGGCTACAGTATTTTTATCCCGGGAACGCGGGTAAAACCGCGGGGGACAGCTAGTATTATTATAAATGTATATGTGAGTTTGTTTGTTTGTTACGCTTTCACGTTTATACCGCTGAGCCGACCGCGATGAAATTAGATTAATTATGAGATAGTCTATGGTACGGAGAAGGACATAGACTACTTATTATCCCGGGAACATCATTATAAGTATATAATTAAAACTAGTTTGTGTAGCATATAATGTGGTTACTACAAGGATGAGCGGGGCGATTACGTAACTTCATTTCAATCATTTTCTGAATTATTTCGGTTCAATATATCGGCTTTCTGATAACTTTTTTACGTACTGATAATTGCAAATACAAACAGTGGTTCATTAGAAATGGAATCATTTCCGATTTTGTAATATTTCTACCGATTCAGAGGTTATTTCAATCTGAATTTCATTGCAATAAAGTTACGTAATCCACGTACTGATAGCTGTGAGTTTATAATATCTGAGAATATTTATTAATATTTTTCATGCCTGCCATTCATTAAGGTAAATTTACTTTTACACTCCTGCCAGGTTATACAAATAAATTGTGAAGTGAATGGAGATATTTATTCTGGCGTATAAAAATATCTCAGCAAACAATGACATGCTCACTCCTGAGGAACAATCGTGTTGTTAATAATATAATTACTTATGTTTTAATACAAGTATGAGAATAAGCTATGACCTTAAAGAGGTAATTGCATCGGTATCGTGACATATCACTGTAAAGCACTGTAAAGTCGCAATCAATTTTATTTATCCTTTAAGATATCTACTAATAATAAGGCAATAATCTACGAGAGTTTGTCGATTTACTGGCAACATAAATTGAAATTTTAAATTGTGAGCAGCAAATCTAGGTACTTCCAGTTTTTATAAACTATGTAGTATAAAATAATTACTATTTTTAATACAATTATTATTAGAAACAAAATACACGTAGGTATATTATACAGATCCTCCAGCTTCCATAACATATCGAGCACTGTCTGTAGCCACCGTATTTGTTAAATTAATTTTCGTAGCTATTTTATGCTCATTTTACGGCGCGGTTATATCAATTAACCTGTCATTTGGAGGTAATATTCTCATAAAATATATGTTTTTGTTTTGTTAAATATCTAAATATGATGTCCTCGCCAAGCAAAGTTCATAGGCCAGCCATAGTAAAATTATCCATTATTTATTTTGTTGTAAATATTGTCTACAAGGACAAAACTATCATCAACACCGAGTGAAGATAAAGCGCACAATGTACCGGTCGCTGGAATTAGTACTCGCTTTATTTACTACCCACAGCATTCTTGTTCTTGGAAACATTAATATCACGATTATTTTAATCAACTCGTCGTATGCTTAGATCTGTTGTGAAATCATGAGGTAATATTTTCACAAACCACGATTTTACTTAACAAATCATTGTCATAAATGACGACACATTGAGATTCTTCAAAAAACGCACAAAAAGAATATTATGACATCGTCCCTAAGCACACTTGTGAACTTGCTTAACAACATAGCTATTTGCCCATCAATTAAGCAGTTTTATGGAAAATGTTTGTAGAGAACAATTACCAGTGCAATCGTGTGTAATACCGAGGTTATCCCTGAACAATCACAAATGTATTTTATTTACTCTGTGTCTGTATTTAATAATATTGCTGACTTTTCGCAGTAATGTCAAGTTCACAATAATTAATCCATGTCGTTCGATAACTGGTTACCCTCTGATTTAATTATTATGTTCATGACTTCATTTTATAATACACGTAAAATGTATATTTTGATCTAAATAACTCAATGTAATGTCATTCATTATTTTATTAATGGTACATACGCTGCCTGTTGGTAAACGATTTCAATTGAGAATCCAAGGACCATTATTGACCGTTTCATCTAAAATTTAGTAGGTATATTATTTTAAATATAAAAATGAATTATAATAAGAACGACGACGAACCAAATACGCACGTTGAGTGCCGTATCGCATCGAGATATAATATTGTCAGTACGTGATTTGCGTCGGTTATGGTGTCATAAACTTCAAAATGGGCAAGGCTGATTCACTATAAGTTGAAGCAAGGTGGTTCAAACGTCCTCAAAGCCCTCGACTCCGAACGACCGTGACTGACCCATGACCACACTTAGAGCTGCTATAAAAACTGGCATTTTCCTGGAAGACAATTTTCGAGTATATCGACAAGAATGTACGTACCTACGTGACTCGTGTATTTATATTATAATATGTGCATGGTATTAACGTTTAGTTCCGTGATTTGGTTAGTCATTTATAAAATTATGCTTCATGATGTATTCGTGGACAATTACTACCTATGATCCAAGTCGATGTTATTTGGAATTTTATATTTACAATACGACTAATATTGTATAAATACTTACTGAGTAGCACCTAGGCGTATGCTGCTAGGACATGTGCCCATTACCACAAAGAGAATTAATACCATAGTTCACCACGCGGCGGGGCGGGCCTTGTGCGGAACGATTGTATTTCTGAGTATTCAAAATTCCTCACGATGTTGTCGATCGCCGAAATCCTACTGGTAAATTCGTATACATCGTATTTTTTCACAATTTACTCTCATCATGTACTACTACTAGTACTAGGTACTAAACAGTGCACTTGACGAACATAAATACCATTTCTATGACTTTGTCAATTCAATTCAATTCAATTCAATGTCAATCAATTTCTTTATAGTCTTTATCAGCCACCATTTCTTAACTCAATCTGAAAATTATTAGATTCATATATATTATATTAAATTCAGTATAAAACTGATATGCGGCAACTTTACTTCAACACGCAATGTACACATTTGGTAATGGTTTAAATTATTTGTGTGTGTGTACCCCACCTGAGATCGGATCGGTCATGACACCTATGGCTTTGATCGCCCTTGCTATCACCAACCGTTCAAGGTTACTACGCCCAGAGCGGATGCCCGCGACCTTGCTTCAGGCTCAATGACCGAAACACACTTCCGGATATTTGATTTGTTTTTGTATCTAATACACGTATGTCTATTAACGGCTTTTGTTTTTATAGTATCACGAATGCCTCATGGATTTGAATATAAAACCTAATAAGACACATTTTAACATATTTTAATTATCATTTAACTTTAAACTTAGCATTTAAATTCCGATAAAAATTATAAACTGGCAAATATTTTTATTTTATGTTCAGTAATCACGTTGAAAAGAATTAAACGACAAACCAAGAAATCTTTTAATAGATATTAAAACTTGAATGGTGAAATATTTCTCCTTTATATAATAAAGTAAAGTCAAAATATATAACAAATCAACAGTTATGGAACGGTTGGTTTGGTATTTCGTTTCGCCGACGAAATCATACTGACCCCAAAGCGTACATAATTTCTGAGAAAATCATTTCGCATTAAACGGTATTTAACATGACTGCAAGTATGATTTAATATAATTATATGGTAATTATAACAATTTCGTATATGTTTCGAGTGACTCAAAATTAATTAATAAAGTATTTTTCTGACTAAACTACTAAAATGAAAAGACAATGTTGTTAATAGGTATATTTTACTATGCTGTTTGTTACAAATAGTAATTCTTGTCAAAAATGAGAATACAAATTAGGTATTTTTCTGTAAATAAACGAACACAGTACGTTACTTACGAGTACCTACTGTATTATGTATGACTGGAGTTAGACTACACTGAAAAAAAGTTTCTACAAAACTAGTTATGTATGTTGAAGTTTTGTTGTCTGGAAACTAACTTTAGTTACATTTAATCTTATATCTCTTAGATTTAATCAAACAATTTAGTAATGAACCAAAACTAGTTTTGTTACTGGTAATTTTTAGTTCGCAAGTCACTCTGTTTTTATTGGTAGTAAAATTTTGTGTTACTGTTAAATAATTTTTTTTTTCAGTGTAGTAAAAATATTAAGACTACTTCTCTCGAAGAACCATATGAAGGTAAAGCGATTTTACGCATGTCAATTAAAATAGAGCGGTGCACTGATTCATCCTTCTTTTTCAAAAAACAAGTCACGCCGTTATTTTAGATAACAACTGCATTAGCATGCAAATGTAGTTAAACTTGCGCTAAATAACCACATTTAAATATTCGTCCTTGCGTTCGTGATAAACAAATAACCGTACCAAATAATATTAACCATATAGTACCTATATACCGTTTCCGCGACTGCTATGCTAATAGAATTCACTTAGCGGCTGACATAACAATACATACAAAACTGTTTTCTATGAAAAAATCTTGTCACATTGCAAATTTTGAAATAGTCAATTCTTTAAAGATGCCTTGAAAGAGAAAATTGTTTCCGCAATTAACTGACAAAACGATGAATGTAAAATAGCGAATATTTTGAACGTTTAGATTAGTTAGATATAGGTACACTGTCCATACTGGACTTTCGGTTAATTACGTTATTTCGTTCTTAAATTACTTGTCTCTTCGGTGTAACGAACACTTTGTTATACTCTATTTACTTATATCGTGCTTCCTATCAGGTATACGTACGAAAATCTAACTTTCGTCAAAGTTTACTTTCAGCGAATCGATACTACATTTTTAAAATTTTTATCCGACTACCTGTTTAATCATTATTTTATTAAAATATGTAAGTAATTAACAACTCATTATATTTATTATAATCAATAATCGAGCGATTATCTCGCACTTTTTGTAGGCCTTGGTTTAGGTACCCATGTACTTAATTCACATTACTTACGTACCCATAGAGTTGGCAAAGAGGGCCTTAATAATAACCAGTTAGCCTCCACAAAGGTTAGCCATATGCTGTACGGGAGGTGTGTGATAAATAGCCTCGCTAGTAAATTCATCAAATAAACTATTCTTCCTGTTGCCTATCAAGTAACTGCACCCACACTCAACATACACAACCAATTCACTTCCGATACGCCTGCAGCACGACATGGAAGGTCAAACATGCAGTTTTTTCTATGACTTGGTAAAAGATACGATCAGATTGTAAGGTATATATACTCAGTTCTGATAAGAAGCGAATTTTCCTATTTCAAAAAGGTTTTTTATTCATAAAAAGATGTACACTAGTGTTTTTTTTTATAGGAATGACTAAAGTATTTTTTTAGAAATAAGAAACAGGTTGTGTTACCTAAATGCATAATAAAACTTCACCTTCAGCTTCAGCATCCTTAACCTATCAATAACATTATACAATTTGTGTACTAGCTAATACAAAAAGATCTCTCCATTTTGTTTATTAAACTTGACTCTAGCGAAGTCAAACTTTTGACCTTAACTCGGTTTCCTTAGTCTGTAATTGGGCACATTGAATTGAGTAACTAGTCTTCGGATTACTCAGCGGCAAGTTAACCGGCGGACACAACTAATTGAGTGTATACAACAGTAACACTCAACTTCACACCCAATGATCTCAATTACGCAAGGCGCACAATCTCTTTAAGTTATTAGGTGCATATTTTATTTAATTACCAGTTGTCTACCGAATGCACCATAAAGCGCAAAATTACATCCGTTTCCCGAAGGCGACTCGACGGCAGCAGCTGTGCAAGTTTTGCAATGCGTCGGCGCATTCCGGCCACGTCACGAGATAATGTACTTACAACAAGATTTATGCAATACTGTTATTTATGAATTTCGGCATTGTAGTCCAATATTAGTTTAAGCAAACGATAATATTTTACTCTCGCTTAATCAATAGTCACATAGCCCCCTCAAGCGACCATCAAAATTTATTTGAAACCCTCGGATCGTATCAGTATAGTGTCTATATTCAATTAAATTATAAATAACTTGTTACTTTATCTAACTTGCATATTTTTTTGTGCTTAATTTACTAGACATTTATTATGTGCTAAATTCATCGTCTTTATAGCTTTAATTTTACGTAAGTATAAACATATATGACGGCATCTCATAAATCCATTGCAATGAATATTCGTGTCAAGTACGAATCTTGTCTTATTAGCATTTAAGAAGAGTAAATTTGCTGTTAATGACTCCGTTACGGTGTAATTAACTTGTCGGCCCCTGTACAGTTGTCGTGTCTATGATTTCGTTTACAATGCCGTTGTCTCAGATATTAATGTTATTGTTATCTATTTACTAAAAACTACTAAAGAAAATGTTTAAAAATATGAAAACATTACAACCTACTTATTTCTCCAAGCGGATGAAATAATTTCCTACTTTAACAGGAGTCTGAGACCTACACTGTTTAATGGCATGCAAATTTGTGGGGAGTTTAACAATCAAACTGCTGAAGATAATTCCTTACCAGCTACCTACCATGGGATGGTCCCAACAGTGCCCGAGGGTCTACTCCGACAAACGATATACGATGTTATAATCAAATGTTAACCAATAGAATTGCAGCAAAACTGAAGTATTTTTATCCAATTCTATTAGGTAGGGGTATATTTGAAATCGGACTATCGGGTATCGTTTTCGGAGTAGACCCTCTGGTGTATATCGTCTAACTGCTGGTTTTTATATTCGATCTATCATCTATCCTTGATTTTGCAATTGTGGATATTTGACATAGTATTTCTCATAATTTGTGTCATATTCAAATTCATTAATATTTATTTATAGGCCCCAACAAGGCACTTACGAATGTTAGAATTGATTCTACCACCGGTTGATAATACACTTAAATTTTGAAGACTACCGGTAAAAAAACTCAGCAAAGTTTTTTTTAAATTTCAATCCACTATCGCAAAATAAAAGGTAGATTGAATATTGAAGCCGACATGAGATGACATTTTCAGTCGGTACGTGAGACTTAAGAAAATAATCCCCATTGATTGTTAGCTTTGAATTGAAGCCTACCAATAGCAAATTGGGGGAATTGTTATTTCATGACTAACATCATTATTTATTTTTTCCAGGCTGGGTGAGCGATGAAGGGGTGGTTCGATGCGTTCCGCGAGGAAGGCGGGCCGACCCTATATTCGTACCACAACCGGACGGCGGTGGCGGCGGACGTGCCGGCGCTCGCGCTGGTCATCGCCGCGGTCACCCTCTACCTCGCCTTCCTCGCCATCTTCCCCGGCATTCGGAAAGAGGTTGCTTATTTATTATTAGTTAGATAATCTTTTAGCTATATTCCCATGTCCAATTTCTACTCAAGCAATAAGAATACTTGTATCTATCGATCGAACACGTGAACGTTATCACGAGGTTCGAAGAGAGAAGTCCAAATCGGGTGATTTATAATCTCATTAGCGCAGCTAATTATTTCAGGGCCGGCAATGCGCGAGTAATGCCCCTGTTGTTGCAAGTGTCCATAGACCGTAGTCTACCATCTTATCGCCTGATGGTAACTGCTTACCATCAGGCGGGCCGTATGCTTGTTTGCACCTTAGTGGTATAAAAAAAGAGCTGAAACTAGTGAAAAGGTAAACACGAAGTCTGCTGTTATCAGTCTAAAGGGCATTAAAGTTTGAAAGGGGCTACACATCTTAATATACGTTGTTTTATATCAAACGTTACATTGTTTTACTAGGTGATGGGTGGGTGAAAAGACTGCACTAACAGAGGAGCCACAATTAAATATTATACCAATTGCTTGCTATGTTGCACCAAGTTTTGTATGGTAACAGTAGCAGTTGCACCATTATTTAAATTGATATCATCATCAAGGGCTTTGCACAAAGACCTTGACCTGTTGAGTGTTTCTCACCAGCCAGATTTGGGACTTTCACTTTCTTTCAATTACACCTAATGTAAATTTAATAACTGACCCGAGTATTACTTAAATATTTTATTGTCTCAGTTATTTAAAAAAATAGTAAAGCACAGTATAGGCATAATATACAGGTTCCGTAGAATATATCAGACAAAATGAGAGAAAACTTAAGTTTTTCTACTGTATTTTTTTTTGAGGATAACTACTAACTCTTTTTGTTACAGAGATTTTCCACGTTCACAATCGTCACACTGAGTCTTTTTGTGGGCACAGTTATTCTGGGTGAGTTATGATTTAATTAATGAAGCTCAAAGAGGGAGATATAAAATTTGGGAGCTATGCGTGAGAAAAAACAATTGTTTTTTCTTACTTTCTTTGCAAAAAGGGACCGAAATTTCAAAATAAGCCTACAAGTTTGCTTCATTTGTACATTATAATGCAAGTATTTATTTTCTTTTATGATTTGTTGTTTTTGGCTTATGATTAAAATTTACGAAAAAAATACCAGTATACATTTGATAGACATGTAATTAAGCGATGGTTCTAACTCGTACTAATTTTTCAAAATCATAAAAATTCCTTCACTAACAAACATAGCTATGCAGTCTGGTTTTAAACAGCAGTGATGGCTCAAACCAACAAATATAATGTCCAAGGAACGTCAGAACTCTCGATGCGCGAATCAAAGTCAGACTTGCACTTGGCCGGCGATTTTAGGGTTCCGTATCCGAAGGGCGCCAACGGGACCCTATTACTAAGCGTCCGCTGTTTGTCCGTTCGTCCGTCTGTCTGTCAGCGGGTTGTATCTCATGAACCATAGGTATATAGACAGTTGATTTTTTTACAGAATATATGAATTTCTATTGCCGCTATAACAACAAATAATAAAATTAAACGGGGGCCCATACAAGAAACGTCTTTTCGGAACCCTTCGAGTGCGATTCCGACTCATATTTGGCCGGTGCTTTTTATTTATTACTAGCTGCCCGGCGCGACTTCGTTCGCGTGGTGCTACCCTACCGTACCCTGCCCTGCCCTACAATATACACACACAATTTCATAAAAAGAGCAAAGAGAGAATATTATAACGCTACGCTAGAGTTATGCGGGCACTTCATTTCTTGACATTGACTCCCCACCCGTGCGGCCCGTACCACAGTAACATGTTTTTTCTGCTACTTAATGAATGGAATGTCCGAATTGAATAATTCAAAAAGTTTTTTAAATAAAATAACACTTATTGTGGCATAACTATAATAGTTAGACATATGGTATCGCGACACTTTTTGTATATAATGACAATGATGTGTTCTGCAAAGTCGTAGAACTTACATACATTATTTTATTCTATCATCAATAGTTTTCGCTGAGCGCACGCGATGTAATGAATATTTTAGGTAATTTTTTCACACCTTGGGTTACATTATTGGAGTTATAGTAAGGATCCCTATTTTTGTTGAAAATGTAATATAGCCTATGACATCCGGGGATAATGTAGCTTCCCAACATTGAAAGAATTTTTCAAATCGGTACTTTCGGAGCCTATTCAATGCAAACAAACAAACAATCAAATCTTTCCTCTTATAATATTATTAGTATATTAGTATAGAATACTCTGAGGTATAGATATCATCTGTACGTACACACACAGTTTCGCTACTATACGTCCGTAATCTTTTTTAAACTTAAACTTATGACAGTGCTGTCAATCATTATATAGCGACGTTCGTAATAACCTTCAACAAGTTATTTACTCTCATCTGCTGTGAAAATTGTAATGGATGCTTAATTACACGGCAGGTCAATTGCTTAAAAGCAACTTATCAAGTAACCTAAACATTATTAATTCAGAAAAAAAAAAAAAAAACTTTTGAATTTGAATTAAAAGCTTATAAAGCGCATCTTAGAGATAATTGAATTTGATGAGATAAGAGGCACAAAAGTTATAATAAAATAAGTATAAATATTTAAATACATAGTGGTGTATCAATCAAAGATGTTTGAATGGTGTTTTAATAAATGGTCAGTTATTTATTTCTTAAGGTACTTCTAATGTAAATAAGACAGCCAATAAATACATACGTACTATTGAGTAATATTTAATAGCTAATTCCAATAAGACAGATGCATCTTTTAACATTTTGTATATTTTCGTAATGAATCCGCCATTGTTTTCGGGTGGTCGCCCGAGTGAAGAAATCACCAGTTTTCTGCCATTGACCGCAATATTATACATGTGTCAAATAAAATTCTGGTTATGTTTGTGTATATTATAAGTCATGAACTTTGTTGATACCAAATATATATTATACCTACATGTTCATTACATTAACAGTGATTATGAAGGTAGTTGTTCAACTGAAAATATTTTTACGTGCAGTGTGCAAGTATGGATCATCATGGCATGTGGCAGGCGCTCGAGTGTCCCGCGCCGCGTACCGTGCCTTCTCCCCTGAGCGACTCGACTGCTGGCTCGCAGTCCACGTGGGCCTCGGCCACGTCAATGTTACGCTCACTGGTGAGCTCTCATTCCACCAAGTAAAATGGTACCTAATGAATGCCAACATTTCATTCAGGTTAACCCATACATTTAATCAGCTTTTTTGTTTAATCATCACTTATCACTTAAGTGGGATAGTCCCCATATTTATATGTATTGTGTATTTCTAAGTATTTCTTAATTGAATCATCTTTGTGGGTAATTCATATTTACAGCCCTGTCATGGGGTAATACGAGCATAGGCGACCCGGGAGTGGATTACAACGAGCAGTTCCGATGGGAGGAAGCTGGCGCGATGCAAGATTGGTATCGCGCGGGACTTACGCGAGGTCTACCGTATCCTCTGCTGTCAGTTGCAGAACATTTTGCAGTGCAGCACGAAGGTTTTGAATGGGGAGCCAAGTACCGCGCTGCGGGGTACACGACTTCCACCTTACTTTGGTATGAATTTTAACATCAATACATTTTTATGAGTACTTAAATGTATTTGTATTTAAATAATCTAAAATTGTATCGTTTTACAGGACAGCATTGGCTCTATGGCTACTGATGAACCTCTTACTAGTAGTGGTCCCTCGTTACGGCGCTTACGCAATGGCGACTCTTGGTGTGACGCTGTGCACTGCTGCCGGTGGCTACTGGGCGTCTCTACCACACGTACCTCTGGTTGTGAGGCTCGATGGTGCCATGTTGTTTTTTTCACTCGGCTGGTGCTTCTGGCTAATCCTTATAGCAGGTAATAATTTATAAATTAACAAAATGTCAACTAATTGATTTTTACATATCATTATTTTTAGGGTTGGAGAGTGACTACATCTTTTCTGTATTTCGTGATACGTTAATATAATACGTTATCATTAAAATCTGATAGAAATTTCGATAATTTCGTAAGGATATTAGTTTAAGATTTTACCTAAAGCCTAGTCTTTAGACGAATATGTAATGTACCTTCGTCCGTAGGTGATGGGACACCTATATACTTCGTTGTGAACTGCCTAATATTTATTCTTTCATAAATTCCAGGTGGTATCTGCTTAGTGATCGGCCTGGTAATAGCAATGCTGGACTTGATATGGCCGCATCGATTCTCAACAGTATTAGAAGTGGATTATGACACGCCATACGACAGGCATGTGCTTATTGTCGACAGTCGACAACGCGCACGACCGCAGACACAACCTTCACTACCTTCTAGGATACTCAGGTGAGCTGCATTGTACCTAAGGGAGTATTGAACAAAATAATCTAATTATTTTTTTATATTAAACTGGGTTAATTGGTTTGCTCACTATCGCCCAAGTGTTTTTTGCCAGTTAATTTGTGACAAATGTGTTTAAAACCAAATGTAAATATTTTCAAGAAAAAAAAATCACTAACAACAGCATTTGCACTATAAAATATTGTTGGGGTGTATCGGTTCTCTAATATACATAAAATAACGTATAGTTATGTATGATGTAGCCATTTTTTTTTACTTACCTATAGACAGTACCCAAAACAACACACGTCTCCTTACATAGTTGACTAAAGATAGACTATTATTACGTATAAGTATATTTTATACAGTCTTTTAATGACGTACTCTACATGCTGCAGCCAGTATGCTACCTAACTCCTTTTAGGTAAACGGTAAACTCAATTTTGAAAGTCAAAATCATATAGGTACGCACACAAAACTGTATAAACTAGAACATGTTGTAAATGCAACAAATAAATCGGTAGCATGAAAAGGTATTCTAGTCATTTATTGTTTCAGGAGGCTGTCATCAAAAACACGTGAAACAGAAGGACATGTTTCAATGTCAGTGGTTAGCGAAAATGGAGACAGAGGGAGGGATAACCCTGGTTTCCAGCATGAGCAACGCAAACCTAACTCACCGTGGAGGTATCCGCTGTTCAGGAGACAGATTGACCGGTAATTTATTTAAATATATGAAATTAGAAATATAATTTACATCATTTGCTCATAAATCTAGGAAAATTGAAGAAAAACTATAATGAAACTCTATGTACTTTTAATTTCAGCGCTGACTCAGCGTCGAGTATTGGGTCTAGTAATAACGGCAACAGTTCCGGTATTAAGATGTCACCACTCGGTATTAGTCAACCTACATCACAACCCACCATTTCTCCACATAGGTAACGTTTATCTTATTTCTTGTCATCATCCTAATACAATTATCTCACCTTTGGTTAGCAGTAACGAAACAATATTTTCTTATTTGTATCTAGATTTCCTTGGGGCAACAAGACCTCAAGTCTATAATTTATATGAAAGATGTTCATAACTATCTTACTAGGAATGTAACTATGATAGGAACACGATCTAGTAAGATAATCTTACTAGATTAATCTAGTGTAATAATTATATAATATTTTTTTTCCTTTATGTCCATTTTGTTTTGTTGTTCTTCTTCTTCTTATTTTTAATTTTGGCAACCAAGCCCAAATTAGGGCTCATTTCTGACAGTGTCAGTTATATTATAGTTTTCAGTCACAATAAATCACTTCACATATATAGGCCTCAGTCAGTCACCGTCCATAAAAGTCATGTTTAACTACAATGGTGGTCATTGTACTAAAACCTAAAACTCTTCACGGACATTTTGAGACAACTTGAAAAGTCACGATACACATAATTCATTTCATTTCACTTCACTGGTGCACATCGATGATCTTTATTTGGGTAAAATACCACCAAAAATACACAATAAAACTCAAATTACACAAATTTATGAAAATAAAAATGAAAATGCTACGTCACTCTGCAAGTTCCCGCCAAAAAGTCCTTTTTTTTTTTTTTTTTTTTATACCACTGAGTTGGCAAACAAGCATACGGCCCGCCTGATGGTAAGCAGTTACCGTAGCCTATGGACGCTTGCAACACCAGGGGTATCACTCGCGCGTTGCCGACCCTGAAGAAACCTTTTCACACCCTTTTTGAAGAACCCCATGCTGTACTCCATTGGGAAAACCACGGCGGGGAGCTCATTCCACAGCCCGAGCGTCCGCGGAAGAAAACTCCTTGCAGCCCGCACAGTTCGAAACAGTTCTGGTTTCAATGTGTGTGGATGGATTCCCCGTCGATGGCGAGAGTTGCGATGGTGGAAGGTAGCCGTGGGCATCAAGTCAAACAATTCCTTAGGACACTCTCCGTTGTACAAGCGGTAGAACACACATAAGGAGTCAAAGTCTCTCCTCAGACTGAGGGGCTCTAAACCGCTTGTGAGCTCGGGATCGTCAACAATTCTGGCGGCACGTCGCTGGACCGAGTCTAAAGGCCCAAGCTGGTATCCCGGTGCTCCCGCCCATAGATGACAGCAGTACTCCATATGAGGCCGGACCTGCGACTTATAAAGTTGCAGCCTTTGCCCCGATGTGAAGTACTGCTTCGCTCTGTTGAGCACTCCAAGCTTTTTGGATGCCAGCTTAACCTTGTCTTCCAAATGACTTCGGAACAAAACGTCGCTTGAAATGTCGACGCCAAGGATCCCGATGCTTTGACAGATGTTCAAGGAAGTGTTCTGGAATTGTGGAGCCACAGACCATGGGGTTTTCTTAGCGGTGAACGCGCAGGCTTGGGTCTTAGTGGGGTTGAAATGGACTAGGTTTAGTCGACCCCAATCGGAGACACTACTTAGTGTACTCTCGATTTCAGACACCATTCGTTCGCGGCTTTCCTCTACCTCGGAACGAGGGATATTTGCACGGCCCGTATAATGGGTGTCCCCTGTACTGTCGTCCGCATAGCAATGAGTGCCGTCAATAGACAGCATATCATTAATATGCAGAAGGAACAGTGTTGGGGACAGCACAGAGCCTTGCGGGACGCCGGCATTTATGTCCATGCTATCGGAGCAGCTACCGTCGACGACGGCTCTTATGCATCTGCTGGACAGAAAGCTGGCGATCCATTTGCATAATCCCTCGGGAAGCCCGTATGCTGGTAACTTCGCGAGAAGACCCCTGTGCCAGACCCGATCGAACGCCTTCGCCACATCTAGGCTCACTGCCAATGCCTCACCTTGACTCTCAATGGCGAGTGACCAACGGTGCGTGAGATACACAAGGAGGTCACCAGCTGAGCGACTGTGGCGGAAGCCATATTGTCTGTCGCTCAACAACTCGTGATCCTCCAGGTATCTCAAAAGCTGCGTGTTGATCACACGTTCCATGACTTTTGAGAGAAGGGAGGTGATGGCGATAGGCCTGTAATTCGTCGGGTCTGATCTGTCGCCCTTTTTGGGCACTGGGTGCACGTGGGCAGTCTTCCACGAAGACGGGACTTCCTTTTTGGTGTAGGAAAGTGCGAAAAGACGCGTCAATACTGGACACAATTCAGGAGCACACCGCTTCAGCACCACTGCCGGTATGCCGTCTGGCCCACTCGACTTATGGATGTCCAGAGAAAGCAATTCCCGCCGGACCTCCCGTTGGGTAATGCTTATCTCCGGCATGGAGCTAGCACACTGCGGGATGGTAGGCGGTGTGGCGCCCCCGTCATCCAAAGTCGAGTTCGAGGCAAAGAGACTGCCTAAAAGATCCGCTTTCTCTTTTGCACTGTGGGCCAAGTTTCCGTCCGGCTTACGTAGTGGTGGCAAGGACGACTGACAAAAGTTTCCTTCTGCAGCTTTGGCAAGAGACCAGAAAGCGCGACTCCCAGAGGGAAGGCTAGTTAGCCTCTCACCAATTCTGCCGACGAAATCGAACTTTGCCCTGGCAATAATTCGCTTACTGGATCTCGAGGCAGCGTTAAGTTTGCGTTTCGCAACAGAGATATTAGGGTCCTGATTAGTTCGGGCCGTGGTCCAAGCCTCGTACAAAGTCTGCTTATTTCGTCTAGCTTCTTTGGAGCGCCGATTAAACCACGGTCGTTTCTTCACCCCTGCAGCCACTAACGGGTTTGGAATAAAGCACTCCATTCCCGCCAGAATCGCCTCAGCGACGGCAACTGCACAGGTGTCAGGATCATCTGATGCGAAGCAAAGCTGCCTCCACGGGTACGATGCGTAGAATTCACGCAATCCATCCCAGTCTGCTGACTTATAGTGCCACACACGACGACGCCCGGGTGACCGGAGCGAAACGGGCCGCGCACAAGGCACCTGCGTCCGGACGAGACAGTGGTCCGATGAGCCAAGTGGCGCATCCACTGTCACTGCATAGTCCTGTTTTGTTGTTGTCTGCAGTGTCTACAACAATGAACAACAGTTTTGGCTGCTTTCGTTGGATAATTAGGAGTCATGTATTGAGAGAGATCCAATAACCTCGTTCCTCATCAGTTGGCTGATTCTATTGGAATCGGTTGTGTAGGCTAGTTACACTGTGCCGTTTCAGTCTAGTTATAAATATTATATTTTCTTTAATTTGCACAACTGGTTAATGATTTTCCCCAGGGATATAATTATATCACGGCTTCAACATCTTACTGCGACAACTACACTATATATTATACTATTTATTTATTTTACTATATTTTTATTTTAAATTAAAAAAAATGATATAATATAATTTTTCGGTTTCACACTTTCGTTGGGTTTTCTCTACACACTTCCGACGTTGCACTCGTCCTTGATGCAACTTCCCTTCTCCGTTTCAGTGCAATGACCGGAAGCCTGTACTATCTGCGTATAGGGAGTAGACCTAGGGATATAGTATATAGTAGTAGTATCTAGTATCCCTAGGCCTATATTATTCACGATAATATAGACCATCGATCCGTCGTAGAATAATTTGAATAAAAATATATTTTTCAGGTTTCGACCTCAAATACCAGCTGCAGAGCGAGTGAAAGATATGTGGTGATAGTCCTCATTTTAGTATAATTGGTGAAAAAAACATTATAAACAGTAACATGGGCCCATGTGCTTTGGTAAAACTGATCTCCGTAAGAACTTTCAATTACTTAAGTTAGTCATTAATTAGCCTTCAAGAATATTAAATTGCGGTTTTAGTTGCGTAGATGGATTTATTTGTGAGAAGAAAACAGGGAACAGGAAGTTTCATTAACGTGATGCGTATGTTTTTAATGTATTTTCTTGAGTTCTATTTATAATATTGTATGTTCATGTAGCAACTTCAAATGTAAATATGTAAATTTTAGTTAGTTACCTTAGTTATATTGTGTAGGTAACAAAACCGTCCAGTGTCATAATTTTATAGGAATGTTAACAATCTTTTTAAATACCTCGTCTTTAAATGATCATAATGTTTAATAGCTAGATAGAAGATATGTATACATCGACACACAAGTGAATACTTTGTGCCATGGAAATATATTAAACAAATATTAAGAAAACTGGGAAATTTCACCATCGCGAACCACATAAGTAGGTAACAATATTTAATTACAGTTTTAAGCACAAGTATACGATCCATTTCTCATTTGGTGATAATAACATATCTTTATTTTTATTATTCTATGTACTGACAAGAAAGAAATTGTTGGGTTGTCAAATTCACATGATTCGTATTATTTACTATTAGACCGAAGTCATTTAGATATACGTTAATTTTAAGTTATTTATTTTGTAAAAATATTGACGATGTGAATGTTTAAATAATGTATGTGATATTGATGTGTGTGGCTTTTTTATTATAATTATCACAATTCTAATATTCTGCGTCACTTTATACCTAACTACAGTTTAGCATCGCGCATCATCTTCAATGTTGTGAAAATATATTTGCAACAGTGAATATGTATTGCATTACCTTTGTTTAGTAGTATATATACATATTTAATTAACTTAAAGTGAGAATATAGAGTGACTGATTTCAGATTGTATTTATTGTGATCGAAAAATATACAAATTTCAAACAACATTGTCAAATTATTTCCAAATATCAATAGCAATAAAACTGCATAGAATGTAACAAAAAGATACAATAAAACAATTGATTAGGTAAATTCTAAACATGTAAATTCTGCCAAATGAATCGTAAGTAAATGCATTATCCGTCTGTGAACAAATTCATAATACAATATCAATATAATTATCGATTGAAACTACAACTACAGGGACGTAAAAAATTATATTTGTTTTTTTAGCTAGGTAATTCATTTATAGAGTAAGGTTATCAATGTTTTATTTGAACTTTATTCTATTCCAAATAGCCACGGTGTGACATTTAATTGAAAAAAAAACGCATTAAAAATTTAATCTTATCCTTTCGGTTCAATTAGAACGAAAAACTATTCGCGCATGCTCGAACATTCTTTCATGTTCCGCCACTCATATTTTTGATATTTAAAGCTCCTCATAAAACTCTGACGATTGATGGTATAAGAGCTAGCAACGTCGCGAAAAAAAGAACTTTAGTAAGGCTGGTTTTTTGATATTTTCTTACGCATTAAAGCCTGATAGAGATGCGCCAAGTCTGGCAGCTGGGAGTGGTTGCGTTTGCTTTTGCGCATCCTATTTGTACTAGTGAAAATTTCGGATTTTTAACCCATTAAACCATTTTAGTACGAATAATTTTCTCTTCACCATTTTCTACAGCCTTTTAGCAACCTAAACTTAAATCGACAGAGCGTTATGTGGTTGCTAACTATGTGCCAGATGCTATTTTAGTTGTGAATCTTGTGAAAGCCATATTTTCTTCTAAACCATTTTCTAAGAGCTGAAATTTCAACATTATATAGTTATGCTATCAAAGAACCTAAAATTAATTTGCCAGACGGATATCTGGCTGCATAAGGGTACACAGACTAATTTAAGATCTGTTCAAGAACATTGTGTTAATCGAAAATAAACCTTATGTCATCGGGACAGGTTCCAAATTCAATTGTTTAATCTCAACCCACAATTTTACTTGAGCTTTGGTTGACTTTCTGAAATAAAAACCTTGGCTGCCTTCTTTCCACCAAAAAAGTGCGAGGAAGCTAAGCAGTGAGCGAGATTATACTTAAAGCTACGAAACTAATGTCAGAACCATGTACCGGAAGTGGAATTCGAGACCCAATCAATAGCAGCAATGAACAAAATGCTAACTTGAAAAAGTAAATTTTAAATCAGAACCATTCGAAGGAAAAAATAATATAACTTTATTTTCAAAATCAAAATAAATAAGTAATTTATTCAGGTTAGGCCCTGATAAGGCACTTATGAACGTTACAGTTGACTCTATCGACGATTCGAAATACACTTAAAACTGAGAAATCTCCGAAAATATGTTGTACTAGTTGTCCCCCGCTGTTTAAACCGCGTTCCCGGGATAAAAATTAGCCTATGTCCTTCTCCATACCATAGGCTATCTGCATGCCCAATTTCATGATGATCCGTTGAGTTGAATCGTTGAGGCGTGAAGGCGTAACAAATAAACAAACACACTTTCGCATTTATTATAATATTAGTTAGGAAGTTAGGATGTTAGGATTAGTTATCAATATTTTAATATACACTATGTATCAGTAAGTTGAATAGTTAGGCCGACTTGTTTGGCTCGACCTGTGTGCACACCTTAGTGCAGTTGCTATTTCACCCGTTACTAAAACTTTTAATTTATTAATACTGTAGGTGTAATTAAAGTGATAATTTTATTGTAAAATTACAACAATAAACCTATCGGGCACATGAGAAGTTTCTTGCGTCGCTTCTTCTCCTCATATTTTTTTTTTCATTTAGATAACACGGTGGTTTTTACTTTTTAAAATACTTTTTTTTTACTTTTATGTTATTTTATTCGTTGTATTCTTACCCTGTTCCTAATTATATGGAGTCGGTGCAATTTTTGCGCTGTTTCAATTCGACCATTCTATCCATTATATATAAAATTCAAAGTCCTGACTGACTGACTGACTGACTGACTGATATATCAACGCACAGCCTAAACCGCTGGTCCTAGAGACATGAAATTTGGAGGGTGTATTCTTTGTGAAGTGTAGGTATCCACTAAGAAAGGGTTTTTCGAAATTCCACCCCTGAGGGGGTAAAATAGGGGATGAAAGTTTGTATGAAAGTCCGTCAGTTTCGAAGTTAGGATGTTCAAAATAAGTATTTAGGCTGACGATTGAAAATTAATTTATAGGTGTCTCAGCGTTTGTGATAATTCCACCCCCAAAGGGGGAAAAAAGGGTATGAAGTTGGGTAAGCAAGGCCTTCAATTCCACAAAAAACTCAACTAAATGTATTATTAAACAGTGTAGGTATCCAGTAAGGAAGGATTTTTGGAAATTTCACCCCTAAGGGTGTAAAATAGGGGATGAAAGTTTTAATGCAAGTCCGTCAGTTTTGAAGTTAGGATCTTCGAATTTTGTGTATAGGCTGACGATTGAAAATTAATGTAAAGTTATCTCAGCGTTTATGATAATTCCACCCCCGAAGAGGGAAAAGGGGATTAAGTTGTATATGAAAGTACTTCATTTCAACAGTAAACATCACTAAATTTATAATTATACAGTGTAGGTATCCACTAAAGAAGGATTTTTTAATATTACACCCCTATGGGGTAACATAGAGGATGCAAGTTTGTACGAAAGTCCATCAGTTTCGAAGTTAGGACCTTCAAATTTTGTGTTTAGGCTGATGATTGAAAATTAATTTATATGTGCCTCAGCGTTTTTGATAATTCCGACCCCGAAGAAATACAGAAATATCTTCACACCCTTTTTGAAGACCCTCTGGCTAAACTGCTTTGGGAAAGCCACGACGGGGAGCTCATTCCACAGCCTGAGTGTACGCGGTAGAAAACTCCTTTGAAATCGCACAGTAGAAACTTCGGTTCCAATATATGAGTATGAGTCCATACTCATCCGTCGATGGCAAGAGTTGCGATGGTAGAAGGTAGCCCGTGTGAATCAGATCAAACAATTCTTCAGAGAACTGTCCGTTGTACAAGCGATACACAAATAAGAAGGCAGTCTCTCCTCAGACTGACAGACAGACAGAAAATATCTCAGCTGTCTGTAAATTATTGAGAAACTTGTGGATATAGGTCTCCACCCGCGTATTCGTATGTCTGTCTGTCTGTGTGCCATGAGCAAATATCACCTGTCATGAAATGGTTGAGGAATTTGTGGATAGGTCTCATAGCGCAATTATAGATAAATAATCCTGATCTCGACACCTCCCAAAAAAGACATATTTCACTTTCCCATTCATACACGATGCATATTTCTGCCGGTAGATTTTCAGATCTTCTTCTTCAAATCGGGAACGTAAACTTTCCACAAATAGATGGGTTGATACAAATACCAACTTAGGTATAGATAAAATGTATAGTGATGTTGAATACTATATATAATATACTGATACTGTATATAATATAGTGATGATGACAAACCGATACAGTGGTTATGCGCGAGAGAGCCATTATGACTCTCAAAAATGACCAACCCGCTGCGATAAATGAAATGTTGATATATTCATTTGAAGGTTGTTGCCACCATGGTCGATATGGATGAGTCGGTAAATTATCCTGTTCAATTTTTAAACTCTCTTAATCCGCCGGTTAATCCGTGTCATGTATGTAGGTGCTCTTGTCATATTGATTAGAAATATACGACCTCCAAAATTGTGCTGTGGAACTTGACTTCAAGTAACAGCTCTCCGCCGCAATGTTATTTAGGCCAAAATATTAACTGGTTTTGCTAGAGGAGAAACAGTCTTCGTGCCGCGTATACCATTGATCCCAAATCCTTCGTTTTATTTAAAAGTTTACAGTTCCTTATCAAGGTTAGTTTAGCGATGGCTATTAATAAATCACAGGAAAAAAATCTAATATTTGCTAGAGTTTATTTGCGGCAGGATTGTTTCAGTTGTATGTGGCATGCTCGCATGTAAGCTCTCAATCTACCTGAACTCATGTCAAATATCACACGTAGTGGCGGGCAATAACCATGAACAAAGCTCTATATTGTTACAATGAATCATATCTAGAAAAAAAAACTACGCGGACGAAGTCGCGGGCCAAAGCTAGTCCATTATATAATGGATCCTACGAAAGGAGGGAATGCTGATATCAGCATTCCCTCCTTTCTTACTTCCTTCCTTCTTCTCCTTTCTTACTAATATCATCTTTCACACAATCCATCTATCTCTTATTCGGTCTTCTTTTCGGACATCCATCCACTATTCGTCACATGGCTTTCATTTCTTCTCACAACTTGTATATTAACCTTATATACAACACAACTTCTCACAACTTGTATATAACCTTGTATATTAAAAATGTAAACTTCTAAGATAGAAGAAGTTACATTTTAAATAAAGCCGTATTTACAAAAATATAGTCTGTGAAAATGTTTACATTACGCCTGTAATATAAAGTGCAGTCAGTCTACAGTCAAAGAACATTGTAATACCCTCCTTGATATTACCTATATTATGGTCTATGCTTCTGGTTTTCTATTTTAAAAATGATTTCTTGCTGTCTTTTGCTGATATATCAATGAGAGTATTTCACAAAAGATTGTTGAAAAAACCTCCCCCACATTCCAAAGCGTGATGAGTAACAGAAAAGAAAAATGTGTTTTTTGTGAAGACAAAGGCGGAATTATAATATTATTTAATGAAGAAAAACTAAATAAATGTATGGAAACTTTATATTCACGCATTAAATTAAATTATTATTATTATTTCTTGGAACTGCTTTAATTATTTCTGTTGTAATTTGATAACATTTTTAGATCCTTAAGATAAACAATTTGGCATTAAAAACACAAATTTCCAAAATTCCAAGTTAGCATAGTTTATTTCTGGTGTCTAAACAATTGAAACAAAGAAATTTCACTGTCATTAGTGACAACCAAGTGACGCCTCAGGGGTAGTCAACAGTTTTCTAGACAGTCTTATTATAATTTTAATAATAAATTAATAATGAAACAGTATAACTTATGTTTTTAATTTTTTTTTCACTACTAATATAGCATACGTAGTTGTAATACGTAAAGTAACACTCTGTCAATTTAAACTTAATTTGGTAAAAAAATTGTTAAAAAAAAGGACGGAGAAATTGATGAAAAAAAATTAAAAAATGTTTCAAACTCCGAAATTTTCACCAGCACAAACAGGATGCGCAGAAGGAAACGCAACCACTTCCGGCTGCCAGACTTGGTGCATCTCAATCAGGCTTCTATGAGCAAGTAAATATAAAAAAATCAGCCATACTAAAGTTCTTTCTCGAAAACGTTGGTAGCTCTCGTACCATGATAAACGAATACTAAGTATTTATTTGTTAATATAAAAAATCTAATACCTGCTTAAAAGACGTCTATGATTGATCCTTGACGAGATGATCCAGATTCAATTGGCAAAGAAAAGCGTTCCAATTGACAAAGCCGTCCTGTATCAGAGTGTCAGATTCTGCCCATAACTTACACTGAAAACAAAATAAATTATATACTTACTTACACTGTTAAGATAATGATAAGCATTCACCCCGCGGTTCTATCTGGGTCCTCGTATCCACAAAAACCGCATCAATACCCGTGCTATTTGAGTTAAAAGAACAGACAGATGTTGTCTTTTATATACATGGTGTTGCTATCGTCTATAAGCTACGGTAACGGAATGCCATCTGGCGGTCCGTATACTTGCTTGCTACCTAAGTTATAGGTATAGTATAAAAGTAACGACTGATAAAGAAATACCTTAGTAAAGTTACCTTCTAAAGTAAATAAAACAATGGCAGATATTTAAATTAGGTACCTCTGTATCTTTAACGGGTGGCGCGTGTCGCACCACGTCCTGGTAGTCAGATTCAGCAAGGTTGAACACCGGACGAGTTTGGAAGTCGAGAAACGACATCAAGTCATCGTACCGAATGTTACAGTCTTCATCCTTTTCCAATCTATAAACACATATTCTTGCATAATTATTTTAAACGTAAAGCAAAATTAAAATTATTTTCAAGAACTATATTAAACGTAAAAAAAAGTGTTCTAAGTATGGGGAACCCCCAAAATTTATTGTTTTGTTTTCTATTTTTGTGTGAAAATCTTAATGCCGTTCACGGAATACATCTACTTACCAAGTTTCAACAGTATAGTTCTTACAGTTTCGGAAAAAAGTGGCTGTGACATACGGACGGACAGACAGACAGACATGACGAATCCATAAGGGTTCCGTTTTTTGCCATTTGGCTACGGAACCCTAAAAAACAATAACATTTGATAAATCGCTTTACATACACTTGCAACATGCAATCCATTAAATCAGTGTTAATTGGCAATCGATGAGCTCGCAATAATTGTCTCAGCCTCGCCACTGATAGTACACCAGCACTCAGTTCGTCTGCATGCAAGAGACCCTCTTGGAGACGCGCTCGATCGTCCCAAAGACCGCGAGTTAGGTTCGTGAAGATCTGGGACCTATGGGCCAATATATTAACATCTTTAACTGTAGCTCAAATTAATATATCGTATAAAATACACTTAAGTATAATTTAGGCATACCTAATCATTTCTCTACGTGGACTTTTTTCTTTCCCAGGGTCACCACGGAAGTACCTTATTAATGTCACAAACTCATGTTCCGTCATCTTTTCACACATTATTTCTTTGAGTGCTTGCCTGAAAGTAAAAAAGATTATTATAGGTCTCGCTTACTTGTCTAACCCCATTTCGTGTACAACTTAAAGAACTTACTTAGAACACTTCACAGACATGAGCTCCTTATTGTTAGGTAAAACCGCTTCCATGTACTTAGCCACGAATTTTTTGTAGCCGTTCTCTTGTGATGCTAAGGTACGTCGGATTTTATCCATTATCAATGCAATGTTTGCCACAGGATACTGTTGAAGAAGTAGCCATATTACCAGATTGTATTGTAATGTCTATTGATTGATTGTGATAGTCGTTAAGCTAGTTGTAGGCGGCTTGAAAAGGCAGTAGGTTGACCACTAGCCTACCTCCACCGATCTACAGTAGACACGCGTCGTGGAGTAGCTGCCAATTCTCTTTCACCCTAATTTGTGAAAGGAGGCCCCTGCTCAGCAGTGGGACATTAAAGGCTGATGATGATGATGATGTATTGTAATGTAATGTTATGAATTCAAAAAGTCCGTTTATAAAACAAACCTCTTCTGCGTGAAGTTCCATGTAACGTAGGGCATATTCATCTGCACCAATAAGTCTAAATCGGTGTTTGTTAATGACTAACTCATTCCCTATCCACATGTCCTTATCAGTATACGCAGGAGGCTCTTTGGGAACGAAGAACTCGACATCTGGCAGATACATTTTGTCTCGTCGAAAGAACTTCCCACCCTATAATAGAAATACAAATAGAAGAAGATTCCCTTAACAATAAGATTTTATCGTTTCATTTGTTATTCTTTATTACCTTGAATCCAGAATTGCGCTCACCAAGTTCAAATATACCAATGGTATCATCGCATAAGAAATATTTGATTATGAAATAACGCCACTTATGTTCAGGATTGTCATTGATGAGCCGTGCCGAAAATCGTAACGTGTGGGAATCGAAACCAACTCTGTCAATGTAAATATTATTTAGGTATAAAACTATGAAAGCATTTGGGAAATATTATGATGTATAATGTGTAGGGTAACTTAAAAGTTCTAAACACATGAGTTACATACCTGTCTTTATTAAGGAATTTCATAAAATCCCTATGGGGAGCCTTAGGTTCCACAGTTCGGCAATTTTCAGCAGAGTCATCATAAGACCCATATCCATTCCAAGGAGGCAACTGTCTCTGTGACATATTTGCACCGATCGATTCAATTCCTTCATCTTTTGGAATCGACAGCGGAGTAAATGTATCTGAGAAATATATTTTTCGTATATAATACGTTTCCAGGGTATAGACCCTACTAAAGATAATTAAGGAGCTCACCGAAGCCATAGGTTACTCGGTAATATTCCTTGGTAAATGGATCGCAGTCAGTAAGCACCACTTTTCGCCCAAAAACATTAAGTACTGCTCCTATACTTAAATCAGCTGGACTGTACGATGGCACTTTTGGGCCGCCCGTCATTTCTATGCAGGTTGGAATTTTCTGCAATTTATCATTATAAATGTGAAGATATGTACTATACTATTTATGTTTATATTCGTGTTTCAATATTCAAAAAAGTTAGGTACACGTGGCAAACGCATTTTCTTCAAAAACATAGGACCAGTCTCTGTGCCGGATTTGGGTGGTTGAGTTTCCTTGATTTCAATCTTATCATCAGCTAAGAAATAATGAATCTCCAAATAATGCATGTTGCCAAATTCAGAGTCTCGATCATCCCAATAACCGTGAAATCTGAAAAAATAACAAATAAGTCTCATGTCTTAGAAAAAAAATATGGGAATTTGAATTGAGATGTTAGTTACTACCTCAAAACTTGTCTATCAAAGTCCAGAAATTGGCGAAATGGTCTATGTTTTGGTAATCCTCTAGTATCTGGAGTTCTCTGAAATAAAATCAATGCTAATTGATTGATGAGACCCTTCAATAAATTTCAATAACTAGTACTTGGTACTATTAACTAAATAAATAACTAAACTAAATAACTAGTATAATTAGACGTTTACCTCAATTGCATCTGGCCAATTAATTGGATCGGGTACGTTAATTCCAAGACGATTAAGAAAAACTCTCGTAAAATTATCGCAATTTACAATCTGTTGACAAATTATATAAAATAAAATTCAAATAATATTAAAATATCAAGAACCAGGCGGCCTTAGACACGACCCTCAAATTCAAACTGTGGGCGATATTGTGCGGAAGATATTATTGTGTCGGTTAAACTGTTTTAGTAGGTATCATAAAAAGTTAGGTATCTATCTATCAATTATCTTGTTATTATCAATTAGATTGTTGTTACCTTGAATACTTTACCGAAGAATGTAACTTCTCGTCCAATATTTAGATCAAGAACGTCGTAATACAAATCATAGCTATGTGGGAGACGGATTCGCTGACGAGCAATCATGGTTCCTGAAATTATTGACTATCTTTTATTTTTTCCGAGGTTTTTATTTTTTTTTCCTTTTCATGACAAAACTGGTTAAATGTACGCGAATCAATTTGATACGCAAATAACCTATGGTGTGGAGAAGGACATAGGCTACAGGTCGGTTAACGAAAGCTGGCACGTTCACAGTACTCACACATATGCAATTTCAGGATACGGTATGTTTTATTATATTATTGACAAAACAATAACTGTCTCCTTCATACTCACAAGCGTGACAGCGCACGAGAGAGACGGACAGATGCATGACGGCGCATGCAGTGCGACGTGAACATGTGTTGAACGTGCCAACTTTAGTTAACCGACCTGTACACAACCGGGAATGCGAGTGAAACCGCGGGGGATTGCTAGTCATTTTTAATTCTGATAGGTCGTGCTAAATATGCCAAAATAAAAGTAGCTAGTTACTCCTTATAACATCAGCTATGAACCGGAACAGACAGACAAAAATGTTCAAAAACTGAATCCGATTTTATAAAATAGTTGAACTCTATGTGAGTTGAAAGCTTGGTGCAATGCGTAGATAGAGAATTGTAGGTAGATAGGCTGTCAGCATATAGCGAAGAAGATAGCGATAGTTCAACATAATTACATATATATTTGGATTTTTATCGAATTTACACGAAATTATCTATACAATTTGCATGACCCTTTGATTTACTTACTGTATCAGTTAAAAAAAACCGGCCAAGTGCGAGTCAGACTCGCGCACCGAGGGTTCCGTACAAACCTGTAGGTATATAAGTAAATGGTAGTATAGACCTGAGTATTTGATATTAATTTCAATTTATGACCTATTAAAAAAAAACTACTTACTAGATCTCGTTCAAACCAATTTTCAGTGGAAGTTTGCACCGTAATGTACATCATATATTTTTTATAGATTTATCATTCTCTTATTTTAGAAGTTACAGGGGGGGGACACACATTTTACCACTTTGGAAGTGTCTCTCGCGCAAACTATTCAGTTTAGAAAAAAATGATATTAGAAACCTCAATATCATTTTTGAAGACCTATCCATAGACACCCCACACTTATGGGTTTGATGAAAAAAAAAATTGAGTTTCAGTTCTAAGTATGGGGAACCCCCAAAATTTATTGTTTTTTTTCTATTTTTGTGTAAAAATCTTAATGCGGTTCACAGAATACATCTACTTACCAAGTTTCAACATTATAGTTCTTATAGTTTCGGAAATAAATGGCTGTGACATACACGGACAGACAGACAGACAGACAGACATGACGAATCTATAAGGGTTCCGTTTTTTGCCATTTGGCTACGGAACCCTAAAAAGACGACGTCTGGCAACGCTGCTGATAAAAAGTCACAAATAACATACAATTAGGGTTTCACAGTTTCACTGCTCTCATCAACAAATATCGATACTGAGGTCAAACAATAAAAACCGGCCAAGTGCGAGTCAGACTCGCGCACCGAGGGTTCCGTACAAACCTGTAGGTATATAAGTAAATGGTAGTATAGACCTGAGTATTTGATATTAAATTCAATTTATGACCTATTAAAAAAAAACTACTTACTAGATCTCGTTCAAACCAATTTTCAGTGGAAGTTTGCACCGTAATGTACATCATATATTTTTTATAGATTTATCATTCTCTTATTTTAGAAGTTACAGGGGGGGGGACACACATTTTACCACTTCGGAAGTGTCTCTCGCGCAAACTATTCAGTTTAGAAAAAAATGATATTAGAAACCTCAATATCATTTTTGAAGACCTATCCATAGACACCCCACACTTATGGGTTTGATGAAAAAAAAAAATTTGAGTTTCAGTTCTAAGTATGGGGAACCCCCAAAATTTATTGTTTTTTTTCTATTTTTGTGTAAAAATCTTAATGCGGTTCACAGAATACATCTACTTACCAAGTTTCAACATTATAGTTCTTATAGTTTCGGAAATAAATGGCTGTGACATACACGGACAGACAGACAGACAGACAGACAGACAGACAGACATGACGAATCTATAAGGGTTCCGTTTTTTGCCATTTGGCTACGGAACCCTAAAAACCTATACCTACGCGAGATAGGTACACAAAAATACGCTTAGTCCTGTTCAAACATACACGTTTTGACATATGCGTATCTTGGCTTGTCTAACTATAATTCTCCGTCTACGGTGCAATGCAATACTTGTGGCAATACTCTTTAAAATTGGAATGTCAAATACCTACCAAAGAATATTTAAATCAAAAGCACTAAGGAGTATTGATATCAATTTCGATGCAAATCATCCCAAAAATAACTTTCTACCCCTTTTTAACCAGTTGGGCGGTGAGTTTTAATAAAATATGAAACACGCCTTCCATAAATCCTGTTAAAGAATGTTTATGCAAAATTTGAAGTAGATCGGACCAAGGAATCACGCTGTCCCATACAAACTTTGCCCCCGTTTTTCACCCCCTTAGGCGTAGAATTTCGGAAAATCCTTTCTTATCGGATGCCTACGTCATACAAAGAACACACCCTCCAAATTTCAGGTCTCTACGATCAGCGGTTTAGGCTGTGCGTTGATCCGTCAGTCATTCAGGACAAAGCATTTTATATGTATAGATTATATCTAAGTAGTTAATCGTCCATAAATAAGATAATAATAACAAATATGGATACTTCATATTTACCTTGTAAAAGCCCACTATTCTCAGTTCTCGGCTCCATTACCTTTATAGTACCATCTTCAAGGAAGAAAAATATATTCACTTTACGAAGAACATGAGCGGAAGAACGCATTTCGTGAAGAGTTTGTTGGAAGAATGCTTGGAACCGCAAGATCTAAATTTAAATCCTCAATATTATAATAAGGAAAAGAAACGAAAGCCTTTATTATACCTATGTGACTTGGTAACGTACGTACATGTTTGTCATACATAATCCATGTAGGCAGATCAGGCGCTTGCTTGCGGCAATAAAGGGACGGCACTCGGTTTACTCCCTCAGTTTTATCGACCAACATACACACTTTGTCAATAGATGTGAAGACCGGACGAACACCGAAGTTTTTCTTCCCTATCTGAAAAATCAAATCACAACTATTATGTTTACTATATAGGTTTACCTATGTTTGACCACAATCTCACCGTGGTCAGTGAAGATGTGGCCGAAGGTTGAAAGCACACAAAGCCTAGGAGAAAAAAGGCCACCAGGGCAACTGTCGGAATCACTATTCCGTGGTAGGAATACACAGATATTTATAGTTATTTGGAGACTATTTTCAATTTGTGAGTATGGTTGTCTAACGCGGCACGCGAGACAGGTATATGCAACGTTCAGGGCATACACCGCAAAAATCGCGTCAGTCGTAACCTATTCGAGATAAGTGCGCGAGCGCATATATATAAAGTACTCTGTGCGCGAGCGCACGCACATTACCTATTAAAATGCCGTATTTTTCAGTGATCGTCTGCAAAAATCAAAGTGCGTGGGCTTTGATTTGGGCACGTGGGTACAAGAATCATGGTGTCACTTTTATCACTTTAAAGTATAAAAATTAAATTATTAAAAGAAACAAAAAACCCGACTGCGTAAAACAAAAATTAACTGAAAAGAGAAAAACAAGCTCTTTAATCTATAGAATTATGATATTTAACTTGAATTTTATAAGGTATTGCAGTCGGGGACAAACCAATAACCTAAATATGTGTTTTTTTTGTAATATTTGTTTATCCCCGACTGCAATACCTTATAACATTCAAGTTATATTCAAAATTCTATAGATTAAAGAGCTTGTTTTTCTCTTTTCAGTTAATTTTTGTTTTACGCAGTCGGGTTTTTTGTTTCTTTTAATAATTTAATTTATTTCAGACTTTTTAGTTTTATACAGAATGAGTTTTAAGTATTATTAAGTAAATGAGCGGTACGGTAAAGTAACGCTAACAACCATCGCAACTCTGTGAGTTACGTACGGTAACCGCTCATAGTACCTACTATCCTTGCATTAAACATGGTTTTTTGCAGTTTACGTCAAAATGGTAGCATTAAAGTATTACAATATATACATATATGGAAAGGGCTGTTCACAAGCTTTCATTTAATACCCATATTGTTACAATAACGTAATTTTTGTTTTTAATACCTCCCCTCTTTTTTTATCCGTAGACGCCATATAAAAATAATATACCCTATGACACTCCCACAGTTCAGACGAATCTAACGACACCTCATATGCTTAAATCCATCAAGCCGTTTAGGCTGCAGAGCGTGCCAAAGAAATAGACATACATACATACATACATACATACATACATACATACACTCGAAAAACATAACCCTCCTTCCGGGTCAGTCGGGTAAAAAAATCACATATTTAAAGTATAAATCACAAAAATACCTTAAAAGATTTTAGTTAGGTCATTACAGTGGTACCCAACCCAACTGATAAGGCGCGTCGTGAATCTTCGTTCGCACAGAAAAGAAAGTATGGTCCGATTATTAACGAAAGAATGCTTAAAACTTACAATCAACCTTAGATCACTACTATAAGGTTCATAATACACTGCAGCTGTTAGTTCCGTCTCACTTGCAAGTCACGCCCCTCCGCACACATAGCGGCAGCTGCCGACCAATAGCATTTCCCGCGCTTTGAAAATGTATCTTCTGCGCAGGTACATAGGTAAGCTATATTAGTTGGGTACTACTGTACCAAGTACCTTACAACTTGAACAAAGAACATGAAGCGTATACATTGCTGTTTAGTTCTACAGGAACGTAAGGCTAACTTCGTTTCGAACACGCAATGAAAATTGTTCGATCGTCCATCTACATATATGTATAATCTATACACGCATGTGTGTGTAGATTTGAGAGCGCGGTAGCACAGATTAAAAGACGTAAGCGGTAGTGCAAAGAACACATTGAAGAATGCACTGTAGTGTAAGCTTACGAACATGTGAGTTCTTGGGCTGTGAGTAAAAAAATTCTAAGTAATCCCCACTTAATATCACATCTATACGTAGATGATACTGTTTGATGGTCCGCGCGGGCGAGGAAAACAATAGAAATCAATTTTTATTTTTTAACCGCAACTCAAGGGTAAATGCAAATTTGCATACTTGCAGCAAAATTTCGTTTATTATTCGATTTATTTTTATACTAGTTGTCCCACATGGTTTCACCCGCATCCCCACGATATAAAGTAGTACTTCGCATTTATAATATTAAGTATTTTTGTTTATAATGTATTAATATATTACAAAACCGGCCAAGTGCGAGACTGACTCGCACACGAAAGTTTGCGTAAAGATATTTCTTGGGGACCCTTCTTTAATTTTACATTTTATTTCTGTTTTATGATTTGTTTTTTTGATTTTATGGCGGCAATAGAAATACACATTCTGTGAAAATTTCAATGTCTATCTATAACTGTTCATGAGATACAGCCCTCTGACAGACAGACAGACAGACGGACGGACGGACGGACGGACGTACGTACGTACGGACGGATAGACGCACGGATGGACAGTGGAGGCATAGTAATATGGTCCCGTTGGTATCCTTTGGGTACGGAACCCTAATTATCATAAATCACATTATAAAAACTGTACCCGAAATAGGGGCCACGAGCTCAGGAAATTAGAAGCACGAGTCAAATTCTATCACGAAATAGCGTTCAAAAAAGAGGTATACAAAAAAAAACTTATATATATAAAAGAAAGTCGTGTTAGTTACACTATTTATAACTCAAGAACGGCTGAAACGATTTGGCTGAAAATTGGTGGGGAGGTAGCTTAGAACCAGGAGACGGACGTAAGGATAGGGTAGGGTAGTTAGGGTAGTTAAGGGGGTAAAGAAGGGGCGCGGGTGAAACCGCGGGCGGAAAGCTAGTTAAAAATAAAATTCGAACTACAACTCCATAAGTACATAACTTAAGGCTTTGAATTATTGTCAAAATACCAATACTCATTATTCATCAGACAAAAGCTTTGAAACTGATACCGATGTATCCTTAATCAAAGCTGATACCAATGCTGATACAATTGTAAGAAATATTTAAAAAAATCTTTAAGCCCTTAAGATGCCAAAGTATGGGACTTTTACCTTATCCCCGAGTACAAAGATTTTCATAGGGCATCGTGCCTCTACCCAGATGGATAATCCGCCTTACTAAAGCATGACATTTAATTTCACTCCGCTTGAGGGGCTCCCTGAGCAAATCGCTCTCAATTCGTACTGCGCACGGCTGTCAAATACTGTCAATTCTGGCTTGTTTATTTCATGTTCCCATAGAGGCGACTATCCTTCTGGACGTTTTAAATTCTTTGTCCGAGTATTATACCTAGGCCACTTTTTATCCCGTTAGTTACAAATATTATGCCAACAGTATCAAACATAAAGAAAGCTAGGGTTTAGATTAGACCAAGTCTTGAGACTCAAAAGTTTGTCACGAGCATTGATACATAACAGCTCAATGGTAACGTCACGTCAGAGGTATACTTACTAATGGATTTGCACCATATCCGGGCAAAAGTGGTAATCTTGGGTTTCGTACAGCCATGTTTAAAAAATATTAAAGTATCAATTCAACAAATATTTGCTTCCAAAAAATTAACACATCCATCCATAAGTAACGCTGTGTACCTACGCAGAATTACAAAGAGCAGGATTCAAATTATTCAAAATAAAGAATACGTCGCCATGACAACAGTATTTGCATAACAACGAGCTAATGGTTAAATAAATAATCGATATCATACCGTGTAGGTCTATATCACGGGTCTATATAAATATTATCATGAATAATGCATGAATATTATAAAATAAAAACCGGCCAAGTGCGAGCCGTACAATCATTTTGGGTAACTATGAATTGCAGTTTAACTTTGAACAAAACTATGAAAAAGGTTTCATATTATATTACATGGAAACTTTTTGTTGTTTCAATGTTGTAACTGCGTAAAACGGATCGCCATTATGTTTTGTAGCAAACGAATTGTCAAAAAATAAACTGTCAATGTCATAATTTTAAAAATCACCGCTTTTCCGTAGTGAAGTTTTTACAAGTGTTTGTTGCTCTGGTTTGGAATCGTAATTAAATATACAAACCTTATTATAAACAGGTATGTTTTGGTGTTTTTCTTTAAAATGTAGTTTAAATATTATTATTTTCAAATAGTTATCTGTACATATTTGATGTTAAATATTTTGTTAATCTAGTAAAATTTTAACGACGATCAAAATCTAAGTAATTTGGGTAACATTGAATGGTTCAAAGTTACCCGTGTCATAAAAATATTGTTTTGGGTAACTTTGAATATGTTGCCCAGTTCTGATTACGATTTTCCTTTTTACAGTTGTATGTACATAATTCAAATATGCCCCGAAAAACTCAAAAAGTGAACCCCGGCGTTAGGAGGTATGGGGTAAAGAGTAATTATACGCCTGAAACGCTTGAAGAGGCCCTCAATAAAATTCGTTCTGGTGCAATGTCTAGATTGGCTGCTTCAAAGTTTTATAAAATACCCGCAGTGACCCTTTTTTACAAATTGAATAGCAAACATAATAAGCCAGTTGGTAAACCTGTTACTTTTAGTAAAGATGAAGAAACTAGCTTCAAGGCCCATTTGTTGTTGCTAAGCGATCTGGGCATACCTATAAGTATGATGGATTTCAGATATGTAGTAAAAAACTACTTAGATAGCAACAATATAACAAAGCCTCAATTTAAAAATAACCTGCCAGGTTACGAATGGGGTGTTTTGTTCATAGAAAGAAACCCAGAATTAAAAGCAAAAATTGCTCATAACATATCCCGAAAAAGGGCTCAAGTCACCAGAGAAATGGTCGAGAATTTCTTTGAAAATATTCAAATGGAAATAGAAGGAGTTCCACCAGAAAATATATATAATATGGATGAGTCGGGATTTCATGACGACCCTGGAAAGAAGAAGTTGCTTTTTAGAAGAGACTCTCGACATCCAGAAGTTATAAAAAACACAAGTAAATCGTGTTACACCGTCGTCTTTTGTGCGAATGCTGGTGGCGAAGTTTTGCCTCCTTTTTTTATATTTAAAGGGAAAAAACTATGGTCTGATTGGCTTTTCCAAGCTCCTGTAGGTTCGAGAATGGCTGTGTCCGAATCTGGATGGATTGATTCCTCAATATTTGAAGAGTGGTTGGAAAGACATTTTATCCCATACGTTGATAAGCAAGATGGCAAAAAAGTGTTATTGTGCGATAATCTCAGCGCCCACATATCACCAAAAGCATTACTTCTTTGCAACGAACATAACATCACGTTCATTTGCTTAATTCCCAATTCAACCCACCTGTTACAACCTTTAGATGTGGGTTATTTTTCAGGTTTAAAAACTGCCTGGAGAAATGTTCTCAATGATTATCGACAGACTAGTAAAGGAAAAAAGGTACAAGCACTGCCAAAGCCTCTCTTTGCCCAGCTGCTCAAAAAATCTCTAGACAAAATTGAAGGTACGTCTTCTGATAATGTGAAAGCCGGATTTAAGAGCTGTGGCTTGCAACCGATTTCACCTTCTACCGTTTTGAACAAACTACCAACGTACACGTCTCAGGCAGAAATTTGCGATTCTGTTGGTACAAGTTTCATTACCTACATAGAAGAAATAAGGCAAGGAGATTTAAATGTGAAGAAAGGAACAAAATTCCAATTACCTGTCACAGCGGGGTAAAGTGTTTCGGCTGAGGAGGTCGTAAAATATTATGAAGAACGAGACAAGACAAACAAAAGTAAAGGACAAAAGGGAGACAAAAACGACGCGCAATCCAAGAAACGAGGACGACCCATGGGATCTAAGAACAAAAAAAAAAGAAGGTTACTAATGATGGAGAACAAGAAAAAGATAAAGGTTTTCAGAGTGACCAGGTTAAGAATGGAGAAGTAGAAGATACAAGTATTATTGAAAAAAAATGTGATAATGAGTCTCAAGAAATTGAAAGAGAAGTAATTGTTGTAGAAGCTTTAGTTCACCAACCTCTTCCTCATCAACACGCCAAGACACCTGCTGGTGAAGTAAGCAACACTTTTAAAAATCAAGCCGTGGCAGAAGATATGAGGCAGGAAATAGAAATGGTAAATGAAGAAAGTACAGACTTAGACATAGGTAGTGAAGTGATTTTAATGGAAGAAGAAATTATAGAGGAATATATAGTAGATAAGGCAAGTGGGGAGCTACAGGTTTTAGCGACTGAGAAGTGTGCAGGAAAGGTAGACGTTGAAGTCCCGAAAATCAAAGAGGGTACATATTGTATCTTTAGAGAAGAGGGAACTTTGTTCCCAGGAAGAATACAAAAAGTTAACCCCTTACAAGTCTGTGTGCTCCAAAAAAACTTTTTAGGGGGTTGGTCTTGGCCTTCTAAAATTGAAATATGTCGAATCAATGAGGCCAATATAATAAGTATTTTGAAAGACAAACAGGTATCCAGAAAAGGCGGTCGCAGTTATATTGACGATGACATTTTGTTTATGGAATGGGGTGAATGACTTTTAAAATTTTTTAATTTGTTTAAGATAATGTTGCTTGTAATAATGATTTTGATCTCATTCGATGGCCAAATAAACGTATAATTTATTTTGTTTCACACTGCTTTTCTACTTTACCTTGATTTAATAAATAATTATAATAAAATAACGATCTTTTCTCCACCAAATTAGTCCACCTTGTTTTATATGGCAATACCAAGGTATCTATCATATTTACACGTCAGTGTCAGGTGTTCTTCTTCTTCTTATTTTTAATTTTGGCAACCAAGCCCAAATGAGGGCTCATTTCTGCCAGTGTCCAGTTATATTATAGTTTCCAGTCACAATAAATCACTTCACATTATAGTCCTTAGTCAGTCAACGTCCATACAAGTCATGTTTTACTACAATGGTGGTCATTGTACTAAAACTCTTCACGGACATTTTGAGACAACTTGAAAAGTCACGATACACATAATTCATTTCATTTCACTTCACTGGTGCACATGGATGATCTTTATTGGGTAAAATACCACCAAAAATACACAATAAAACTCAAAATACACAAATTTATGAAAATAAAAATGATAACGCAACGTCACTCTGCAAGTTCCCGCCAAAAAGTCCGTTTCAGGTGTTATTTTGGCAGATTAGGTTTTTTAAATAAAAACACATCATTTAATGTTACCCAAACCTTAAATTATTCGAATAATAAAGGTTTTTAGATTCCGAAAAAATCATATTCAAAGTTACCCAAAACTCATGATAACTTTGAATTTCAGTTTTGGGGCAAATTCGGTGTAGTTCTATTGTTTTTTTGGGTAAATTTATTATTGTAGAAAATAAACCAACTCAAAAGAACACTATTTATTCAATAAAATAAACAAATAATTTAAATGAGATTTGTAAAATCACAAATATTGTAAAAAAATATTCAAAGTTACCCAAAACGACTGTAAAGTTTCTAGGTCATCCCCTGGTGATGAAAATTATTTTGTTTCAGTTGGCTCGCAAAACAAGGTTTATTTACAACGGTAGTCTGTGTTTACAACATAATAAATAAGTCAAGTTATGTTTTAGAAAAGCTCAACAGATCCATCGATAAAGTTTCATCTTTGTGTCGTATTTGTCAACCAGCAAAATGATTGATGTGAAAACCAAAATCAGTTCTTTTTTTATATTTAACTCGAGTTTTGGACCTAAAGAAGGCGATGTAAGTAGCGAAGAATTAAATGCTAATATGATATATTTGCCCATATATTTCCTTTTTGATTTATTGTACAGTCAGTCGTCAACAGGCAGTAAATAATATGATTATCTGTTGATAGGAACTCAAAAGGATACTGTTCTTTCATCCTAACCAGATGAGTTCAGATGCTCGAAAAATGCAAGTTGGACTATGTGAAGCAGTAGTAAAATTCATGACGTGAGTATTTACAAGTACAATTCTTGGAAAAACTATACAGGCCATCACAGAAGTAGCTATAATCATAGCAAGGCATATTACAATATATTTTCAATACTAATCTTTGAGTGAGTCTTTCAGTGCACATGCAGCTTTAATTTATATTTCTCTTACTTTGCCAACCTGCACTATAATTTATATTATAGCTATGTCTGTGATAGGCTTACTGCTAACAAAATAATATAAATGAGACAGTATTTTTAAATGCATTCACCTTACAACATTCAACTAATCTCTATAAACGGCAAATAAATTGCTTGTATTGTAGACAATCAATTTGTTCTATGGGATGATCACAGACACCTTATTTAATTGTGCTCATAGAAAATATAATGATTATTTACCTACAGGACATTCTCATCTGAACCTTGTGAAGCTCTGCAGACTCAAACAAAGAGGTATATTTTCTACCAGCCAGAAAAAGGGTACTGGATGGTATTGGTATGATTAATTATGATAATTAAAAGACTAGGGCCATTTTCACACTAGACGATAATGACACTGTATAAATGCAGAGACATTTTGGCTGACCATACATTTCTATGAACCATTTTCAAACACAAAAAATAGATCTTAACTGCATTTTTACGGTGTCATTATTGTCTCGTGTGAAAATGGCCTTACTGTTACATTCTAGTTTTGTAGCCCACCCCTGTACTTATATTTTTAATTTTCAGGTTGTTAGAATACCATACACAACAAAAGCATTGTCTGCAATTGGTGAAAGTCAAGGAGAAGTAGTAAGTAATATAAATGTTCTAGAAATCCACAATGTGTATTTGTAAGGCCAACTTAAAATAGCCTAAATAAAAGGTCACTGTTTTTAAAATCTCTTCCTGCACCTTCATGATTTATTTTCAGATAGAACCATCCGTGATGTACGATCTGCTTGTATCAGCATATAAGATGTTCAAAATGTTCAGAGGCCCATTCAAAGATATTTCCACAGAAGATATATACAATGTTTGCGAGCAGTTTTTTACACCGGTAAGTTAATCATAGTTCCTGTTTTAGTAGACTTGATTCATCTAAGTTGTCCTTCATTCAGTATAGATAATAAAGCAAGAGACCATTTTTTTACTGTATAGTTGATGGGGCATAGTTTCTGTTTTAGTAGACTTGATTATTTTAATTTGTCCTTCCTTCAATAAATAACAGAGCAAAGGACCAACTTAGTTGATGGGGCAGAGGACCCACTATAGGCGATTGCTTATTATCTGGGGAATGTAGGTGAGAAACCCTTAAACAATAGCTACCTACTTATCAAATAAATTATTAGATAGTCAGTTTATGAAAACAATGGGCCAAATCTATTCTCTTCTTAAAAGTTAAATACAATTTATTGTTTATATATAACACGCTTTGCCGTGTAAAAAAGAACTACTTTTTTACATGGATACGCATGCAATAAGTGCAGTTTTCTGTTCCTTCTGCATATCAATGATATGATGTCTATTGGCGGCATTCATTGCTATGCGGACGACAGTACAGGGGACGCTCATGTCACGGGCCGTGCAAATTTCCCTCGTTCCGAGGTGGAGGAAAGCCGCGAACGGCTGGTGTCTGAAATCGAGAGTACACAAACTTTTGTCTCCGATTGGGGTCGACTAAACCTAGTACGTTTCAACCCCACCGAGACCCAAGCCTGCGCGTTCACCGCTAAGAAAACCCAATGGTCTGTGGCTCCACAATTCCAGAACACTTCCTTGAACATCAGACAACGCATCGGAATCCTTGGCGTCAACATCTCCAGCAATGTTATGTTCCGAAGTCATTTGGAAGACAAGGTTAAGCTGGCATCCAAAAAGCTTGGAGTGCTCAACAGATCGAGGCAGTACTTCACATCGGGGCAAAGGCTGCAACTTTATAAGTCGCAGGTCCGGCCTCATATGGAGTACTGCTGTCATCTATGGGCTCCTGGATACCAGCTTGGGCCTTTAGAGACTCGGTTGAGCGACGTGCCATCAGAATTGTTGACCCCGAGCTCACAAACGGTTTAGAGCGCCTCAGTCTGAGGAGAGACTTTGCCTCCTTATGTGTGTTCTACCGCTTGTACAACGGAGAGTGTTCTAAGGAATTGTTCGACTTGATGCCCACAGCTACCTTCCACCATCGCAACTCTCGCCATCGATGGGGAGTCCATCCACATACATTGAAACCAGAATTGTTTTGAATTGTGCGGCCTAAATGAGCTCCCCGCCGTGGTTTTCCCAATGGAGTACTGCATGGGGTTCTTCAAAAAGCGTGTGAAGCGGTTTCTTCAGTTTCGGCAACCCGCAGTGATACCCCTGGTGTTGCAAGCGTCCATAGGCTAACGGTAACTGGTTACCTGCTTACCATCAGATGGGCCGTAAGCTTGTTTGCCACCTAAGTGGTATAAAAAAAATGTTATTTTACACACATAAAATAGTATATGATACTTGTGACTTAAGTCACAAGACATTAAGGCGTGGAAACGTGAAATAGATTAGGTACTTAATGTCACACGTATCGTATTATAATTTTCAACACACTCGCTCGTATAGTGACATTTATTGCACCGTTTTTTTTGTATCTTAATGCAGCTTATTACGCACTAGTGCTTTTTACTTTATATTACCGCATAGTTTTATGAAAGGTTTAATCCCGATTATGATAAGTTTGTACCTCACTGCAAATGATATGTGTGTAGACCAAGCATTCTTAATTTAAACGGGTAATATAGTTTGAAGATAAACGATGTCAAAAAAATAATACTTGCGCGCCATATTTGGTAACGTTCTCATTTTGTGGTTGATTATTATCAAAAAATCTACTAAAAAAATACAAGTCTGTTTTTTCCTCGCAAGTGTGTTGAAAAACGTCGTATGACACACGTGTGCATTGATCATTACAATCTCGGCTCATGCGTAGCATCTCTCCTTAGTCTGTGCTCGGCTCTCTTGCTCGTCTGTAATTGCTAAGTTTGCACCCATGTATCATAATGTACTAATATTCTTATTTCAGTACATATCATTAAGAAATCTAACAAATGATGTATCAGATGTAATTCAAGGTATTAATTACTTACCACTGGACAAGAATACCTTCTTCAAAGTTGTTTGTTTCATAGATCTGTTGGAAGTCAATTATCCAGATTTCAAATGTATATCCTTTGTCTACAATGAGCAGCTTATTTGGTAAGTTATTTTTACTATGTATAGTCCTGTTTTTGAAAACAATCTCAACATGGTCAGTGATGATGTGGCCAAAGGTAGTAAGCACACAATGCCTGGAAGAAAGTAGCTCGCAAGTGCTCAATAGGTGGTTGGGTGGGTGGTAGCTAGCCAGGTCGGTACCACCCTGCTATGGTTTCCTTGCGATATTTCCTTCACCAAAAGCTCAAGGTTATTGTAGGATTCGAAGCTCGGACCTTCGTCTTGGTATCCGACGTCACTATCACTGAGCTACCATCTCCGACCGATCTACACCGAAAAAGCTTCTGTATCTGTATTAATTATATTAGGTAAACTTCTGAAGAGAACACGTCTAAAATATTCCATAAGATATTTTGTAATAATCGTGGTTGAAAAAAAAAATATGCCTGGATATGGCGCAAGCCAAATGTGTATTTAATTTTTAGCATGTCATTTTTCAATAATTTTACAGGAATGGTTTATCAACAGACGATATGCTGACGCTGTATCAGTATTTAGTACAAACATTACTACCAAAACAGGTAGAGAAGGAAATCCAAGGTGGTGCTGTCACAGCTGCTGAAAGGCATGGCCGCTTTATCAGTCCCCCAGATGGTATTAGAGTTATGGAAGACCTACAGAAAATAGTCAAAGTACATGTTATGAGAGAGGATGATAATGAAACTAAACAATATTATTTAATTATCTACAGAACACTGAGTGCCACAATTTGCTTCACTGTTGATGGTAAGTTACCGAAGAGTAATTTAAAAGACTGCATTCTTTTGAATATTAAGAGTGTTTAACCTCAACTTCATCAATAATTGTACATATTTTAATTCTATAATAATTCAACACTTCACGGGGGAAAAACCCATCAACAACATCCTTGTAAAAATTATTTCAAATTTCGCAATAGCAACACTTTCGTCGTAAAAAAATGACCTTATTATTCAATCCCACTCCTTTTAATTGAAATTGAATTCACCCATTGATAATTATATTTCTATTACAGTAAATACAAATCTAGAATTGGAGACATTAAGATCGTTGGATGCATTTATCGGCCCCCAGCTGTCCACCATAGCTTCGGCTATTAGTGAACAATGTACGATACACGCCTTGCAAACTGCGCAACTCGCTAACTCCGCTGAAAATAAATTTATTTACTTTAATAGACTCAATTTAGCTTTTAAGACATCTGTAAGTGACACTGACGATTGTATCAAAGTAGTTATTTATGATGATTTTGATGAATAAAATCAACTGCTTTGTTTCTTTTTATTACAGCCTCCATTAAATAAACTATTACCATCAACAGCCATAAAACCGGAAGTTTTAAGTATTATAGCTGGCATACACTCGGATAAACAAAGGTATGTTAATAGTAAATGGAGTATTAGACATTATATATAGGGTAACTGGTAATTTGTAAACGATACTTAGACACATGATTGTACTCATGATAACAAACAACTACCCAAAGAAACTTTTTTTCTTTATTTACTTAGCACTTGAGCCCATAATATTTAGTACTTAACAAGAATAAGAATACACCATCAAAGTATGGTTTACTAATTACCAGTCACCAGCCATTAAAAATTCAGTTTTTAAGGGTTCCATACCCAAATGGTAAAACGGGATTACGGGACCCTGTTAATAAGACTCCGCTTTCCGTCCGTCTGTCACCAAGCTGTATCTCATGAACCGTAGATGATAGGTAGACCGAAGCTGAAGTTATCAGAGAATATGTATTTCTATTCTAACAACAATTAATAAAAATAGAAGGGGGCGCCCATACAACAAACGTCTTTTTAATACCAAAAAAAGACGTTTGTTGTATGGGCGCCCCCTTTTTGTTTTCATAGCACAATGAGTTCGTGAAGAGGAAATGCTGGTGGCCTTTGTTCCATACAAACGTAATCCTCAGTTTCCTCTCTGGATAATGACACTAGAGCAATGATTATTCTACCATGCAATCTGTAGGTACCACTGTATCAATCTGGAGGTACCCTCGTTTGTGTTTTTCTCCATAAATACATTATTATAAGAATTAGGAGCCTTCTTAAATCACAAAAACTTACCATTTTACCATCAACGTCCAGCGAACAAAGACGAATATAAAACATCAAAGGAAAACCGACAGACAGCCAAAGCCCTTCTTATTATGATTCTTGTTTTTTTTTAATTGATCCATTTTTGGCCGAGATAACCGGCCATTACGAAATAGCGATTTCGTCTAATTAAATAGGTATAATCGGTCCAAGCTGTAGTTGTCTCTATCACCCTCGGGCGGGATAGCTCGGGCACAGCGCGAAGGCAATAGATATGTTCAAATTTCTTGCAACCATCCTTTCCTCTTAATATTGTACGGGACCCTCCGTTTGCGAGCCCGACTCGCACTTGGCCGGTTTTTTTATTTTAATACAAAAGTTTGTTAAACAAAGCAAATACAAATTCAAAAGCGAAACGCAACGAAAAGTACTTTGTCTAGGGGGGCAGGTATCTAATTATGAGTATGTATTTGCTTTTTTGGTTTCGCTTTCAGTTCCGCGCGCTCCATCTGCCTATTATTATGTAATCTGAGCCTTTATAGAGACGAACAGTTACCTATGACCCTCTCCATACCGCAAGCTATCCGCATCAATGGGCGTACCCACGGTGGGGCCACGTACGCCCATATTTGCATCTTAGGTTTAGTCGTTAAAAGGTAACCTAGCAGTTACTTTCGCATTGATAATAGATATATCAACATTTTTCAGCCTGGGGAACTATGGTGAAGTTATTATCAAAACCCCTGATGAATACTGGATAACAGGGAAGTCTTCAAATGATAGAGAATTTTATGTTATCATCCAAGAGAAAAATGCTAATCTTAAAGAAATTGCAGGTAATAAAGTTATTTATTATTGAGGTCACATACTATAGGTATTTGTTTTTACTTTTTAAAGTTTTTAAAAAGCTAATTTAATATTTTTTTACTTCAATTTCAGATGAAGTTAAGAGGATATGTGAGGCGCAAATGAAGGGTATATTTTTTTATCCAATGTAAAATTATTCATCTAATGTTTTTGTAAATGATTGTCTACATTAATCAGATTGTTAAGTATGGATATATAAATAAAACACTAAAATAAATTAACAAGTTTTTAATAATTTGGAACCATTCGCTGAAGTGAATAAAATAAGTAGAAATATGTATTTACTAACAAAACTTCTATTGATAAATTCTCATCAATTTATTTGAGAATCATTGCTACTAAATATCAGTACATTTTATTTACTTCAGCAATTTTTATATCGCTTTATGGAATACATATTTACATCTTACATTAGCTTAACAATAATTATATATCAAACGCTAGTCAACTGAAATCTTATTCTCTTTATAAGTTATTTTTTTATACATTTTGATAACAAGTTCTTTATTTTCATAAGTCCATGCCAGGATCACACAGAATAAACATATTGCTCCCACAATTATATGCAATAGTATAGAATTATGGGATATTTTATTTTCAGATACTTTACAAACACAACCAGCTACAAATAATGTTAACAGGAATATTTTGCCTACATGAAGCCCATCCAGAGGCTTGTAGTCTGTATCTTTATATTTCTTTGTTATAAAGTGAATACTATGCATAATTCTAGCAAACATATTAATACAATTAGATATAATGAAGCCTACTGGTCCAAATATGGAGGTTAAAATATAGGACAATAGAAGAAAACTTATTGAAAAGAAAACCATCAAATAATTATAACTGTTCAACTGTCCACTAGTCATAGTTGCAAATGTGTAACATTCTGTAACGCCATTGATAGCCAATAAAACAATTGCCAAGCAATGGCTTCGCAGTAACTGCACTGGCAACCCACTTGAAACGAATGTCTCGCCACCATACAGCATAAGCAGTGTACGAGCATAACTCTGACCAAACACTAAAACTACCAAACCAATTGAACTCACAGTCTTGCAAACTTGTGATAGAACTGCACATGACTCCTGGATTTTATGCTGATCTTGTTTATGCAAAGGCAATTCTCTACTCACCATTTGGGTGAAATAAAAGTAGCTGCTATCTTCAATAGGCCTAAAGATAAACCTGGCTGCAAGACTACCTAAATTATTCACTACATCATAAGTAGCTTGCTCAGTGAATGTCATGACTGGACTCACTGACATAACATACTTCTCTCCTTCTGTTAGCAATTGTTTTACTACACCTTGTTTGGCAAAACTTATAGTTAGTGTGCTCAATTTTTTATTGAATGTTGAATTTAATGATCCCAAATATTTAGGAAAAAAATCTCTCAGAGAAGTGAAGTGAAAATCATCCATATTAGAGTACAATCTTTGCAATATAGGCTCTGGTACCAGTTTACTTTTAAGAGCTCCTTTAGCATACAATGGCCTATTTTTAATGTACCAATAAAAAAAGATATAATAACTAACAACTATAGTACCTATACTTCCAACTTGAGCTACTGAAAAAGCAATGAGTGCCCATGATCTATCATACAGAATTATAGATAAAAACAAGACTGTTCTCACGAAGATGTGCAAGGTGTCAAGAGCAACCTTCAATTTGATAAAGCAAAATAATTGTGCTACCAGTGCCATATTAGCAGAACAAAGTTCTAAAACACAAGAGAAAGCCACACTCCAACATCCAAAGGCATATTGAAATGCATGTTCTGGATGGCCCAGTGGTAACCAATGCAGCCAAATGTACACAAATAGTAATGATAACACAGAACTTAAAGGTACTGACAGCCAGATTTGATTAATAAGATGACTCCAACTGAACTCATCTTTTTGACCTAAGCAGGCACGGTTGAAAGGCTCCCGGCTGAGGAATAAAATAGTACTCTCCAGTAAGAGTAGTCTGACATTCATAATGCCGAGCACTTCATGCCCCACATTCCTGATCACCCATGCATTAATGAGGAATGTCACACATCTAAAGAAAATTTGAAATATAATATTAAAGGAAGCATTTTCAAGGCTGCTCATTAGTAAATTTCTACCCATATTGTATTATTAAAATCTTAAACATTTACAGTATTTCCTTCAATTGGAGATGTCTGAATAGTCTTCTTCACTACATATATCTTCTTATTTGAAAGACATATAACAAACCAGTGGTCGTCATACGTAATAGATATCTTCTTAAATGGTTCGTTTGGACCAAAGGCTAACGGGTCGACTCTGTAAAAAAAAACATAGTGGACAGATCAGGAGGATCAGTACTATTATTAAGATTTCATAATAATTATAAATGTTCCGTGGAACTGTACGCTACTCACTGGTTAGACAAAGTGATAAGATCAGTGATTATTGTAGCCACTCGTTCGTCGTTCTCCAGCTCTCCACCGGACTCCAGGACTGCACCGTCCTCTGTTAGAACCAAGTAACCAATTTGGTCTGGAATTTTGTCCATTATGCATACAACTTCAACAAAAGCAATAATATTACAGCATACAAAGATTTAGTAACAAATAAATATTAACAAAGATGTGGAAATATTTATTTATTTTACCCGTACCTATTGACTGACACTGACTGACACATTGACAACTTTGACAAGACGAGACAGACAATGGCTGCATTCCGAATTAATGATATAATCGCTGTAATCGATTTGAGCGTGCTTAAACCCGTACCGAATTGAGTAATGACAGATTACGTTGTCCCGTGAAACGTCATAGATGACGTCATGATATCCGCCATATTGCGCTCACACCGACCATGCCCTAAACTGATATCACCGTGAGCGCTGTCAAAAGTGACGGTTAATTATTGTGTTTTCGGCAGAAATTCTAATAAGATTCTTGGTTTTCTATTTGGCAAAGATACTTTTTATGATTTTATGAGAGAAAAATAATAAAGAACGCGAATATTCCTTTTTGCGAGTCAAATTAAAAAAGATCTAAGGAGTCCTAGCGCTTTGTTAAATCAGATTTTAATTAAATTCTCAAATGTTCTGTTTTGAATACTGTGAGCGCGATAACGGGCGGGCGTTCCGAATTGTTAACAGTTCTTAGCTGTCAATATCGTGATATCTAACTCGGTACGCAAATTATTGCTGTGAGCACTGTGAGCGATATTATTTAATTCGGAATATAGCCAATTTTGGTTTGACGACACTGGTGATTTGGTATTTGGGCTGCATTCCGAATTAATGATATAATCGCTGTAATCGATTTGAGCGTGCTTAAACCCGTACCGAATTGAGTAATGACAGATTACGTTGTCCCGTGAAACGTCATAGATGACGTCATGATATCCGCCATATTGCGCTCACACCGACCATGCCCTAAACTGATATCACCGTGAGCGCTGTCAAAAGTGACGGTTAACTATTGTGTTTTCGGCAGAAATTCTAATAAGATTCTTGGTTTTCTATTTGGCAAAGATACTTTTTATGATTTTATGAGAGAAAAATAATAAAGAAAGTGAATATTCCTTTTTGCGAGTCTAATTAAAAAAGATCTAAGGATTCCTAGCGCATTGTTAAATCAGATTTTAATTAAATTCTCAAATGTTCTGTTTTGAATACTGTGAGCGCGATAACGGGCGTTCCGAATTGTTAACAGTTCTTAGCTGTCAATATCGTGATATCTAACTCGGTACGCAAATTATTGCTGTGAGCACTGTGAGCGATATTATTTAATTCGGAATATAGCCTTGGTATGGTTGCATGCAAATAGTTGCAACACTAGCAACTTTTGGTTAAGGTTAAAGATTATCGAGGCGGGAAATTTGATTACCTTCGTAGAACAATATGGATAGATTATTTCAGTGATAAGCAACCGTAGTAGTTCATTTAGCATATCGTAGGATTGAAACGCTCGTGGTGTAGCATGATAAGCCGTTCTTAATCGATCGGCAAGTTAAGCTACCACCGTCGTGGTCGGTACCTGGATGGGTAGACCGCCTAATAGTATTTCAAATCGAGCGTTTCCGTGCTTCGGAAGGCACGTAAAGCCGTTGGTCCCGATAATCACTAAGCTAGATGGAGGCCTTCTGGGCGGCTTGAAAACTCTAACAGTAGGTTGACCACTAGCCCACCTCCACCGATCCGCAGTGGGCACCACGCGTGCCCATTCCCTTTCACCCTGATTTGTGAAAGGAGGTCTGTGCTCAGCAGTGGGCTGGTGGGTTTTATGTAGGGCTTGCATTATCCGTTAGTTTTTAGTATCCGGATAAAACGTTTTTTTTTTACAATCCAGATGGATATCCGGATTGTAAAAAAAAAAAAAACGTATTAACGTTTTATCGGGATCGATAAAACGGATTATTCAGATATATTTAAGAATTTCTTAAATCATGTTTAATATCTTATCAACTACATAATTTCCAAATCGAATATCATAAAACTGACTAACCTATGGCGATGAAAATGAAAAGAATTCTATGAACAATTAAATAAATATCTATCTTGCATGGAGGGACAATCCAATAACCTAAATATAATTGGTAAGTGGTCTTGAAGTGAAAATCTATTTAAATTTTTACCATAAATATAAGATTATTGTAATATTTGTGGCTTATTTAACTTACCTACCTAGTCGGTTTTTTGGTTTCTTTGATTTAATTTATTTTAGTTTTATTAATGAATGGGTTGTTTAGTTAAGGTAAATGAGCGGTACAGTAAAGGTTAAGAATATCGAATTATTATTTCTGACAACAACTGCAAGAGTTACGGATAGTAACTGCTTAGTCCACCATACTTGCATTAAATGTGTTTTTTGTTATACCGCTAAGTGGCAAACTAGCATATGGCCCGCCTGATGGTAAACGGTTACCGTAGCCTATGGACGCTTGCAGCACCAGGGGTATCACTCGCGCGTTGCCGGCCCTGCAGAAATCTCTTCACATCCTTTTTGAAGAACCCCTCGCTATACTCCATTGGGAAAACTACGGCGAGGAGGTCATTCCACAGTCCATGCTGAGTTTTTTGTAGTTAACGTCAAAATGGTGGCATAAAAGTATTATACTATATATAACTGTAAAAGGCCGATTACCGGTAGATCCTAAGTTTTATGAGTACATCTGAGGATTTACTAACATGTGCTGGTAAATGTTAGGTTCAATTTGAATTCGAGTTGATTCGTTCAAATTGATTTTTCGGGGATTTACCTTTTGCTTGGTACGAGCTAAAAGGTTTTTCAAGTTATCTATATCTTCAAATATTTGTAATATACTTTAAAGTTAAACAGAGTATCCACGTGTGAACTTTGGCTTCTTTCGCCTCGTGGTCTAGCTCTTTTCATTGGCTGGATGAGTTTCTATTCACGTACCCAGCATATTTTCTGTATGTCTTGATTAGTAAGCTCCACTATGATATGGAATAAACATTCAATGAGTGGTGAAAATACCCACGGGTGGGTATTTTCCCAAAAAAAACTCCCTAAATTTAAATTTTGGGAGTTTGCAGATCACAGACAACGAACACATTGGATGTCAATAGCGGTCTACAACACTCCAAGAAATTCCTAGGCTCTAATTTCAAAGCCCGGGAATGCATTTGGAATTTGAGCAGGGAGCAAATCCGCTACCTGCTTGGGGCCTTTACTGCTATGCTATTCTGTAAAAGGTAAATCATCTCGAAAGTCATCTCGCAACTCACCTCGCAACTGAATTGGCGGGTGAATTACGTTTCAGAATACCAAATCCTATTGAAAAACGTCAAAATATTCACCAGTCGTAGTTCTTCTCACTTCCGTCATCACTCGGTGGCGCTAGTGTCGAACTCACTCAGTTTAAGAATATGAAATTCTAATCTCATCGCGGATTCAGAAGTGATTTTACAAATGAACGTTACAGAATAGCACTGCAGGGCACTTTGGAACCAACGACATGCTCATGAAGATGGGTCTAACCACGACACCCATGTGCATGTTGTGTGGGGAACATACGGAACGCATGGATCACCTTCTGTGCACATGCGATGATCTGGCTGGTAAGCGAATGAGTCTCCTAGGGATTGGATACCCAAAACCAGAAGACTATAGGCTCATATCTCCTATCCTCGTTGTAAAACTCATGAAAAGAGTTTTCAATGAGACTGGGGAGGAGTAAGTTATCGGTTGAAGTGTCCGAGATATTTCTCGGCCTCTCCTCAAGAAGCACACAGACTGGGCTCTCAAGTGCAGCTGATTGATGCTGAGTGATACAGATTTTCAACCAGCCAGTTTACAAAGTACCTACTCTAACACCGTGCTATGATTTCCTCACGAGCACAAAAGCTCAAGCTCTTCACTACCACTAAGCTATCATCGAAAAAATATATAAATAACTAGCTGACGGTTTCACCCGCGTTGCCGAGACAAACCTCCCGAATATGTAACAAAACATTATATTATTATTTTTCATTTAGCGCCCCATAATATAAAGCACTATAACATAAAGCACTAAATCAAGCATCATAACAAAAGGCACTAAATCAAGGTGAAGAATAAAATTCGAAATAAATTGATTTTGATTTCTCGTCTCGACTTCCGACACCAATACCACTAAGCTATCATCGAAAATAAATATCGAAAACTAGCTGGCGGTTTCTCCCGTGTTGCCGAGACAAACCTCCCGAATATGTAACAAAATATTATATTATTATTATTTTTCATTTAGCGCCCCCTATATCTTAACATAAAGCATTAAATCAAGGTGAGGATTAAAATTCGAAATACATTGATTTTGATTCTATGTTTTATTGACGTAAGATACGAGTATGTACCGATCCGAAATGTCGATTACGATATTTTTGAGCATTTATTCAACTCTATTGGCAGCTATTTTATGCGCCACTGTTTTTGTAGGTAAGCACCTTTCATTTGTAGGTACCTACATTTTTTTAGTTACTCTAGTCTGAGCTCACCTTTGAACGTATAGAAGTGAGAAAACCGAAAAGAATGAATGAAGGGCTCGTATCCAATGTTATCCATAAGTGCTGTCAAATTGGCGCTTTATTTTATGTGCAGCTTGCTTTAGCTTAGCACCTAATGCTAAGGCTGCATTCCGAATTAATGATATAATCGCTGTAATCGATTTGAGCGTGCTTAAACCCGTACCGAATTGAGTAATGACAGATTACGTTGTCCCGTGAAACGTCATAGATGACGTCATGATATCCGCCATATTGCGCTCACACCGACCATGCATGCCCTAAACTGATATCACCGTGAGCGCTGTCAAAAGTGACGGTTAATTATTGTGTTTTCGGCAGAAATTCTAATAAGATTCTTGGTTTTCTATTTGGCAAAGATACTTTTTATGATTTTATGAAAGAAAAATAATAAAGAACGCGAATATTCCTTTTTGCGAGTCAAATTAAAAAAGATCTAAGGAGTCCTAGCGCATTGTTAAATCAGATTTTAATTAAATTCTCAAATGTTCTGTTTTGAATACTGTGAGCGCGATAACGGGCGTTCCGAATTGTTAACAGTTCTTAGCTGTCAATATCGTGATATCTAACTCGGTACGCAAATTATTGCTGTGAGCACTGTGAGCGATATTATTTAATTCGGAATATAGCCTAAGTCTAGCGCCTTTTCCACAACACAAAATGACGAAAATTGAAGAAGTCAAATGTGATCTTATCACAAGTTGGTGAAGACATCCAAGAATCTGTTGGTGATGAAATCACAAATCCTAAGCACTATACTTTTTATTTTATAAAAATAATAAACTTTTTACTCAAGTTTACTACTTAGATTTTTTTGTATTTCAGTCGTGCTAACTGCGAAATATTAATAAATGCATTAACAGTCAGTTAAATTTATTGGTTGTTAAGTTTCAGTCTGAATTTGGCGCTGAATATACGGTTTTCTGTGGGTTTTCTTCACAAAAAATCTCTTTTTTTTTTTCATTTATACTAAACAGTATTTAGCTCTGTCAGCTCTTTCTCGGTTACAAGAGTTGGCAGCACTTGTATCGTATCCATTCGCGTATAAAATCAAATCTTAAAAAAAAAGCGATTCGATTGACGTAAATTGACGTTTTCTAATTTTCATGAATTTATTTCCGAGTGAAAATTGAATTATTGTTGTGGTAGAGATACAAATTACAGTGGTAAAAACTGGTAAGTATACACACTAAATTTCTTTTTACTAGTAATTCGCAAAAACAGCTGGTGATACACATAGACATTCCTCTGGTGACTTACTTTTCCCTACGGAAGTCCTACGGTCTACCCAATACACAGCAGTCTTTTCTGATTGTTGTCAAGTGATTGTTTTCAATAGAAACTAGAACTGTCGTACTAACAATGCTCTTAATGGCGCTGGTTTATTGCCTCAAAATGATGTGGATAAATAATGCGCATGCATACAAAAAATGTACCTACTCGAAGTACTTGTCTCATCATTAAGGCTTCACTCGAACCAGACTTAATTCTATATTCTAATACTTTTCCCACATGCCTTTCGTCACTATATTTTGTATATTTCATAATGGTAGGTACATAATACTTTATTAAAACCATAATCTTATGCTTTACAATATACTCAACCAGTCAAATTACATTTAACTTTTGTAAATAATTAATTAGGAATTACTTGTTTCATGGAATGAAGGAATATACAAAAGAATAATTAGTGATATTATAACAACAGCTCTTGTTTCATTATTCATTTTATTATTTCAGTTTTTCATAATTTTTTTAACTCAATCCATATTAAATATTTAATTGTTCAAGGTTAATATCAGTCAAATTGTTTTTCACATACTTAAATTAATTTCATCAACTGATATAACAATTCTAATAGATAAATAGTATTAAATCTTATGACCCAGTAACTCTGGAATCAACTAGCTGTCAAAATTCAAAATTCAAAATCATTTATTCAAATAGACCTTCGCAGGCACTTATGAAAAGTCTGACTCTAATCGTCCCATGCGGTTTTATCAGTGTTCCTGCGTAAAAAGTAGCCTTCTCCTTCTTCATAACATAGACTGCCAAATTTCATTGTTACCAGTTCAGTGGTTTAGGTGTTAAAGAGAAACAGAGACACAGATTAACTTTCACATTTATAATATATTGATTGTCTGATTAATATATGCCCTTAAAATGCATAATGTACACACACTACACTGTGTGCCCATATTAGCATTCAAGTGTATTTTTGTAATTGCATTTTGCATTTGAAACTTAACTAGACTGCACTTATAAATGAATATGTGATTCAATAAAAATGTAGGTATATTGTGATTAGATATAAAAATCATAATGGAATCCTTCAAAAAACTTTCTCACTCGGGGACTCACTGACCTGATATACATAGAGATCACAACACATCTGCATAAAGTACTAATACTGATTGTAGATTTAAAGTATTAAAGGAATCACCATATTGTTGATGTTAGTATTTTGAGTGATTAAATATATTACAGAAATCATTACATTATACCTACTTACTAAGCATATTGTTACATGTGTGACCTCATTTAAATCACAATGGATGATGTTGCAGGATGCAATACTATCTTTAAAGTAGACTCTTAGATTTATTTTTCACATTTACAAACTCGGAACTTTACTCCTATATACAGAACAACTTCAACAAGAATGAAGAGCTTTGACTGTATACTGTTGTTTAATTGAGATGGCAGGTGATGCAACTTATTTTTTGAAGCAGGTCACAATGTTGAGATTTCGTCCCAAGTTGGGAAGTGAACGCAGCAGTGAATGGCGTTGCTGCTTCTGTCTTCACGTTCGCACTGGCACCATACTACTGGGGTCATGGCATCTCGTAAGTTGATATTTTACACATTTCCGACACTTGTACAGGTTGGTTAACTAAATCTGGCACATTCTACTCATTTACATGTCGCGTGTGAGTGACAGCGTTTTTTTCCAAAATCGCTATCGCACCTTGAAACCTTTATAAATCATTAAAGGACACTCATATGATTACAAAATTTATTTTATAACATTTAAATCTCAAGCGGGTCACCGTATGAGTCAATGGGTGGCTTCTTTAACTCGTTTGGTATTCACGTGTTCCATAAATATAATAGAATTGTAGAAAAAGAAAGACCATTTTAATTATGTTCATTCAGGTTTACTCACGTGGTAGCCTTGTTGTATTTGAATTTGGTTATATTTGTAAAAAGAAAATATTTTATCTGGTAACACTTATTACAATTAATGAGAATAAGCATATTCTTATCAGAAACATAAAAATATCTTTTGTCATCAAAAATGCTACCTTACACAATGTAATGTAGACTTACGAAGTAATTAGGTGTACCTACTATTTATAAGTCAGCTAAAAAGTAATGGGTGTTTCATACGGCATTTTTAATTCTTTCTAGCAAGATATTTCCCACAGGATTTCCTAAAATCTTAATGTATTTAGGTAGCATTTAAAGTCAGCGAAAAAAATCTTACAGTGTCATACATATAAGTATAATAATGTATGTTATCCAGGAGAAACTGACTGACCATAATGTATAGAAAGTGGAAATAATAACATACTGCAAGTTGGGTCACTGTATAATAAGGATTATACACATAACCAAAAGTTAACTTTTTGATTACTAAAGAGGAAGCACTTAACATTTCTGAACATAATGTTTTTTAAATTATTAACTTAAATCCATCAACAAATGACGAAGTTATTAAAGTTTTAAAAACGGCTTCTCCCCCGCTTGTATAATGACGATGACGTCACGATGCAAGAACCGCGCAACTCTGGATATTTGTCAGTCTGTTTGTAACCTTTTCACGGTTTAACCACTGGACAGATTTAAATGAAATTTAGCAGGAAGATAGTTCAATTAGTGGAGAAGGACATGGGGATACTTTTTTCCGGATTCATCATCATATTCACCGTCATCATGAAGCCGTAGTGAACTGCAAATTTTACTGATATTATAAACTAGCTGTCCCCCGCGGTTTCACTCGCGTTTCCAGAAAAAAAGGAGCTCATATCTTTCTCCATACCATATCTATATATATGCTATCTGCATGCCAAATTTCATCGCGATCGGTTCAGCGGTTAAGGCGTGAAAGCGTATCAAACTGTTGTATGTGAGTTTGTTTTCACATTCGCAGTTTTATAATATTAAGTTAGGATGCGAAGTTTATTTGTTGGTATGTCATTCTTTCACGCAGCAACTGATCGATGTTTTTTCATAGAGACACTTTTTGGGTTCCGTAGCCAAATGGTAAAAACGAAACCCTTCTACATTCGTCTTGTCCGATTATCTATATAGGTATGTCACATCCATTTTACTCGGAAACCATTAGCCGTATATAGATTAAAACTAGAAGGTAGTCCTTTATGAATCGTTAGACCACAAAAACTATAACCTTGTGTGGTTCCCGGGGTCTGATGATGAAGCTGGAAGGCCACGTGTCCTTCTCCACTAATTGAACTATCTCCCTGCCAAATTTCATTAAAATCCGTCCAGTGGTTAAACCGTGAAAAGGTTACAAACAGACTGACAAATATCCAGAGCTACGCGGTTCTTGCATCGTGGCGTCATCGTCATTGTTCAAGCGGGAGGTACCGTTTTTGCGATTCTTGCACTAAAATCGCTGTAACTTCGTCATTTTTGATCCGATTCAAATATTTTTTTCACAGAATTTATTGGATTTCATACCGCTACAAATCATACTCAACAAAAAACGTGAATGATCCTCATTGACTAAAATTGGGCAAATTACTGAGCATTAAATTGTTTATGAATTCGACAGATGCTGCACCTCGTTGCTCTTGGCTTCCTAGCGGCTATCGTGCGCGATCCCCGTCTACTGGACGAGCTAGAGCGGGACTCCGCTCCAGGGCCGGACTGGACCGATGTCGGCCGGGTTAACAATGCCATGCCCACGCCACTTTCTAACATAGAGCCGCCACCGAGCCCCTTCCCACAACACGGCGGACAGCCACGTGATCACAGCCTTATATATCGTAAGTTAACTTTTATACAATAAATTATTATTGTTTATGTTTGTCAAAAATATCAGTACATTGTTCCGATAATTTTGAAAGATAGTGATGTAATTTATAATGATAACTTCATATTTGCGCATAACATTATCTTGGAATCAATGTCATGCCAATAGTTGAATGAAAGCTACTCGTACAAAAAAGTATTCATAAAAGTCTATTAATAAATCATCATCATCATATCAGCCCATAGATGTCCACTGCTAAACATAGGCCTCCCCCATTGATTTCCACTTCGAACGGTTCTGGGCCGCTTGAATCCAGCGGCGCCCAGCGACTTTGACCAGGTCGTCGGTCCACCTGGTCGGAGGGCGTTCCGCTCGGCGCTTTCCAGTACGTGGTCGCCACTCGAGAACCTTTCTTCCCCATCGGTTATCATATCGGCTCTTCGAGCGATGTGGCCTGCCCATTGCCACTTCAGCTTACTAACTCTACGAGCTATGTCCTTCGTTTTTGTTCTCCTACGAATGTCCTCATTTCGGACTCTGTCACGTAGAGAAATTCCGAGCATAGCTCGATCCATAGCTCATTGAGTGACTCTGAGCTTATTTATGCGGCCAGCAGTAAAAGACCACGTCTCTGTCCCGTATGTCATCACTGGTAACACGCACTGATTGAAGACCTTTGTCTTCAGACCCTGCTTAATAAATAATGCAAGTGAAATACCTAAAAAAATATTATTATACTTTCAGAAAAGTAATTATTAAAAATGTTCACAATAACATATAACCTTGAATGACCATGATACAGTTTGTATGTAGTGTTTACACAGTCTGAATTGAAACCATATTTATTTACAGTTTAGAGCTCCTCCCTTATTTGACTAAAGATATATTATGATCAAAATATGAAAATATATAATTTATAGATTCTTTCAAATAAGTAAAGAATGAGATAAACAATACTGATTGATATACAATAAATAACATTTTCAACACACTCGCTCGTATAGTGACATTTATTGCACCGTTTTTAGTATCTTGATGCAGCTTATTACGCACTAGTGCTTTTTACTTTACATTACCGCACAGTTTTATGATAGGTATAATCCCGATTATGATAAGTTTGTACCTCACTGCAAGCGATATGTGTGTAGACCAAGCATTATTAATTTAAACGGGTAAAATAGATTGACAGAGCATAGCTGTCAAAAAAATAAATACTTGCGCGCCATATTTGTTAACGTTCTCATTGCGTGGTTGATTATTATCAAAAAATTACTTAAAAAATACAAGTCTGTTTTTTCCTCGCAAGTGTGTTGAAAAACGTCGTATGACATGCGTGTGCATTGATTATTACACTCTCAGCTCACTTATCACTTAATACTTAATACCGCCTCGAGTGTTAATAACCAATTTTGCACACATGTATCATAATGTAGTATTACAACAAATATACTAATGTCACACAATAATAAGTAGCCCTACATACAGAATGCTCACTCACTAATAAAAACTTACAGACAAATGCCTCTCTTTCTATCGCATAGTTATCTATGCGATACAGTTATCTGTATCTCATGTATTCATATGACTCAGAGGCATTATAACTAATAACGTATGTACTTCCAAAATTGATGTATGTAACCATGTGTGCTAGATGATGTGGATGTGGGTGCACTGGTTACAGTGTGTACCCTGGCCATCACACTGATGCTGATCTACGGCGCGTCTCGCGGCAAGCCCGCGCACCTCTTGCCATTCTTCTGCCTCCAGATATTTGACTTTGCTATCACTGTGTAAGTTATCCTTATTATCCTAATCCATATTTATTTTATTTTATTCGGAAAACCAACAGCTGATTACATTAGTATAACTTCAGTGTACATGGTGTGTGAGCCATTTAAAGGTCTTCACCAGAAGAAACAGAAAAAGTATCAAGAAAAAAAAACAATGTTAATATACCTACTATAGCTCGTAAAATATATCTGGATACCTGCAACGTTTGTCTGAGTGGTATGAAAATTAACCTTACCACTTTGCAATAAGGTTCATATGTTTAGTCTATGATTATTAGTATGATGATACAGATGATGATTGGTTTAAAACCAAGGAGGTTTATTTTCATAACACTAACAACTGCCGCAAGTATAAGCCATATTTTACATACTATAATATTATTAAGAATTAAAGATAGGATAGGAGATAATATACGAAACTACTGATCTGATTATGAACATTCTTTATTAATAAGTTTTTATACATATATGTTACATTATCCCTGAGGTATTATGCTATAGGCTACTAGAAGTAATTTTATAAAAGAATCACGCCGTAATGGCTGAAAGGATTGATATTCCATTTACTATAAGCAGATGAAATAAATGTATTGAGATGGCGTGTGGAGAGCGTCCCCTAGCGGAGACAAGCACTCTTTGATTTGCTACGCCTGATATTTCAACATCAGGGTATCGGTGTCATTTTAGGCGTCCAGCATATATTGGTAGTCCAGCAACTTTTTTTTAATATGGACAGGCAACCGAAGGTGGTTATACACACTAAGCCAATCCGGGAACTCAATGCAGTGTAGTGATGCTTGGTGACAGTTGTTTATATGAATAAATGGATCCAATCTTAATTAATAAGACGAAATATAGTTTCTTTATGGAGGAAGGGTCAGCAAGTTAAATACTACTCACAGGAGAAAAAGAGCAAGACAAGTATTGCATTACCTGCATAGATGACCGTTAAAAAAAATAGTTGTAGTTGTAAAGAGTCAACTTCAGCCGGTCGAATGCGAATTCAACAAAGAAGGGTCTTATACAAAAATATACTTTATTTTCCTTGTAATATGTAACAACAACATTAACAGCAAAATAAAATTTCTTAGTCACATCATCTAAGATTCATCCATGCCTTTGCCAACTGTGGTTTTGCAACTGAATTACTAAAAGGATAAATCATACGAATAAATAAATTAATCCATTTTACAATATTATAAACTTAATGACTGTACAATTTATATTGTAGTTAAAGGAAATATTTTATTTATTATGTACCTATTTATTTCATTACTTAGTGTAGATATTGTATTTATGCCTACTTACGTCTCTGTTTGATGAGCGAGGAGGTTAGCACTTAAAGCCTAGACGGGCTGGAACATACAAGTGCTTGGTGACACAACTTATGGTAGTTGTTTACGTAATTGGGTAAATTGAAATGAAAAGCGTAAATATCGATGTCCATACGACGCAACACGAAAACTACGCTATATAAAAAAAAGCTTGTTGTACAAATGAAGCCCTTTCATATGATATTGAATACCCCATTTGAAGTACTTCGAAATTTTGGCGCCATTTAGAAAGAAAATAAGTTTTTTGTTAAAAAAAATCATTTTTAATACAAGCTTTTTTTGGTGACTGTACTTGCATTGTCATCCAATATACTAATGTATATTTATACCAAATATAAAGTCAATCCGACCACTGGAAGTGGGTGAAATTCGACATGCAAGATTCCACCCGAACATAGTTACATTGCAAGTTAAATAAGCTTTTAATAAAAATATCGCACCAAAGTGGCGAGAGCTGACGCTGGAAAATCTAGTGGGTGTAGCCGGCAGCTACCTTCACTACCCGGTATCGGTTCGATGCAGTGTCAATTCAACCGGCACGTCTGAAGCGAGGCTGAGGGTTCCTTTACCTTTTTGTTACGGAACCGAACACGAAATGAATATTATAAGCTTTCACGAATACCCTCGATATACTATTTAACTATGAGCAAAATGAATGATCCTGTGAGTAATAAAGGTTTTGTTGTCAGTCTGACTGCGACCGGGTACCTGTGCTACTTGCGCTCGATCCACCGGCTGGTGGAGGAGACGAGGCGCGTGCCGTGGAAGGCGCAGCTGCTGCAGCTGCCCGCGCCCGCGCTCGCGCTCCTCGTGCTGACTGCCTTCCTACTAGCTGTGCTCTTGAAGGTATGTTGCTCCAACACATTTACTAAGAGATAACTCGAAACTGTAGAAATCGCCCAGCCAAAGCACGGGCTTATATCATCTACAAGTCTCACACATATGCAATTTCTCGATACAGTATGTTTTATTACATTATTATTGCTTCTAATCAGTCAGTCAATTCTAATGGACGAATGCAAAATAATACGAGACACACTTAAAACCCCCCTTGCTAAGGTTCAAGTTTATAAACATTTAATAAGAATAATATTTTTGATACAAACAAAATTCCCTTTTTGCACCCCCTTAGGGGCGGAATTTCCAATAATTCTTTAGTCCTTAGTGGATGCCTACGTTATAAAAGAAACCTGTGTGCAAAATATCATGTTTCTAACCCCAGCGGTTTGGGCTCTGCATTGATCAGTCAGTCAGGACAAGTAATTATTATCTCCCTTACTCATAAAGCGCTATTTAACTAATATACAAATTAAATGGTCACGTAAATAATGTCACATTATTTGACAATAACAATAGAGTGACGTTATTTACGTGACCCTTTAAACAGTATATTAGTTAAATAACGTTTTATAAGTAAGGGCTTTAGTTAAACAACCAATGGACCAAAACAATTTCTTTCAATAGTGGGGGTCGTGCGTTCAGCACTGACACACCTACATTAAAAAAAAATTAAATTGACAGGGCTACTGCATCAGCGTAGTATGGCGATGCTACAAGTACTTAACAATGCGCGCGCACGCACTGCAAAGCCTGACTCCGTTCGTGATCTCGAGCGAGGGGGTGGTGACGCCGGCCCCGGCGGCGGGGCTGGCGGCCCTGCCCGCGCCGGACTACTCCAGCCTGCTGCCGGCCTACGAGGAGGCCGTCAAGCAGACCCCGCCGCCCTCCTACCGCGCCGCCACGCTCATGGCCCCAGATAACAACCAACTTGCTATTGTGAGTACTTTTGTTTGCCGCTTTTTAGGGTTCTGTACCCAAAGGGTGCCAAACGGGACCCTATTATTAAGCCTCCGCTGTCCGGTCGTCTGTCTTTCAGTGGGCTGTATCTCATGAACTGTAATAGATAGACTGTTGAAATTCTCACAGAATGTGTATTATTAATTGCCTTATTCCCTAATCTAACTTTTTGGAGACAGGATTAAGCAAATATTTTTTCTGCTGCTTTCTATATTATATTGCTGTTTCCTGACTGTATCGTTTTTTCAAAATCTGTAAATTCCTTTAGCAATAACTCAAAAATTAAGGAATAGTGTCCTGAGACCATATTCGCGTGGCTTCAACCCTGAAGGTAGCTGCCCTAACTGACCCGTCAAAAATGTGATAAGTGGAGGGATGGGATGGGCCTGCTCATGACTAAACTAGAAAAAAATGAGAAAAAAACTACAGGCTTTCTGGGATTTTTAAGGGTTATGGTGGATACAAGTTCTACTTAGGTTGCCGGTACCAAAAACAACACGAAAGAAATTTCTGGCTAGACTCAATATTTTGCATAAAATAAGAAAAACAGGAAGCACGGAAGAATTCGCTACGCGACTAATAATACAATTGTATGCGTTACTGTGATCATGCAATCATCATTGTGTGCTTTATAAATGCTAATACGATATCGAAACCTCGCATGTTAGCCAGTCTCACATTGGTCGAGATTTTTTTAATATTTTGACGCTAACTATTAGCGTCAAAATATTAAAAAAATCTCGACCGCACAACTGCGGTACAACTGCCGCACTAAAACTTAAAATAGAGTAAAATACTTGCATTCTATACAACTTGTAAAAGAAGGGGTATATCTATCCGAAAGGGGTAAAGACTTCATCGGGTATAGACTCTATAAAAAGTTTCAACTAATAAATAAATTACTCAAAAAATCATACCAAATTTACTTCCAAGTTTATTGAATTAAAATCATAACCTATGTGTCACCACTCAATGAGGGTCAGTACCTTTTCACGTCACTTGCTAATATTATTGGCGATCTTTGCGCCTAGTACCAAAGAAGTCGTGTACTTTTAGAGATATACCCTTTCCGTTAGACGTTGTACATATAAAGGTATTATTTCCAGCCGGAGACCCCACCAGACGAGCAGTCGACAATCCGGGCCCCGGCGCCGGCATCGTCTCAAGGGTCCAACACGGTGGTGATGCTGCCGCACCAGCACGCAGGTGACGGTGCACACGCGCCCGTCTGAATCTCAACCGCTCAGGCTTATTGCGTCGGGGATACCACATCCAAATTAACGATACACATGCAGCAATGGTAACACTGAAATCGAATTGTCTATGTCAATAGTCGCCAATATTTTTTGTAGGTTTTTTGTTAAATTGCTTTTATATCGTACCTAGGGCCAATAAAATGAATGTATTTGATTAAAAGGGGGTTTCACCAATCAAGGGCAGATAGAGAGCGTTTAGTTGGCAACCGACCGTATAAAATATACCAAAGTTGTCAACTAAATAGCCGACTCAATAGACTCTATTTGTCCTAGTTTGGTTTGTTGACAACCGTGAAGCAACCCCTTTACTAATTAAGTCTTATAATTAATTTCATTCGACAGGAATTATTTATGATCGTGTCGCAATTTATTGCCGAATTGACGACCACTGGTTTCGAATAACAAAAAAAAAATGCATTATAATTTGTGTGATGATTAAGTATACTAAATATATAATTGCATTATAATTTATGTCATAACTATTGGCATTTAAGTCCCCGATTCTAGCTACTCTATGTAAAGTTTCCTCTTTCTATCGTCCTTTCCTGAGTAATTCCCCTTTTCAAACGTTTTTCTTACTTACTGCTTGTTTATTTCACAGATACTTATGTACCATAATTAATTATATTATAGATTATAATAAATAAATTCGTACGTTTTAAATACCTTCTAACTTATAATTTAGGTTTTATGGTTTAGAATAATATAAAGGTAAGTGGCACATACTACCAAAATTAATGAATTATCCAATGCTATATAGAATATGCCATATATTCGAAATATTTCTATAAATGTGTGTAACTATAGTGCCATTACGTTATGTTTGTAAAATTTTATTTTTGTATGTCATAAATCATAATTATATTCCCTTTACTATCTAAAATTTATAGTTGTTCATTGTATATCATGTTTTTGAAACCTTCAAAGGATTTCATTCGTGAGCACGTTTCATTAAGCAACAACATTCCTAAGATGTATTGTAGGTGTCTAACTACCATAACATTAAATAGCTCATCACTGTTGTCAATTTGTGTCACACACTGCACCGTCCATTTGGATTGACTCGTAGTAAATTCTAAATCTCATTAATTTAATGACATCGTTTTCAATATAATAAACTTTATTATTTTGAATTTAATGTTTTATTGAATGCTTGCAATATAATTAATCTCAGTATAAAAATCAGTACCAAACTATTTCACATAGCCGATATCCATTCAATGAATATCGTTTTCTTTTGCCGTCGGTTGAGGCCTGATAAACAACATTAAATGAAACTACGTGAAGTACTGTCAACAAAGCTGCTAATTCATAATCTTGGGCAAAGTAAAGCTCACTATACCTATGGCCTGTATGCTGTCTCATGACAAAATTTTCAGGGGATCATCACAGTTGGTCGAGTTTAATTGTATCTTAACCAAAGTATGGTAGGTTAGTTTTAAAGTGTATCAAACTGCTTGTTATCACCGCTTTACTCGTGTTAAGACTGTGAGTAGTTTCGTAATGGCCTAATAATACCTATAACTTTTTTTTTACGATTGTGTAGTTGATAAAATGTTGGATCATAGCTGTAATACGTGTACTTATAATTTTATTTGAAATATGTTATAAACTATTCCAGAACCCATTATTGCTTTATGACCACGTAGAACTGGACTCCCGAGTGTAAAACTCCTCATTCTAGTTTTCTGTAAATGCTATAAAAGTAGTAATAAATCGTCCTTAATTGTGTCTGCGAGCCGATGGTTTTTGTTAATCATCCTAGCGATACTATAACAATTTGTTCTAATTATAAACGATTAATCAATCAATTATACGAGTATAGGTACCTACTTCTCTATATGCAGTAAAATTAACGAATAGTACCTAGATAAATGGATAAATGTACCTAAATTATAAAATATTGTGTACTAAGGAATTCTTGAAATAAATCATACTTTAAATAATGAGAACTTTACATTTTACCACTATGGAAAGCCATTCCTCTGAGTACTACTGTTAATTAGTAAACGATACTAGGAGATACCAGATAACAATACTCATGATAACAAACAACTTTCCCAAATAAACAATTAGGATAAATAAATTGATTAAATAAAAGCTGATGGTGTATTCTTATTCTTCTAAGTTCTAAATAGTATGGGCTCATGTGCTAAGTAAATTAAAAACATGTTTCTTTGGGAAAGTTGTTTGGTATCATCAGCACAATCATGTGTCTAAGTATCGTTTACTAATTAACAGTCACCCTACATACATACAAGATATACCTACACAATTCTCAATCTATACTTGTATCCCACCAAAAACATTTTCATGTAAAATGTTGCCAAGACTGACCATATGGCTCGCACTGTTAAAAAGTTGTTAGATCTCATGTAGAGCCAAGCTTATAACTCTACATGTCCTAACTTCACAAACTCACCACCAACACCTTAGTCAAAATATGTGGCTTGGCCGTTTCGCTATTACAAGAAATCAGAAGAATTCAGGAAGTAGTTTTGATGATCATCAGTGAGTCAGTGACGAAATCGGGGTTTTTTAGATATCAATAAAATCTAAAGTTGCTGTGTTATTGAAACTTAGTAAGTTCACTATTGACATCATATCCCGAGAATTTTGTTTATCTGTATTATTATATTATAATCCAAACCCAAGATATGAGGGTTAAAAAAACGACGAAGCGCCCCGAGAAAAGGTAGGTAGTGCCCTTGCGCTTCGCTTGGCTCGTCTTGGCGGGGGGCACTGCCGTCTACCCAGATACGTGATATTATATTACTTACTCTGGGCTAATAGTATAAAGAGGTAAAGTTTGTAAGTTTGGATGTAGGGTGTAATCTCAGAAACTACTGATCCGATTGTGAGAATTCATTACTAGGATGCTACATCATCCCCGAGCGAGGTTAAATAGTTCAAGCCCGAGCATTATACTTATGCGCTGTTATCCCGGGAACGCGGATATCGCGGGGGACGGCTAGTGTAAGATAAAGGTAGAATACATTTCGATGCCCATAGAAAAATCCGAACAAGTGCGAGTAGGACTCGCGCTTTGAGGATTCGTACCTATCTACAAACTTAATGCTTAGAGCAATCATTTTATAAGTAATAAAAAAATGTGGTATAAATCGTAGGACAGGATATATTGACAGATGGACTACGAAATAGTCCTCCGCGTTCCGTTTTTATCCTTTTGATGTATAGAACCCTAAAAATACTTACAATTAATTATACCTATGCCCGAAATAAAGCGGCACCACTTGCAACTATCGTACCTACTGAGTGCACGCAGCTAAAGTAATCGCAAAGAAAGGTCACCAAACTTGCAATGCAGTGTGGAAAGGTCACATTGACGGACGTAATTTACAAACAATGGCATGGACATGCGCACAATGCGGCTGATCCTGGAGTCTCGAGCGCGAGCCTCGCGATCGGACGTCGCCGGTCGCCGTCGAGACGCGCGCCGCCTCGTGCATTCTCTATTTATATCGATGGCACCTCCCCTCGCGACACGAACCGCCTCACTTCGCGCTTGCGCAATTCACACCTGAAAACGAGGAAAGTGAAAATTGCACATCATGGTGTCGCTCGCTGCACCGCGCCGTGTTACAGGAGTGTTACACCAAGTGAAGCGCTAATTAGCGGCGCAAGGATACGGAGCGGACGCCGGCGTGTAGTGCGCCGCGAGCATGGCCGATGACCGCACGGCGACGATCCTCACCGGCATCGGCACTGCGGTAGTTCTGCGTCACATATCAGCTGAGCCGCCGAGGGGTGCGCGCTCGTGACGTCTCTAGCGGATCGCGGGCCGCGGGCCGGCGGCGGCGATGGCGTCCACCATGCAGCTCGAGTTCACACAGGCGATGACCGACTTCAAAACGATGTTTCCTGACATGGATGACGACGTAATAGAGGCGGTGTTGCGTGCGAATCAGGGCGCTGTAGACGCAACTATCGACCAGTTACTCGCGATGAGCACCGACAACCAAAACGAGCGGCTGCGACTCGAGATGGAACGAGTGGAGGGCAGCACGCCGTCTCGCCGCAAGGATCGCCGTGCTGCCTCTCGGGCCACTGAGAACGGCGATGACAATGACACTACGGCACTCGTGTAAGTTTCGTGGTTTAAAACAAATTCATAAGTTACATAGGCAACTACAAATTACACCAAACCTAAAGACCCACTCAGTAAGACTCCTACGTACCTATCGAAGAATATTAAATGCCTTATACGTGCTTATACAAACCGTAAAGCATAATACTGCGATATCTACCTACTTACTAGGTACCTATCTCATGATTTTCACTACACAGTTACAAGAACATGGAATGACGGAAGCAACAGGTTAGTATGACAAGTAAGAATATATCAACTTTGGAAAATAGGGCACATCTTACAAACGGGTCAACGTAAACTACCCGTGAAACGAATTTGAGAAATATTCCTTTACGCTTAGAACTAGGTACGCACTAGTGAGTTTGTTTGTTTGTTTGACGCCTCAACGGCACAACTAATCGTGCTGAAATTTGCGACTGGATAAATTGGAATTTCATATAGGTAGGTACTTACGATACTTTTTATCCCGGGAAAATATTGGATCCATCACAAACGCGTGTACAACCGCGGGGTGAATGCTAGTAGGTACTTCTATAGGTATTTATGTATGTACGTTCTAAGACTAAAGGTTAGGTATATTTACTGATTATTAAAATAAACAAACCTGCAGCATTCATTGGGCAATTGCCACAGCCTGAAATGTGTTGTCCAATCCTACTAGGTAATATGTTAAAAAATGCGAAAGACGTTTGTTGTTGATGAAAGGCACGCAAGTCGGTCATAGCTTTGAATAACATAACTGATATTTCGGATCCCGACCAAACAGAAAATCCTCGGGAACGCTGGTAAAACCATGGGGCGAAAACTACTACCTACCTAAGTCTAATAATCTTAATAGTCTATAGGTACTCTTCATTGACACTAAATATACCTACATACTTATTTCGTTTCTATTACCGTTTCTAGAGATATCGACGACGACTCAATCCCTCTCGCTATACGAAGAAAATGGGTCCCACGAATGTTGGGACCCCTGCCACCGATGTTCCTCCGGATCCCACCCGCCTGCACCGACGCTCGAATAGACCTTAGCCTGGATATGGACGACGACCGCATCGCAACATTCTTACAGAACGAAGAGTTCATGGCAGAGCTTCGTTGGAACCAGGAGTTTATGGCAGCATTGGATAGCGAACAGGGTCAGAAAACCAAATGTCACGATGATGAGGCTGTGTTCAAGGAAAGACTTAAGAATATGGGAAAATGTAAGTTTCCACGATTGTGTTGTAGGACTTGTAGGTAACCATTGATATATTATCTTCTGTCAAACAAAATTCTCTCTCAGATTTCAATAGTGGACCTATTAAATTAATTTTCAATTGCATTGCTCTTATACTTAAGATTTTATACTGGATTTTATTGATATCTAAAAAAACCCCGATTTCGTCCTAGAAAGCTGAAATTTGGTATGTAAGCTAGTTTTAGTACCTATACACAAACAACAAAAAAAAAACTTGGAACTTTACTCCCCAACCCCTTAAATTAGGGTATGGAAGTTTGTATGAGTCTTCCGCAAATTCTAATGCTAAAGGTATTCAATGTTTAAACGGTGAATTAATACTTTTCTGTTATACAAAAGTTTGTGTAGTAGCGAAAAGGCCAAGCACATATTTTGACTAAGGTGTAGAGTTTGTGAAGTTAGGGCGTTTAGAGCTTGGCTCTACATGAGATCTGATAACTTTTTGACAGTGCGAGCCATATGGTCTGTCTTGGCAACATTTTACATGAAAATGGTTTTAGTGCGATATCCAAGGATGTTAAAAAACCGGATATATTCTGGCTAACAAAAAACTGTGTCGCTCAAGTCGGCCACCACGCTGTACGTACAAGCCGGCACGCACACATTAGTCGAGCGCGGGTAAACGGCTCTGTGTAAACGGCGTCATAGTCTCGTTTCCCGCGGAATAGCCAACTAATGTGTGCGGGAGAGGTGGCTTTCGTAGACACAGTTTTTTTGTTAGCAAGAATATGTCCGACGTAGTCTGTGGGGATATCATAGTCATTGATAATTACGATTTGACCCTTTAGGTACCTTTGGCGCTACCTACCTAAAAAGTAAATCGTTGATGATTTTAGTTTGTGTTTCTAGAGTTCCGAACATCCGATGAAAAAGGAACCCTTATTTATAGGTCACTCTTGGGTCTTGTGTGTCCCGTCTGTCATAGCCACAGCTTATTTTCAACTGAATCTACTAGACATGAAAAGTTAAAAGGTATAGATATACAGGTCGGTTAACGAAAGCTGGCACGTTCACAGTACTCATAAATTTGCAATCAGTCAAGTCTAATGGACGAATGCAAAAATAGACCACTCTATATTTATGAGCAGTAGCAAAAGCAAAACAATAACTGTCTCCTTCATACTCATAAGCTTGACTTTGCGCGAGAGAGACGGTGTAAATGTGTTGAAACGTGCCAGCTTTAGTTAACCGACCTGTAATAGAGTTAGATGACCCAATTGTGGAAGTATTTTTTAAATATAAGTACTTTACTGAACTGCAAAGTTTTAAAGATATTTAATGAAATATACGAAAATCGAGCATTCCCCATATCTCCGAAACAGCTGAACCAAATATTTTAAAACAAATAGTTAACAGGAAAACCTTTAAATGCTAGCATTAAATCACGGTACTATATGTAATTATTGAATTTTACAGCGTCTCGTAAGAAGTTCGCGCAGCTATCACGCATGTTTTCACGGGGAGGGTCGCGGCGGACTGGCAGCGCGCGGGCGCCGCCGCGGGGCCCTCCAGACAGTTTGCTACTACAAGAGGAACACAGCGACGACGACGACCGCCCGCAAAACCACACCAAAATATAAACGCTACCGTTGTGATTGCGCTTTTATAATAACGGAGTCGATAGCCTTACGTTTCGGAGTTAAACAAGGTTTCGGATAAGACTGGATGATTTGAATAAGATTGGGATACGATTGTTGTTATTGTTTCAAATACAAATATTGTTGGCACGGCACGGATGAAGCATGTAGAGATGCTAGAGAGTTTGTCTGAGCAAGTGAAATTCTCTATCAATGAGTAGATAGAGAGGTAGACAGAGTTCACAACTTTATTGGGAATAGGTACTGTAAGAAAGGCTGAATAAAAGAAAATTTGTAAAAATGATCTGCAGTAATTAGCTAGGTAATGTAAATAACTGTTGAAAAAGTAGAGCTATTCTAAATCGCTTTGTACGTCTACAAATGGCATTATTTTGATAGTTAACTCGTTGATCTTAATAATTGATAAGAACATAATTAGGATTTGCACCCATTATCTACTCCAGCAAGCACAATATGACATAGATTGACCTAGAAATCATAAGATACCCGTCAAATAGTTTCACTTTTCACCTTAAAAATATTAACATAATTTTAAACATATAAATATTTAAGTATTTCCCCATAGAGATAATAAGGTACTTCTTTAAGGTGGAGGTACTTCCCCAGTCGAGCTACTCTTTGTGCTAAAAACATTAGTTAGCTATTCCGCGGGAAACGAGACTCTGTCGCCGTTTACCAGCGCTCGACTAATGTGTGAATGTGTGCGTGCCGGCTTGTACGTACAGCGTGGTGGCCGACTTGAGCGAAACAGTTTTTTGTTAGCGTGAATAAGTATATCCGATTTATTTAACATCCTTGCGCTACGCTGTACCTCTCTTAAAATGTACTTATGTCAAACAAAACTGACATGAATAATGTTACTAAAATGTTTCTATTGAATCTTCTTTTCTTACTTCCATCAGCCACTGAACAATATTATTTTAAATATTTATATTAATTTAAATTAATATTTTAATTCCTTTCGTTGTAGTAGTTATTTGATGCGCTTTAAATCTTATGATTTTCACATATGACTTTAAATTAAATAATGTAGAAAAGCTACATTAAAAGTACCTATGAAAATATAGAGCTTCAAAGCCTACAGGAAAAGGTACTACGACGATACCTGATTGGAAATTGTCAAGTACCTATTGCATGTTATTAAATAAGCTGGTATTTCTTATTCTATTGAAATAAAATGTTATTTGTAGAAGTGATCTTATTTCTTGTCTGTTGAAACACACACTAACAAAGTAGTAATGCTATGCTTGAGTTATTAGGGTAATTATACATATATGTGCCGATGTAGGTAGGTACACAAAGGAAAATGCAACTTAATGCCATACTTTTCCTCACGTCAACCAACTGAAAGCCAATGTAGTAAAATCGATACGGCAACTATACTTTGCCGCCACCTAGGCACAAGTTACTTAATATTTATGTAGGTAGGTACCTATGTTCGTCTGTTGTGGATTGAAATATTATAAGTATACTACATTAGTACTATAGGTACTATCTATACTGGGTGGAGATTTCGAGATGGGATATTTACGAAACCTATGTTGGGTTAGTCATGCTGAAAAACATTTACGATGGGACCAACACTGAATACTCAGTGAGCCACCTTCCCCCCAACATGGGCCCAAGGGTGGCGGACTCGGGGGAGTCTGCCGCCCATCAACATCGGGCCCGAGTAGTGGAGTGTGTGTATCCGCACGCTACTCAGGAGGAGTCTCTGCCGTCGACGAAGAGGAGGCCTCCCACCAGGCCGTCGCTGCTGGATACGCGGACAAGAAAAAAAAAAACCGGCCAAGTGCGAGTCAGACTCGCGCACCGAGGGTTCCGTACAAACCTGTAGGTATATAAGTAAATGGTAGTATAGACCTGAGTATTTGATATGAATTTCAATTTATAACGTATTAAAAAAACTAGGTAATTACTCGATCTCGTTCAAACCAATTTTCAGTAGAAGTTTGCATCGTAATGTACATCGTATATTTTCTTTAGTTTTATCATTCTCTTATTTTAGAAGTTACAGGGGGGGGACACAGAAGATCAATTATATTGTGCCAATTTATATCCCTTTAAAATAACTAATTTGCGCGAGCAACCGAGAAGGGCTTCCCGGTTGGCTTATGCAATTCAATTTTAATATTAGACAGATGAATTGAGAACCTCCTCCTTTTTTAGAAGTCGGTTTAAAGATAGTACGGCAGATTGCAAAATAAAGTTTTCCATAGTTGTTCAAGACACAATCGCGCGAACTCCGCGCCATCAGAGACCGTCGCCCCGTCGCTTGTATATGATAACATTGATAACGTATATGGGATGTATTTATTTATATAACGGAATTCTAGCGCCTCACCGCCGTCTGCGGTGCAGCGGTGGTGTTAAACGCCAAGTTTAGTCATAATTGGCAGTAGTTTATACACGATCAATCGACGCATATCAAGAAAACGGTCATCAACAAGATAGACGGAGCGGAACGGGAAAGTCGTATCAGCAGCGGGACGATTATGAACCACATGCATGCACCTCGCATATGGAAACTAATGCAATAACCACTCATAATTCGAAAAACAATTTGAAAATTGAAGTCGCCGAACTGCGACTGCAATTTGATTTAACTCTTTCTTCAAGTTGATTTTACGGTGCAAGAGGGTGTGTATTAAAGACACCAAAGTGCGGTGGTGTGGTGTACCAGTACCACTTTAAAAGTCCTATCTGGCTGGCTGGACATCTATCCCCTGCCTACTGGTTGCATTCCTGTAGCGGCTTTTGAGGGAGTTCCATTCTAGGCCTAAGGATTAATGCCGGATTCCTATAATTTACGGACCGTTATTGGTTAAAATTAAGATTCTTGAATCGTGCGAAGTTAGGCAAAGAAATGCTACCTATATGGTAAGCAAAACGATTCCTTTTTAGGGTTCCGTAGCCAAATGGCAAAAAACGGAACCCTTATAGATTCGTCATGTCTGTCTGTCTGTCTGTCTGTCTGTCCGTGTATGTCACAGCCATTTATTTCCGAAACTATAAGAACTATAATGTTGAAACTTGGTAAGTAGATGTATTCTGTGAACCGCATTAAGATTTTTACACAAAAATAGAAAAAAAACAATAAATTTTGGGGGTTCCCCATACTTAGAACTGAAACTCAAATTTTTTTTTTCATCAAACCCATAAGTGTCTATGGATAGGTCTTCAAAAATGATATTGAGGTTTCTAATATCATTTTTTTCTAAACTGAATAGTTTGCGCGAGAGACACTTCCAAAGTGGTAAAATGTGGCGACACACATTTTACCACTTTGGAAGTGTAACTTCTAAAATAAGAGAATGATAAATCTATAAAAAATATATGATGTACATTACGGTGCAAACTTCCACTGAAAATTGGTTTGAACGAGATCTAGTAAGTAGTTTTTTTTTAATAGGTCATAAATTGAAATTAATATCAAATACTCAGGTCTATACTACCATTTACTTATATACCTACAGGTTTGTACGGAACCCTCGGTGCGCGAGTCTGACTCGCACTTGGCCGGTTTTTATTGTTTATAGGAACCGAGCGTAAGACGAAGATATTGCTCAGGCGGTAGTAACGATCCCACAAAGTGTCTATAAACTACGCTGATCCCAAACTATAAGCAGAGCATGTACTATGGAAACCAGATAACTGATATAATACATATACTACTTTCTGTTTGTAAATACATACTTAATATACATAATTACACCCAGACTCAAGATATACAGACATGCCCATGCACCCAAATGCATGTCCTGTGCGGGAATCGAACCCACGACCTGCGGCGCGATACTGGCCCGTCTGGGTTAATAATGGGTTACGCAAATCTATTATCTAATCTAATATATACGTGACGCAACTCGGATTATTATCAAAACAGCCTACTAAATAGCGAAATGAGAGTATAGTAAGTGTAATCAATGGAGTGGGTACACTGGCAGGGGCCGGTGCGTCTCTGTCTACACTCGAGCAGATATTTTGAGGAGCAACGCGCGCAATTAGCTTCGTTACGATGGTGAGTGTTGGAATGGTGAGGTATAATAACTTTATGGTTTAGGGTCTTGAACGGTTTGCAGCCGTGGCTCTGAGTGACTCTATCCAGGTCGTCGGACAACCACCAGGTAGGAAGTTGACCCGCTCAGCATTTAATAGTACGTGATATGCCTTTCCTATAATAAGATAATCACTTAAATTAAGCTTAGATAAATAAATAACATAAAAATATGAACCTTTCAATTACGATAAAGGCCATCGCATAAAATTGCCCATGTAAAAGACATCAACGCGCACTATATGTAAGTTCTAAGAAGCCATGAAGGCAATCAAGAGATTCTTGCCAAAAACGCTCTAATTGTTTTGTGCTACATCCAAAAATACACAGACTGAATTCAAAGGAGTTCACCCGGTGACAAAGATCGAAGCCTTAACTGCAGGCTTCGATCATTCACCGTCACCGGCAAACTTCGCATGGGCTATCTATTTCTGCAAATACAATTTTCTTATGAATGTACACTTTCTTCTCGTGGAACCACTTGGCTCGATGAAGCCGTGTGCCGTGTGTGTTGCGCTCGCGCGTGCAGCTCGCGGCCAAGATGCGCCCGCGGCCGCGCATCAAACACGTGCACCCGTCCCGTCACGCATCACGGACACCCAGAAATTCGCTCAGTTTGTCCCTAGACTCCGTGCCACTCGTACGCATGGAGGCTCGGCATTTTTCCCGCGCAAGTGACTATGAAAAAGCAACCTGATATCCATGACGCGGATTTAGCTGCAGTGTTCTCGGCGTCAGATTTACACAAACATAGATAGCGGCTCTGAAGAAATATTTTCGTGAGTATGATAATTTTAGGGCCGGTTAGGTTAGGGCTTTGACCGTCGTCAGCGCATCGGCTCCCTTGCCCCGGGCTAAAAGAGTGCCGATCTATACTGAACCTGTTGTTCACCTTGTTTGTTAAGATCGACGAACTTCTTTTGCTGGAATGATTCGCGAGTTTTTTATTTCTTGATGTCTGTTATCGATGTAGCTAGCTTTTTTTGGAGCCGACGAGCAAGTTTTATTAAACATGTAACCGTCTAGCTTCTACATATTGAGCTGCTCTATGATTCTATCAAATAATAATAATTTCAGAACACATAAATGTTCAAATAAGCATATAATTTATGTTTTTACTTTGTATGAAGTCACATTATATAATTTAGCAAACACCATTCACACCTTTTAATTTAATATCCATTTTGCATTTCAAAACAGGATTATATCATAGATAGGCATATAAGACCCGCCAACAGTTTTTTCTTAATGTACAGTAAACAACAGCAATGTATGTACCTGTGTATGTAACTATGTTTGTCCGGGTGGAATCTTGCAAATCGAATTTCACCCACTTCCAGAGGTCGGATTAACTTGATATTTGGAATACATTAGTTTATTGGAAGACAATGCAAGAACAGTCAACAAAAAGTAGGTACAGTCACTAAAAAAGCTTGTACCTATATTTTTTTTTTTTTTCACAAAAACTTATTTATGTTTGTGTTAAGCCATATATCGATGACTAGGTACAGGCTAGCGCTTTACTAAGTAGATTCCTGCGGTACCTACCGGAGCGGTGCGGGAGGGGATGACATGTGACGTATCAGAACTCTCTCGCTACGCTATACATATGATTTTTTTTTAGTTTTCTTTTGTAATTTGAAGTAATGGAAACAGCCCTCCCGCACCGCTCCACTACTGCAGGAACCTACTCAGTTATGCCTGTAGCTACGATGGTCTTTTATTAAACGATGTAATATTAAAATTTCGAAAACGGGATCACTATAGCATTTAAATTATGGATGCAATCGACATTATCCAGGACCGGTGGCGGTATCCGCTCCATGCGTAGAGGTAGTTCAACAACTTTACTTTCATTTACATAATGTGCTCGCATAATACATCTTCTCTCGTAGTAAGTATACATAATTACGAATATAATATTTATAAGTCAATTATTTAAACGTATTAAAACGGTTGTCTTGAATCTGAATTACCTCAGAGCTCTATCATGCTCTATGTATCCCTTACTGTTTACGTTACAATTTTCTCAGTATTGCTACGGAACACTAAGCACGATGAAGATAATACGATATAAAGAATGTTCTAGACCAAAACTGAATACCGTAAAAAAAATCAATTTTAACGTTTTTTCTTCTCAATGTCATTCAGAAGAAAAATTGGTAATTTTCGAAGCTAATTTCCTTCGTTGATATCATAAACTATAAGAGATGTTTGTTTAATAACAATATGCCAAAAGTGTGCCAAAACAATTGGCTAATAACACCATTATGGTCAAACGTGTTTTGTTTATGAATAACTTATGAAAATCAAATGTACTGAGAAATATAAATATATGATCTCTACATTATTTTTGCTACAAAAAGTCTTGTACAACTAACAATAAGTTGGCAAACAAGCATACGACCCTCCTGATGGTAAGCGGTTAGCGTAGTATGAACGCTTGCAGCACACGAGGCATCAATAAGTGCCTGTCCAGGAGGGCCGATTTCACCGTGGCGTGGTTTTCTCGTCACCAAAACATTGCGTCCACATGCATCGCGCGAGTAAAAATACGCACGATAATCGCGGCGAAATCGCCCTTTCTGGACTAAGTTAAAGTTAAAGTTAAGGGTCTAATTTACGAGTTACCGACTCTTCCCCTCCCTAATGAATTTTGGCGACCTTACTCTAGCGCAGGAACACAACATTAAGTATTTGGTTGCGGTATTTTGTAAGGTTCTACTATTATTTTAGTGTAAGGAATTAAAATTAATAGAATTCCTTTAAAAAAAAAATTGCAGTTACACCAGATCGGATTTAAGGAAAGATGAAAAGTTGAAATAAATCGGAGCTATATTCTCAATAGTTCCTCATGGACGCAATAAAGCTTCAAATGGTCGCGCAGCCGCAAAATGGCTATATGACGATAAATCAGTGTTTACGACGAGCGTCTTTACAGTCCTGCGGAAAGACGCCTTGGCCGCAAAATGTGGTCTCCATGATACTAAAAATAATGCTTGACAATAAATCATTATAATTTAGAGCATACTGACATTACCTGTAATATACCTGCATAATGGCTGCGAAGATAAATTCATAATAATGGCGCGCGAGTACCTTCAAATGCAAGTTACACTGAGATGATTTATGAAAATTGCTCTTGGGTTAAATTAAAACTAACACGTAAAGGAACTCCAGCTTCTTAACGCACCTTCGAGATGGGACCGAAATAATAAAATATTAACGATTGCGGCTAATACAGCGCAAAATGCAATTGGCTTGGATAACCGCTTAATTAGATTTTACGTAGGTATCTAAGCTTAGCTTCTGTCAGTTGCGCCAGAATCTGTTTCGTATTTTATTTGTATGTTTAATATAGCCTCGTGTACCACGAGGTTATAAATTGTAGTTGATAAGACTTCGGTTAGCGAAAAAAAATGAGCACTGAAAGTTTCGATTTTCTTATCGTATCTGGTTCAGTATAACTCAATATTAGATACTTCACCGTAATATTATGATCACCGTTAGTTTATAATCTCTCTCGCGATATATAAAAGCACTGCATTGGTATTCTTATTACTTTTCACATACCTTAAAAGTCGTAATTATACTTTACATACCTACTATTCTTATCCTAAGAGCAGGTATTCATTATTAACTTTATTATTATATTAACAGCAAATATGTGCAAATTACAATCTATATATAGAAAATTTCCTCAAGTCTGCCGCTGCTTCCGATTAACGGATATACTAATATAAATTATACTGTTAAATATACCTAATGTTAAGCTAATAATCTGATCGCTAGTGCCATGTTGTGCTTGCAGCATCATCAGATCAGATGGGGGGTAGGATTTCCCGCTCCGCTCTGTTTTCCTTCTCGCACCATGACTCGTACCAGCAAGACGCGGCATAGCAATTGCGGTCGACAGTTACTACAAAGTTATGATATAATAATATTAACTACCTACTGTACACTGTACCATGCACTAAACACCCGCCCGCTGCTAAAATAAAATAAAAAATCAACGTATATACCTATATATATAAATATTTGTATACTTAAGGTAAAGTTCGATTGCCTCGAAAGCCTCATGCTAAGCGGTGAATGCGATAACATAACCAAAAGCGGAGAGGATTCCTGGAAAAAAAATTACATCTTGAAAATCAGCCAGTCCCTCCAGCCTACCTACTCTACAATCGTGTCGTTTAGACGAAATCTAAAGTTCATTGTTGGATTCACTGGCGGCATCCGACGATGCTGAGCTATTATCTCCCTTACCTAGTTATTAGAAAAGCTACAGCATCAACATAATTTATTCTAGCAAATTAGAATAAATTTGAGTGTCGTTGAAAGAAACTGTTACAACAAACGCAATACTAAAAATTAACGAACCGTTTGAATACCTGCGTTGTATTGTAGTATTATTTTTCATTTAAATTTCTTCTTCGCCATCGTGTTACGTGCATCTTGTTATTCATAATCGTTCATAAAAAAATATAAGTAATTCAAGGTAGGGTATCAATTAAGAGCTATTATAATCCGATTACGCAATTAACTACGCATCTACGGTTAATTGTTTACAAAAAAAGCATGTAAGTCACGTTTTATAGAAATACTAAGGTGTCGCTTAAAAAGCGTAGATAAGTAATCAATCAATTATAACGCAAACATCGCATTATGTTATTTGCGTTGTTACTCTCTAATTATTGACTCTACGACGTAGAGTCTAGAGTAGAATTATGTTAAGTTATTGTAATGTTTGAAATAAAAACATGTAGACATCGTAATTATATCCTATAATATGTATGTTTTGAGATCTCGAAAACTACTCTTAACGTTTTCGATAAAATTTGCTATATATTTTATGAGAGGTAGGGCATCGCATTTATTCGCTCAAAGAACAGCTCGACTCCTCCTTTTAGGCTCGTTTCAGTTCCTTCTAGGCTTTGTGTGCCTTTGGCCACATCATCACCTACCATGGTGAGATTGGGGTCAAAAGCAGGCCTATACACAATAAAAAAAATCTGGGGAAGTGCCTCCTGCCTCTTTTCTGTATTCTGCAGCCAAATAACTTTATGTTGTGTTTCTTCTCGTGAGTATATAACTCGCCAGAACTCAATGAGGAAGGGGAAGGTTGGGGTTACCATCAGGTGGGCCGTATGTTTATTTACCGATTCCTCATTTAAAATACAATATAGAAATGAGATGAAATGGGCGAAAAATCGAACTAGATAGGTTTCATCTCTGGGAAAACGCGATTTTCTGTGTTTTCACGTTTCACGCAGATGGTAAGATCGGTAATTCACTACAGTATGTACATAAGGGAAAGCCCTATGGCCAAAGCGTTAGAATTCCGACTAGGTTGTGGGTTCGATCCCCGATCCGGTTGAATCTTTTTGGTTTTTTTTTACACCGAGCAAAGATCGGTCAGCCTTAGTACCTACACCTATACTAATTAACGAACAATATTTGTATAAATATATGTCGGAGAATAAGATAGTTAGTCGAACTCAGTTGGATTATGATATTATCGTGGTACAAGGGTTGGGTGAAATAGTAGCAACACTGATTTGACTTTAACGTAAATAACAGACTTAATGAGGGTATTTGTAAAAAGTAAGAATACTGATTAGACTATAACGTGAATAACAAAGTTAATAAGGGGATGCGTATTTGCTTTTGGGACAGTTAGTTTATCACAAGCTCTCGAGCTGTACACATCTCAGTGCAATCGTTGTTACACCCGGTTCTTAAGCCTATACTTATTTAAGAATGTACAATTGTGTGAAGTGAAGTGGAGTGATTATTTAATTGTAATATTACGACAATAAACACATTGGGCCCGTGAGGAGTTTGTTGCGTCGCTTCTTCTCCTCATACGGGACTTTTACGAAGCGATGGTATATGGTTGTTTTATTGCCTGCACTGCGCCCACCGAATCCTGATACCACTGAACCCTAATCGTGGTCTTTGTATCGCTTGGCTGTCGCTGACGCCGACATCAGGCGTGGGATAAAGATACAGGCAATTAAAACCATACTTGAATTGTTTCTACATACTTTGAGGACTGCCACGTGCTTGAGAACCCCGAACACGTGTCAAATAGAGGCTTTTGCCAAGCGAGGGATGACGTCAAGAAGGAAGACTGAATAAAGTTTGGTGGCATCGTTTCTATAGCCAGAAACAGCCAAGTAATCGTGTAACTAAATGAATCATGAGATGCGCGTGCTTATACGCGACACGATAATAGCTAGATGGTGGTTATTCCATGCTGCGCGGTTGTCTGCGGTGCTTCGAGTGTGGGAAAAACAGGTCATGTGATCGTTCCTTTACTTCTTACATCATTTTTTTGTCTTAGCTGCGATCAAATGCTTTTGGTGTTACATGTTACAGATGTGGTGATGCTGGCTACTTTGCAAATAACTGTTATCGTGCCTGCAACTTTACTGCAGTCAAAAGCGTTCGTGGCAACGGCAGCGCGGTTGGTAACAACACCGGTGCAGTGAGCAACGGTAGCAACCAGCGTCGGGTGGACCTGTGCTGCATCAGCAAGCAGGCGGAACAGATGACTATTTTCTGTGAGTCGATTTCATGTTGTTCGCTAATAGATTACGAAGGTACCTGAGGTACAAGTACCCATTGTTGTTGAGAATATAGTTAGTTAGCGTTTTAATTGAATTTAAGTGTGTGTCCTCTTGTCTTAAATTATTATTTTGCGTTTTGTTCACGGGGATAGTCACGGGTATAATTGTTATTACGGAACCAGTTCCGTACTACTACTACTACTACACTACCAGTAGTGTTTAGCAGTCATAGAGATTATGGCCTATAGGGATGGTTAGATAAAATAGGCACCAAATGATTTGAGTTATACTTGCTTATTAAGATTATCCGCACCTGGGCTGCGTGGTTTATTATCCTAGATTGTGTTGAAGCGTTAACGAGATGTGTTGTTAGTGTAACGTGACGGTGTTGTCTAAATGAGGCGAGGTGGCCATTTAGACGGTGTTATCTGACTAGGCTAGGTGGCCATCTGGAAGGATAGGTGAAGAGATTTACACAGAGTCGGCAGATGCGAGTGATACCCCTGGTGTTGCAAGTGTCCAAAGGCTGCGGTAACCGGCTAGCATCCGGGAGGCCGTATGCTTTTTGCCAGAATTTGTGGTGATCTAGAAGAGATTTCTGCAGAGTCGGTACGCACGCGTGTGATACCCCTGGTGTTATACGCGTCCAAGGGCTGCGGTAACCGGCTACCATCCGGGAGGCCGTATGCTCTTTGCCAGATTTAGTAGTAATCTAGAAGGCGTGAAAGCCTGTCTAAATGAAGCGAGTTGGTCATATAGACGGAGCTGTCCAGAAGGCGTGGTGGTTATCTGGAAGGCGTGGTGGCCATTGGAGGCCACTTAGACTATTAACGGCGTGGTGGCTGTTTCAATAACACGATACAGTGCGGAGATCATAGATTTTCCTTTGTTGACTTTAGTGTGTCTTGAATTGATGAAATAAGTTAAAAGATTGGAACTGTATCATTGGTTAGTATGAGTAAGCGTTAGTGTAATGATGAAACTGAAGCGATTAATAGCAAAAATGGCTATTAAGTTTAGGCAGGAATGGCCGAGCGAAATTATTAGTTACTGTGCTGAACTTCTTTGGTTTCAGGTACATCTGGTAGAGGTTTTCACACGAGGACGTGTGATTCGCAGGATGGCCGTGTCGGAGAATAGGATAGTTAGTCGAACTCAGTTGGATTATGATATTATCGTGGTACAAGGGTTGGGTGAAATAGTAGCAACACTGATTTGACTTTAACGTAAATAACAGACTTAATGAGGGTATTTGTAAAAAGTAAGAATACTGATTAGACTATAACGTGAATAACAAAGTTAATAAGGGGATGCGTATTTGCTTTTGGGACAGTTAGTTTATCACAAGCTCTCGAGCTGTACACATCTCAGTGCAATCGTTGTTACACCCGGTTCTTAAGCCTATACTTATTTAAGAATGTACAATTGTGTGAAGTGAAGTGGAGTGATTATTTAATTGTAATATTACGACAATAAACACATTGGGCCCGTGAGGAGTTTGTTGCGTCGCTTCTTCTCCTCATACGGGACTTTTACGAAGCGATGGTATATGGTTGTTTTATTGCCTGCACTGCGCCCACCGAATCCTGATACCACTGAACCCTAATCGTGGTCTTTGTATCGCTTGGCTGTCGCTGACTCCGACATATATATGTATGTTTTGAGACCTTGAAAACGACTTCAACAATATCGATGAAATTTGCTATATAGGGACTTTTGGGGGAGATAAATCGATCTAAAAAGCCTTTTTCTGAGTTTTCGAGCAAAGTTCGGTCACCCAGGTACTATTATCTAAATAGCGGCTAGAATATTTAAATGTTCGGATTCTCTGTTTTAGTGCAGAGGCCTATACAATTTATAATTAAGTTAACTGACGGAAATAAATATAATGTATGATTCAATTGTATTAATTACCTATCCGCATACGTATCATATATTTCAATAAGCGTGATGCGTGAGCTACCAAAAGATATTAACTTAAACTACAATGAAGGCTTTAGTTTTTTTTATTCTTATATTACGTCAATTTTAAATATGGATATTTCTATTGGTAAAAAACTAGAAATCTACTTAAATCTAAATTTAAAATTAACTAAAATTACAAATTGAAAACTTGTCCCAAATCGCTGCCCTGTGCAAACATACCAAGAAGGCTGGCGGCATTGCCAAGGCTTTAGTTAGATTATTTAGTGTTTCGTTTTAGTATTTCAAACGTATTTCCTCATACATTAAGGTGTTTTTTAGTTTTTCAGTGCAACAGTACAATATATAAGTACTATCTAAATATCATATTTGCATCCAAAATGTTACAGTTATTTAAACATTTATATTACCTAAGTAGCTTTATCTCGATTGGTAGGAAGACACAAAACTTAGAAATAACAGCTAATATTAGATAAGAGTGGCTTTCCAAATTGCATCATAGTGAATCTAGATGCATTACTTAAAGAGTTATCCGCGCAGATGTTATCCGTGATTAGAACAAATGATCGGAGCGATGCAAGTGAAATACCAGTTGAATAATTGTCTGTAACGAAGGAATGTGACGTGGCAGCGGCAGCCACCAGCGCAGCACAGTCTCACAATCAGTTCTGGCGAGTTTCACTCGGAGTATTCGTGCTGTTACTTTTACAACGCGCGGCCGCACACGAACGCTCTGTTTCCCTAAGTCTCATTGTCTCCATACACCACACCACACCACACACACGGTGTTAAAGGAAAACTTTGACTTTCCATTCGCCGCGGTGTCAACTTAAAAGCGTGCCGTGAAAACATTTATCGTTATATTAAATAGCACTCTAACGTATGACATTAATAGAATTCCTGATTGTTATAGCAGAAATATCTTCACGCCGCTTTCCGTCACAACATGTCTAAGACTCACGATATCTCTTGAAACCGCACGATTTTATAGACTGTAAGTACTGTACATATAATTGACAATTCAGAGATACAAGCTAGGCAAATTGAATACATTATTTAATGTTTGTTCCATATGTTTTCTTGATTGTTGTAAAAAGTTTGTCAGTAATTCGTGTCATATCTGATCTGATATTTAATATCAGATATTACATTGATAATATTCGAGTTTTTCACATCTCAAAGAATTCATCACAGTCTCACAGAAAGCAAAATAAGTCGCAATAAATTATTTTATGTTGCCACAAAGTAGCATTGTTTTGTAAAATAAAAGTACAAATACGCACAGACATATGAATAGTAAATATCGATACAATATTTCGATCATTAAAATATAAAATAGACGCAGCCGCAGCCGGTACATGCCGCCGGTGGCGTTTTTGCATCGAAGATTTGGTAGTGATTTAAGATAACATTACCCTGCACCGTTTGCTGAGATCGTTTTCCTGTACGATTGTCGGAGTGCCCAGTCCACACACCGTTACTTTCGCACCAAATCTGCCTACAATACGATGTACTTTGATTCGGATAATAAGTTTAAAGTCACGATTTGGTTCCGTGAAGCTGTCTACATAATCTCTAGACTGAATTAGAGGTTTCCTTGTACGGAGAGATGCATATTATTATTTTGGAGCTATCGCAGAGACGAATTGCGACCAACGGTGATTTATATTCTTATTGAGTACGATCATATCCCTTGGTAGCCAGCAAGCACGATGGACGATAACGCCGGGTTACACTCACAAAAAATATATGCAGCAAAAAGTACCATTTAGATACTAATAAATAATAATTCTCTTTTACATGATGGTATGATGACTGTTTAGTTCGACGAGATTATTAATTATATTTAATGACAGTCATTGAAAAGAAAATATTGCGAATGTAAAAGTTCTCATGGCACAGGCAGGAGTGACAGACTACATCCGTTCGCCAACAGGTAGAAGGGAAGGGAAACGGATTATACGTTCGTTGCCCTTGCCTAGCCCATAACGCGTCTCGAGTGTCACCCACCGGTCATCACCTGAATCCTAGCACATATTTAATGACCGCGACATTTTTTTAACAGTTTCAGATATAATAAGTACCTACTTAGCTACCTTTATGCATTTATTTAGAAGTAGATGCGGTCGTGAAATAAATGGTAATGGTATTACGAATAACAGATATGAAGATTGATTTAAATACCTAATAAAGATTCTTCTATGGTTTGATGCTTTTCCTTTAGCTTTTTCTTTCATAAAATTACTAATAATGTACCTACAGTTGCGGGATGAAAAGGTTCGTCACCTTAGAGTTGGTTTTCGCTTGCACCAGATTGCAAGAATCAATTTTATTATACGTACCAACATATTACCAGTGAGGTTCGTAACAGGAAGAAACAGTGCTGCTAACATTTACATAAATGTGACGTTTGCTATCAAATAAGGTTTTGCTTGTTTTTACATCACGTCAAACACAATTTATGGCTTTTGCGGAATAAAATATAAGTATTGTATTTTTTTCAATGATGACGTTGCCCTATTTTCAATTTTAATTTGACATACATATCAATAGCATAAAATAAAAACAATCTTGTTGACATGATAAACAGTCGAACAACTTTGATCTGAATAATTTTGAACTTTGATAACGAACAGTTAAATCATTATTTTCTCTAATTCAGTGTATTCTATCTATTCAGTTTCAAAAGGTAATATGTGCTCGTGATATGGTACGTTGAATGAATCAAGTTCAAAACTGACGAACCTTTTGATTCCGCCACTGTACATACCTACCCATCATGTAATACTGACACATCTAAATACTGCATTACATAGGTATAGGTACCAACAAGTCAAGATTGAAATTTGATATGCGCTAACCTTGCGCTAACGCGCTCCATGTTTAGCATCACTTGTTCACGTTCACGTCACAAGATTTACAAAAAATCTCAATACAGAATTGGGAAATAGAACCATTTTCTTTAAAATATGTAGCATAGTGTTTAGCGGTGTTAATTTGATTGTATTGGTGTATTTATTTTTAAATAATATTCTGCTATCGATTGCATACAATACACCATATATGGGTATCTGCGTCTACATTATATTGACGTAAATCTAGATTGACGTCAATATAATAATAAATAATGTAGACGACGTAATGTAGACGTAATGTAGACGTAGACAAAAAATAATACATATAACTAATACAAACAAACCTAGGTTTGTTATATATATTCGTTAGGTATATGTAAAAAAAAATATAGTTAGGTATGTAGATAAACAATCGGGTAATTTTACCCAGTGACAATACATAACTATTATATACTAGCTTACACTTGTTATAATTTTTCAAGGAAGGTATATTATACTACGTAGAAGCTCTACAAGTACGGACAGACATACCTGACTATTACCTGCTGCACATAAAATATTCATCCTCACGTTTCCAACAAAGAGCATGCGGGACCATAAAATGCAAGCCCGTCTGGACTTTTCATCCTTTGTGACCTAAAATAAAACAACAAAGAATACCAAATCGGTTAAGTTAGGGTGCCTAGGAGGTGCAAGGCGATGGTCGAACCGGTTTGACCGGGAGATTCTTTTTTTGGATATCGCAGATTCCAAACGTCGCGACTCAAGTCGAGCGGAAATCTCGCCGTGTAACTGACGCCACGTTTATTTATTTCAGAGATAGCGAATCTCTCCGGATCGTCTCCTGATGCGTCTGCAGCGAGGCTCGGGCAGGTGACGGCCCGGGAACCATATGGCGATAGCCGCAACGCGTGCACTGCTCCTCACGGCGGCGCTGCTGGCGCTGGCCGGCGCGGGCGCACGCGCGGCACGCTTCGGCGACCGCCTTGCGCCACGCGTGCCCGCTGCTTACGCACCACGCAGCGCGCCCACCGCTAAACAATATGCAGAAAGTGATTACGACGACTCCTACGAGCAGGACTACGATGATCAGAACCCTTTCGAGGAAGAAGACGCTTTACCGCAAACCGAACCACCGCCGCGTCGTCCAGCACGTACAGAAGCGCATCGCCTAGAAATGAGCACAGAATACTTCGTAATCCCGAAACGTGGATCTCCATCACCGCTACCTCACCCACCCATACCATCGACGACAAAACCCTCGCCACGACCGGCAAATACTACTATTGCTCCGACAACCCTTCAGCCAGCCGTGGGCGCGTTACGATCAGAATCTTGGGCGGTGCCGATATTGGCACTTTCTTGCGTGATTATGGTAACTCTCAGCGGTTTCGAAGCTTTCGTTGTATGGGGAGCGAGTCGTAAAGCACCGAGTCATCGTCACCTACTACTCGGACAGACTCTTTTATTCGGACTGTTTTCATGCGCCGCTACAGCAGCTCTATTCGCGACTACACCGACCGCGTTTACATGTGGAGCCGTACGATTCGGAACTGGCGTCGCGTATGTGGTTGTGTTTGCCTCACTCCTCGTTAAGTGTGTATTCTTATTAAGTTTGAATGGTGGTGTTTATCTACCGGCGGCATATCAAGGACTCCTACTATTTTTCGCTGTAATGATACAAGTGGCAATCGGTGCACAATGGCTCGGAGGATCTCCTCCACGCGTAGTGGCTGGCGGAGGACGTTGTGACTCTGCACTTTCCGATCTACTGCTATCGCTTTGTTACGCGGCATTCTTGATCGCAGTCGTTTGTGGAGTAGCACTGCGATCACGGGGTATTCGTGATAATTACAGAGAAGCGACGCATATAGCCGGAGCAGGTGGAGCGACGGCTGCAGTATGGGTGTGCTGGGTTGCAGCGGCACTGGGGGCACCCGAGCGGCATCGTGATGCGTGTGTGGCGGCCGGATTGCTCGCAACGTGCGCTGTTGTATTTGCACTTATGTTTGCGCCGAAAGGTCGCCGACTGGCGGCTCTCGGCCGCGAGGGACGCTGGGATGCGGATCGCGAAGAAGGTCTCAGCTCGTTGGGTGCCGGTGGTTCCGGTTATTCACCATCGTTCTTCCACTTCAAACCAGTCAAGTACGGCATGGTATCGGCCGCAGCGGCCGCGCCGGCCCCGTTGCCCGTGCTGGACCGTAAGGAGCCGCCCGCTCAGCCAGCCGGTTAGTTAAGTATCTAATGTGCGCTACCAGTGAGAACTAGCGCTTCGACGCACCACAATCTAACTGCAGTGTTCTGTCCGCAGATCCTTATGGAGCGATGTTCGCGAGCTCGCCGCACCAGCACTCACGCCTTCTATATTCTCTGCCGCACTATCCAATGCACCCCCTAATGCACTACCACTACAACTATCCACCTTACCATTACCTGCTGCCACCAGGTAATTATAACACAGCACATGGCTTCAAATGCACCAAATAATCAATTGTTATAGGTAGGCACTTCCTTATACATTCGGTATCCTCTACTATGTTGTCCTGGTTGATATTAAAGGCGTCCCGTCCCACCCAACCCTACAGCTACGCTTCCCACATATTTTCGCCGATTCAGTTTTATAGCTAACATACTTTTAATATACCCCATTAATGGTAGGTATGTGCTTTTAATTTAGATAGAGAGAAAACATTACCTAATATCAGCTTACCAAGCGACGCAATTTATAGTTAAAAGCTTTTACGTTACGTGAACACACTCACTATGGTAATTGAAGATGTGGCCGACGGTGTTAAGCACAAAAAGGCTAGAAGGCAGATTCGAAACTTGTTATGATTCGTTCATAACACCTAGTTATAGTTTCCAGCCCGCGGTTTTACGTTTTCGTACGAATCTTTAGAACTTTTCAGTTCTAATGAAAATTTTGAATTCGTCACACTTGAGAAACCGCTATCCCATACAATCGAACTGTTAAATGTATACTTAACTTAATCACAACATAAGTGTACATACCTACCTACACTCTTTTACTTCTGGGTATAACCCGTCCCTAATGTTCGTGCAAACAACTCTTCATCATGTCTCTATGAAAACAATGATTTTATATCGGATCTGATATTTAAATTAAAAATACTTATATTAAATGTCTGAACAGGTGTGATGGTGCGTCCGGAGGAGGGCAACGTGTACACGAGCGTGGAGCCCACCTTCAGCAGCAACCCCAACGTATACTTCCAACGCACGGAGCCGTTGCACGTCGGCATGATGTACTGAGCCCCTGACAAACCAAGGTTCCCTAGAGAACACTGGGATTTGGCAGCAAAAGCTATCTGCTGGTGCCCTGATACCACTGGCACGGCCGCCACCTGGCGCGGCGACCGCCCAGCGACACACATACATCTCACGAATACAAGTTACACTAACGCGCACATGCCTTGTTAACCACGATAAAGGTGTAAATGACAATTTATATTTCCTTGCTGCTGTACAAAGTATTATTTAAGGTAAATCCAATGTATAACTTAATATAATAGTGGCATTCAATGGTGCGCAATATCACGGACTCAGATGCCCATTTCACAACGAATTGGGTACGGGTACGCCCAAGCGGTAAGCGGTACAGTCAGAGATTTCTTGTAGATAAATATTCAACATAAATTAAAATGTACATTTATTCGTTTAGGTACATACTCAAACTAATTATTTATTTCTAAAGCAAACTTCATGGCTATGCTGCTTCTGCGACAGTACATAGACACATAATTAACCTGCTGGGGAGGCAGGAAGGCCCAAGGGTCGCGGTGAGACCCAAGCCATTTCGATCTTTATGAGGTTCGCAATTTGATTTAAATTCACAAATGAAAATGACGTTTACGTCCAGGATTTCGCCAAGCCATACTCACACAATTAAATTGGAAAGTTCAATAATAAGTTAATATGTTTCTACTTTCTAGTCAAATACTTTTCATTCATAATAATATGAACTTGGTAGATATCAATTAATATATTTAAGAGTATTCCGTTATTTCTCAGTACTCTATACAGCAGCAATAAAATTAATAAAACAGAATGGACTTCATGTTTGAAAACAAAAGCTGTTTGTGATTTTACATTTTACTCAACCCACCATAGAAATTGTTGAACAGCTGTTAGTTTAATTAGTATAACATAGTTTTAATTATGTGTGAAGTATAATGAGAACCATTTAATTTTAAGCACTTCCTCTGCAGAATTGTAAATAAAACTGAAGACTGTTTAAAAAGAGTGTTTTATTATTATTAAAATTATAAAATTAACCTTATTTAACTTTATGAATGGGACACATATATTTAACTTATGTTCACTTCATTTAATATAATGAAATGACACAAAGGCAGGCATTCTAGCTCAACTTTTCATCACAAACACACATCACTTTTTCACATGGGATGCCAATCTATTGTCAAATATGAAACCTGTTTATTGTTCTGATATCTCATGTAGATTTTATTTACACAACAGCCTTAAATATACAAATAAATTAAATAATCATCTTCATTTGGTCCCAGTTGAGAGTAGAGCCAGGAGTCCAGACGCAGTTGTAAGAGACACAATGTAGTTACTGTATATGTTGAAATAAAGGAAAATATTGATTTCAACACACTTCCATATATTCAGTCCTTGATATTAATACAACTGAAGTTATATTTTTTTCAATAAACAAGTTTTGGAATCCCCATGCAACCCCATAAAAAGTATTCAAAAATGTAATCTATGATGATGACCATCAATACTAATTCATACATTGTTGACAGGAACTCAGAGGATTTGTACTTACCATGAAATAAAACCATAAATTATTAAAAAAGGATACACAGTAGGTGTGAATGTGCGCAGCAGGTAGAAGCTGCTCAGAATCACAATAGTCAGGAACAAAGCATTGTTGTAGAAGATTGAGTATGTAGTTGCTTCATAGTCGGCCACCTCATTCTTTTTCCATAAAATCCTGAAAATTAGAAGAAATATTAGATTCTGTAACTAAAACTTAGGTACAAAATTTTTGCAAAACCAATTTTTATAAAACTAATGAAATGTTTATATTGTAACTTATTTTATCAAGTACAATTTACTAAAAAATTTGACATTATTCCTGAACTTTGCACAATTTATGTATGACAAAGGTGCAAAAATAGTTTATACTAATATTGCTACATTACACTTGTATGGGTCTCATAGTAGTTGATCTATGGCAAATCTGGCACTATGTTAAACTATGGGCAGTCTGCGAACTACCAGTTAAGTTACATGATGATGTGGAGTGGCTATCTTGCGACTAAATAATAAGTGAAAGCACCTCAGTTGATGTGTACCTACTGTATTTCAATGTTTAGTTGTTTCATCAGTAATAGGCATGTGTCCAAAAAATATTCAGTATAGGTATACAATTAAAATAAGCATATATGGTAACTAGTATGTACAACCCTTCGGTAAATGATTATGCCGCTATACAATAACATATGGCACAAAGAAGAATACCTCTCATCCTTCTCCTTCCTGCTCATCTTCTTGTCGTCGGCGAGTTTTCTTGTCATCTCACGCGCGACGGCGTCCTCACGGCGCACGGCGACGCGATGCTTCAGCTGGAACTTCGTGTTGCGGTATGCGAGTGCAAGGAGCCATGTACTCGCCGCCGTCACCAGCGCGAACCACACCAGAGACGCGCTTACCTCCAAAGCATGCACTCTCCAGAATAACCCTGAAAATAGTACAAATAGCGGTTGACATACTTCATTACTGCACAATCATGACATAAAGACTGCTTGAATGTGTGAAAGCTTATATTATAATGATACTATTATATTATGGACAGTCATAATAAATACTTACATATCGGAATTGCAGATACAATCAGTGCATTCCCGTAAAATAGGGCAGACGATTTCGTTGAGACGTTCCTGCTGAAATCTTGTAGAAGCAATTCCTCTTCTTTTGTGAAGGCTTTGTTACCTTTTCCGGACATTATGATATTTTTATTGATAATTCAATCTACCTTTCACTAATACTTAGTACAAATAGAGCTCCAATTTTATTCAATTGAAGAAAACTCTAACTAATGTCAACTGGCAAAAACGCTACGCTGGCTGGCGAAAGAGAAATGTCAAATGACACGTAACCAACGTGTCAAAAATATTGCTATCACCAAAAATACTTAGGACCATAAGCAAAAAGGCAAAAATCGATTTAAAAAAAAGAGAGTTCGAAGTATAAGCAACTCGTAGATCGAGGATTAGGTAGATATGTCACTAAAATAATAATAATTACGAAAGCGAGATACGTATATGTCAAAACGTATAACCGCTTGATTGCCCTGACAACTACCACTTGACATGGATTTTGTACTCCAAATTGCCCGTGTCAAGTTCCACTTGACATGGGGCCTTCTGCTCCCCAGTCGTCTATTTTAGTGACTCTTGCTGTCTCTGTTTGTTTAAGGTCTATTTGTATATATCTATCTTGCTTCTATGTAAAATTATCTACCAAATTAAGCCAAAAGGTTACGTTCCAGCATTGAAAAAAAAAAAAAAAAAAAGCTGCAAGTTGTCTATGTTGTGAAATCGTGACAATCGTGAGTGCGCGGGTGTCATTGTGTCTTATAATAATTAATACTTGAGTTTATTTACGTAGTGATACCTTTTTAGAAAGGGGTTTAAAAGTACTATTTTGCATAGTAATTGTTTTTTTTTGTATTGTATGGTATGTAGAACAAAAAAATCTGTAGTGTGACGAAAGTGATGTCACTGTGTGAATGAGAACTGTTGCACAAATTTTTATTTTTTTCAATAATGGTAAATGCTATCGCTATGATTTTTGTTTATTTTGTGAGAATATTAGTGTACCTTATGTTGTATTACTTTAATTCTAGGCCTAACTGTGGTATTTGCGCATCTTGTGACATGTAAAGTTTATCTAGAATTACGGCTCGCGCCGCCAGATTTTTGTGCAAAATGATAGGGCTGTAAATAAATTATTTTGTATGGACAGGTGTATGGTTTTATTTTTTATCCTAATCTATATAATTTAAAAATTGAATTTTAAAATAAAAAACCCTATGTCATCGCTTTAATTTTTGAGATATGATTGTTTAAACACAAGTCGTGCTCAAAAACGCGCTATCTCTGTGTTCAGTGTATCATAAATCTACACCGTAGTTGAATACTAATAAAAAAAACACTTAAATATATAGCTTCATTCATACTAAACATAAAAAACATAGTACTTGTTAGTGTTACAATAACAACTTGAGGCACAATGAATGGTTTTGTGACATCCGAGCCGCGCGGCGGGGCGCGGCGGCAGCTATAAAAAATGACAGGGCAATGTGGGGTATGCGTCACGAGCCTGTCCGGGCAAGCAAGCGGGTATGTTTGAGCAGGACTAAGCATATTTTGTTGTCCCTATTTCGCGTATAGGTTTCTATTCTTGACATCAGTGTCAAAATCAGTGTTGTTGAACTCGTTGATGGCAAGCAATTTTCTGATTGCAAAAGTATTATTGGTTGATGAGAGCTGTGAAACCCAAACTGAAGGTTATTTGTGACTTTTCTATACTCTCAAAGATATTGTTTAGTGTGCAGTGATGGTGAATCGTTGTGTAATTGGCTGTACAGGTCGGTTAACTAAAGCTGGCACGTTTCAACACATTTACACCGTCTCTCTCGCGCAAAGTCAAGCTTATGAGTATGAAGGAGACAGTTATTGTTTTGCTTTTGCTACTGTTCATAAATATAGAGTGGTCTATTTTTGCATTCGTCCATTAGACTTGACTGATTGCAAATTTATGAGTACTGTGAACGTGCCAGCTTTCGTTAACCGACCTGTAAAAGCCGTAGTGAAAGAAATCTTTGCCGGTATCTTTGGGTACGCGGACGACATCACTGTTGCAAAGAGATACATTTCCAGCGCACGAGCCACTAGTGACGAGATCCAATTGTTTCGAGAGGCCATGTTTGAGCGTTTGAACGTGACCTTACAGGCAGTCTCTGATTGGGGCAAAGCCAATCTGGTCACGTTTAACGCCACCAAGACACAGGCATGTCTTTTCACCGCCAAACGGAGTCCTTACCATCAGGCTCCTACTTTCCAAAATATATCCTTGCCAATATGCGATCGGCTTGATCTCCTAGGCATAACATTAACAGTCAAAATAAACTTTGGCTGTTCTATTGAGTCGAAGGCAGAAACAGCTGCCAGAAAGCTGGGTATCCTCTCTAAGGTTAAGCGGTACTTCACGCCTGGGCAGTTGCTCCAACTTTATAAAGCACAAGTCCGGTCATGGATGGAGTACTGCTGCCATCTTTGGGATGGATCAGCTAAGTACCAGCTTGAGGCCCTCCACTCAATAGACCGCCGAGCCAAGAGACTCATCGGAGATGAGTCTTTAATTAAGGCGAAACTCACGAGCCTCGACCATCGAAGAAAGGTTGCTTGCTTATCGGTTTTCTACAGGATATATTTTGGAGAGTGTGCGCAGGAATTGTTCAACCTAATTCCACCATCCCCATTTTTACACCGAACCACAAGACGCCGGGAAAATTTTCACCCGTACGTTGTTGACATACTGAAAATACGGACACAGCGTTTTGTATCCTCATTTATAATGCGGACAGCAAGGGAGTGGAACTTGCTTCCGGCGTCTGTGTTTCCTGACGCCTACAATCTAGGAACTTTCAAGGCCAGAGTGAATAGGTTTCTTCTGGGTAAGCGTGTTTCATCTTAGGCTTCGTCATCGCCCCTTATGGGCGGGTCAGTCGCCAAAGGTGGAAAGGTTATGGTTGGTTCATTTTTTTTTTACAGGAAGGTCACATTATTATAAGTCTCTACAAAAAGTTTCAAGTTGCGGAAATAACTGGTTTAAGATGTTTATATTTTTTTAATTGTGAAAAACTATGCAATATAGTCCCACAAAGTTGTCTGGCCCGGTGGTCAAAAGAGGAACTAACGACGCCATTTTGAAATATCAATCGCCATTGGTCAATGAGAATATAAACACTACGTTCATAGGTTTTTGCTCCACCAAATGCGATAAAAGCGACTCTCTCACAGGGCAAGATACATTTTTGCTATAACTATTTGCCTCTATCGTAATTTTGACACCCTATTGTAATGTTTCGTTTTATGTAAGCAACCAATGAGTATTTATTTAGTCACTAAACACTAAAATGTTTGTACTGATCACTATTACAAAATTCACTTTATGTTGGTATTAGGATAACCTTAGAGACGGGACGCTGGTTTGGGCATTCAATTTAGGTAAATAAATATATTTTCTGTTTCAGATCCAACAGGCTCAACCGAGTAACTCTAAATATGAAACTTCGGGAGTTTATATGGAAGCAAAGGATAATTTGGTATAATTGTTTCACCTATCAGTTGTCTAATCAGTCTTCACCACATATTATAAAATGAAGTCGCTTTCCGTCTGTTTGTCCACTAACTCCTTCTGAACTACGATTTTCTATAATATGTAATAGGCCTTAGAGCGGTTCCGCCCAACGTCCGATACGAATCCGCGAAAATACAGATCTAGAAAACTCGGACCGAATTCGGATATTGCTTTTCGCACTACCTTCAACCCAAATCCGTAATTCAGACGTCATTTTACGCAAAACCACAGTAGAGCGTTAACATCGTTGATTATTGAGTCCTTTCAATAGGCGTTAACTTTCGGCAATGCTATTGTACGTAAAAAATAAAAGCTATTGTACGTACGAAGACATTATTAACATTTAAATAATAAAGTATTAAATTAACTACTTATTAACCACGCCCCGGCTGAATATTTAACCTTTTACAATCAATAACTGAGGAGTTTGCGGTCAAAACTCAACAACAACTCATAAAAAAAGTCTTCTAGTCCTTATGTCTAAGGTCTTAATTAAAGTATACTTCACCAATCCCGTGTTTTATTCAAATCAAATCAAATCAAATCAAAATTCTTTATTTGTGGTCACAGGTTGTTTAAATGGTTGTTCCACTGTGACTTGCTTAGATAGGCGTACAAAATAAATAAATAACACAAAATTAAACAAGAGTAAATGAAATATAAGTAATGAGCAATAATAACAATGATCAAATTTTATTTATTTATTATGACTTCTATGAAGTTATAACAATATCATCTGCCCCCTAGACAAGATGGTTGTCGACAATCGTCATCGTTAGTAAACGATCAACCTTTGAAAGGGATTGACACCTGCCACACCTATTGATAAATTACCACTCGCAGTAAAACCAAAATACCCAATACCAGTTTACCCACATAATGGGGTAAAAGTGTAAATATGACAGTATTAATTGTATGTAGCTGTATTATATGTAAGTATATCGAAGTATCGCTATCTTCTTCGCCATTCGCTGACAGCATATCTACCTAATCCTCTATCTACGAAGCAACTTTATTTTTATTTCAAACCTGGCAACGTTATTTGTATGCCGTCTGGTGTTGCCACCTTAGTGGTTTCAGCCTCGTTGGGGGAAAAAAGCTTGTTTCTAGTAGCAAGTAGCAAGTGGATATAATTTGAGAATTGGGATGCGAAGTATCTCAACTTAGTTTGTGGAGAAATGGATATAAAAAAAAAACGTCAAATAATTTTTGCACTCGATAAGTTACTCATCATTTATTTATTTATTAAGATTTATGCATTTGCGTGCATGAACATGTCTGTATGTCCTGAGTCTGGGTGTAAATATGTATATTAAGTATTTATTTACAAACAAAAAGTACCTAGTATATGTTTCATATCAGGGGCTCTACCGCGTAACTTTGGTGGTAATCGTAACGAACACCATTAATTATTTCATCCAATGACGCGCACGCGGTATGACGCGACGAAGACAATTATTGGGCCCTGATTGGAAGAATTTCATTAATGGTGTTCGTTACGATTACCATCAAAGTTACGCGGTAGAGGCGGTTTCCATAGTATAAGCTCTGTACCTCTACCATGAGTTTTCTACACTAACGTAATCTACACACGCTAGCGACTACGGTGAATATTTAGTATAGCGAGCACCGCCTCTAGTGGACACTTTTGGAAGCATTTCATACAAAATGTGTCTCCGTAGTCGCTAGCGACTGTAGATTACGTTAGTGTAGAAAACTCATGGTAGAGGTACTGCTTAGTTTGGGATCAGATGACCGTGTGTGAGCAATGTCCAAGTATAATTATTTATTTTATTGTTTCCTGTTACTGCGTTAAAAATATGTTTTCGAAATTATAATTAGGTTTTTGTTCTAGAGGCTTAATATGACATTAATTTAAAAAAAATGGTTAAGGCACAGATTACTAAATAGTTACTGGTATTCCACTTTGAATAATGTAAGCCATATACGCTACGGTCTACCGGAGAGGTTACCTGTGCAGGTTCACCTGCGCAGGTCGATAGCGTGTATGGGGATGGTCCGGTATACCGGAGCGCTCTTCAGTTCATTTATAAATAACATATTAGGTAAATAGGTAGATATTATTTACGTCATGACAACCACTTTGAACAGACACTAGAAAACAACTAACGAGACCTGCGCAGGCGAACTGAGTACACGCACACACGAACAGGTACACCGTACGGTGTCAATCGAAAGAATTGAATTTCGATACTGCACCGGTTACCTGCGCAGGTTAAAAAAACTGTACAGTTCTATTGGCACACACGCTCAGGTAGATCTGTATGGTAACCGGAGCATCTGTGGCCGCCATAAAGTGGTAGTGGGCATGCACTGTGGTGCATGCCCACTACCACTATTTTGTTGGCAACACTAATCCTGCCTGTCTGTCATTCTATATAATTTTGAAAATAAACGTTTGAATGTGTTGTGCCGCCGTTTTGTTTGAGCGAATAAAGTAGATGTATAGTTTGTTAATAAAATTCTTTCTTCAAATACATATTTAAAAGTGCAAAACTACTAATACTCCCTAGAACTAATTAATTAAATGCTTGGTCATTTATTTGTTGTGTGAAAAAATACATGAGCTAAAGTGCAAAAATGACCCACTTTGAGTTTGCTATACCCTTGCAAAAGGATGAGCTATTGGAGTCGCACGCAGGGCAGTACCATGTTGAGGATGTTGTTCAAACACGAGTACTTTTGTCTAAACTGCAAGGTACTGTTATGTTAAGTATAATTTATATGTTTACATCAGCTGCTTGTTCCTACCAAAAAGAACAAAGTAGGAAGTTATTTATTTCCGAATAATGTAAAGTATCTGTCCACAGATGCCGCCCGTGCTTATAACTCGGAAGGTGTTGACTACATATTGGAGCACTTTGATACATACTTCTCTATTATTGTCCATGGGAACAAATTAGAATGGAATGTTATAAACAAAGGTAACAAAATGAATACTATATTTAGTAACTACAAATATATAGATTATCTGTAAAATATATGTACCAATACCTATACCTGACATTTTGCCTGCACCCATCGGCACCTTTGGTTCCTAGCAAAATACTTGGTTTGAAAAAAAACATTTAATATGTACAATTATTTGTTTTTAAGGGTTTGACCACATTCTTAGAGCTGCAAAGAACCTTACCAATCACCTTGAGCTGATATTCCAAGACCAAGAATTAGATGTGGACGTACGAACCAAAAATCTGAACATTGTCAAGATGATAATGTATTTGTTCACACAAATTATGAAAGCTAAAGATACCAAATTGGCTGCTGATGTAAGTTAAGATGCTTATTTTATCACAGTTCAATTTTAATTCATTCCTCTGGCCCTGTGGATTGTTAAATTATGATCCAGGATGACAGAAATTCTCCAAAAAACCTCCTAGGTAACAGCCTTAAAATCTGTGCACAAATTATTGGTGTGGTTATTACCAGACCAACTGACAGAACAGACAGACATCACATTTTATAATATGTATGAAATAATGGATATATGAAATATTATCTTTTAAACTGACAACCGTTTTAGGGTTTCGTAGCCAAATGGCAAAAAACGGAACCCGAAAATGAAAAAATGGATTCGTCATGTCTATCTGTCTGTCCTTCCATATGTCACAGCCACTTTTTTCCGAAACTTATAGTTCCAGTCCAGAACTATCTGCTAAAACTTGATAAGTAGATGTATTCTGTGAACCACATTAAGATTTTCACACAAAAATAGAAAAAAAACAAAAAAAAATAGGGGTTCCCCATACTTAGAAACTCAATTTTTTTTTTCATCAAACACATGTGTGGGTTGTCTATGGATAGGTCTTCAAAAATGATATTGAGGTTTCAATTATAATTTTTTTTCTAAACTGAATAGTTTGCACGGGAGACACTTCCAATGTGGTAAAATGTGTGTAACTTCTAAAATAAGAGAATGATAAAACAAAAAAAAATATATGATGTACATTACCATGCAAATTTCCACCGAAAATTGGTTTGAATGAGATCTAGTAAGGGGGCGTCCACAAATTACGTGAGATGTTTAAGGGGGGGAGGGGGTCGAGTTAAATCTCATCTAATCTTACGTTGGAGAGAGGGGGGGTCTCGGCAAATATCACGCAATTTTTTTCTCTCTCTCCATGGACTGAATTAGAGTAGATATTCTTTTTTTAATCTCAGTAGTTTCGATTTAAGTATTCTATTGTTAAATTTTTATTACACTTATAATTAAACTCTCAGCAATATTGATTACTAGTCTTCAATAAAAGCACGAAGCAAATTATTTTTTTCCTTTTTACCATAACAATCCAACGCGTTTACGTAAGAAATCCACATTTTGAAAAATCTCACGTGAGATTGGGGGATGGGGGAGGGGGTTGAATAAAATCTCACGACATCTCACCAGGGGGGGAGGGAGGGACAGAAAATTTTAAAAAACACCTCACGTAATTTATGGACGCCCCCTAAGTAGTTTTTTTTAATTTGTCATAAATCGTAAACTGCAATTTACCTTTCATTCAATCAACTCATCTCGTTAGTTGCTGCTACGGAACCCTTCATGGGCGTGTCCGACTCGCTCTTGGCCGCTTTTTTCATTATGAAATTGTAATGAATTACCTTTTTGGTAGTTCAGACTATCTGTGAGAACTCTAAATCTATGACTGAGTTATATTCATGGTATTTTATAGTATTCTCCTCCATTTTTACATACTATACATATTTACTTGATTGCTTTATTTTTAAGCAATACAAGGGGACAATACAGTAGGTAAGTAAAACATATTTCATAAAAAAAAAAACTAATTCTATTATATGCATTAAATTTAGAACTCCACCAAGCTAACTTTGGGCAAGAAGGGCAAGAAAACAACAGAAGATGAAGAATGTGGCTGGACTGAATCTGATAAGCAAGCAGCCCTTGTCACTCTGTATTTGGTGTTGCAGCAACCATTATCTCGACTCTGGGACCCTCCGTTGGCTGAAGATAATTTTGTATCGTAAGCTATATTTTTTATTGCTAGGATCAACAAAATAAATAAATGATACTTATTTGGTCTGATGTGAAGTAAACATCACTACATAGTATAAAATGCAGTCGCTTGCCATGTTTGTCTGTCTGTTTGTCTTCTAACTCCTTCTAAACCACGCAATGGATGTTGATGAGTTAGATAATTGTCCTAGGAAGGACAGGCATTTAATGTAGATAAAGTTTGCTGTTTACAGAAAATCAGTATAATGTATATTTTAAAAGATATCACAGATTTAAAATTAGCAAGAAACGGTATTCGCGATACCGTGTAGGGACACCACACGACATTGCACCCATGCGAAGCGGGGGTGGGTTGATAGTCTTATACAAAAAAGTTAATATGAAACACGTCCAGGAAACACATCAAACACATAACACAAACGAATTGACTTTCCCTTTATAATAGTAGTAGATATTCCGTCAATAGATAAAGTTAGAAAAAAAACCCCTAAACCCATTGGCTGATGGATGGGACGGGAGCTCTACTGCATCCTATAAAATGAAAAACATAATATTCCAGTAACTGTGAGATTACTGATTACTAATATGTTACTTTTATTGTAGAATGGTTGCGGACCCTTGCTACAAGGCACTTGAAGAGCAGATAATAAAAAACAAAGCTGTCAGGGAAACTGTGTTCCAAGTATTGGGAATTTTAATTAAAAAATATAACCATGGGACATCTTGCCTGATAAAGTTAGTGCAGGTAAGATAATAAGACTCACATTGTCATACACAACCTGGAAATCCTAGGTTCATTTTCTTGCTTGTCTGGTTCGTTACTGGGGAATTATTATAAACTAGCTTTAGCCCGCGACTTCGTCCGCGTAGATGATTTCTTTTTTCTGGATATGAATTATTGTAACAATATAGAGCTTTGTTCATGGCTATTGCCCGCCACTACGTGTGATATTTGATAATACTTCAGGTAGATTGAGCTTACATGCGAGTTTGCCACATAAAACTGAAACAGTCCTGCCGCAAATAAACTCTAGCAAATTTCAGAGAGTTTTTCCCTATGATTTATTAATAGCCATCGCGAAACAAACCTTGATAAGGAACTCTTATCTTTTAAATTAAACGGAAGGTGATTTGGGATCAATGTTATACGCGGCACGAAGATAGTTTCTCCTCTGGCAGAACCAGTTAATATTTTGGCCTCAATAACATTGCGGGGGAGAGCTGTTACTTACTAAGATAACTTTACATTAATTTTCAATCATCAGCCTATACACAAAATTTGAAGATCCTAACTTCAAAACTGACGGACTCTCATACAAACTTTCATCCCCAATTTTACCCTCTTAGGGGTGGAATTTCCAAAAATCCTTCCTTAGTGGATGCCTCCACTGTATAAGGTATCTGTTTGCAACATTTCAAATCTCTAGGTCCAGCGGTTTGGACAGTACGTTGATATATCAACAATCAGTTTATCATCTTAACTTCAACCCCCTCTTTCCCCCTTCGGGGGTTGAATTATCATAAACGCTGAGATAACTTTACATTAATTTTCAATCGTCAGCCTAAACACAAAATTCGAAGATCTTAACTGCAAAATTAACGGACTTGCATACAAACTTTCATCCCCTATTTTACCCGCTTAGGGGTGGAATTTCCAAAAATCCTTCCTTACTGGATACCTACACTGTATAATAATACATTTAGTGAAGTTATTGTGGAATTGAAGGACTTGCGTACCCAACTTCATCCCCCTTTTACCCTCTTAGGGTCGGATTTATCACAAACGCTGAGACAACTTTACATTCATTTTCATTCGTCAGCCTATACACAAAATTTGAAGATCCTAACTTCAAAACTGACGGACTTGCATACAAACTTTCATCCCCTGTTTTATCCTCTTAGGGGTGGAATTTCCAAAAATCCTTCCTTAATGGATGCCTCCACTGTATAATCATAAAGTTTGTGAAGTTTATCGTGGAATTGAAGGCCTTGCATACCCAACATAATCTCCCTTTTTCTCTCTTCGGGGCTGGAATTATCACAAACGCTGAGACAACTTTACATTCATTTTCATTCGTTAGCCTATAAACAAAATTTGAAGATCCTAACTTCAAAACTGACGGACTCTCATACAAACTTTCATCCCCAATTTTACCCTCTTAGGGTTGGAATTTCCAAAAATCCTTCCTTAGTGGATGCCTCCACTGTATAAGGTATCTGTTTGCAACATTTCAAATCTCTAGGTCCAGCGGTTTGGGCAGTGCGTTGATATATCAACAATCAGTTTATCATCTTAACTTCATCCACCTTTTTCCCCTTTCGGGGGTTGAATTTATCATAAACGCTGAGACAACTTTACATTCATTTTCATTCGTCAGCCTATACACAAAATTTGAAGATCCTAACTTCAAAACTGACGGACTTGCATACAAACTTTCATCCCCTATTTTACCCGCGTAGGGGTGGAATTTCCAAAAATCCTTCCTTACTGGATGCCTCCACTGTATAATCATAAAGTTTGTGAAGTTTATCGTGGAATTGAAGGCCTTTCATACCCAACTTAATCTCCCTTTTTCTCTCTTCGGGCTGGAACTATCACAAACGCTGAGACAACTTTACATTCATTTTCATTCGTCAGCCTATACACAAAATTTGAAGATTCTAATTTCAAAACTGACGGACTTGCATACAAACTTTCATCCCCTATTTTACCCTCTTAGGGGTGGAATTTCCAAAAATCCTTCCTTAGTGGATGCCTCCACTATATAAGGTATCTGTTTGCAACATTTCAAATCTCTAGGTCCAGCGGTTTGGGCAGTGCGTTGATATATCAACAATCAGTTTATCATCTTAACTTCATCCACCTTTTTCCCCTTTCGGGGGTTGAATTTATCACAAACGCTGAGACAACTTTACATTCATTTTCATTCGTCAGCCTATACACAAAATTTGAAGATCCTAACTTCAAAACTGACGGACTTGCATACAAACTTTCATCCCCTATTTTACCCTCTTAGGGGTGGAATTTCCAAAAATCCTTCCTTACTGGAAACCTCCACTGTATAATCATAAAATTAGTGAAGTTTATCGTGGAATTGAAGGCCTTGCATACCCAACTTCATCTCCCTTTTTCTCTCTTCGGGGCTGGAATTATCACAATCGCTGAGACAACTTTACATTCATTTTCATTTGTCAGCCTATACACAAAATTTGAAGATCCTAACTTCAAAACTGACGGACTTGCATACAAACTTTCATCCCCTATTTTACCCTCTTAGGGGTGGAATTTCCAAAAATCCTTCCTTAGTGGATGCCTCCACTGTATAAGGTATCTGTTTGCAAAATTTCAAATCTCTAGGTCCAGCGGTTTGGGCTGTGCGCTGATATATCAACAATCAGTTTATCATTTTATATATTAAGATATACTTTTTTGTTTGCAGGTTCTTCAAATGGCGGAACATGCAGTGTCTCCTATATGTGCTGGAGTGGTACAGTTAACTAAAGATTTTGGACTTGGAACCTTTGGACCGCAAATGGTAAGAAATGTTATTATATATGTTCTTTGCTGTAAATTTGCGAGTTAATAATCTATCAAATAACATCCCGTGACTAAACGCATACTAAATAATTTAAGATGTCAAAATTGTCAATTTCCAACCTTATACTCTATATACAGAGTTTCCTGTAATTAATGATACAAATTAAGTTAACCCTCGAAAGCTGCGATTATGCCCTATGAGAAAAAGTAAAATATTAGCAAAAAAGAAATCATAAAATTATCAAAAATTTTGGAAATGTCATAAAAAATCTACATTACCTACAAATATTTCTTAAACCATGCCACTTTTACTAGAATTATTTAAGAAGTAAATCAAAAACTATTGACTAAATATATATTTATTTTACAAAATAGAACTCAAAAGATGTTAAGTAATAATAAGTTAACGCATTATGTAGGTTCGTGAAATAGCAGAAGCCCTAGCGTCATCAGATGAAGGAGAGGCAAGTGCTGGCACGGAACAGGGTGCTGCAAGGAACTGCGGCGCGTTTCTGTTGGAACTCACTAAAGAGCTGCCCAAGGAGATGGCCAATGCTATTGCCACTTTGCAGCCTTATTTGGAAAGTGATGAGGTTACAAATTTCATATTAAATTCTACCATGAATGCATATGCGAGTTTGTTAAAATTTTAAAGGAATAGTGAATTAACATCATTTAATTGATTGAATGAGAGAATAGCTGAAATATCGAGAATGTTATGGGTTTACTTTCTTTTCTTTACTAAGAACCGTGAGGTAGGTGCTATTAATAAATTAAATCTTTAAAAAAAACTTTACATTTTAATCATGAGGCTTATAAAAGCCTTCGCTAAACATAAGGTTGTGTTAACTGCACAATTACCAGTTTCGGTCTATTTCCGTGTGTCCGAATGCTATACCTAATAGATGGCTGGCATTTTTATAATAATATTTTTTTGACATATAACTTTTATTTGATGTTGTTGGTATATTTGCCAGTCATACACACTCCGCATCAGCGTGCTGGGCATGATGTGCGAGGTGCTGAGCTTGGAGCTGCAAGGCGAAGGGCTGGCTGACGAGCTGCGAGCTCTCCGCGATGACTTCCTCGACGACTTGTATGAACACCTGCATGACCTCTCCGCATATGTTAGACATAAGGCAAGACATACAATACAGTCATGCACAAAGCAAACTAAAAAACAGATATTTTGTATTGCAAATTTAAAATAAACACCCACACCACTTTAGTTCTAGACACAAATCGGAAGAATACTGTTACGCACTTAACTGATATAATAATTTATTTAGGTTTCTTTGGCTTGATAACATATATTAGAAACGAACATAATATAAATGTATGCAATAATAACTTAAATGCAGGTATTGCAATTCTGGTGCCGGCTGCAGCGCGAGAACTGCGTGCCGGTGAGTCGGCAGCGCGGCGTGCTGCAGCGCGCCATCGCGCGCCTGCGGGACAAGGCGGCGCTCGTCAGGAAAGCTGCCATACAACTGTTGAAGGTTGGACATAACTCACTAATAATAAAATAGAAAAAAAAATGTCCATGGTACACCCCTAACTAAACACGTGTTATAGCTCACTGATGTGGCCGTCACGTCGTATACCGAGACGAGTGTCCCGGGTTCGAATCCAACAATGAACTTGAGCTTCCGGTGAAAGAAAACATCGTGAGGAAACCATAGCACGGTGGTAGGGTACTTTGTAGTACACGTCTGGCTGTTTACCAACCTTATGTTGAAAATCTGCTGTACTTGAGAGCCAGTTCCTTCTATGCTTTGTGTGCCCACCTTCGGCCACATCATCACTTACCATGGTGAGATTGTGTATATACTTATAAGTGACTAGCTGCTCGGCACGACTTATAACTAACCTACCACTACCCCTACCCTAACTTACCCTACCCTAACTTACCCTACCCTATCTACTAAACTATCCAGGGCGCCACTCAAACGCATACAAAAAAATTCATTCAAATCGGTCCAGCCGTTTAGGAGGAATTCAGTGACATACACACGTACAGTAGAATTTTGTATATAAAGATATTCCGTCAATAATTAAATTATTTGATTTACAGATATTCCTAGAATGCAATCCTTTTTCTGCTCAACTGAAACTAGATATATTAGAGGAACAACTGGAAACAGAACAAAGAATTCTGAATAATCTACAAAAGAAACTCAATCCGGGTCCGGACCCTGAACTAGTAAAGAAATGGGATGAAATACAAAGTGATGTTGTTAACATGATAAAGAAAAATATGGATACATTGACACAAGACGAGCCGGAACTATCGCAAGCATCGTTAGAGAATCTGTATACTTCGATACGTAAGCATTTGCGAGAAAAGAACTATCATAAAGCGTATCTAATAGTGAAACATACTGAAAGGCAGTACCCGGAAGCTAAACTACTTCGATGTGATATGGGAAAAAGTGATCAGGTAAATACAGCGAGTTCTAATTGGTAATGGTGCCGGCTCTTTGGGCTATTTGGATTCAAATGCAGGTTGATGTTTTAATAATCTGCTTTACTTTTAGGGTTGAAAGTCAAGTGCTCATTTATACAAACCATTACTAAGGGAAAATAAAATTACATAAATGTATATTACTTAATTATTATTACAAGACTTAATTATCAAATTACTCATTCCAGATAGAATACTTCGTCGCTTTACTGAAAAACGTATTCATAGTACCAGATCGAAGGGAATCTATATCGCTAACGCAACAATGTGAAAACGAATTAGCTTTATACAAAAGATTGGAGGAGAAAGAAAGCATTGTCGCTTTTCTTCAAGAGTCTGTTCACTTCAGTCGAATGGTGTCTGAAGCTGTGCCTATTATAAACTCGCTGCTTATGTCGAAACAAGCGGGCGATGTTAGCGAGGCCATAGACTTCTTCACCACAGCTCATCACTTCAATATAGAATCCGCGAAAACGGGTGTCGCAAATATGCTGCTGCTTGTGTGGTCGCCCGATCAAGTAAGTATTTTTAGGCATTCGGCTTGTACTTTTAATATTTTAATGCAATCACACTCAGAAACAAATAAAAAAGATTTTTGAAGGTATCTGACGCCCAAAGACATTAGCAACTGGGAATTGCCAATGACATACCGACCTGTTACAAAGCCTAGAAGGCAACTGGCTTTATAATGTAACTACCAGAACACACCGCTAGGTTCTCGACGAGATGTTCAATATCCTCAGAATATGACCAATCCACTACTAACAAGATCATGAAAGTGATTTATAAATGTGTGTGCAGGACAAGCGCGAGGCAGTAGAGCGCGCGTACCGCGAGATGTACCTAGAGTGCGAGAACAAGGCGGAGCGGTTGCGCGCGTACACGCTCGCGCGCAAGCTGGCCGCGCTCGCGCTGCACGTCGACCGCGGCAGTGCACTCGCGCTCGACCACCTCGTCGACAAGTGGGTGCACAAGGGAGACATCGACCCCGCCATCATACAGGTACCACGCTTGTTATTATATGTACCTAGAGTGCGAGAACAAGGCGGAGCGGTTGCGCGCGTACACGCTCGCGCGCAAGCTGGCCGCGCTCGCGCTGCACGTCGACCGCGGCAGTGCACTCGCGCTCGACCACCTCGTCGACAAGTGGGTGCACAAGGGAGACATCGACCCCGCCATCATACAGGTACCACGCTTGTTATTATATGTACCTAGAGTGCGAGAACAAGGCGGAGCGCGCTCGCGCTGCACGTCGACCGCGGCAGTGCACTCGCGCTCGACCACCTCGTCGACAAGTGGGTGCACAAGGGAGACATCGACCCCGCCATCATACAGGTACCACGCTTGTTATTATATGTACCTAGAGTGCGAGAACAAGGCGGAGCGCGCTCGCGCTGCACGTCGACCGCGGCAGTGCACTCGCGCTCGACCACCTCGTCGACAAGTGGGTGCACAAGGGAGACATCGACCCCGCCATCATACAGGTACCACGCTTGTTATTATATGTACCTAGAGTGCGAGAACAAGGCGGAGCGCGCTCGCGCTGCACGTCGACCGCGGCAGTGCACTCGCGCTCGACCACCTCGTCGACAAGTGGGTGCACAAGGGAGACATCGACCCCGCCATCATACAGGTACCACGCTTGTTATTATATGTACCTAGAGTGCGAGAACAAGGCGGAGCGGTTGCGCGTGATAGATTTATGGGCCGATCATCATTAAGAAAGTGCTGATCATCTCATTTAGAAAGATTATAAATATCGACTAAAAATAAATAAATTAATATATCATCTGAATATATCGATGTGCTAAATTTTAATCCCGAGTTGCCAAGTTGTCTAAACTGTTTCTAGTTATGTAATTACTATTTACTTAAAGTTCCACATTATAGAATGAAGAAACATCGGAATTAAAGTAGGGTAGGTATTAATAAATAAATCACAAGACCACAATTTTGAACTGATTTTACTCCCTTTAAATTCTAGTATAATTGTCAATAAATTAATCAATTCAGATAATGGACAATAAGTATCAGATTACGTGATTCAAACGTTAGGAATAACTATCCTATTTCAAAATCAGGTATACTTAACTATATCAGAGTACTTTATATTAGGTCGGAATAATAAATAATCATTTAGGCCAGACTTTAGAAAGTATTTATTCAACATATCCATGGCCACAACTATGAATTTACTCTCAAATCTACTTCCGGTTCGGATGGCCGACCATATTGAGAAGATACCGGTAAGAAACTCAATATAAAGGTCTTATGTATGGCCACTACACATTCAGAGTTATTCTCAGTATATAACAGAAATACACAGAACACACATTATAAAATTATCAATTGTTACAGTTGACAATATCAAATATACTTATCTTTATATCGACGGGCAGTATCACGATTATAATAAGCAACCACTTCCAAAATACACAAGACTGAACTGAGCCCAGACCTTCCCGCTTATTTTATATTTTACAAGTGCACTTCAAGAATACAGACGGAAGTATCAACCAATCACAGAGACGGAAGTCTCAATACACCATAACCGGATACATTTTATCAGGAAGTGTCACTAATCTCATAATAACAAATTTAGTAAACCATTATCACAAAATTACAACATTCGTTGTTAATTATTGGAATAATTACTATCGAATTTAGGTATGATTAATAATATGATTTATCAAAGCCACAACATTACATTGTTCAATTAAAATATCAATCGGAAGTCTATTGAAATCTCCTTATATTACAATAAAATGTTTATCAACAATTAAATTATCGCAGTAGTAATTTGATGGCTTTGTAATTATTCCAATCCAATTATCATCAACATTACAATTTAAAATAACATTAAGTTACACCGGAAGTTTAATTTAATTATTGCACCGGAAGTTTAAATAATAATCAAACCTTCAGTTCAATAGTGCTGCCATTGCAAATAATAAATTTATCAAAAACTTATTTCAATAGTGTTGCCACTGCAAATAATACATTTTTGAAGTACTTATTTAACTCAGATATTTGACTCAGATTTAACCAAATATCTAACACGGCCAGACTGACATGTACTTCGTTCTCGAAGTACCAACAGTACAACAACATTTATTTACGACACCTGCTGTATTTCTGGCATCTAGGCACAACCACAAGGTAAACCACAGGTACAGCCACAGGCTTAAGCATAGCCAGAAGTACAGCAAAGCTAAGATTTAATTACAGACAACCCCCAGTATAACAGCGAGTAAAGTCACAAGTAAGGCCATTGTTACAATCATAGATATACAATATTTCTAATTACAATTTATCTTCATTTTCGAAGTACTAACCGTACAAAAAAAAACATTTATCCATGATAAAGGAAAATCAGAGATATAGCCATAGGTACAACAAAGCCAAGTTCCATTTACAGACATAACCACAGGTATAGCAGCGAGTACAGTCACAGGTATGGCCTTTGGCACAATGATAGAAATAAAATATTATAAAATATAAATTATGTAAACATATGATAAAACTGTAAAACCAGTAGGTTCTCCATTGAAATATATTTACCAAAAACTGATTGAACGATGAAGGAAGACTATCAGACTAAAATTGAATACAAATCCTTAAAACTACTGAATACATGTACATAGTTTTTACAGATTAATTAAATTCAGCTTGGCACCTCATCGAAATCGGCTGACGGTAAAAAGTTAATGAAATTCAATGAAATCTGCGTGAGCGAACCTCGGGCAAAAACAAATAAATCATAATTACTTAGTTCAAGCCATAACCAAAGTAAAGAGAAGTGTATCACATTTGCTACACAAGGGACAGGCCAGAACAATTTAAAATATATCAACAGTCCGTGAACACATTGTCTATCCACAATTACATACAAAAATACATTTCAAAGTACATCTTATATCACCTCAGTATTCCAAAAAAGTACCATGAATTAATAAAATTATATATTTGATTGAATCAATGAAATATTTTTCATTGTAACATAAGAGAAGGGAATTGATTTTAGCACAATAATAATTAGAATAATTATGTCAGAATTTCTACTTGTTCGACAAAAATTATAAACATTATTCATTAATTCAATCAATAAATCATTGTACATAAATAAAATAATAGCTACAAATGTGGTGTTGATGTACCTTTTTATAAATAAATAAATAAATTGTATCCTATGAATATTTTCAAATAATTTTGCATATTTATGAATGTCTAATCTATCAAATACTCTAGTAACATCTTAAAATACGAATCTGAAATACATTTTGATTTTATTTTATGTAGGTACTTACGTCCGCTCGGTCACACTGACAATTGCAAAGAATCTCTCGAAGCAATTTTTATATTCAGAGCTGTTACAAACAGAATATCAGGATAATAAGTGTTATAAATATTAATAGAACATAGACAAAAATAGATACAATTATTTTAATGCTTAGTGTAGAAATTTTATAAATATGACTATATCGGGTAATGTGATAGGTCCCACCACGGGCTGCCTCCGGGTGTGTAGCTTTTTTTTTTTAGCTTTTTTTTTTTTTAGCTTTTTTTTGTAACCAATTGCCTCGCAATACCAACCCCATTCACCCGCTGCCGGTGAGGAAAGTCAGTAGCAAACAATCAGTCGACCAGCGACATACAATTACCAATTGCCTCGCAATACCAACCCCATTCGCCCGCTGCCGGCGAGAAAAGTCAGTAGCAAGCAATCAGTAGACCAGCGACATACAATTACCAATTGCCTCGCAATACCAACCCCATTCACCCGCTGCCGGCGAGAAAAGTCAGCAGCAAGCAATCAGTAGACCAGCGACATACAATTACCAATTGCCTCGCAATACCAACCCCATTCACCCGCTGCCGGTGAGAAAAGTCAGTAGCAAGCAATCAGTAGACCAGCGTTTTCTTTTTTTTTTTTTTTTTTAATTTTTTTTTTTTATCCTTTTTTTTTATATCGCCTGATATATAAATAATATATATTTAATATATGTAAAGTAATATTTTCCAAAATACATGATCATTTCATATATACGAACAGACTTTTTTTTTTTTATAAGCAATAATATAATTCTTACATTTCTTAATACCCCTTAGAGCAAGGCTATCGCTCAGGAGAAAGGACAAAATTTCCTTCCAAAAGATCCCTTACAACTGGCATTTAATTTCTCGTAACGCCGATGGTCTCGACTAACATACCAAATCACCTACCTACTAAAAAAAAACTATTATTACGAAAAATATTATTACGATGCGAAGTTTGCCATCAAACCGAAATCTCAATTGTATTGCCAAAAATGAAAACAACGCCGCACAATAGAAACAGTTATCCAATGGCCATAAAAAATTACAATAAGCTCCCATAGGACCAAATAAAAAAGTGTACCCTTATATTTATTTAAAAGCAAATTAAAGAAATTACTTGTTCAACAATGCTTCTATTCCTATCTTCTATCTTATTGACATACCGAATATAATTTTAATTATTGGCAATTATCTGAAATGTTGGAATTAACCTAACAGATTTTTGGATAGATTCATTAATCGATTTTTGGACCAGATATAATTCGCTCGGCCTACCTGAAGTTATATTTCAAACTAAATTTGAAGTGTGTCAGTTACCGTAGACATTTATCGCTCTACTAGATTATTACTTATATACCTACCACCATCTAGAATAAAAATACTCAATTGAGTTTCGTATTACATGGCATTAAAAATTTACAACAAGTTACCTCCAGACATCAAAACCGAAACAAATTAACCTATTAAAGTTTTTAATTAATAACCGTTTTTATACGATTGAAGAATATTTTAATAATAAGTCAAATATTTATGCTATGTAATGATATTAATTTAAGACTAGAAATCGATTGCTTTAAAATTGTATAAAACCTAGGGATCATTATATGACATGATTAAGCTTTATTTAGTTAAATGTTTTACTTCTGTAATTTATTATGATATGACTAGAAATACTATTTATTTAAAAACTGTTTAAATTTGAGTATGAACAATCTTAAGGGTCTCCGTGGCAATCAAAAGATTGCCGAATTATATAATTCTCTAAACAAAGACAACTTCATTTGAACCAAAATGTGTACCACTGTCGGTAACTAAAGAAGGGGACTATATGACTAATGAAAGGGAAACATTAATATTTTCAGGTATAACTGGTACTAATTCCTCAAAATATCGTTTCTGTATTACTTTTTTTTTGAGATAATCTTTACTAGCATAAAAATAAAAAGCCCTTGCAAGGCCTTACCAGACCAAATAACCAGCTTCATCATCTGCTGCTTCTATCGTCGATGGATCTTCTTTCAGACAGGATGTAGAATAATTTTTCAAGAGTAATCCAACGGCTTATCGTCAGTCAAACAAAACTCGCACGATTTCTGGAAAAAACAAGTACAACATTTTAGTTTAAGGGCACAGATTTTGCGTATCCCACTTCTGATGATAGATTTATGGGCCGATCATCATTAAGAAAGTGCTGATCATCTCATTTAGAAAGATTATAAATATCGACTAAAAATAAATAAATTAATATATCATCTGAATATATCGATGTGCTAAATTTTAATCCCGAGTTGCCAAGTTGTCTAAACTGTTTCTAGTTATGTAATTACTATTTACTTAAAGTTCCACATTATAGAATGAAGAAACATCGGAATTAAAGTAGGGTAGGTATTAATAAATAAATCACAAGACCACAATTTTGAACTGATTTTACTCCCTTTAAATTCTAGTATAATTGTCAATAAATTAATCAATTCAGATAATGGACAATAAGTATCAGATTACGTGATTCAAACGTTAGGAATAACTATCCTATTTCAAAATCAGGTATACTTAACTATATCAGAGTACTTTATATTAGGTCGGAATAATAAATAATCATTTAGGCCAGACTTTAGAAAGTATTTATTCAACATATCCATGGCCACAACTATGAATTTACTCTCAAATCTACTTCCGGTTCGGATGGCCGACCATATTGAGAAGATACCGGTAAGAAACTCAATATAAAGGTCTTATGTATGGCCACTACACATTCAGAGTTATTCTCAGTATATAACAGAAATACACAGAACACACATTATAAAATTATCAATTGTTACAGTTGACAATATCAAATATACTTATCTTTATATCGACGGGCAGTATCACGATTATAATAAGCAACCACTTCCAAAATACACAAGACTGAACTGAGCCCAGACCTTCCCGCTTATTTTATATTTTACAAGTGCACTTCAAGAATACAGACGGAAGTATCAACCAATCACAGAGACGGAAGTCTCAATACACCATAACCGGATACATTTTATCAGGAAGTGTCACTAATCTCATAATAACAAATTTAGTAAACCATTATCACAAAATTACAACATTCGTTGTTAATTATTGGAATAATTACTATCGAATTTAGGTATGATTAATAATATGATTTATCAAAGCCACACCATTACATTGTTCAATTAAAATATCAATCGGAAGTCTATTGAAATCTCCTTATATTACAATAAAATGTTTATCAACAATTAAATTATCGCAGTAGTAATTTGATGGCTTTGTAATTATTCCAATCCAATTATCATCAACATTACAATTTAAAATAACATTAAGTTACACCGGAAGTTTAATTTAATTATTGCACCGGAAGTTTAAATAATAATCAAACCTTCAGTTCAATAGTGCTGCCATTGCAAATAATAAATTTATCAAAAACTTATTTCAATAGTGTTGCCACTGCAAATAATACATTTTTGAAGTACTTATTTAACTCAGATATTTGACTCAGATTTAACCAAATATCTAACACGCGCGTACACGCTCGCGCGCAAGCTGGCCGCGCTCGCGCTGCACGTCGACCGCGGCAGTGCACTCGCGCTCGACCACCTCGTCGACAAGTGGGTGCACAAGGGAGACATCGACCCCGCCATCATACAGGTACCACGCTTGTTATTATATGTACCTAGAGTGCGAGAACAAGGCGGAGCGGTTGCGCGCGTACACGCTCGCGCGCAAGCTGGCCGCGCTCGCGCTGCACGTCGACCGCGGCAGTGCACTCGCGCTCGACCACCTCGTCGACAAGTGGGTGCACAAGGGAGACATCGACCCCGCCATCATACAGGTACCACGCTTGTTATTATATGTACCTAGAGTGCGAGAACAAGGCGGAGCGCGCTCGCGCTGCACGTCGACCGCGGCAGTGCACTCGCGCTCGACCACCTCGTCGACAAGTGGGTGCACAAGGGAGACATCGACCCCGCCATCATACAGGTACCACGCTTGTTATTATATGTACCTAGAGTGCGAGAACAAGGCGGAGCGGTTGCGCGCGTACACGCTCGCGCGCAAGCTGGCCGCGCTCGCGCTGCACGTCGACCGCGGCAGTGCACTCGCGCTCGACCACCTCGTCGACAAGTGGGTGCACAAGGGAGACATCGACCCCGCCATCATACAGGTACCACGCTTGTTATTATATGTACCTAGAGTGCGAGAACAAGGCGGAGCGGTTGCGCGCGTACACGCTCGCGCGCAAGCTGGCCGCGCTCGCGCTGCACGTCGACCGCGGCAGTGCACTCGCGCTCGACCACCTCGTCGACAAGTGGGTGCACAAGGGAGACATCGACCCCGCCATCATACAGGTACCACGCTTGTTATTATATGTACCTAGAGTGCGAGAACAAGGCGGAGCGGTTGCGCGCGTACACGCTCGCGCGCAAGCTGGCCGCGCTCGCGCTGCACGTCGACCGCGGCAGTGCACTCGCGCTCGACCACCTCGTCGACAAGTGGGTGCACAAGGGAGACATCGACCCCGCCATCATACAGGTACCACGCTTGTTATTATATGTACCTAGAGTGCGAGAACAAGGCGGAGCGCGCTCGCGCTGCACGTCGACCGCGGCAGTGCACTCGCGCTCGACCACCTCGTCGACAAGTGGGTGCACAAGGGAGACATCGACCCCGCCATCATACAGGTACCACGCTTGTTATTATATGTACCTAGAGTGCGAGAACAAGGCGGAGCGGTTGCGCGCGTACACGCTCGCGCGCAAGCTGGCCGCGCTCGCGCTGCACGTCGACCGCGGCAGTGCACTCGCGCTCGACCACCTCGTCGACAAGTGGGTGCACAAGGGAGACATCGACCCCGCCATCATACAGGTACCACGCTTGTTATTATATGTACCTAGAGTGCGAGAACAAGGCGGAGCGCGCTCGCGCTGCACGTCGACCGCGGCAGTGCACTCGCGCTCGACCACCTCGTCGACAAGTGGGTGCACAAGGGAGACATCGACCCCGCCATCATACAGGTACCACGCTTGTTATTATATGTATCAGGCGGAGCGCGCCATTATACAGGTGTTGCCTGCTTTTATTTATGCTTCACCAGCATACAACTAAACTAAATGTAAATACCACTTACATTTACAGATGATACGTACAAATATAACAAGACTAATTAAAATCTCTTCTACCAGGTGTTTTGGGAAATGTTTCTAAAGAAATTAGATGGGACAACAGATACGGACAGCTACGCAGCATTATCGCTCCTCGTTATGATCGCTAAAGCTAAACCGTCCGTGGCGCTAGCCAACCTCGATGTGATCCAAACACATGGCCTCACAGCTGATTATAACTCGAGAAACTTAAGCGCTCAGTTGCTCTTGTCGCTATCGAAGAAGAACCAAAGATATCCGGCCGATCACACTATATTTACCTCCGTATACGACAGCCTAATGGAAACGTTCATAAACTTCAATAAGTTTACATCCTTTGCTGCAAACTCAATAGACCTTATTTATGCTATTTGTGATACTCCTGAAGTCGTTTGTAAGAAACTTCTATCAGAAATGTATATGAAATTAGAGGAGTCCATGGAAAGAGATAAGGAAAATGAGGAAGAAGCGAGCATGCCGACGGAATTGCTGACGCGTTTCGTGTTCGTGTTAGGACAAGTTGCACTTCAGCAACTGATTTACCTGGATATATGCGTATATAGCGAACTGAGGAGAAGAAATCAGGTAATGATCCGTGAATAATTATCTAATAATTGTTATTTTATTTTATTTCATTTTACATAATAACGACCCGTTTGGCGTAGAGGTACTCATGCCAAGCCCCTAGTCGTTTGATTCCCACCCAAGACAAACATTTGTATAAATCCACTCTCCTAAACTGGTATAAAACCGTGTTTCAGTATTAGAGTAGTATTTTTCGTCATCGAACCTAGGAATGTGAACTGTCACTGAGTAAAGGCTTTCTATGGGGGACTGTTGATTTTCATAATGAATTTAAATCCTGAGCTGAGCGGGACCATTTGCCGCCCCGCCGTATTTATTTTGGGGAACCTTTGTTTCATTAGAATGCGATTGGAAGGCTTTGCTGTCCTCTGGGTCAGTTGATGACGCAGTGGAACTTTTCAGTAATATTCTGTCTGACTTGAGGAACAAATATATTCCATGTAAGTACACACGTCTCAATAAATACCCTGTTTGGTACTCGCCAGCTCTTAAAAAAATACTCAAGGAAAAAAGTAAGTATCATTATAGAATAAAATTGTATAACAATAAGGCTGATGAGAACTCCTTTACTATCCTCCGCCACCGAGCAAAGCGTGTTGAACGCGAATGCTATAATACTTATATAAGATCTGTAGAAGACTCAATTCGGGATAATCCTAAAACATTCTGGTCATATATTCAAGCTAATAAGCAAAATAACTCGTACCCCTCCTCAATGTCATATAACAATATCAATGTCGATTCAGGGAAGGGGATCTGCAATGCCTTCTCTGAATACTTCGGGTCAACATACCTACCTAAGTTATCATCGTCTGTATGCGATGAGCCTTCGTATCCCAAAAGCTATAATTCTTCTGACATACACGCAATAGACATAGTTGATACAGAAATATTGAAGTTGTTAAAATCACTTGATGTCAGCAAATCTGCTGGATCTGACGATTTACATCCCATACTACTTCACAAATGTGCTGAATCATTAACTCTTCCAGTAACAATCTTATTTAAAAGATCTCTAAGTGAGGGGGTGATGCCAAGCAAATGGAAATCTACCATTATATCACCTATCTATAAGAAAGGTTCGAAGCGGGAAATAAGTAATTACCGACCTATTTCTAAGCTATGTGTGCTGGCTAAGATCTTGGAAAGGGTCGTTCACGATCAAATTTATGCTAGCTTGAAACATGTCTTCTTACCGCAACAGCATGGATTTCTTAAAGGCAGATCCACCGTAAGTAATCTGGCTTCATTTACTGAGGCACTTACTGCTGGTATGGATGCTGGAGGCCAAGTGGATGCTATTTATACGGACTACAGCAAGGCATTTGATCGAATTGACCATTCTATTTTACTTGCAAAACTTATAGCAATAGGAATACGAGGAAATCTCTACAGATGGTTCACTTCCTATGTTAATGATCGATGCCAAACTGTTGCCCTAGGTGGATTTGCTTCAAGGTCATCTCTTATAACCTCAGGAGTGCCTCAAGGATCGATATTGGGTCCCCTTCTATTCGTAATTTTTATCAATGATATCGATAAGTGTTTTAAACATTCGGACTTTCTACTCTTCGCTGACGATATGAAAATCTATAGAAAAATAAATGATTCCTCAGACGTCTCTCTTCTGCAACAGGACTTGGATAGGTTGCTTGATTATTGTATCGTAAATAAGTTGGACCTAAATACTAGCAAATGTAATTGTATCACCTTTACCAGAAATCGTAATCCATTACTTTGTGACTATAAACTCAATGATCAGATACTCTCTAGAAAAGACCATGTTGTTGATCTTGGCGTTACCCTAGATTCCAAATTGCTATATGATAAACACATTGCCAATATATGCTCTAAATCCATGAAGACACTGGGGTTCTTATTTCGCACTACAAAAGATTTTAAATCGGTAAAGTCGCTAAAAGTTCTCTACTGCTCATTGGTCAGAAGTCACTTAGAATACGCATCTCAAATCTGGAATCCCCGTTACGACATTTACATTGACACCATCGAAAAAACTCAAAGGAAGTTTCTGCGCTTCATAAATTTTAAATTTAAGATAAATATATACGATTACTTAGACAGTTGTAAGCATCATCATCTGCTTCCCCTCTCGAAACGAAGAGAGGCCGCTGATCTCACGTTTCTTCATAACATTGTGATTAGCAAACTAGATTGCCAAGAACTCCTGTCTGCAGTCAAGTTTAAAACTCCATTTCGAGCACTCACTAGACGTAACTATTTAAAACTTTATTCACCACCATGCTCATCCAATTACCGCCAAAATTCATTTTTCCTAAGAGTGTGCAATAGTTTTAATCAGAATTATACTGAACGCGTCGACTTGTTCACTGAAAGGCATAATTTCTTCAAGAAAATGGTTTATGATGATTTTTTTGGCAAGGTCACTGAATAACATTTTTGTTATTGGTTAGTTGTTTGGCATGTTTTTCTATTTAAATTTTTTTTTTTATAGTATTTAATCCATATAGATGAGTTGTTTGTTGGTCATGTATTCAATAAAAGGTTCCTTTACATTATTTTAAATTGCTATTGATTTATTCACATTCATAATGTTGCTGTATGTTGCTGTAATTCAATGTTCGTTTATTTATTTATTTTATTTATATAAGTATGTTCAAAATTCAAAATTCAAATTCAAAGTGTTTGGTACTTAATATTAGATAGTGTTAATGCACAGATAAACTATCCTATTGTTCTATTTGTGAAAACTATTTAGGCTTGTTTGTGTTCATGTAATGTTCTACTAATTTACTATGTAATGCTGTTTGTTTTCCTAATAAAATAAAATAAAAATAAAATAAAATAAAAATAAAATTAGTAATCGACTTTTTTTGCATATAATGTAATGATAATATAAATTTCGTAAGTTAATTCCCCTTCTCCTGTATAAAATGACAGGTTCGAGAGGAACGCAAAGTAGAAGAGAAACGTAAGAAGAAAGCCGGTGCGTTCGCGACGCCCGGGAAGCGCGGCCGCGTCGCGGACCTGCGCCGGCAGACGCTCATGAACGCCAGCAACGCGAGTGCTTCCTCGCGCGCACAAAGATCTGCCAGCGTCACCTCTAATAAAGGACCCTCTGTAAGTACACATAAGGTTCATGTTTTTTTTATTAAATGGAACATGGCCTAAATGACGAAGCCTAAGATGGAACACACTTAGAAGAAACCTATTCACTCTGGCCTTGAAAGTCCCTAGATTGTAAGATTCAGGGAACAGACACCGGAAGCAAGTTCCAATCCCTTGTTGTCCGCTTTATAAATGAGGATGCAAAACGTTTTAAATAAGGTTGAACAATTCCGGCGCACACTCCAAAATATATCCTGTAGATAACCTTAAGACTCTTATATCTTTACTAATAATTAAGCAAATACCTCAAAGCTTTGCATAGCAGACCCTCGCATATGGATGTAGCTATCACAGGTAAAATTAGCTTACGAAATGATCTATATGCCCAGTTTGGCAATAAAAAAACCTACCATTGGTAAGCAAAACGATTCGTTTTGTTTATTGAAACCGGGCATAAATGAAACGACGTAAATTACTCATAAATACGATCAGTTAACACTGGGACCAACTTCGAAATCGCTCAAAGAAATTACAGCTTTTCATACAAAAGGTACATGTCTCCTCGGCTAAAATGTATGAAAAGCTGTAATTTCCACCCCGTATAATAACTATTAGGGGCACGAGTCGTGAGCACAGATTGACACCTGCGCAGTAGCTAATTTTTCGGTCTGTTTTGCGGAATGAAGAAGGGGGGAGCGCCGAGCTGCATACGATTGGTTCAATTTGGTTCGTCAGGCGATACTCGTCGTGTATTGGATTCTCGCGTGTCATTTGGCTACTGTGATTCGGCCAAAAGTGTACATGCGCGAGCTTGCCCCACTACTGCCTATCTGTGCTGACCACTCGTGCCTCATACTGTACATTGCTCGAACCTAAAAATGAATCAAATAAAATCAAAATTCTTTATTTTTTATGAAGTAGCTCCTCATTGAACACACTCCAAGCGCCAAGCTTTCAATCTTTGGCGGGCCGGTTGATAAGACAACCTACTTATCACGTCGCAGGTTGTAGGTTCGATTCCCACCCATGACAAAAATTTGTGGGCGTGAACATGTCGGCTTGTCTTGAGTTTGGTTAAAGTATGTATTTGAAAAAAAAAAAACAGTATATCAGTTATTTGGATTCCATAGTGAATGATCTGCTTAGATTGGGATCAGATAGCACATGGCTATGAAGAGTGTTGCAAGGATATTAATTCTATTAATATTAATAGAATTGTTTTTTTTTTTATGTTCATCATAACAGGCAAACACAACAATGACAGAAGAAGAAGTGGGTCTAGAAGGTGCGGTGGCAGACGACGCGGACGCGGAATACGTGCGGTCAGTGTGCGAGCGAGACATCGTCGGCGTCGGCACTGCTCTCGCGCGGTACTTGCCCTTGTTGCGGACCATACTCGCCGGGACGCCCAAGTGCACGCCCACTTTACAAGCCGCTGCTGCACTTACTTTTACGAGGTAACGATCAATCGATTGGAGGCCTTTAGTGATGCAAGGAGTCAGGAGAAAAATATAGATAGATAACTCGTTATTGTATAGTGGCGGAATGAAAAGCTTCGTCAATTTTCAACTTGATTCATTCAATGTATCACGAGCACATATTACCTTTTCGATATTTACCTTATTCGATAGCAAACGTCACATTACCCGTACCGAAACACACACACAGTACCGAAACAAAGTTCATTCAAATTCAAAACATTTCAGGTCCATATATTATAAAACAAACAAAAGGTAATAATATGTATTTAATTTATACAATTTCTTGTAAACAGATTTATGCTCGTCTCCAACGCGGTATGTGAAGACGGCCTGCAACTCATGGTCACTGTCTTGAAGCGGTCTAAGAACGTATCTCTGCGGACTAACTTGACGATCGCCTTCGCCGACCTCACGCTGCGATTCCCGAACCTTACTCAGCCTTGGACACATCATATTTACCACATGTGTGTAACTTGTGTACAGTATTACCCAACTGATATATGGCGCGTCGTGAATCTTCGTTCGCACAGAAAAGAATGTATGGCCCGAAGATTAACGAAAGAATGCTTAAAACTTACAATCAGCCTTAGATCACTACTATAAGGTTCATAATACCTGCTGCTGTTAGTTCCGTCTCACTCGCAAGTTACGCCCCTCCGCACACATGGCGGCAACTGCCGACCAATAGCATTTCCCGCGCTTTGAAATGTATGTTCTGCGCAGGTACATCGGTAAGCCATATCAGTTGGGTACTACTGAAACTAAACAAAGCTAATAAAATGTTTTTAATTTAATTTTAAAAATTTATGTTTACTGCGTTTAATCTAACATGTTGCTGCACAAAAAACCTCTGGAGGACCTCTAAGAAATCTTCAAAATGGAGCTATTGTTTAACGTTCATTTATTTTTATTAGACCAATATTTGGTGTGGTAAGTCTTCTATGCAGGGGCGAACTACTGCCGTATCAGCCGTATCAATGATTCGGGGCCTCCGGGCGACAGGGGCCCCGAACGTGTGTATGCAAATATTACTAAAAATGTTACCCTCCATTTGGTTTAGCTGCAGTCAGGTAGAAGGGCCCCCGAACAAACGTTCATGCTTGTATGTGTATACTAGTCGTCTATTTCCAGTCTAAGTGACGAAGAGCTGGAAGTCCGCGAGTGCGCCGTGAAGATGCTGTCGTTCCTGGTGCTGCACGAGATGGTGCGCGTGAAGGGACAGATCGCGGACATGGCGCTGTGCTGCGCAGACCAGGACGCCCGGGTCGCCTCCATGACGCGCCTCTTCTTCAAACAACTCTCGCAGAAAGGAAACGCGTTGTATAATGTCATGCCCGATATTATATCCCGCCTCAGCGACCCCGATTTGAACGTGCCTGAGGAACAGTACAGGGTTATTATGAAGTTAGTATTATTAATAAACTTCAGAGTTCGGAATTCATTCCTTAAGATCTGAAGAGTATTATTACATAAGTATATCATCTGCGTTCTTCTATTTATTTGTCAACAGATACATCACATCTCTGATACAAAAAGATCGACAGATGGAAGCGTTGGTAGAGAAGCTGTGTCAAAGATTCAAATTGTCAACAGAAGAGCGACAATGGCGTGACCTCGCCTACTGTCTTTCCCTGTTTACGTACAATGAGCGATCATTGCGAAAACTGATGGAGAACCTAGACTGCTACAAGGATAAATTGCACTGCCCTGGAGTCATGGAATGCTTCACGGTGCTCATGAATAATACCTCTAAAATGGCACGCAATGAGATAAAGGTAAGGAAAAATGAATAAAACTTACAGTAACAGTATTGTATATTGATATTGTATAAGACAAAGATACAATGGATAGACTATTTTATAAGTATATGCGAAGAGTTAATTTATTATATATATTTATTTGATCAAAAGGAACAATCTACAGCCTTTAGTTATAGAGTTATTTTAATAAAATACTTTTTTATTGATTTGGTTGTGGGCTGTACTTTTCACTGGATAACCACTGTGAATCTTTTTATGTTGTAGAGTTTAGTAAGCGAGCTGGGCGACAAAATAGAGGAATGCTTCGCAGTACACGAGGGCGAGGAGGACAAGGAGGACAACCGTGCGAACGGAGTGGGAGGGGGAGGGGGAGGGGGCGGGGTGGAGGCGGTGGGGCGCGCCACGCCGCGCCGCCGCCCCGCGCCGCGCCGGAACCGACGCAGGTCCTCCTCTAGTCCTGATGAGGTATTCACTCTTACTTACTAAACTTTTTTTTCAAGTACCCCATATCGTAGCGCATACATAGCAAAAACAATCCGCCTAAAATTGTGTGGACAATCGAGGCGGCTCGAGGATATGATGATGAGCTCCAGTTGGGTTGCTATCGGTGCGATGGTAGAAAAGCACACGGGGAGAGCCTAAATCTCTCTGAAGACTGAGAGGTTCCCCCCCCCCCCCCCCTTGTATAGTTTATCGTTTTTCTGTTTTTAATTATGTTATTTCATGTCTGCTTCGAATGGCTCTCAATAATAGAATGTTTTACTTCTTTCTTTTTTTCTTTCTAATTTTTTTTTTTTACAGAAAGTATTATAGACTGGTAAGTATGGTAGTCCGTGTGGCTCCCGGCATAGAATAGGGCCAACCCTTCTAATCCTGTGGGTGTCGTAAAAGGCGACTAAGGGAATACACCAGGGGACGGGCAGCAGCGTCCACCTGTGATACGTCATCACTACTGCGATCACCAACCCGCCTGCCAAGCGTGGTGATTACGGCAATACCCCCCTCAAATGATTTATACAAAAACACAGCCACGGCCCCCAGTCCCCGGCGGCCCCGCTATCCCGGGCTACGGTAGCGGTCACGGTAACGGCGGGGCAGGGGGTGCTAAGAGTCTCCGGCAGAGATCCGGCTACCAACAACGACGACTGGACCTGGTAACATATAATGCACGGACTCTGAGGACCGACGAGAAGCTCATTGAGCTGGAGGAAGAAGTGGACAGGTTGCGCTGGGATATTATGGGTTTATCAGAGGTCCGAAGAGAGGGGGAGGACACGATAATCCTTAAATCCGGTAACCTGTTCTACTACCGAGAGGGTGATCACCTGTCACAGGGTGGTGTCGGGTTTATTGTCCGCAGGCCCCTCATCAAGAATATAGTGAGGATAGAGAGTGTCTCACCGAGAGTCGCATACCTGATACTCAGAATTACCAAACGGTATTCGCTGAAGGTCATCCAGGTATACGCTCCGACCTCATCACACCCAGATGATGAGATAGACACATTGTATGAGGATATCTCACGAGCCATACATGCCTCTAAAACTCACTATATGGTATTGATGGGGGACTTTAACGCGAAGCTAGGCATTAGGAATAGCGATGAGCTGAGAGTGGGGCAGTTTGGAATTGGGCAGAGGAACCCTAGGGGGCAACGGTTGGCCGACTTCATGGAGTTGGAGGGACTCTTTATGATGAACTCCTTCTTCAAAAAGCGGCCACACAGGAAATGGACCTGGAGTAGCCCCGATGGATCCACCAAAAACGAGATAGACTTTATCTTAACGACAAAGCGGCAAATCTTCAGTGATGTCTCTGTGATCAACAGGGTTAAGACCGGCAGCGATCACCGGTTAGTAAGAGGCACACTGAACCTGAACATCCAGGTGGAGAGATGTCGTCTGGTAAAGTCTACGCTCCGACCCCAATCTGCATATATCCAAGATCCTGAAAGCTTTCAGCTCGAGCTTCATAATCGCTTCCAATGCCTAGATGATTGCGCGACGGTGGACGATACAAACAACAGGCTCGTGGAAACTGTCCATGCGGTAGGATCAAAGTTCTTTAAGACCCACCGCACGAATAGAACCCAAAAACTCTCGGATAAGACTCTCAAACTCATGAAGCGACGACGTGAAATGAAGTTGCAGTCTTCAGCTGATACAGCCGAATATCGGCAGTTAAATAGGCAGATCTCAAACGCAATGCGGCACGATATACGCCTCTTTAATACTTCATGTATTGAAGAGGCAATAAAACAGAACAAAGGTTCTAAAGTGTTCGCAAGAGATTTGTCTATTGGTCAAAGCCAACTGACCAAGCTGAAGACCGATACCGGCAACATCATTACTTCAAAGCCTGAGATCTTGAGAGAAATCGAGAAGTTCTATGGACAGCTGTACACCTCGTCACAGAAACCAGATGCATTACCGGTAAGTGACGTAAGAGCCAAGTTGACCCGACATTACACCGAAGATATCCCGGATGTCAGCCTGTACGAGATTAGAATGGCTCTGAAACAGCTTAAAAACAACAAGGCGGCGGGTGAAGACGGAATTACAACAGAGCTTCTGAAAGCGGGTGGTAAACCGGTACTTGTAGTCCTTCAGAAGCTATTTAATTCCGTCATACACGAAGGTACAACGCCAGAAGTATGGAGTGGAAGCGTAGTGGTGCTCTTCTTCAAGAAAGGCGATAAGGCCCTATTGAAGAATTACCGCCCGATCTCCCTCCTAAGCCACGTTTATAAGCTGTTTTCGAGAGTCATTACGAATCGTCTCGCACGTAGGTTTGACGACTTCCAGCCTCCCGAACAAGCCGGTTTCCGTAAAGGCTTTAGTACCATAGACCACATACATACACTCCGCCAGATTATACAGAAGACTGAGGAGTATAATCGGCCATTATGCCTGGCGTATGTGGACTATGAGAAAGCCTTTGATTCAGTCGAGACATGGGCGGTGTTACAGAGTCTACAGCGATGCCAAATTGACTATCGCTATATCGAAGTGTTGAAGTGTTTGTACAGCAAAGCCACCATGTCAATCCGAGTCCAGGACGAGAGTACGGTACCAATCCAGTTGCAGAAGGGTGTAAGACAGGGTGACGTAATTTCCCCGAAACTCTTCACCACTGTAATGGAGGATGTATTCAAGCTCTTGGACTGGAAGGGATATGGCATCAACATCAATGGCGAACATATCACTCACCTTCGATTTGCCGATGATATAGTTATAATGGCGGAATCGCTGGAAGCTTTGAACATCATGCTCAATGACCTCAACAGAGTTTCCCAACAGGTAGGCCTAAAAATGAATATGGACAAGACAAAAATTATGTCAAATGTTCATATTCCGCCAATGCCGGTGATTGTTGGGAGCACTGTTCTCGAAGTTGTAGACGAGTATGTTTACCTCGGACAAATTGTCCAATTAGGTAGGTCCAACTTCGACAAAGAGGTTAATCGAAGAATCCAACTCGGCTGGGCAGCGTTCGGGAAGCTACGGCATATCTTCACGTCCAAAATACCTCAGAGTCTGAAGACAAAGGTCTTCAATCAGTGCGTGTTACCAGTGATGACATACGGGACAGAGACGTGGTCTTTCACTGCTGGCCGCATAAATAAGCTCAGAGTCACTCAGCGAGCTATGGAACGAGCTATGCTCGGAATTTCTCTACGTGACAGGGTCCGAAATGAGGACATTCGTAGGAGAACAAAAACGACGGACATAGCTCGTAGAGTTAGTAAGCTGAAGTGGCAATGGGCAGGCCACATCGCTCGAAGAGCCGATAGCCGATGGGGAAGGAAGGTTCTCGAGTGGCGACCACGTACTGGAAAGCGTCGAGCGGGACGACCTCCCACCAGGTGGACTGACGACCTGGTCAGAGTCGCTGGGCGCCGCTGGATGCAAGCGGCCCAGAACCGTTCGAAGTGGAAATCAATGGGGGAGGCCTATGTTCAGCAGTGGACATCCATGGGCTGATATGATGAAGTATGGTAGTATTATATACTGGTAAATTTGGTCTTAATCCCCATCGAGGAAAAATCCCTTTAGAGTAGTAATACTAAACAAACAAATTCCAAAACTAGTCAGTGATTTGTCTCTGAATTTAAACAGTAAGGACCAATCACGGCATCGTGTGTTTTTGACTTGGCCAATCAGAGTGCATGCGTTCTTGTTTTAACCAATCAGAGCACATTGTCGGCGGTGGGAAATTGGCGGAATATATTTCAAACAAAATAAACGTCATTGCGCTTCTGTGGATTAATTGTTCGATGTTAATCCCCCATGGATTTTAAAGCCTTTTTTTCATTGTTATTAGCGTGGGGAAATCCTCATAGGATACCCGACCGCCCCGGGGGTAGCGGCCAGGTTATGCCGGACTTTTACCGGCTAAAACCCCACGGTGGTCGCCAACTGCGCTGTAGAGGGGGGCGGGCTCTCGTGTTGAACGTGTACCTGCTCACTCTCCACGCGCAGCGCTCAGATAGCTCGTCCCGGGGGAAGTGTGACACCTCCCCCCCAGTGGCGTGCATTCCATATAGGCAAATAAGCAATGCCTACCTCATAAGATTCAATTCAATAATATTTTGATTCAATTAAACTACATAATCACTTTAAATAAAAATTCTAACCTAACATTCAATACGAAATTTCAAACTTTGCCGCGCAGGCACTCGCGAGTTCGCCTCTCAAATTCACGGCAATTCACGCACACTAAAACGATTTCGGCATATTCATACACACACACACACTTCTTTAAGATAATACGACGAAAGCATAAATCACGCTTTTGCTATGCGTAGCATACTGACATTTGACATTCGCGATTTATGGACCAAAAGTAACCTTACCTTCTCTGTTGTAAGTAAAGTAACCCATCCAAATTAAAAAGACACATTAGAGCAACTCAAATATAACTTCGCAATTTATTTGTGTTGGTTTGTTTATGGTTTGGCTGGCATTGGATGCAATGTTGTTGTTATTTACTTATTGTGATTTTGCGAAGTGTATCTATGAAGTGTATTGTGTGTGAAATGAAGCAATTTTGTGGTGAAGATACAAAATGTGTCGATAAATTATTCCTTTAGTCAGTTTTCGTTTGTTGAAAATAGTAGGTAACTTGCTGTAGACCAACTCCAAAACATTCATGGATTTAAAACAAAGGTAAAAATCTTAGATATTTTAACACAGAATATTATGTTTATTAAACACCTGGCTGCTGTTATTCGAATCTATTATTCTGTTATTATGTATTTTGTTTGCTAATGATTCATACCAAATGTGTGTGGAATGATACGCTGACCTAAACAATTTTACGAATCGGGTCAATAAACATAATCTATCTAAGAGGCATATTTAGGCGTGTATGGCCATGATTCTGCCTACCTAGTCCGAAAACCAATGCACGCCACTGCTCCCCCCAGCACTCACTGTGCTATCATCGCACGATGAGTCGTGACCACATCGTACCATCGTCATCCTTGGGGTCGCTTCAGGATCGTATCCCTTTTGTCGAAACGTATATGAGCTGTGTGTTTATATTATAATATTGTATTTTGTATTTTTTGATAACCATAAAATTATTTATATTATAGAATGAGCCGCCCCTAAATGAGAAATCACCGCCATCGGTGAGAAAGTCGAGTCGTAAAGCTGTGTCGAGGTCGAAGAAAGTAATCGCGAATATGTCTGATGAATCAGGTATGTAACAAATCGCCTTCTTAGTATTCAGGATTTGGTAGGCGCCATTCTTTTAAATTTTAAAATATATCCAATTCGAAGATTAATCAAAATAATTTATTCTTCTTTAGATGAAGAAGAATTTCAAAAAAAAGATGAAGAAGTTTTTAAGAAACCTTCAACTAGGAAAACGACTCGCAGGAAAAAGTTATAAATTTATTAATTATTATCTATGAATATTAAATAAGTTTATTTTGAATAATAAAAAAAACAAGTTTCGTATTTTATTTTATCTAGACTCATACCGTAAAGTTTTCTTTTTTTATATTAATTATCCTGGGACATACCTCACACACGGTACGTGGATTACGTAACTTTATTTCAATGAAATTCTGATTGAAATAACGTCTGAATCAGTAGAAATATTACAAAATCGGAAATGGTTCCATTTCAAATGAACCATTGTTTGTATTTGCAGTTATCAGAACGTAAAAAAGTTGTCAGAAAACCGCTATATTGAACCGATTTAAATTCGAAAGTGATTGACCCACTGATCCCAATCCAAGCAGGGGCTCTACCGCGTAACTTTGGTGGTAATCGTAACGAACACCATTAATTAATTTCATCCAATCAGGACCCACGAATGGTCATCGTCGCGTCATACCGCGTGCGCGTCATTGGATGAAATAACTAATGGTGTTCGTTACGATACAAGACAAAAGAGGAACTAGACTTTTTGGCGGGAACTTGCAGAGTGACGTAGCATTTTTATTTTCATAAATTTGTGTAATTTGAGTTTTATTGTGTATTTTTGGTGGTATTTTACCCAATAAAGATCATCGATGTGCACCAGTGAATTGAAATGAAATGAATTATGTGTATCATGACTTTTCAAGTTGTCTCAAAATCTCCGTGAAGAGTTTTAGTACAATGACCACCATTGTAGTAAAACATGACTTTTATGGACGGTGACTGACTGAGGACTATAATGTGAAGTGATTTATTGTGACTGGAAACTATAATATAACTTGACACTGGCAGAAATGAGCCCTAATTTGGGCTTAGTTGCCAAAATTAAAAATAAGAAGAAGAAGAAAAGAGGAACTAAGTAACGTTTGGTAACGACGCGATGACGCTATTTTGAAATGTTATAATGTTGCCATTATTCAATGAGAATATAAACACTACGTTAATTGGTTGTTTGCTCCACCAAATTTGATAACAGTGACTCTCTCACCGGGTCAGATATGTTTGCTGGACACTACTTTGTTGCATATTCTTTAAATGTCTATGGCATGTCTGTGGTTGTTTTTTCTTCAATGGCGTCACACGGCTTGTGTATTTTGCCAATTTCCAGTTATATTATAAGTTCTAGTCACAATAAATCACTTTCACATAGTCCTCAGTCAGTCACCGTCCATAAAAGCCATTGTACTAAAACTTTTCACGGACTTCTTGAGACATTTCACTTCACTGGTGCACATGTATTGATCTTTATTGGATAAAATACCACCGATAATATGCAATAAAACTCAAAATACACTAATTTATGAAATTGAAAACGCAACGTCACTCTGCAAGTTCCCGCCAAAAAGTCTCTGTGCCACTCTGTGGTTGTTGCTAGTGGTCACAGATCATAAACAGAGATGCCAACTTGGGCGATTTGTCGCCAGTTAGGCTACTCTGTAAGAAAATTGGCGATTAATAAACTGGAATGGGCGACTGGTCGCCTTTTAGGCTACCTCAACGACAAGGTAATAATATAAGCCGAATCACAAATGAGCATAATCGTAGGAAATATAATCTATGCCAATGCAACATGTAAAAGTTCAGTGATATCATGTGATATAAAATATATGATATGGAAGAAAGATTGGCCATCCTATATGTTTATGGTTGGTTAGTTTCGGGGAATACCATGAATTTGTCTTAGCTATTATGTAACCTTTCTTAATTTTAGATAAAGGTACTTGCTACATGCAGTGAAAATCGCACACGGGTGATAATACTAAACATCATTATTTTCATCATAATGTTTCATACAATCACCAAAATTTTGCTTCTAAATTACAATTTAAAACGTAAACCTCTTAAAAATCATCAATAATTAGAAGGTTGTAGATCTCTTAGTCTCATAGCGATATTGTGGTTTTTGTACTACTTTAGGCTATTTACTCTGAAATTCGGCTATTTTAGGCTACTTAAGCTGTGAAAAATGGCGACATCAGGCTCTGTGCTGTCGGCAGCACTGATCCTCTTTGGTTGGTTTACGGGGTTAAAGTTTACCACACACACAACACAACACGAAAGTTGTTTGTTTATTGTTTACCTACAAATACTTTCTATTTGAGTGTTTCTTTTTAAATGTTTAGAGCTTTGGTTTACTTGTGTGTGTCTTGTACTGGCATGAGGTCTAACTTAATATAGACTTTTTCCAACAAATGTTTTTAAAACCATCTATATACTTTGTTTTTTGTAATATTCTGATGATTCGTCCCAAACTTGCAATGGCATCAATACATTTCAAATGTCGTGGAGGATTATACCCGAGATCTACAGTAGAAAGGTTTCCTGTAACAGATGACAAAGTTAGTTGGTCAGTTGAATTCAAGGAATACCAACCACTTAATCATACCTGTCCATCAATTCATGGCAAACCTTATGCTGACCCTGAAATTGGTAAGTGGGTATCTTTTTTAATACATGCACTTTTTTGAACATAGTTTTATGTATAAAAAAAAAAACGTTTGTTCACAGGCAATCCATTATTTTCTCCAAAATGGAATACTGCAGATAAAAATGTTAACAGAGTTAGCTATATGGGGAAGTACAAAATAGTAGATGGATACCCTCAAAACCCTGTTGGGCGAACTGGTATCTGTGGGCGTGGAGTGCTTGGACGTTGGGGACCTAACCATGCAGCAGACCCTGTAGTCACACGATGGAAGAGATTTGATAGTGGTGAAATTGAAGTTGATAAAACTAGCAATAAGTAGGTACATGACTTTACAAGGTAAATATAGATTTACTGTGTAATATTAATATTTAATTGTTTTTTAGGCCTATTTTGCAATTTGTAGCTATAAAACGTAGTGACACTGGGGACTGGGCATTACCAGGTGGAATGGTTGATCCAGGAGAAAAGGTAGCACAGGCTGCAATCAGGGAGTTCCAGGAAGAAGCTATCAATTCATTAGTATTGTCTGATGGTAACTAAGTATTTCATTTGGAAACAAATATTTAATTATTGATAATTCTATTGAATCTGCTTATTTATTTTTTGTAATAATAATATGTAATTTTTTTTCAGGTGAGAAAAAAGTTTGGGAAGATAAGTTTCAAAAGTTTTTCAATAGTGGAGACATAGTGTACCAAGGATATATTGATGATAGGAGGAATACTGATAATTCTTGGATAGAAAGCATAGCTTATAATTTTCATGACAACAGTGGAAATACAGTAGGAAAACTGAAATTACATGCAGGAGATGATGCTGTTGGTGTACAGTGGGTTGATATCCACACAGACCTGAAACTTTATGCTAGCCATAGCACTATAGTGTTGGAAGTACTCAAACGACATTTATCAGCTACAAGCTAAAACAAACATTGAGGCATAGTAGCTTGCTTCTAGTCCTTCATTAGTTAACAAAAAAAAACATCACAATTAGTCAAAAAACATTTGCTATACCCTGTGCTGAACAGTGCCCTGTGTTAGTACACACAGCTCTGGAAGTGAGGTTTCTTTTTAATTATGCAGTTCTTCTTAATTATCCAAAAATCCAGATCAATAAGGCAACTAAAAAAATATTTTTTGTGAAAATAAAACATAACCATTAACTTGTATTCTTATTTATTTACTCCTTTAAATATACAAACATACCAATAATTCATTTAAACATGATTTAACTGCCAACTTTAGTTGAAGCAGAAAATATTTCTACACATTGTCCATTTGAGGTCTCCATAGAGCTAATTTGAACTTTCACACTTATTGCACCTCAGGAACTGATCAAATAACATAAATGCATTATGTTCTAAAATTTGTGGATATGTCTACAATGAATTTTGCATTTGTCACTAAATACAACATTCATAAGGTCATCCATACAATAGTAAAAGGCTGTTTAGATATATGTTACATTCTACTTTAGTGTGAACGAAGCCGAAATAAAGTTACATAACGTATTTTGCTTATAATGACTAGCAACTAAAATAATATTAATATAACAGCAAATGTATCATATCAGCAGCGGTGTCGCTTTTCACAGAATGAAACAAAATATTGCAATAAATGCATTAATGCATTAAATGCAAACAATTCGACGAGTGTCGATTAGCTTAAAAACGAATATTGAAGGATGTCATAAGGCTTGGACAAAGTAAATGTGAAATATATATTGAACTAGCTGTCCCCTGTGGTTTCACCCGCGTTCCCGGGAGAAAAAGTAGCCTATGTCCTTTTCCATATCATAGGCTGTCTACATGGCAAATTTCATGATCCGTTGAGTAGTTAAAGCGTGAAGGCGTTACAAAAAAACTCACTTACGCATTTATAATATTAGTTAGGATGTCCTACCAAGTCAAAACCCAATGCACCTATCTAAGTGTTCAACCTAAGAGACCCAGGGTGTACCATGCAGGGCTATCATCAAAGACAAATATCAGATAGGGTATGTAGTACCGAGATGAATAATGGTGCTGAAACCGATTCATTTACCTTGAGGTTGCTGCACTAACGAGCGTGTTAGTTTTAGCAAGATACGTTCGAATTATAATGCAACTTTTTATAAAGGAATCAAAAAAATCTAAAGCAAATTCAAACCTATAAGACCTAATTCTACAGCCTTCATCATATTCATCGGCCAACTGCAGTCATAAGACACAATGATAAGTATAACAACAAAAATATGAATTGCTTAAAATTAAAGTTATGTATTTAGAAAATAAGTAATTTTACACAATTATGATATCTTATAACACCCACACAACTTCATACACCTTGCATAAACGTAATAATATCACCCCAAAATTCGAACAAAATTATACTACCTGAGATTAGATATACCTACTGATTGTAGGTAGGTACCGTGTAAAAATAATTATCATCTGGTTTCAGAAACCCAAGTTATAAATCTTCTGAATAAATAGGAAATAGTATTCTTTGTCCGAACATGCCCATTATGTTGTTCAATAGGGATCCGATATTTATGATCTAAAATTTATTATGTTAAAATATATTTACAGAAGATTCCCTAGTACTCGTTCACTGCCACTTGTATGTATACCTTGTACGTACAGGCTTCAAATTTTTAACAATGCCTTGCAATCACTCGCATAGTAAACACGTATGCATTATATGCAGTGTAAAGATACCTAGAGCTAATAACAATATATCTATCCCTAGGGAAGATATCACAATGGTTATGTATGTATATGTTATGGACAGCTCGCAAGTAGTGTGTAGACCGTGTAGTGTACCTAGTCTACCAGTAGTACAAGTGCTAGGAGGCCATCTCAGCCGGTGCTAGCGAGTTATACGCGCGGTAGCAGTTCACGTCGTTCATTAGCCGATGGATGTTCTGCGTGAATGTCGGTAGGTCCTAGAAGAAAAATTCCAGTATTTACAAAACAAATTTTAACTGCATATCACATTCATCAACACTGAGGTCTGTATTATCGAGTGTGTTGTGAGAATAAATCGTGTTAATCTAAAATAAACCTAATTATCATTGGTGCAGGTTCCAAACGACTCAAGATTTAACTTGAACATTGATTGACGTTCTAGACTAGAATAGTATGGACCTGAGATTGTGGCCTGGTCCATTTTATCTCGATCACGATTTTCAAACAAGACATATGAAAGTGAATTGAAAACCCTAAACATGGTTTTGTCTATAAAGTATTGATATGAAAGCTTACGGTATCAGGCGGGAAGTGCGCCAAATGCTCTCTATGTTCGGGCGCTAGTCCTTGCAGCTGCTGTAAGAAGGAGGGCAGGAAGGCGAGGCGGAAGGTGGCGAAGTCGACGGAGGCCATGGCGTGCACCGCGGCCGTCACCTCGTCCCGCGCCAGCGCGCGCCACCCGCCCTCCGCCAGCCCCGCCAGCAGCACCGACAGGAACTCGCCCAGGAATTCATTACGGAATATTACCTGCCCAATCAATTTTATTTGGATATCCAACAAAGAATACACTTCACATTCAAATCAAAAATAATCACAGTTTGTACACCTAACAATACAACAACAAAGACACAATTGACATGAAGTTCATTATGTTATGTACAATTTCCTCGCTTCCATTCCCTTTCTTTCGGCAATGTAAATTGAGTCCATCGAACAACTAACCCAAAGAAGCGTAATGACGTCGATTTTGCTTGCAATATATATTCCGCCAATTTGCCACCATCGACAATACGCACAGATTGGCTAAGACAGGAGTCATGCCCTCTGATTGGCCAAGTCAAGAACACACGATGCAGTGATTGGTCATTACTGTTCAAAATCAGTGACAAATCACTGACTAGTTTAGGAATCGGATTGCTCGGTATTACTACTCTAAGGGATTGTTCCTCGATGATTGAGTCTTAAGGTATGGTAAGGTGTGTGGTGTGGTGTGGGTCGTGTGTAGTGTTAGTCTGGTACCTTATGGTATAGTTTCCACTTGGTGTTGAGCGTGTCGAGGGTGTCGATGTTGATCCTGAGCAGGTCGATGTCGTGGTGGTGCAGCGCGTGGCCGAGCGCCGCCAGCGCGCCGCGCAGCTCGTGCGTGCGCCGCGCCGCCTCCGCGCCCTCGCACTTGTGCGGGAAGAAGTACCGCCACCGGTGCACCAGCACGCTACACATACACATACACACACTCTATGTTATCACTAATGCTTTACAAATATACTTCACTACTATTTATAAATAATGAGAATAAAATGATGATGATTAGTTTAATAATAAATTAATATCAAAGAATTTAAAACGTCCAGAAGGATAGTCGCCTCTATGGGAACATGAAATAAACAAGCCAGAATTGACAGTATTTGACAGCCGTGCGCAGTACGAACTGAGAGCGATTTGCTCAGGGAGCCCCTCAAGCGGAGTGATATTAAATGTCATGCTTTAGTAAGGCGGATTATCCATCTGGGTAGAGGCACGATGCCCTATGAAAATCTTTGATTAATATTTCATTTGCTTTTCTTTTGCTTTTTCATTATCTGTTTTCTAAAACAACGTATAAACCTTGTTACACCATCCAAATATCACAACGTGCCTACTATATTACACTAAGATTATCTTACGTAATTGTATGTTGTGATATTTGGCAATTATTATGAACGGCAACAAAATGTAAAGTATCAAATTAGGTGTTTTTTTTTTTTTTTTTTATTAGCGTGGGGAAATCCTCATAGAATACCCGACCGCCCTGGGTGGGAGCGGCCAGGTTATGCCGGACTTTTACCGGCTAAAACCCCACGGTGGTCGCCACCTGCGCTACAGAGGGGGGCGGGCTGTCGTGCAGATCGCGTACCTGCTCGCCCCTCCACGCGCGGCGCTGTGATAGCCCGTCCAAGGGGAAGTGTGATACCTCCCCCCAGCACCCTCGCGGTGCTATCACACGATGAGTCGTGACCACAACGACTCATCGTCCTCCTCGGGGCCGCTTCTGGGCATTCCAGGTCCCCACCCCGATTGCCCACGACCCCGAAGGTCCCCGTTTAGTCGCCTTTTACGACAGGCAGGGGAACACCGTAGCTGTTATTCTAAGCCCCAGCTACAGGGCAGGAGGGCCGCCACGAGGCACTGCTGCGCCTCGGCGGCGTCGTCTCCGAGCGGGATCGACCCTCTCCCGATCCCGTTCAGCAGCCTCCTTCTGGACCATTACGGTCTCGCAGAAGGAGGCTACGGCCCTCCATAGGTGTGTTACTTTAATTTAATTAAAATAAGTGTTGTGTGATCGTACCTGGCGAGCAGCCTGTAGGCGGCGCGCGGCACGTCGGGCGCGAGGTGTTGCTGGTGCGCGCGCGGCAGCACGTGCGCGTGCAGCAGGTGCAGCACGGCGCGCACGCGCACGCCGCCGCCGCCCGCCTCCACGCCCAGCCGCACGCACGACACCAGCCGCTCCAGGCTGCCCGACCCGCCGCCTCTACGACACGACACGACACCGCACACACACACACACACAATCAATACACAATATACAAATAGTACACCTATAGCACTCACAAGCGCTCGTGGTGTAGCATGATTAGCCGTTCTTAATCGACCGGCAAAGTTAAGCTACCGCCGTCGTGGCCGATGCCAGTCATCACTTAATTGAGATAGTCGTTAAGCTATTTGGAGGCCTACTAGGCGGCTTGAAAACTCAAACAGTAAGTTGACCACTAGCATACCTCCACTGATCCGGAGTGTGTATGCGTGGTGCAGTATCTGCCCATTCCCTTTCACCCTCATTTGTGAAAGGAGGCCTGTGCTAAGCAGTGGAACATTATAGGCTGATGATGAAGATGATAGCACTCAGGGATACTGTAGGTTCCCATCAGTGGAAAAAAAACAGAACAATACCAGATTACCTTGAAATTCACACTCTCTCATATCTCTATAATACCAGGTGATAAGCACACAAAGCCTAAAAAGAACTGGTCCTCAAGTGCAGCTGTCGGAAAACCGATAAGTTTTCCTTCACCGAAAGCCCTTGTCTTGGCATCCAACGTCACTACCAGCTATCATCGCTTTTATATGGTCATAACTGCGTATCGATCTGTAGGAGGGCGAGATACGAACCGTTGGTATTGAATTTAGACAAGAAATCAATAGGAATTTAAATCACATCAGAAAATAGCAGGTTTGAAGAAAAATAGTTCTCATAATACCTTTGCGCCACCTCAAGAAACACATCTATAGCAGTGTAGGCAAAGTTGCCTAACTGTGGTAGCAGCGCAGTGAACAACGCAAGGAAGAAGTCCGTGATCTCGGGCTCGGCGGTCGCGAATGATGGCTCGCAAAGCATCCGCAACGCCGCCTCAGCCGCATTCTGTACCCCTTCCGCAATCACCTGTACGATAAAATGTTTTTGGTACTCTACAGAACTGAAAGACTAAAGGCTGGTTTTAGGGGCACTTATTAGAAAAGCTAAAAAATCCGTTTCAGGAGGCTCTAATGTTTTGTCAGGATAAAAAGTACTTATTTAATCTAGGTTATGATCAATCCGCGTGCCAAGTTTCATCACGAACGGCCGTGCCGTTGAGGCGTCAAGAGGTAACAAACAAACTCACATTGCATTTATTATTTTAGTAAGATTCGAAATGTGGGAAGAATACCTGTTACAATTTTGCCGAGAGCCGGACCCGACACGCTCGATAATGACAGATTTATTATGATGACAACAAAAGTGATAAGAAGCAGCACAGCACTCGCGGTCAGACTATACCAATCTTGTGTAAATAATAAATTTCCTAGACACACACACCTTCTTTACTATCTGATCCCAAACCAAGCAGAGCTTGTACTAGAAGACAACTAATACCGGGTGTTTTTATTTTCTAACCAGTATTGGCAACTTCTGAACTACAGGGGGGCTAAAAAGGAAGCTAAAGCAATATTGCTGCGCAATTCATTTTTACGAATTCTCGGCAGATTCTACGTTATTCCAATATTTTTTGGTAAAATAATTATTCCTTATATACAATTCAATTCATTAAAGGATTCGGCATTGATGAATTGCATAAGATCTGCTGTAAATTCGAAAAAATGAATTGCGTTAGCTATATTGCTTAGCTTCTTTTTTAGGGGGCCAGGTCTTACAGAAAAAAGCTGAAAGGAACCCCGAGCTGAAATTGTTGTTGAGTTCCGAAGTTGCCGTCACTGGTAAAAAAAAAATATTATGGGTGTGAATCGTACCCATGACCTGCGGCGTGATAGATGGAATGTTATCCAAGCACGCAAGCCAACTGGCCCGTGTGAATGATGTGATCACATAGGTAAGGTAAGGTAAGGGTAAGGTACCTTCTTATGCGCAGTAGGTGCATGCGCGAAGGCGTGTAGCAGGTCGGTGAGCGGCGGCAGCGCGAGCGCCGGGCCCGCGCTCACCACGGCGCCGCTCCACGCAGCGACGAGCGCGCGCGCCGCCTCGCCGCCGCCCCCACACGCCCCCGCCCCCGCGCCCGCCCCCACCGCCGCGCCCCCTACACCACGCAGCGCTAGGCACACCAGCGCCTCTCGTACTACACCTGCCGTCTAAGGACAATACATTTTGTGCTCATTGAGAAGAAGTTATACGCACGGTCAGCCTCAAAAGTAGATTGGCATTTTAGTATCGTTTCGAAATAATTTATTTACATTCACTTGACAAATTGTATATCTGTGAATTACTTCATGTGACACGGTACTAATGTGATCAGCTGCTTTGACGCTGACTGTACTAAATATCTGGTTTAACTTTTCAGTGATCATGACTTTATGATGATCCAAAACTACACACATCAAAACTTTCTAGGGATCAAGTATTATTATTTTAACTTTTATGGTTGGTTATTGATTAATTTTAGTGAAGTTCACTATTTGAATAAAGAATGTTCTTTATATTTTAAGGACGCATATACAAAATATGGAGAAATTAGCTGTTTTCCGATCCATTTACCGATAAATCCATTGAAATTTGCCAAATTTTGGGGGTACCCAATGATACAATACACCTTTGGCTGTAGCTGGTAGAAACAGTTTTTTCAATTATCTTTCTTTTCATACAATAAAATTGGTTTTCCGTAAAACTACAAAAACAGGCCTAGTTACGATCCAAATATCTCAATATTTGGGAGATTTTAATGACTAAAAAAATACCCTAATATAACATTTATAAAATAAGGGTTTGTTGCTCTGTCTCAGTTTTGATGTATAAAGTAACGAACATTTCAAATGAGCTCTCAGACAGCGGCTGTGCGCCGTGGTGAGACTGCCTCTATGTCGCTAGGCAGCAGCCGTGCACAAAAAATAGATCGCTGTGCAGACATAAACAATTTTGTCGTCGCTACATGATATGCAAAAATGAATTTTTTATTTTAATTTTTGCCGATATTTCGTGTTTGGGCTCCTTTTGTTAGTAGTTATGAGAGCTTACAAGTTACAACAAGACAGACTGAACTGATCTGATGATGGTTCTTGGAGACTGCTACTGGAACTCCTTGATGGATTGAGATAGATATGTCGTGTTTGGGCTCCTTTTGTTAGTAGTGATGAGAGCTTACAACAAGACAGACTGAACTAACCTGATGATGGTTCTTGGAGACTGCTACTGGAACTCCTTGATGGATTGGGATAGATATGTCGTTTATGGGCTCTTTTTGTAAGTAGTGATGAGATCTTACAACAAGACATACTGAACTGACCTGATGATGGTTCTTGGAGACTGCTACTGGAACTCCTTGATGGATTTGGATAGATATGTCATGAATTCATACTTTTTTAAGACACTGACAATGAAGATACTAAAGTGTCAAACAAGCATATGGCCCGCGTGTTGGTAATCGGTTTCCGTAGCCCGGTTGCAAGCGTCTATATGGCTACGGTAACCGCCTAAGTTGTATAAAAAAAAAAAAGCGTCATATGCCGCCTCTGGACACGCTATCGTATCTCAGGCAGCGTGGCCGAGCGACATGGAGGACGATATTGCATTACCACTTACAAATAGGACCGGTAAATCCAAAATACTGCACGACGGAATCGTACCATGACCGCTATGATGTTGGCTACGAAGCTTCACAGCTCTTCAGGCTTGCTGATAAGCGACCAAAACATCCGAAATCGTTTAAGTGAAGTGGGTATGCGTTCACGAGGGCCACTGAGAGTTCTACGGTAGGGCCCGTTTATAATGGGCTCCCCGTTCTCCGAACACAGAAATTGGGAGAAAAAAGACTGGCGTTGTGTTTGCTTTTCCGATGACTCTCGTTTCGGTATGAGGCCGAATACAAGGCGTACTCGAGATTGTTTGTAGGACCTCTCGACGTCAAAAATGTTTGAAATTTTGTTAGGAAGTTAATTCATATGGAGGGGAACAATCATGGTTTGGGCTGGGATTTGGATCGGTGAAATAACCGATCTCATTTGGATCAGGGGCAACCTCAATGCTCAGATTTATGCAGAGAGGATTGTTTCAGACTTGATCATCCCTTTGCAACGCCCATCCGGCGTTGTGATTCGTTTTGACTAATGCACGTCCACATACGGCCAGAGTCGTAACACGCACTCTTGCCGATGCTCGCATCAATGTTCCGTCGTGGCCTGCTCAATCGCCAGACCTCAACCCAATAGAGCGCGCATGGGATATGCTCCAAATCATAATCATAAGTGCCTGTGAAGGCCTATTTGACTGAATAAATTATTTCAAAGAAGAACTTTGCCGATTATGGATGCCGCGCATACCCCAGAACGACATTTTGACTTGTTAGAAAGAAGAAGAATAAAAAAACTGTGCGTGGGACAAACGATAGAAGCGAAGCGTACGTTCATTATAAGTGCGTTGCATTGCTGCGTTCGAGATTTATGTAATTTAAAACACGTTTTAAATCGCGATTTATTGCAATTTCATTTTATTTATTATCTTTAGGTGTATTAATTTAGTAAAGTTATATTCACCTTTGGTTCCAAATATTGTAAGGATCTTTGCGCATGATTGTACAGATCTCCGACTAAAGACACGGGATCACTCGAAAACTTTACATTTTTCGATAAACTGAGTAGTAGGTGTGCCGCTGCGTGACAAAGTAGTGGAGGTTCCTACAACAATAAATTTTTGTCATATAGAGATCAGCGGGGTTATTTTAAAACGGTCGGATTCGGAATCGGAAGCGGAATCAGAAACCTTCATCGAAAAGATCCGATCGCGGACAGTTGGGAGTGCGTTAACAAAGTTGGTTTTAAATAATGGTAGGAAATGGTATACCTAAACTAAAATTAAAAGTAAAATCGAAATGCTTACGGATTTTCATTTTTGAAAGGCCTCATTTAAACACTCATATCAAATGCATAAAGACAGATACTTGTAATTTTTTATATTTAAGATTTTAGGTCTACATTGTGTTAATAAACATAAAAAATGGTTTTCTAGTTTTATCGAACTTCAGAAACTGACTGATAGGTCGAAGTAATTGTTGTTTATAATATTCACAAAAGTCAGGCAAAGGTTTGAGCCATACAGCCTAATCGTATTTGAGTTATACCTAAGTTCTAATCACAAAATAAATCACTTTCATATAGTACGCACTGTCAGTCACAGTCCATAAACGTCATGTGTTATTAAAAGAGTGGTCAATAAACTAAAACTTCTCACGGACTTTTTGAGATAACTTGAAGTCACGATACACATAATTCATTTAATTTTCCTTCATTGGTGCGCGTGGATTGATATTTATAGGATAAAACACCACAGATTATACGCAATAAAACTCAAAATACATGTTTTTTTGAAAATAAACGAAAACGCAGCGTCACTTTGCAAGTTCCCGCCAAAAAGCCCACTATGTCAAATAATTATTAATTTGCAATAGATTTTATGATTACGTAGATCTTTTAGTGGTAGTGAATCTAGCATCCAACATGAGAAACGATATTGAGTAGTGACCAATATGTTTTAGTTCCTACGAAGTTTGAGTATGTAGCTATTCCTTTTACTTTCTCATTCATTATTTACTTAAAATAGGGGCGAACACACTCAGTTTAGTACCAACTAACCTTTATATAAGTTTAAATAATGCGTTTATATTAAATAATGGCCAAAACGAACATTAAATAAAATTCGGAAATAATTCCGCCAGCTAAAAGCTATCAGAAACTTTTCGATGAATCGGATTGATATTTCCGTCGAGAAACGTCAAACTATTTGAATTCGGAAATTAAAATAGCAATGGGCGCTTTAACCTATCATGCAGAATTTATTTATTTTAGCTTAGGTATTATTTGTAACACTTAAATTGTACTATTATCATACTATGTTAAATAAATATTGATGTTCTTATAGTTTTGATTCTCTTTTAATGTGCAAATATACATTTTCATTATTATTTTATCATTTCGGAAACTCATCTCGGAAGTTTCCGATTCCGATTCCGATGACGAATCCGACCGTTTTAAAATAACCCTGCTGGTCAGAACCTATAAGAAAGTAACATAATGTATTTTAGTCCATTAATAATAATATTGAACTTACAGGTATATCATGCGGCAGGAGGAATGGCACAGCCGATGAGAACAGCCCCTCCATGGTCTGGATGGGCACGCCGCAATCGTTCGCGTAGCAACACCATGCTCCCATGCAAGCGAACATTTCAGCGTGGCTGGTGAACAAACACACGTGCTTCAACATACACGATGTTACCTGATTTCATGCACAACGTATCATACTGAGAAGGTAAAAGGAAATAAATTGTCAATTCGCTTTATCAAAGTGGATTAATTTTACTGACATAATATGCGCATTAAAATAATTTTGGGAATACACTTTTCATTTCTCATGCTCGGAAAGTAGTGTTTATTTGATCCGAGTAGCGGGTGGAAGATGCTACTTCCCACCTTTGGGCGGGAAAGACTCATAGTAAATGCTTCTATGGAAAGATACAAATACATACAATGACTTCATGAAGTGGCGAGCAGATAAGAAAAAAAAATATTTACAAAAAACTACTATTTTTTACTTTCCTTATATTCGAATCGAAATGAAAAGTAGAGTGCTTAACACGGCTGAAACACATCAATTCCTTTGGACCCTCGTGTAACAATCTAATATTTATTTCTATCTGAAGGGAATGTTTTAAAGTGAAGTGATCAACATTTTAAAGTGAAGTTTCTTTTGCGAATAAGCCAGATTATGATACCCCATTATTAATTTCTTTCATAATATCAATGCCGCACAGTATTTCATATTAATTATCTCTCATATTCAATATTATTTATTATTGTTTCTTTTTGAGTATTCAGTAAAAACAATCTAGCGGGTCCAAAGAATCCTATATCTATTATTTCGTTTTCGACTTCATTCCATTCCATTCCATCGCACCCAATGTTATAAGCAGAGGTCGGAATTAGGTAGAGTTATTTATGTACTTGCATCGATATGTTGATATTAATATGGATCTTCGCGGGATTTATAATACAATCCTCTGGTTATATGTGAAAACGAGGTTATGCGGCACTTCATCGGTAAAACATTTTCTACTTATATAATATTTTTAACTAGTATGCTTGTTTGCCACTAAGGTGGCAAAAAAGCATACTGCCCGCCTGATGGTAAGCAGTTACCGTAGCCTATGGACTCTTGCAACACCAGGGGTATCACTCGCGCGTTGCCGACCCTTAATAATTTAATAGAATAATTCTAAAACTGTCACACTTGAGGTGTTCGTCATGCAAAATGTTTATCATAGTCGCTAGCGAGTATCGCTTACGTTACTGTAGCAAACTCATGGTAGGATATAATTATAATGCGCCCGGGCGCAGAGGATGGAAGGTCCCAATTTGGAATGAAATATTAGCGGATATTTCTTGCGTTTTAATTTATTACATCAATTTTAAGCGCCTATAGATTGAAATTTCATGAATCGCGCATGCGACGATAGGCAATAGATTATTGCATGTATTGATTATGATAATTGTATGCATTATTATGCGCGGCCGCGTCACGCTCCACCAGCTGCAGCGTGCCGGCCGACACCAGCCGCGACCGCGACCAGCCCCCCTGTAGGTACATAATATGTAGGAGGTAAGGTCGGTTTGGTATTGGAGGGCCGTAGCCTCCTGTGAGACCGTAATCAGGGCTAATTCACTCACTCAAGGACACTCGATAAGTGCCTACCGCTTGTTGCACTGCCCGCAGTGCAAGTAACAGAGGGCCGCCGTAACCCAATGCGAGAACTTGTACACAGTTACACATGGCACAATTTACTTTTATTCAAGTTTAACCTACTTTTACATTTCGTTGGTTTGTTTTATTCATAAAAATAGCATATTATTGAAATTATTCACGCGGTTTAATTATTTTCAATATTAATGTTATCTTAACAGTAATTTTAGAGTAGGGAAAAGAAATATCCATCAAAATACTTTTAATTCCTAATATGCATAAGCAAATAATTGTAATCATACAAAAATATTGAAATTCAGTCTTTGTATTTATCTTTATATATAAAATTCTACTGTACGTGTGTATGTCACTTCGTTCTTTATATATAAAATTCTACTGTACGTATGTATTCCTCCTATTTGTTAGTTTGTGATAATTCCAGCCCCGAAGGGGGAAAAGGGGGATGAAGTTGGGTATGCAAGGCCTTCAATTCCACGATAAACTACACTAATTTTATTATTATATAGTGTAGGTATCCAGTAAGGATTTTAAGAAATTCCACCCCTAAGGGGGTAAAATAGGGGATGAAAGTTTGTATGCAAGTCAATCAGGGAAGGGGCTCTGTGCACCCAGAAGCGACCCCAAGGACGACGATGGGTCGATATGGTTACCACTCATCGTGCGATAGCACAGTGAGGGTGCTGGGGGGGTGTTGTCACACTTCCTCCGGGGCGAGCTATCTGAGCCCCGCGCGTGTAGGGGTGAGCAGGTACACGTTCACGGGGCGGTATGGTATCCTATGAGGATTTCCCCAAGAAAAAAAAAAGATAAAAGTCGGCTAGGTATGTAATGTATAAGTAGGTACGTACACTTGCACGTGTGCGCGCTGGTGCGAGTGCGGCGGCGGCGCGGGCGCGCGGTGCGGGCGCGTGAGCGCGGCGCCGGCCAGCGCGCCCGCCACGCGCTCCACCAGCGTGCCGCCCAGCGCGCCGCCCGCCACCACCTGCGAGCACTCACTATCTGCAACACAACACAACACAACATTCTCACGTTTACCACGTACACTCAATACTATCTATCTATCATTCAAATTTTAGTGCCATTTGTAACAGAATTAGCACCAAATAACAGCTTATATTTTAATCAAATAGATCTTCGCTAACGCTTTAAATAGGCTAGGTGGTGCTTTTTTCCACCAGCGATGCGTAGAAATGGATGAGTTTTAACACGCCAATAGAATCATTCAATCCATTACACCAAATATGATAGAAATATTGCAGTAACAATCAAACGGACAATTAATACTTCATACAAGAACACTTAATTAAACCGATTGCAGGTGGCCATCCGAAATGCATGGTCATGGCCACTTTGTTTAAAATCTTAAATCGAGGTGCATTGACAAAAAAGTTTAATTTATACTAATACTAGCTGTCCCCCGCGGTTTCACCCGCGTTCCCGGGATAAAAAGTAGCCTATGTCCTTTTCCATACCTTAGGCTATCTGGATGCCAAATTTCATGATGATCCGTTGAGTAGTTGAGGCGTGAAGGCGTAACAAACCAACAAATAAACAAACAAACAAACTCACTTTCGCATTTATAATATTAGTTATGATTAGGATTATTAACAGTTAAAATTTGTTACTTTGTTTGGATGTACGAAATAATCTCAGATTTTGAAAATTCTTTAAGCTATCCTCGAGTGCTATAGGCTTCTTTTAGTCCAGGGACGAGTCTGAAACAGCGGGGAAGAGCTGAGAGCCACGTTAGTAATGTAATATAATGTAAGGTAAGGTAGACAGTACCAGCGAGCAGCGAGGGCGCGAGTCGTCCCAGCAGCCTGGTGAGCGTGGCGAGGTCGAGCAGCGCGGCCAGCAGCCGCTCGCCCTCGGCGGCCGCGCGCCCCGCCGCGCGCGAGTGCACCCCCGCCAAGCACGCCCACCGCTCCATCTCAACACAATTTATTACAATGCACTACGACACTAAGTAAAAGGCACGTCGGCAATAGTGCTGATTCTAAATAAATAAATAATAAATAAATAGCCTGGGAAATTCCTCACACACGGTCATCTAATCAGATCCCAAGCTAATCAGAGCTTGTACTATTTTTGTTATTTGTTGTTAATTACTTGTTTTCAACATAAATTTTGTCGCAATGAAAATTGGTTACACCTATTTACCCGCAAATGAAAACGGCAAAGACTAATTTGACAGGTTTACATATGTTCTATCCTTTTTCAATCATGTTTGTAAGAAGGAAATGTGATGTGATTAAACTTAGTTTAGTACGATTTGCAACAGAATCGGCACTAATGACAACAGCATCCGAAACAAAATAATAATTATACCTTTGCAATCCACTATACATAAATTATAAAAAATTATTGCCCTTCTGTCTTTTACAAGCTTTATTTAGTTTCACCTGTCCGGTGACTGTAATCTAATCTTGCAAGTTAAATTTGACCTACTTTCCAGTGTCCAATTGAGCTGATATTTGGTATACATTAGTATATTGGATGACAATGCAAATGCAGACAACAAAAAGTACAGTCACCATAAAAAGCATATATTAAAAATTATTTTTATAAACTATTTGAAATTAATACGTTATATTGTAAGCAGTATGATACAGTTCACAGTTTATCGGGGAGTATATATAATCTCGCTAACGGTTTTCACAAAAATACGGTGACATATAGATTATTTACGGTTGGTACAATCAATCAGAAAGCACCACAGCTGTCGTGTAATCACAGCAATCTAGTGAGCGAAATAGAAACAAGTTTTTAATAAAAAAAATATTTTTAATACATTATTTTTATGGTGACTGTACTTTTTGTTGTCTATATTTGCATTGTCATCCAATATACTAATCTATCCATGACAAACCGTCATATTGTAAACTGGCATCATACTTGAATGCGTCGGAACGCACTTTGGTTAAACGTTTTGTGTCCCGCGCCACCATCTTTGGCGATACATAACGTAGTTGATTGCTTTTATTGTTTCTTAAAAAAAAAAAATTCATTGACATAGTTAATTTAGATCTCAAACAATTAAACATGCATTTCTTTAATTTAACTCCTATGTTTGTTTTCTAACTCTATGAATATAGAACGAACTACCGCCATGACTGACCAATCAGGGACGGTTCACAATATGACGGTTTACAACGTTAGATTATAAACTATCGAAAATGAATACGTTATATTGTAAGCTGTATGGTACATAAAGTTCATAATATACCTGGGAGTTTATAATCTCGCTTGGTAGATTATAAATTATAAACTAACGGTTTTCACAAAAATACGGTGGCATTACAAATAAATAGTAGAAGTGTCAGTGTATTTTCAAAAAAACAGCTTATCACTAAATGCATATGAAATTATTATACGGTGCTTAAAAAACATTTTTTGAAAATGTTTGCCCATCTGTCTGTTTGTTCCGGCTAATCTCCAAAACGGCTGGACCTATTCTGACGTGACTTTCACTGACAGATAGCTGATGTTACACGGAGTTACAGAAGGTGCGTTCGAATTGGGGTATGGTAGCAAAAATAACAGTCAAAAATGCCAAAAACTATCACAACTGGCGTTCGATTTGGAAAGTTGTGGGCGAAATTGGCGTTTTAAACAGTTTTCGTTCACCGTTCGTTTTGCTTGGAAACAGTTAAAAACGACATCGTGAACTGCAAATTTTGACCCACCTCCAAGACAGGGTCGTTTGTGATCATATTTTGACATCTTTGAATCTGACAGATAAGTTTCGGAAAATTCATACGGGAAGCGAAAATTCTAATTTTTTTTGTAAAATTTTATAGAAATACTAACAGGCAAGAGAATAATTTGTTAGATTAACTTTGTTTAATGATTACCTGAAGGAAAAAGGTAGGTTGAGACAAGTGACAAGCAGGCGATCAGCATGGAAATGTCATTGTTGTATCTAATCGTTCGATTTGGGAAATATCGTTTGTGGCAAAAGTTGCAAAATTGTTGAAATTTTCCAATTCGAACGCATAAACAAAAATGCCCATTTTGAAACTGTTAAAAACGACATCACTCCAATTCGAACGCACTATTAATACTACTTTTATTTCAGAAAAAGTTTTAAGTTTTGCGCAAAAATAAAGAGAAAATTTTAAAGTATTGATTAAAATATTCTTGTTTAACTTGGCAATAAGGTATTTACGTATCAAGAAACTTACCACACATGTGAACACATCAAGGGGCGCCAAATCAGCCACACGAGCTATACATTCTATACAGTGCTTCAGGAATGTTTGCCACTCAGTTTCACCCTAGTAAAATAAAAAGAAAATTGTATAAAAAATGTTATCTAGTCATATACAAGACTGACAGAAAGCTCACGATTCAGCAGAATTAAATGTAGAATTTTTCAAAATTCTTTGTAAACCTTTCCTTAGTTTAACCCAAAAAAACTTGAGAGGTGTCAAGGGACACCCGGATGGAACGAAGTTAAAAACAAATATGTATAAATATTACTATATATTTTACATATTTGTTTTTTCAATGCGAAATAGAAAGACGAAACGAAAATAACTGGCTTGCTTTCTATTAGAGAGAGAGAGACAGACAGAGACACATTCGTTACAACTTTTGGTCTTAATTTTTTCCGTCTGGCCCCCTTTCTCAACGCGCGATATGGAACTTCGTTCCAATTATCTATTATACCTCAAGTTAGCCAATCACTGAATTTATAATTTAAAATAAGCATTATTATAAGATACTTACATCATCATCGCATACATCATTGTCGATATGTTGTAGCTGTGCTTTATTGTGTTGAAACTGTATTTTGTTTAACACACCATTTACTAGAGCTTGTAGAGCTTCCCAATATCTAAAAATGTAATAAATTTTCATACAACATGATGGTCCGGAGCTCACATATGCTACAGAGGCCGGCAAACAACTTGAGCCAAAGTCGACGTAGTGGGGGTAAGTTCGCGCATGTACACTCATGCTCGGCCAATAGCGTGGACGCGTGCCGACAGAATGCCCCCGCGCACCTCTCTTTCCACCAACGACACCTTAAAATCGTCTACTGCGCACTCAAGGTCATGGCTCAAGTTGTTTGCCGGCCACTGTACTGAAAGTGTAAACTTAAAAAATATATTTTTGGTTGTCACTTTTAATTTCAATAATATTCTCTAATTGTATTTGTTGAACATGTAATTTATGTATTTAATTATCCCATACTGTGAGAGAAACATCTAAATATTAACCCAAAGAAGCGCAATGACGTTCATTTTACTTGAAATCTATTACGCCAATTTCCCATCATTGACAATGCGCTCCGATTGGCTAGTTCAAGAACACATAATGCAGTGATAATTTTAATATATAGACACAAAATAACTTAAAAACTATAACAAAACTAAAACAATAACTTAAAAAATAAACTTAATCTAACAAGCCGCTACCGTGCCCAAAATGCTGGCTGCATTGCCACGTTGTATGGCAATGCTAATCTTTGCCAAAAATAAAAACCAGCATTTTGGTCACGTGTTGCTTCGACCAGACGTCCAGATATATCAAATATGCAGTGATTGGTCCTTACTGTTCAAAATCAGTGCAAAATGACTGACTAGTTGAGCAATTTGATTATTCGGTATTACTACTCTAAAGGGATATTTCCTCGATGGGAGGAGTTTTTTGTTATTAATTTTTGTTTCCACTCACTTGGCAGTATCTTCTGGTTTTAAGATATCTATAAATTGTATCCATATATCCAAACAATTTACAAAAATAGCACATGTAGGCACCTGAAACGGAAGATAAATATCAAATATAAAATACCGGATTGATAAATAAACTAGACTATTATCAACAAAATAAAATAATAATAAGGAACTTACCTGGAATGTATATTGGAATAGATACGACAAAAATTCTATAGCATCAAACTCAGGCTCGGCTTCCAACCTCTTGAAATGCAATGATACAAATAATTTTAGGAACTCTGCTAACTTGTTTAGGTAACTGAAATAAATTTTGGAAACAACAAAACATATAATACTCATATTACCAAGTTCGCCGCAATTCTTTAATATACCCCCTTACGAAAGAGGTACTTTATACATGTAGTAAAAGCGGGCGTAAGTCAATATTAATGAACTTGCATTGAAATCCCATTATCTGGAGTTTTACAACATTTAGACTTCAAGTGGGTCACCGGACGAGTAAATGGGTGGCTTTCTTAACTCGTTTGATATTCAAGTGTATAATGTATATGACGGACTAAATAGTTTTTTCAGCAAACTAGCCCATTAACATGGTTAAGTTTAAAAACTTTTCCTATACAATTTGTTAGGAAAATTAATGTGAAAAGTTTTTTTTTTTTTCAAATTTTGTATATGCCAATAGCAATAACTCAAAAAGCTATGATAGAAGATAGTCTCTTCCTGACCCATCTAAAATGTCCATCCTGTATATTAAGGGTCAGCTCACACCAAGACGCGACGCAACGCGGCAAGCTTAGGGAGATAATTCGGATACGCCTCGTGCCAGCGCGAGTAACTTGTTACTAATTATTTCACTTTAATGTGCAACTTTTAGTGTAGTATATTAATAAAGTTCTATATTCTTTGCTATTTTAAAAAGTGCGCGCCGCGTCACGTCGCGTCACGTCTCGGTGTGAGCTGACCCTAATTTGAATTAGGCTAGATTTTAGTTGAATGTTGGAGAGTAAGGAACCCAATAGGAACGCGTGTGTAGGTATACAGGATGGAATTATTTAACTTCACCTGGAGGGAAAGTACTCTAAATACTGGACACTCGAAAATATATAAATGCAGATTTGTTTCTTTTTGAAAATAAAGGAATGTTTCCTTTGTGTAAAATTTGCTATCTCCAGTATTTAGAGTACTTTCCCTCCGGGTGGGGTTAAAAAATTCCACCATGTATATAAGTGTAGTGTACTGACTCGTGTTGCGCGTGCAGCATGTGTTGCGGATGGTGCGTGAGGTGGCGCAGCAGGCGCAGCGCGCAGTGGTGCAGCCGCAGCGCCGTGGTGCCCGACGAGGGCGGCGCGTACCGCCGGTACAGCACCTCGCACACGCCGCCCAGCCCCGCCAGCGCCGCCTCCGTACTCTAACAACACAACACAACACAACACAACACATGTACCATATTATCATACAAATACCATCACTTCTATCACACATTAGAGCTGAGCTGATTCCGTTGTTTACAATTAAACAAATTTAGTCTCATTATATCTCTTCCTAATAAAGAACGTAAGAAAAGGATGATTTACCCGCAAATGAAAACGGCAAAAACTTATTTGATCCTTTTTCAATAATGTTTGTAAGTGCGATAAATGTGGTAAACAACAGAATCGGCACCATTGTGTTTTATAACATACCTTGATGGTTCATAATAATTTATATTTTGTATGGTATCTCGGAGTAATCAAAAGGGATGGTTCCCAAGATATGGGAAATCCCTTTTGATTACTCCTCCTAAAAAACCTTGCAGTCACAATCATCCTACGTGAAATAGACTATAAAACTCATGTATTGACGTTCAATCATATGCGCGCCTTCTGTCCGAAGTCTCAGGGCGTGATATCCATAAGACAGAAATAATAATATCGATGACTTGCAAACTAGCTTCCGCCTCACGGTTTTAGGAGGGATCTAATATTTCCCCGAAATTAAAAGAATCCTATGTTTTAATCCAATATTCGTACATAGATCTTTGTAGATGTTTATAACTCAACTTTAATTAATGGCGGGCGGGACATATCTCTCGTAACAAAATTTTATCTAGTGGATAATTGACAACTCGATATAAGAGGAAGAGATTTAGCTCTAACAAAAGTAAATAAGATTACTTATAAATAAAATGGAGTATTCAAGAATAAAAATGTTATATTCTTACCTGCGATTGTGTTGCAATACTGCCCCAGTAAAAAACAGTAGTAACTAGTGACGGTGGCACATGAGACGACAGTGGCAGCCAGGAGAATAGATGTTGCAAGGTAGTCAAACATTTGACTACAATTTCCATATTCAATGCTCTGAAACATTACTAAACATTTAAACATGGGTAAACTATTATAATGTCATTGGGTACAATACAATATTAATTCTACGTAGGTTCAGGTTCTACTGTTTTTCACATTATTATATCGCCCACCACAAATCAAATTTACGAATAATACTTATATTTCAGGTCCTGGCTATTCGCCAAAAAAAGGATCCTGGCTACGTACGATAGGTTGATGCTAAGTTTGTAAGTGAGCATTTTTTTTAAAGGGCTAAATCCTATCAAAACCGTGTTTCATCATACCAACAATAAACAAAACTGGTAGAGATTAACCATGCATCAAATTGTGAACTTACTTGTCTGTAGAATGTACGTCATGTGCATTAGCTAGGAGATCTGGTAATGCAGATGTCTGTGGTACTCCATTTGTTGGTGATGGTGGAGGATTCGACTGACCTTCCTTTTGTGCATTTTTCTCTAAAATAGCTGCAAATAAATTTCGCTTACAGTCATAAATTAATTGATATTTTTTATTAATTGATTGATGTACAAGTATAATAATCATCAACATCATATCAGCCCATGGATGTCCACTGCTGAACATAGGCCTCCCCCATTGATTTCCACTTCGAACGGTTCTGGGCCGCTTGCGTCCAGCGGCGCCCAGCGACTCTGACCAGGTCGTCGGTCCACCTGGTGGGAGGTCGTCCCGCTCGGCGCTTTCCAGTACGTGGTCGCCACTCGAGAACCTTTCTTCCCCATCGGTTATCGGCTCTTCGAGCGATGTGGCCTGCCCATTGCTTCAGCTTACTAACTCTACGAGCTATGTCCGTCGTTTTTGTTCTCCTACGAATGTCCTCATTTCGGACCCTGTCACGTAGAGAAATTCCGAGCATAGCTCGTTCCATAGCTCGCTGAGTGACTCTCGAGCTTATTTATGCGGCCAGCAGTAAAAGACCACGTCTCTGTCCCGTATGTCATCACTGGTAACACGCACTGATTGAAGACCTGTCTTCAGACTCTGAGGTATTTTGGACGTGAAGATATGCCGTAGCTTCCCGAACGCTGCCCAGTCAGCCGAGTTGGATTCTTTGATTGACCTCGTTGTCGATGTTGGACCTACCTAGTTGGACAATTTGTCCTAGGTAAACATACTCGTCTACAACTTCGAGAACAGTGCTCCCAACAATCACCGGCATTGGCGGAATATGAACATTAGACATAATTTTAGTCTTTTCCATATTCATTTGTATTTCCATTTTAATTCGGGCATTCCATTCGAAAGATATCACGAGTTTAAAAATATAAGCAGAAAAAACACGTCACTGGGCTGGGGTACGTACAGGCCGTACGGGAGGGACTCAATCTCTTGCTTGGCTTGACCGATTCTTATGAAATTTTGTGTGTATATTCAGTAGGTCTGAGAATAGGACATAAACTATTTTTCATACCCGTAGGGTAGGGTAGGGTAGGATAGGATAGGAAAGGATAGGATAGGCTAGGATAGTATAGGATAGGATACGGTAGGGTAGCACCACAAGGTAGGGTAGCACCACAGGGTAGGGTAGCACCACGCGAACGAAGTCGCGCCGGGCAGCTAGTGATAAAATATTTTAGTAAATTATTTTTAATATGAAAATTTAATAGTTGTTACCACTAAGTGCAGACAGCATTTGAGGCATCCCTTTCAACATGAGCCGCTCAAGTTGGTTCCGTCGTGCGGATGGCAAAAGTACTCCAGTATCGCGCGCCGCGCCCAGTTCCTCGCTCGCCGCTTGCGCCAGCACCAGGCCGAGGACGCATCTTCGATCTTCACAACTTATCAACTGTACAGAAAAGTATCACAGATTTTAAGTAGAGTCCAAGAATATTTATAGATTCAAAACAACAGTGCATCAAGATAAAGGTAGTATTTACCATTGATCAAATATAAACTTTAGTATCAATTTTACCTCAACAATATTGCTGAAAAAGTCATCATATAGATGTGGCCAGTCATATCGTGCAATGGAAACCATGAGAGCTGCTAACTTATTTCTAATAAAATATAATGTTATTTCATGTTTCGCCAACAGCTCATTCCAAAGTGTCAGTCTAATCTCTGTTTTTTCATTATCTGATAAACTGATCCATTGTCTATTTATTATGTTCTGAAATAAAATATAAAACTTTAAAATCATTTCCATTATCCATAATATATCCGGACAACTAGTTTAAAATAAACAACAATTTGGTAAGAGTGATGTCAGTAAGTATACAATGTTGAGGAATACCCAAAACTTGGTTATTTCTAGAATAATAGTACCTCCATTGTTGTTATTTGTTACACATTGTATCATTTTTGATGTCAAATAATAATCATGAATAATTTGACTATTAAGAAATGATGATTAATCACTAACTGATCATGTGCCACAACAACCATTCACATCAACTCTTATTTGAAACTAGTAAATTCATTGGAATGGCAATGTTACGTATGTGAAGAATTCCTAGGGATACTACGGAAATGTACAAACCCTAGGAATTGTTCAGAGGTAGAGTGTAGCGTTTATCTCTCAAATAGCAGCTTGACTGGAGAAGTACCTTACAGAATACCGCATTCAAATTACTGTATATTGTGTTCTTGGATGTGAGTAAGGTCACCAGAGCTCATTGGATGTGTGTTGCAAGCATCCATATGGCTATGGTAACCACTTACCATCAGGTGGGCCATATGCTTGTTTACCGGTTTAGTCATATTGAAAAAAAAACTATACAATTCCTAGGAAATATATACAATGATGAGCCAGTTTAGGAAATGTGTAAAACAATTTGTTGAAAGTTATTTATAACAGACATATTTTCATACATTTATCTGAATATTTATCCTACTTCCGATTCACCTATGAATTAATATTATAAATGTTGAAGTTTGTATGGTTGTGAAGATGTTTGTTACTCTTTAAGGCAAAAAGAACTGAACGGATTTGGATGAAATTAGGCACACAGATACTCTGGAATAAAATATAGGATACTTTTTATCCCGGAAAATAATATGATCCATCAGGAATGATGATGTAACCATGTGGCCAGTGCTTAATATTTCACAATGTAGAGCATCATTTAAGATGATTTAAATGACCAACTTAATTATTGAGAATTAACTTACTTCAAGAGTGGTGAGTGAAAACATCAAGACATATTGATTTTGTGATTTTTGAAGGAACAATAAACAATGTTTCCAAGAATCTCTGCGGTTGGAAAAGTTTTCCAGCATGCTCTCTATCTCCCTCTTTCTATAATTATTAGTAGTTGGTGCAAAGAATTCAGACATTAACATGTCCAACGAGGCTAGAGCCTCGTTTATTTCAACATCAGCCTGCAACCAAGGTAAATAATTGATGGCATACGTTTCATGGGCCTTGTAGAGATACACAAACATAGTGCTTATATTTTACATAGAAATACTTCGATCTAATAAAATTCCTACCATGACTTCAAATTTGTGCTATGTTCACGTAATAATATATATTTAAAAAAATATATTACTAAAAACTGCATTAATATAGTACGAGTTCAATAAGATTTCGAGTGTATCGGTTCATCATTTATTCAGTTGAAATGCAATTTTTAAAACAAATTCTAAAGAATATTACTGATTTTACAAAATAAATAATCTCTTTTGATTGACGTTTGTTTTTAGAATGTTGCCATTGTTGCCTCCAAAGAGTATTCAATAACTAGGTACGTAAGAAGAGACGGGACTCCATAGAGCAAGATAAAAATGTTAAAATATCATTTGGGAACCAAAAAAAGCCACAATGAGAACAACGTGAGAATAATAACAATCAGTACTACCACAGAGGATTGAAGGGAACAGAGTACAAGCTTCTAAGAAGCGTTCAAAAATCATACCTATTTTGGTAGGGTTAGCACAGGAGAATAACATTAAATGAATACATAAAAATGTATACCTATCAGCTTTTTCGTGATGATAGAATATTGCTATTCACATATTACAGATTATTAGGAAAGGGTACTAAAATGCAAATCTAGTTTTGACGCAGACCATACCTGTGTGACTAAGATTTGCTCGCAAACTCGGCAGATCGCGTTGTCCTAGAGATGAAATCTAGCTGAATCACTTTATCGCCCCCAAAAACCCCCATATAGCAAATTTCATCGAAATCGTTAAAGCCGTTTTCGAGATCTCAAAACATACATGCTCGTTAAATAGGATAGGTAGGTAGGTACACCTACGTATATGAAATCAAAAACACCCATCATGCCATTAATTTACGAGAAAAGAGACAATATAAAAACAATTTACCAGAAAGCTAATACCTACCTACCTATTATATGCAAGATACTAATAGAAAACTTATTCATTATATTATTGTTCATAGACTCAGTAAAGTAAACCATATTTACACATTTGGATATTAAAATTCTATTATTAAAATCTAAACGTAAACAAACACGATGCGCGAGTGCCCTGAGTTTGAGCACAGGCCGAGCCAGTATAAACCGGTTTCCCCTCGTACGTGACGAGCCGCCTGTGCTTTCGCACACACGCGCCTCAAGCTTGTAGTTGTGTACCTACCGAAGCGCGTTTGTATGAAGCTTGGTCTCTGTTCCCTTCAATCCTCTGTGGTAATACCAACCTTAGATCGAAATAGAGATGCGCTGTTTAGTAGATATTTAAATCTATCGATATCGATATATATATATATATATATATATATCGATATATATATATATATACTGTTGTAAATAATATAGATATTTAAGACCCTCTGATTTTGTTTTAGCACTACCAAAACAAAACCAGTGGTACTTTGTTCAGATTATGACTTGTATAAAAATATAATATACCATACAAAATATTAATACACAAGGTTACATAATAATAATAAATATTAATATTTTTTACTGTATAAATATAATATTAAATAGGAAGGGGATTTAGATGCATTTTTTCCTGTGGATCACAGATCGGGGTATTTAAGAAAACCGTAAAAAGTCGAGACAAAGAAGTAACTAATACAATACACATTATATTAATATACAGTAAGGTTTGTGACTGGAGTTTAATTAAAACTACATAATATTTGCAACTAGACGTTTTATCAAAACAAAAAGTAAATTATCCTGTTTAGGCCCTGATAAGGCATTTTTTGTGAATCCTAAAAAAATATGTTGTATGTACACAACTAGGGACTCATAGCTTTATCCCTGCAATATAAAGCGTACGCCGTATGCGCCGCTTGCAGTCGTCACACGCAGTCGTCACACACAGTCGCCATAGAGTTCCCACTCTCATCCCAGTCTCAACGTAGCCTTTTGATAAACACACGTGTCATGTTATTATTACTGTTGTGCACTCCTAATATAGCGTAATAAAATATATTCGCAAGTTGGAGTTTTGTTGACTCTGCCCACAACGTAACCTTAATAATAGGATTGGCTACATAAGAGTCCTAAACTAGGATTAGAAGAATCCTAAAATGTATATGTAGCACAGTAATATTATTTTGCTGAACTCGTTAATTGAGCAACTTTATTTTTGTCTGCATTAAACTGTTCTGTGTCACTACCTGAAGCATTAACTTTACGACATTCATTTCTGATTAATAAAGCTGCCAATCGAGACAGCAAAGCCTCAGAAACATTTTTAATGTGCTTCTCACACAACCATGATAAATTTAGGTTTGTCATCATCATTAACAGGCAATATTTGCCAATATTGATAGAGTGATGATTTTCTCTTACATTATGCTCAAACACAGAAACACATGAATCAACAGTATAATCATGATTTTGTTTTTTTAAATTATGTAAGGAATTACTCAAAAACATTTAAATGCGTTTGTGCTGCGGCTAAATCAATACATATAAGAAATAAAATTAAAAATAGTCATGATAAGATCAAGATGACTTGGAAAATTATAAATAGTGAAACTGGAAAGTTCAAAGTACGTAATCATGAGTTTCGACTTATTATAAATGATAAATCAATAAAATCTGATCAAGATGTTGCTGCCGCTTTTGAGACTTTCTTCACCAATATTCCAGTTTCGACTACCAAGTCTCTTAATTCTTCTCCCACCCTCGCTGTATCTTTACTTAGGAAAAATGTAAAAGAGTGTACTGTTGACTTTAAATTCTCAACTGTTACTTCTAGCGATATAATTAAAGCGTTCAAATCTCTAAATTTGAAAAACACTGTTGATCTATGGGGGCTTTCAGTTAAACTTATTAATTCTATAATTGATTGTATTGCACCTCATTTAGCTGTTATTTTTAATAAATGTATTGATTGTGGTGAGTTTCCTGATCTTATGAAACATAGTAAAGTAGTGCCTTTATTTAAAACCGGTAGTACATCTGACCCCACAAATTTTAGACCGATTTCCATATTACCGACATTCAGTAAAGTATTCGAGAAAATTATACTTAATCAATTGATGGTACATTTCAATAGTAATAGACTGCTTCACAGTAAACAATTTGGTTTCACTAGGGGTCGCTCAACAACCGATGCTGGTGTTGAGCTTATTCAACATATTTTTGACGCCTGGGAAAATTCACGAGACACCATTGGTGTTTTTTGTGACTTATCCAAGGCTTTTGATTGTGTCCATCATAAAATACTGATCAGCAAATTACATCACTACGGCGTTAGAGACACTGCACTAGATCTTTTGATTTCTTACTTATGTGACAGAATTCAAAAGGTTGATGTTAATGGTAAAGTATCCCCTGGGTCATCAGTAACTATGGGTGTACCACAAGGTTCTATCCTTGGACCTTTTCTTTTTCTCATTTACATCAACGACTTACCATATCTTGTAGAAAAAAAACATGAGATTGTATTGTTTGCTGATGACACTTCACTTCTTTACAAAGTGAATAGACATGATTTTAATTCTGACGATGTGAACAATGCTCTTTCTGTAGTCGTTGATTGGTTTACTATAAATAATTTATTGCTAAATGAGAAAAAAACAAAATGTATCAGATTCAGTCTACCCAATGTGAGACATTCGGACACAAATATTGTAATTAAAGGCGAAAAACTGGATCTTGTTGAAACAACTGTATTTTTAGGTATCACTTTAGATAATAAGTTACAATGGAGCCCTCACATTTGTAAATTGGTGGATAGACTTAGTTCTGCAGCTTATGCAGTGAGAAAAATTCGCGCTCTCACTGACGAATCTACGGCAAAATTAGTTTATTTCAGTTACTTTCACAGTTTGATGTCTTACGGTATCCTCCTCTGGGGTAGTGGTGCCGAAATCAATAGAATTTTTATACTGCAGAAAAAGGCTATCCGCGCAATATATAAAATAAGGCCTAGAGATTCTTTGAGAGACAAGTTTAAATCTATTAATATAATGACAGTGTCGTCACAGTACATATATGAAAATCTTATTCATGTGAGGAAAAACATAAATAACTTACCTAAGAATAGCGACACTCATAGTTTGAACACTAGAAATAAGCACAAACTTGCTGTACCTTTAACTCGGCTCAGCAAAGTCCTTAACTCTTTCAAGGGGCAATGTATACGTTTCTATAATAAAGTACCCAAAGAAATCCAAGAGCTACCTATACATAGATTCAAAAAGATAGTAAAACAGAAGTTATGCAAGAAGGGGTACTATAAAGTTTCTGATTTTGTAGATGACAAGAATGCATTTGAATGAATTGTTCGCTTTGCACGCTATTGTTATATATATTTTGTAAATTGTAATATTTATAAGTACACATTAAAAAAAAAAAAAAAGAACACTTGCTGAGTTTCTTGCCGGAGTCTTCTCAGTTCAAGTTGTATTTGGAACCGGTGTAGAGTCATTTGTTAACCTTCACAAGTGCCCTATAAGGGCCAAAATTGAATAAATGAATTTTGATTTTGATTTTTGAACAGTTTTACATAGATCCAGAGTCGGGTACGTAAGAGATAGTGTATCCCACCGTTCCCTTAGTGCGATATAGTCGTATATTTTATCCTTTCCAGGTGTAATTGCGAACTTGCGATACGTCTCGTCGCGTCTAGTCTCGGTGTGAACTGACCCTTAAAGACCGAACCTTTCAACGCTTTACACTTAACAACATTTTCCCCAATTACCCCTTTAGCTCTACCGCTAGCAGGAACAGTATGAATATGCGGAATATCTGGAATAGAAGATGATCATTATTTTGTATCAAATTGATTTTATAAAGTCTTGTGATATAAAATCAAAAAGTGGCTATATACCTTGCAGCTGCTCACTTGTATGGCTTACCTCTATAGTATATTCTACTGGAATATCATACTCGCTATAAATTTCATTGCAATTTACTGATAAATTATCATTTAAATTTATAGATTGTTCAATATCCAAAGAAGCATTTGGGCCCGAAGAAGTAGGTGGATAATCTAGATGAATGTGAAAATATTTAAAATTTATATAATAAATTATCGTTTTATTTGTATTGATTTTAAATATGTGTGTTACTGACCTGATGCTCACTGTTCTTTGTAAAGGTAGCAGGGAAATCCCTTAAGTTTGTCTTTAGAGAGTGGCTTAGCTGAGATTCTTATGGATGGAACTGCAGTCTTCTTTAGCCGTGGTTTTTTTTCTGAAAGTCCTCAACCAAATGGTTTCCGTAAATATATTTTAATTCATTTAGTTTCTCTATTGGAATGTAAGCCAAGTCCTCGTTGCCTGTCATTTTCGGCACCTAAAAATATAAAAATATCGATATCGAATTCGATAATAAATGTTGCACAACTCTATTTTCTTATATATTATTATGGTATATACCATAACCTCAGACCATAACATACTATTTAGATGTTTTTATTAAAGGAATTATAGAACTCATAAATAATATGATATTCTACTTACCGAACTGCATCCAGGGGAAATTTGGCCATAAAAACACGTTTTTTACCATCTTTCCTTGCCGATCTTAATCCGCACACTTCGCATTTTCTATACTTCAATCTTAGTTAAAAAAGAAACGGTTTCGTAAGCAAAATACTTATTATTCTACTAAGCAATTATATTAACCACTATCCTGTATAATATTCTGTAATATAATATAATATTCCCAACTTATCAAAATGTTTTCATTTATTTAAAACTGGAGGGAAACAACAAGTGACAGATGACGTTTAATCATAGAGCGAGACAGACTACGGAAATGAGAGGGCACCATAAAAGTTCTACCAAACTTCATTGGCTTTTTTCTTCTTCTAAGTCGCGACAGACTGGTTGCCTCGATCGAACCAACCAACCAATACAATATGTGAAAAAATAATCATAAATCGATTTACAATAAAAATCGATTTTAATATTGAAAATAATCGATTAATAATCGTCTTTATTTTTCTAACCTTTTTTCATATGCCACACCCCGACATTTAAGTCTGGTCGGAACCCTCCGTTTACGAGTCCGACTCGCACTTGGCCAACTTGGCGCACTTTTTTTGTTAGAATAGTTTGGTGTTTAATTGATTATTATAATTCTAAAATTTTAATTTTAACAAAACACAAATAAGATGTTTTTAAATAATCAATTATTTAAAAACTTCTTATTTCCGAATTAATGATATAATCGCTGTAATCGATTTGAGCGTGCTTAAACCCGTTCCATATTAAAGTAGCATTTTAGCAGAGTCCAAAAACGTAAACAAAGGTGTTACCATCGTAGAAAAACTATTGTTAAACTGTCGATTATCGATTTTAGTGAAAAAAAATAGTTAGAATTTATTTTCATCTCTATTCTAAAACTTTTCAAACGACTAAACACACTGAATCAAAAAGATTTGTAAATAGCTATAACATACACTTTATTTTAAAGAAAACAGTTTTTCTGCCGAAAAATATTTATGGTACTCGCAACACCAACGAGGTCCTTAACATTTTGATCCATTTTTATGCCAACATTTTGCCGACTTCATTATTTGGTTTGAGCTGTTATGAAACTTATCTGCCATTGGCATTTCATTGTTGAATTTTTGTTTTCTGTTATTGTTAAGTTCAGTGGTGAAGATTTCTCTTGCAACCCGCATGAAATGCTTTTTTTTCGTCAAGACCAATGTCACGTCACGTGTATTCCTATTTTAACATAGGTGCCTACAAAAATATTAGAAAGCCAGAGATCGTCTATAATGATATATGGGATAAACATGCAGCAAAAAAAAAAACCTACTCAGACTTATAATGTCAAAAAATGTTTTCATCACCTGGAATCTCACTTTGACAGTGACTGACAGTGACGTTTCTTTGTTTATCTTTTTGGACTCTAATTAGAAATTCTACTATAGTTTGAGCGAGGTCCCGTGAAACGTCATAGATGACGTCACGACATGCGCCATCTTGCGCTTGTTAGATATTTGGTTAAATCCGAGTCAAATATCTGAGTTAAATAAGTACTTCAAAAATGTATTATTTGCAGTGGCAACACTATTGAAATAAGTTTTTGATAAATTTATTATTTGCAATGGCAACACTATTGAACTGAAGGTTTGATTATTATTTAAACTTCCGGTGCAATAATTAAATTAAACTTCCGGTGTAACTTAATGTTATTTTAAATTGTAATGTTGATGATAATTGGATTGGAATAATTACAAAGTCATCAAATTACTACTGCGATAATTTAATTGTTGATAAACATTTTATTGTAATATAAGGAGATTTCAATAGACTTCCGATTGATATTTTAATTGAACAATGTAATGGCTTTGATAAATCATATTATTAATCATACCTAAATTCGATAGTAATTATTCCAATAATTAACAACGAATGTTGTAATTTTGTGATAATGGTTTACTAAATTTGTTATTATGAGATTAGTGACACTTCCTGATAAAATGTATCCGGTTATGGTGTATTGAGACTTCCGTCTCTGTGATTGGTTGATACTTCCGTCTGTATTCTTGAAGTGTACTTGTAAAATATAAAATAAGCGGGAAGGTCTGGGCTCAGTTGCAGTGATGCCAACTTAGCTACTTTATAGCTAGATCTAGCAATTTTTTGGTGTTAGGCAGCTACAATTTAATGAAACTTGTAGCTAAATTTATTTAGCTACTTTTTCTAGCTACTTTTCCATACTTTCGAAAGTTCGTAATAGGGCACTGGGTCTCGATAGAAAAAGACTAAACGCGACGCTATTGGCCTAGATGTGGGTATAGGTCGGTGGCCGGGAATATGGAGTTTTCTTACGATACCTCTATTGTCAAAATACCTGTCAAAATGCTGATATTTGGATCCAATTTGAACCTAAAGTACACGATTTGACAGGTATTTTGACCATAGAGGTATCGTAAGAAATCGCCTCATTTAAAACTAATGCTCGCTGTTTAATATATTGTGAAAATTAATTACCCTTGAAAAAATTACCTATTTAATATACTGGTTTTTAATCCTCTTTAACAATGTTATTGTTATCTACCTACTTAGAAACATTTAGCTACTTCTAGCAACTTTTTTGGGTATCAAAATCTGGCAATCTAGCTACTTTTTGCAAGATGTCTAGCTACTTAGTAAAGCTAGCAGTTGGCAACACTGCTCAGTTGAGTCTTGTGTATTTTGGAAGTGGTTGCTTATTATAATCGTGATACTGCCCGTCGATATAAAGATAAGTATATTTGATATTGTCAACTGTAACAATTGATAATTTTATAATGTGTGTTCTGTGTATTTCTGTTATATACTGAGAATAATTCTGAATGTGTAGTGGCCATACATAAGACCTTTATATTGAGTTTCTTACCGGTATCTTCTCAATATGGTCGGCCATCCGAACCGGAAGTAGATTTGAGAGTAAATTCATAGTTGTGGCCATGGATATGTTTGAATAGATACTTTCTAAAGTTTGGCCTAAATGATTATTTATTATTGTGACCTAATAAACCCTTTAGTACTCTGATATAGTTAAGTATACCTGATTTTGAAATATGCTATATAATTCGATTAGAATAACCATCCTAACGTTTGAACCACGTAATCTGATACTTATTGTCCATTATCTGAATTGATTAATTTATTGACAATTATACTAGAATTTAAAGGGAGTAAAATCAGTTCAAAATTGTGGTCTTGTGATTTATTTATTAATACCTACCCTACTTTAATTCCGATGTTTCTTCATTCTATAATGTGGAACTTTAAGTAAATAGTAATTACATAACTAGAAACAGTTTAGACAACTTGGCAACTCGGGATTAAAATTTAGCACATCGATATATTCAGATGATATATTAATTTATTTATTTTTAGTCGATATTTATAATCTTTCTAAATGAGATGATCAGCACTTTCTTAATGATGATCGGCCCATAAATCTATCACGCTCACACCGACCATGCCCTAAACTGATATCACCGTGAGCGCTGTCAAAAAGTGTCGGTTTTCGGCAAAAATCTAATAAAATTTTTGGTTTTCCATATGGCAAAGATACTTTTTATGATTTTATGAGAGAAAAATAAAAAAAAATGCGGATATTCCTTTTTGCGAGTCAACTAATAAAATATATAAGGAGTTCTAGCGCATTGTTAATTCAGATTTTAATTAAATTCTCAAATGTTCTGTTTTGAATATTGTGAGCGCGATAACGGGCGTTCCGAATTGTTGACAGTTCTCAGCTGTCGTGTCGTGATATCTAACTCGGTACGCAAATTATTGCTGTGAGCACTGTGAGCGATATTATTTAATTCGGAATGTAGCCTAAGACACTGAGCGATATTATTAGAGGTGTGTAACTCATCAAAAATACGCGAGCTGCAGAACAGCTCACAGCCACTCACGGCTCAGGTGTGTGAGCCGGTTCAATGACTCAGCTCGCAGATCAGCTCAATATAGTCAACGATACGCGAGCACGCTCACTGCGTACCGCGCTTCGAATTGAGCCGACTAAGCCGCCGCGATTCATTCGACTCCGCCGAGCGACTCTTTTCATACTTTAGAGTTGTTTTTTTTTTTACATGATCTGAGAGTTATGCTACATAGGTATTTAATTATTGAATGTAATTATTATTTAAATGTTTTAGAACGAAATAATAATTCGTAGATTAGAATTACAAGAATATAATCTATGGAGGGAGTCGCAGATACAATAGGAGTTGGATTGAGCCGTGAGCTAGTCATTATGTTGTTGAGCTGTAGCTCAGCGGCTCAAACCCGAGTGTTCTGATTCATTGAGCTGGTTCAGAGCTGAGTTACACACCTCTAGATATTATTTAATTCGGAATGTAGCCTAAATCACATATATTTTTTATTGTACTCTTATTGTATTTGTATTACAAAGCGGAGGAGTAACTAGTAACTAAACTTATCTGTGATGTGTACCTAACGTGTTTGTGAGCGAGTATATTGTATTATTTCGAGTTAAAATATGGAGGCCAATGCCTCTCAGCCTGAGGTATCTGCTGATCCATCACAAGTAAAAAATGAGGATGATAACAAATTAGTTCCGCCAGAACAGATACCCATACCTCCACCTGCTCCTGTGGTGACAGCGATAAAAACAAATGCTACTGAAATTGTTGTGGTTGCGCCTGCCCCCTCGGTGACAATAAAAGATCTTCCAAAACCATCCCCTAAAAAACCCAAGAAACGAAAACCAAAGGTTCCTCGAGACATCACGGCTCCACGTCAACCACTAACCGGTAGGGTTTTAATACATGTAATAGATACCACTCTGTGTTTTCACCCTGACAATACCTATTCCAAACCGACATATAAGTTGGGTGATTATGCCAGTTCAAAACCACTTAGTGGACTTACCTACAATCTTTTCCTATATACATTTTATAAAGTGCTTGCTTGCTATTATTTTTGTAACTTTCTGTAACCAACATTCACTGCAACCATATTCATCATTCAAGTCAAAGTCAAAGCCATTTATTCAATTTAGGCCCTAGAAGGGCACCTATGAAGGTCAAAGCTACTGAAGTTACCGCCAGTTCGTAAGTCGGCCTTCAACTGAGAAGAACAGGCAAGAAACTCAGCAAGGTTACATTTTTTAATTTTTTTTTTTCTTTTTAACAATCTGACTATATGTTGGCAATTTTTTCCAAAACATTAGTACATACATACATACTTTTTATTTTACAAAATAAAATACACAATCAACAAAACAAATAAACATAAAAAAAAACAACATACAAAATTAATAAAAAATAATAACCTGCACTGGTTCATAATAAAATCATGTAGGTAATCTACTGGATTTTGTACAATTTGCACTTGTGCAGAGTGAAGCTATTTCCAGACATCTTTATCTTCTATATAATACCTTGTAATAAGCTCATGCTTTCAAGACTTTTTTATGTGAGATTTGAACTTAAAATCAGTCATTTTGGTTACCGAAGGTGGGATTTTGTTATAAAATCGTACACTATTTCCAAGAAATTACTTTTCAACTTTCGCTAATCTAAAATACGGAACAACTAATTTGTCTTTTTGTCTAGTATTGATATTGTGAACTTCACTTTTTGTTTTAAACGTGTCTAAGCTTTTACGTACCAACATTATATTTTCATAAATGTAAAGTGAAGGTAAGGTCATGACATTTATTTCCTTAAACAATTCCTTCAATGATTCACGAGGTCCCATACTATAAATTGCATGAATGGCCCTTTTTTGTAATATAAAAATAGTCTCAATATCTGCTGCAGCTCCCCATAATAATATGCCATACGATAAAAGGCTATGAAAGTATGCAAAATAAACCAAGTGGTGGGCATCAGTTCAAAATTAATTGTGAACCATGTAAATCAAACACTGCACACTAGTTTCTCAGTAATAGAGTGATCTTCAACTGGAACAATTTACCTGAGGAAGTGGTATCTGCTACCTCCATTAATAGTTTTAAAAACAAATTAGACAATTGGACAAAGACTAACAAACTTTAAAAATTGAACTATTCTATAAGTACAAAGTGATTTTCAACACTGATATAGACACATCAGCTAACAATGTGCTCATCTATCCATAAATAAATAGATAAAATGGTTACAGCTGTAGTTCCAAGGCTCACCTGAGGGACATCACAAATCATAGGCCAAAAAATGGAAACGTGAGGGGAAGGGGGAACACTGATGATGAATTCAGAAAAAAAAGGAACTTTAACACTCTTCAGTTTGACTAATTATATCGTTTTACCCTAAAGTGGTTGGTGAAATGGCATATTCACATTCACCCTATATCATTGCATATAAAATCATCAAAATAGTATTCAGTCGATTTGCAGTTCCTGGAATTCTATTTATTTCATATGTAGGTACTTAGTTATAGGACTTATAGGATACACACACATACCAACTACAAGCCAACATGTCAAATTATCAAACCAATGGTTATGCCATATATACAAGGGTTGAGCTTTTTACAGTAGTAGTTCTAGATTTCTTTGTTATGCAGATTCAGATTAAAAGTTTTTTTTGTCATTGTCTTTAATATTCCAGGTTATGTAAGGTATTTAAATGAACGCCGTGATCAGTTGCGTGCCGAGCAACCAGATCTAGGATTTGCAGAGCTGACACGCCAATTAGCTAGTGAGTGGAGTAAGCTACCTGCTGAAGAAAAACAACAATATTTAGATGCTGCAGATCAGGATAAAGAACGGTGTGAACTACATACTTAATTAATTATATACTGGGTGAATTTTTCAAATGGAATGTGTATGGCCTAATCCTAATGATTAACAACACAGTACAGAATGAGAAAAAAAACATTTGATTCCCAGCTCAGAAATTTATATTTTTGTATGTACATATGGTTTTAGTTTTTATAAAAATCGGTTTCAAGACTCCTTTGATAATTTTTTGCTAATCCCTATACTTTAGGATTTAGCCATCCATGGTGACATGAAAATTCACCTGTATAATGTGGAGTGTTTGATAAGTTTAAGGAACTATCGAAATATCCCTAGTGGAATCCAATGTCGGTATGTTCTAGTTATATGACTATACATACCTACACAGAATTAGGTTTCTTTCGATTGGAACTGCTTACAATCAGGCGGTTCATAGCTTGTTTGCCAGTTGCCACCTTAGTGGTATAAAAAAACTCAACCAAATAGATATATCACAGATATAATTATTTCATTGCTTACACATAATAATAGGGGTTAAAGTATGAAATTGCCGTTTTATTGTAATAGGTAGGTACTTCAAATTGACATACCTTCATGGTTTGAGATTTTTGAGTGAAACTTTTTTCATATGGTACCTATGAAGTTCTTCTTTTAAATAATGTGCAATATTCGATTATCGACTTTCAGTTGTTTTTTTTATTCAGCTTAGAAAAGAAAGATGGATACTTCGAAAATTCGAGTGACATTTGCATACGAGTTCCGCATCATGTTTCTACCTTCATTTTAGCGTATTAGGACAGAATAAATAATTGTTCAAGATGTTTGAGTACCTATTTGACGAATATTTTACCCACATTTTTTTTAATAAATATGCACGCGTCATTCGCAATAGGCGCGTGGCAACCGTCCGTCATTGATTCCGGTAGACCGCGTGCGCGCGATCGTACCTAAACATGGGAGTGGGACAGGCCTGGTATTCGCCAGACCTTGCTCCAACGAACTACCATTTTTTCGTTATTTGGACAATTTTCTACGCGATAAAAAGTTTTCTTCTCAGGAGGCAGTACAAAATGCTTTCACACAGTTTGTCGAATCTAGATCACCAGAGTTCTATCGCAAAGGCATAAATGGCCTTCCTTTTAGATGGCAGCAATGTATAGATGTATAGATAATAATGGTAATTACATTGAAGCGTAATAATTCAATGGGTAATTATTTTGATTAAATAAATATGTTAAATAAAAAAAAATAAAAAAACTGTCCAAACCGGCAATTTCATACTTTAAGAGGCCGGTAAGTCCGCTCGAAACTTCAATTCGAGATGCGTGCATAAATCGACCTGAATACTGCTATCTCTGTTTGGATGAAAACAAATGCGGGCGAAACGCGATCATAGCACATCACATAAAGAAACGGATTCTTTACTCATGTGGTCACAGTATAAGTAAGAGGAACAGTATGCTTCATACAAACGGCCGAAACGCGTCTCATGCCTAGGCACCTAGAATCTCGGTATACCTCAGTATCAATAGTCACGACTCCTCTGCAGCTACGTACGGCGCGGGAGCGGACCCTCCCAAACATTTATTGATTTTGTTATTATAGCACAACAATATCAACTTTATAAATTAGTGTATATATGTTTAATTATAGTGAATATCGCAGACCAGTTTCTATGGAAATCTAGCTAGTATTTTTATTAAATAAAATTGTGACTAGAACTAAAGTTCATTTTCTTTCTGATTCTTAATTAGAAGCTATATTTAAAAAAAAGGAGTAACAATTGAATGTAGAATTCTCAAATACGTAACATTAGAACCACAGTCAGTAGGCAGCCCTTTCGTACGTTTGCCCACCGAGCATAGGCCAACATACTATTCTTCTTACATCTACTGTGACGCGGTGCAACAGCCGTACTTGTGACAAAGATTGGGTAATAGTTACTAGCCCTTCCATGCGTGGGTAGGTAGTATGTACCTACCTATATCTACTATTCATATTGGCTTGAAGGCACCTCAAAGTTTCTATTAGTAAATATGTTTTTTTTTTTTTTTTGGAGAATCGGTAGTGAATGCTCAGTTTGTTAATGCATTTTTTTATATTACCTAATTTAAAAAGGCTGTTATTTAACATGAAATCAAAATTGAGGTTTTGTGTGCGATTTTACCTAGCTATACATTTATGGTGTATTACATCCTTTTTATTGTGCACAAACTTGGATCAAGCGCTCAGCGGCCGCTGCCATATAAAAAAAATTTTTGTTTTTTTTTTAATATATTTATTTTATAAAAGTTACATAATTTTACAATAATATATATCCGCCAAACTGCATAGCAGTTTGTCGGCAGTTAGTTCTCATGTTCTAAAGTTTAAAGTAAGTAAATGCAACACTTTTTCTTAAATAAATTGACGGCTGTTATGATTTTTGATGTGCATGTAAAAATTATCTCTTTAAAAATATCAAAACGATAACTATTAATAAGTATTAGTAAGTAAGCGTCTGTTGCTTACTCTATGACCAACGTGACATCCCGTCCCGCGCACCCCGCTTCGGACTCGTGCTTGCGCGATAGCCATATTTTAAGAGAGGTAGAGCATAGCGTTTATTCGCTCAAAGAACAGCTGGACTGGGGAAGTACCCCCACCTTACAGAATAGCGCAGCCAAATAACTTTATGTTGTGTAAAGTTGTGTTCCTGCGCGTGAGTAAGGTCGCCAGAGCTCATTGGGGAAAATTGGGGGAAAGGTCGGTAACGCGTGAGCGATGCTTCGTGTGTTGCAAGCGTCCATATGGCTACGGTAACCGCTTACCATCAGGCGGGCCGTATGCTTGTTTACCGACTTCGTCGTATAAAAAAAAAAAAGTTCAGAATTTGTTATAAATTTGTTCGTGTTCCGTAATACCAAAAACATAATGAATTTTTCATATCGTGTTGTAATTCTATAAATTGACAATATAATCTATGTTCCTGAATCTATAGCACTGTAATTATTGTTGTTATTAATATGATACAAATAAGAAGAATACATCTCATAAAACTCGGTAAAAAATTCAAAATGCAATTCGATTACAAATCGTTTCAGGTCAGTGTTTTTGAATAAAATATACTCATTAACCTAGATAAGTAGTATCCGAACCCGAATATTAGTATAGTATGGTGGAAATTTGCTCGAATTTCAAATGATTTTGGTATTACGTTTGTATTGGCAATTCATCCTCCGCCTGGGTCTTACTTAACCCCTAATATACAGCATTATTCTTATGTAAATACCTAGCAAAGAACTGGCTCCCTAAAAAGGAAGCTAACGCAATTCATTTTTTCGAATTTAAAGCACATCTTATGCAATTCATCAATTCCAAATCTTTTATTTAATGAATTGAATTGTATATAATGAGTAACTATTTTACCAAAAAATATTGGACTCACTAAGGATCTGCCAAGAATTCGAAAAAATGAATTGCGTTAGCAATATTGTTAGCTTCTTTTTTTAGCCCCCCTGATGCACTGCAAAAAGATTATCGGTTGAAAATTATGCATAAGTATTATAAATTTAGTTAAAAACCATCTAGTTAATGATTACAAGGAATTAAGCATTTTCAGATAATTTTATTCAAAATAAATAATCTCAGAAAGGTCGCCCAGTCGCCCACAGCAACTTTTTGCATCTATTCAGAAATGCATTTTGCGTCTGTATTGACTGTATCGATGCTACTATTCCTATCGATGCTGAATCGTGGTTACATGGGCGAAGGTATACGACTAGCGACAGCATCGCGACTGTATTGCGTAACTACTTCTTGCGATAGTAGCCCTCCTGAATCGCTGCAAAAATTTGCTGTGGGCGAAAGTGTAAAGTATAAACTAAATTTTTTGGATTAATTTAGTGTAATAACTTATAGATACATCCGGGAATGGGCGGAATACAAAAAGACAGATGCATATAAAGATTTTAGAAAGCAGCAGATGGACCAGAAAGATGCAGTGGTAGCTAAGAAAATCAAACATAATATGCCTGCTCCTGATAGTACAGCTCCTATTCCAGGTAAGTCAAATATGTAGTTCCCGTAGACTTTGGACGCTTGCAACACCAGGAGTATCACTCGCGCGTTGCGAACCATAAGTGCCTGTCCAGAAGGGGCGATTCACTCGCGCGAATGCATTACACGCATACCTACGGCGCGCGCGGCGAGAAACTGGGAGCCAATAACTGCGTCACTGCCAAATTGGCAGTGACAATACAATAAGTAGGCAAAGTCTCTCCTCAGACTGAGAGGCTCTAAACCGCTTGTGAGCTCGGGGTCGTCAACGATTCTGATGGCACGTCGCTGAACCGAGTTTAAAGGCCCAAGCTGGTATCCAGGTGCTTCCGTCCATAGATGACAGCCCCGATGTGAAGAATGCCTCACTCTTTTGAGCACTCCAAGCTTTTTGGATGCCAGCTTAAACTTGTCTTCGTAATTTCGGAACAAAACGTCGCTAGAAATGTCGACGCTAAGGATCCCTGCTTTGACTGATGTTCAAGGAAGTGTTTTGGAATTGTGGACCCACAGACCATGGGCACAGAATATTCAATAGTAGTACAGAAACCCACTTCGAAAATGACATTTAAATAAAAAGCTACTCTTCCAAGGATACAATAAAGTGACATTTAGATCGCACAGCGCTGCACCACAGAGGTTTGAAGGGAACAGAGTACAAGCTTCTAAGGAGCGTTCAAAAATTGGCTACTTGACAGTTTTCGGAAACATATTTTAAAATTTACATACGTGTATTTTATACCTCTTACAATTATCTTTTTATCAAAAAAAATGTTATTTACAAGGAAAAAAAAATATTTTTTAACATTTCATTTGAAATTCGCGCAAAAACACCCGGTCACGTGACATTTGTCAGGACTCAGGTGTGACGTCACGTCTCTATAAACAAAACTAGAGGTGTTTAACTAAACAAAAATACGCGAGCTGCATAACAGCTCACGGCTCAGGTGTGTGAGCCGGTTCAATGACTCAGCTCGCAGATCAGCGCAATTTCTACCTAATTGATTATATTATTCTTCATAGACTCAGTACAGTAAACCATATTTACACATTTTTATTAAAATTCTATTATTAAAATCTAAACGTAAACAAACACGATGCGCGACTGTCCTGAGTTTGAACACTGGCCGTTCTAGTATAAACTTTAGGTTTCCCCTCTTACGTGACGAGCCGCCAGTGCTCACGCACACACGCGCCTCAAGCTTGGTGTTCCTACCGTAGAGCGGTTGTATGAAGCTTGGTCTCTGTCCCCTTTATTTACTTTGTGGCTGCACACATAAAATTATATTCACCTACAACGCCTTTCTCTGTCTATCGCATAACTCTATCCTGTATGACGCGGCACGTGAAACGTTAGGGTTGTCTACTTGTGACAAATCATTAATCTAAATATGTTTACCAGTTATATACCTATTATTATTGTTCCAACAATGAAATTTAACCGAATATCATAACATTGGTTCTTAACTACTTTTATGCCGGTTGATTACTATATTATATAAAAAAAAAAAAATATATAAAAGTGAAAAAAGAATATAATAATTATGTACTTAATCACAAAAATACTTTTTTTACTCTGAAATATTGTTTTTTATTGATTTTTACCTGTCTGACTGTTGTTAAATCTTAGTTATTCTATATGCTTTGTAAAACCAGAGGATCGGATCCTTGTGTGTATTTAAGCAAAAAAAACTCGATGCAGTATGTTTCTACCTTCATCTAAGCGTACTAGCACAGAATAAAAAATTGTTCACGATGTTTGAGTAGGTACTTGACGAATATTTTACCCACAAATTTATTAATAAACTAGCTGCCTGGCAAGACTTCGTTCGCGTGGTACTACCCTACCTTGTGGTGCTACCCTACCCTGCCCTACCCTACCCTACGGGTATGAAAAATAGTTTACGTCCTATTCTCAGACCTACTGAATATACACACAAAATGTCATAAGAATCGGTCAAGCCGTTTCGGGGGAGTATTTTTACAAACACTGAACCACACGCAAAGAGATTGACTCCCTCCCGTACTGCCCGTACGGCCCGTACCCCAGTGACGTGTTTTTTCTACTAATACTTATATTTTTAAATTCGTAATATCTTTCGAATGGAATATCCGAATTGAATAATTCAAAAAGTTATATAAAGGTATTGAAGCAGTCTTGAATATGAAGTAATTTATTTTGATAAGGATTAATACCAAGATACAAATAAAGAGCCTTTTCTAGCGGCGGCATTTCAATCCAATTTTTAAAATAGAAAAACACTTTTTGTTGCATAACTATAGGTAATAGTTAGACATATGGTATCGCGACACTTTTTGTAAATAATATGTGTTCTGCAAAGTCGTAGTACATTATTTTATTCTATCATCAATAGTTTTCGCAGCGCACGCGATGTAATGAATATTTTAGGTATTTTTTTTACACCTTGGGTTACATTATTGGAGTTTTAGTAAGTGTAGCGTCCACGCACTGACACCACTGCACAGATTAGTGACTAGTTACTCCGTAGCACTGGCTCACCACTACACCAGGTCCGAGCGCAAGCGCACGTCCAACCCGCACCGCGTCTAATGTCAGACTGGCCGGTTGACAGCTACCCCCTCTACTGGTGTACATGAGACAGTGTATTATATCTACTGTATAGATACAAACACTACATCCCTTCCCTTTTAACAAATTTTAATTATTTCAAATGTAGGTAATCAATACTAGAGATAATTATTATTTAATTGTACGGCTTTTCTCCACCTCGGAACGAGGGATATTTGCATGGCCCGTGTAATGAGCGTCAGCATAGCAATGAATGCCGTCAATAGACAGCATATCATTGATATGCAGAAGGATGGCGATAGGCCTGTTATTCGTCGGGTCTGATCTATTCGTATTCGTCGGCACTGGGTGCACGTGGGTAGTCTTCCACGAAGACGGGACTTCCTTTTTGGTGTAGGAAAGTGCGAAAAGTCAATTATCCAGTCTAAAATGTTAACTGACTAAACGTCAAAAACTCGGTTCAAGCACAACGCGAGGCAAAAAATTAAAAGGTAATTTTTTTTTTTTGTAAGAGCCGTCGTCGACGGTAGCTGCTCCAATAGTAGGACATAAACGACGGCGTTCCGCAAGGCTCTGTGCTGTCCCCAACACTGTTCCTTCTGCATATCAATGATATGCTGTCTATTGACGGCATTCATTGCTATGCTGACGCTCATTACACGGGCCATGCAAATATCCCTCGTTCCGAGGTGGAGAAATGTCGTAAACGGCTGGTGTCTGAAATCGAGAGTACACTAACTTGTGTCTCCGATTGGGGTCGACTAAACCTAGTCCATTTCAACCCCACCAAGACCCAAGCCTGCGCGTTCTCCACTAAGAAAACCCCATGGTCTGTGGCTCCACAATTCCAGAAAACTTCCTTGAACATCAGTCAGAGCATTGGGATCCTTGGCGTCGACATTTCTAGCGACGTTTTGTTCCGAAGTCACTTGGAAGACAAGGTTAAGCTGGCATCCAAAAATCTTGGAGTGCTGTGAGAGCGAGGCAGTACTTTACATCGGGGCAAAGGCTGCAACTCTATAAGTCGCAAGTCCGGCCTCATATGGAGTACTGTTGTCATCTGTGGGCAGGGGCACCTGGATACCAGCTTGGGCTTCGACTTGATGCCCACGGCTACCTTCCACCATCGCAACTCTCGCCATCGACGGGGAGTCCATCCTCACACATTGAAACCAGAAGGGCCGTATACTTGTTTGCCACCTTAGTGGTATAAAAAAAATATATATTTATTCTGCCCCGTTCACGTGCCGTCCGCTGGTAATTTTTTTTATCCTGGGTTATTCCTCAAACACGGTCATCTGATCCAAAACTAAGCAGAGCTTGTATTATGGAAACCAGATAACTGATATAATACATATGCTACTTTTTGTTTGTAAATGTATACTTCATCATCATCAGCCTATAATGTCCCCCTGCTGAGCACAGTTCTCCTTTCACAAATCAGGGTGAAAGGGAATGGACAGATACTCCACCATGCGTGCCCACTGCGAATCGGTGGAGGTAGGCTAGTGGTTAACCTCAGTGACGTGCATCCCATATAGGCAAATAAGCAATGCCTACCTCATAAGATTCAATACCATAACAGTTTGATTCAATTAAACTACATAACCACTTTAAATAAAAATTCTAACCTAACATTCAATACGAAATATCACACTTTGCCGCGCATGCACTCGCGAGTTCGCCTCTCAAATTCACGCACACTAAAACGATTTCGGCATATTCATACACACACACACACTTCTTTAAGATAATACGACGAAAGCATAAATCACGCTTTTGCTATGCGTAGCATACTGACATTTGACATTCGCGATTTATGGACCAAAAGTAACCTTACCTACTCTGTTGTAAGTAAAGTAACCCATCCAAATTAAAAAGACTACAGTTTACCAACATTAGAGCAACTCAAATATAACTTCGCAAATTATTTGTGTTGGTTTGTTTATGGTTTGGCTGGCATTGTTTGCAATGTTGTTGTTATTTACTTATTGTGCTTTTGCGAAGTGTATCTGTGTGAAATGAAGAAATTTTGTGGTGAAGATGCAAAATATATTGATAAATTAGTCCTTTACTCAGTTTTCGTTTGTTGAAAATAGTAGGTAACTTGCTGTAGACCAACTCCAAAACATTCATGGATTCAAAACAAAGGTAAAAATCTTAGAATCTTAACACAGAATATTATGTTTATTATACACCTGGCTAACTGGGTTCTGTTATTCGAATCTATTATTCTGTTATTACGTATTTTGTTTGCTAATGAATCATACCAAATGTGTGTGGAATGATACGCTGACCTAAACAATTTTACGAATCTGGTCAAAAAACATGATCTATCTAAGAGGCATATTTAAGAGTGTATGGCCATGATTTATTCTGCCTACCTAGTCTGAAAACCAATGCACGCCACTGGTTAACCTACTGTTGGAGATTTCAAGCCGCCTAGAAGGCTTACTACTAGCTTAACGACTACCACAATTAATTAATAACCGGGACTAACGGCTTTACGTGCCTTCTGAAACACGGAAACGCTCGATTTGAAATACCACTAGGCGGTCACCCATCCAGGTACCGACCACGACGGTGGTAGCTTAACTTACTGTTCGATTAAGAACGGCTTATCATGCTACACCACGAGCGCTTTCTACTTTTACCTATTTTTTTGGTCACGTGGTGAGCGCAAAAAAATACATACTTAGAATAAATAATTACACCCAGACTCAGTACATACAAAAACGTTCATGCACACAAATGCATGTCCTGTGTGGGAATCGAACCCACGACCAGCGGCGCGATAGGTGGAATCTTGACGAGAGTCTTAACCAACCGCGCCAGCTGGCCCGTTAAATTATTTATTAGTTGTTTTGCATCGGCAAATTGATTATCATTTTTACTGTGTGGTAATAAGTTAGTGGTAATAAGTTCGAGATCACAAGCGAAATTCTAACTTTACGGAGATTATAATACAATTTTGAGTCGAATTGTTAGTTATTTACAAGCTGTCAATCATAGATGATTTTTTATACATTCATGCTGTCAATTGCCTTGGACAGCTAACATAGATTTAGAACTATTACTTCGTTCAGTGAACCCTCGCTAGTACCTATAATTTTTATCTGGCGAAAATTTCGCCGTCTTCCTAAAACGGCCAGGCTCCATACTAAAATCTTCCAACTCCTTTCAGCTCAATCGGAAATTAAATGAACGGAAACTATACAAAAAACCGGCCAAGTGCGAGTCAGACTCACGCACCGAGGGTTCCGTACAAACCTGTAGGTATATAAGTAAATGGTAGTATAGACCTGAGTATTTGATATTAATTTCAATTTATGACGTATTAAAAAAAAAACTACTTTCTAGATCTCGTTCAAACCAATTTTCGTTGGTAGTTTGCATCGTAATATACATCATATATTTTTTATAGATTTATCATTCTCTTATTTTAGAAGTTACAGGGGGGGGGGACACACATTTTACCACTTTGGAAGTGTCTCTCGCGCAAACTATTCAGTTTAGAAAAAAATGATATACCTCAATATCATTTTTGAAGACCTATCCATAGACACCCCACACTTATGGGTTTGATGAAAAAAATTTTTTTGAGTTTCAGTTCTAAGTATGGGGAACCCCCATAATTTATTGTTTTTTTTCTATTTTTGTGTGAAAATCTTAATGCGGTTCACAGAATACATCTACTTACCAAGTTTCAACATTATAGTTCTTATAGTTTCGGAAATAAATGGCTGTGACATACGGACAGACAGACAGACAGACATGACGAATCTATAAGGGTTCCGTTTTTTGCCATTTGGCTACGGAACCCTAAAAACAGAACACTTTTTTACGCTGTATAGTTGGATAAAAAGTACCCTTTATCCTTTATGTTGACCAGTCCACAGTAGAGGCGCGAGTATACTGAAAGGGCCAAGCTATATATTTTAACTACGGTGTGTAGTTTGTGAAGTTAGGGCTTATAGAGTAAGGACATGTAGAGTTATAAGCCTGGCTCTACATGAAATCTGATAACTTTTTGACAGTGCGAGCCAAATGCATTGTACATAAAAATGTTTCTGTTGAGATTTCACTTCTTTTTGTAAGTAGCTTATGATATTTTTTTTTTATTACCAAATTTTATATTTTTTTTTTTGATTGTGTAGTAATACAAACTTACATACAAAATATCAGCTTTCTAGAACTTCAGGAGACTGACGGAATCGGGTTTTTTTAGATATCTATAAAATCTAAAGTATAAGAGCTATGTTATTGAAACTTAAGATATTTAATAAGTTCACTATTGACATCATGTCCCGAGAATTTTGTTTATATGGTATAATCCAAACCCATGTTATGAGGGTTCAAAAAAACGACGAAGCGCTTCGAGAAAAGGTCAACTGTCTGGTAGTGCCCTTGCGCTTCGCTTGGCGGGTAGATTTTGACGAGCCAACTGGCGCGGTTGGTTAAGGCTCTGGTTAAGATTCCACCTAACGCGCCGCAGGTCGTGGGTTCGATTCCCACACAGGACATGCATTTGTGTACATGAACAAGGCTACACTGTATGTCGTGTGTCTGGGTGTAATTATGTATATTAAGGCGAGGTTCTCCGACGACCTGTAGGTATTTTACGCTACCTCGTACCCCGCCATTTGAGCGCGCTACGTATTCATCTACGCACGATGCAGCTATTCGCGCCAAAATTCACCGCGGCGCACCATTTGAAATTCCATTATGGCGTCCGATTTTATTTTGCCACAGTACAGAAAATAAAGCAGTAGATACTTACGTATTTAGATAATAATTAAGGTTCTAGGTATCGATTTGGTTTTATTGCAATTCTAATATAATATTGTGAATGGAAAGACTGTAGGAATATTTGTTTGTTTATTTTATTTGTTGAAGTGATGTAGCTTGATTAGCCGTTCTTCATAAATCAACAAAGTTAAGTCATTACCGGTGTGGACGGTATCCAGAGTTCCAGACGGGTGACCGCCTAGTGGGCCTTTTTTTACAATATTTTTATTAACTTGCAATGTATGTATGTATGTATGTTCATACAAATCAAATCAAATCTTGCAAGTAGAATTTCACCTACTTCCAGTGGTCGGATTGACTTGATATTTGGTATATTAGAAGAAAATGCATGTACTAATCAACAAAATATACAGTCACCAAAAAAAGCTGGAATTAAAAATATTTTTTTAACTAAACTTATATTTTTGTTCCTCGAACATAGTTCCTGAAATAAGCCGGCACTGCTAACTTCACACAAAGTTAGCGGGACCATACGCTATAGAGAACAGGTACTCGTAGAAATCTTGAAAGTTAAATTTGAACCTTGTGATAAAACGACGCAAACCCATCGATTTGGGACTCGTTTGATTCTTCGGATCTTGACTACTCTTATCCATTGATTAAGTTAGTCGACTTAAGATTGATTAAGTATATAAAAAAACGTATATTTTACCTACTTACTCTGCTAAAAAGAACCTAATAAGTCGGTATACAGGCGGACGAGTCGGAGTAAATCGGTTTCGCGCGGACGGGTTATTCATATCACTAAAACGCTTGTGTAACGTCACAGTAGGTGGTAAACACGCTTGGTTTCCATACAGATTGAGCGACAGGCGGTATCTATTTAGATATTAATGTCTGTGGTTATACCAATGATAAATGTAAATGTTGGTTTTGGGAACAAAACAATGTAATATGATTAAAAATTAGTTGTTGTGAGTGTTTAAAATATTTAAAAAACCTATTTAAAATATTTTTGAAATACTTTTTGAAAAGTAAAAATACTTTAAATTAAATAAATTAAAATGTTCCTGTGACAAACAATATCTACATATGAACTTTTTCTGATTTCGCCTGGTGGTCTTGCTCTTTTCATTGGCTGGATGAATTTTCAAATTGCTTCCCTTTCACATCATCATATCTGCCTAACGATGTCCACTGCTGAACATAGGCCTTCCCCATTAACTTCCACCTGGAACGGTTTTGGGCCGCTTGCATCCAGTGACACCCAACGACTCTGATCAGCTCGTCGGTCCACCTGGTGGGAGGTCATCCCGCTCGGCGCTTTCCAGTACCTGGTCACCACTTAAAAACCTTCCTTCCCCATCGGTTATCTATTCTTCGAGCGATGTGGCCTGCCCATTGCCACTTCAGCTTGCTAACTCCACGAGCTATATCGGTAATTTTTGTCCTCGTTTCGGACTCTGTCACGTAGAGAAATTCCGAGCATAGCTCGTTCCATAGCTCGCTGAGAGACTCTGAGATTATTTATGCGGCCAGCAGTAAAAGACCACGTGTCTGTTTCGTGTGTCATAACTAGTAACACGCACTGATTGAAGACCTTTGTCTTTAGTTCCATTATTCAGCTGAATATGGACAAGATAAATATTATGTCTAATGTTCATATTCCGCCAATACCGGTGATTGTTGGGAACACTATTCTCGAAGTTGTAGACGAGTATGTTTACCTAGGACAAATTGTCTAACTAGGAAGGTCCAACTTCGATAAAGAGGTCAATCGAAGAATCCAACTCGGCTTGGCAGCGTTCGGGAAGCTACGGCATATCTTCACGTCCAGAATAGCTCAGAGTCTGAAGACAAAGGTCTTCAATCAGTGCGTGTTACTAGTTATGACACACGAAACAGACACGTGGTCTTTTACTGCTGGCCGCATAAATAATCTCAGAGTCTCTCAGCGAGCTATGGAACGAGCTATGCTCGGAATTTCTCTACGTGACAGAGTCCGAAACGAGGACAAAAATTACCGATATAGCTCGTGGAGTTAGCAAGCTGAAGTGGCAATGGGCAGGCCACATCGCTCGAAGAATAGATAACCGATGGGGAAGGAAGGTTTTTAAGTGGTGACCAGGTACTGGAAAGCGCCGAGCGGGATGACCTCCCACCAGGTGGACCGACGAGCTGATCAGAGTCGTTGGGTGTCACTGGATGCAAGCGGCCCAAAACCGTTCCAGGTGGAAGTTAATGGGGAAGGCCTATGTTCAGCAGTGGACATCGTTAGGCAGATATGATGATGTGAAAGGGAAGCAATTTGAAAATTCATCCAGCCAATGAAAAGAGCAAGACCACCAGGCGAAATCAGAAAAAGTTCATATGTAGATATTGTTTGTCACAGGAACATTTTAATTTATTTAATTTAAAGTATTTTTACTTTTCAAAAAGTATTTCAAAAATATTTTAAATAGGTTTTTTAAATATTTTAAACACTCACAACAACTAATTTTTAATCATATTACATTGTTTTGTTCCCAAAACCAACATTTACATTTATCATTGGTATAACCACAGACATTAATATCTAAATAGATACCGCCAGGGCTCAATCTGTATGGAAACCAAGCGTGTTTACCACCTACTGTGACGTTACACAAGCGTTTTAGTGATATGAATAACCCGTCCGCGCGAAACCGATTTACTCCGACTCGTCCGCCTGTATACCGACTTATTAGGTTCTTTTTAGCAGAGTAAGTAGGTAAAATATACGTTTTTTTATATACTTAATCAATCTTAAGTCGACTAACTTAATCAATGGATAAGAGTAGTCAAGATCCGAAGAATCAAACGAGTCCCAAATCGATGGGTTTGCGTCGTTTTATCACAAGGTTCAAATTTAACTTTCAAGATTTCTACGAGTACCTGTTCTCTATAGCGTATGGTCCCGCTAACTTTGTGTGAAGTTAGCAGTGCCGGCTTATTTCAGGAACTATGTTCGAGGAACAAAAATATAAGTTTAGTTAAAAAAATATTTTTAATTCCAGCTTTTTTTGGTGACTGTATATTTTGTTGATTAGTACATGCATTTTCTTCTAATATACCAAATATCAAGTCAATCCGACCACTGGAAGTAGGTGAAATTCTACTTGCAAGATTTGATTTGATTTGTATGAACATACATACATACATACATTGCAAGTTAATAAAAATATTGTAAAAAAAGGCCCACTAGGCGGTCACCCGTCTGGAACTCTGGATACCGTCCACACCGGTAATGACTTAACTTTGTTGATTTATGAAGAACGGCTAATCAAGCTACATCACTTCAACAAATAAAATAAACAAACAAATATTCCTACAGTCTTTCCATTCACAATATTATATTAGAATTGCAATAAAACCAAATCGATACCTAGAACCTTAATTATTATCTAAATACGTAAGTATCTACTGCTTTATTTTCTGTACTGTGGCAAAATAAAATCGGACGCCATAATGGAATTTCAAATGGTGCGCCGCGGTGAATTTTGGCGCGAATAGCTGCATCGTGCGTAGATGAATACGTAGCGCGCTCAAATGGCGGGGTACGAGGTAGCGTAAAATACCTACAGGTCGTCGGAGAACCTCGCCTTAATATACATAATTACACCCAGACACACGACATACAGTGTAGCCTTGTTCATGTACACAAATGCATGTCCTGTGTGGGAATCGAACCCACGACCTGCGGCGCGTTAGGTGGAATCTTAACCAGAGCCTTAACCAACCGCGCCAGTTGGCTCGTCAAAATCTACCCGCCAAGCGAAGCGCAAGGGCACTACCAGACAGTTGACCTTTTCTCGAAGCGCTTCGTCGTTTTTTTGAACCCTCATAACATGGGTTTGGATTATACCATATAAACAAAATTCTCGGGACATGATGTCAATAGTGAACTTATTAAATATCTTAAGTTTCAATAACATAGCTCTTATACTTTAGATTTTATAGATATCTAAAAAAACCCGATTCCGTCAGTCTCCTGAAGTTCTAGAAAGCTGATATTTTGTATGTAAGTTTGTATTACTACACAATCAAAAAAAAAAATATAAAATTTGGTAATAAAAAAAAAATATCATAAGCTACTTACAAAAAGAAGTGAAATCTCAACAGAAACATTTTTATGTACAATGCATTTGGCTCGCACTGTCAAAAAGTTATCAGATTTCATGTAGAGCCAGGCTTATAACTCTACATGTCCTTACTCTATAAGCCCTAACTTCACAAACTACACACCGTAGTTAAAATATATAGCTTGGCCCTTTCAGTATACTCGCGCCTCTACTGTGGACTGGTCAACATAAAGGATAAAGGGTACTTTTTATCCAACTATACAGCGTAAAAAAGTGTTCTGTTTTTAGGGTTCCGTAGCCAAATGGCAAAAAACGGAACCCTTATAGATTCGTCATGTCTGTCTGTCTGTCTGTCCGTATGTCACAGCCATTTATTTCCGAAACTATAAGAACTATAATGTTGAAACTTGGTAAGTAGATGTATTCTGTGAACCGCATTAAGATTTTCACACAAAAATAGAAAAAAAACAATAAATTATGGGGGTTCCCCATACTTAGAACTGAAACTCAAAAAAATTTTTTTCATCAAACCCATAAGTGTGGGGTGTCTATGGATAGGTCTTCAAAAATGATATTGAGGTATATCATTTTTTTCTAAACTGAATAGTTTGCGCGAGAGACACTTCCAAAGTGGTAAAATGTGTGTCCCCCCCCCCTGTAACTTCTAAAATAAGAGAATGATAAATCTATAAAAAATATATGATGTATATTACGATGCAAACTACCAACGAAAATTGGTTTGAACGAGATCTAGAAAGTAGTTTTTTTTTTAATACGTCATAAATTGAAATTAATATCAAATACTCAGGTCTATACTACCATTTACTTATATACCTACAGGTTTGTACGGAACCCTCGGTGCGTGAGTCTGACTCGCACTTGGCCGGTTTTTTGTATAGTTTCCGTTCATTTAATTTCCGATTGAGCTGAAAGGAGTTGGAAGATTTTAGTATGGAGCCTGGCCGTTTTAGGAAGACGGCGAAATTTTCGCCAGATAAAAATTATAGGTACTAGCGAGGGTTCACTGAACGAAGTAATAGTTCTAAATCTATGTTAGCTGTCCAAGGCAATTGACAGCATGAATGTATAAAAAATCATCTATGATTGACAGCTTGTAAATAACTAACAATTCGACTCAAAATTGTATTATAATCTCCGTAAAGTTAGAATTTCGCTTGTGATCTCGAACTTATTACCACTAACTTATTACCACACAGTAAAAATGATAATCAATTTGCCGATGCAAAACAACTAATAAATAATTTAACGGGCCAGCTGGCGCGGTTGGTTAAGACTCTCGTCAAGATTCCACCTATCGCGCCGCTGGTCGTGGGTTCGATTCCCACACAGGACATGCATTTGTGTGCATGAACGTTTTTGTATGTACTGAGTCTGGGTGTAATTATTTATTCTAAGTATGTATTTTTTTGCGCTCACCACGTGACCAAAAAAATAGGTAAAAGTAGAAAGCGCTCGTGGTGTAGCATGATAAGCCGTTCTTAATCGAACAGTAAGTTAAGCTACCACCGTCGTGGTCGGTACCTGGATGGGTGACCGCCTAGTGGTATTTCAAATCGAGCGTTTCCGTGTTTCAGAAGGCACGTAAAGCCGTTAGTCCCGGTTATTAATTAATTGTGGTAGTCGTTAAGCTAGTAGTAAGCCTTCTAGGCGGCTTGAAATCTCCAACAGTAGGTTAACCAGTGGCGTGCATTGGTTTTCAGACTAGGTAGGCAGAATAAATCATGGCCATACACTCTTAAATATGCCTCTTAGATAGATCATGTTTTTTGACCAGATTCGTAAAATTGTTTAGGTCAGCGTATCATTCCACACACATTTGGTATGATTCATTAGCAAACAAAATACGTAATAACAGAATAATAGATTCGAATAACAGAACCCAGTTAGCCAGGTGTATAATAAACATAATATTCTGTGTTAAGATTCTAAGATTTTTACCTTTGTTTTGAATCCATGAATGTTTTGGAGTTGGTCTACAGCAAGTTACCTACTATTTTCAACAAACGAAAACTGAGTAAAGGACTAATTTATCAATATATTTTGCATCTTCACCACAAAATTTCTTCATTTCACACAGATACACTTCGCAAAAGCACAATAAGTAAATAACAACAACATTGCAAACAATGCCAGCCAAACCATAAACAAACCAACACAAATAATTTGCGAAGTTATATTTGAGTTGCTCTAATGTTGGTAAACTGTAGTCTTTTTAATTTGGATGGGTTACTTTACTTACAACAGAGTAGGTAAGGTTACTTTTGGTCCATAAATCGCGAATGTCAAATGTCAGTATGCTACGCATAGCAAAAGCGTGATTTATGCTTTCGTCGTATTATCTTAAAGAAGTGTGTGTGTGTGTATGAATATGCCGAAATCGTTTTAGTGTGCGTGAATTTGAGAGGCGAACTCGCGAGTGCATGCGCGGCAAAGTGTGATATTTCGTATTGAATGTTAGGTTAGAATTTTTATTTAAAGTGATTTGAGTGATTTCAGACATCAGCCGTTTACGACATTTCTCCACCTCGGAACGAGGGATATTTGCATGGCCCGTGTAATGAGCGTCAGCATAGCAATGAATGCCGTCAATAGACAGCATATCATTGATATGCAGAAGGAACAGTGTTGGGGACAGCACAGAGCCTTGCGGAACGCCGTCGTTTATGTCCTACTATTGGAGCAGCTACCGTCGACGACGGCTCTTACAAAAAAAAAAAATTACCTTTTAATTTTTTGCCTCGCGTTGTGCTTGAACCGAGTTTTTGACGTTTAGTCAGTTAACATTTTAGACTGGATAATTGACTTTTCGCACTTTCCTACACCAAAAAGGAAGTCCCGTCTTCGTGGAAGACTACCCACGTGCACCCAGTGCCGACGAATACGAATAGATCAGACCCGACGAATAACAGGCCTATCGCCATCCTTCTGCATATCAATGATATGCTGTCTATTGACGGCATTCATTGCTATGCTGACGCTCATTACACGGGCCATGCAAATATCCCTCGTTCCGAGGTGGAGAAAAGCCGTACAATTAAATAATAATTATCTCTAGTATTGATTACCTACATTTGAAATAATTAAAATTTGTTAAAAGGGAAGGGATGTAGTGTTTGTATCTATACAGTAGATATAATACACTGTCTCATGTACACCAGTAGAGGGGGTAGCTGTCAACCGGCCAGTCTGACATTAGACGCGGTGCGGGTTGGACGTGCGCTTGCGCTCGGACCTGGTGTAGTGGTGAGCCAGTGCTACGGAGTAACTAGTCACTAATCTGTGCAGTGGTGTCAGTGCGTGGACGCTACACTTACTAAAACTCCAATAATGTAACCCAAGGTGTAAAAAAAATACCTAAAATATTCATTACATCGCGTGCGCTGCGAAAACTATTGATGATAGAATAAAATAATGTACTACGACTTTGCAGAACACATATTATTTACAAAAAGTGTCGCGATACCATATGTCTAACTATTACCTATAGTTATGCAACAAAAAGTGTTTTTCTATTTTAAAAATTGGATTGAAATGCCGCCGCTAGAAAAGGCTCTTTATTTGTATCTTGGTATTAATCCTTATCAAAATAAATTACTTCATATTCAAGACTGCTTCAATACCTTTATATAACTTTTTGAATTATTCAATTCGGATATTCCATTCGAAAGATATTACGAATTTAAAAATATAAGTATTAGTAGAAAAAACACGTCACTGGGGTACGGGCCGTACGGGCAGTACGGGAGGGAGTCAATCTCTTTGCGTGTGGTTCAGTGTTTGTAAAAATACTCCCCCGAAACGGCTTGACCGATTCTTATGACATTTTGTGTGTATATTCAGTAGGTCTGAGAATAGGACGTAAACTATTTTTCATACCCGTAGGGTAGGGTAGGGCAGGGTAGGGTAGCACCACAAGGTAGGGTAGTACCACGCGAACGAAGTGTTGCCAGGCAGCTAGTTTATTAATAAATTTGTGGGTAAAATATTCGTCAAGTACCTACTCAAACATCGTGAAAAATTTTTTATTCTGTGCTAGTACGCTTAGATGAAGGTAGAAACATACTGCATCGAGTTTTTTTTGCTTAAATACACACAAGGATCCGATCCTCTGGTTTTACAAAGCATATAGAATAACTAAGATTTAACAACAGTCAGACAGGTAAAAATCAATAAAAAACAATATTTCAGAGTAAAAAAAGTATTTTTGTGATTAAGTACATAATTATTATATTCTTTTTTCACTTTTATATATTTTTTTTTTTTTATATAAAATAGTAATCGACCGGCATAAAAGTAGTTAAGAACCAATGTTATGATATTCGGTTAAATTTCATTGTTGGAACAATAATAATAGGTATATAACTGGTAAACATATTTAGATTAATGATTTGTCACAAGTAGACAACCCTAACGTTTCACGTGCCGCGTCATACAGGATAGAGTTATGCGATAGACAGAGAAAGGCGTTGTAGGTGAATATAATTTTATGTGTGCAGCCACAAAGTAAATAAAGGGGACAGAGACCAAGCTTCATACAACCGCTCTACGGTAGGAACACCAAGCTTGAGGCGCGTGTGTGCGTGAGCACTGGCGGCTCGTCACGTAAGAGGGGAAACCTAAAGTTTATACTAGAACGGCCAGTGTTCAAACTCAGGACAGTCGCGCATCGTGTTTGTTTAAATTTATTAATTAATTAATTATATGCCATGTTTTGAGATCTAAGAATAAAATATAACTGATTGTGCAATTCTTTGTTTAATACTAAGCAATACTGGGCAATAAGGCAGAAGCTCTAAACATTTGGGTCTTTTAATACAAGGTAATTAATTTTCAATTTTTTTTTTGTTCATTTAGATACTTGCGGTTGTCGTTATTGAATGTTCTTTTTTCGATTTATCGGTGTATTGTTGAGTTTTTAGTTATTTAGACATTCTATCACCGCCTAAAAAGAGACAACGGACAGCTTTGTCTGCGTCTGAAAAATTCGTGATAATGAATGCCTACCATGCACGTGTACAAGAATAAGCCTATATGTATATATTAGTTTATAATAAGAGTTTACTGATTCCGATTCTTCATCACCTTCACGAATCGGAGAGTAATTTATTTTTTTACATTTTTGTAATGAAGCCATATTTTATGTTCGATAACAATTGAAAAGTAATTAGTTATCAAATGAAGACAAATGAACAACTTGATACTAAAAATTTTAATATTTTATTTTCATTATGAATAATATTCTAAATACGACTGTCTAGGCAAATGTTGACTATCCCTGAGTCGTCACTCAGGGGGTGGTGTATATCTAGAAAAAACTGGCATACGTCCGACCTCCAACACGTTCCGCTCGGGACTGAGGGACACGGCGAGGGAGTTGTAGCGCGAACAGCGTTTGAAAAAATCTTATTTTTGGAATTAGGAGGATGGAATTTTACATAATTCAAAATATGAGGGCCGTCATATAATCCATTTTTCATGTACTTTTTTATGGTATAAGTTTCATTACCCAAAAACTTATATAATTCAAATGAAATGAGAACCATTAGACCATTTAGACCTGTCTTTGCGATTTAATTCGATGCAGCAAAGTGCTCGTAATCGTGTATCGAAAGGCCGAAATAGGAAGCTTATATAGTGTAAAATAACATATATTTTTTTCAAAATTTTAATCACTGCTATTTACTAATGAAATGAGAACCAATACTCCGGTTTTGGGAGAACCCCGCCTTAAGTATGTATTTACAAACAAAAAGTAGTATATGTATTATATCAGTTATCTGGTTTCCATAGTACAATCTCTGCTTAGTTTGGGACCAGATGACCGTGTGTGAGGAATGTCCCAGGATATTTATTTATATTTATCCTAATCTACATAAAACGAAATTATATTTTTTTTTAGTTTATTTGATTTTTTCCAGTGGCAACTCCACAACAAATTCCTGATCAAAATATCTTGATCACAAATGGTACTGCACCTGCACCACCTGCAATAGTTGCATCTCGCCAGCAAACACCACCTCGTCCAAGGCCCTGTATCACACCTGCTTCTGTGAGTATTAAAAGGACAGATGTTTGCAATTACCACAAAAGGGAGGGCTTGATGGCATTCCAGTATTTTCTTAAAGAGTTCCATACCCATACTGGAATGCCAAATGAAGATGATGGAATGAAGTGCTCGTGAATGGGGATTCACGAGCACTTAATTTGGCAGCGGTCCTTACTCCTTAATGAAATGACTTACAATTTAATATTTTTCAACAGGGTGAAGAATTAACAGGAGACACAGATATACCAATATTTACAGATCAGTTTCTGCAACATAATAAGTTGAGGGAATCTGAATTAAGACAGTTGAGAAAAGCTAATTCTGATTATGAACAACAGGTATGAAAAGCGTATTTTTTTATTTTTTATTTATTCGTTGTTAAATTATTTATAACGATTACAGAATGCTATATTGCAACGGCATGCTGAGGAAGTGAGTGGTGCGACATCGAAGCTTCGGGCTGAAACTGCAGCAGCGGTGGAGCGCACAGCAGGCTATATGGCGCATCGACGAGCTCTTGTCGCAGCACTAGTTCAGGCCCTACAGGCCATCGGATTACCAGGTCTGATACTTTTTTTTACACCACTAAGGTACCAAGCATACGGCCTGCTGGTAAGCGGTTAACGTAGCCTATGTACGCTTGCGACACCAGTGGCACGATTCTCGTAACAAAACTTCAACGGTATCGTAGCGACTTTAACGATTAAACTGTGTTTTTAGGGTTCCGTAGCCAAATGGCAAAAAACGGAACCCTTATAGATTCGTCATGTCTGTCGTCACTTTTTTCCGAAACTATAAGAACTATAAAGTTGAAACTTGGTAAGTAGATGTATTCTGTGAACCGCATTAAGATTTTCACATAAAAATAGAAAAAAAAACAATAAATTTTTGGGGGTTGCTCATACTTAGAACTGAAACTCATTTGTTTTTTAATAAAACCCATAAGTGTCTATGGATAGGTCTTAAAAGCTGATATTGAATTTGTTTAAAACCACCTTTAATAATTGGACTGTTTTACAAAAAACTTAAACCGACTTCAAAGTACACGAAGAAGTAATCAAATCCTGATCTGAAGACAATGGGACCAAACGGGAAGTGTACCCTTCCAGACAAAAAAGAATTTTCCAAATCGGTTCATAAATGACGGAGTTATGAGGTAACAATAAAAAAAAAATACAACCGAATTGAGAACCTCCTCCTTTTTTTGGAGTCGGTTAAAAACAGGTTTGTACGGAACCCTCGGTGCGCGAGGCTGACTCGCACTTGGCCGGTTTTATTTTTTTACTATTATAATGTCAAACTAGCAGACCTCCGCGGTTTCAACCGCGTACGGTTTGATTTTTTTTTCGCGGAACACTAATTATTTTTCAAAAATAAAAGTAGCAAAGTTACTCCTTATAACATCAGCTATTAACCGGAACAGACTGAAAAAATGTTCTTAAAAAAAAGTTTATTAAAAAGAAAGTGTTTTTCATAAAAATATAGTTTTTTAAACAAAGCAAATACAAATTTAAAAGCGATGTATTTGCTCTTTTGGCCTCACTCCCGTATTTCGCGCTCTCCATCTACCTTATTCTGCTATCTGTGAAAATCGGATTGAGTTTTCAAACATGTGTCAAAATAAAATGTAATTTAAATCAAAAGTACTAAGGAGTGCAAATCAGCCCTAAAATAACTTTCTACCCCTTTTTAAACCCGTTAGGCGATCAGTTTTAATAAAATTCGAAACACGTCTTCCATCAATTCTGTTAAGGAATGTTTATGCAAAATTTGAAGTAGATCGGACCAAGGAATCACGTTGTCCCATGCAAACTTTGGCCCCATTTTTCATCCCCTTAGGGGTAGAATTTCGTAAAATCCTTTCTTATCGGATGCCTACGTCAAACACACCCTCCAAGTTTCAGGTCTCTACGATCAGCGGTTTAGGCTGTGCGTTGATTCTCAGTCATTCAGGACAAAGCATTTTATATATATAGATGAATGATTGAAAAATGATTCTATAGACAAATTATTGAGACTTATACACTTTTGAATTTTATTTATACAGAACATTTCACGAAACACGAGACATGAACTATTTAAATTATTTTTTTGCATAAACATTCCTTAACAGAATTGATGGAAGACGTGTTTCGAATTTTATTAAAACTGATCGCCTAACGGGTTTAAAAAGGTGTAGAAAGTTATTTTAGGGCTGATTTGCATCGAGGTTGATATCAATTCTCCTTAGTACTTTTGATTTAAATTACATTTTATTTTGACACATGTTTGAAAACTCAATCCGATTTTCACAGATAGCAGAATAAGGTAGATGGAGAGCGCGAAATACGGGAGTGAGGCCAAAAGAGCAAATACATCGCTTTTAAATTTGTATTTGCTTTGTTTAAAAAACTATATTTTTATGAAAAACACTTTCTTTTTAATAAACTTTTTGTTAATAACATTTTTTCAGTCTGTTCCGGTTAATAGCTGATGTTATAAGGAGTAATTTAGCTACTTTTATTTTTGAAAAATAATTAGTGTTCCGCGAAAAAAAATCAAACCGTACGCGGGTGAAACCGCGGAGGTCTGCTAGTTTGACATTATAATAGTAAAAAAATAAAACCGGCCAAGTGCGAGTCAGCCTCGCGCACCGAGGGTTCCGTACAAACCTGTTTTTAACCGACTCCAAAAAAAGGAGGAGGTTCTCAATTAGGTTCTATTTTTTTGTTTTTTTGTTACCTTATAACTCCGTCTACTACTGAACTACGAAAGAAAAAAAATTACTGAACCGATTGCCATGAAACTTCCCTAAGTTTAAGTAAATGTAAACCAATAAAAAAGAATAGTTACAATCCGATTAATATGCGTGGACAAACATACATACAACCTATGAAATTTTGTATATTTGTTTGGAAGCCCTAATAGATTATCATATGTGAATATACTGCAGTTCCAATAATATTACATACATACGTGTCGAATTGATAATCTCCTTTTTTTTTGAAGTCGATTAAAAAGTATGAAATAAATCTAATCTGACACTGATTTGAAGTCAGCGAAAACGCACGGCGCATTCCATTGAAAATATTTCGCCGACTTCAAATCAGTTTCAGATTAGATTTATTTCATATGGTTTAGTGTATATTGAAGTCGTTTTTTTTTTAATTTTAACTAACTTTTTTATACACGTTGTTTTCACCAGTATCCTAATTAACTAGGTGTAGTTGGTATAGGTAGGTAACCCTTACGCTCGCAAGATCATTTGTGGAGATTCTAAATACAAAAGATTTGTGCTCTATCGCGCGTGGCGTTAAGGTGTAATTTTTTATTTTTTTTATTTTTTTTTTGATCACCAACAAGACACTCACTAATACATTAAAAATACAGGTACAGAATATAAAACGTGAATGGTGTCCCAATTAAAGGTGACGACTGCATGCAATAAAAAGGACAAACAACAGAACTAAAAACTAAAAATATCTTTAAGAAAAGACAACTAAATAAAATTTAAAGGAAACAAAAAATACACAAATACATATAAAAATGAAATAAAAATTTAAAAATAACATAGAAGATTTTACTCATTGAATTTAGAATGAACGCAGTGCTCTGCAACTGTCGTAGGCTATTTAAACGGCGCGGCGGCGGTATTCCCTCAAGAGTAAAAGAGTGCAACTTCTGTACGTTAGTACTATAATCTATTCTGTGACAATAGTGCCATCTTAGTGATTGTCTTTTTTTTAACAAGGTGGACCATCTGGACCTACGGAAGCAAACATCGATGAATACATGGAAAAGCTGCAAACTCTAGCTAATGAGAACAAAACCAATACAGTTGTAAAACAAGCCAGAGATATCCTTAATAGAATTGAACTCCCAATGAACTAAAATTATATTATGCTATGGTGTGAGTCCCAAGAACATGTAAAGTTCTATTTATAAATACAAACTTCTTATATATGAAATCAGTTCTTTATTTTCACTAATATACCTATTAAAATACTTTGCGTGGTATCTTAATAATACACGGGCTTAGTACAGAATATTATATAATCATATACAATATAGATTGTGAACACCATATTTCTGTGAACATGGTGATGGTACTCTTAAACATAAGTTAACACATTTTTTTTAAAGATTACTCTATTGACAATGTACATTGGTGCCGATTCTGTTGTAATTCGCAAACTAATTTTAGTCACATCACATCTCTTTCTTACGACTATTATTGAAAAAGGATAGAACATATTTAAAGCTGTTAAATTAGTCTTTGCCGTCTTCATTTGCGGGTATTTAGACTTAACCGTGATAGATGGCTACTAAATTTACATTCAAAATAAGCATTTGACTAATTTGACAGTACTAAATTTTTTTTGTTAGAAGACTTAGTGAGTTAGTGAGTCTAAATTAGTTTAGTTTGTTAAACAACAGAATCAGCACCAATATGTACGTACCCAACTGATATGGCTTACCGATGTACCTGCGCAGAAGATACATTTTCAAAGCGCGGGAAATGCTATTGGTCGGCAGCTGCCGCCATGTGTGCAGAGGGGCGGGACTTGCGAGTGAGACGGAACTAACAGCTGCAGTTTATTATGAACCTTATAGTAGTGATTTAAGGTTGATTGTAAGTTTAAGCATTCTTTCGGTAATCTTCGGGGCCATACTTCCTTTTCTGTGCAAACGAAGACGCGCCATATCAGTTGGGTAGTACTGTAAAATAGGTGAGGATTTTAGAATAAGATACATATCCTTATAGCTACAATGTTTTGAAAGGTCAGGACTTATTTCGTCTAGATTAAAGAATATTTAATTATAGTTTGGCCGAAACTGCTATAACGCGCCTTAGCTTTGCGCGCAACGAGCCGGGGGGGAAGGGGGGGGGGGGATAATACGAGACCTCATACAGCACGAGAAACCGTTTCTTCTCATAATCAAAAGTTAACTTTTTGATTACTACAGAGGAAGCACTAAACATTTCTGAGCATAATGTTTTTTTAAATTATTAAAATCCATTAACAAATGACGAAATTATTAAAGAAAAACGGCTTAATTAAAACGAAAGCTCCCGCTTTTAAAATGACGATGACGTTACGATGCGGAACTGCGCAAATCTGGATATTTTGGCAGTTTTGTAACCTTTTCACGGCTTTACCGCAGAGGATTGAAGGTAACAGAGTACAAGCTTCTAAGGAGCGTTCAAAATTTATGTGACGCCTTGGATGGTTTAGATAGGGTAGGGTACGGTAGCACCATAGGGTATGGTAGCGTCATTGTACAAGCGGGAGTTACAGCGATTTTAGTGGAAGTAACTTCGTCGTTTTTGTTCCGATTCAAATATTTTTTTCACAGATTTTATTGGATTTCATACCGCTACAAATCTGCATACTCAATAAAAAACGTGAATCTCCCTCATTAGAAACCATTCGTCACCCTCCGTATTCGCAAGACCTAGCTCCAACGGAATACCATTATTTTCGTGATTTGGACAATTTTCTACGTGATAAAAAGGTTTCTTCTCAGGAGGCAGTACAAAATGCTTTAACACAGTTTGTCGAATCTAGATCACCAGAGTTCTATCGCAAAGGCATAAATGACCTTCCTATTAGATGGCAGCAATGAATAGATAGTAATGGTAATTATTTTGATTAAATAAATATGTTAAATAAAAAAATCCATTTTTCTTTTACTTTAACCCCTAATATAATTGAAAACATTTAGGTGTTTAAAAAAAAAGTGCTATCATCAGGTCCCTCTTTTCCACTAGGCATTCTGGGCAAGTGCCCAGGGCCCCGCGATCAATGGGAGCCCCGTAGTTCCTGCCAGATCACCAGCAGATAGCCAATATGACCGATACATATATTTTCTCAAACATGCATGGAAATATTGTCATTATTTTCGAAAAAAGAACACGCGAAATATCGAATTTACGGAAAAAGAAAATCAAATCCAATGCAGGAGCGTTTGAAACCTATACAGGATGTTTTTTTTGTCCAGCCAGTGAGGGCAACTTCTGAATAACAGGTCTTGGTGAAAAACGCTGAAAGGAACCCCGAGCTGAATTAAAAAAAATGCCTTTTTTTCACAATTTGTTTTTCTTTTTCTGCTTTTACTTTACAATACGAACAAAATTATAATCTTGGTCACAATTTGCTAGAAGTTATCAAAATTAACCTCGAATTTCTTGTCAGAATGCTAAGAGCTAATTCTTTATGGCTTAACATAGTGAGGTCCCTGCGACATCAGCTCCACCTCGTCAAACTTTACGCAGGATAAAACCATGGTCAAGGAAATATAAAATAATATTTTGGATAACTTCTAGCAACTTGTGAGCAAGATTGTCATACATAATTTTGTTCATATTGTGACGTAGAGCAGAATTTCGAGTAATTTTTTTTTTTATAAAATTCAATATCCGAAAATACTTTTTTTTTTATAAATTTTAATTGCATTTTTATTTTCTTCAAAATTCAGCTCGGGGTTCCTTTCAGCGTTTTTCTCTAAGATCTAAGTTCAGAAGTTGCCCACACTGGCTAGAAAAAAAAACAGCTGTATATATGCGTCGGCGGAAATTGCAATTGCCTATTTCACGGCTTTTGCAATAATGTACTATTATGTACACACAGACTATGAAGAAGTGATTGACGATTTTTGCTTATCTCAAAGCTATAAGAGCATCAAACGCATTAACTTGCATATAGTGAATGCTAAAAGCGTTGTTTTTCCTGAAGATATAACACAGTTCGGAAAATCTAGAATGTTACAAAAATAAAACCTACGCCTTCTGCACATAAAAAAAAATGACACTGTCATAGTCATACTTAAACATCAGATGTTGAATCATCACTTTTTCCATCGGATTCAGGATCTGTAGAGGCATTTGTGTCATATTCATGAAGCTTTTTCCTCCAGATTTTAATTAAACTATCCCATGACCTCCTACTATATTTAGTATATTTTTCTGGTGTTTTTGGATGTTCCTTTGTACGTTGATCTCTGGAAAATAATAATGTTTTATCCAACTATGAATACGATGGTATTTTTTTGTAATTTATCGTTCCCGCGTTTCGGCCCATATTACAAAGAATATATATATTTTTTTTATTTCTTGTAACTTGCGATAAGCTTTTATACGACGAAGTCTGTTAACAAGCATACGGCCCGCCTGATGGTAAGCGGTATAGGTATACATATATAGGGTGACTGGTAATTAGTAAACGATACTTAGACACATACTTACACACACAAAAAAAAATACCTGTGATAATTGGAGATGTGGCTCTGTACTATGCCGATACTTATATACCGGGTGTTGTTCTGCATTTGTGCCATATTTAAGGAGGTTGATATTTACCTAGTGTAGAACACTATTCAATTATAAAATCATGCTCGTAAAATGACATTATTACTTATAAAGTTTTGTAGAAATAAAATTCCCCACGGGTTGACTATGTTTTATAAAGATTTATAAGATATACGTTGGTGACCGCTGCGCAACGGCCCGGTTCCTCCCCTCGCCCCCGGATCGCAGACTTATTCTGTGCAGTTATGAAGTCTTTTTCTGATTTGACGTTAATCAAAAATCATCAATAATCGTTTACTTATCAAGCCCAGAATTAATTACCTATTTTATAATAACTAAATAAATCATTTACTATTGGTTCTATAAATATGGCACCAATGCAAAACAACACCCTGTATATCTGGGAAAGCAGTCGTTCCACGCTGACAATAACTCCGAAGAAATCACATGAAGAGTTAATATGTCATGGAATAAATACTGGTCATTAAATATTTAAAAGCAATATGCCACTATATCTTAAAAAGAAAGTTATGGACAGTAGTATCTCAGAGTAGATAAATACTACGTACAAGTAGTATTCTGCCATGCCTAACATATGGCTCACAAACCTGGACCTACACAAACCAAATCAAATCACAGATAAAAACATGCCAATCAGCGATGGAACTTTCAATATTAAAAATAAGAAAATTACATAAAGTCCGCAACAGCAAAATAAGAGCAAAATCCAATTTTATCTGTTTCTTAGACCAATGCTTGAAGTTGAAATGGAAGTGGGCAGGTCACATAGTCCGAGTTCAAGACAAGCGATGGACGCAGTGCGTCACAGAGTGGAGTGGGCCGGAAGGAAAACGAGCGAAAGGCAGACCCCTTACTAGATGGGCAGACGACTTAGGGTGGATTGCACCAAGGGCAACGTTATTGTTACAGTTAAAGTTTATTTTAACAGTAGCAATAACAATAACCATAGATACTGACGAAGTGCTGTTGCACCGACATGTAAAATGTTAAAGTTAAAAGGGTGACAAGTAAAAAGTCGTCCTAAGTCCCCAAAATTTACCTGGGTATTTTTTTTGGCAATGGCGATTGTTCAAGCTGGCTGTCATTAGTGTCATTACTAGTCATTACGCGTGGTATTTATTTACAAACAAATGTTATCCTACTCTCTTTCTACGGCTAAATCATTTGACGAAGGTGCTTCCGAGTGAAAACAAATTATAACAATATTGTTGTACGTGAAATTATAGACAATTTAGAACGAACTCGAGTACATATTTAGGAGTAATTTAGTGACTCCTAAATATATACTTGATAACATGTTGAGTGTACTAACTTCATGATTATTTTTTACCTAGGCTCGCGGTAAATAAAATATCAATGACATCAATTGTTATAATAGGACGCGCGTCCCTCGCGAGAACCGACGGGTTGCAAAGGTCCTAAATGAGATGCCAGTGCCCTCGGTAAGCCCTTAGAAACCCGAAGTCTGTCACAATTCGTTCTCATCCTATTTTTGAAATCTATCAATTCGAGGGCGATAAACTTAATTAATTACTAAATTCATAATCACTATCATCGCTAGAACATTCCCACAGTATGTCGCGGACTAAAGACATTATATCGTTAGGTAGGTATCGTTTATCCACTAATAACTATTTTATTTAAGTAAATAACATAATTTATAGTTTAGGATTGCATTGCAGTTGACACACAACCATACTTAACCGTAACTATAACCCTTAACCGCCCAAAATTGAGCGGTTAATGTTATCGTTATTTGTGACGTCATTTTAACCATTGTTAAAATGATGCAACCCATATTTCGCGTAACCAGAGATTTGACGGCGGTTGACGCTTCGGTTATCGTTCTAGTTACTTGGTGCAACCGACCCTTAAAGTCCATAGCTGGAAGCGAGTGGCCCTCGATAGCTAGAGACAGAGAGAGGTGGAAGAACCTGGAGGAGGCCTTTACTCTCAAGGAGGGGTTCTCATCGAATTAATTATAAATGAATTACCTACATATTTAACTAACAAAGCATATAATAAGTTATTGATTCACTAAAATCAATAACTAATACCTATATTTTATGTTAAGTTAATTATGTATACAGTATGTTGGTAACTATAATTGTAATCATTGTTTAAAAAATTTCTCTGTACAATTTTACTGATGAGAAATAAAAAGGAAGGAAAGGAAAAGAAAAAAGAAAAGAAAGAAACATTTATTGGACACAACAAAATAGCACAATACACAACAATACAATACATTTATAATACAATGATACACACATTATATAAAAATAAAAAACAGTAAAATTTTGCGACATTGGAGTACTATGATGGGTCCAAAAGGCCCCAGCTCAGCATGTGCTGCAGATAACTACAGCGCTGATTTTCAGCTGAAGTCACGGGTGATGCACGGACGAATGTGCGGTATTTAAAAAAGAAAAAATAAACATAAGTATACTACTTGCCTACAAAAGGAATAAATGAATCAAAACTAAAAAATACTTTATAATTACATATACTTATCATACCATATGATAAATATTCTGATACAATAAATACAAATACAATAGATACAATAATAATAAAAGCATTATCAAAACAACATAAATAGAATAAAAAACTAAATAAATGCGGTTTTAAATATTATATAAATAGGAACCTACTGAGAGCTGGATTGAAAGGCTATTTTATTTTATTTTTTATATACTTATTTATTACTTAGACACATGATTGTAATCATGATAACAAACAACTTACCCAAAGAATCTTTTTTTTATTTATTTTTTATACCACAACATACAAGCATAAGGGCCGCCTGATGGTAATCAGTTACCGTAGCCTATGGACGCTTGCAACACCAGGGGTATCACTCGCTTGTTGCCGAACCTGAAGAAATCTCTTCACACCCTTTTTGAAGAACCCCATGCTGTACTCCATTGGGAAAACTACAGCGGGAAGCTCATTCCACAATCTGAGCGTCCGCGGAAGTAAGCTCCTTTGATCCCGCACAGTTCAAAACAATCCTGGTTTCAATGTGTGAGGATGGACTCCCCGTCGATGGCGAGAGTTGCGATGGTGGAAGGTAGCCGTGGGCAACAAGTCGAACAATTCGTTGTTCAAGCGGTAGAACACACATAAGGAGGCAAAGTCTCTCCTCAGACTGAGCGGCTCTAAACCGCTTGTGAGCTCGGGATCGTCAACAATTCTGATGGCACGTCGCTGAACCGAGTCTAAAGGCCCAAGCTGGTATCCAGGTGCTCCCGCCCATAGATGACAACAGTACTCCATATGAGGCCGGACCTGTGACTTATAAAGTTGCAGCCTTAGCCCCGATGTGAAGTACTGCCTCGCTCTGTTGTGTGTTGTTGTTGTGTTTGTTTTCTGTTGTTGTTTTTGTCCAAGCTTTTTGGATGCCAGCTTAACCTTGTCTTCCAAATAACTTCGGAACGAAACGTCGCTAGAAATGTCGACGCCAAGGATCCCGATGCTTTGATTGATGTTCAAGGAAGGAGCCACAGACCATGGGGTTTTCTTAGCGGTGAACACGCAGGCTTGAGTCTTTGTGGGGTTGAAATGGACTAGGTTTAGTCGACCCCAATCGGAGACACAAGTTAGTGTACTCTCGATTTCAGACACCAGCCGTTCGCGGCTTTCCTCCACCTCGGAACGAGGGATATTTGCACGGCCCGTGTAATGAGTGTCCCCTGTACTGTCGTCTCTTCATAGCAATGAATGTCGTCAATAGAAAGCATATCATTGATATGCAGAAGGAGCAGTGTTGGGGATAGCACAGCCTTGCGGGACGCCGGCATTCATGTCCATGCTATCGGAGCAGCTACCGTCGACGACGGCTCTTATGCTTCTGCTGGACAGAAAGCTGGCGATGCATAATCCCTCGGGAAGCCCGTAAGCTGGTAACTTCGTGAGAAGAGCCCTGTGCCAGACCCGATCGAACGCCTTCGCCACATCTAGGCTCACTGCCAATGCCTCATCTTCACTCTCAATGGCGAGTGACGTAACGTAACGGTGCGTGAGATACGCAAGGAGGTCACAGCTGAGCGACCGTGGCGGCAGCCATATTGTCGGTCGCTCAACAACTCGTGATCCTCCAGGTATCTCAAAAGCTGCGTGTTGATCACACGCTCCTTACTTTGGATATAAGGGAGGTGATGGCGATAGGCCTGTAATTCGTCGGGTCTGATCTGTCGCCCATTTTGGTCACTGGGTGCACGTGGGCAGTCTTCCACTAAGACGGGGCTTCCTTTTTGGTGTAGGAAAGTGCGAAAAGACGCGTCAATACTGGACACAATTCAAGAGCACACATCGCTTCAGCACCACTGCCGGTATGCCGTCTGGCCCACTCGACTTATGGATGTCCAGAGAAAGCAATTCCCGCAGACCTCCCGTTGGGTAATGCTTATCTTATCTCCGGCATGGAGCTAGCACACTGCGGGATGGTAGGCGGTGTGGCGCCCCCGTCATCCAAAGTCGAGTTCGAGACAAAGAGATAGCCCAAAAGATCCGCTTTCTCTTTTGCTTACGTAGTAGTGGCAAGGACGACTGACAAATGTTTCCTTCTGCAGCTTTGATAAGAGACCTAAAAGCGCGACTCCCAGAGGGAAGGCTAGTTAGCCTCTCACCAATTCTGCCGACGAAATCGAACTTAGCCCTGGCAATCATTGCTTACTGGATCTCGAGGCGGCGTTAAATTTGCGTTTCGCATCAGAGATGTTAGGGTCCTGGAACATGTTACGATATGTCTTTTTTTAATGTGTGAATGTAGCCTTGCTCCAGGTGTAAAAACGAGATGGCTGATATGAACATTTTAAATAGTTTAGTTGTTTTGCCCCAGGGCCTTTAGTTACCTAGCTACGCTACTGACGCTAAGCTAGCTAGGCTTCAAGCGCGCAGTGCGAACGGTCGCAAACATTCGTTTTACCACAGATTACTTTATAGTTACTACGTTAAAGATAAATCACTCCATATAAAATTTACAATACCTACTGCTATAATAGCCTACTCTTTTGAGTCGCTAGACGTTGCGAACGAATGCACCTTAGCTTCCGAGCGTAAATTTAGTTTTGCTTTGTAGCTACTCGCCGCCACGTGGTTAGCGTGGATTGCGAGGGATGCCTCTGTCGATAGAGATGCCTTTTAATTTTTCAGTACGTTAAGTTGTTAAAAATAAGAAAGTTTTCTACAAGTGTTTTATTTTTATATAGGTAGCTGACCCAACAAACGATGTTGTCCCATATCGGCGCGACTTCGTTTGCGTGTCAAACAAAAAAAACTCTTCCGCTTTATTATATTTGTCGGATCGCCGGGCTGATTAGTCGCCATAATTATCAGGATATAGGAGATTTGTTAGAAAATACAAACACTAGAAATGTATTTTCTCCTGAATTTATTATCACAACTTTTAAATGTAAATACAACACTTTATACAACACCATATTCGTATTATTGAAAGAAATTTAAATAAAAGAGATAGTGGATTTGCGACCGTGCGCGCAACGTCGTAACTGAACAAAGTCTGAGCCCGACAGCTAGCGTGCAAGCGCTTATAAACATTCTCCCCACCACTAACGTTGGCGCCCGGTCGCAACCCCACTCGAACGATAACGTTCTCTCTATGATATGGAAATAGTCAAATGAGTGCCCAATACTAATCACATGGTAAATCACATAATAGCTGTACTTGTCTCAATAAACAAATTAATAATATTGAAAATAATTAAATTACAAATTATGTAATTACATAAAGAAATTATACTTCAAACTTTAAAGTAATCCATTCTGCATAATCAAAAGCGATGCGCCGTCATATTAATATAGTACCTACCTATACATAGATTAATAAAATTTTGCTTGTCGAAATTCACAATTGTTGAACTTTATTGTGGAGAATACTCGGAATCGATCAAAAGGTTTAAAAAAGGAAACAAGTACAAGGGGAGTTAAATGGTATATTTTTATAGTTCAAATATCGTGCAACCGGGATTCTGATTCATATTTTGTTCAAAGTCTACAAATAAACGTGGCGTCTAGATCTTTTACATAATTATAAAAGGAATCTAAAGGTACTTTAAACCTTCCATAGAAAGCACAACAACAATTCGATTGATATATATGCGTACGAACACTACGCACGCGGCTGTCGGCAACCAACTGAGAAATGGATTTACTACGGTCCGGCGGCCAGTAGGCAATTTGCGCGCGCAAGTACATGAAGTGAAAGATGCCTGGTTTTACTAAGATACTCGCTAGGCACTAGGCGCTAAGCAAGCCGCCTGCCTGTGCGAACGTAGGCTTTGAGATTTTTCCTCGATGGTGCGCGCGCATCACAGGTTGCCGGAGCGAATGCCAGACTTGTTTTTACGGTAGTAAAGTTCATAACACATTACGCGTATACGATAATATATCTGTATCTGAGCGCATATATTTAAATATCGCTCCCTATGTAATTCTATGAAGCAAAACACACTGCGCAGATAATACAGGGTGTTACAAAACTACCCGTAAAGCTAAAAGGAGGTTAAATGGGACCATATAACGAGTCCATTCACATGTTCGTGAACTTAGCAATCATTTTCCAGCAGAGCAAAAAAAAGTGAGTTCTATTCGCATGCAGGTGAGTTCTATACAGTTTCTGATACTTTTTAGCGATAGTTCTGGCGATTTTACCTGAAAAAAAAAGACGAATGAAAAAATTACCTGCCAACCCCCTAAAGCAGTTCTTTTTTCAGGAAACCAAAATTGAGCTGAGTTATCTACGCACGCGAATCAGTTGTGTAGTGTTGATGGTTTTTAGATTTTTAATTACACTTCAGAAAGTATAAAAGAAATAAAGACTAGGGAACTCACGCTTGAGAGCCAGCAAACCATAGTACAAAAGTAAAATATGGAAATATATTCCTAGAAATTATTTATTAATGTCAGAGGCTGGAACTTCGAATTTTTATAGATTATCAACAGCACTTTGACCTAGAACAAGATTTGTATCTCAAACTCACGCTTGAGAACCAGCAGATCACGGAATAAAGGAACAATATTCCTAGAAAGTATTGATTAATCTCACAGACAGGAACTCTTCGAATTCTTATAGATTATCAACATCACTTTGATTTATAATAAGTATCCCAAACTCACGCTTGAGAGCCAGCAGATCACAGTATTATAGGAAAAATTGACGAAAAATATTCTTAGAAATTATTCATTAATCTCACAGACTGGAACTCTTCGAATTCTTATAGATTATGAACAACACTTTGACCTGGAATAAGATTTTTATATCAAAGTCACGCTTAGAGCCAGCAGATCACGGTATAAAGGAAATTTGACGAAAAATAAGCCATATTAGTTGGGTACTACTGTAATCTATACTTTATAATACGCAAATATTCAAAAAGGTACTTACTTATGAAAAGTAAATCCGCAAGGCTTCTTTTGACTACCTACATGAATTATTTTTACACCATTTAATGACGCAGGACGGCATATAATTTTTTATTGGACGACGTGCGCTGTTCTCTTATTCGCGACGGACTGGTGAGCGGGCGGCTTCCTTTGACCGAAACGGCTTCTTATTACTTGCGTCACTTAGGAACACTGGCCGTTCCGTCTTTTGGTCTGAGGTTATAGTATGGTTATAGTGTTATTTTTGCAAGATTTAACGACGCAAGATGGCATTATTTAAGAATAAAATCAGCAGGCGTTATGGTTGGTTCATGGTTGCACCATAATAATACCTTTTTACATTTTGAACAGAACATTAAAACAGTTAATTTATAGCACTTATTTACATATTTTTTTATGAGAGGTAGAGCATAGCGTTTATTCGCTCAAAGAGCAGCTCGACTGGGGATGTACCTCCACCTTACAGAATACCGCAGCCAAATAACTTTATATTGTGTTCTTGCGCGTGACTAAGGTTGCCAGAGCTCATAGGGGAGGGGGGATAGGTCGATAACGCGTGAACGATTCTTCGTTTGTTGCAAGCGGCGGCTTCGTTTGTTACCATCAGGCGGGCTGTATGCTTGTTTATCGACTAAGTTGTGAAAAAAAAAAAACATAGGTACACACGGCAACAGATCAAGCTATACATTTCTATAAGCTGATCTCGCTTTGTATAGACTTTCCATACAATAGGAGGTCAGCTTATACTGGAAATGTATAGCTTGATCTGTAGCCGTGTGTACACAACTTTCAAGGATTGTCTAATTACTCTAAACTAAACAAAGGCCATTGCATGAATTTAATAATTACTTACACGGGTACCTTTTGAAGGTAATTATGATAACCAACTGTATTTTTTCCATAGTCGATTTGTTTCTGACGTCTTTGCAATATGGATGTATCCGTTTCCAATTCTATGGGTTTTTTCGGAGGTCTACTGTAACCAAAATACAATTCACAAAAACAGGAAATTACTGGTCAAGTGTCAGGATCGGAAAACATGGTGTAGTTCCATAGTCCTTATATAACATATTAACATTGAAAATCATCCCACGGGAACACATTACTGGGATAAAAAGTATCCTATGTCCTTTTCCATACCATAGGCTATATGCATGCCAAATGAGCAAAAAGAGCATGGTAGAGCTAAAAGTAAAAACACGGGACATGGCCGGGACTGGTGTCCACTGGCAACCTGCTAATAAATAATTGTTTAATATTATTCTCCTTATAAGCTGACCTATCATCATATCAAGTTTTCACAAACCAAAGTGAGACTGTATTAAGATATCCTCTATCGCACTTACCATCTCTGGGTACCAGTCACTGATACTCTTACTCTATTTGTTCTTGGGATCTAAGTTTGAGTGCAATAGAGGGAACCAACAAACAAGATGGGAACATGATCTAAATCTCACAGCTGGACAGCACTGGCGAAGGGTATTCCTTGATAGAACCCAATGAAAAATGTTAGAGGTATAGTGTTATTAAGTATTTCCAATGTAAATATAAATAAAAACATACCTTGGCTTTTTATCTGACTTATCAGATTCACTCTTGTTATTAGGACGTGGTTTTTTCCGTGAACTAGAACTTTCCCTGCTACTATCGGATTTCATTTTTTCCTTTACAGCTCTTCTACCTTTAAAATAAATACATTTATTTCAATAAAAAATCTAGGTTTGTGGCAGGGCAAGTTAAGTTAATTAGTTGTAAATATTACATAGACAGGACAGGACCCATACTCAGCCCATTTTCAGATGTGTTGAAATTGGTTAATTTTTAAACATAAAATCATATGATCATAACTTTTTTTTTACCTAAATTCAATGTCACTTAGGTATAGGTGCATATGGTTACAACATAATATACCTATGCTTTGGTGGCAAAATTTTATAGAAAAGCTTTGGTTGTGATTGAACACTCATATCACTCAGATCTGTTTCTGACCCATAGAACATTTATACTCTCACGAGGGTCTGACCTGTTAAGGTCTAAATAATCAATAAAGTAACCCACAGATCTAAGCAACAAATTACATCATCTGCTCTCGTTTCCCCTAATACTTATAGACAAGAATCTTTAAATTCAGTTACCTAATTCTTTTTTTTGCAGACATTGGTAAGACACTTTCAGAAAAGATTATAAACCCGACGGATCATTCTATGGCCAAACAAACCCCCGATTCTATGACTTTCTTGAACACTAACTCCATTGTCTTTCTCTCCACTGATGAAACCAAACATTCCAGCCTTATTATGTCCCTTAAAAATGACTGTGCAGTGGGTTGGGTAAAGCAATGTATAGAAAGTATTGTGCCACCAATAACTTACATTTGTAATCTTTCGCTGTCTACAGTCATTTTCAGTGTTCAAAAAGTCTGTAATCTGTCCAATCTACAAGAGTGGGGATTGGGCCTATGTCAATAATTACAGACCAATTTCAATTCTTTCGTCTTTCGTCGTTCTTAAGTGATGCCCTACCTATCTCTTATAGAGTTCCACAAGGGAGTATACTCGGTCCCACGCTATTTTTAAACGACTTCAAAAAACGGTTTGTTACCTCATAACTCCGTCATTTATGAACCGATTTGGAAAATTATTTTTTTGTCTGGAAGGGTACACATCCCATTTGGTCCCATTGTCATCAGATCAGGATTTGATTACTTCTTCGTGTACTTTGAAGTCGGTTTAAGTTTTTTTGTAAAACAGTCCAATTATTAGTTTACATAAATGAAATTTTCCAACTTCACTTTCAAAACGGCAAATTAATATCTTGCGCTTATAATACAGCCCTTCTATTCTCAGCAGATAATTGGGATAAAGTTTTTCTTCAAGCCCAGCTTGGATTTGATATAGTCAATAAGTGGCTTCACCATAACGTCCGTAAAATTATTTAGATATTTAAAAACCTCCATGAAGTAGCTGACCATAAAACAATTAGAACTGTTTATTTTGCACTCTGCCAATCAGTCCTATTTTCCCTCTCAAAAAGTCAATGAATGGCTCTTGAACCTGGACTACAATCAAATCTGTAGTTTATTAATTAAAAGTCACTTTTCAAATATTCAACAAAGTTACATACATTTCCAAACTTATATCCTCACACCCTACATACACATACACACGCACACACCCCCACCCCCACCCCCATACACATCCTCACCACTACACACACACACACACCCCTGTTTGTACAGACACCCTTACGAGGACCTTATCTTTTCTTGTACAAACCGAGGACCCTCCGAAAAACAGGTTTAATGACCTCACAGGGTTTTATGAATAAGATAGAAAGAGACAGGAAAAAAAATCTAGAGTGATGACCTTATTGGTATAGCGCTATCTCAGTTTTTTGTCGTATGAATTGTGGCTATCATACCGAGGACCTAAAATACACACCTACACGTGACCAGCGATGCACATACGAGGGCTTTGTGTGAGCCAACCGAGGACCTCTTACGTAAGCCCTGCCATATACTTCCGAGGACCTTTTTTACACATTATTACTTATATCTTGTACAAAGTGCGGACGCTGTGTTTGACTTTACATTATCAAACCGAGGGCAGTTTCCCGCGCAGAACTTGATCAAAGCGAGGACTTGGAAAATCTACCTAATCAATTTGCGTTTAAGATAATTTATTAATGTTATCTTTATTTCGTACACACATTTTCTAATCTGACCTACCAAGCGAGGACATGTCAGTGACTTTAAGTTTGTTGGCGCTTTTCAAAAGATTTTTGTCAGAGTGTCGAAAGCAACAGCTTTATTTAGTAAACAAGCATATACGGCCCGCCTGATGGTAAGCGGTTCCCGTAGCCATATGGACGCTTGCAAAATACGAGGCATCACTCACGCGTTACCGACCCTCCCCAATGAGTTTTTACTTTAGTTACGTTACAAAGTTTAACTAAAATATTAACCATTTATGGTGATGTGATGCTCCAGCCAGGGTCGTCATAGCACTTCATGAGTCAAGTCCTCAACAGTTGACAGTATCATCTTTAAAATTGGCATACGCCTTAGGTTTAGATATTAAACTATTATAATGGCCAGTTTGTGGTGATGCTGCAGCCAGGGTCGTGTCTTCATGAGGAAAGTCCTCAAAGGTTGATAGCATCGTCTTCAAATTTGGCATACGCGTAAGGTTTAGAGAGTTAAACTAGTAAATTACCAGTTTTTGGTGATGCTGCAGCAAGGGTCGTGTCTTCATGAGGTAAGTCCTCAACGGTTGATAGCATCGATTTCAAATTTTGCATACGCGTAAGGTTTAGAGAATTAAACAAGTGTATTACCAGTTTTTGATGATGCTGCAGCCAGGGTCATGTCTTCATGAGGCAAGTCCTCAACGGTTGATAGCATCGTCTTCAAATTTGGCATACCCGTAAGGTTTAGAGAGTTAAACTAGTAAATTACCAGTTTTTTGTGATGCTGCAGCCAGGGTCGTGTCTTCATGAGGCAAGTCCTCAACGGTTGATAGCATCGGCTTCAAATTTGGCATACCCGTAAGGTTTAGAGAGTTAGACAAGTGTATTACCAGTTTGTGGTGATGCTGCAGCCAGGGTCGTGTCTTCATGAGGAAAGTCCTAAACGGTTAATAGCATCGTCCTAAAATTTGGCATACGCGTAAGGTTTAGAGAGTTAAACTAGTAAACTACCAGTTTTTGGTGATGCTGCAGCCAGGGTCGTGTCTTCATGAGGAAAGTCCTCAACGGTTGATTGCATCGTCTTCAAATTTGGCATACGCATAAGGTTTAGAGAGTTAGACAAGTATATTACCAGTTTTTGGTGATGCTGCAGCCAGGGTCGTGTCTTCATGAGGCAAGTCCTCAACGGTTGACAGCATCGTTTTCAAATTTGGCATACGCGTAAGGTTTAGACAGTTACACTAGAAAATTAACAGTTTTTTGTGATGCTGCAGCCAGGGTCGTGTCTTCATGAGGAAAGTCCTCAAAGGTTGATAGCATCGTCTTCAAATTTGGCATACCCGTAAGGTTTAGAGAGTTAAACTAGTAAATTACCAGTTTTTTGTGATGCTGCAGCCAGGGTCGTGTCTTCATGAGGCAAGTCCTCAACGGTTGATAGCTTCGGCTTCAAATTTGGCATACCCGTAAGGTTTAGAGAGTTAGACAAGTGTATTACCAGTTTGTGGTGATGCTGCAGCCAGGGTCGTGTCTTCATGAGGAAAGTCCTAAACGGTTAATAGCATCGTCCTAAAATTTGGCATACGCGTAAGGTTGAGAGAGTTAAACAAGTATATTACCAGTTTTTGGTGATGCTGCAGCCAGGGTCGTGTCTTCATGAGGCAAGTCCTCAACGGTTGATAGCATCGTCTTCAAATTTGGCATACCCGTAAGGTTTAGAGAGTTAAACTAGTAAACTACCAGTTTTTGGTGATGCTGCAGCTAGGGTCGTGTCTTCATGAGGAAAGTCCTCAACGGTTGATTGCATCGTCTTCAAATTTGGCATACGCATAAGGTTTAGAGAGTTAGACAAGTATATTACCAGTTTTTGGTGATGCTGCAGCCAGGGTCGTGTCTTCATGAGGCAAGTCCTCAACGGTTGACAGCATCGTTTTCAAATTTGGCATACGCGTAAGGTTTAGACAGTTACACTAGAAAATTAACAGTTTTTTGTGATGCTGCAGCCAGGGTCGTGTCTTCATGAGGAAAGTCCTCAAAGGTTGATAGCATCGTCTTCAAATTTGGCATACGCGTAAGGTTTAGAGAGTTAAACTAGTAAACTACCAGTTTTTGGTGATGCTGCAGCCAGGGTCGTGTCTTCATGAGGCAAGTCCTCAAGGGTTGATAGCATCGTCTTCAAATTTGGCATACGCGTAAGTTTTAGAGAGTTAAACTAGTATATTACCAGTTTTTGGTGATGCTGCAGCCAGGGTCGTGTCTTCATGAGGCAAGTCCTCAACGGTTGATAGCATCGTCTTCAAATTTGGTATACGCGTAAGGCTTAGAGAGTGAAACTAGTATATTACCAGTTTTTGGTGATACTGCAGCCAGGGTCGTGCCTGCATGAGGCAAGTCCTCAACGGTTGATAGTATCGTCTTCAACCTTGGCATACACATTAGGTTTAGAGAGATAAACTATTATAATGACCTGTTTGTGGTAATGCTGCAGGCAGGGTTTTCTCTTCATGAGGAAAGTTTACAACAGTTGATAGCATCGGTTTGGCATACATATTAGGTTTAAATATGTCTTATGTTTGACCTAATCTCACCATGGTTAGGGTCGAATGATGTCGAAAGTGATAAGCACACAAAGCCTAGAATTTAACGCTACTGGAACACATCGGTAAATGCTCGGAGACAGATTTTCCACTTTCGAATGGTAGCCAGGTAAAAAGTAAGAAATAAGCAATAATTCTCATCTGGAATTGTTATGTAAAATCTATTCAATATGTATCATTTATTAAATAAACAACTTACACGTAATATATTTTAATGTATTAAATACATATTCATCAAAAAAAAAAAAAAAAACACCTTCGATAAAGTTTTATGTACGTCCACGTTATTTATTTCTTTGTACTTTTGGTTTTCTTCAAATCTTACTACTGACATTTCACTTAGACGGCATTTCTACTTTAGATATAGATTCTTCTTAAACATAATGTCGTATATTAGGTATTTAGCACATATTGCAGAAGAAGCATCATAATCCTCGTGCACTTAGTAGCTACTAAAGATGTTTTTAAAGATTTAATCCAACTGATGAACGCCTAGGAAATGATAGTACAACACTCGTCTTTACACAAGATGAAAACAGTCAAAACGAGGACTATAATACACACTGTTCGGAAAATCTAGCAAACCGAGGTCCTACATACACACTGTTCGGAAAATCTAGCAAACCGAGGTCCTACTTACACATTGTTCCGAAAAACTAGCCAACCGAGGTCTTTTGTGTGAAAGGTAACACATATGTCCTCGGATAATACAATCAACATGAAATTATGTGTAATGAGGGTGTGTGAGAGACGAAGTGGCGCCATCTGGTGGGATACACACTGCCTGTGTAAGATTATGGATTTTCTTGATCAAACCGAGGTTCGGACCACTTTTTCATATTAAGTATATAGAAAGGCTCAAAATCGCTTGCAGATTACGAATCTTTGGTCAGGTCAAACCGAGGACCCTCGAAAAGGTCCTCGCTTTGAAAAGGTCCTCGGTCGTGCCTTGTGTATTCATACGCACGTCCTCGGATGGTACTTAAAACAAACACAAATTTACACACCTAGATTCTCTCACCTTTTAATTTTGTTACATGACAATTAAATTTTCTTTTTTTTCTCTTAATTTGTTTCTAACCATGCACACTTAGCATTTATATAATTCATTTGATTGCTATAATATGCTCATTTAATGTGGGGTGGGACCTGGTGACCCAATTTCAGTATACATAATGAATTATTAAATAATGACCTGAAATTAAGGTCTGTGAAGACCTATCTCAGGCATCAATCTCTCACTTAGATTAATTAGTTGTAAATATTAAGTCTACTAAATTGTATTGAATGTTAATTTAAGTATTGGGTAATAAATTTTATTTAAAATAAATTAGAATATGATTGCAAACCATTAGCTGTTTCATCAGAAATGTTCCTTTTAACTGCATTAAGATTGTTCATATTAATCCACGGTTGCACTAGGACAACTGGTGTAGCACCTGAAAGAAATAGAATACCTACATATTTCACTGATAGCAGAACTGACCCTGGGTTGGAGCGAGTGAAGTGATCACTCTAGGCGCCAAAAGTAACTTTTGGCACCTTTTGAGGCGCGGAGCACACACACAAATCGACACATTGACCAAAGGGCGCCAAAAGACAATTACGCGATATCCTGATAAAGGGTCAACGCGTACTGATAGCATTGAGTAAAGTAAGTTCTACGAGCATGGAACTAGCATGGTTTTGTTTGATCATCATTTAATGCAACAACATACATACTTAAAGCAACTTTATTAAGGATGCGAAGGACACAAATTAGTGGTTGAGGACGAGAATAACCTAGCAATAACTGAACCACTACAAACTACAAAATAGGTATCAAAATCTCATAATTTATGAGCATTTTTATGTAATCTGGAAAAAGCTTTTATTTGTTTAGATAATAAATGCAATTCTGACATGACAATAAGGACAATAAAATACTTACTTACTTTATTCACGATTCAAATTTCTATATTATAATTTTAAATAACAAAACAATGTTTACCAACCAAATTATAGATACTCGTAAAATTGTTCTGTGATAGACAGTGCTGCCATGCCATGCCAACTCTTCTAACCAAAAAGGAGCTGCCAGTCCCTTTAAAAAGCGCTAGATCGAGCTAAAGAAAAACCCTAAATTCAGCACCAAATTCAAACTGTAATAGCACCCAAGAAATTGAAGTGAGTAACATGCATTTTTTTATAATTATATTATTCGCATGAGTTAGCGCGACTGAGATAAAAATATAACAAAGAAAAAAAAATTAAAAAAAATAAACATAAGAAGTAGTTAATGTATTTGTAATTTCATCATCATCTGATTTTTCAGCCTCGATGAATAGAGGCGATGTATTTATAATCTATCTAATACCATGAGCAATTCTTGTATATACCTATATATATATAATCTGAATGTTGGAAACGGCTCCAACGATTTTCATGAAATTTAGTTTGCAGGGGGTTTCGGGGGCGATAAATCGATTATGTTAAAGATCAGGTAAAATTTGTGAAAAAACGCTGTTTTTCGGAGGCTTTTACTGAATTTGTTTCACACTTTTTTTTATTTTCGGCTAGTTACACTGCTAGATATAGTTCACAAGATACCAATTTGTTTAAAACATCTAACGAAAAGTGTTTAAAACGCCATCATAAGTACAGAGCTTTTGTTTGAAAAGTATGGTGAGCTGAGTGCTCTTAAATGAGTTATTGCTGAGCTTATTGTCGGCTCTTCTCAGCAAATGTAACCTTCTGAACCGGTATTAGAGAATTAGAGTCAGACTTTTCATAAGTGCCTGCGAAGGTCTATTTGAATAAATGATTGTGAATTGAATTTTTTGAGTGAATTGATTTTCTTTCAATAAAACCTTTACTAAATTATACTTTTCTTACATTTTCGTGAAAATATGTGCAAAACAGACTACTAGATGTCCCCCGCGGGTTGACCTTGAAACCGTACTTCTCCATACCATGCTATCTGTATACCAAATTTCATGATGATCGGTTGAGTAGTTGAGGCGTGAAACAAACCAAACAAACAAACGGAGCTACTTTGGCATTTATAATATTAGTATGGATTATCTCCGCCCGCCACCGCCGCCCCTCATTCCTAGACGTAAATATCTTTACCGGCCTTAGTTCGGCTCTGTAACAGCTACACTTTCTTTATAGGTGTAATTGGCTTAAAAAAAAATTGCGAATGCTTAGTCTGTTTGTAGGTACTACTCATACGTCTGTGGATACACCGTAAACATACAACTTACTAATCTGTGGATACACCCAACAAACGCAAACAAAAGGTGCGTTCGAATTGGAGTGATGTCGTTTCTTCTTCTTCTTCTTATTTTTAATATTGGCAACCAAGCCCAAATTAAGGCTCATTTCTGCCAGTGTCGAGTTATATTATAGTTTCCAGTCACAATATCCTCAGTCAGTCACCGACCATAAAGTCATGTTTTACTACAATGGTGGTCCTTGTACTAAAACTCTTCACGGACATTTTGAGACAACTTGAAAAGTCACGATACACATAATTCATTTCATTTCACTTCACTGGTACACATGGATGATCTTTATTGGGTAAAATACCACCAAAAATACACAATAAAACTCAAATACACTTTATGAAAATAAAAATGAAAATGCTACGTCACACTGTGGATCGAAAATCAGCTTTCGAAGACATAGGGATTTCAATTTTTAAATTTCGTTTTTTTTCTTGGTAATGGATTTTGTTTACCATTACTATGCTCAAATATTCACATAAGTTTCATTTAGCATACAAACGGACGACTTATGATTTTTTTTCGAAAAAATTGTATGGAGCTCGTATGAAAAATGCGATTATCTTTGGAACAGCAAGTTAAACCGTAATATCCTTACAGTGAGTTTTAGAACTATTTTTTTATGATTTATTGACATACCACACATAACGTTATCTACTGCAGAAAAAAAGAAAAAAAATAAGAAATATATATATTTTTTTAAAATTTTGTATTTACTCGTTTTAAAGCACCAAGACAAAATACCAAGTTTATATTAGCTAATTAGCCTGAAAAAGTGATATTTAATCATTATTTTGTAGTACCATGACCACCATGCAACAACACAAATCACAAACTATTATCTTATTCTGGCAAGTAGGTAATTAGGAGTTCTAGTAAATATTTTCAATAATAAAGCACTTTAGCTAACACATCTTTAATGAGCGTAGTTAACAAATATAAATCTCTAATGAGAGTAATTAAAAAAAAGACAATTTGCTAATCACCTATGGTTTTAATGATCTATTAACAGCTATAAATAAGCTAAATTTGACTTTATAGTTTAATATATTCCAAATTTTTGGACTGCGAACATTAAATCTGTATCCTGTGACCGTAAAATATTATAATGGAAAGTCTAACTACCAACTTAGACTTGTTTGTTTTTCTAAGAAGCGGAAATACTTCATTTGATCATGAAGTATTGTTCAGGGCAGTGGGAGCTCGTCTAGGTGATCGCCTTTTTGAGGAAGATCGTGTAACGCTTAAGGAATTTTGTCGAAAATTCACACGAGCTGCTTCACAGAGGTGGCAGAAATCTCACCGTATCCTTGATACATTCAGGAAGCATTACGAAAATTGGCTTCAGGCTAATGTTGATTGGCCAAGTTGTGTGCCAAATAATTTTGTCTTCCAAGAATCGAATGAAGAGAGAAATAGTGCACATTTAATGTCTCCAGAACCGTCGACATCGTCTATTGGTACAATGACAAAAATACCTCGAAAAGCATTCGAAGATCTGGGCAGCAAACAGAAGAAGAGAAGGTCTGACGAACATAAATTCGAAGATCCAATTGAATTGGCCAATTCAGCTGCATTACTTTTAAGAGAAGATGGTCGTGAGGATACTGCATTCGTAATCGAATATATGCTGAAAAATCCAGATGCAGCTGCAAAAATTAAGGAAATGCTTGATAAACCAATTAAATCTTTATTTACACCACAAAAAGCACTAGGGTTGCTCCTTTCACTAAAACTGTCTAAGTGGCAATACATCACGTTGCGAGAGACAGCCATAAGGGAAGGTGCTAAAGATATTTACCCGTCTTACTACAAAGTTCAACAAGCCAAATTGCAATGCTATCCTCCGAAACAATCAGTGACAGTAACGGATTCATCAGCTAGGATAACACTTCAAGCATTACTAGATATCACGGTGAAAAGGATCCTTGAAAGTCTTTCTGGCAATGTAGAAAATAAGGATCTGAAACTAATATCCAAGTGGGGATTTGATGGTGCTTCCAACCAAAGCCGATATAAACAAAAAATGGAAGGGGGACAAGATGATTCAAGTATATTTATGACCTCCTTGGTGCCACTCAAGCTGACTGCTGGAGACGAAAGTTTATGGATGAATCCTAAGCCATGCTCAGCCTTATATTGTCGTCCAGTGCAGTTCACTTTTGTAAAAGAGAACGAAGAAGTGGTCATCAGTTGCAAAAGGCAAATGGATGACGAAATTAAGGATCTTATCCCCACTAAGTGCAATAATAATAAGGTGAGTCATCAACTTATGATGACAATGATCGATGCTAAAATTTGTACGTATTTATCGGAAGCTAGATCAAATGCATCATGCTACCTGTGCTTAGCCAAACCTACAGAAATGAACCGTTTAGATGCTGTATCATCAAAGACTGTGTCAACTGGCGTATATGAATTCGGCTTGTCATCACTACACGCCCGTATAAATTCTATGGAATGTCTTTTACATATTTCATATAGACTCGACTTCAAAAAGTGGGCTGCAAGAGGAAATGAGTACAAGGCATTATTAGAGGCAAGAAAAAAACATATACAGGATAAATTTAAAGATGAGCTCAATCTTTTGATTGACATTGTAAAACAAGGCTCAGGAACCACAAATGACGGGAATACAGCAAGAAGATTTTTCGAGTTCCCCGATAAAACTGCAGCCATCACTGGGTTGGATGAAGAGCTTGTTCGAAGATTTGCCGTGATTCTGCAAGCAATAACATCTGGGGAGCAAATCGATGTTATCAAATTTAAAGATTATGCCCGCAAAACAGCCGAAAAGTACGTGGAGTTATACGACTGGTACCACATGTCTTCGACCGTCCATAAACTGTTGATACACGGTGCAGACATCATCGCCAATAACGATATTGTGCCAATTGGGAGCCTTTCAGAAGAAGCCTCAGAGGCCCGCAATAAAGATTTTAGGAGGTTCCGAGAACATCATTCGCGGAAAAAGAGCAGGCAAGCTTCCAATGAGGATATCCTCAATATGCTTGTTCTTTCGTCTGATCCTTTGATCAGTGCACGAAGACCTAAGTTAGATACCAACAAAAGCCAGGGTTTCTTCGCTGAAACTAAAGAACTGATCAAGTTTCCGGAAGCTCAGTTTGAGTTTTTGGATGTATCTAATTTGGATCCTGATTCCGAATTGGAATCCGACGAGAGCGATATTGAATATTAATTATTGTATAATATAGGTAATTTTTATAAGTTTGTATTGTCTAAGTATTTTTTATTATTATGGAGTAATTTAGATTTTTTGTAGAATCATGCAAATACAAACATTTATTAAAATAATTATTGTTGGTATTTTATTTTATTTTTTTTTTTTTTTTTTTCTTTTTTTCTGCAGCAGATAACGTTATGTGTGGTATGTCAATAAATCATAAATAATTAGTTCTAAAACTCCCTGTAAGGATATTACGGTTTAACTTGCTGTTCCAAAGATAATCGCATTTTTTATATGAGTTCCATACAATTTTTTCGAAAATAAATCATTAGTCATCCGTTTGTATGCTAAATGAAACTTGTGTGAATATTTGAGCATAGTAATGGTAAACAAAAGCCATATCCAAGAAAAAAAACGACACTTAAAAATTTAAATCCCTATGTCTTCGAAAGCTGATTTTCGATCCACAGTGCGTCACTCTGCAAGTTCCCGCCAAATAGTCCATGATGTCGTTTTTAACAGTTTCAAAATGGGCATTTTTGTATATGCGTTCGAATTGGAAAATTTCAACAATTTTGCAACTTTTGCCACTTTATTTCCCAAATCGAACGATTAGATACAAAAATGTCATTTCCATACTCATCACCTGCTTGTCACTTGTCTCCTCTAGTGGCTAGTCCAATTTCTTTGAGTGGCTCTAACACGATGACATATTTTTTACGTCTAATGAAATGCGTAAGTAGTCTATGGTCAGCGAGCTCCTTGAGTGAAGTTGAACGGCGGGAACTTTCATTGTGTCGTTGCGTTTTAATTTTTATTTTCATAAATTCGTGTATTTTGAGTTTCATTGCATATTATCGGTGGTATTTTATTTAATAAATATCAATCCATGTGCACCAGTGAAGTGAAATGAATCGTGTGTTTCGTGACTTTTATGGACGCTGACTGACTCAGGACTATGGTAGAAATAAGTCCTAATTTGGATTTGGTTGCCAAACATAAAACTAAAAAGAAGTTGATTGATTTGCCCAAGATTTGCCTAACATTGTGTGTAGCGTAGCGTTATATTATATTTGATTGTGTGACTGTCACGTCACACAATTCGAAAGTTACTTTCTTTTTGTGTGCGTCCCTACGGCTGACTACATCAAGACCCTCTGCTTTCCTACGGATACCGATATCTTGACATACTATACACGTGACTACGGCATTTGAATCTGGACCTTTGATAATCAAAAATTGGCTGTGTTATTTGGATTTGCATGAACACAATATAAATCCACCGGTAGAATTCCTAGACGATATTGTCATTCGATTTGATTTTGAAGAATAAAAACCTTAATAAAAATGACCTTGTTTTATTGAAAGCCTGTGCATGTCCCGATGCTTCAAAGTACCTACTAACTACCAGTAGGATATCCCTACCTGTGTAAGTACCTATACTAGAGACATTTGTTAGTTATTAACATACTAGCTGTCCCTCGCGGTTTCACCCGCGTTCCCAGGATAAAAATTAGCCTATGTCCTTTTCCAGACCATAGGCTATCTGCATGCCAAATTTGATAATGATCCGTTGAATAGTTGAGGCGTGAAGGCGTAACAAACAAACAAACAAACAAACTCACTTTCGCATTTATAATATTAGTTAGGATTTATTTAGTCTATTGTCTACAAAACTGAAATCATATAAGAACTAAATGGATTTCATTCACATTTAAAAGCTTTATAGTAAATATTTTTTTTAGAAATAGCATAACAGTTTAATAATCTAGGGGAATACAACAGTGGTTGCCATATACGTTAAAAAAAATGTAGGTCCAAGCATGTATGGAATCTCGCCATCCTCCTTTCATCCTCTATTTTGCCCTCTTGGGGGTGGAATTTCCAAAAATTCTTCCTTACTGGATACATAAATTTAGTACTGTATAATAATAAATTTAGTGAAGTTTATCGTGAAATTGACGGCCTTGCATACCGAACATCATCCCCCTTTTTCTACCTTCGGGGGTAGAAATATCATAAACGCATTAATTTTTAATCGTCAGCCTACACACAAAATTTGAAGATCCTTACTTCAAAACTGACGTACTTGCATACAAACTTTCATCCACTATTTTACCCTCTTAGGGGTGGAATTTCCAAAAAATCTTCCTTAGTGGATGCCTCCACTGTACAAGGTATCTGTGTGCAAAATTTCAAATCTCTAGGTCCAGCGGTTTGGGCTGTGCGTTGATATATCAACAATCAGTTTATCATTTTATATATTAAGATGCGTTAAGGATTTGAATTATTACACATAGACACAAAGTACACGCGCGGAAAATAATCCATTCAATGAGGAGGCACACTGAAAATTTATCCCGCTAGGTGTCGTATAGTCGCTGGTGCCGTCTATCTGTCAAACACCATACATTTTTTACGTATTCGTTATCAAATAAGTTATTCAATAATTATAATGCCTTTCTGTAGTGAACTTTAATGCAATAATAAAGGTTTACACGAATTGAAAAGAAAAAAGCCGTGGATTATTAAAAAAATGGACACCAAGCTCATAGGAAGATTATGCAGTTATCACTTCAAACCTAACAATTTTATTATAAAAGCCAGTTACTGGTTGGTTTAATTGAAACTCATGAAAATCCATCAATTCAATATCAATGACAGTTACCAGTGAGGGTGGCGCCATCTGAGATTAGCTTTGCCTGTCCCTTCCCATTGGAGCCATATATGGCTTCATTTGCCCGCCGCGCTGTCTGTCAGTGTACTGAGCTTGTGAACTTTAGTTCTCTTGGTAGTTTGTGGTACTGAGTGACGTTATAGTGAGTGCAGCTCTCAGAAAAATAATAAGTATGACGTTTGTGCAATAAAATTGTGTCATAATTCATCAGGGAAGAAAGATAAGAATCCTGATGTAACATTCCACCGGAAAGCTACTAATTTTATTGCGTAATTCATCTAAAATAACAAAATTCAAAAATAAACATACTTCACTCATGTTTCGAGCAACGTGTTGCCAGGCTGTCTGTATGCGAATTTGCGTTGTTTTACGTAATTGATACTGAATTTGTTATTATTAAAGTAATTGAGTCCGATACCTAGGCGACTAGCTGTCCCCCGCGGTTTCACCCGCTTCTTGGGATAAGTAGCCTATAATACTCGGGATAGCTTCATATTAGTGAAATAATTTCGAATCAGACTGGTAGTTTTACAGTTAGTTTTTTTAACAGAGATTAACCCGTTTTAACAAACAAACAAAAAACTTTTCCGCTTTATTGTATTATATCAAAATATGCTAAGCCCTCTCCTTGTAAGTCTTCAGATTTATTCATCCAGCTGTCATTTTAATCGACTGCAATTATGGAGATGATTAATTTGACACGTATGTATGTACCTAAAATTATTGGAACTATTATATATTTACATATGTATGAATATCTATCATATGTATGTTTGTCCATGCATATCTAAGAAACTATTACAATTAATAGTTTTGGAGATATGCGTGGACAAACATTTATACACACACCTATGAAATTCAAATTCAATTATTGTTACCATATTTTTCTATTTACTTAATTAATAAACTAGCTTAATTTTAGAGCCTTTTAAAATTTAATTTTATGTATTGTGTTAATGATAATTGGCTACTTGTCAGTTATAACGAAAAAATATGAAATATGTTAGATATGATAGCTAATAGGTTAACAATAATTACACAATATGTTTTTTTGCATAATAATAATTTTTTAATATTTTATTTTAGGAAATAAAAAGTGAGTTTTTTTATCTGTGGATTACAAGAACCGAAACGCGGGCGGCCGGGATTGAGCATCTATGGTTTGTTTGTGAGGTTTGTGACGTCAAATTTAACTAGAGGTGTGAAACTCATCAAAAATACGCGAGCTGCATAACAGCTCACGGCTCAGGTGTGTGAGCCGGTACAATGAATTAGCTCGCAGATCAGCTCAATTTGTACCTATAGTCCACGATAAGCGCGCACGCTCACTGAGTATCTGCTCGATTCGACGCGCGGTACGCGTTACATCGTGGACTATAGGTACAAATTGAGCTGATCTGCGAGCTGAGTCATTGAACCGGCTCACACACCTGAGCCGTGAGCTGTTATGCAGCTCGCGTATTTTTGTTTAGTTACACACCTCTAGTGTTGTTTAAAGTGCAGTGACGACCTGACAAATGTCACGTGACCGGGTGTTTTTGCGCGAATTTCAAATGAAATGTTAAAAAATATTATTTTTTCCTTGTAAATAACATTTTTTTGATAAAAAGATAATTGTAAGAGGTATAAAATACACGTATGTAAATTTTAAAATATGTTTCCGAAAACTGTCAAGTAGCCAATTATCTAAATACCTACATACTACTTAATCTTCTTTTTCTATACAACCTATCATATATTAAACCTATAATTACCAAGGAAAGCTACAAATTGTACGATCGTTCATACGTCTGCACCTCTGCACATTGTCTTGGTTTATTATGTTAAAATACCCAACATAAGTACTATAGGTGCGTTCGAATTGGGGTATGGTAGCAAAAATAACAGTCAAAAATGCCAAAAACGATCACAACTGGCGTTCCATTTGGAAAGTTGTGGGCGAAATTGGCGTTTTGAACTGTTTTCGTTCACCGTTCGTTTTGCTTGGTAACAGTTAAAAACGACATCGTGAACTGCAAATTTCGACCCACCTCCGAGGCAGGGTCGTTTGTGATCATATTTTGACATCTTTGAATCTGACAGATAAGTTTCGGAAAATTCATACGGGAAGCGAAAATTCAAATTTTTATTGTAAATTTGTATAGAAATACTAACAGGCAAGAGAATAATTTGTTAGATTAACTTTGTTTAATGATTAACTGAAGGAAAAAGGTAGGTTGAGACAAGTGACAAGCAGGCGATCAGCATGGAAATGTCATTGTTGTATCTAATCGTTCGATTTGGGAAATATCGTTTGTGGCAAAAGTTGCAAAATTGTTGAAATTTTCCAATTCGAACGCATAAACAAAAATGCCCATTTTGAAACTGTTAAAAACGACATCACTCCAATTCGAACGCACTATATGAAACATAACCATTAAACTAGTAATAAATAAATAACAGGCCTGTGTCTATGATAAATTATCTAAGATACGGAACTTTTTAACCTATTTAATTAATTGTATGAATACTAACTTCCAATGTCACTAGGTCGGTACCACTGTCAGTAGGCAAAATCGGAAGGTTAATTTTACTGAAAATTTTCGTTTAGCTTGCAACATTACTCGTGCGCTTGTGTGCGTGTCAGATATGGTACAGATCGCGCCAAACTTCTATTTCGATCTGAAGTTGCCAAGTTGCCTCGCCTGCGCCGAACGCACACTGCCGCGCGGAACACAGGCGGTCGCGGCGGAGCACAGGAGCCCGCGGGGGCGTGCACCTCCCCAGGCTCCTCTTACGTCCCTCGGTACCTGTTTATCGCTACTGCGACGCGAATCGCCTCAACTTCAGAGCGGACTAGAAGTTTGGCGCGATCTATACTCCCGCACACATTGGTTGTCAAGTGACTTACGTTTCGCGAGGATTTTTGTTCGATACTTCGGTTCTAAGCGTAATAATTCAATGGATACAAAGAATCATGGTGAGATCCATACATTGATTTGTATAATAAAAAAAATATGTGGGTTTTGAATCACTTCCATTCCAATGTTGAGATTACACTACCAGCAACATGTTAATATACATGAAATATTTTATAAGCCCCGCAAAACAACAACAACAACATAACCACAGTAAGTACATATATCAAAAACCGACCAAGTGCGAGTCAGACTCGCGCACCGAGGGTTCCGTACAAACCTGTAGGTATATAAGTAAATGGTAGTATAGACCTGAGTATTTGATATTAATTTCAATTTATGACCTATTAAAAAAAACTACTTACTAGATCTCGTTCAAACCAATTTTCAGTGGAAGTTTGCACCGTAATGTACATCATATATTTTTTATAGATTTATCATTCTCTTATTTTAGAAGTTACAGGGGGGGGGACACACATTTTACCACTTTGGAAGTGTCTCTCGCGCAAACTATTCAGTTTAGAAAAAAATGATATTAGAAACCTCAATATCATTTTTGAAGACCTATCCATAGACACCCCACACTTATGGGTTTGATGAAAAAAAAAAAATTGAGTTTCAGTTCTAAGTATGGGGAACCCCCAAAATTTATTGTTTTTTTTCTATTTTTGTGTAAAAATCTTAATGCGGTTCACAGAATACATCTACTTACCAAGTTTCAACATTATAGTTCTTATAGTTTCGGAAATAAATGGCTGTGACATACACGGACAGACAGACAGACAGACAGACATGACGAATCTATAAGGGTTCCGTTTTTTGCCATTTGGCTACGGAACCCTAAAAACGGTTTTGTTCGCGAATAGTCGCGATTCGCCGGCATGCCATAGAAATTCGCAATTTTATCCCGGGGTTCTAAAAATATTTTAATGGCTCAAGTTCCATTCCTTAGGCACCAAGGATCAATTATAACTTCATTCTAACGTCTCTAAAAATCTTTATTTTTGTTTACAAATCTCGTCATGATTCTTGGTCGTTGAGTTTAGCAGTAACTGAACATATATACATACATGTTCGTATACACAAATACATGTTAACATTAGCATTCATATACACATACAAACACCCCCACCCCCCACTTCACACACACACACACTCATACATCCCCACACAGCATTCAATTTATTTATTGTAATAAGATGCACACACACATACAAATATTCATAATATCATGTAAATTGCTTACTTTCTTTTTTATTTATTTATTTTTATTTTATTTTCACTTAATCTGTACTTACCTGCTTCATGGAAGAGCGGGGCCTCCTAACAGAGGTATTCTTTTACTAAAAAAGGAGTGCTCCAACCATTGTATTTTTAGATTAGGTTTCAAGTTGGTGAAATAAATGATTTATTTATTTATTATTCATTTTTATTTCCAGTTATTTTTAATAAATTGTACTATTTGATGAAGACTTTCCTTTCCCCCACTACCATCTAAAAATTCAATTTCTAAAAGAATATCCTTTCCTTTATTCAAAACTTTTAATAATGCATGTACTAGCGGTTCATTATTAGTAAGAATACTGGTTATTTCCACATCACATGAACCTCCATCTAGTTCGGCATCACAACAAGTAGCCGAGTCTTTACCAAGATTATATAATTGGATATTTTCTTCAGGAGTGTTATCATAAACAACAGTATGATATTCTTCTTCTGTATTTGGTTTAATTTTTTTCTCAGCATTAATAGATATTCTTTTCATGAGCCTTCTTTTCCGTCTTTGGTTAGACCATGTATTAGATTTAGCTAATATATCTAAAGATATATTATTTCCTCTTTTCTCAAGAATTTTACAATCAATACACAGGTTGTTAAATATATTTTTGATTTTGGTTACAGCAGTATCTAAATTATAGGCACAATCTGGTAATTTTGGTAAAAGATGTACCATAGGTGTGTTTTTTTTCCTTAGTTTCCCTCTTGGAGGTACTGTAAAATTAAATCAAATAGTAACAAACAATAACTTTATAATAATATGACGAAAAAGGTACAGCTTGGCAAGAAAGTAAAGAAAATAATGGAGGCGCCACTGGGTGTGTGTATTATGGCAACTTGAATGAAAGCGCTTCTATACTGGTTGTTCCAGAGATTAGCGCGTTTAAACAAACAAACAGAAAAACTCTTCTGATTTAGTATATCGGTAGTGATTATAAACCATTTATGTAGGTATACAAATAACATTGAATAATTTCAAGAATCATTAATCATATCGGTTCTTAACAACCCCATCACTAGTTTTTTGAGCTAGTGTCAACTAGTGTGCCATTAAACAAAGGCGTAAACACAGTAATTGCTTATTTGTGTGCTTGTTTTGTGTTTGTGTGTTAGCTTTTATTTAAGTGTGCGATTATTAAGATGCTTCAACTTTTTGCATGAGTGTTTGTGAGTAAGTATAGTGTACTGTGCGTGTTTACCCCGCCTCCCGCGAAAACTGGCAAAAATAGAACAGTACTAGAAATGGTGCTTGCCAACTCCAGTCTAAATACTCAAAGGGCTACGGTAACTGCTTACCATCAGGCGGGCCGTATGCTTGCTAGCTTAGTGGTATAAAAAAAAAAGAACAACCGACACCTGCTTAGCTGAGCTCACCTGCTGGTGAGGTGTTTTTTGTATGTAACATTGTATTATCTGTTATGAAACTAGTGTTTATAGCTTGCATAATAGTACATTATGATACATGTGTGCAAAGTTGGTTATTAACACTCGAGGCGATATTAAGCGCGCAGGCTTGCCAGAGTGGTCGTGGTTGCAAAAGATGGTGTACATGGAGGGTCTTCAACGCCAATCTTCTCCTTGACTAGGGTTACTGCTTTTGCAATGCTTCTCCATTTTTGGCGGTTCGTAGCGCTGCGAGTACACTGTACCATGGTAGATTGGGTTACAGTCTTAATAATATCCGTCCAACAAGTGGGTTATCGGCCACGAGATCGTTTGCCTTCAACTTGACCCTGGACACTAAGTCTCTCCATCGAGTGTTCGTTTCTGGAGATGTGACCAAAGAACTTGAGAATTCGAAGCTGCACAGTCGAGGAAAGCCCTTCTGTTATTGGAAGCTCCTTGAGGATCACGTTATTGGTACGGAAGGCCGTCCACGGAATTTTCAGAAGGTGTCTCCAACACCACATCTCCAGTGCGTCGATTTTCCGGCGATCTTGCAGTCTTAAGGACCAAGTTTCAGCGCCATAGAGAAAGATCGGAAAGACAAGGCATCGCATTAGTCGAACCTTTGTTTTCTTGGTTATCCTTCTGTCTTTCCAGATCTTTCCCAGTCTTTCTACTGTCGATCTTGTAATTCCACATCATCTTCTGATCTCATTTTCACAGCCTCCTGTATTGGAAGTAGTAGAGCCGAGGTAAATGTAGATTTGAACCACTTCGCAGTTTGCTACAATAAGTACATCCATTCTATTAAGTTCGACCCGGTCCACTATTAACATTTTCGTCTTGTCTCTGTTGATTGCAAGTCCGAATTGGAGGCTAGTGGTTTCTAGACGTGCCAAGAGGTCCTCCATATCTTCTTGAGTTTGAGTAAGAAGAGTAGTGTAATCAGCGTAGCGCAAATTATTGATCAGCCGACCACCGATTGATACACCCTTTGTCCATCCCTCTAGGACAATCCGCATGATATATTCGGTATAACAATTAAATAATAGCGGTGACAAAATACACCCTTGTCGAACTCCAGCCTCGGTTTTAAATTTGTCTGAGAGGAAGTCATCAACGAACCGCCGCTACACCATCTTCATATAAATGACGAATGAGGAATGTAAGATGCTGGGGTACGCCCATTTCCATAAGAATTTCCCAGAGCCGTTCCCATATCACTGTGTCAAATGCTTTGCGAAAGTCCACAAAGCAAATGAACAGAGGTGTATTAAAGTCCCTGGCCTTTTCGATGATCTGTAGTAGTCACAGACTACCGTCGTAGTATATAACTATAACCATGCAACCCCAAATACGGCTAGGATACGTTGCTCCGCTATGAAGTTCTAATACCTACTCTATAATCAGACCTTGAAAACTATATATCGTCAAAATGAATCTCAAGACAATACCATCAACCCCAAACACGGTTAGTATATGTTTCTCCGCTATGGAGTTCCATTGCCTACCCACCTACTCCCCACCATGGAAACCACATGTATGTAAAAAGTAAATCTCAAGACGATTTTATAAGTCGAAACACGGCTAACATACGTTATTCTGTCATGGAGTGCCTACCTTTCGGATATATAATCAGATCAGCTCGATGGTACCAAATTATTGTATTGTCATCCGAACTGCATACACTAGCAAAGTTAGTTTCATACATGTGAAGCTAATAAAAGCGTTTTAAAAATGTTTAATAAATAAAAAGTTAAAGTATCAAATCAGGTTGATTCCCTCTTATTAACGCAGCTTGACCGTGCATGTGTGTGCGTGTGGGAATTGCAGATATATTAGTAGGTACGATTTGCTACCTATACATTTTTTAAACGCGTCTTTATTCTTAAATAATAATGTTTTTAGTTTATTTTCCCTACTAACATAGTTTTTATGCACGCACTAAGAATATATGGATGATTATAATCTGAATTAAATAAATAAATAAAATAAAACTTTTGCCAAGCTGTACCTTGGAATAAGGTAAAATAAATTAGTTCAATAATTACCTAATTTATAGATATCATAATCATTGTATGTCCACGCCAAGCCCCATCTTGTAACACGTCCTTGACAAAATTCTGTGTGTGTATGTTTTATATCTCCAGTTTTTAAGTCCTGTAGCAATTCTTGCAAGTTATATTTATGGCCCACCATACTAGTAAAAACACTGGAAAAAAAAACAGTAGGTATTGTGACTTCGATTTCAAAATTATCACATTCTATAAATCATTTTTCGTCAGAAGATCAAATTTTAAAAAAAAGTAAGAAATTTACGAATAGTTGTTACTGTCTCATGCCCGGTTTCTATACACAAAAACGGATCGTTTTGCTTACCAATGGTAGGTTTTTTTAATTGCCAAACCGGGCTATTTGATCATTTAAAAAAAAATGAGTGACTCATAACATTTCACTTTTAATATTGTATGTGATCAATAATAAAAATTGCTAACCCCATCAATTTTCCCAATTCATGGGAAACTTTTATGATCTTAAGGCGACGATAGCTCAGTGGTAATGACGTCGGACACCGAGACGAAGGTCCCGGGTTCGAATCCTACAATGAGCTTGAGCTTTCGGTGAAGAGAATATCGTGAGGAAACCATAGCACGGTGGTAGAGTAATTTGTAATACCCAACAATACCCATCTGGCTGGCTGGCTACCACCAAGCACCTGTCGGTGTGTTTTGACAGCTGCACTTGAGAGCCAGTTCCATGTAGGCTTTATGTGCTTACCAACGGCCACATCATCACTTAAGGGGCGTCTAAACGGGCTATATTTTACGACATTTTGTGGCTGCAATACTGTGGCCGGCAACATTGCTAGCAATACCAGCCACACTATGCAATATTTTAAGGATGGCCCGGCATTATAGCCACATATTTTTTGGTATGTCAAAATGTTTTTATGTGTAGCCGGCGTGTGGCCGAACGATCGGCTCGCAATCGAAAATACTGCAATATATCTGGGCCATCTATATTGTTGTTATGTTTTACTGTATATGCGTGTCCCTTTCTCCCTGCGACGTGAAGTACTTTGCGTTTCACTTTCTGCGCGACGTGAAGTGTGCTGCGAGTCCTGCGACGTCCATCGTGTATAAATTCGTCCTTTTTTAGTTTTTCTGCCAAAACAATGTAAGCGGCTGCGATGAGCGTCATTTCGTCGGCCATTGTTGCTGGATTGTGTGGCTCATTAAAGGGTTCTGAATCAAAGGCCATACTATTGCAGCCATATTGCAACATGTTGCCTGCAATTGATTGCCTCAGCCATAAAATGCCCTAAAATGTTTTTTTGATGGCTGGGCAATGTTTGCCAATAATTGCAGCCACAAATTGTCGTAAAATATGGCCCGTTTAGATGTACCTTTACCAAAATGTCATGTCATTTGTCATGTCAATTCCAAATTAAGCAGAGCTTGTACTATGGAAGCCAGATAACTGATATAATACAAATACCTACTACTTTTTGTTTGTAAATACATACTTAAGGACGTGTTCATAAAATATTGAGAAATTAGCTGTTTCCGATTGAATTACCGACGAATCCATTGGAACTTGCTAAATTTTGCGGATACCAAATGATACAATACACATTTGGCTGTAGATGGTGGAAACAGTTTATACAATTATCATACTTTTCATACAATAAAATTGGTTTTCCGCACCCGCCTCCCGTGAAATTACGAAAACAGGCCTAGTTACGATACAAATATCTCAATAATTAGGGGATTTTAATGACTAAAATAAATACCCTAATAAAGTAGAAATATTCAAGATTAATCCTTGGAAAGGAAATCAGCATACATAACGAACAAACCTCAAAAAAAATTAAAACATTGTCGTCAATAGTACACCATTTATCAAAAATTTTGCTAATTCACGTCAATCTTGACGTCTATGAAATAAGGGTTTGTTTCCTTTGCTCTGTCTCAGTTTTGTTGTATAAAGTAACGAGCATTTCAAATGAGCTCTCAGACAGCGCCCGTGCGCCGCGTAAATTTTTATTTTTGCCGATATGTCATGTTTGGGCTCCTTTGTTAGTAGTGATGAAGGCTTACAGTAACAAAGACTGGACAGCCCTGATGATGGTTCTTGGAGACTGCTACTGGAACTCCTTGATGGATTGGGATAGATATGTCGTGTTTGGGCTCCTATTGTTAGTAGTGATGAGAGCTTACAACATTACAGACTGAACTGACCTGATGATGGTTCTTGGAGACTGCTACTGGAACTCCTAGATGGATTCAGATAGATATGCCGTGTTTGGGCTCCTTTTGTTAGTAGTGACGAGAGCTTACAACAAGATAGACTGAACTGACCTGAGGATGATTCTTGGAGACTGCTACTGGAACTCCTTGATGGATTGGGATAGATATGTCGTGTTTGGGCTCCTTTTGTTAGTAGTGATGAGAGCTTACCACAATACAGACTGAACTTACCTGATGATGGTTCGTGGAGACTGCTACTGGAACTCCTAGATGGATTGGGATAGATATGTCGTGTTTTGGCTCCTTTTGTTAGTAGTGATGAGACCTTACAACAAGATAGACTGAACTGACCTGAGGGTAGTTCTTGGAGACTGCTACTGGAACTCCTTGATGGATTGGGATAGATATGTCGTGTTTGAGCTCCTTTTGTTAGTAGTGATGAGAGCTTACCACAAGACAGACTGAACTTACCTGATGATGGTTCGTGGACACTGCTACTGGAACTCCTAGATGGATTAGGATAGATATGTCGTGTTTGGGCTCTTTTTGTTAGAAGTGATGAGAGCTTACCAGAAGACAGACTGAACTTACCTGATGATGGTTCGTGGAGACTGCTACTGGAACTCCTTGATATATTGGGATAGATATGTCGTTTGGGCTCCTTTTGTTAGTAGTGATGAGAGCTTACAACAAGACGGACTGAACTGACCTAAGGATGGTTCTTGGAGACTGCTACTAGAACTCCTTGATGGATTGGGATGGATATGTCATGAATTCATACTTTTTTTATACCACTAGTGTCAAACAGCATATGGCCCGCCTGGTGGTAAGCGGTTTCCGTAGCCCATTGACGCTTGCAACTCCAGGGGTATCACTCGCACGTTGCCAACCCTGCAGAAATCTCTTCACAACCTTGTCATACTAAACTATACTATAAAAAAACAAACAATCTCAACCACATTTATAATCACAAATATATTCCACTAAGGAGTTCCAGCGCCTGCCTGCCCTCCTACTCCATCATCAGACGCCGAAAACCATATATGGTCAAAGTTCATCTCATAACAAAGCCAACAATCCCAAATACGGCTAGGATAAGTTGCTCGGCTATGAAGTTCTAATACCTACTCTATAATCTATCTATCTATATAATCAGACCTTGAAAACTATATATCGTCAAAATGAATCTCAAGACAATACCAACTATTACCAACAACCCCAAACACGGCTAGTATATGTTGCTCCGCTATGGAGTTTCTTTGCCTACTCTCCTACTCCATCATCAGACCCTGAACACTATATATGATTAAAGTTCGTCGTATGACAATTCCAACAACGCTAAACACGGCTTTGATACGTTGCTTCACTATGAAGTTGCAGTGCCTACTCTCCTACTCCATCATCAGACTTACTGAAAACCACATTATATGTCAAAAGTAAATCTCAAGACGATCTTATAAGTCGAAACACGGCTAACATACTTTATTCTGTCATGGAGTTCCAGTGCCTACCTTTCGGATATATCATCAGATCAGCTCGATGGTACCAAATTATTGTATTGTCATCCGAACTACATACACTAGCAAAGTTAGTTTTATACATGTGAAGCTAATAAAAGCGTTTTAAAAATGTTTAATAAATATTTAAAAAAATATGTTAAAGTATCAAATCAGGTTGATTCCCTCTTATTAACGCAGCTTGGCCGTGCATGTGTGTGCGTGTGGGAATTGCAGATATAGTAGTGCGATTTGCTACCTATCAATTTTGTAAACGCGTCCTTAACATACATAATTACATACAGACATGTTCATGCACACAAATGTACGTCCTGTGTGGGAATCGAACCCACGACCTGCGAGCTGCGGTGCGATAGATGGAATCTTAAGCAACTATATTGTAGAAACCGTTCGACCGTGTACTCAAGTAGAGTTACTTTAACATTGTGACGTCACAAGCAAGACGCCCAGCCAGCCTACCCGTTTAATCACGTGATTATTTTTAAAATTTGGTCCTTTTTTAATAATTTATAATAAACTGATAATAAATATATTTTGTATTTTTTTAATTGACTTTCAAAATTGTTCTAATAAAGTTTTAAAATACATAATTTAAAAAAAACTTTTTTTCAATAACCCAATTGAATGCAGAATAGTCAAATACGTTACATTAGAACCACAGTCAGTAGGCAGCCCTTTCGCACGTTTGCCCACCAAGCATAGGTAGGTAATCATCGCAAGGACACTGCCGAGCCAACATACTGTTCTTCTTACATCTAATGTGACGCGGTGCAAGAGCCGTACTTGTGAAAAAGATTAGGTAATAGTTACTAGCCCTTTCATGCGTGGGTAGGTAGTATGTACCTACCTATATCTACTATTCATATTGGCTTGAAGGCACATCAAAGTTTCTATGAGTAATATATTAGTTTCTATGTTAACTTTTTGGAGAATCGATAGTGAAAGCTATATTTGTCGTTCATTTTTAGGGTTCCGTAGCCAAATGGCAAAAAACGGAACCCTTATAGATTCGTCATGTCTGTCTGTCTGTCTGTCTGTCCGTCCGTATGTCACAGCCACTTTTTTCCGAAACTATAAGAACTATAATGTTGAAACTTGCTAAGTAGATGTATTATGTGAACCGCATTAAGATTTTCACACAAAAATAGAAAAAATACAATAAATTTCGGGGGTTCCCCATGCTTACAACTGAAGCTCAAAAAAAAGAAATTATAACATAAGTGTAGGAGGGTGTCTATGGATAGGTCTTCAAAAATGATATTGAGGTTTCTAATATAATTTTTTTCTAAACTGAATAGTTTGCGCGAGAGAAACTTCCAAAGTGGTAAAATGTGTGTGTCCCCCCTGTAACTTCTAAAATAAGAGAAAAAAAAAAACAAAAAAAAATATATGATGTACGAGGCAAACTTCCACCGAAAATTGGTTTGAACGAGATCTAGTAAGTAGTTTTTTTTGAATACGTCATAAATTGAAATTCATATCAAAATACTCAGGTCTATACTACCATTTACTTATATACTTACAGGTTTGTACGGAACCCTCGGTGCGTGAGTCTGAATCGCACTTGGCCGGTTTTTTATAAATTTGTTCGTATTCCGTAATACCAAAAATAATGAATGAAAACTTAATGTATTTTTCATATCGTGTTATTATTCTGTAATTTGACACTATAATCTATGTTCCTGAATCTAAAGCACTGTAATTATTTTTGCTTTAATTAAATATGAAACAAATAATTAGAATACATGTCATAAAACTCGTAAAAAAATGCAAAATGCAATGCGATTACAAATCGTTTCAGGTCCGTGTTTTTGAATAAATTATTCTCATTAACCTAGATAAATACTATCCGAACCTGAATAATAGTATAATATGGTGGAAATATGCTCCAATTTCAAATGATTTTGGTATTACGTTTGTATGGGCAATTCATCCTTAGCCGGCACCTTAAGAGCGTATACTACCCCAGCTCAAATCCACATTTTGCCCCCGCTTCATGGCTCGGCCGTGCAGCCCCCGCATCGCGCAGTCGCAACTATCTCACTCGCACGAGTTCATGACACGGCAGCCCGGCAGGAGTCACGCACGACTCACGAGTCGACCGTACGATAGGGTAAATACACAGTTATTTGACCTAAGTATGGAAATAAAATAAAACGATTGTAGAAAAGTACTAAAGCGCCGCACGATAGGGTAAATACACCAGTATTTGACATCTTACTAGATTTCCATACCTAGTTACTACTATGTATGGAAATAAAATCAAAGAATAGGATAGAATATCATTTATTTGCTTTAAATTTCTTTTTTCTCCAATAATGTGGACATTACTCAATGTACATCCAAACGCTTTGTTGTGATTACATATTGTTTGAAGTGATTTAAAAAATGATCCAAATCGATGATTCTTCGTCCATCCACGGGAATAATATGCTCAGTGGCGTGCATTGGTTTTCGGACTAGGTAGGCAGAAGAAATCTTGGCCATACGCCTAAATATGGCTCTTAGATAGATCAGGTTTTTTGACCAAATTCGTAAAATTGTTTAGGTCAGCGTATCATTCCACACACATTTGGTATGATTCATTAGCAAACAAAATACATAATAACAGAATAATAGATTCGAATAACAGCACCCAGGTAGCCAGGTGTTTTTAATAAACATAATATCCTGTGTTAAAATGTCTAAGATTTTTACCTTTGTTTTGAATCCATGAATGTTTTGGAGTTGGTCTACAGCAAGTTACCTACTATTTTCAACAAACGAAAACTGACTAAAGGAAAGGACTAATTCATCAATACATTTTGCATCTTCACCACAAAATTTCTTCATTTCACACAGATACACTTCGCAAAATCACAATTAATAAAATTGTCTAAGATTTTTACCTTTGTTTGAATCCATGAAAGTTTTGGAGTTGGTCTACAGCAAGTTACCTACTATTTTCAACAAACGAAAACTGAATAAAGGACTAATTAATCAATACATTTTGCATCATCACCACAAAATTCCTTAATTTCACACAGATACACTTCGCAAAATCACAATAAGTAAATAACAACAACACTGCATACAATGACGATACAACGCCAGCCAAACCATAAACAAACCAACACAAATAAATTGCGAAGTTATATTTGAGTTGCTCTAATGTTGGTAAACTAGTTTAGGTAGTTTAGGTTAAGGTAGTTTTTTTAATTTGAATGGGTTACCTTACTTACAACAGAGTAGGTAAGGTTACTTTTGGTCCATAAATCGCGAATGTCAAATGTCAGTATGCTACGCATAGCAAAAGCGTCATTTATGCTTTCGTCGTATTATCTTAAAGAAGTGTTTGTGTGTGTATGAATATGCCGAAATCGTTTTAGTGTGCGTGAATTTGAGAGGCGAACTTGCGAGTGCCTGCGCGGCAAAGTTTAAAATTTCGTATTGAATGTTAGGTTAGATTTTTATTCAAAGTGATTATGTAGTTTAATTGAATCAAAATATTATTGTATTGAATCTTATGAGGTAGGCATTGCTTATTTGCCTATATGGAATGCACGCCACTGAATATGCTCTGCTTCGCTTCCACAATAGTTTATTACGTACCTGAAATAACCAGTTTCAATAATAAATTAATTATGTAATTTATGTAACTAGCACTTCGTTCTAAGTGAGTAATAATAAGTTAAGAAACGCAGAAATAAGGTACCCAATTACATTCAAACTTATATATGAGAAAAAAATGTATGTAAATATATTATATGTATGTAAACTAAGAATTATATGTATTGAAAAAAGTTAAGATGTAAAAAGATAATAGACAGAAAGAGTTACTTACACTAAAGTACACACTAATAGGTAACGATAGTTAGATAAACTCACAATTCTACAGTTTGTAAAGCCATCAAATCAGGTTCGTTTGCATGTTTAGAACTACTGGCATCCATGTGTTCCGTTGGTATTTGCAATCTGTAATAAAATAGGCTATACGTTTCTTCTTACATACTACTAAAATTATATAATAATATGACCGTGGCCAATTACTTGAACGATTACCCTAATATTTAACCCTTATATTTAGAACTAGCTGTCCCCCGCCGTTTCACCCGCGTTCCCAGGGTAAAAAGTAGCCTAGTAGTAGTCCTTCTCCATACCATAGGCTATCTTCATGCCGAATTTCATGATGATCCGTTGAGTATTTGAGGCGTGAAGGCGTAACAAACAAACTCACTTTCGCATTTATAATAGTAGTAAGGATAACCAATAAGATATTTATTGAAGTAATTCAATTCACTACATAACATATACCTACCTAGTAGGTGGGTACCTACCAAGAAGTTGGATACCTACCTAATAACCTGTGCAAACTTTATTTACTCTGTTGTGAAAACATTTAGTATCTAACCTAATAAGCTAGGCGGTTGATACTCACGGCCACGGGTCCACGTGCGGTACATTTTCTGTATTGCAGTCAGAATCGGGTATTTGTTTATTTCTGAAAATGAAAAATGTATGTAGTAGGTACAATTATGATTAGGTATGTACGTTGGTATTTGCATTCTGTAACAAAATAGGCTTTACTTCTCTTTATCTCATACTAATAAAATAATATGTGACCGTGGCCATTTACTTGGACGACTACCCTAATATTTACCAATAAAATGTTTATTGTAGAAATTCAATTTACTGCATAATATATACCTACATAGTAGGTAGGAACCTAAATGTACATGCTTTACTTACGCTGTTGTGAAAACATTTTAGTATCTAACCTAATTAGCTAGGTGGTTGATACTTACGGGCACGGGTCCACGTCCGGTACCTATATTTTCTTTATTTCGGCTACACATCAAGATATAAATTTCCAGTACAAGCTGATCTCGCATTGTATAGGATTTCCGTACAATGGAAGGTCAGATCAGAGGAGCTTATACTGGAAATTACCTACTTTTCTTACCCATTACAATAATCAGACTCAGAATTTATTGGTAGATACAAACCAAAATGCCTTCCTAGGTAAAAACACATATTATGATTCATTTTAGGTAGGTACTTACTTCAATATTTTATTCTTAATATGTGTAGCATTTTCTTTTCTCCAATTCCATCTTTTCTTTTCTTGTCTCGATCATTTCCCATTTAAAACAAAATACACTTCACTTATAATTTATTAGGTACGTATCTACGTGGGTCGTGAGAGCAAGAGACACGGGTTCCCCGTTCGAACGCCGGAGCGCGACTGAATCTGTGCGGCAACGCATCGTACCACTCGAAATATTTGAGATTTAATTTCTAACAAATTAAAATAAAACATTATTTTAAATTCAAATCATATGGTACACGTATTGTACTAACTACAGTTTATATAAAAAGTTTCATTAGTATAGGTAAAGTATTAATTGACTAATACGATTTATTTGTAAAATTCAGAGGGAAGTTTGAGATTTTTTTCTATCGAGAAAATGTTTAGGAATCGTGTTTTCACATCATACAGGAGTCAGTATATATCCTCAACTGTACTATATATTTTTTTCAAAATTATTGATTGGTTACTTTTATTGATATGCAGGATCAAAGGAGCACTTTTGAGGTGGGGTAAGGCCTTAAAGTACTTACAGAATATTATCTTTGTAACGTTTGCTTTCACTAATAAGTTTTCTACAGAATTCCAACTCTCCCCCTTCGGTGATAAGCTCGTGAGGTGAACCCGTAAAGCCATTCTTGGGAGGATGTCTGAAATAAAAAAAAACATCATCTTTCATTCAGTCAGTTAGCATAAGTCTATTTATTATATACTAAAAAAAAAAAACATTCGAATTGAGAACCTCCTCCTTTTTTTGAAGTCGGTTAATAAAGATCGAATTGCCATCTATGCCAGGTAAAGTACCTAAGGTAAATATATCATGTTTTAATCAAATTATATGTTAATCATATCATATGTAGTGTTCAAAGTCAAAAGTCAAAGTCAAAGTATTTTATTGTGAAGCATAGGTAGGTACGTACGAATAGGTAGGTAGGTGTTAATTAGGTATGTACCGAATTTATTACGGAATAATATAAACTATTACCTGGTCATACTACGGGACTCGTATAATTCTTGTAAACTACTATAAAAAGGTGGGTTGCACATGCAAAAGTGTAAGGGTAAGTTTGAAACTTTTTTCTCAGCAAACAAATTTTCAAACACTGATGAAGTAGGATTAAGTTTAACTGAAACAAAAATATAGTACCTATTATTAGTTACCTATTTAAGGGTCAAACTGGGGCACCTGCCCGAGGAAGCAGTTCCAGGGAACGCTATAGCCGTGAAATAATTTGTTTGAATAAACAAATTATTTAACAAACTACAGAGGCCGGCAAACAACTTGAGCCAAAGTCGATGTAGTGGGGGTAAGTTCGCGCATGTACACTCATGCTCGGCTAATAGCGTGGACGCGTGCCGACAGAATGCCCCCGCGCACCTCTCTTTCCACCAACGACACCTTAAAATCGTCTACTGCGCACTCAAGGTCATGGCTCAAGTTGTTTGCCGGCCACTGTACTAATATTCATACGTCTGTGGTTTATATGCGGTTTATATACACTGTGATTTTGAGATCCCTGCGAGATCTGCTCCACCTCGTCAAACTTTAAGCAGGGTAAAACCATGGTCAAGGAAAATATAAAATAATATTTTAGATCAGATCAGCCTATGGATGTCCACTGCTGAACATAGGCCTCCCCCATTGACTTCCACTTCGAATGGTTTTGGGCCGCTTGCATCCAGGCGGTGCCCAGCGACTTTGACCAGGTCTTCGGTCCACTTGGTCGGAAAGCGTCCCGCTCGGCGCTTTCCAGTCCGTGGTCGCCACTCGAGAACCTTCCTTCCCCATCGGTTATCATATCGGCTCTTCGAGCGATGTGGCCTGCCCATTGCCACTTCAGCTTACTAACTCTACGAGCTATGTCCGTCGTTTTCGTTCTCCTTCGAATTTCCTCATTGCGGACCCTATCACGTAGATAAATTCCGAGCATAGCTCGTTCCATAGCTTGCTGAGTGACTCTGAGCTTATTTATGCGGTCAGCAGTAAAAGATCACGTCTCTGTCCCGTATGTCATCACTGGTAACACGCACTGATTGAAGACCTTTGTCTAACTTCAATATTTTGGATAACTTCTAGCAACTTGTGACCAAGAAGACAAACATAATTTTGTTAGTATTGTGATGTAGGAGAATAAAAAAAGTTTTTTGTGAAAATTCCATATCTCTGAAAATACTCATTTTTTAAATATATTTTAATGCCACATTCAAGAGAAACTTAATTGAAAACACTATGATTTAAATACATTTTCAGATAATTGATTGGTAGAAAACATTTTTTGAAAAAGAAAAATAGATTGGATGTGTCTTACTCTCCTGGTTACATATAATGCTACCCATTATATGGAGGTATATTAGTTTTTTAACAATCTATTCGAAATATTGGAGAGGCAATCAAGTTTCTGCCTCAGTTTGACAACATCGTAGATCTGCAGGTGTAGACATTTATAGATAATTAAACCCAGACTCGGGGTCTTATCTTATCTTGTGCAGGAGCCAAGAAGCATAGAGCAGACTCAGGATACAGTAGAACCTCAATTATCCAAACCCTCAATTATTATGTAGAAATACTAATTATAGTTTCTTACTTTCTATGAGTTCTTGCAAATTATTGTTTTTCACATTATTATGAGCTTTCTCCACACTTTCTACATCAGTCTCAGTTCCTATCATATGCCATTTATTTTTTACTGCAGCCAATAGTGGGTAAATAGCACATGCTCCAGTACCTATATCAGAACAAAAGTAATGGTGAACATAATTAAAAGAAAAGTTATCTATACTAATATTTTATAGTAAAATATAATCCAATGGTAAATAGAATTAGGGTCCTTTCCATCAATCCTGATACTGCCTGGATGCAGATTTTTATAATCTTTATATATAAAATTCTACAGTACGTGTGTATGTCACTGAATTACTCCTAAAGGGCTGGACCGATTTGAATGAAAGAAAATCATTCAAATTGGTTCAGCCGTTTAGGAGGAGTTCAGTGACAAACACATGTATACAGTTGAATATTTTTGTATGCGTTTGGGTGACGCCCGGGTTGATTTTGATAGGGCAGGGTAGTACCACGCGAACGAAGTCGCGCTGGGCAGCTAGTTTTAATATAAAATATTTTTTTATGTTATACATATATACATAATACATATTTAAAAATATTCAAAAGAGGTTAATGATTAAATGGTTAATTAGTAACTCTAGTAAGTTTGAATGCACAAATCTCAGTAACTAACCATCTGTTCACAAAAATAAACTTAACCTCTGTATGGACATGGAGTCTCACAGGCTACTCAATGTTTTCGTTATCTTAGTTTAACCTAATTCTATATTCAGTAGGTCTGAGAATACGACGTAAACTATTTTTCATAGGGTAGGGTAGGGTAGGGTAGGGTAGGGTAGGGTAGGGTAGGGTAGGGTAGGGTAGGGTAGGGTATGGTAGGGTAGGGTAGGGTAGCACCACGTGAACGAAGTCGTGCCGGGCAGCTAGTACCTATATTATATTTTGAGAAAAAAGACTCATTTTGTATAAGTAAGGCATAAGTTTGGCTGTTTTTAATACCCAACAATGTAATTTAGACTGAAAAGAACCATAATTTTTAATTATTGAAATAAAAGTTGATTATATAAGCACATTATTTTATTGCTAAATCCCATAACTTCAATATTCAGTCACTTTTAAAGAGATGTTAGAGCTCGTTCCCACTATGTCGTCTGTCGGGACGATTTTTTATCGTGTCGTAGCGGCAGAATATTTTATATGAAGCTATTCACACTCGTCGGACAACGATTTTGTGTCGTATCCGACAAAAAATATCGTGTGTTTTGTCAGCCCTCCCGTACGGAAAAAAATCGTGTCGGATCAACGCTCGCATATGATCGCATATGGCACTGTTCACATTTGCCGGATGTCGGGCCGACCCCGCCGTCTTTGTAACTTGTATTTTGATAGTTTATGCTCCCTGATATACGAGACAATAGATCATTGAATGTAGTTATTAACATTCTAAAGTCGTCACTTCTTAGTTCAGTTATTAAATTCTGAAATATTCCCAAAGTAAATCTTTCCCTCAGAATTGGGTGCACCCAATATCTTCTATTTTTAGCTGGCTTTCGTTTCCTTCGCAAATAATACATCACAACAAAAGCTTCGTCGACGTCCATTGTGTACAAGAATCCAACCAAACTAATGGCACCAGCTGCGGTCGTGGCCGACAGCCGACTAGTGTGAACAGAGGCGCCGATACCCGATTAAAATCGGAATCCGACACACGACATAGTGGGAACGAGCTCTTATATCTAATTCCCCAAAAAAATGCAAATAGGAGCCTGTGAGACTACACAACCACAGAAGTGTTAAGAAAAAATGATGTCCATACTTAAAGGTTAACATTACATAGCCCATTTATAAAGGCTGACATAACATCTCAGGTGAACTAGTAGGCTAGTAGAGCTAGTTTAATTATATGACTTTAGTAAGTAAAGCTAATTAAAGTACATTAGCTCAGAATTACCTACCTATATCTAAGCCCTGCACATTATTGGTTTTTTCTATAGAAGCTAGCAAGTCTTCTATCCACAAGATATAATTGATTCGCAATGGAAGAGTTGGCACTAATCTGTCTTCAGGTATATTCACATCAAGGTTAAAATCAGATTTCAGAAGGCATTTAGTTAAAACTCTCAAAGAATGTGGGTCTTTGAAATCAATTGTTACTTTTCCTGTAACATCCTGAAAGAGATAATTTAAACTAAAGCTTTTCATTTTGACTTACAGTAAAATACAATATTTACATGGCCAAAGTAGGTTTTCAAAGTATTTGAAACCTCATTATAAATGTTAATCTTAGTAATAAAGATGCGTGAGTGAGTTCGGTTGTATGTTTGTTTGTTACCTCTCGACGCCTCAACGACAAAACCAACCGTGCTGAAACTTAGCATGCACGTAGATCATAAATTGGAGGACCTAGCTATATATCTTGTGAAAACATAAGATCCCTCGGGAACGCGGATGACACCACAGGACGAAAATTGATAAAAAACATCAAATTGAGAGCTATGAAATATTATTTACGTACCACCTTTACAATATCAGAGAATTCAGTATATTTTTTTGATAGTTGCCCGAAGTCCGGTGGGGTTTTATATACATTTCTCGGATGCATATGCTTGTTCAATGCCATAATTATTATTTATTTCAAAATCAAAATTGGCCAATAAAGGAGTAAAGTCTTTCCAGATTTCTTCAGCCAGCACAGACTTATTAACGTAGTGGTTATATTCTCTTTGGCACAGACCAGACCAAAGAGTATTGGCACAGACTAGCCAGCCAGTATCAAAGAAATTGGACTAAAGCAGTAGAAGGACTGCTAATAAATGAAGCGACTTTTGAATAGCTGTACTCATTACTCTTATTGGGATTCGTTGTGCCAAAAAGAGACAGTTATATATTTATTATATCCTAAAATAGTAGGGTTGTACACTGTTGCGAGACTTTGTTGATCAAGTAAATTTACAATAGGGTTCTGAATACAATAATATCGATATCGACAAAATTTGGTTTAAATTAAAAATAGAAATAGTAGAACTTTCCTGGATGAATAGACCGCAGGTGGGAAAACCCCTATATTCAGAACCAAATTCAAACTGAAACTTAACATCTTAACATTTTTTTATAATATTTCGCATGAATTAGCACGACTGAGATAAAAAAAATAACAAAGTAAACAAACTTTTTTTAAATATTTCAAATGAGGTGGTTAATGTATATGTAATTTCATCATCATCTGATTCTTGGAACTTCTTCATTAGCCTGTGATACGATTTCGTTTGCTCCAAATGTAGCAGATATTCGGACTGCGTCCGTTTTCGACACAATTTGGGATTGTGGAAAAAGCGCTAGATTTATCGCTAGGCGCTAAAACGAGCTGTACGCCAAAAAAAACCGCTAGATCTGGCGCCGAACGCGCTAAGTTGGCAGCACTGGATCACGGCTTTGATAGCTAGAACAGAACAATGGAAAAAGCGCGGGAAACGGTCGAATTAGCGGGAGTGTTTTTAAATTTCTTTGATAATTTTATTTAATTTTAAACGTTCTAAGATCAGATAAGTAGTGTATTTATAGTGTAGTATATGTAGTGTTTAATATTATTCATTTTTTCCGTATATATATCTCGTATAATTACTGCTGTTATATAGGTAAGTTTTCTTTTTTCAAGTCTTCTTGTCTTTCATGTCTGAGCCCCCCGACCCGGGGGGCTTAGGCCCCCCGGCAGCGGGTTACTATGTTACTATAAATAATTCATCCGGAATGGACACTGATGGTTCTATAACCCAACGTACCTTGAAACGTAGTAGACTACATAGGGTTTGCAAGCATTGCAATAAAAAAAAAAGGAAGAGCAAAGGTAGTAATTTAAATCCACAAGATTGTCAATGCATTGAAACTTTACAAAGCTGTACAGATCCAACTGCCCCTATTACATCCTCACAACCAAGTCAACCAATTTCAATTTTACAAAACCCAATTGATACCATACCCCCTGTGACAGCCTCTCAAACAATTTCAGTAGGTAGAACACAATATACAACTACAGATGTTGCCCCATTTGTTGTTCATGTACAAAAAATTCAGGCTTCTCTTAATGATGGTACTACACTCCACCCTGTTACATTTGGAAATTATTTAAAAAAAAATAAAGTTAACAACATAATAAATGGCAGCGTAAAAAGAATAGGCCGTAACAGGGTATCTCTATCTTTTTCGGATTACACAGATGCAAACTCTTTTCTTACTCATAATAGCTTGGAATTAAATAAACTTAAGGCTTTTATTCCTTCATTTAATGTTACAAGAATGGGTGTTGTTCGTGGTGTACCTGCTGAATGGTCACCTGAAGAGGTAACTGACAATATATCTGTACCAATAGGTTGTGGCAAGATCCTAAAAGTAAGACGTCTGAACTTTAAAGTAATGATAGAGGGTTCTCCAGTATGGAAGCCTTCTCAAACAGTTGTACTAACTTTTGATGGGCAAATCTTACCTAAGCGCATTTTTATGTGCTATAACTCACTTTCTGTAGAATTATATTCATATCCAACAATACAATGCTTCAATTGCTGTAGATATGGACATACAAGATTACAGTGTAGGTCTAAACCTAAGTGTTTTAAATGTGGGCAGGATCACTCTGGAGACTCATGCACGGTTGAAAATCCCTCATGTTGCATGTGTGAGGGACTACATTATGCAACAAGTAAAACATGTCCTGAATTTGAACGTCAAAAGAGAATCAAATCTTCAATGGCTGAAAGTTGTATTTCATATTCTGAAGCTATTAAATTCCACCCTCCTGTCTCAAAATTATTTTCTGATGTTCTCATTACCAACCATAATAAACCTTCTCAAAATTCTTCTTCTCACAGTCAACCATTGAAGACATCTTATAAAAAAACAGTATTTCTCCAACCTCGCACTCATTCACATTCATCAAATGGTTATGATCGCGCTGCTCATGAACAGTTAACCAAAGATTACAATGTTCCTTCTCCAATCAATAATGGTTGTGCACTTAAAAAAGACACTAATACTACTGATCCCTCCATTAATGACATAATCATATCCTTGATTGACATCCTCTCCCAATCTTCCATTATACCGTCCCACGTTGCCCCTTTACTTGAAATTTTTAAGAATCTACTACTTAATGGATCACAGACACATAATACAATGGAACTGCCGAAGCATAATTAATAAAAAAACTGATTTAATTTACCTTATTAATAAATTTGAGCCATTTGTCATTGTTTTATCTGAAACTTGGCTCAAATGTGATTATAATTTTAAAATCCCTGAATATAGCTGTCTCAGAGAAGACAGAGTAGATGGGTATGGCGGGGTAGCTATACTCATCAAAAATATTTATTCATATTCTTCTTTTCCTCTTCCTCCTCATAGTGATAACTTTTCAATAATAGCTGCCATGATTAATAATATTTGTGTTGTTTCTATTTATATCCCTTATCCCTCCCCTTCTATTTTCACTGAAATTAATCATATAATTTCTTCTCTTCCAAAACCCTTTATGCTGTTGGGAGATTTTAACTCTCAACATTGTTCATGGGGTAGCTCTAAAAATAATTGTCATGGAGAAGATTTGTTAGAAATAGTAGATTCATATAACCTATGCATATTGAATAATGGTTCTGCAACCCGTCGCACTGAACCAAATGAAGGTATAAGTGCTATAGATTTGTCAATTTGCACTCCTAATTTGGCATCCTCAATGTCCTGGTATACAATGTCTTCAACATTTGGTAGTGACCATTTTCCTATTATTATTTCATTTCCTGATAGTAAGCCAAAAAAACTACAAAGAAACCCACGTTTAAAATATAGACTTTCAGATGCTGACTGGGATAAATTTAAATGCACCATAGAAAATAAGGTCTCATCTTTCCCAAGTATTCTACATGGTGAGACGGTTTGTTCAGATGCTCTGACAAAAGCAATTGTTGAATCAGCTGAAGAGATATTTCCCCTTAAAAATGCAGTTACCAATAATATTCCCTCCCCGCCTTGGTGGGATAGTGATTGTACAGTAGCCATTAAAAACCGAAAAGAAGCTGAAAAAATTTATTGTAATTGTATGACCCCAGAAAATTTTCAAGCACTTTCAGATACAATTAATAATACAAAGAAATTATTTAAGAAAAAGAAATTTGATAGTTGGAGAAGATTCTGTTCCTCAATTTCTCCTGATACAAAAGCATCTACTGTCTGGAGTAATATACGACGATTTAAATCTTCGCTGAATACTTGTAGTGCTCCTTTTATTCCACCTTCACTTGCTGAGGAATTCTTGGATCATCTGGCTCCTCAGTGTGCTCCACAAAAAGATCTAGTAATATCTTCATCATGTACAGATTTACATACAGATATTAACACTTTATTTTCGTTAAGTGAATTGAAAGGAGTGCTTTCAGTAGTAAAGGATTCGGCTCCAGGAGAAGATGGTATTCCATATTCTTTTTTATCGAATTTAGGTGATCAGGCTCTTACTTATTATTTAAATATTATCAATTCTGCAATGTGTTCTGGTATTATTCCTTCGGCATGGAAGACGCAACTAGTGTTGCCAATATTAAAACCGAATAAAATACCATCTAATGTCTCGTCATATCGACCAATAGCGTTATCTTCAGTATTATTAAAAGTTACTGAACATTTAATTAAAAACCGTTTAGAATGGTTTATTGAGAGTAAAGACTTGCTAGCTGATAGCCAATTTGGTTTTAGAAAGGGTAGAAGCACAATTGACAGCATCAGTATATTTACCACTGATATTCGCTTAGCTTTTTCTCGTAATGATTCAATTCTGGCAGTATTTCTAGATATAAGTTCAGCTTATGACTGTGTCCTTTTACTTGTCTTGAGGGATAAATTACGTAAGCTAAAGGTTCCAGAGATGCTTACAAATTTCATAATGAATATTCTGTGTGAAAGAGTAATTACTTTAGACCCTTATAATAATAATTCTTGTAAAACTCAAAGGTCACTATGGAAAGGTCTCCCTCAAGGGTCTGTATTAAGTCCCCTTCTTTACAACATTTACACATATGACCTAGAATCTTCTCTTAATAATTCAGTGAACGTATTACAATATGCTGATGATTTACTTTTATATTTTTCTGATCCATCAATTAATATAGCTAATTCACACATATCTTTAGCACTAAAACTTTTAAAAATCTGGATGGATAAAAATGGTTTAAACTTATCGACTTCGAAGAGTACTGCAGTTTTGTTTACGAGAAAGCGGATGCCACCTCCAATAAACATATCATATGATGATGAATCTATTCCAGTTAAAAGTCAAGTAAAATTTTTAGGATTAGTTCTGGATTCAAAACTCACTGGTCTTCCACATTGTGATTATGTAGTGTCCAAGTGTGAACGCCTTCTGAATATGCTTAGATGTCTGTCTGGTGTTTGGTGGGGTGCACATCCCTTCTCTTTGAAGCTTATATATAATGCTCTAATACGAAGTATTCTTGATTATGGGATGTTCTTATTGATACCTGGTAGCGTGGCTGGATTAAAGAAATTAGATAGTATCCAATCAAAAGCCTTAAGAATTATAACTGGTTCAATGAAGTCTAGCCCTATCAATGCTTTGCAAGTTGAATGCTGTGATCCTCCTCTATTTTTGAGGCGCCAATTTTTATCAGACAAATTTATATTTCGTGTCTTGCAGTTTGATAACCATCCTCTTATTCCTAAACTTAAATCTCTTGCTGAATCTTTAAGTTCATCATCGTATTGGAAACATAAATCTCCCCCATGTCTTGTTAATAGTTATAAAAAAGTTGTTGCAATTGAAGCACCTATTCATCGTACAAACCGTCTCCCTATGTTTAACTGTCAATATAAAGCTTTAATTTTTTCTCCTAATATCTGCTATAACTTAAATGTACAGAAAAATGATAACAATGCAAACGCAAATTTTAATTTTGAATTACATAACAGTTTTCCAGAGTCACACTGTATTTATAGTGATGCTTCCAAGCATACTTCTACTGGGTATGTTGGTATAGGTGTGTACCATAGTCAGTATAATATTGTCCAAAAAATTAAATTACCACCAGAAACATCGGTATTTACGGGTGAATGTTTTGGTATCCTTAAAGCTGTAGAGTATATACTCGTTATGAAACTTAAAAAAACAGTAATTTTTACGGATGCTTTAAGCGTTCTTCAAACTATAAATAGATTTCCATTTACATCAAAATTTCAATATCCTGTAATCCTTCAAGTTAGAGATCTCCTTTACAAGTGTTTTGATAAAGGTTTTTTAGTCAATCTGTGTTGGATACCTGGCCATAATAGTATTGCGGGTAATGAAAAGGCTGATAGACTTGCCAATCAGGCTGTGGAGTGTGGGGACCTATTCCCTTACCAAAATTATTGTCATGACCTTGCTGCTTTGCCTAGAGCTTATCTCCAAGAATCTTGGAATAAGCTTTGGACAAGTGGCAAGGGTCGTCACTATTTTAATATTCAACCGTTCATCCCAAATAAACCTTGGTTTTTCAGGGTGAATCTTTGTAAAGTTTCAACTTCAATTCTTGTTCGTATGCGTTTGGGTCACGTGTGTACTCCAGCTCATCTAAATAAACTACACATTGTGGACAACCCTAATTGTGTGTGTGGTGACGATGTGGGCGATCTCAACCACATCTTCTTTGCTTGCAAACTTTATGACCGCTCTACTTTTTTTGACAGTTTAATATCCCTCCATGTCCCATTCCCTTTAAACATCTCATCCTTACTGTCTTATAATTCTAATGATATCTATAATATTATATCCTCCTTTATTTTATGTAATAATATTAAATTGTAACATCTATCCTCTTCACACCCTAGATCCTATTCATACTTACTTTCCTGATCTCCTTATTCCTTCCAAATTTCCGAAGTTAGGCATATTTTTCTGTTTTATTCCGTTTCCTCGTTTTTATTAACTACATTGACACTGGCAGAAATGTCTACCCAGACGATTGCCATAGAAAAAAAAAAAAAAAAAAAAAAAAAAAAAAAAAAAAAAAAAACAGAACAATGCTAGAACTTAGAACATTTTTGTTAATTATATGAGTTTGACGGTTTGGAAGCAAGCCAAAATCGTCACTTGGTGGCGCTACTGACTTCCTTTTATTTGACAAGTGTTAGTGGGGCCACTCAAGTTCCACTAACGTGCAGAGTGCATATTCAGTAGAAATTACGGGAAGTTTAGATAAAACAAGTAAGTTGGTAAATTCGGAAGAAAATAATTTATTTTCACATTGACACACAATGACATGCAATGACATGTAAAAATTAACAAAAGGCAAGTAGAAAAATAAACTTATATAGAAAAAAAAGATCTGTATCAAAACTAAAAACTCTTTTTATTCTAACACTCCTCCTTAAGTTCATTTCTCTACTTTCATCCATCACACACTCACACAACACCCATATTCAGCGCACACCACTTGAACTTCCCTTTCAACAAAGGTTTCGTCAAAGCATCTGCAACCATATTAGCTGTCTCTACATACTCAAGTACAATATGCCCATGCTCGACAGAAAAAAAAAACGAAATCCCAGACCAGCGTCTCGTCAAGGAAAGTTTATCCTCATTGATTTGTCGATAAGAAATGTACGGCACTATTCGAACCTATACCAAAATATTTAAAATATAGCAATATTTTTGTAATCTAATTTGTTTTTGAACATATAATACGCATAATACTATAATACATAAATACTAGTCTACAATTCTATAAATTATCAAAGCAGTCTTACGAATAAAATCCGAAATATGTTCAAAATGCCGTCTTACCGATGAAAGCTAATAATTTCAGATTCATTTTCCTTTCAGTAGGAATGATATTTGCACTCCCACACCACACACACCATTTTGTTTGACAGCCTCCCTTATAAAATGGTGTCGCACATCTATGTGCTTTGTACGTTGATGGTGTACAGGGTTCTGTGCAATGGCCACAGCAGACTGACTGTCACTGAGGATTTTCATTGGCGCCTCAGCTTGACCAGTGACCTCGGAGTACAATCTTTTCAGGAATATTCCCTCCCTGGCAGCTTCAGACATTGCTACATATTCAGCTTCCGCTGTAGATAGAGCAACCGTCCTTTGTTTTCGGCTTTCCCAAGAGATTGCAGCTCCCATGTGCAGAAAAACCATACCCGAGTATGATCTCCTATCATAACAACTGGCATGACTCGCATCTGCATAACCGTGAACTTTACTCATTCCTGTCCTCTTGTACTGTAGCCCAAGGCATTTAGTACCCTTCAAATATCTCAGCACTCGTTTAGCTGCTATCCAGTGTTCCTCAGCATAGCAGGTATTGAACTGGCTAAGATAATTGACTGAATGTGCAATATCTGGCCTCGTGCAGACAGAAAAGTACATCAGCGAACCAATTAGATTCTGATATGGAATCGTCAGATCAGGTTTGTGTTCCGGTCCAGGTTTTTCTAGCTTTTGACCAGAAACTGATGGTGTTGAAGCAACTTTGCAGTCAGCCATCCCAAAAACCTTCAAAATTTTGTTGACATACTTCTCTTGATCAACTTTGACTCCAATATCGTTCTGCGTTATGTGCATTCCCAGAATATATTCTGCCTTCCCAAGATCTTTCATTTCAAATGTTGTCATTGTTTAAGAAATAAAATATATCAGACTTGAAACACGAAACTTTTATTGCTTGCAGTAGCCATTGTAAATACAAAAGTGCCATAGACTATCAAACCTTAAATATAACTTTTTAATTGAATCAACCATAGATAACTTAAAGAACCATTCACACAACATCTTCCCCCTAAAGATTGAATCTTCTGGGTGGTCTAATAGCACGACCACTTCGGGATAGTTTAATTGGAGTAGCACAGCTACTAGTATCATTTCTAACATTATGAGGTTCATTATAGGAAGATTCAGGTGGTTCATTTTCAGGAATACTATTTGTAGTATTTGATACTGGACTACTAGGAGATTCCAGAATATTATTTGATTCGTCAAACATAAACGGTATTAGAGTATCAGACGTTAACAACTGATTTTCATTCTTAGTATATGATGCTTTTAATTGAGAACTATTTCGTCTTAGAATTGATCCTTTATCCGTACGAATCAAATAAGATCTAGGTTCTTTACAATATGCAACAATCTTAGCCTTAAGCCACAATCTCCCCTCTCTATAGACTACTTGATCACCTGGTTTAAATGATACAATTCTCTTAGCTCTCCTATCATAATTATTCTTAGTAATAGATTGCTTTAATAACAGCTGTTGATAGACATTATGTATTTTAGGTTTAAGGTGATGCATCGTGCATGGTACTAAAGTTCTAACATTTCTACTATTTAAAATCTGGGAAGGAGTAACATTTAGCCCTGAGAGTGACATATTATTATATTGCATCACACCCTCCCTAAAATCTGTTTTATCATCCATACATTTCCTTAAGATTTGTTTACTAATATGAACCGCTTTTTCTGCCATCCCATTGCTTTTTGGGTAATGAGGTGTGCTTGTGATTAATTGTATGTCTTTAGACTTGAAGTAATTCTTACATTCAATTGATGCAAATGGATTGTTGTCTGCAATTAATTCTACTGGAAACCCAAATCTAGTGAATACACTCTGCATTGCATTAATTACACACTTAGAGGTTTTATCTGACAAAGGTAAGAGCTCAAGCCAATGTGAAAAATAATCCACAATTACAAGAAAATATTTTCCTTGAAAATCTAATATGTCACAACCTACTTTGAAATATCTTTCTTTTGGAATTTTGTGTGGAAGCAAAGGTTCATTACAATTTTGTGGACTGTACTTTTCACAAATTCGACATTGCTTTATAAAGTTTTTTATATCCAATCGCATATTAGGCCAGTAAAATAAATTTTTAGCTTTGTTTATACATTTACCAATTCCATTATGACCTTGATGAACAATTTCCATAACATAAGATTTTAATGAACTAGGAACAATTATCTTATTTTCAAAGAACAACAACCCATCTTGTATGTAGATAGAGTCTTTTAACTTTTCATAATTTTCAAACTCTTTGTTTACACTTCTTGGCCAACCATTATAATAAAAATCAGTGATCTTACTGAGTAAAGGATCATTACAAGTAGCTTGTCTAAATATTGTTTTCCTTTCAGGTGACATTGGTAAATATCTAGATATGGAATGAACCATATTTAACATTTCACTATCATAATCAGTAATTTTGAGACTATTTCTTGACAACATATCTGCAAAGTGTACTAACTTACCCGGAACATAATAGACATTAAGATTATACATCAATAATTTCAACCGTAGGCGTTTTAACCTAGGAGATCCTAACTTACTGATATGTTTAGTCATAATAGATACAATAGGTTTGTGATCAGTTTGAACATCTACTTCAACTCCATATATAAAATTGTGAAATTTTTGAACTCCAAAGTAAATTGCTAAAAATTCTTTCTCTGTTTGACCATAATTTAACTCAGTGTTATTCATAGTTCGAGATACACAAGCTATCAATCTAGGGATATTTTTGTCATCATTCTGAAATAAACAACAACCCAGTCCATTTTTACTTGCATCACATTGTAATATTGATTTTTTCTTAGGATCAAATGGAGTGAGTGCTGGTGCAGTGCAAGCCCTATTTTTTAACTTTTGAAATGCATCTTCATGTATAGGAAGCCAAGTAAATTCACAATCTTTCCTTAGTAACTTGCACAATGGTGACATAAGCTCGGCCATGTCAGGAACATATCTTCTGATATAACTAAATGAACCAATCATACTTTTAAGCTGCTCTTTATTGGTGGGTGATTCTAACTTTAACAGTGATTCTACTCGAGACTTATCAATACTCATACCTTTTTCACTAAATATTTGGCCCACATACTTAACCTCAGTTTTTTTAAATTGAAATTTGTCTTTGTTGAAAACAATACCTAGACTTTTAGCTTTTTCCATTATAAGTTTTAAAGTTCTATCATGCTCTTCAATACTACAGCCCATGATTAAAATATCATCAGCCCAGATAACTACATTTGGTATTGTGCCAAAGTGCGATTCAAGTACATCTTGGAAGAGCTCAGGTGCATTCATGAGACCATAGGGCAGAACACAATATCTGTAAACACCAAATGGTGTTGCAAAGCAGCACTTCCATGATGCCTCTTCCGTTAGACCTAAATGATGAAAGCCCTCTGTTAAATCTAAAACTGAGAAGTATTTTTTACCTTTCAACTTACAAGCAAGCTCATCTAATGTTGGTAGAATTTTTGGCTTTTTCACTATATATTTATTAAGATCTGAAGGATCCAAACACAGTCTAATTTTGCCATTAGGGCGTTCTACAATAACAATTCTGTTTACACAAGCCTGTTCACTAATATTTTCAACTTTAATAATTGCATTTCGCTTTACAAGTCGTTCAAGTTCCAATTTTAAGGGCTCATATAAAGCATTTGGAAGCCTGGGTGATGGAAAACATATTTGTTCAGGAATATTTTTAGTAGGTATATCAAACAAACCTGGCAATTTACCTGTACCCTGGAAAACTTCAATATGTCTTTTAATAAATTCTTGTTTTGCATCATCAAGGTCTTCTTGCTTCACTTTATACACTCTCTTTACCAAATTCAGCGCTAGACAACCTGGAAGACCAAGTAACATGGAATTTGATTTAACAATTACAAAATTTTCATGACATGTTTTCCCTTTAAATTTACATAATAGATTTATGATCCCTAACGGTTTAACTTTATTTCCCTCAAATGATTGTAATCTAATATTTGTGTTTAACATTTTTAAATTTAATTTTTTATTTATTTCTAAAAAAATGGAGAGCGGCATAACACTAATATCTGCTCCAGTATCCAATTTACATTTAATATTTATATTCTCTATATTTATGTTTTCATACCAGTCTCCACCCTTCTCGCTTCCAGTTGAACTGGAACCTGACATATTAGCAACCTCCTTGATATTTTTCTTAAGTCTACAGCTGACTGCAAAGTGGTTTAATAAACCACACTTATTGCATTTTTTGCCAAATGCAGGACACTTCCTCGGTCCGTGTAGGGTTTGGCATCTCCTACAATTAAACTGGTTCTCCTTTTGTTTAGATTTATTATACTTATAAGCTGCTTCAACTAGCAATTCAGGTTTAGGTTTCATTTGTAACACTTGACTGTTGGCCTGCTCTTTGGTCTGACAGTATTTAATTACTTTATCTAAAGATAAGTCATCAATACGAAGTAGTCCCTCCTGTACAGATTTGTCATACACTGTATGGACAATATGATCGCGCATCATTTCTTCCTCATTATCATACGAACAAGATACAATAAGGTGTCGGCAATCGGTTAAATACTTATCGAAAGATTCGCCATCTTGTTGACGACGCTCGTTGAACTTGAAGCGCTCGAATACAACGTTAGTTCGAGGATTTACATAGAGTTGAATTGCCTCGATGACTTTAGCATAAACATTGGGCTCCTTAATGGGCAAAGTGCTCAATATTTTTACGGCTTCAGGTCCCATCATATTTCTTAATAAAGATAGTTTCACAGCATCTGGGGCTTTATCCTGTTCCGTGAGCGTTAGGTAGTCCTCGAACAACGCTTTCCAAAATCGCCATTCGGACGTGGCATTGCTTTCGTGTAAATTTAAATTGGGTGGTAATTTTACCTGTAAACCCTGCCTTTTGTCGGACTGCGCCATGTTTAAGAAATAAAATATATCAGACTTGAAACACGAAACTTTTATTGCTTGCAGTAGCCATTGTAAATACAAAAGTGCCATAGACTATCAAACCTTAAATATAACTTTTTAATTGAATCAACCATAGATAACTTAAAGAACCATTCACACAACAGTCATGAGGTCTCTTTTCACATTGCGCAACTCTTCCGCGTCATTCCAAAAAATAAGCATATCATCCACGTTTACTGCTAAAATGATAATCTTCATACCCTGGGATCTCGTGTATATGCAAGGTTCATTTTTACATCGCTTAAATTTTAACTGCAATAACTCATTGTTCAGCTTGTTGTTCCATGCTCTAGGGGCTTGCTTTAACCCATAAAGCGACCGTTTAAGTAGACACACATAGTCTTCTTTTCCCTTTTCATGAAAACCTTCTGGTTGTTTCATATTTTTTTTTTTTTTTTTATACCACTAAGTTGGCAAACAAGCATACGGCCCGCCTGATGGTAAGCGGTTACCGTAGCCTATGGACGCTTGCAACACCAGGGGTATCACTCGCGCGTTGCCGACCCTGAAGAAATCTCTTCACGCCCTTTTTGAAGAACCCCATGCTGTACTCCATTGGGAAAACCACGGCGGGGAGCTCATTCCACAGTCCGAGCGTCCGCGGAAGAAAACTTCTTTTAGCCCGTACAGTTCGAAACAAATCTGGTTTCAATGTGTGAGGATGGACTCCCCGTCGATGGCGAGAGTTGCGATGGTAGAAGGTAGCCGTGGGCATCAAGTCGAACAATTCCTTAGAACACTCTCCGTTGTACAAGCGTTAGAACACACATAAGGAGGCAAAGTCTCTCCTCAGACTGAGGGGCTCTAAATCGCTTGTGAGCTCGAGATCGTCAACAATTCTTACGGCACGTCGCTGAACCGAGTCTAAAGGCCCAAGCTGGTATCCAGGTGCTCCCGCCCATAGATGACAGCAGTACTCCATATGAGGCCGGACCTGCGACTTATAAAGTTGCATATAGACATTTTCCGTTAAATCTCCATGCAGAAATGCAGTTTTTACGTCCATTTGGTCTATATTTAAGCCTTTTTGTGCTGCTATTCCCAGGAGAACACGTAACGAGCTGTGTCTAACCACTGGTGAGAATGTCTCGTCGTAATCAATGCCATATCTCTGGCTAAAACCTCTGGCAACAAGTCGAGCTTTGTATCTTCTTCTATTTCCCGCCTCTTCTTTGATTTTAAATAACCATTTTGAATCAACGACGTTGCTTGCTTGTTCAGGTTTTACCAAAAACCATGTTTTGTTTTTCTTCAAGGCATTAATCTCCTCCTGAATTGCTGCTCTCCGCTCTCTACTATCAGATCTTGATAGTGCTTCTTGAACCGTAGTAGGTTCCAATTCTGATTCTGCAGCATGATACAGCAAGTACTCCGGAAAATCTTTGCGTTTTCTAGCTCTAAGTGGATATCTCCGTTCCACTTCTTGAGGTTGATCATCGACAGTTGTGTCAGATTCACAGTCTAGAAACTCTATGTCTTCTTGAGGTTGATCATCAACAGTTGATTCAGTTTCAGGAACTGGAGGAATATACATCATCTCTTCATGAGTATCTGATTGTTCCTCTTCTTGAGGCTGATCATCCACAGTCACATCAGGCTCTAAACCTTGAGGAACACAAACTTGTTCATGATTGTAAGTTTGTTCCACCTCTGGAATCAATACTTCATATTCAGTCTGTTTCTCCATCCCTTTATCTCTCTTTGTTTTTTGTTGAGCTTCAATAAATACAACATCCCTAGCCTTATAAAGCCGATGCGTTTTTGTATCCACTAGTCGATAGCCTTTAGAGTCTTCGCAATATCCGACTAGAGTTAACTCCATGCTTTTTGCATCTAGCTTTTTCCTCTTTTGGTTTGGAATGTGCATATATGCCTTACACCCAAAAACTCGTATAAAACTGAGATCAACTTTCTTACCAGACCACGCTTCCTCTGGTGTTTTTCCCTTGACGGCAATGGTTGGTGATCTATTTTTCAAGAAAACCGATGTATGGACTGCTTCCGCCCAATAAGCCTTTGACAAATTTCCTTCCTCGAGCATGCTTCTCGCCTTCTCGATGATAGTCCTATTTGCTCTCTCGGCTACTCCATTTTGTTGCGGTGTATAGTCTATCGTTACTTGATGTTGGATTCCATTTTTTCTCAGAAAATCATCCATTTCTTTATTGACGAACTCGGTCCCGTTATCAGTGCGAAGTATTTTAATATTCTTGCCGCATTGATTCTCGGTAAACGCCTTAAAAAAAAAAAAAATTTCGTAAACTTCACTCTTTTGTTTCAAAAAATATACAAATGTTCTGCGTGTAAAATCGTCAATAAATGTTAAAAAGTATTTGTACCCGCTAATAGAAAGGATATGCATAGGTCCGCATAAATCCGAATGCACTAAACCCAATGCTTCCTTAGCTCTCGTCGCAACACCTTTGCCAAACGGTTGTTTGGTTTGCTTTCCCATAATACAAGTAACGCACTCCAGTTTCGAAGAAGTATTAGGAAAACTCACCCCTATGGCCATCTTATCTCTAAGAAGTTTGAGGTTGTGGATACCAAGATGTGCCATCCTCCGATGCCACAGCCTCTGCTGGTCGCAATCAGCTGTTACCAGCGCAGAACCCTGTGAACAGCACTTAATTTTATAAATGCCTCGTTCTTCCACACCTTTCACAACAGTCTTACCACGAACCTCACACTCATTCTTCTTGTAGATGTCGCATCCTTTCTCTGTAAATACTATTACGTGACCCTTTTTCGCAATCGCATTCACACTTAACAAATTAGAAGCTAACTTAGGTACATAGGTAACATTGTTGATTGTTAACCCTGCTGACTCACATATTACCGTACCTTCACCTTCACCATATACTATATTACCATCTGCACAGATCACTCTCAAAAATTTAGAAGTATCCTTCAAGCTTCCTCTAAACCAAGCCTTGTGATTCGTCATGTGCGTCGACGCGCCAGAATCGATGATCCAGTCTCCTGCTTGCGGTGTCGACATACCAAACGCGTAGGCTTGTAAAGCTTCTTTCTTCCCTTTAGGGTTATCTGGACATTCATTTGCCTTATGTGGTCCGTCACAAATAAAGCATTTGATCTTTTGTTTGACCTTCTTGGGTTTACTCTTGCCCTTATGCTTATTTGACAATAATGCTGATGTCGGTCGGCTTGCACTCGAGCTTGCCGAATAGTTATCTTCCATTTGAAAAAGCTTTGTTTTGACATAGTCAGTTGTAAGTACCGCGTTACTATTTTCTATGGCTAATCTCATAGGTTGGAACTCTACCGTAAGTCCTTGAAGAAGTAAGGCAGCCAACAGTTCATCGTCAACCTCTTTTCCTAAGTCTTGCAGTTCCTGAGATACCATCATCACAGATGTCACATATTCCCTCACAGTTGGGAAATGTTCTAGTTTCATGCTTACTAGTTTTGAAAGTAAACGACAACGGTTATTCAGACCTTTATCCTCGAACGCATCTCTTAATGCTTCCCAAGCACTTTTTGCTGTTTTAGATTTGCGTACGTGCACCAAGCAATGAGGTTTGACCATCAAACAAATCTTTGCTCTAGCTTTTTGATCTTTTCTCGTACCTTGCGTGTCGGTTATTTCAGGCGTAACACTTGTATATTCCCACAAGTCATCATGTACCAGATGCATCTCCATAAGAAACTTCCATGTAGAATAGTTACTGCTACCTTCTAGTTTCTCCATAGATAAGGTACTACTGCCTGAACTACCTTCCAAATTCTGTGCCATTGAGTTCTGCTCTCTTTGAGAACTCCCGTTACCAAACGACATTTTCCCGTAGGTGCGATTCCCATAACCTGTTAGTGGGGCTACTCAAGTTCCACTAACGTGCAGAGTGCATATTCAGTAGAAATTACGGGAAGTTTAGATAAAACAAGTAAGTTGGTAAATTCGGAAGAAAATAATTTATTTTCACATTGACACACAATGACATGCAATGACATGCAATGACATGTAAAAATTAACAAAAGGCAAGTAGAAAAATAAACTTATATGGAAAAAAAAGATCTGTATCAAAACTAAAAACTCTTTTTATTCTAACAACAAGTCATAAGTCATATGTCAACATTTTCAAAGAGAATATAATCAGATAATCATATTATGCACAAACAGTGATATTATGTCGATGAAATAATCACTACGTTCTACTAAACCGTTACTAAACGGTCGTTAGATCACAAATTGTATTTATTATTTGATTTGGTGGTGTTGTTTTTGTGCCGTGAGACTTTATTGAAAATGCCTGTTACCGTGTATTGTGTACATGGATCTATATTGTGTAGTGTCTTTTTTTGCCAAAGACATAAGGTGCGTTCGAATTGGGGTATGGTAGCAAAAATAACAGTCAAAAATGCCAAAAACGATCACATCTGGCGTTCGATTTGGAAATTTGTGGGCGAAATTGGCGTTTTGAACTGTTTTCGTTCACCGTTCGTTTTACTTGGAAACTGTTAAAAACGACATCGTGAACTGCAATTTTTGACCCACCTCCGAGGTCGTTTGTGATCATATTTTGACATCTTTGAATCTGACAGATAAGTTTTGGAAAATTCAAGCGGGAAGCGAAAATTCTAATTTTTGTTGTAAAATTTGATAGAAATACTAACAGGCAAGAGAATTATATGTCAGATTCACAGAACAGAAAAAACTGTTAGAAATCGCAAGTGACAATATTAGCACGGGAACCTGTGTGGCAAAACTCACACAAATAAACAATTATTCATACACTGCACTAAACACAAACAATTCGTTTCATTGGTAGATTTTATTCAACACAAAACTAGCAGAAATCACAGATTCTACATTTGAAAATATACCTTCACATGTACAAATAGAATTCATTTTGTTATTCTGTAGAATGTGTATACGACGTTTTGAAATATGAAGATGAAGGAAAACAATTGACGAGTAAGTTTCGCTATCCAACAATAGATGGCGTTATTATCAGTGGATGTTATTATCATCCTAATTACATTCAAGATAAAGTTGACATTCGTGCAGCATGTCGATGGATTTATAACATTCTGATTATAACACCATGCGCTATTCGATTTCGTCAGTGTTAAAGTATAGGTAATGATTTTATGTAAATCCTCTTTATAGATATGCATCTATGGTTACTTGATGTCTTGCTGTTACATTCAAATAAAATACGTTCTTTGTGTTTGTCAAATATTAATGATTTGATTAATGATTTCAATATAAAATTCAATATGGTTCTAAGCAGCTTTATTTAATTATCCTTGATATAATCCACGTATATTAACATGGTAGCAGAGCGTGGTTAGATGGTGGTTAGTCACAGATTGGTAAGTTGACTATTTAGCAATGGATGCAAAGGATGATTTTCGGTTACCTATATTCGATGGGTCCAACTACGAAAATTGGAAATTTCGTTTGAAGTTATTACTACAATTAAAGAATTGCGAGCAGGCCATTGAGAATGAAGTTAAAGCAGAGGAAATGGCTGATAGTGAGTGGAAAAAGTTAGATTTGAAGGCACAAAATTATATAGTTAATAGCGTTAGTAATTCGCAGCTGGACATTATAATAAGTGAAGGAACGGCCTTTAAGATGGTTAAGAAATTAGATGAACTGTACATATTAAGGGGCTGTGCCAATAAACTATTACTTAAAAGAAAGATTTTAGAAACAAAGTTTAGAAATGGCAACCCAATAGAATTTTTCCAATTGTTTGAAAAACAAATAAATGATTTGAAAAGTGCAGGTGAAAATGTCACAGAAGAGGACAGATTAAATTATCTACTATTGGCTTTGCCATCAAAGTTTGAACATATCATTAATGTAGTAGATGCTATGCCGAAAGACAAACAAAGTGTAGAATATGTAAAGTCAAAATTAATTTTAGAATACAAAAAGAATGAAATAGACAAAGAACAGAGTGAACAGACCTTTGCTAGTACTTCGGACAAACAAACCTGCTTCGAATGCAATAAGGAAGGACATTTTAAAAGAGATTGTCCAAAATTAGCTAAAGCTAACTATCATCGAGGCAGAGGTCGAGGTTTTCGTGGGGGACGAAGAGGATCTTACAGAAGAGGAGGCAGTAACGGATATAGTAACTCGACATCCGCTTTTAACGTAGAAGTTGAAGCTGCAGTGACGATCGGAGAACAAAGAGAAACATTGGACAGAAAAATGACACTGAGTCAAGAAAAATATATTGAGAGTTTGGCAGAGAAGTATAACATTAAAGATTCAAAAAAGTATGAAACACCAATGGAATTGAATTTGTCACTTCTATCCGGTGAAGTTAACGTAAACTTGAAATACAGGAATTTGATTGGTGCTCTTTTATATATTGCGAGTGGAACACGACCGGATGTATCATACAGTGTAAATTATTTAAGCAGGTTTCAAAATTGTTATAGCGACATCCATTATAAATATGCATTACGTATTTTAAAATACTTACATGGCACCAAACACATCAAGTTACACTACAATGCAATATTTGATACTAAGTTGGATGCGTTTGTGGACGCTGACTGGGCAGGCGATGAAAATGACAGAAAGTCAACGACAGGAATCGTGATAAGATTGTTTAATAATCCAATAATGTGGAAGTCACAGAAACAGAAAATTGTATCAAGGGCTTCTACTCATGCGGAATATTATGCGCTAGCTGATTGTGTGGAAGAAGTTCTGCCAATACTAGGAGTACTTGGGGATTTAGGTTTAGAAATCGAAAAGCCTATAAAAATCTATGAAGATAATAGCGGTGCGATTGGTCTCTCTAAAAATGGTAAATTTTGCAAGAATTCAAAACACATTGACATCAGCTATCACTTTGTGTATGACCATGTCTGGTCAATCACATACATTTTATAATTAGTGTAGAATTCACACGTAAAGATGTCGCTACAGACATCGTATGGACGGATTGAAAATTAATTCTTAGTCAAAACGCTATTAAATCACTTTTTATTGAGATTTATTGCAAAGGAATACAATTTGATAATAATAATTTGATTTAATTATTTTTTTAAACTCGTATTTTCAATATTTGCAATTTATTTAATTTTATTTAAATCTTTCGACCTTACATAGATGGCCTTACCGTCGATTATTTTTATTTCTTTTTATCGTCTAGGACCGAAACAATCAAATAATAATAAAATAAATCTAATATTAACCTGTTTCTAATAAGCAGATACTTCAACGGTAAATAAATATAGTCTAAATATTTTGAAATCTACAACGATTATTTTTAAAAGTTCAATGGGCAGTTTCGTACCAATTGTATTTCATTTGTTTTTATGGGCTTGTATGGACGTACCGCCACTGCCTGAGGCGCCTTATATACACACCATTCGGTTTAAAACTACGACTGATACACTACTGACGGATTTATCTACATTCACTGTTAAAAACTACAGTAACATATCTCTCGGCATGCCCTATTCTGAAACCCTAGGCACGCCACTGCATCGAGAGTCAAGGTGAGGCATTGGCAGTGAGCCTAGATGTAGCGAAGGCGTTCGATCGGGTCTGGCACAGGGGTCTTCTAAGGAAGTTACCATCATACGGGCTTCTCGAGGGATTATGCAAATGGGTTGCCAGCTTTCTGTCCAGCAGAAGCATAAGAGCCGTCGTCGACGGTAGCTACTCTAATAGCATGGACATGAATGCCAGCAAGGCTCTGTGCTGTCCCCAACACTGTTCCTTCTGCATAGCAATGAATAGACAGCATATCATTCATTGCTATGCGGACGACAGTACAGGGGACGCTCATTATACGGGCCGTGCAAATCGTTCCGAGGTGGAGGAAAGCCGCGAACGGCTGCTGTCTGAAATCGAGAGTACACTAGCTTGTGTCTCCGATTGGGTTCGACTAAACCTAGTCCATTTCAACCCCACCAAGACTCAAAAGCATCCAAAAGCTTGGAGTGCTCAACAGAGCGAGGCAGTACTTCACATCGGGGCAAAGGCTGCATCTTTATAAGTCGCAAGTCCGGCCTCATATGGAGTATTGTTGCCATATGTGGGAGGGGGCACCTGGATACCAGCTTGGGCCTTTAGACTCGGTTCAGCGACGTGCCGCTAGAATTGTCGACGATCCCGAGGTCACGAACGGTTACGAGCCTCTCAGTTTGAGGAGAGACTTTGCCTTATGTGTGTTCTACCGCTTGTACAACGGGGAGTGTTCCAAGGAATTGTTCGACTTGATGACCACGACAACCTTCCACCATCGCAACTTTCGCCATCGACGGGGAGTCCATCCTCACACATTGAAACCTATCCTTATATATATCCTTGAGCCGTTCTATGTATTAAATACAATGGGCGTCAAATCAAATCAAATCGACTCTCGCCATCGACGGGGAATCCATCCACACACATTGAAACCAGAACTGTTTCGAACTGTGCGGGCTAAAAGGAGTTTTCTTCCGCGGACGCTCGGGCTGTAGAATGAGCTCCCCGCCGTGGTTTTCCCAATGGAGTACAGCATGGGGTTCTTCAAAAAGGGTGTGAAAAGGTTTCTTCAGGGTCGGCAACGCGCGAGTGATACCCCTGGTGTTGCAAGCGTCCATAGGCTACGGTAACTGCTTACCATCAGGCGGGCCGTATGCTTGTTTGCCAACTCAGTGGCATAAAAAAAAAAAAAAAACAAATAATTTATTTTAAAAAGTAAAAAATTACACAGATAATTAAACAATGGTCCCCGCACTAGGATAATCCTGTATCGCGGGCAACCTGTATAGTTTACAAAATATGTTTTCCAAAACATATTTTGTAAACTATACAGCGTCAATTCAAACATTTGATTAAAGTTTAATAAATATAACAAAAATAAAATAGTGGTTTCTTAGGTGGCTGTTTCAAGTCTTTCCAGAGCTTGTAGTACTGCGACCAGACTAGATGTATGTAGTTGTTTCTTAATAAATAGATGTTTCCATTAATTTTCCACAGAAATTATTTGTTTCCCAGATATAGATCTTTATAAGCGACACTATGAGATGGAGTAATAATACAGTTTTTTTTTTTTTCAAATCAACGAGTACCAAGTATACAGTTTTATTTTTTATTAAAATCGGCCTTGGGGCTCCTTTCAGCATTTGTCGCTATGCCCTATACTTTAGGATTCAGCCAACCAGGCAAAAAATGGTAAAATGTTAAAGGATATAATTAGGTAAGCATTATTTAAACTTTTTAACTTTCACGCCTTTTAAATAAAAAAAAATCAAACAATAAAAAAATGTTTATACCATAGAATTGGAAATGTTAGGAAAAAATAAAAAGTGCCCATTGTTCTTTAAAATACTGTTCTGTAAAAAGTGACATCTGTTGTCATTTACTGACAAAACTAACATTGCTGTAGTGACATACGTGGCAAGACTAGCAAATAGTACCTTTGACTCACCACCGGCGCTGTACTTGCGCGAGTTACGGTGGTAACTTTTGAAGTATGGGCGCTGACCCTCTGTTGTACGTAGTATTTATCTACTCTGAGGTATGACTATGAAAAACAAGGTTTAATTAATGTAACAAAGATAGATACCGAAAGTCAGATAGCTGACATTTTAACAAAGTCATTAGGCAAAGCTAAATTTCAAAAATTTAGAATGATGTTAAATGTTATATAGGTTAGTTTGAGTTATGTTCATGTTATGTTAGTGTTTTGTTAGGTAGGTAGACAGGTAGTTGTTTTATTTTGATATGATGTATTATTAAGTTAGTGACCATGGATTGTATTTATATTTTGTGTTGTTCGTTTATAAAATCAAAGGGGTGTGTTAAAGTATAGGTAATGATTTTATGTAAATCCTCTTTATAGATATGCATCTATGGTTACTTGATGTCTTGCTGTTACATTCAAATAAAATACGTTCTTTGTGTTTGTCAAATATTAATGATTTGATTAATGATTTCAATATAAAATTCAATATGGTTCTAAGCAGCTTTATTTAATTATCCTTGATATAATCCACGTATATTAACAGTCAGCTACTCAATTAGTGATGTGGTGATAGATGACGTCATAAGTGAATGTATCGATAAATATTTATTGTATATCCTACTAATATTATAAATGCGAAAGTTTGTGAGTGTTTGTTACTCTTTCACGCAAAAACTACTAAACGGATTTGGATGAAATTTGGAACACAGATTCTCAGATATGTTCTGGATTAACACATAGGATACTTTTTATGCCGGGAAATCATACGATTACTCGGGAATGTGGGTGAAACCGCGCGGGACAGCTAATATTATTATAAATATGACACTAATATTATAATATACCGTACACTACTACTACACTAATAATATACCGATATAAATTTAATTTGCCTGATGAATGAATAATTGAAATACATTGTACAGCTCTCATCTCTCACCTCATTATTTCATAAAAAAAAATATCTACGAACTTTTCATGCAAACCTACGTACTTTTTTAATCTGGCCTACGCGTTTTATGAAATCCGAGTAGGCAACACTGGTCGTGCATATAAATAAAGTATTCTGTGTGTGTGGGTCGTGCGTGCGTATCGTGGTGGTGGCCGAAGTGATATTTCTACATTTCGTATCTGTCTCAAAGTTGCTGAAATTATCAATATATCTCAAACATTAAAATGGTTGATCGTATTGAAATGGCTTTGGACGACATTATTAAAGCAAGTAAAAAAGGGAGAGGAGGAGGAGGCGGAGGCGCTGGACGAAAGTTTGATACCAATAGAAAACCTGGTCGAGGAGCTGGTGGTAGTGGTTTCCGTAACGGCCGTACAGGCGGCGTATTACGGGGAAAAAATCGTGGAGGTGTATCAAAGTCTACTAATTACTCAAGGGTAAATCAAAAATTTGATGATATAAAAATTGCAAATGGCGGACAAACGTGGTGAAATGACGCATCACATTGAACCGTATGCCTCAACTCTACCGACGCTGCCACATCGCGAAAATTTAGCTCAAAACATTTGATAACTCAGTTTTGTCGACAATTCAGAGTTTATATTCCATTTCGTAACATCATTGTGATATTGCACTCAAAGAATGTTTGGTACATTTTGGAGTAATTGTATTGTTTCTTTTAATTTACAAGTTTCGGTCCCGATCAATAGAATTTCCTAGTCTGGAATATCTTATAAGCTGTTTGGCGTGAGTGAGACATTGCCAAAACCAACCCTAAGATGTCGTCTTATTGTCTACTTGTTTCCTGATATGGAAATGTTGGAATGTGTTTCTGCAGTATCCAATCACAGGAGTGTTACCGGACTAAACTGCGATGCAGTTTAGTCCGCCCATGGGCAACAGAGGATGAAGACTGTTTAAATCTGGTCTATATCCAGCATTTACATCGGAATTGACAGACTGGCCTTGTGTAGTTGCACCAGATGCAAAAGTTGTGTTTGTGACAGTGATAGTAATTCTATGAACAATACTGTATTTTCGCCAAAGTCATATCTTTTTAGTAGTCATTTTGTGATACCTATATGTAAATTTTTACATTTGATTATAGTCAAAATTGTAATACCATATCTAATATTGTGTTGCGGTGGTAGAGATTATAGGAAATTGTATGCTCCGTACTTTGAGTGTAATCATATTCAAAGCGGCATAGAGTGGCCAGCCGGCAAGCTCTATGAAGGACGACCTATTTCAGGGTGATGTTAACAGCGCATGGAAACATGACATGTTCCATGAATTTGGAGAAAAGAAGATTCAAAGAAGTGGTGCCATCACAACTGGTCCTACTAAACTATTAGTTTCAAACCTGGACTTTGGGGTTTCAGACTCTGACATTCAAGAACTATTTTCAGAGTTTGGCATTCTCAAGAGTGCAGCTGTCCACTATGATCGTTCAGGCAGGTCTTTAGGTAAGCACATTTTATCAAGCTTCTAATTTTTATTATATTAATATGACATACCTACATAAAACTAATGATTTGTTTATGCATATACTACATTTTATAAACATCCTTGATATTGAATTAATGATTATGCAGATCAGCACATGCCTCTCACATTGAATGCTGTTCTTTCACTGTTTTGTGATGGTGTGGTATCACTTCTTTCACTAAATTGCTCTTGTGACATTATCAGAGGCATAAAACAAGTGATAAATTTGGTTTCACACTAATTTATGATCTTGCATTACCTAGGGGTATAATATGTCTGGTTGAAATCAATACATTTAATTCCAAATTCTGAACACTTATTTTAAATTGTATACTTGTGTAATTAGACTTTGTTTTATTTTAGGTACAGCAGATGTAGTGTTTGATAGAAGAGCAGATGCATTAAAAGCCATGAAACAATACAATGGAGTGCCATTAGATGGTCGAGCAATGAATATTCAATTAGCAACATCAGAAATCAGTTCCTTCAGAATTGAAGAAAGAGGTCGTATTGGTGGTGGTGGTGGAGGTGCAGGTGGGCCTATAAGAAGAAATTCAAACAGAGGTATGTTAATTTGGAATGTACTTTCTGTCATTCGAGGAAAAATATACAAACAGGTTATTGTCCTATAATAAATACAGTGCAAAGGGTTAATTTACTTTGTGACTAAGGTGGCAAACAAGCATAGGGCCCGCCTGATAGTAAGCAGTTACCGTAGCCTATGGACGCTTGCAACACACCTGGTACTAGCGCGTTGCCGACACTGAAGAAATCACTTCACGCCCTTTTTGAAGAACTCCATGCCTTAATCTATTAGGAAAACCACGGTGGTTAAAATACACCAATCAAATATACATAATATAGATTCAATATTATATAAATAAATAATAAAGTTTATAATTTTTAAGTTTATAGTTTAGTTGTAAACAACAGAATCAGTAACATTGTTTGTTACAAATTAAAAAATATTGCTTTTCTTATGTTATTTCCCTAGTAAAAAGGCGTTTGAAATAAAGTCTCTCTTGGTTATAAATTGCAGGGGGCAACAGAAATCAAGGTGGTGGGGTTGCACCAGCACGCGGCGGCGCAAGACGAGGACGAGGCGGCGGCGGGGCCGGAGCTGGTCGCGGTAGGCGCCCCGTGCCCACTGCTGAACAGCTTGATGCAGAGTTAGACGCCTACGTTAAAGAAATTAAGTGAATGTAAATAAATCAAGAACAAAAGTGCTAAAGACACTTATTTTATGGAGTACATAGTGAAATAAGATTAATGAACAATTTGGTGTTCCAAATTTATCCTAAGAATTTAATTGTTAAACTAAAAAAGTTTAGTTTTATGACCCATCTACAATATAAATTGTGGTTTTTGTAGAAAATAACATGTTTAATAAATAATGATATGACCAAAATCTAATATTTATTCTGTACTGTACCATAGGGTAGTGGCACCAATGACCGACAAGAACAAATAATCGTCATTGTTTTCTGTGATCTCTAAGTTATTAAGAGTAGGAAACCGATTTCTTAATATACGAACACTGCCACAGACAGCACACTTTCTACTGTCATCCAGAGACACTTAAAGAAATCCGCCATTTAGTTTGAAAATGGGCCCATGTGAACTGAGTGCGGCTTGTGTTCTTGTTAAAACAACGAAATTTCTAAGAGAAATAGTACAATTTCTTGTTCATGATCGTGGTGTAATTTTTCACGGGATAGTATAGGAATTGTAGCATCGATTTTTGTTATGACAAAAGCTTAAAGGATTTTTTTTCGGCTTCAATTGCCGTTTGGTTTGTTCTCACTAACTGACTTTCTCCAGTAGTTGACAAGAATCGGTAATAATTTTTTTTAAATATTTTTTTTTGAATTTTTTGAATACAATCTTAGTGAATGAATCAGTGAATTAATAATAGTATACATAATTATTGCTCAAATTAACGAAGCGGCGGATCATTTGGTGTCCTTTCCGTAAATTCTACCTAAAGTTAAGGATAGGGGAAGGGGGGGCATGATGGGGTATCTAAGGAAAATACCAAAAATACAGTATAATCATCACGTTTATTATTCTTATTTATTTATGGCACAATGCCTTATTAATCTTACTACAATTTAGCATAGTCTTTGGGAGATGAACTTATCGCATTATTTTTAATAAATGATTTAATAGGAACTTTCGAAAAACAATCTTGCCCCGTAGTATGGGTAAGATGGGGTAAGCTAATTATTATCACAATGATACAAATGTGAATTTCTTCGGTGTTGTCATCATCCCCATCATCAGAAGAATTGGGAACCCAACGTCCACAAAGCTGGCAGCCTACCCAACCTTCGGATGATTTCAGAAAAGTATTATTTTCATCATTACAGTAGAGACAAATTGTTTCGGTAATATAGGTTGTTGAGGGCCCAAAGGTATACCAATTGTAATTTCACCACGTTTCATTTTCTTAACATATCGCTCCAAAGTAGTCTGAGGCACTCCGTATTCAGAAGCGGCTTTTCTGTAGTCCATTTCTTTACTTAATCAAAATCAAAATTCATTTATTCAAATTAGGCCCTTATAGGGCTGTTATGAATGTTAACAAATGACTACATCTATATATATATAAATCAATGCCACTTTTCGTTGTAATTTTATAACTCAAGAACGGGCTCACCTATCCAAACCAAATGTTTAGGCTTTGTTCGGACTATTTAGTAGATGGTTTATGTGAAGTTTGCACAAAATCGGTCCAGCGGTTCGTCATTTCATTTTGGACGTGCTTCGAATAAGCTTGCAGTCGATAATATAACCTAGATAACCTGCAGCGCCATCTGCCGGGCTGATTTGTGAATCTAATGTGATGGTTGAGATAGGGTAGGGTAAGAGAGTAGGGTAGGGTATCACCACGCGAACGAAGTCGCGCCGGGCAGCTAGTACTTTATATATAGCGGTTTTCATAGAAATTATTGACCACTCTCCTCTTTTAGTTTTTTACTTGTATGTACGTACCATTGTTTTACCTGAAAAGTAAAACCAGCTTAGGCACCCTACCTATTTATAAACATAGATACCACCACTTCCGCATGTTGCCCCTATACCCCCAATAGTCTTGCCCCAATGGCGGACAGAAAAATATAATTTCTCAAAAATAATAATATTAACTGAACTTTTGTCCAACTATACCACAACAAAGTAAACAACACTAGCAACATATACGAGAAAAGATATAAATTGGGTAGTAATAATTACCTTATAGTAAAGAAGTTTTTAACTGCGTAAAATTAGATCGACAAGACACAAGGTGATTTTAGTTTGTAAACAAAAAACGCGTGCAATCCCACTCACTGTTTCTGTCGCTCGTCTGTTGATCGAGTATGGCTTCCTATTGGCTTATTGCTTTCTATTTGCAAGTGTCTAGTTTCTTGTATGCGTGCGTGGCCTCGTCTTAAGCTGGCTTCCCACGGTGCGTGATATTGCGGACGCACGCGCACCAACCTGCACCACGCACCGTGGGAAGGGTCTCGTCCGTGGTCGCAGAGGATGTCTGTGGCGGTGCGCCGGTATCCGTCGCGAGGCGGTAACTTCAAAGGTGCGGTGTAATTAATACCACAGCCGCGGCTGCAGCGACGACACGTTCTCTTTCACTTTGCATTTTGAAATGAAGTTATCAAAAGATCTACACAGACCGACACGCACCGTTGGAAGAGCCCTGTCTGCGTGCGTTGCCGTCCGTGATCGTCGGCTGTGCGTGATGATCCGCAGAATCGCGGACCGTGGGAAGCCAGCTTTACATCGCGACCCCGTCATGCCCCCCCTTCCCCTATATTTTCCAAACCACCTAACTGGCAGCACTATCACATTGACATAATACCATAAACTGACCGCCATTAGACAGCTAATAAAAAAATACTAATCCAGGAATGCAACCGGAATTACAAATAAAATACATTTTATTTCTCAATCTTTAACTGCAGATTTAATTAGTTTTAGATTATCGTCAAAAATCTAGTCTCAATTAATGCAAAATACTTCAAAAAATGAATTTACTGGACATGCTAATCGGGGTGAGGGCAGATAAGATCATCGTCCTTTAGGTTGGGTTTTACGAGGCTATGTTACCTACTGCCACAGTTAAGACGAATCTAACGACACCCCGTGCTTAAATCTATCTCCTGCAGCCAAAGCATTTTATTAAATTCCCAACAGCCCCCATCAATGTGAATGTGGGCAATGTGGCGGTTGGGAATACACCGAAATATACTTATATACACTGACATACACACTTGAAAAACATGACCCTCCTTACGGGTCAGTCGGGTAAATATAACGTCTCAGACCAAAAAAGTTGGAATATAAAAGCCATAATAATTCTAAAATTCTTTTAAATAAATCATTTATTATTTATCCAAGTATTTTTACAGCTAAGCCCAAACCATTTGCCATTGGTAGAATCCGAACCAAACTTAATGGCGACTGTGAAGTGCGCTGCGAGTCTGAGGCTGCGAACCAGCTTTGCGCAGGTACTGTCATCTCGAATGTACCGCATACCTTCGTTTTTGCTACTGCCAGGGCTACTTCACTCACACCTCAGAGTATATAAATACTACGTAACACAAAGGACGCGCGATGCCTACCGCTTGGTGCACTGCCCGCAGTGCAAGTAACAGAGGGCCGCCGTAAGCCAATTCGAGAACTTGTACGCAATTACGCATGGCACAATTCAATTTTAGCCTCCTTTCACATTTCGTTGGTTTGTTTTATTCATAAAAATAGCATATTATTGAAATTATACACGCGATTTAATTATTTTCTAAATTAATGTTATCTTAACAGTGATTTAGAGTAGGTACAGCATCAATACAGAACATCAGAATCTATACAACCGTATCGCTACACGTGCCGCGTTTAATGGCGAGCGGCGCGGTGCGTTTGATCTAGCCGACTAGCCCCGGTATAGAGCGAAGCAATATGAATTTTAACGTCACGGCAATTTACTTTAAATTAGCGTAATTTGGCTAAAGAAAGAGAGGTATCTGTTACAACTTTAATCTGTGGTACTGCGCTGCGTTCCGCGCCTAATTTCACAGCTGCCAATAAGTTTGATTCAGTCTGTGAATACGGATTCAAGACAAGATTGATGTCAATAAATTGAGTTCGTCATAGTAGAAAATACATTTTTGTATGGGATTGACATTATTGAAAGATAAATAAACACATGAAATTCGGGTTCTTCATGTCTTATTTTAGACCATATGAAAATGGCTTATCCAACAAAGAAAACATCTTGTAGAGGTAAAATTCGTAAATCATTTTTATCCTTAAACACAGCACAAAAACTTAAATTATCTCTTAATATTACGACTTATGTATTCTTCGAGGTGTGCTCGTGATAAACCTTCGTGCGGGGCGCCATCTAGTATGGCACTGGCTGACGACTCCCATGACCACATGATGCGGCATAAGTACGTGCCGACCATGTCCAGGCGCGCACTCTCTGGTATTTTATATTCACTATGAGCTTTCTTATCCTTACCAACACAGTAATAATACTTGGTATGACTTCTTTTGGACATTTGTGCTCCCCATGGTTCTAAAAATTAATAAAAATAAAATTACGTGAGGAGTAAAAGTTTTTTTTTTCTTTTTTAAGGCGATGGTAGCTCAGTGGTAGTGACGTCGGATACCGAGACGAAGGTCCCGGGTTCGAATCCTACAATGAGCTTGAGCTTTCGGTGAAGGAAAACATCGTGAGGAAACCATAGCACGGTGGTAGGGTACTTTGTAGTACCCGTCTGGCTGGCTACCACCCTCAAGTTGAAAATCTGTCGCCAAGCACCTATCGGTGTGTTCCGTCAGCTGCACTTGAGAGCCAGTTCCTTCTAGGCTTTGTGTGCTTACGACCTTCGACCACATCATCACTTACCATAGTGAGATTGTAGTCAAACACAGGCCTATACACAGTAAAAAAATGCCACTTACGTGGCAAACAAGCATACGGCCCGCCTGATGGTAAGCTGTTACCGCAGCCTATGAACGCTTGCAACACCAGGGGTATCACGCGCGCGTTGCCGATCCTGCAGAAATCTCTTCACACCCCTTTTGAAGAACCACATGCTATACTCCATTGGGAAAACCACGGCGGGGAGCTCATTCCACAGTCTGAGCGTCCGCGGAAGGAAGCTCCTTTGAGCCCGCACAGTATGAAACAATTCTGGTTTCAAAGTGTGAGGATGGACTCCCCGTCGATGGTGAGTTGCGATGGTGGAAGGTAGCCGTTGCCATCAGCTTAAACAATTCTTCAGAACACTGTCCGTTTTACAAGCGGTAGAACACACATAAGTAGGCAAAGTCTCTCCTGACGAGATGAAGACTGAGGGGCTCTAAACCGCTTGTGAGCTAGGTATCGTCGACAATTTTGATGGCACGTCTTTGAACCGAGTATCTCTGTCCTTTTGTACACGTTCGATAGCGTTGCGTGGCGTTGGTAAGCACTGCATAAATGGTGAACATATTTGCAAGCAATATATGGCATGTAAATGTTGAAAACCTTCCAATATTACATGCCTTAAATCGTAGCGCATAACTAAGGGTAGCTCTTTCTTTTTCTTATCTCGCTACAAACTTACACTGTGCCGTTTACATTAAATAAATTAAAGTCATAAAAAGTTGAATTACTTTTACCTTTCACTTCTTTCATAAATAAAATAGAGCCTACGACATAAAACATTTCGTCTCTATTTATTCTGTTTGGGGTGTTGATGGTCACGGCTCTTTTTATTCTTTTCATATCACGATACTCCAAGTTATTGACAGCTGATGAAAACTCTTCTGTGTTAAATAGCCTTTTGCATCTTAATGGCAAAATTTTATTATCAAAGGGTTTGTTCAAAGCGGAGCAGAATAAATTACATTGGTTTAGTCTAAAAAAAAACATTACCCATAATGCGAAATAAATATATTACCTTGTGTGGACCTAAACAAGCAACATGCATAATATCTTCAGGATCATAACAATCTCTAAACAGTTCGAAGATTTTGCCTTACTTTCCGGCCACCATATTGTTATTTTTTGCAAATGGCGGCGATTCGGGACTCTCATACAAAAAAAACATACTATGTCCTATGGTCCTAGGGTGACTATGTCCTAAAACGCCACGTCACTGAGTTATTTGCAAGAAAAGATCGATATTATGACAACTTATAACCATGAAGAGACGAAATAATTTATTCATTCAAATATATTATTTCATTCTTTCTTCGCTTCTCAGTTTATGGTTTAGATCAGCTTGAAACGGACGACGATTTTGCATGAAGGTATTCCATAAATAATGGGAATGTTTGCTCTAATAAAGCCATAATTATTTGGATGAAATGATTAGATATGGCTTTATTAGAGCAAAATTAAATTTCATTGCAGTTATAGTGTCTGACTGTAGGTCGATTTCTGGCCACAGCGCCACAAGCTTTCGGCCGAAGGTGAAGGTTTGATATCCCTACGAAATTCAGTTCAAAATTGGCTAAATGTGAAAAAAAAAAATATAATTTTTAAACATTATGTTGACTGTAGGTATAAATAAACGATATAACTTAACGAGATTTGATTAAAATATTTGAAATTATCTTGTAACTTAAAATTAAAAATACATAATGTCTTTCGCATTCGTAAGTTTGATCAATTTCGGCGCTTGCTAGAAACCTTCGGCTACGTCTAAATCTTCGACTCATATTGGCCGAATCATGTGTTTTTATTGGCCGAAGCCGAAACTTCGGTCGGACACTACAGATTTAAAAAGAAACGTATTTGGTCTATCGTGTACAATATGTTTGTTGTGCTTTCACTATATAATTGGTAATTTTGTAAAGACAAGTTAATATAAGGATAAGAAATAGGTAATGAGTTAATGACTATGAAATGACACAAACCTGTCAGACAGTGCATAGTGTGAAATATCAACTCCACCCAACATCATAGCATCAACTATATGTAAAGCTTTGCTAAATAACTGATTGTTGCCTTGACCACGATATTCTTTCACAACCTGAAGAAAGAATTAAAAAGTGATAAGTAAATTAGAAAAAAAATATGACGTACCTAACTAAAATTAATATAATGTTTATTGTGTCAATTATGGGGGCTACATCAACTCTACGTGAGTCTTTTTTTAGTCCCAATACCTATTAAAAAAACAATAAATAGAAGAAATGAACGAAGATAAATTGATTAAAAATGGTCACCTCTGCATAAACGAGAGTTTTCGCCGGCATGGTGACATGTAAATCAGCAACATTTGTCCAGCCATTTGAATCCAGTTGAAATACTTGTTTACCACCGCAGCCTTAAAATAATAGTAACACTATTTATTTTTATTTATTTCCCAAGATAATTATTATGATTTTAAACACAACTTACCTATAAAGATCTTCAATTCGTTACTTCTCTTGCTACTACTTAAAAACATTAAGTGCCAATCATACACGTTATTGATCTTATCTAAATCTGAATTCTTCTCTAAATATACAGGTGCTTTATTCAAAGTATTCGTTTTGAAAGTGTGAGGGCTGTATGAATCTGGTGGTTGTTTTTTTAATATGGATAAAATATTTTTCAGTGTGTCATCCGGGCTCATCCTTTCTGGTTGGGTTCTAACCTCATCAGGTAACTGAAATAAGTAACAAATTGTTAGATAATTAAACAAATGCTAATCCATCTACAATATCTGAAATTTCTCAATACACACTTTCCATAACTTCAAACAGTTTTCTTTCATTTCAGCTTGAGTTGTTTCTTTTAAACTTTTGTCCTTACTAAACGCAGCAATTTTCAGTAAATTCTTTATCTGTCTTTCACCAAGCCTAAAATGAGACATTAAATGAAACTGACATAAAATTCCACTTAAATGAACCTTAGGCAAGATGGTTGTTGACAATAAAGATTGTGTACAATTTGTAGATGTCGTTAAGGTCAAATAGGAAACGCTAATGTCGCGTCAAGGTGTCCTAGCTCCGAGCTCTGATGGAGTGATATTGTCTAGTTGTATTATATTGGGGCCAGTACAGCCAGGCCCGTCAAACAGAGCACCTAGTGTTCTAGCGTCTCTTCCTAGCGTCGAGTACTGCTAGCGCCGCACTTTTTCATTTTCGGTCTTCTTCAATGATAATTCTTTTGTATGGGATTTACAAGAGCAATAAAAAAAAACAAGTTCATGTGCTGATCCCGTAAAGAAGTTTTACATCGACGAAGACATCAATATTATCTAGGTCCAGGATACATCACTTCATCTGATCTTCATAGATTTTGGTTTTATGCTATATTAATATCAGCTGCATCGAGATCGTCGACTACTATGATCACGGCTTTCGTGAGATAAGACCGAAAGGACGTCGTGTTTTAATCTCAGTATCAAGTTATATATTACGTACTTTAAGTTGTAAAAAGACTTTTCCCAAAACCTGAACATGTGCATTCAAACCATTATTTAGATCAGTTTTACACTTTGAAATGTCTGTTTACATCCTGTATTAAATTATTTAATACATACACACAATTACTGTTGTAAATGTATTCATAAAACGCTCTGTCCTCTTGAATTACACTTAAAGGTACAAGCTCAGTAACATCCATGCCCTGTTCTAGTCCATTCCATAGTATTGAGTTTACAGAGTACAGGTGCTGTTCTGCTGATTCAGTTCCCAATCTTTTCCACATACATACAAGATACCTTTCGGAGTTAGCTGGTCTTGAAGTAACAGGCTTATGAATACAAACTAGAAACATAAATCACACATAAGGAAACATAAGCTTGAATTTAAGACATGTTAGTAGTTAAGTATATAAATTAAAAACTCAAATATAAAACGTACCTTTATCAAAACATTTGTACATTATGTAGATTAAACCAACGCTAAACAATGTGAAGACATCAAACAGCTTAACCACGAAGTGCCCTCCAGTTCTAACAAGCATTAAAGCTGCAAGGCACTGACAAAGATACAGCTGTTTAGAAAGTATCTCTTGTATATTTTCCTGGCCCTCGACGGAAAAGCCCTAAAAATTAATTAAAAAAATATTTTTTTTAACTCAAGCAAACCATTTTATTGATGTGTGCTGGTAGGTAAAAAATTGCTTACTATACTCTATTTCACATAGGATGAGTCGCAAGGTCAAGGGTTTTTTTTACCAATATCTAGTAAAATTCCATGTGACTACTTTGAAATAGTACTCACAATATTTCATTAAACCTCGCTCTATCATAGTGTTCCTGATAACATTATTAAATTCCGCGTTCTTACTACATGTAACTCCAAGTAGGTTGGGCTAGCTCTATGTCTTCTACTCTCTTGCTCGCTAGTCGTTGACGTGTAACATTGTATTTTTCATTCGAATAATATAATAATAAAACTAATTATCACTTTTAACAAATGCTCGTTTTATTTTATCAGGTTATGGGCCCAGTGACGCCAATAATCCATTATATTAAGGCGCAGACTTGGGCAAAATACACTACATTGCTGCCCAAATTATATGAAACCTGCTAACTCTACGGTGTTGAAATTTAAATATATGATACTTAAGGATATAACAAACACATCGCCCGAGCCGAAAACACGATTTCAATTAAAAGCCTCGATAAAAAAAAATGTCAAACATACCTCTGAAAATCAAGAAATTCCCAAATATATCCAACGCCTGAAGGTATTTTGATACGATTTTTTTCATCGATATAGTACATATCATAAGAAAATAAACGCCCGATTTAGTTTTTTGAATTAGCTATTCAGTTTTTCATAATAATGATTTTTAAAAAAGTCGCTTACGTCAAATTCAATCCGAGCACCATCAACCTCATACCGCACTCTATTGTCCTGCAACTCGCGTATTTTGCTTCGCGCTCACTCGCATTCCGCGGCGATCCGCGTTGCTAGATGGACCTGTGTCATTTTCTTTCAGAATTTTCACAAAAATAAAACCCTCTCAAATGAGTAAAAAATCATATCAAATATCTTCAGAAGGCACTGGAAATGCATGCTAGTCAAATGAAGGCAATTGAGCCTTTTATTTGCTTGTTATGAATAAAAATATATAAAATAAAATCTGTTATGATTGATACTTTTGAAAATTGTCATCGAGCCATGTCGTGGTACTGACAGAGACTAATACTTATTTTCGTCTATGAAGGGTATGGCTTGGGTAGTCTAGGGGGCTAAAGTGCGGGTTATTAATGTAGGCTCCGACTGAAGGAAGTGATGATTCAAATCCCGGAAAGTTTTTTTTTTATTTCAAATCATACAAAATGAAAAATCAGCAATATATATTATTTTTAATGAGCAATTATCTATTTAGTTCCTTTCCTGATTAAATAACACCTCATTCAATGTTGTTTATTTTGAGATCAAAGAAAAGGTATTGAAGGTAGGTTGACTGATACTGGTAACAGTAGGTGCCCCGAAGTCGGGGCGGGCGTGCCAGTCACTACTGCGGTCATCGAGTCATCTGTAGTCATCGAGTCGAGCCGATATACCTTTATATTCATTGTATTATTGTGGTCCAGTCGCTTAGTCGTGAAGTGTCAATGGCACAGTAAAATTAGTACCAGTAAGGAAAATATTACACATCTTACGTTGACTAAGTTTCTACTACATCGAGGAACAACCCTTACAGAATTTATACCGAGCAATCTGATTCCGAAACTAGTCGTGATTTGTCACTGATTTTGAACTGTAAGGATCAATCACTTCATCGTGTGTTCTTGACTTGGCCAATCAGAGCGCATTGTCAATGGTGGCAAATTGGCGGAATATATTGCAAGCAAAATCAACGTCATTACGCTTCTTTGGGTTAATTGTTCGATGTTCTACTACTTACTGAATCGGTTAGTTGGAATGTGAACCCATCGTGTGAGCTCGGCTATCATTGTGCCGATTGTCGTATCGGCCAATGGCCTGATGGCCGAAAGCCTCGAGCCTCTCGGCAGTAATCCTCGATACGGCTCGCATTGGGAGGAGGTTCCTATTTCTGCAGCCCTAACCACCGGTAGCTTAGCTTTTTCAGCCAATCAGCGGCCAGGCACAGTTTTGTAGTAATAAAATTAGAATAACTTTTGTTGTCATTCTTTAACAGTTGATAGGAAATGTTCAGATTTAGTTATAAACGCGATATTTTTACTATTTGAAAGATAATACGATGTAGAATAACGAAGTAGTAAAATCGGAAATACAACAGATTTTCTGAAAGCGGATGGAAACCCGTGACTTGTAGTCCTCCAGAAGCTATTTAATTCCGTTATACAGGAAGGTACAACTAGGGTATGTGTATGTAATATCGGTAGGTTTTTAATTCCGATATTGATTTTCAATATTGGATCTCAATAGCAGAATTAGAAATGTTCATTATAAATTGCACATATTCCTTATAAACTGCACATAATTATAATTAATAAATAGCTCAATAGCTTTATTTTAAAACCCAAATAGATTTTTTTTTACTGATTCCGATATTACGATATAATTGGATCACTCAGTATCGGATTGTAAATTGTAATATCAGAATTCCGATATAGCGATGATCCGATATACCGAGATTCATGCCCTGTAGTTATAACACCAGAAGTATGGAGAGGAAATATGGTGGTGCTCTTCTTCAAAAAAGGCGATAAGGCCCTATTGAAGAACTACCGCCCGATATCCTTCCTAAGCCACGTTTATAAGTTGTTTTCGGGAGTCATTACGAATGGTCTTGCACGTAGGTTTGAATACTTCCAGCCTCCCGGACAAGCTGGTTTCCGTGAAGGCTTTAGTACCATAGATCACCTACATATACTTCGCCAAATTATACAGAAGACTGAGGAGTATAATCGGCCGTTATGCCTGGTGTATGTGGACTATGAAAAAGCCTTCGATTTAGTTGAGACATTGGCGATATTACAGAGTCTACAGCGGTGCTAAATCGACTATCGCTATAATCGAATTGTTGAAGGTCTTTGTACAGCAAAGCCACTATGTCAATCAGAGTACAGGACGAGAGTACGAGACCAATCCAGTTGCAGAAGGATGAAAGACAGCGTGACGTAATTTCCCCGAAACTCTTTACCACTGCAATGGAGGATGTGTTCAATCTCTTGAACTGGAAGGGTTATGATGGTTAAGGTTAAGGGCCTGATCGGAGGCCGCCTCTTCGTCGACGGCAGAGACCGGAGCTCTTGTCTCCTCCTGAGTAGCTCCACTACTCGGGCCCGATGTTGATGGGCGGCAGACTCCCTTCCGCCACCCTTGGGCCCAGGGTTGGGGGAAGGTGGCTTAAAAAAGCCGCCCTCCGACGCCCGGTCCTCCTGCGGCGGATAGCCAGGGTGGTAGTGTCCTCCCTGTCACGTTCCGCCGCCTCCTTAGCGAGCATAACTCGCTCGCAAAAGGAGTGGAGTGCGTCCCACGATCTCTCGCTTTCAACCACAGCGCTAACCATGCTCGGCAGCGAGAGATCAGTCCCCACTTCGGCGCAGAGCTCGCTGCTAGGCCCCCTCTTCGAGGCACAATTATGCTTGTTTACCGACTAAGTTGTATAAAATAAAAAAAACAGCGTTCGGGAAGCTACGCCATATCTTCAAGTCCAGAATACCTCAGAGGTTTACAATCAGTGCGTGTTACCAGTGATGAAATACGGAACACGGACGTGGTCTTTCACTGCTGGTCTAATAAATACGCTCAGAGTCACTCAGCAAGCTATGGAATGAGCTATGCTCGGAATTTCACTACGAAACAGGATCCGAAACGAGGACTTAAGTATGTAGGAGAACAAAAATTCTCGATAAAGCTTAGCGGTGGGCGATTGTTACTAAAAACAATCGAATTATTCGATTGTCCAATTAATTCGAATCATTCGAATAACAATTGACTTCTTTCGATTGTTCATAATACGCTTCGTGCGGCACCGCGCGTGGCCTGTGCCGTGCGCTGGCTGTCCACCCGCCGAATGAATGAATCTATTCGCCCCCGCGCTCACCCGTCGATTGTGCATACTATTGCAACCTGCGTGGCGTGCGTCAATTTTCATTCGAAAGGTCGATTGTTATTCGATTGTTTATTCGTTAGAACGAATGAATCGACAATCGAATGTAAAGTTTTACAATTGTCGATTCTTTCGATAACTTTTTTTTTAACAGTCGCCCATCGCTAATATAGCTCGTAGAGTTAGTATGTTGATGTGGCAATGGGCAGGCCACATCGCTCGAAGAACCGATAACCGATGGGGATGGAAGGTTCTCGAGAGCGGCCACGTACTGGAAGGGGACACCGTACGTGGATGTCCCTCCAGGTGGACCGTCGACCTGGTCAGAGTTACTGGGCGCTGCTGGATTCAAGCGGCCCGAAACCGCTTGAAGTGGAAGTTAATAGGGGAGGCCTATGTTCAGCAGTGGATATCCTTAGGCTGATATGATAATGATGAATAAAAATGGTAGGTAAAGTAGAGGGCATTTTATGGAGAAATTCTACAATTATTGTAAAAAGTGGTGGAAGAAAACCTGTTTATTTGTCAAATAACATCTAATATCTCGATTGAGGTCCTCTCCTGTCTGTCCATTTGTCACAGCCTGTATTCTCCGAATTCGTTTTCCGCGTCAGCTTGTGTCTCTGTTTATCCGCTAACTCTAAACCACGCAATGTATTTCGATGCAGTTTTAACCATCAGATAGAAAATTATTACTACGCATAGAAAAGACGCCATACGTCACAACTATGTTCCGTTAAAGTGAGGCCATTCGGCCACACTTTTTATACGCGATACCGTGACCGGGTGGGCTGCCGCGCAAATCGCTCCACTGTCACCACATTATGACATTGTACCCGTGCGAAGCCGGGGCGGGTCGCTAGTACTTAATATACATAATTCCACCCTGACTCGGGGCATGCAAACGTGTTCATGCACACAGATGCATATCCTTGGTGGGAATTGAACATACAATCGGCGGCGTCGTGGAATCTTAACAAACTACACCAACTGGCCCGTCAAAAGTTTTTTTTAAGGTATTTCAGAATTTATATTTTTAAATCGACACCTCCTACGTAAGTTGTTGTATCCCCAAAAACGCAATTTTACAGTAGAGCGTTCCAAAGTTATAAATTGGAATAAAACCTTAATTATTATACATATTTGTATGAAATTTGGTACATAAATGTAATTTGTAGTACTTTTAACTCTACTGAGAGAAACGTTATGAGAATATTTTCCGTTTCTGAGATTTTGTTCATACATCATTCTACAGCGGGATGTTACCATTAACAATTGTTGTATATGAAACTTACAACTACTTACACTGGAAATCATGGTTGTATTTCATTGTATGTGCTATTTACTACATTGTACGTTGATTTCGAATATAAATATAGTGTGGTATGTGTGAGTTTGGGCTTAGAAAATAAAAGTATAGGATTTACTTTTAATGAACACAGCATGAATAACATGAGAATAAATTACACAGCCATTATAAAAGTTGTTCATATAGGTACTTATTATAATATAAGGCTTCTGCTATAATCATTATCATGTAGATTAAAACATCTTAAGTGTTAGTTAAATTACTTAAAACAAATCATCGCTTAAAATAATTACTTCAAAAAACTCTCTTAAAAATCAGCATTTTTATTTCTCAATTCAATCTAATCAAATTTATCTCTTAGCAAATCAATCTAAACTTAACATGTAATTGAGTCATCAAACAAGACTATCTATTACCAAATTTTAGGAAAAACAAACGTTTTCATTAATTAATTTAATATTGGCAGACGACTGAATAAGACTGAATAATAGCTTAAAGAGATAAATATTATTCTGACTCAGATGATTCAGCATCTATCTGAGACGTTGCAACGACACCTGAAAGACTTCTGAAAAAGTCGTGATATGTAACTGGGAAAAGTCCACTGTTACAGAGATCCATTAAGTCATCAAACTTTGCTTTTGATATGGGTAGATGGTTGGAATAGAAGGGGCATATTTCAGCCGCATCTCTTTGGCGCCTTCGGGTATTGGTGTTAATAGCAAAAACTGCCAAATTGTACCGATATTCGATTTTGAAAGGATCTTCAGAACATACCCGCACTTCTCTTTTATTTAATTCCATTAAACTGTGGATCCATTTATATTTTTAGAGTAATTGCGTGCGGTCCTTTAATAATTGTTTATAATGAAAGAAATGTATTTCATTTCTATATAGTTATATGGTTTTCCGTCTTGCTTTGCCCATCTAACCAAGCTAAAGCATTCCAGAGAGGATATATAATATACTTAAGTTTATTCTTTGATGTACGCTCTATCAATGCATGAACACTGTCACCCTCTTGTTGGGTAGGTATGTCATTTTTAGAAAAGGCGTAAAGTTTTCCTCTTTACATCCAGGCATTTACATGTCTTTGTCTTACATTACCAAGCTGTTTGCTTGTGGAGTTGAGCAGCTAGATTGTAATGCTGTTGATGGCTGAGACGAAATATCTAGTAATGATACATTTTCCTTTTCTATGTAAAACGGACAGAAATTATGATCACAGTAATAGTCCTTAGGCAGGCATGCCTATAGGCAGGGGAAGGGTGGGCTGTTTCAAGATTACACTGATTTAAAGTAATAACAGAATTTATTGCTATATATATATGGTTTCATTAGTTGCAAAAATGTCACCATCTATCAAATCAGCTAACTCATTCATCTCAGCCTCAATATTATTTGTATTAATTTTATTCTGCCAATAACATTTTTATGTGACTAAGTTTTGGAACGATCAGTTGACCCAGTTTATGTTAAGCTGCATCATCTAGCCCTAAAAACAACAATACGATTTGGCTCTTCCCCTACTTATGTATGGGTAAATCCAAATAATGTTGTAATGCGAATGCGAATGCTGTAGAAATGAGTATGGTGGCAGTATTATCCATACAAACTCGGCACGAGTTTTACAGCTGATAAAACTAGAGAGCCCACTAGTAGCTAAGAACTGAGTAGTTATTTTAATATCATAACATAAGTTAAATATTATAGGTTTATACCGTCATCAAACTAAGTACAATATTGTATGTTAATTAAAAATTAATATCTTGGCAACGTAAAATATAGCATGTAACCATACAATATAGTTTTGAGTAACTTATTCCGACGTAAAATATTGCATGTATTACTTAAGACATAATTTTTTATAATTCAACAACGTAAACTATAGTATGTGAGAATACAATACTGTTTTAGGGTATCCCTAACGACGTAAGTTGTTGTAAGTAATCTATACAATCGTTTAGGTTAACATCGCATTATAATAAGTAAAATCTCTTTATGGAATTAAAAATAATAACATACCTGTTATATTTCGGAGGCTTGAGGCACAAAAACACCCCCGAAACCCCAACCCCCGTTAACCGTTGTCAAGGTAAATACCATATTATACGCCGTCATAGAATGAAAAATACAATATTATACTTCTCGGAAGTACTTAAAAAAATGGGATTTCTTGTATTTTTTTATTTTGAACACGTAAAAGGGATAAAAATAGACATTTTTATTTAAAAAACGTCAAACACGAATTTTGTGGGTTACTATAACTTACGTGGGAGGTGTCGAAATGTTTGTCTACAGTTTGTCTACTGTTAACATTTTTACTGTGTCAAATTCAAACAGCTTCGTCCTCGCGGAAATGTATAGATGGCGGTTTGTCACGTTTTATTGTTTGCTTGCAATGACGCACTTCTAAATAGAGGGAGCTAGTATTTTTTGTTTGCTTAGTTCCGGTAATTTCCGCTAATATTATGTGAAAATGTGGCGCAAGGGTGAAAACTGAAATCTGCTGGAGAGGAGTCTGCGCCTTAATGATTACTTTGCTAATTCTAGATAATTCGATAGTTCAGAACCAGAACGTCAGAACCTCACTTTTGGAACTGAATCGTCCGGCATTTTGTTTTCTCACCGAAGCAATATTATAAAAATGTCTTCAAATAACAATACCATTGCTACATTTAATATGATTGAAAGACTGACGGGCCGTGACAATTTTGCAAGCTGGAAGTTCGCAGTACAAACATACTTAGAACACGAAGATTTGTGTGACTGAGTGGGGATCACCGATATTGTAGACACCAAACGGGACAAAAAGGATAGGTCTAAAATAATATTATTGGTGGATCCTGTTAACTACGTACACGTACAGGAAGCCAAGACATCTAAAGATGTATGGAATAATCTTTGTAAAGCCTTTGACGACTCCGGCCTAACCCGAAAAGTGGGTCTACTAAAAGATTTGATAACTACTACACTAGAAAATTTTCAGAATATAGAAGATTATGTAAACCTAGTTATATCTACTGCGCATAAGCTCCGAAATATAGGATTTAAAGTAGACTAAGAGTGGTTAGGTACGTTGCTACTGGCTGGACTTCCCGTACAGTACAAGTCTATGATTATGGCACTAGAGAGTTCCGGTATAGTCATCTCCGCTCACCTAATCAAAACAAAGCTACTGCAGGAGGTAAATAATCCTGATGCAACAGTCTTCTTTAAAAATAATGAAATACAGGGAAAGAAATCATATAAGAACTCAAGTAATAAAGGCCCGCGTGGTTACTCTTGCAACAAATACGGACACTTCAGCAAGGACTGTAAAAGTAATAAAAATAACAAGAAACAAAATGATAACTCTAACTTTGCGGCAGTGCTTTCAGCAAAAACCAGAAATGACTCAGGTTGATACATCAGGAGCTGCTATGCACATGACGATGAATAAGGACTAGATCTACGATGAGAAACAACCTCCGATCAAAAGCATCAGTGTTTCTAATAATAAAGAGCTTCAAGTCAAAAGCTGTGGTAAGGTAAACATAAATGTAATTCAAAACGACGGATAGTAACAAACGTCCTTTTTGTACCAGACTTATCAACTAATTTACTTTCGGTCAGTCAAATGATTAAGAATCAATGCAATGTGAAGTTCGATAGCCTTGGTTGCAATATATTCAACAAGAATAATGTATGTTGCTGAGGTTCTTGCCGGATTCTTCTCAGTTGAAGGCCGAGTTCCGAACCGGTGGTAACTTCAATGACAAGAGACAAAATCAATGGGAGGAGCAAGGTATTTCCTTACTTAAGACGACTTTTCAGAAAAGTTTATGTATAATTAAGTCAAAGTCGAAATGCATAGAAAAAATTAAGGAATATAAAACCTTTGTAGAAAATCAACTAGATACGAAATTTCCTGAAAAGTACAGAACAAGAAGAAAAAAAATACTGTCAACAATATTTTAGAAAAAGAAAAGTCTGTCAACAATTTTTCAAATAATTATGTCAGTTAAATAATGGCAGTAACACAGACGAATAAAAAATAAACTTTTTTGTCCAGTCATGTAGCGGTAGATTCAAGAAATAATTGCGAGTTTCCGATGGCTCAGAATACTTACATGAAAATCCAATCAAGTTTGACAATGGTGCGTGGCAATTGGTAGAAAGACCTTCTACTGCCAAGGTGAGTGGGTGTAAGTGGGTTTTTATAATAAAAGATGAACCTTCTGGACTCAGGTTCAAGTCAAGGCTAAAGGTTCAAAATAAACTACAACCATGACTACAACCGTCTTCTTGTATTGTGAACTAGAAGAGCACATCTTCAAGACGCCGCCAGAGGGCCTCACCGTTCAACAAAACATGATCTGTAAACTTAAAAATCTTCATATGACCTTATGCAGGCTCCGAAATTTTGGAATGCTAAGTTTGACTCTGTTTTGATGTGTATATGTAGGCTGTATAAGAGGAATAAAAATATTTTACTACTGTATGTGTTAAGGTTGATTGATAGCATTAGTAAAAAAAGAGGCAGCATATTTGTATGTATGTCTGTCAACTAAATAAAAAAAGTTTTGGTTGCTTACTAATCGTGTCAACGAGTGTGTCATCTTTTCTGTAAAATATTTTTTATCAAAATGTTTGGAGGAATCGTTCGTATATTTTTGATAAAGCTTTTCTAGTTTTCATTAAGCAACTCTCAGAGGTTATGAACCGCAGCTAAAGGAAAAGCAAAATTTCTTATTTGTTATAATGGATTTTACCACAAAAATAAATATTGGTAAGCTGGAAGGGATGGAGAACTGGCAAACTTGGAAATATAAAGTCTCTATTATGCTAGATGGTAGCGAAGGTGCCTTGGACGCAGTAGAAGGCAGACTTCAGAAACCCGATCCACCCACAACTGGTGCAGGTGATGCCGAAGTCAGTGTTTATAGTAGGGCGATGGCCACCTATAAGAAGATTGAAGGCGGAGCTTTACTTATGTTAACAACCAATATGACTGAAGAAACACTTAAGAAAGTAATGAGGTATAAGACTGCAAAGGAGGTCTGGCAAGAATTACACAGGCTATTTGACGGAGAAACAGAAAGCAGGGTATACAGCTTATGTTTAGAATTCTTTTGGCTAAAACATAACGGTGAGCATGACATCCCCACTCATATGTCAAAGTTAAAGAATGTCTGGAATGAAATGTGTTTAGAAGTTTCTAAAGTTGACCCGACTGCGAAACTCCCTGAAATCCTCCTGATATGTAAGGCCTTAGACACACTGGATGATAGGTTCTTCAATTTTAAGTCAAGCTGGCTAATGCTAAAGCAGACTGAGAAGACCATAGACAGTCTAACTAGTAATTTATGCACGTTCGAAAGAAATTTGGTGAGTCAAGAGAATTCAAAACAGGAAACACTAGTGACTAGGCCAATCCAAAGAAAAGTTGTAAAGCAAAGCAAGAACGAGCAGCTGATTTGCAACTACTGTTCTGGTATAGGGCACAGAGTTCGCAAGTGCAAGAAGTGGATAAAGGATGGGAGGCCACCTAAGCCTACTCCAGGCACATCAGGCTCAGGGTCAACTGCTAAGCAAGCGCAACAAGCTGTTACGATGGAGTCGCTTATATTAAACACATATTCAAGAGGTCAGGTTCAAGACCGAAACAGCTGGTATGTTGATAGTGGAGCGACTACGCACATTGCGATTAGAAGTGACTTCTTCACTGAATTTCACGAATTTGATTCTGATCAAGCGGTATCAACGGCAGATGGAACTATTATCCCTGCTCGAGGACATGGCACTGTAGTGGTAGAAGCAAATGTCAGTGGTAATAAGAAGAAGTTTTCTCTAAGAAATGTGTGGCTAGTACCATCTTTAACAAAGAATCTTTTTTCAACGCTAGCAACGCAAGATTTGCTAAGAGATAGCAAATTTACGTCAACGGCTAGAGAGTGTAAGCTAGAGGTAGCAGGCACTACTAAGGTTGTAGGCAAGAGAGTCCCGGGAGGAGGACTTTATAAGTTGGATATGAAAACGGTAATACCAACAATGCAAAGGTATATTGAGATTAATGCAATAAACGGATCAAATATGCTTCAACTTTATCATGAACGTTTCGCACATCAAGATAAAAGACACATCATTCGCGTGGTAAAGCGTGAGCTAGGCATACAGTTGAGTCTTGACAAGGTAATGTGTGAGGGCTGCATATATGGAATATCTCATAGAAAGTCATTTGGAACCAGGCAAAGAGCATCAACACCAGGAGAGTTGATACACACAGATGTATGTGGTCCCTTTGTAGATAGCATTTCTAAGTATAAGTACTACGTATTATTTAAGGACGACTACTCTAGCTACGTAATGGTCTACTTCATTAGACATAAGTCAGAAGTGAAAGATAAACTTTTACAAATGCTACAAGAGGTAAAGAATGCGGGGCATGTTGTCAAGATACTGCTTAGTGACAACGGCGGTGAATTTGATAATAAAGCTGTTCATAGAATACTGCAAAACCATGGTATTAAGCAAAGACTGACGATGCCTTACACGCCGGAACAGAACGGCTGTAGTGAGCGTGAAAACAGAACTCTAGTCGAAGCTATGAGATCCATGATGTACACTAGAGGAGAGCTTCCAAAAGTGTTATGGGCAGAATTGATTAACACAGCTGCATATGTGCTTAACAGAACAGGTCCTACTAGAGTAGCTGAAAAAGTACCTTACGAGTTATGGCATGGTAAAAAGCCAAAGATAAGTCACTTAAAAGTTATCGGAAGTTAATGCTATGCACATGTTCCAATACAACGCCGCAAAAAATTAGATAAGAAGGCAGTTAAAGGCATACTTTTAGGCTACGAAAACGATGATGGTTATCGTGTCTGGGATGGGAATAAGACGCTAAGGTCCAGGGACATTACGTTCGAGACTGATGTTGAATTTAGAATTTCTACCAGAACCCCTGTTAGTTCAGAGGGAGTTATGCATGACAACGATAATGGACGTGTTTTCGGAAGCGATAATGAAAGTGTTGTACATGAAAATGTTCTAGAGGGAGATATAACAGAAGATCAAGACCAAGTTCATGTAGATGAAGATATCGGTGAGAGCGCTATGAATGAGGAGGATCGAGATGAGGATCGAGACGATATTCAGGAGGCACCTAACGATAGCTTTGACGATGAACCTTTTGCCGACGCTAATGAAGAGCACTTGGACATAATCGAGCCACTGAGAGTAGTTGAGCCTCGATATAATCTTAGAGACAGAGCGAATATTGCACGCCCCAAGAAACTTGAAGACTACGTATGTTCTGTAGATACTGAGGTTTTTCCTGAAACATATAAAGAAGCTATGGGAAGAAATGATAGGGCAGAATGGCAAAAAGCCATGGCTAGTGAATTGAAATCTCTAGATGATAATAAAGTTTGGACGCTGTGTGAACTACCCTCTAATAGAAAGGCGTTACCATGCAAGTGGTTATTCAGAATTAAACGAAACCCAGATGGTACGATTGACAAGTACAAGGCAAGACTTGTAGTAAAAGGGTTTAAGCAACAAAAAGGGGTTGATTATAGAGAGACCTTTAGTCCGGTTGCCCGAATGGCTACTATAAGAGCTTTATTAAGTGTCAGCGCTATGGAAAAGCTGCACTTGGTACAATTTGACGTGTCCACAGCCTTCCTGAATGGCAAGCTCAAAGAAGAAATCTATATGAAGCAGCCCGATGGATTCACAGACGGCACAACTGGAACTCATGTTTTGAAAGTATTCTGCTTGAAAAAGGCTTCATACAAAATACAGCAGATTCCTGTCTTTTCGTCAAAAACGTAGGAGATAAGAAAATTTTAATCACACTATGTGGATGATGGGCTGGTAGCTACGACAGATAAAAATCTAGCGGACCAATTTCTTAGGGATTTAGGGAACACGCTGAAGATAACGACTAAACCAGCATGCTACTACTTAGGACTGGAAATTGCTCGATCCCAAGATGGTTCTGTCCTGATTAAACAGGAATCACAAATACACGAGGAAGATTTTAGAACGTTTTCGGATGTCAGAGTGTAATTCAGTTTCAACACCTATTGAGAGGGACCAAAGTATTGAAGCAGGGAAAGTAGATAACCCTGAAGAAAAGTTCCCGTACCGAGAGGCTGTAGGAGCATTAACGTACCTTATGACCGGCACGCGGCCTGATATATCATATGCTGTTGGGTTAGTTTCCAGAAAGTTAGAAAATCCGACTAAAGCTGATTGGCTTAGAGTCAAGAGGATATTTAGATATCTGAATGGAACAATATCTTATGGAATTAAATATAACTCTGACTGTGCTAAAGCCATTATAGAAGGCTATAGTGATGCAGATCATGCTGGCGATGAGCACACTGGACGTTCAACCACTGGAGTTTCATGTCTATTTGCTGGCGGAGCTGTCTCATGGTTAAGCCAACGTCAAGCCTCAGTTGCGATTTCAACTACTGAAGCAGAGATTGTGAGCAAGTGAAGGCGCACGTGAGTTAGTGTGGCTACAAAGAATCTTTAGCCAACTTACGAAATTAGAAGGCATACCTACATTGCAGGTAGATAATGAAGCGGCAATACGCCTTGCACGCAATCCAGAATTCCACAAAAGAACTAAGCACATCCGTGTTAGACACTTTTTTGTTCGTGAAACAGTACAAGAAGGATTAGTGGATGTTCAGAAGACTAGTTCTCAGAACCAACTCGCTGACCTTCTGACAAAGGCAGTCCCGAGACCAAGGCTCAATATGATAAGAGCTAACATTGGGATGCAACTTCTTTACAACTAATGAGGGAAAGTGTTAAGGTTGATTGATAGCATTAGTAAAAAAAGAGGCAGCATATTTGTATGTATGTCTGTCAACTAAATAAAAAAAGTTTTGGTTGCTAGGTTACTAATCGTGTCAACGAGTGTGTCATCTTTTCTGTAAAATATTCTTTATCAAATGTTTATCAAAAATATACGAACGATTCCTCTAAAGCTTTTCTAGTTTTCATTAAGCAACTCTCAGAGTATGTTGATGACGGACTGCTATTGTCAAGATTCTACAGTACTAACCGAAGTTCTGGATGAATTGAAGACATCGTTTGAGATAAAAATATGTAAACCATAACTTTTTATAGGAATGCAGTATTCACAGGAAAGTAATCTGGAAGGTTTCAGTGATGCTGTCTACGCCAACGACCCAAAGAACAGACGCTCAATAACTGGATACGTTTTTATGAAGAACGGGGCCGCCGCCGCGCCGTGACGTAGAGCAGTCAACGCCAACAGAACAGTCGCACTCTCCACAACTGAAGCAGAGTTTATGGCTGCTTGTTGCGCGACTAAAGAATTGGTTGAAACATTTAATGACTAATATTGGCGAATATCAACAGAAACAATGATGTCTTAATATCGATAATCAGAGTGATATATGTGTTATCAAAAAAACCCATTGTGTCAAGAGAAGTAAACATAGACATAAAATACAATTTTGTGAAAGAAAAACTTTTCCAAAAGTTGATTGAACTCAGGTATATCTGTTCTGATAACCAATTAGCAAATATTTTTACGAAAGCTTTTAAAAATTTAATACAAATACTTTAAAGAAAAACTTGGGGTAATTGAAAACTCTAGCATGCTATTTATGTAGATTAAATACTCAGGTTAAGGTTGAAATTTGGTAGGTGTGATAACATTATTTAAATTCCGCTTTCTTACTACATGTAACTTCAAGTAGGTTGGGCTAGCTCTATGTGATCTACTCTCTCTTGCTCGCTAGTCGTTGACGTGTAACATTGTATTAACATTCGAATAAAACTAATTATCTATTTTAGCAAATACTCGTTTTATTTTATCAATTCGTTCATTATATCGAAATGAAAATTAACCATAGAGAAATCTAATCAAATACCATGTGTCACGTTGAACGTAAAACAAATGCTATTTGAAATCTACCATAGTAGAAAGAATCATGGGCAAAATGAGGGTATCAACAACTTATATTAATTAATAGTACATTGTGTGTGATATGTACATGTGTGCAAAGTTGGTCATTACAGACGAGGCGGTATTAAGCGATAAGGAAGCTGAGAGTGTAATGATCAATGCACACGCGTGTCATACGACGTTTTTCAACACACTAGCGAAGAAAAAAAACGGATTTATATTTTGTTAATTAGTTTTTTTGATAATCAACAACCACACAATGAGAACGTTAACAAATATGGCGCGCAGGTTTATTTTTGACAGCAATGCGCTGTCGAACTGTTTTATCGGTTTGAATTAAGAATGCTTCGTCTACACACATATCGCTTACAGTGAGATACTTAACATAATCGGGATAATATCATAAAACACTAGTGCGGTAATGTAAGTAAAAAGCACCAGTTCGAAATAAACTGTCTTATGATACTAAAATCGGTGCAATAAGAGCCACTTTAAAAGCGAGTGTGTTGAAAAAGATATTAACTACTTACTAGGTCGGTACATAATGTTTTTACATGGGCCCAAAATACGATCTATCAATGATTTAGGCGCCGATCCCACAAAGAGAGTTCTAGAATTCCGTGTTCACTACTGAACAAAATCAAAATAAAAAAGCCATTTATTCAGTTAAGGCCCTGGTAAGGAACGTTATGAACGTTAAATTGTACACACGGTTACAGATCAAGCTATACATTTCCAGTATAAGCTGATCTCGCATTGTATTGGATTTCCGTTCAGTACGGCTCCGAAAGTACTGAACCGATTTGAAAAATTCTTTCACTGTTGGGAAGCTACACTATCCCCGGGTGACATAGGCAATATTATATTTTCAAAAAAATTAGGGATCCTTACTAAAACTCCAATAATGTAACCCAAGGTGTAAAAATATTACCTAAAATATTCATTACATCGCGTGCGCTGCGAAAACTATTGATGATAGAATAAAATAATGTACTACGACTTTGCAGAACACATTATTATTTACAAAAACTGTCGCGATACCATATGTCTAACTATTATAGTTATGCCACAATAAGTGTTTATCAATTTTAAAAAATTAATTGAAATGCCGCCGCTAGAAAAGGCTCTTTATTTGTATCTTGGTATTAATCCCTATCAAAATAAATTCCTTCATATTCAAGAATACTTAAATACCTTTATATAACTTTTTGAATTATTCAATTCGGACATTCCATTCGAAAGATATCACGAGTTTAAAAATATAAGTATTCGCAGAAAAAACACGTCACTGGGGTACGGGCCGTACGGGAGGTACATAATCTCTTGCTTGGATTGACCGATTCTTATGAAATGTGTGTATATTCAGTAGGTTTGAGAATAGGACGTAAACTATCCATCCATCATACCCGTAGGGTAGGGTAGGGTATGGTAGGGTAGCACCACAGGGTAGGGTAGCACCACGCGATCGAAGTCGCGCCGGGCAGCTAGTTTCAAATAAATTTAAGTTTTTACGGACAAACATAATATTTTCATTAATGTACTATAAAGGTAACGTTAAAATTTTAAATTCCTTGAATCGACTTCGTAGTGATTCGCGAGGAGCCAAACAATAGATTGCGCGAATTGCACTTTTCTGCAGAATAAATATAGTTTCACAGTTTGCAGCTGTACACAGCGAGCGAGCAGTCTAGAGTTCTAAAGGTAAATGGGCAAATTTTTATGGAGCTTGTACAGCAGCGGCCAGCATTAATTTCTATGTTTTCTATTCTATTAGGCAATAATATATTCACAAACATATGAAAGCTTATTACAGTAGTACCCAACTAATATGGCTTACCGATGTACCTGCGCAGAAGACACATTTTCAAAGCGCGGGAAATGCTATTGGTCGGCAGCTACCGCCATGTGTGCAGAGGGGCGTGAGCGTGACTTGCGAGTGAGACTGAACTAACAGCTGCAGTGTATTATTAACCTTATAGTAGTGATATAAGTTTGATTGTAAGTTTTAAGCATTCTTTTGTTAATCTTCGGGCCATACTTTCTTTTCTGTGCGAACGAAGATTCATGACCCGCCATATCAGTTGGGTACTACTGTACTGTGGTGTATTTAGAAAAAAAGTTATAGAATATTGAATATTTAAGAAATAATTGGAGATATTATGAAATTTCAAAATGCAACTAGTATTAAATGTAATTATTATTCCGTACCAAAAGGTGTAATTATATACATACAGCAAGCAAAATTTTGTTTACATTCTTTATCTCCTCTCATTGGCCATACTTTAGTTCCATTAGTGGGCACTCATGGGCCAGAATGCCCATTGCCCTTTCTGCCTTTTGTCTCGGTAAATTAGACGACAGTGATAGCTCAAACGTGTTACCCCAACTGCCAGCGTTAGAGAATGGAACTCCGACAGAACTCGCGTTCTCTGAACGCCGAGCTCTCTGTGTCCAATGATCAAAGGTGCCGCATAGATAACAGTGAACGAGTGTATCTTATCTTTGCCGGAATTGTAAATTTTGATGATATTCTTGTATAGTAAGGGGCAGGAGTCGTGTGCACAGATTGACACCTGCGCAGTAGTTAATTTTTCGGTCTGTTTCGGGCGGAATGAAGAAGGAAGGAGCGCCGAGCTGCACACGATTGGTTCGACAGTCAATGCTCGTCGTCTATTGGGTTCTTGCATGTCATTTGGCTATTGTGATTTGGCCAAAAGTGTAAATGCGCGAGCTTGCCCCCACTACTGCCTATCTGTGCTCACCACTCGTGCCTCATACTGAACTATTTTTATACTAGACTAGCTGCCCGGCGCGACTTCGTTCGCGTGGTGCTACCCTACCCTACCCAACCCTACCCCACCCCACCCTACCCTACGGTTCCCTACTCTACCCTATTGATTAGGGTAGAGTAGGGAACCGTATTTAAAAAATTTGATAAATGAAGAACCGATTTTGTGCAAACTTCACATAAACCATCTACTAAATAGTCCGAACAAAGCCTAAACATTTGGTTTGGATAGGTTAGCCCGTTCTTGAGTTATAAAATTACAACGAAAAGTGGCATCGATTTTTATATTTATAGATAGATCTTGTCCGAGAGCAACTTTAATGAGGAGTCTTCTTTCCATAGAGTTTTGTTCAAAATACCTGTCAAATCGTGTAGTTAAATTTCAAATTAGTTCGAATTATCGAATTATCAACAGTTTGACAGGTATTTTGAACAAACTCTATGGTAAGAAATCTCCTCATTATATAAATGTTTATAAACGACATAGTCAGATCTAACAAACATTTACTACATGTAGATCCTTAACATACTTACACCATCTGCCATTAGAAAATGTACACCCTTATCATCAGTCTGCTGCAGGACATGCTCTTTCAATGAAGTTAGATTTGCTGGATCAAATATATTACCATCCTCTTTTACGCCGTAATAAGGATTGAAGGTTTCCGGTGTACCCGCATAAAAATCAGATAATTTAAAATCATTGGATCCCTTTAATGTAAATCCAAAACCTGAAATAAACATAAGCTTGTTAAATTAAAAAGCTATTTCAACGAATTAGAGACACGACCTTTCTCATAAAACGCTATTTAACTAAATACTGATTAAATGCTGTTGTTGTGTTCAGCAGCTTTCAATCCCAAGAATATGTCGTAGGGCTTACATATACATACACACACTTACACATACACCAAACACACACTTTGCGCGCGTTTCGTATTTTTGTATCAAAGTTAAATTTAAGTTTCTTTATTGTTCCTAAAAATAAAAAAACCTTTCAACTAGTCACGAAATGTCTTGGAAGAGCGGGATCTCCTAACACAAGCAAATCTTTGCTTAAAAGGAGTTTCCAAAATGATATTGTAACCTAAGATAAGTTATTGGAAATAAATTATTATTATTATGCTCATCAAACTATGTTACGTTCTTTACGTGACCATTTCGACAATTTTACGTTATTTACGTGACCATTTCATCAGTAGGTATATTAGAAATAGCGTTTTATTAGTATGGGGCCAGTATATAACAAAGTTTCTGAATAACCTTTAGCTCTCCAGCCTTTACGGAATAAAACATACTCTGAGAAGCCACCAGGTCCAGCACAGACATCAGCAAAATACAATATCTCATTTTTGTCAACTGCATCTTCACCAGTTTGTTTCTTTGGATATGTGAACATAAAACCAAATACTGCATCCATATTAGCCATTTTTACTGCTGCTCTGTTCAAAAATTTTACAGCACCAATTGTCTCATAAGGATTACTACGAAAACGTGCATGTCTTAAGTCTTCATCATCCAATGTATCAAAAATAGTCTGAAGCAAAAGAATACAAAGATATTTATTCATCCAAAGCCAGGACGGTTGAAATTTGAAAAGCCCTTTCTTAGTGGATTCTTACTTTATGTTGCTACATAATATATATATATATATATATATATCTATATATATAAAAATGAATTGCTGTTCGTTAGTCTCGCTAAAACTCGAGAACGACTGGACCGATTTGGCTAATTTTGGTTTAGAAATATTTGTGGAAGTCCAGGGAAGGTTTAAAAGTAGGGTAGGGTAGGATAGGGCATCACGTGAACGAGGTCGCGCCGGGCAGCTAGTAATATATAATTTTTCATGTAAAAATATAAGCGCACAGCCCAAAACACTGGCACTAGAAACGTGTAATTTTGCACAAGAGTTCCTGTTACAGGCAAGGACTAACAAGGGGTTTTTGGATTTTTTTATTTAAGAATATGTAATTGTGGTGAATCAGTCTCAGAGGGACTCAAAGCCGTACAGATATTTGCGATATTGTTACGTCATCGGGACAACGCCATCTGTTATTGTATTGGAGTAAACATCTAAAGCAACGCCATCTATCGCCGAATAGATACCTGCTTCTGGAATATCCCCGATAACACAGTAGGCATTTAGAATACTGGCGTAAATTGTCGAATATTGCGGATGCCGTTTATGAAGTATAAATACGGGACAATGCACAGGGGTGTTTGAGTTTGATTTAGTGAAACAGTGAGTAAACATCGAAGTGAAATACAGTTAAGTGCTAGTGAACTATTTAATTTGTGAGTGTTTTAATAAAAGTGTGAGTGTGTTTTGGTAAATTCGTGTACCATTATTTATCCTGAACCCCAGCTCGTAAGAATATGTTCTCAAAGTATTTTGCATCAGTGTTATAGGGGTCCTTATCCAATTAAATAACATTCATATGTCGAAATACTTATCCTCTGTAGTACCTGCCTAATGGTTGTACGTAGTATTTATCTACTCTGAGCTAATGGTGAAACTTCTAGTTGATTCAGTTGAGCAATGAAATTATTTTCAAGAAGATTATGGAACTAGATATAACTAAAGGCGCAGGACCAGACCTAATCCCACCTGTATTTCTAATAAACTGTGCCCCTTCTATTGTTGAGCCTTTATCTATTATTTACAACGAATCGCTCAAAACTGGTGTTTTTCCAAACAATTGGAACACAGCGAAGGTAGTACCAGTATTTAAGAGTGGAGATAAAACAGTGGTACATAATTACAAGCCAATATCCACTTTACCAATGACTGAAAGGATAGCTTACAGTTATTGGTAAAGTTTTCGAAGCATTCATATCTCCAATTCGATCTTATTTTAAAAGATTTTTATCAATTCACCGGCATGGTTTTACAACAAATAGATCTACTTACTAAATTTTACAGAAATATTTATAGAAACAATGGATACGCAAAAGCAAGTAGACGCAATATAAACTGTCTTTAGTAAGGCGTTCGATAGAGTTCTATAGAGTATATTCGTCCAAAAACTTGCCATGGACGGCTTCTCTGGTTCGATGTTAATGTGGTTGTCATCATCAAAGAATTTAAAACGTCCAGAAGGATAGTCGCCTCTATGGGAACATGAAATAAACAAGCTAGAATTGACAGTTTTTGTCTGTGTAGTTTGCATAGGGTGGCAGTTAAAAAAACATTTTCCTCTAAATGGCGGAATTTATAAATTTTCGGCCGTAAATTTTTCATGTACATAAGTACTATTATACGAGCAATATTTGTTTATAATATATATCCTATACCATTAAATGTACAATATTTGTATGTTTTGATATATCTTTAAAACGGCTCTAACGATTTCGATGAAATTTACTATATGGGGATTTTTGTGGGCGAAAAATCTCTGAGAAAACGGTTGTTTATTTTCAAAGTTCTAAAATTTAAAAAGTGGATGCCTTATTGCTTTCAAAATAGTTATTTGGGATACCTTGGGTACCCAAAACATAAATCCTACATCATATAAGTATTATTTATGAACAAAAATTAGACCCCCTGTAATTGCAGTTGTTTTCTATACAGCTGTCGTTTTGAAATTGAATTTCTTAACAAATTTTCGGATTTTGCTACATAATATAAACGAATATATGCAAATGTTTCGACAATAAGTTTAGTTAGGTTGGCAATCTGTGTTAGCTCTTATATTACCAATAAAAATTAATTTTATTGATTACACTGGTTGTGTAGATAATATTTAATGAGGAGTTTTCTCATTATTTTGACCTCTATGGTCAAAATACCTGTCAAATCGGGAGGTTAGAATTATCAAAAATAATCAGTAGGTACTCGATATCATCTTTTAATAATCCTTAACAAAAATGTGGAAAATTAATTTTCATGTTGTGGCAACCTTCCATAAAACATGGCCGGAAAAGATTTAAAAATAAAAACTGTCATCACCGAAACGTATATTTCTAAAATAAGTTTAGGTAATTAAAAGTGACGAAATCGCAATACTTACACATGGAAGGTTAGTTTTTTAATTTTTCCTTGGTTTTTGTAAGTGTTGTGACAGTATTTCAATAAGCAAGTCGTCATTTTTTATATAATCAGTTACAGCGAGTATGTCGCGGTGACAGTCGTGCGCAATACGAACTGAGAGCGATTTGCTCAGGAACCCCTCAAGCGGAGTGATATAAAATGTCATGCTTTAGTAAGGCGGACTAGCCATCTGGGTAGAGGCACGATGCCCTATGAAAATCTTTGGTCATCATACATTTGTGAACGTTACTTCTTCGTAGTTGTTAATGGCTTTGAGTGTTCAGTAAATAATATCACATCTGGGGTCCACAATCATCACATATAGGGCCAATATTGTTCAATATATTTGTAAATGACATCAACGTATGCTTTGACTACTGTACTCCGTTTTTGTATGCTGGTGATTTAAAGTTAATTGGAATTATCAAAACCACAAAGGACCACGACTGGTAAAGAGTGAGGTTAATGCCATGGATTTAAATATAAAAAAGTGTGTTAATGTAAAATTTGCCAGGAATGACAACATACTCGTAATTTCGACTAGATATGATATACGGTCAGCTGTTACAGGAACAAGATAAAATGGTAGTTATATTGGATCAAAAATGACATTGCCTCATATTGATAATATAAGCAAGACGGCTTGTCAGATGTTAGGTTTGGTTATAAGAAACAGCAAACTCTTTTCGTAACACGCGAATGCGCGCATATTTTATTATTAAAAAAAAATAAGTTCCGTAATGTTCTGTTCAGTTGCGATCACAAAATAGGTAGAAGTTAACCAACCAATATGATATAAGCAATAATACAGAATACGCAAATTTTGCTAGAAGTGGAATTTAGCAAAAAGTTTTTTCTTAGGGTTCCGTAGATCGCAACCGGCTGCAAACTTGAAACTAAGTGTAAAAGGCGTATCCAAAATGTGTGGTACGCAACTAGTACTACACATTTTGCCTAGGAGATAAGGGCGAAAAATCACTTTTGTAGGTTTAGATATGTTCCATATGTCGCAACACTCGCAACCGGTCCAAATTGCTTGAGAAGATAGGTAATGGTTCTCTAAAGACAAGCCCCCTTACTCATAAAGCGCTATAGGGTCACGTAAATAATGTCACATTATTTGAAAATGACAATAGAGTGACGTTATTTACGTGACCCTTTAAAACAGTATATTAGTTAAATAACGTTTTATGCATTGAATTATTACACATAGAAACAAAGTACACGCACAAAAAAGAATCAATTCAATTGAAGCCATATATGGCTTCATTTGACCGCCGCACTGTCAGTGTACTGAGTGACGTTATAGTGAGTGCAGCTCTCAGAAAAATAATAAATATGACGGTTTGTACAGTAAAATTGTGTCATAATTCATCAGGGAAGAAAAATAGGAATTTTGATGTAACATTCCACAGGCAAGCCACTAATTTTATTGCGTAATTCATCTAAAATAACAAAATTCAAAAATAAAAATAGTTCACTCAGATTTCGAGCAAAGTGTTGCCAGCTGTTTGTATGCTGAATTTGCGTTGTTTTACGTAATTGATACTGAATTTGTTATTATTAAAGTAATTGAGTCCGATACCTCGACTAGTTGTCCCCCGCGGTTTCACCCGCTCCTTGGGATAAGTAGCCTATATAATATAATACTCGGGATAATGTAGATTCATATTTGTGAAATAATTTCGAATCAGACTGGTAGTCGTTTCACAGAAGTAGTTTTACAGGTAGTTTTTTACAGAGATAAAACAAAAAAACAGCAAACTTTCCCGCTTTATTGTTTTATAACAAAATATGCTTTGCCCTCTCCTTGTAAGCCCCGTCTTCAGCTTTATTCATCCAGCTGTCATTTTAATCGACTTCAAAAAAGGAGATGATCAATTTGACACGTAATATTATTGGAACTATAATATATTGACATATGTATGAATATCTATCAGGGCTTCCAAACAAATATACTAAATTTCATAGGTGTGTGTATGTATGTTTGTCCACGCATATCTAAGAAACCATTACAATTAATAGTTTCGGAGATATGCGTGGACAAACATACATACACACACCTATGAAATTCAAAGTCAATGATTGTTATCATATTTTTCTATTTGCATAAATTTACTTAATTAATTAACTAGCTTAATTTACAGACTTTTAAAATTTCAATTGTTTGTATTGTGTTAATGATAATTACCTAAATACCTACATACTACTTAATCTTCTTTTTCTATACAACCTATCATATATAATTACCAAGGAAAGCTACAAATTCTACGATCATTCATAGCTCTGCACATTGTCTTGGTTTATTATGTTAAAATACCCGACATAAGTACTATGAAACATAAACATTAAACTAGTAATAAATAAATAACAGGCCTGTGTCTATGATAAATTATCTAAGACACAGAACTTTTTAACCTATTTAATAAATTGTATGAATACTTACTTCCAATTTCACTAGTAGGCGAAATCGGAAGGTTAATTTTACCGAAAAAAATCGTTTAGCTTGCAACATTACTCGTGCGCTTGTGTGCGTGTCAGCGAGTGTAATTATATGGTACTCCCGCACACATTGGTTGTCAAGTGGCTTACGTTTCGCGCAGATCTTTGTTCAATACTTCGGTTCTAAGCGTAATAATTCAATGGTTTTATGAGTAAGGGGGATAGTATTCTCGCAACGAGTACCACAATTTTTGTTGAGGAATTATTCAATATCAAAGTTTTTTTCAATTTTCACCATTTTCCGTACTTCCAAATCGGTTGCGAATTTAAGGTAGGTAATCATAACCATACATAACTATCGAATCGATAGTTATGTATCGATAGTTACTAATGATTTTTGATGTATCGATAGTATCTATACACTAAAAATCATTAGTACCCCACAATTAATGTAAATTGATTATCTAATTCTACTGCACTAGTAAGTTTAATAAAAATAAACCTCAAATACCTAAACTGAATAAATGACTTTTTGATTTTGATTATCATTGATGATTTTAAGCATGTTTTGTTTGCTTTGAATTAAGAGTAATTTAGTTTTGGTTTAGCATAAGTTTGTAATGTTCTTGTTAATGCTAGCAAAACTTGAATAAATAATAAAAATCTACGGTAACAAAGATAAGAGGTATGGTTCAGTATGGTGGTACTGTTCGTAAAAAAACCTAGAGGATATGTAAAAATCCAAAATTACCTTAGCATCTAAAACCCCTTTCAAGATATGAGCAGTAACAAATTCAGTTTCATCATCAATAGACAATTTCTTGGGACCTTTCTGCAGCCACTCTTCTAAAATATCACCAGACAATAGATCATCTGGTGCAGGGTCTAACCAGACCTGAAACATTAAATGTGAATTGTGTAATAAAGAAAATGAAAATGTAAATTCATAACAAATTCAACATACCACTTCTTCTTTGGCTTCTGGCTTAGTTTCATCAGGTGTCCACTTGAAATCCTGTGGCACATTACCCACGGTGGAAGGTTTCAAGCCAAACCCTCTTCGTCCTTTTTGTGTGGAAGCTTCAATGGGTTCCACTCTACCATGCTCAAACTTACCCAAACCTTTACCAGGCTTGAATCCCATGTTGCTCATCATTCGTTTTGACTTTTCAGAATATTCTCCACTGATTAACTCATCTGCATCCCGATTGGAATTTTTATAAAACTTATCATCACTCGAGTCATGAAAGCTGGGCCGAATTGACCCCTCGCCACTTTCAGCATCACTCTCATCAAACCCATGACGATAGTCAGGTGATGAACAGTTCTCACTTAAGCTATTTCTACTCAATCTAATGTTTGAACCTGACCTTTGACCTGTCCTCATTTTATTTGGTGGTTGAAATTCTGCTATGTTTGGATTTTCTGATGGCTCTTCATCAGATTCTTGCAATACTGAAATAGAAAGTGAATATTAAATTAGATTAAGAAATCAGAATCAAATCATTTATTTCAAATATCCTACGCAGGCACCTATGAATAGTCTCACTCTTATTACTCTAATACCGGTTCGGAAGGTAGCATTTGCTGAGAAGAGCCGGCAATAAACTCAACAATTTATCTCTTCAAAACAAGCTTAGATTAGTTACATAATATTTACATTCTAATCACACTGACAACAATTGCGTGCGGCGGAAAAACGAATAAGAGCTAAATATAGTATATTATAACTAGCTGCCCGGCGCGACTAAGTTCGCGTGGTGCTACCCTACCCTATGGTGCTACCCTACCCTACCCCACCCTACCCTACCCTACCCTACCTACCTACCCTACCATACCCTACCTTACCCTACCTTACCCTACTCTCCTACCCTACCTTACCCTACCCTACCTTACCCTACCCTACCTTACCCTACCATACCGTACCCTACCCTACTCTCCTACCCTACCCTATCTCAACCATCACATTAGATTCACAAATCAGCCCGGCAGATGGCGCTGCAGTGGGTATTTAGGTTATATTATCGACTGCAAGTTTTAATCAAAGCACATCCAATAATGAAATGACAGAAATGAATGACGTAACAACATGCTTGTACTGTCAACACTGAAAAAAGTTTCAATTTGACAGCACAATCCCCATCTGAAAAAAGTTTAAATTTGACAGCAAAATCCCCCCCATTAACAAAATGATCCGCCATTTATTCAATTCATTTGTTACAAAAAATGTGATAAATGAAGAACCGCTCGACCGATTTTGTGCAAACTTCACATAAACCATCTACTTAATAGTCCGAACAAAGCCTAAACCTAAGGCTTTGTTATAATTTTCACTTTTCGTTGTAATTTTATAACTCAAGAACGGTCTTGAGTTATAAAATTACAACGAAAAGTGGCATTGATTTTTATATATATATATATATAGATAGATAGATAGATAGATAGATAGTTATACATACCGGATCCATGTGAAGTGGTAGAAGAAGCACCATAGGTATCGGCTCGAGGACGTTTTGTAGGCACTGCACTCTCATCACTGCTAGAATCATCATCGGAAGATGGATCTAAGATTAAATAAAAAAAAGTTTTATTATGTTTGGTCAACTTTGGTGTTTCGTAAGTGCTTATATTGCTTATAAAATACTCTATGTCACATAGGATGAGTCGTCAAGGTCAAAGGTTTTTTACCTATATCTAGTGAAATTCCATTTGATTACTCTGAAAATAGTACTCACAATATTTAATGAAACCTCACTCTATCATAGTATTCTTTTATTCCATCGAAATGAACATTAACCATTGTGAAATCTAATAAAATACCATGTGTCACCGAACTCATGCTATTTGAAATCTACTATAGTATAGTCGTTAGCTACCTACTTCAATTCAATCACCCATGGGTGCATTCAATTTTTATTTGTGAGAGGGTCCCATACAAATAACTATATAACTGTTAAAATATGTGAATCAAGAGTCAGAACAATGTTTTTATTGTCATTTTACAGATAATACACTCGAGAGAAATGAATCCGGGTCACTTAAAGAAGCCTATAAATCCCGGAAACTAAGAAAGCAAGCTAATGAAATAAATTGTGTTGAATAGACAATTGACGGGCCAGCTGGCGCGGTTGGTTAAGACTCTGGTCAAGATTCCACAGCTATCGCGCCGCAGGTCGTGGGTTCGATTCCCACTCAGGACATGCATTTGTGTGCAAGAACATGTCTGTTTGTCTTGAGTCTGGGTGTAATTATGTATATTAAGTATGTATTTACAAACAAAAATTAGTATATGTATTATATCAGTTATCTGGTTTCCATAGTACAAGCTCTGCTTAGTTTGGGATCAGATTACCGTGTGTGAGAAATGTCCCAGGATATTGATTTATTATAATTAAATATTCCTTAAATTAAGGTATTAAAACTAAAACTTCTTAGTTATTGTAAAGTTGTCATAAAAAAATCTTTGTAAAATTTGAAAAAGGGAGACTTTCGAAGATGGAGAGCTACGAAATTACTGCATTTGATTTAGCTTTTGTTTGTAGTCTGTCATTTAAGTGGGTATATAAACCATATTGATTGTGTTCAATATTTATTATTCAAGCTGTAATCATGTCGCTTACACCTGATGAAAGCACCAGAAGTCTCACAATGCTGGAAACCGCCCGGAGTCAGCGATACAGCCAGGACTGTCGTTGTGTCGCTGTCAACAGTACAAAGAGTTCTCCGACGTTACGAGGAAACTGGCTCTAACCTACGCAGACCAGGAACTGACAGAACCAGGTACACCTGCTGTGGTACACCACAGCACGAGAAGATCGATACTTGGTGAACACCATGCTTCGTAATCGCTTTCTCACAGGAATTGAACTTACAAATCAGTTTGGACGCCTCGGAGGAAGTAACCCAAGCGCATGGACAGTAAGACGACTACTTGTTGTAGCTAACTTGAAACCACTTAGACCTCCAAATGGCCCTAAACTGGAGCGTGGGCATCGTTTTTCAAGACTAAGATATACCCAGAACCACTTAAATTGGACTATTGAAGATTCGTCAAAAGTTATGTTCTCCGACGAATCAAAGTTTATGCTCTACAAGCACGATGGAAAACACAGATTGTATAGAAGAACAGGGGAAAGATTCAAGCAAGCATGCATCGAAGAAAAAGTAGCCTACGGTGGTGGGTCTGTACTTGTGTGGGCCGGAATTTCATCTGAGTCTCACAGAACTGGTGTTCATAGAAAACGGCTCTTTAAATAGCGTAAGATATGTGGAAGAAATCCTTAATGAACACGTTGGGTCATTTATGGTCAATTTGGGTGAGGTGAGGATGCTATTTTTATGCATGACAATGCCCAACCTCATACAGGTTGGATAGTAAATGACTATCTTCAAGAGAAGAACATTACTCGTATGGAGTGGCCAGCACGCAGCCCGGATATCAACCCGAACGAGCATGCTTGGGACGAGCGTGAGATGCGTAAAACAACGAAAGCTTCTCCCAATCACGCTTCTAGAGCTCAAAATTGCACTGACAGGGGAATGAAAGAATATACCCCAAAATCGTATAAGGAACTTGGTGTACAGCATGCCAAACCGCATAAACGCAGTAATGGAAGCACGAGGAGGCAATACAAAGTATTAAAATTCAAGCAAATTGTAATGTTGTTCAAAAATGTTGTTTCCTACTTTTGTTTTAAGGCGGCCCTGCATGGCCAACGCAACTTCAACGCAAGCACAGTCTAAAAGCTTGTTGTTTCATCCAACGTAATCTTCTATCTTCTATCTTCTATATATATATATATAAAAATGAATTGCTGTTCGTTAGTCTCGCTAAAACTCGAGAATGCCTGGACCGATTTGGCTAATTTTGGGTTTGAACTATTCGTGGAAGTCCGGGGAAGGTTTAAATGAAGGGTAGGGTAGGGTATTACGCGAACGAAGTCGCGCCGGGCAGCTAGCAAATAGCTAGATGCACTGCGAAAAAAGAGAGATAGCGACAGAGCCCTCGGTTGTCGTTCGCGAAATTCCGCTGCTCACTCGCGGCCGCTTCGGTAGGATTCGTAGTCTCGTAGTAATTCATGATTTCGCGTCTCACCCTGGCGTCTCACTCACGCACGCAGGTAGTAGGGTGCCGCGCCGCATTAACGCGTTTGCGACGTGGCGCGCAAGGCTTCGCGAGGAGCGGTTTGCGCGCAAACGCGTCGTCGAAGCAGTCCTGCCGGTCTTCGAGGCCTGGATGCAGCGACAAGGTGGACGACTCACCTACAGACTTACACAGATAATCACCGGACATGGGTGCTTCGGTGATTATCTGTATAGGATCGGACGTGAGGCGACGGCGGTCTGCTTCCACTGCGGTGGGAGCGACCAGGACTCCGCATCGCACACGCTCGCGGTGTGCCCTACGTGGGAACCCGAGCGGCGGATCCTGGTCCAAGAGATCGGAGGGAATCTCTCCCTGCCAGCAGTCGTGTCAGCGTTGCTGAGTGGGGATACAGCGTGGAGAGCCGTAGCCTCTTTCTGTGAGACTGTAATGGTCCAGAAGGAGGCTGCTGAGCGGGATCGGGAGAGGGCCGATCCCACCCGGAGGCGAAGCCGTCGGGGCGCAAACGTGCCTCGTCGCGGCCCCCCTGCCCTGTAGCTCGGGCTTAGAATAACAGCTACGGTGTTCCCCTGCCTGTAGTAAAAGGCGACTAAACGGGGCCTTTGGGGTCGTGGGCAATCAGAGCGGGGGCTCTGTGCGCCCAGTAGCGACCCCAAGGAGGACGATGGGTCCACGAGGTCATGACTCATCGTGCGATAGCACAGCGAGGGTGCTGGGGGGAGGTGTCAGACTTCCCCCGGGACGAGCTATCAAAGAGCCGCGCTTGGAGGGGTGAGCAGGTACGCGTTCAACACGAGAGCCCGCCCCCCTCTCTACAGCGCAGATGGCGACCACCGTGGGGTTTTAGCCGGTACAAGTCCGGCATAACCTGGCCGCTACCCCCGAGGCGGTCGGGTATCCTATGAGGATTTCCCCACGAAAAAAAAAAAAAAAGGGTGCCGCGCCGCGCCTGCCCGATTGATGGTGTGCAAATCAAAAGTTTTGTAAAGCCAAGTTTCTTATTTTTTCAAGTAATAATATCAAACATATTTTACGCAAACGAGGTAATTATTATAAGATATCGCCTCCTGTGATTTACGTAGTAATTGTACTATCAGTTATGCTATCAACTAATCTTGCCGGCTGGCCGCGCAATATATACCTACGTCACAGTATACATAATAATACTTTCGTACCAAATCGAAATAAATGCACGCGCAGTCAACAAATTGCTACCAACATTATCTACCGTTCCGTCCGATTCGTGTCATCCGAGTGAGACGCGGCGAGGGTGACCGACGAGCTTCATTCAACCCCACAGTCCCACTGGCCCCGACCCTACTACACACACACCAACAAGCAAGTCAGAACGCGATATTATCGAACGAAAATGTGTGCGCGGAAATATCATAAAACTTGTTCCAGCCCCATACTTCCTGTGAAATAACCTTACAAGTTTGTGAAATAAAAGTTTGTTATTTAGAATCTCTAATACATTTGCAAGAATGGTATCTAGCTGTTTTCTTTACTTTTACAATTTATGGGTCATTGAATTATTACGCATAATTCAATGTTATGGGTACATTAGATATGGCCAAAGTTCAGGTAAAATTTGTGCAAAAACGCTGTTTTTCGGAGGCTTTTACTGAATTTGTTTCACACTTTTTTTTATTTTCACCTAGATACACTTCTAGATATAGTTCACAAGTTACCAATTTGTTTAAAACATCTAAAGAAAAGTGTTTAAAAACGCCATCATAAGTACAGAGCTTTTGTATGAAAAGTATGGTAAGCTAAGTGCTCTTAAGGTAAGATCAGCAGCTTTTTTTAAATGTAATTTTTAGTAAATAAAATGTAACTCATAAATTTTATTTCTTTCATTTAAGGGGTATTATATTGTCTATTGAACACAATTTATTTCATTAAGTTAGCATTCTTAGTTACCGAGATTTATAGGTTTCTTTAAGTGACCTGGATTTAGTGCTCTCGAGTGTATTATTACCTCACTGCCAAATCACAATAGTAAAAAAAACAACGGGTTGCACTCCGGGAGTGCCGCCAGAAGTGAAAACTTGAATATTAACGTTGTGCATTTTTGAAACTATAAGAAAGGGAATATTACAAGAATTTGAACATAATCCCAGTATAAATACAGTCTAATTTGCAACTACTCTCCCTCCGTCTTACGAATTTTCGATCAGGTCATGTGACACCTGATGCGAGTTTAACATTTTTTACCTTTCCCAAAAAGGTGCACAACGCCGCTAAATGAAAGAAATTTACATTAGTTGAAGTGGGTTTCTCACGAGAACCAATGGGTTACGATGAAATTTCAGGTCAATACAAACTTATCCAATTTTAGAATAATTTGTATAAAATCCTGTTAAACCTCGAGCACTTATCCGCGGAAGATATCAAGGATATTAGCTATAGCGCAGATAATGCTCAAGGTTTCCCAGAATGTCATACAAGTAATTCTAAAATTCTATTCTATCCGCTCCTACCGCTCCAATAAATGTGCATGTACCATAAACAAAAAAATATATAAATACAACTGTTTCACCTATCGGATTTGATTGTATGTGTGGATGTTTGATAATAATCAATCACTGATCAGATTTTAACAGAAATTTGGGACGTCACTACTCAACATCATAATAATGTAGATCCATACATTGCACATCCATGTATATTGAATAATTATCTACTTTGCAATCCGGAAAACAACAAGTTAGTTTCTAGAATGAGGTGAAAAGTTGCCGGTCGGTTGAGCGAAAGATAAGTTCGTGTAGTAAAAAGTTCATACCTGAGAGATTCATTATGTTTTATTGAAGTATACCATATATTGAAGTATTCTGTAATCTGTGATATATTGCTTCTTTCTTATTTAATGACAGCTGCAATGTACTCGTACTGTTCGTACGTCTTTAAAAAAAACTTTGATATAACTAGCCGGATAAAAGAAAGGACAAAAATTAACTGTAACTACCTATGTATTCTAATCTAACACTTTATAAATTGTTTTAAAGAATTGTAAAGAATAGAATGAAGGAATTAGGCATAGAATTGATAGAATAGAGGTGAGTAGTACTAGGGATGGGTAAAAAATATTGATATATCAAAATATCGATATTTTTTCAGAAAAATATCGATATTAATTAGCGATATTTTTTCCCGCGATATATCAATTTTCGATATTTATTTTCACATATCAAAATCGATATATTTTTAAAGCTCTGCTGTCTGCTCATGCGTCACATCATGATTTTGACCAATCCGATTTCTTAAATTTAGAAAATATGCAGTAGGCTGTATGGGTTTAGTTTCTTTGCTTCAAACACAAACAAAAATTACTCTCTAATAGAGAGTAATTTTTGTGTCAAGCAATTCGAAAATTTTTTTTTAAATAATAAAACTTATGTTGAAACAGCCAGATGTGTATTTGCTTTAAAATTTCGATAATTTAGGCAATTTTTATAAATAATTGCAAATTGGGCAAAAAATATCGATATATCGATATTTCTTGGGTGATATATATCGATATATTTGAAAAATATCGATACTATCAATATCGATTTTTTTTTTTCATTTGCCCATCCCTAAGTAGTACAAAATTTTTGGTTGGGGATTTGGTTGGATTGTTGTTGTTTGTCTTATATGCCCAAAGGCAGGCAAAGGTCTGAACCATACAGCCTTGTCTTATTTCAATTTTCTCGAGTTGTATTAATATAGTCATAAAATAAATCACTTCATATAGTCCGCACTATCAGTCACCTCCTCCATCCTTAAAACTCATGTTTAAGTACAATGGTGGTAAATTGTACAAAAACTTTACACGGACTTCTTGAGACAACTTGAAAAGTCACGATACACCACAGACGTATGAGTAGTAGGTACCTACAAACAGACCAAGCATTCGCAAAAAAATTTGAAGCCAATTACACCTACAAAGAAAGTGTAGCTGTTACAGAGCCGAACTAAGGCCGGTAAAGATTTTTACGTCTATGAATGAGGGGCGGCGGTGGCGGGCGGAGATAATCCATACTAATATTATAAGGCACGTATTTAACGCGGCGACAAATTAATCTGATTTTGGGATTTATAAAAAATGAAAGGAGGTACTAAAAATAATAGGTTGGCAGCTAAAGTGAAGGATCATTTTAAGTAGAAAGTAGCAGCTAAATAAGCTTTCTTTTAATTTAAACTGGCATTGATTTTTTTGTTTTGGTAACTGATTTTATTGTTAGGCGAAGACTTGACGGCGGATAAAAAGTAGAAAATAGGCTTTCTTAAATTATAAAATGAGGTTGTATATAAAGTAAACTGAGATGAGAAGAAAATATTAACTTGGTCATATAAAACATACTTTGTGCGACATTTTAAGAGCTCTAATTAAAGCAAATAGTGACATGCAATAAAAATATTGTGGGCCTATAGTTTTATTTCTTGATGACTTTTATTTTCAACACGCTTTTATTAGCTTCACCTGTATGTATGTATGGAATCACATATATGTAAGCCGTGTTTGGACTTGTTGGAATCGTCTTGAGATGAACTTTGATCATGTATGGTTTTCAGGGTCTGATGATGGAGTAGGAGGGTGAGCACTGGAACTCCATAGTGGAGCATCGTATCCTAGCCGTGTTTGGGGTTGTTGGATTTGTCATTAGATGAACTTTGTTCATGTATGGTTTTCAGGGTCTGATGATGGAGTAGGAGGATCCGGCACTGGAACTCCATAGCGACGCAATGTATCCCACCCGTGTTTAGGCTTGTTGGAATTGTAGAAAGATGAACTTTGACCACATAAAGTTTTCAGGGTCTGATGATGGAGTAGGAGGTTAATCACTGAAACTCATTTTCATTTTCATTTTCATTTTCATTTTTATTTAACCTCAAACACGGCCAGGATACGATGATCCACTATGGAGTTCCAGTGCTTACCCTTCTACTCCATCATCAAACCCTGAAATCTATATACAGTCAAAGTTCATCTCATGACTATTCCAACAACCTCGAACACGGGTAGGATACGTTGCTCCACTATGGAGTTCCAGTGCCTACTGCCTACCCTTCTACTCCATCATCAGATCATGAAAATCATACATGATCAAAGTTCATTTCACGACATTTCTAACAACCCCAAACACGGCCAGGATACAATGATCCACTATGGAGTTCCAGTGCTTACCATCCTACTCCGTCATCAGACCCTGAAAACTATATATGGTCAAAGTTCATCTCATGACAATTTCAACAACCTCAAACACGGGTAGGATACACTGCGCCGCTATGGAGTTCCAGTGCCAACCCTCCTACTCCATCATCAGACCCTGAAACCCATACAAGATCTAAGTTCACTGTTCCACTGTCCAAAAAACACGATTTACCAAAAAAGTAAAAATTCAGTCATCCAGATACTAATTTTTTTTTTTTTTTTTTTTTTTTTATTTATTTAATTCAGATAATAATCCATATATCGGCGGTACTACAACATTTCTTTGATTATAAGAATAATTTGATTGTTTTAATGAGTTCATAAGCCATTGTTTAATAACTTCAGGCTAATTACACTGTAAAATTAATGTTAAAAATCATGTTAATCAACCACATCAACAAAATAGATTGTATTTCAAATAACTCGATACCTAACGTAAAATCTTGTAAAACGAACACGTGCAACACACCCTATAAATACGGCCGCACAGAGCGCGGTCGTGGCATTCAAGCTCGAGCCGTTGAACAGTGCGGACCTCTCTGAAAAGTCGTTATAAGTCGATACGCTGTCCGATTAACAAACGAGGCTTTTTGGGAAGTCGTTATAAATCATTACGCTGTCTAATTAATAAACGAAGCTTTGGATCTACCTGTAAAGCATTCTTCTAAGGATCAAAAGATAAGTGATGTGTTATTCCTTACTATTAACAATGTTTTCAAAACTACCTTCTGTCAGTTAACATGTTGTCGATATACTCTGTCAACTTAATTACTTTCCTATCTTTGTGCGCACCTCAGTGCACTTGCTATTTCCCTTTACCCATAATTAAGGAGTCATTGTAAAGTGTTCCTGATTGAAGTTATAATTTATGAAATAGAATGAAATGATAATCTAGTTGTCAAATTACAATAATAAACCTATCGGGCCCATGAGGAGTTTCTTGTATCGCTTCTTCTCCTCATACAGGGCATTTCCGAAGCGATGATATAACGTTGTTTTATTGCCAGTTCTACTCCCATCATCGAATCCTGTTACCACTGAACCCTACTCATGATGTTCATACCGCTTGGCTGTTGTCTACGTCGACATCAGAAGTGGGATGGCAAGCCACTTCCTCATCAGCTCGTGCACCGCCTGATCAACTGGATACAATCCTGTGAGCTTACATTTTTACTTGATATGACCTACAAATCCACTTATTGCAATATCCATGTATCAACTCATAGGATTATCATAATCCTATTCCCTATCTTATCTTGTGGAGGGGTCGAGAAATAACTCGGACACTTCGACCCATTGGAATCTATTGTGGTCTCCTAGATAACTTACTTCCCCCCGGTCTCGTTGAGAACTCTTTTCAGAGTTTTACAGTGAGGCTGGGGGATATAAGTCTATAGTCTTCTGGTTTTGGATATCCAATCCCTAGGAGACTTATTCGCTTACCAGCCAGTCCATCGCATGTGCTCAGAAGGTACTCCATGCGTTCCGTATGTTCCCCATACAACCTGCACATGGGTGTCGCGGTTAGATTCATCTTCATGAGCATGTCGTTGGTTCCAAAGTGACCAGTAAGGGCCCCAAGCAGGTAGCGGATTTGCCCCCTGCTCATGTTCCTGATGCATTTTCGGGCTTTGAACATAGAGCCTAGGAATTTATTTGGAGTGTTTGTCTGTGATCTGCAAACTCTCTAAATGTGGCTTTTACTGGACACTTCGATATGCCTACACATGGTTCTGCAGTTCACTTTGTAAGATGCTGTAGCGACATCTATCAGCCATCTATCAGTAACACCGAGATAGTTCACACACTGCAAGAAAGATGGCCTGGCGCCACATTATCCCGTATCGCGCCTACATCCTGCATCGCGCCTGCGAAGTTTTCTCGAGAATCTGCATCAACAACTGTCCGACACGGACCGCGATCCCCAGGAAAATTGACGCAGCCTGGCGGAAGATCTTCATCATTGTGAGGTGTCATCCACCTTGCACCTCCATAGTGGGGACCCCGACGTGATGGATGGGAATATTTCCAACCCTCCAAAATCACGGAACACGCAGTAGCACTTCTGAGCAGATTCTCCAAGCTCATCACTCCCCACTGGCAAGCAGTCACACAGCAAGTCAACTTCGCCTCTATCAGGTCCATCGCAGCCAATTCACCGTCCGCACAATCCACCGCAGCACACGCCCGGATTATCTCTCTGGCGTGGCGGTTTCTGCACTACGTCGACTAGCTGGCTCAATCTGTCGCAGCATCTGCGCTCCGTCTCGACTCACCGTAGACTTCGAGCAGCACTGGCACTTGCAAACTTAACGCAACGACTCAACAATGGATCGACCTCCGGTCATGGCTTTGTTTGCAGTCTGACGGTCACTGGGAGTGTTATATGGGTTTACCTCTGGTTCCTCTATCTATATTCTCTTGAGCACAGGTTATTGTGGCATATGTTGCTGCTTGGAATACAGTTGCCATCTTCTCTGAGCTTTTGCAATATTTGTAACCTTTTGCGTATATTCCCGCTCCTGTACCTGATTCCATTTTGGATCCATCAGTGGATCGAGTCTCTTCGTCCAGTCCTCTATTGTAGGGATTTGGACCTTGAAAAATCTTTCAAACACAAACATAGTTTGCATTTTATCTATTATGATCCAGGCCTTCATTTCCATAGAACTTTGTATGTTCAGTCTTTGGCTTGGAGCCATCTCATAGTTCAGCAACAGCAAGACTATGTAAAGTCTTCCTTGCCTCAAATTCAACCATCATATGCAGAGGAGGGATATTGAGGTATCTCTCAATCGCTGCCGTAGGTGTTTTCCTGAAAGCCCCCGTGATTCCGAGACACACTGTTCTTTGTAACCTAGTAAGCGCTTTGCACGAGGCAAGCTTTGTTCTTGGCCACCACACTATGCTGCCGTATGTGATAATTGGGCTTTAGCCCCCAAGTTTTACCGTAGGTGGAACGACACATACCGAACACTCGTAGGGCCTTTGTCATAATATTTTTTTAACCTGAGTTCTTTATCAATCTTTACACTCAGATATTGTACTTCGGTGTACCAGGGCAGCTTTGTTCCATTGAAGGAGGGCTCTCCTAAGTTTCCTAGTTCTTTTCCTCGTGAATGGAATAATGAATGCTTTGCTTGGGTTGATAGTGAGGTGGTTGTTTGTACACTATTCCCCTGTCATCCTCAATGCCTGTTGTAATAATCCAGAGACTATGTTCGGGAATTTACTATTAACTATTATAGCTATGTCATCTGCATAGCTTACTGTGCATAATGGTCCGGTATTGAGTTTGGTAAGTAGGGAGTCTACTATCAAGCACCACAATAATGGTGACAGAACTCCGCCTTGCGGACAACCTCTTGTTGTTTTTGCGCTAAATCTGTCTCCCATCAGTTCCGATCCAGTTATCCTGTTTCTCAGCATATAGTCAATCCAGTTGCACCTGGTATCGTTGATGCCATGTTCCTTTGCAGCAATGCGTATGGACTCAAATGTTGTCTTGTTGAAGGCTCCCTCTATGTCGAGGAAAGCACCAACGCAGATCTCTTGTCCCTCTAGCGCAGCCTTGGCTCGACTCTCAACATAGTGCAGTGCCGTTTCCGTAGATTTTCCAGGGCTGTTGGTGCACTGTAGTTTATGTAGAGGGAATACTTTAAGTGGTCCCTCTCTTAGGTACCTGTCTACCAGTTTCTCCAGAGCTTTTAAGAGAAAAGATGATAGACTGATGGGGTTGTAAGCTTTAGCTTCTTCGTAAGTCTTTCTACCCACCTTCGGTATAAAGGAGTCCTTTCCTGATCTACGAGAATCTACGAGAACTCTACGAGAACTCTACGAGAAATCTACGAGAACTTTCCTTACCTTCCTATCTTTTATCCTTGTATTAACTCATAGGATTGTGATAATCCTATTCCCTAAGAATCCGTTCCTAATCTAGGAAAAATCTAAGAAAACTCTACGAGAGAACTCTTTGAGATATCTACGAGAACCTTCCTTATCGTCCTAACTTCTATCCTTGTAGTAACTCATAGGATTGTCATAATCCTATTGCCTAAGAATCCTTTCCTAATCTACGAGAAATCTACGAGAACTCTACGAGAAATCTACGAGAACTCTACGAGAAATCTACGAGTACCTTACTTACCTTCCTACCTTCTAACCTGTAAAACAGTATTTATATTCTTAAACATACAAAACAGTTTTATGTTTATATCCTCCAGGAATCCTTTCTTATTCGACGACAACCTCGTGGGTCTCTGGTGCAATTCCATGAGAAGAAATCTACGAGAAATCTCCAAGAACTCTCTAACCATAACAGTATTGATATTCTTACAACATACAAGACAGTTGTATGTTCATATAACAACTAACATAAGCAACGCAAGTTGCTTACAGATATCCTACTCAAAAAAAAACCCTTTGCTTACATGTATCACAAGTATCGCAACGAGATACCATCGAGGTTGGTGCAGAGCGCGCACCACCTATCAGAATGGCCGTATCGGCGGTACTACATACGGCGGGCACGCAATTGTTTTCAGTGCGATTAGAATGTAAATATTATGTAATTAATCTAAGCCTGTTTTGAAAAGAGTAATTGCTGAGTTTATTGCCGGCTCTTCTCAGCAAATGCAACCTTCCGAACCGGTATTAGAGTATTAGAGTCAGACTTTTCATAAGTGCCTGCGAAGGTCTATTTGAATAAATGATTTTGAATTTTGAATTTTTTGAATACAACATTTCTTTGATTATAAGAATAATTTGATTGTTTTAATGAGTTCATAAGCCATTGTTTAATAACTTCAGGCTAATTACACTGTAAAATTAATGTTAAAAATCATGTTAATCAACCACATCAACAAAATAGATTGTATTTCAAATAACTCGATACCTAACGTAAAATCTTGTAAAACGAACACGTGCAACACACCCTATAAATACGGCCGCACAGAGCGCGGTCGTGGCATTCAAGCTCGAGCCGTTGAACAGTGCGGACCTCTCTGAAAAGTCGTTATAAGTCGATACGCTGTCCGATTAACAAACGAGGCTTTTTGGGAAGTCGTTATAAATCATTACGCTGTCTAATTAATAAACGAAGCTTTGGATCTACCTGTAAAGCATTCTTCTAAGGATCAAAAGATAAGTGATGTGTTATTCCTTACTATTAACAATGTTTTCAAAACTACCTTCTGTCAGTTAACATGTTGTCGATATACTCTGTCAACTTAATTACTTTCCTATCTTTGTGCGCACCTCAGTGCACTTGCTATTTCCCTTTACCCATAATTAAGGAGTCATTGTAAAGTGTTCCTGATTGAAGTTATAATTTATGAAATAGAATGAAATGATAATCTAGTTGTCAAATTACAATAATAAACCTATCGGGCCCATGAGGAGTTTCTTGTATCGCTTCTTCTCCTCATACAGGGCATTTCCGAAGCGATGATATAACGTTGTTTTATTGCCAGTTCTACTCCCATCATCGAATCCTGTTACCACTGAACCCTACTCATGATGTTCATACCGCTTGGCTGTTGTCTACGTCGACACATATATTGTTAGTATGTGCTTAAAAAACTATGTTAGTAGGGAAAATAAGCTAAAAACATTATTATTTAAGATTAAGAAGTGCGACCCTGGACCCCATGTGCAAGGTGTTCCAGTGTCGCACAACTGGACAGTCACATCTGCATAATATGTTGTTAAGGAGGCCGCTAGTACTGTCCCGCACTCGACGCATCAGGGAGGCCACTCTTTTTCTGAGTAATGCTTGAAAACAATATATATTAGCCTCAGTAAACATCCCCGATGCGCTACAGTAACGAGGCAATCCTAGCAGCATCCTAAACCCATTATTATATTGGATGCGCAGGGCATTGAAAGATCTGCCAGAATAATTAACCCACAGGCTGCAGGTGTAAAATGATTGGCAGTATGTTTTAAAAAGGGTTCTCTTGACATATATATTACACCGTGCAAACCTGCGAGCCAGCATATTGCATCTCACAGCCAATGCCCTGCGCTCCCGCTCCATATCGAGATCATCTGAGAGATCCTCGGTGACCCAGTGTCCCAGGTATTTAAATTTGGTGACTCTACTTAGTGCAAGTCCCCCGAGTTTGACTGCAGGTACATGTTTAGGCAATTTACTCCCGGCCTTGAATATAAGTAGTTCACTTTTTTTCGTATTGTACCTGAGACCATGAGCCTCCGCGTACCTCTCACACTTATTTTTAATTTTGGCAACCAAGCCCAAATTAGGGCTCATTTCTGCCAGTGTCGAGTTATATTATAGTTTCCAGTCACAATAAATCACTTCACAATTCACATTAGTCCTCAGTCAGTCACCGTCCATAAAAGTCATGTTTTACTACAATGGTGGTCATTGTACTAAAACTCTTCACGGACATTTTGAGACAACTTGAAAAGTCACGATACACATAATTCATTTCATTTCACTTCACTGGTGCACATGGATGATCTTTATTGGGTAAAATACCACCAAAAATACACCATAAAACTCAAAATACACAAATTTATGAAAATAAAAATGAAAACGCTACGTCACTCTGCAAGTTCCCGCCAAAAAGTCCCACATAGCCTGTTACATGTTATAAAGAATATTTAAGAATATAAATAAAATGTATGCGACTGAAGGACTTTGTATCCATGGTCATGAACAAATAAAAAAAAAAAAATAACTTTATCATTGATTAGCTTTTAAGAGTATTCAAAAATAAACCTTAAATCAAGTGACATAAAGTGTTAACTTCTTTAGCATGTTATGTAGCAGGATAGAAAAATATTTTTTTGCTACGAAAGTATATATAATTTGCATCAGTGATAATTTGACACTTGCGTGCGACACTCGCATATGATTTTGTGAAAAATACCGTCGATCAGCATCGATGACGTAGGTTACAAATCATTGCAAATCATATATAGCTAGTGAAATCATGCTATAAAAAATAATAATATCATCAAATGAGAATTCCTATAAAGTAGCAATAATTTCCATGCCTATACGAAAGTATATATAATTTGCATCAGTGATAATTTGACACATGCGTGCGATACTCGCACATGATTTTGTGAAAAATACCGTCGATCAGCATCGATGACGTAGGTTACAAATCATTGCAAATCATATATCAATGATTTGTAACCTACGTCATCGATGCTGATCGACGTTATTTTTCACAAAATCATGTGCGAGTATCGCACGCAAGTGTCAAATTATCACTGATGCAAATTATATATACTTTCGTAGCAAAAAATTATTTTTCTATCCTGCTACATAACATGTTAAAGAAGTTAACACTTTATGTCACTTGATTTAAGGTTTATTTTTGAATACTCTTAAAAGCTAATCAATGATAAAGATTTTTTTTGTTAAATTTGTTCATGACCATGGATACAAAGTCCTTCAGTCGCATACATTTTATTTATATTCTTAAATATTCTTTATAACATGTAACAGGCTATGTCATGGACGGTAACAGATGTGACATATGAAAACAGAATCATATTCTTTATCACCTGCTACTTGTGATTTATGCCATGCCTACTGGGAACTAGTTCCCGTAGTTCCTCTGTGGGAGCGCTCTTTTGAAATAGTTCGTTCGCGAACTACACAAGACTAATGCCAAGTATATGGGTAACAAACAAAACGTCTGAACTGAAAACGTCGCGTCGTCGTCCGTCTGATTCTCAACTTCTCAAGTGCAGTTGTGTTGTTATACGTTGGTTATACGTAGTATCTCTACTTAGTTTGTGGTGTTGTTGTTGTGCTTGGCAACAGCTAAGTGGGTATTACTCCATATTATCACAGTAGATATATCAAAATATATTATGGTTATCTCACAATGTTTTCCTTCACCGAAAGCTCGGCTCATTGTAGGATTCGAACCTGTCACTCACTACCACTACCACCGAGCAATCATCGCTTTACTAAAGTGAGGTCTTCCTAATTCTTATTGTATGCCGAGTGCATAGTGTTACAATTTTGTTTCTTTGTCTAGACCTCGTCTACGGCAACGACGGCCATCTGATACGGTCCGAGCGAATGCTCCAATGGCGTATCAAGCGCGCGTTCCGGGTGATCCGGAGAGACCAGGACCCTGCGCCGAGTCGCCGGCCACGTCCACCGACGAGCAACAGCATGCATCCAGCAAAACGGTCTTTATGTACAACAATTGTTAATGTAAATTATTGTAATTAAATGTGTAGGTAATAAGAAGATTAAGTAAGTGTAATAAGGTTGCTAATGTAAGGGACTCTACCGCATATCTTTGGTAGTATTAATAACGTTGACACCCAAGATTATATACCACCATGGATATTGTTAGAACTTGGCCAAATTTACTATTGTCTAACTTTATCACATTCCTGTTTTACTAATCATTATTTCATAGCAATAACTTGCCAGTCCAAAGCCTGGTAAAGTGTGATGGAAATTTTGAATCAAATACAATTCTTGTTTGTAGGTAGGTGCCTACATTTTGTAGTTTATGAATGTTTTTTTAGATATGTTTTACTGCATTTTTTTTTATTAAGTATTTACCTACCTGTATTTGACTACAATCTCACCATGATAACTGATGATGGTAAGCCCACAAAGCCTAGAAAGCACTGGCTCTCAAGTACAACTGTCTGAACACACCGGTAGGTGCTTGGCGATGGATATTAAACTTGAGGGTGGTAGCCAGGCAGGCAGATACGGTACTACATAGAATCCTACCATCGTGCAAAGTAGTTTGTTGATTCGTTGAACTAAAAACATGTTAAAATTAATTTTTATTCCTAAAGTAATATGTTTACTTACCTGACTGTAGCGCTCGTGGTATAGGTACCTCAATCGCCAAAGTTAAGCAATCACTGGTGAAGACGGATCTCGGATGAGTAAAAAACTTACGACTTTACGTGCCATATGAAGCACGGAATAAGAGTTAAAATACCATTAGGCGGTCACCCAACCGGTACTGACCTCGCCAGTGATTACTTAACTTTACCTATCAATTATGAAAAGGTTAATCAAGCTAGACCACGAGGTTTTACTTTTGATTATGTGGAACTTTTTATTTATTATTATGATCTTTTATGTCCATGTTCTTGCAATTATTGTTTGATAGGTACCTAGGTAATTACCTACCTACTTTTCTTTCTTAGCGTTTCTTAAAACATTATTATTATAAACCTAATTAAAGTTACACATACTATTATTTATTGGCTAATTATTTTCGAGGCGACTAACAAATTAAAGGGCGACTAACTACAGCTTACAAAAAAAATAACTTGGCAGCGATAAAATATTTTGGCAACTATTAAATTAGATGGGCTACAAATTGCAAAGTATCATAAAAACTAATTAGTGGCACTAGTAGTAGGCACTGGAACTCCATAGTGGAGCAACGTATCCTACCCGTGTTCGAGGTTGTTGGAATTGTCATGAACTTTGAGTGTATATAGATTTCAGGGCCTGATGACTGAGTAGGAGGGTAAGCACTGGAGCTCCATAGTGGATCATCGTATCCTGGCCGTGTTTGGGGTTGTTGGAATTGTCGTGAGATGAACTTTAACCATGTAAGGTTTTCAGGGTCTGATGATGGAGTAGGAGGGTAAGCACTGGAACTCCATAGCGGTGCAACGTATTCTAGCCGTGTTTGAGGTTGTTGGAAGATGATGATGAGATGAGATAAAAATAAATAATAATGGAATTCCAGTAAGTACCCTCCTACTCCATCATCAGACCCTGAAAACTTTGTGTGGTGAAAGTTCATCTTTCTACATTTCCAACAAGCCTAAACACGGCTAGGAAACGTTGCTCCGGCATTGAGTTCCAGCGCCTACTCTCCTACTCCATCATCAGACCCTGAAAACTATATATGGTCAAAGTTCATTTCATGACAATTCTAACAATCTCAAACACGGGTGGGATACATTGCATCGCTATGGAGTTCCAGTGCCGGACCCTCCAACTCCATCATCAGACCCTGAAAGCCATATATGATCAAAGTTCATCTCACGACAAATCCAACAACCCCAAACACGGCTAGGATACGATGCTCCACTATGGAGTTCCAATGCTCACCCTCCTACTCCATCATCAGACCCTGAAAACCGTACATGATCAAAGTTCATCTCACGACAAATCCCACAACCTCAAACACGAGTAGGATACATTGCGCCGCTATTGAGTTCCAGTGCCAACGCTCCTACTCCATCATCAGACCCTGATAACCATACATGGTCAAAGTTTATCTCACGATAAATCTAACAACCCCAAAAATGGCTAGGATACGATGCTCCACCATGGAGTTCCAGTGCCGACCCTCCTACTCCATCATCAGACCCTGAAAACCATAGATGTTCAAAATGCATCTCAAGACGATTCCAAAAAGTCCAAACACGGCTTACATATACACACATCAACAGAATCTAGGGATATTTTATATTTCATAAAATATTTAAAAATCTATGAAGAATTTTCTGATATAGTAAATTGAAGAATAATAGGTTATTTTAAGGTCTTTAATTAATAATAAAAAACATTTAGTGAATTTATTGTATTAAATTTAAAAAAAATGTTTTTTAATCGCCATAAAAAATTAGTATGTTAAGTTAAGGAAAATTACAATTGTTTTATTAATATTAATTAATGAAAAGGGATTAGATTGTTTTTCTTTTTTAATTTAACGTGCCGTGTGAGCTTTAAGAGTCATGTCACATCGTCATTTGAGCCGAGATGAAATGTTACGAGCCGTGGGCATGTTAGAAAATGGTGCTATTCAACGCGTCATTGCTGAGGCCCTACACACAAGCCAAAACGTGATATCAAGGTTGTGGTCACGTTATCGCAGTACTGGGGATGTAGCTGAACGACACATGGGTAGATATCGTGTTACTACGCAGCGACAGGATCGATTTCTCCAAATGACTGCCAGAAGACCACCCAATTTCACAGCGATGCAACTAGTACAAAAGTTCCAGGAGGACCACCAGCTGCTGTTAAGCAACCAAACCGTGCGAAGGAGGTTGCATGAAGTTGGTCTTCATTCTCGAAGACCGCTACGTGTTCCAGCATTGCGACTTGGCAATCGCGGTCGGCGGCTTTCGTGGGCTCGGGAGCATTTAGCATGGAGTGACGAACAATGGTCTTTGGTGCTGTTCACCGATGAGTCCCGGTTTGGGTTTCAGCCGGATTCAAGTGAACGCGCGTTTTGAGAACACCAGGGAGAGTTAGCCGTCTACGGCACCCTCAGGAGGTCCACTCATACCAAGGCGGGACAATCATGGTGTGGGCAGGAATTCGTCTTGGCAGACGAACCCAGCTCGTTTGGATCCAAGGCAGTATGACTGCACAAAAATACCACGAGGAGATAGTAGAGCCTGTTATTGTCCCACACAGATTACAAATGGCCCTGGAATTTCTACTCATGCACGATAGTGCTCCTTCCCATACGGCGCGGCGGGTGTCAGCCGCTCTCCGAGACCGCGATATTCAAGTTTTGGGTGGGGCAGCACAGTCGCCCGACTTAAATCCTATCGGGCATGCTTGGGGCATGCTACAATGAAAAGCTTTGAGAGATTTCCCGCCAAATTTGACGACGGAACAACAACTTTACGAACACTTGCAAAGACAGAGGACCTCATAACACAGCAAGATATTGACAATATAATTTTAAGTATGAACAATCGATGTCGATGTGTAATTAATATCAGAGGTGGCAACACTGATTATTAATAATTATATTTTATATATTTTTTTCCATTTTAATTAAAACTAATAGTTTTATAAGAAAAAATGAAGTACAAGAACATACAAATTTTCTATGGCTATCTAAAAACATTTTTTTTAATTTAAAACAATAAAATCATGAAATGTTTTTTATTTTTTATTTAAAGACCTTAAAATAACCTATCATTCTTACATTTACTATATAAGAAAATTCTTTATAGATTTTTAGATATTTGATGAAATATAAAATATCCCTAGATTCTGTTGATGTGTGTATGCATACAGGTGAAGCTAATAAAAGCGTGTTGAAAATAAAAGTCAAGGAATAAAACTATAGCACCCACAATATTTTATTTGCATGTCACTATTTGCTTTAATTAGAGCTCTTAAAATGTCGCACAAAGTATGTTTTATATGACCATGTTCATATTTTCTTCTCATCTCACTTTACTTTATATACAACCTTTGATTAAGGATACATCCAGATAGTGTCGCAGCTGTGCACGCGTCGATAAAAATAGGCTCTAACTGTTAGGGGCTAAATCAAGGCTAATTATTTTCGAGGCGACTAACAAATTAAAGGGCGACTAACTATTGGTTACTAAAAAAATTACTTGGCAGCGATTAAATAATTTGGTAACTATTAAATTAGATGGGCTACAAATTGCAAGGTATCATAAAAACCAAATAGTGGCTGGCAGCTTCTTTAAGGTAGCAAATATATTAAACAGGCACATAGAAATAATAGGTGGGGTACTATAAATAATGACTTGGCGACTAATATTGACAGTATGATAACAAACATTGTATTATTGGCAACTATAGGCTTCCATATAAAAATACACTTTCGGGCTGCGATTTGCAAGCAGCTGTAAAAATTTAAACGGGTACTATAATTAAGAATTATGGTTTCAGTATTTTTGTTTGTGGCATTATAATTAGTATCTGGATGACCGAGTTGAACCTGGTTTTTACTTTTTAGCTTATTATGTTTTTTGGAAATTATATTTAGATTCGAATTTAAAAAAAACAGCTGGACTCGAACCGGGGTCTTCTGTGACTTCGGAACAAAACGTCGCTAGAAATGTCGACGCCAAGGATCCCGATGCTTTTGCTGATGTTCAGGGACGTGTTCTGGAACTGTGGAGCCACAGCAAATGGGGTTTTCTTAGCGGTGAACGCGCAGGCTTGAGTCTTAGTGGGGTTGAAATGGACTAGGTTTAGTCTGCCCCAATCGGAGACACTAGTTAGTGTACTCTCGATTTCAGACAACAGCCGTTCGCGGCTTTCCTCCACCTCGGAACGAGGGATATTAGCACGGCCCGTGTAATAAGCGTCCCCTGTACTGTCGTCTGCATAACAATGAACGCCGTCAATAGACAGCATATCATTGATATGCAGTAGGAACAGTGTTGGGGACAGCACAGAGCCTTGCGGGACGCCGGCATTTATGTCCATGCTGTCGGAGCAGCTACCGTCAACGACGGCTCTTATGCATCTGCTGGACAGAAAGCTGGCAACCCATTTGCATAATCCCTCGGGAAGCCCGTATGCTGGTAACTTCGTTAGAAGACCCCGGTGCCAGACCCGATCGAACGCCTTCGCCACATCTAGGCTTACTGCCAATGCCTCACCTTGACTCTCGATGGCGAGTGACCAACGGTGCGTGAGATACACAAGGAGGTCACCAGCTGAGCGACTGTGGCGAAAGCCATATTGTCGGTCGCTCAACAAATCGTGATCCTCCAGGTATCTCAAAAGCTGCGTGTTGATCACTCGCTCCATGACTTTGGAGAGAAGGGAGGTGATGGCGATAAGCCTGTAATTCGTCGGGTCTGATCTGTCACCCTTTTTGGGCACTGGGTGCACATGGGCAGTCTTCCACGAAGACGGGACTTCCTTTTTGGTGTACGAAAGCGCGAAAAGGCGCGATAGTACTGGACACAATTCAGGAGCACACCGCTTCAGCACCACTGCCGGTATGCCGTCTGGCCCACTCGACTTATGGATGTCCAGAGAAAGCAATTCCCGCCGGACCTCCCGTTGGGTAATGCTTATCTCTGGCATGGAGCTGTCACACCGCGGAATGGTAGGCGGTGTGGCGCCACCATCATCCAAAGTCGAGTTCGAGGCAAAGAGAGAGCTTAAAAGGTCAGCCTTCTCTTTAGCACTATGGGCCAAGTTCCCGTCCGGCTTACGTAGTGGTGGCAAGGACGACTGGCAAAAGTTTCCCTCAGCAGCTTTGGCAAGAGACCAGAAAGCGCGACTCCCAGAGGGAAGGCTAGTTAGTCTCTCACCAATTCTGCCGACGAAATCGAACTTTGCCCTGGCAATCATTCGCTTACTGGATCTCGAGGCAGCGTTAAATCTTCTGGTTTCGGGACCGAAAACAGTGACCTTTGATTTTGTATGGTTTTCAGGGTCTGATGATGGAGTAGGAGGGTTGGCACTGGAACTCCATAGTGGATCATCGTATCCTGGCCGTGTTTGGGGTAGTTAGAATTGTCGTGACATGAACTTTGACCATGTATGATTTTCAGGGTCTGATGATGGAGTAGGAGGGTAGGCACTGGAACTCCATAGTGGAGCAACGTATCCTACCCGTGTTCGAGAAATTGTCATGAGATGAACTTTGACTGTATATAGATTTCAGGGTCTGATGATGGAGTAGGAGGGTAACCACTCGAACTCCATAGTGGATCATCGTATCCTGGCCGTGTTTGGGTTTGTTGGAATTGTCGTGAGATGAACTTTAACCATGTAAGGTTTTCAGGGTCTGATGATGGAGTAGGAGGGTAAGCACTGGAACTAAAATACTAAAACTAAAACTAAAATGCATCATCATGCATCTCAAGACGATTCCAACAAGTCCGAACACGGCTTACATATATGTGATTCCATAGAATGTGAAGCAATTCCATGTTTCCAGGTGAAGCTAATAAAAGCGTGTTGAAAATAAAAGTCAAGAAATAAATCTATAGACACACACTATTTTTTTTGCATGCCACTATTTGCTTTAATAAGAGCTCTTAAAATGTCGCACAAAGTATGTTTTATATGACCATGTTCATATTTTCTTCTTATCTTAGTTTACTTTATATACAACCTCATTATATAATTTAAGAAAGCCTATTTTCTACTTTTTATCCGCCATCAAGTCTTCGCCTAACAATAAATTCAGTTACCAAAACAAAAATATCGATGCCAGTTTAAATTAAAACAAAGCTTATTTAGCTGCTGCTTTCTACTTAAAATGATCCTTCACTTTAGCTGCCAACCTATTATTTTTAGTACCTCCTTTCATTTTTTATAAATACCAATTAATTTGTCGCCGCGTTAAATACATGCCCTAAATCAAATAAAAATAAATAAAAATGCAAATTAATGATCAATATTTAAATTTCTCCCGATTTTTAATGGAATATTTTAACAACTACTATCATTACGACAAGCAGAATGACGCAGAGGGAGCGTAAAACGTAGCTATTACGCGCAGCAGCCTATAAAAGTTGGCCTGTTTTGTATATTCGTGTAGTATGGCGACGTTCTTTCTAGGTATATTTATTTCTATGTATACAACCTCATTGTATAATTTAAGAAAGCCTATTTTCTACTTTTTATCCGCCGTCAAGTCTTCGCCTCACAATAAATTCAGTTACCAAAACAAAAAAATCAATGCTAGTTTAAATTAAAACAACTGCTACTTTCTACTTAAAATGATCCTTCACTTTAGCTGCCAACCTATTATTTTTAGTACTCCTTTAATTTTTTATAAATCCCAAATTCAGATTAATTTGTCGCCGCATTAAATAGATGCCTTATTTATTCTGTAGTAAAGTACAAAGCCTGGTGAAGTGTACCTAATGTGTTGAATGTGTTTTATTTACTGTAGGTCGGCTATTTTATTATTTTTAAAAATAAATTGTTATACCTCATTAATTCGTTTTTATTTATTGTAGAATAATACTATACCCTGTATAAATTAAAATTGAGATTAAAATAGCAACGAAAGGCCGTATTATGGTTACGTAGCTACTTAGAAGAGGTAGGTTATGCCGGTCACAGTTCGGTATACCCGAGCGGTCTTCACTTAATTATACCAATTCCAATATTGTTAACTTTAATTATAATTTCTTTTGTTTTTCTGTTTTTTTTTTATTTCATCTTGTTTTTAATTTAATTGTAGGTACCCATTGGTACCGTTTTTTTTTTATTTAAGCTTTATTGTTATTCCTATTTTGTGAACGTTGTACATGCCTGTCATAGGTTTATGTACACCGTATGGTGTCACTAGAAAGAATTGATTTTCGATTACTGCTCCGGTTACCTGCGCAGGTTATAAAAACTGCACAGGGGCCCAAGGGCCCAAGTCTGCTATTACAATTGTGTTCCAATGAACTTTCAGTGGTGTCAAAATCTTGACATTTTGCAGTTTTGGTAGGTATTCTAGGTATTCTACTTACACAATTGCTTCAGTCTGTGATGGCGGCATAATGATCCCATCTACTCTCTCATCAAAGTTAAGAAAATTAATGAAAAAAATAAAACCGAATTCCAGTTTATATAGATTAGACAGGTAAATTCCCGAGCGGGAAGCCATTTATAATATCGAGTTATAGGACACAAGGGTATTCCCCAAAATATATGGAACATTCAGCACTAGGTCCATACTTACTATTGAGGGCTTCCCCGTAACATTAAACATAGGTAAATGAAAAGGGTTGTCAACTTAAAAGTGTAAAATCGGTAGAGAAATCGGGAGAATTTCCATGTAGTGTATGAAATCGTAGTAAAATCGTTATATTTCGGTAGAACAGAGCCCATATCGGTAGGTTCGAGAACACTGCGTGCCGCTTACTATTTTTACTAGACTCAGAGGTGTGGGCGGGTAATTGAAATATGTAAATGTTGAATACAAAGTAACGTTTATTGTGGTAGTTATATATAAACTTTCTAACGTGTGACTTTAGCGTTAGTCCGGGCCGGAATGCCTCGAACACAGACCTTCTTAGCTTTCGATCCGTAGAGAGAATAGTGGCGGGCGCAAGCCCGCCCTAATAAGTATTTCAGCAACTTGATTGGGCGAGCTAAGTGAGGCCCGCCCCCCTGGCCATGCAACGGCTCACATGAAACTATATTGATTACCTATTGATCTAATTTATACAATCCAAATAATGTAGCTACTAATAATATAATTATAACATTCGGCCATCCTGACATTGACGCGTCCTCGCGGCGATATTGTCGGCAGTCCCAGCTAGCGGCTTGGGCCCATGACGATGAATTGGTGCTGTAAAAGAAAAAAAAAAGGGTCGGCAGTAAACTGAATAAAAAAAAACTGACACATTTGTTCAAGTGGTCCTTTCCCAAGGGTTTTCGATTGGCCCCTTAGTACAATCATTAGTTAAGTTTGTTATTTCCACGCGTTACTATTAATTTTTGAGTCAGTCATAAATTAAACAAAACAGACGTTTTTTTTTTTTTTTTTTTTGCTGTAGCACTCTCTATCCTTTGTAGATATTATATGCAACACAATCATTAGTTAAGTTTGTTATTATCACGCGTTACTATTAATTTTTGAGGAACGAAATGTTTTTGCGGTGGGTCATAAATTTATCAAAAGATGTTTTTTTTTTCCATAGCATTCTCAAACGTTCGTAGATATGATATGCACATAGCGCAGTACTTTATTCGGCCGGATCGCAATGTATTGCCGGCATATAAATATCATAAGTATCTAATTGCCGAAGTTGATTGCTATTTGAATTTATGTTCTTTTTTTTATGAATTACGTATGCTACTTGTTCGGCACACACACAGCAAGGCTGGCAGAATTAAGTTAAATTAAATGCTATCAAGATGGTCACAGTATCACAGTCGGAAGTATCACACAGCATCTCCTGCAGTATTAAGTTTATTAACTACTATCAAGCTGCTTACAGTACACACAGTCAGAAGTAGATTTGCTTACTCTTCGGCCGAAACACACAGCATAGCCTGTAGTAAGATTTGGACCACACAGTAATGGAGGAGTACATAGATGTAAAGATAAATACCTACACACAGTCTGAAGTAGATTTGCTTACTCTTCGGCCGTAACACACAGCATAGCCTGGAGTAAGATTTGTATCACACAGTAATGGGGAAGTAGATGTAATGATAGGTAGGTACACGCAGTCTGAAGTAGATGTAATATATAATTCACATAGCGTTGCCAAGATCTATTGTATCACCCAGAATAATCAGCATGTATGCGTATACACATTCATTACGTCAAGTAATTACCCCCAAAGCTATCTTTCTCCCCGTCTAATCGTTGATAACTATTCTTACGTAGTTCGGCTATTTCGTGTCACTTAGCATAATATGTAGGTAGGAAATATACAATTGTATAACCACAGCAATGAGAAGATTTTGATGGTATGTTGATAAATATTCCACTAGTTATTTGTTTACTCAATATCTTATCATCTTTTAATACGAAGTATACACTGCATATTTTTTGATAACACAAAGAAATTCAACTTACAAAGAATACTGCTGGTATAGAAATACATTTTCTTAGCTCTCTCTAATAAATCTATCAGGTCATCGCGATCTATTTCAGTATCTTGAGCTGGTGGAATTGTCATATATAGCTGGCGTAAATGGTCACAAAGATTCACCCGCAACAACTTCATCAAACTATTAGTTTTTATTCGTATTTCCTTAGTATTTATTTAGTATTTCCTTAGAGTTTATTATCATATCGTTCCTTCATGACAGTCATTGGTTCATGAACACTTTCCGAAGTGCTTTCATTCCTATCTAATAAAGACGACAAAAGAGAATTATTGTAGCCAAACATCAGTTGGAAAGGCGTATATTTTGTGACTGCATGCGGCCTATTATTTATACCCCAAACTAAATCGGTTAATTTTTATCCCATGTGCATTCACTGTCAGCTGTTGTATTAAATCCGTTAATGATTGTTCGGTTAACGCGCTCTAGCTGCTCATTAGCTCGCGATAAAACGTGTTTAAATTGTTTCTCAGTTGCAAATTTTTCAAGTCACTAATTGCGAATGTGGTGCCACGGTCGGTTATAACTTATAACGCGTTGCGGAGTCCCAAATTGTGATATGATTTCATTTTTTTTTTAATATAATCTCGTTGCTTCTTTGCACCCCTTTCACTGGCTTAGCAAAAACGAACTTCGTGAAAGCGTCGACCAGAATATGTCTACTCGGATTCTTACAAACAGGCCTAAGTGGTCTAAGTGTATAGTATGCATAGGAATCGACGCTTTTTGTAAGGTGTAGTCTCCGTTTATTTCCCCATAGTTACCTTTCGCGTAAGCGCACCGTAAACACGATTTTATTTATTTTATAATAAATCGAGTCATGCCCTCAAACCAGCTTTAATAATATTCTTCACATTTATCGAAATCTACGTATCCAATTCGGTCTTAGTAACGTTGCACTAAGCTCCACTTTGAAGATTAAATAATTTTCTCATCGCGTTGTTCGTAATTACTTATTTATGATATTATTTATGGTTGTGCGTGCTCTCATGAAGTTTCTTTAAAATACTTTGATTTTTGTTATCCTGTATTTGTAACGTAAGAGACCAATCGTCATCTTCTAAAGCACCGGGTTGCGATGCGGCTGAGTGCCTCTACATATTGCAATCGGTGTCCCGCTTGATGTTCTATTTATAAATCAAAATCTTGAATAAAAATACACCAATGGGCTATACGAGATACCAGTTTTGTCTTTACATTGTCGTTCTAGTGCACTGCAATCTGTTACTTTATCTTGACTGGAACACCTATTAGGGAATATTTGGAACCGCTTTAAAGAATCTACAACGGCAAGTGGTAAAATTGCTCTTCGCGAGTAGTGAACTAGTTACGCGACTAAAGTACGCAACAGGCAACTAGCCATTTGCCCTGATTTACAAAAAAATACTATCCAGTCCAATTTTACTTGCATGTGTGCGCAATTCAGTTTTTACTTTTGAGTTGTAAATTATTAACATGGGTCTCCCGATAAGTTTTGTTTTAAATGATTCGAACGTTCCCCGCTGCGCGACGCCCCATATCCACTCAACACTTTTTTGTCAAGTTATTTATTGGCTTGGCTATTTCGGCGAAACCTTTTAAGAACATTCTAAAATATGACTCGATAGACTGACATACAATTCAATAAACTGGCGTACTTTGTGAATATTACCTGGACTTTTAAAATTAGCCACACAGTCTATTTTCAAGATAATTAATTGAACATTTGAACACACAAACCCTAAATAATTGACATTTGTTTTCAAGAAAGAACATTTTCAGATTACGTTTTAAACCAGCTTCCGTTTTTAAAAAAAACTTGCTCTAATAAGTTAATGCCTTCTTCAGTAGTCGATGATGTTTATGTCGTCCAGTACAATGCTTGTTTTGATTGTTACTAATCGAGTGCGGGGCCGGCCAGGGCGACTAAAGCAGTTTTAAGAATGGATGCTTCGGATATTTTACTTGATAATAATTTTGTGTTATAGATGAAAAAAAAAAAACAATCTGCCTGCTAATTTAGCTATTTGGTCATCAGTGGAGGGATAACGGTCCTTTACTGTTCGTGTATTAAGGGGACGATAGTCGATGCACACAACAATATTATAAGTATTAATGAAGGATGCAAAACCTAATATCATCTCCATTCTTCTTTACTAAGATTACTGAGCTGACGTAATTTGAAGAGGATTCTCTAATGATTCCGGCCTCAATTAAATAATTAATATTTCATATACAATTTCATTCTCCCTATGCGACAACCGATATGGTTTTCGAGGCACTCGACTTCGAGGTTCCTGTGTTGTGGTAGTGTGGTTATAAATCATCACAATTAATTCACTAGACCCTAACTAAAGATTCGTCTCGGCAAACGTACCAGAGTATGTACTAAGTAAGTTTAACAATGTCTTTATCTTCTGCGCTAATGTCGCCTATGTTACCTGCGGTGAAATCGATATTTTCACTAGTTTTGATATATTTTCTCCGTTCGTATCATGACTTTACAGTATATAAATTTTATTGTGGCATGTATCTGTAGGTACGCGTGATAAGTTTACCGGAAGGCAATTCTAGATCATTTCTCCAACATTTATAGCCGTGAGGAATCGATTTTCAGGTGACAAATAACAGTTAACAGGTATATAATAAGGGGACTGCTCTTGTACACCTAGTATAGGGCGTGTCACTAAAACGTCTTCCTTGTCTACTTTACCCTTATTAGTATAGGGATAGTTGTATCAGAACCGGCCGTGATTTTTTTGATTTATTTTAAGTATATCGAGGTAGTTTATATTATTTCTATGATATCGAGATATTCGAAGTAGTCTCGTCTGAGGACAATTAGTAAGGGACGATTATCTCACTAGTTCTTTTCACACTTGAAACTTTGACTGAATTTTCTTTCGTTAGCAAACACACCCGGCTGATTGATTATCTCTCCTAAATCTATAGCTACTAATGTGAAGGTCGTCAACATGTAAATATTTAAGTCACATATACCCTGAGAAGGAGTTATCATTACGCCAAAACCGTCATAATAATATTAGAAGCGGTGTGGGGTATTTGTAATTCGCGAAATTTCTTTAACGCGATTATGTCAATTTTTCTACTGGTATCAATGTACGCCAAGGGCGCCAAGGCAGAAATTTGTTAAATCATTACGAGCAGTTCGATCATTACGAGCTTTTTGTAGAGATGTAAAATATATATGTAGTACCTGCATAGGTTATCTCGATGAAGTCGATGACTGCCAGCACGCTGTGTTCTAGATGTCTGCAGTTGCCGCACCTCTCGGTAGGACAGGTCTTGGCCGTGTGTCCCGGTCTGCGGCAGTTGAGACAGACCCTCTGAGTTGGTGCAGCCATCCTCGACGGTGCCGCAGTCGCCAGACCACGTTGCCAGCAACTTCGTTGAGTTCTCGCCTCCAGTTCATTTCTTCTGGCTTCAACCTTGCAATAGTCCCGTAGGGTAGGTACAGGGTTTCTTGATTTCTAGCATTATCCTCCGGGAGCCCCGAATCAGGCACGACAGGCTTCACAGGGTTGCCTTCTACATCTTCTATCTTGCATTTCTTCAGTAAGGACATTGTCATGGTAATAGTGGGACATTGTCTCCCTCGCTTGCATCATCCTTGACCTCATCCACCTCTTGAAGTACATCTTTGTAGTCGGTAGAGCGTGGAAAAGCCTCCTTCACTTTTATTTCCAGGCGCCTCAAGTACAACTACAGGCTTTTCCTCGGCGGCACAGCACAGCATAATAACATAAGCACAGTTTTATCAGATCCCACTTCTGAGATTTTACTAGACGCAGAGGTGTGGGCGGGTAATTGAAATATGTAAATGTTGAATACAAAGTAACGTTTATTGTGGTAGTTATATATAAACTTTCTAACGTGTGACTTTAGCGTTAGTCCGGGCCGGAATGCCTCGAACACAGACCTTCTTAGCTTTCGATCCGTAGAGAGAATAGTGGCGGGCGCAAGCCCGCCCTAATAAGTATTTCAGCAACTTGATTGGGCGAGCTAAGTGAGGCCCGCCCCCCTGGCCATGCAACGGCTCACATGAAACTATATTGATTACCTATTGATCTAATTTATACAATCCAAATAATGTAGCTACTAATAATATAATTATAACACTATATCAGCAGCTACGAATAAAAAACTAACTTTCTTCTTTGCAATCTCCTTTCTTGTAGGTATTTAAAGAGTTGCTGCAAAATAACTAGGTAGCGCTGTCAGCACCAAATTGAATTGTCAAATCAAAATATGCTGTCACATAACTTTAGTGTTGCCACATAGGCCAACAACGGAAGGTGTCTATCCTTTTTAATTCAAAATCGACAATTGAAAAATACATATATACAGATTTCTTTTATTAAGTGTTAATTGATATTAATGGCAACCATGAACATGATTAAATGAAACCAAATTTCAGAGGAGCAAAACTTAATTTTCGTTGCTTTTTGGAAGCCTGTTTTTTTTCGTCCGAAATTAGTAATAAGAGGCGGCAACACTGGTATGAGTGGATGTTTGTTTCCGTTGTTTGCGTTGTTTGTTTTGATGTGGAAGTCACGCTAATTATGGAGGCCACAGCCGAAGGATGTAAAAAAAAACAAAACTGAATTTATAATATTAATTTAATGTATAAAAATTACATTAATGAACTATAATTAAAATGGAGTGTCTTCGGACGAAGTTGGTACCGAAGTGAAGATCCCTTCCGCGTCGCTTGGTCGGGCGGGCCGCTTGGCTTGATGCAGGTGCAACGTCGCGGCGTCAGCAATATAGATTCACATGGGAACCGCGTCGACTCAGCATTGCGCAATATCGTCATCGATGATGTTAAGGCTATGTGTACATTGGTTGTACTTAAGGGTCTGTACACATAACACCTCCACCCATAGATCAGCAACTATTTTAGAATGTTCAATGAAAATGTTGCTGGATGCTGGTTTCTATCTTCAGATTTTTCTAAATTCTCCAATGGTATATCATTAGTGTTGTTGGATATCTTAATTTTCTTGAAGGTTCTATAACGTTGAATCAGTACGATGAATACAAGTATAGCTGCACTCAGTAATATGCCATAGATCGGGATTGTAGTATGGTATAATGTACTCGTAGGTAGTTGTTCTATTTGAAGCGGAGGCTGGGCCGATATTTTTTCTTGAAGGTTTCTTAGGTCATCCAACTTGATTGAGTTGAGGGAAATAGTAGGTTTGCTTGTAGTTTCCTGGTTGATATAATATGGAATTTTCATAATCTTCATCGGCTTGCCTTCTATACGGTTATTGATGTTAATAAGAGTGAATTCTTCGGTGTAGACGGCAGGTCTGTGGAATGGTTGCTAGATAACTGCCGCAGAGTATGTTGTATTCTTCTCGTTCGCAGGATAGCTGGACTTTCGTTGGTTGCGGGAAGACGACTATGTAATGTCTGTCATCTAATTTTTCCATAAGTTGTCTTGAAATTGATACAGTGGTTGTCTTGCAGGATTCGTTAGATTGTTGAAGAATTAATTTATGTATGCAGTTTGGTTGTGATCTAATTTGATGTTCCATGCCTTCCTCACATAAGTATGCGTTGCTCAACTTCGGGCATTCAGCCGCAATGTACACGTAATAATTCTCATTGGTTGCTATATAAGGATAGGGAGGTACTAGGATTTGATTTGATTTATTAGGTAATATGGATAATTTATAAAGATCATCTGAATGCGGGGAAACGATTGGGAACCTAAAGACTATAACTAATTTATCCTTATTAAAGTATGTACCTGGCTTAATTACGTTATAATATTCTCTAATATCTACGTCCAATAACTGTTTCCTATCATAAATGGTACCTAACTTAAGTAACATACTATTTAATATTTCTACACTTAACATTGAATGGTGTGTGCTCGATGCACGCGTAAAGGCTAATATATCTTCTATTCTACGTAATTCACTTATTAAATCATCAATGTTCTCACTAACTATAACCACAGTCTAATAACCATACAGTCGGTCGACGAAGCCGTCTAGACAGGGCAATCGTGCGGGGTGTGAGGGACGAGACGCGGGAAAGGCGTTACCGACCTGCGAACAAAATTATGTTAGTAGCTCGGTAAACAGCATTCAGGGCTAACGCGTGTTTGTGTCTGTAATTATTTTATTTAAAATGGTGCAAACGACGTGTGCTGTGAGAGACTGCAAGTCTTCATCCTATTTAAATAAAGATCTGCGGTTTCATCAGCTTCCACACACAGACGAAAGGTAAATAAATCATGGTTTGTTATCGTAGAGTGCATACAATAATAATTTTATATTTGTCATGTCGTGTCACGTTAATAACGCCAACAAAATGGCCGAATGGCGGACGGTAAAAAATATCTAATAGGTACACAGGTATAGGTAACAGGCACAGGGCATGAGTGTTTTTTTTTTTTTTTTTTTTTCAATAGGTCTGATGATGGAGTAGGAGGGTAAGCACTGGAACTCCATAGTGGAACATCGTATCCTAGCCATGTTTGGGGTTGTTGGAATTGTCGTGAGATGAACTTTGACCATGTATGGTTTTCAGGGTCTGATGATGGAGTAGGAGGGTAAGCACTAGAACTCCATAGTCGAACATCGTATTCTAGCCATGTTTGGGGTTGTTGGAATTGTCGTGAGATGAACTTTGACCATGTATGGTTTTCAGGGTCTGATGATGGAGTAGTTATTATAATATTGTTTAAAATATAATAATGCTAACAATGTTTTATTGTTATCTGCAATAAATAAATAATTTTGTAAATATTGTTTACTTGTGACAACCCTGGCCGTCGCGATACTGTCTAGACGTTGTCGGCATTTTTCACAAGATCAAAGGCGTCGGACGACTGTATGGTTATTAGACTGTGCTATAACTAACAATTGGGTCAATTTTGCGTATTTCAATAAATTGTCTTGGTACGATTTATTAGGTATCTTTAATAATGAAATGTATCGTCTTATTAATTTTACTCTGATTATCCAATATATTCGATAAAATATTAGTATGATGTAACATCCAATCCTTACTTAAACTGATAAAACTGTTAAATTCAGATACTGTCTTATCTTGATTTTCTTTTAAAACTTTAATGGCATCTTCATATTTTACTGCATCTGTATAATCTAAGTTACCAGTTATACTTTTGATTACAGAACCCAAACCGTCTATTAGGCCTCTTTTACTTCTACTAGGCTCTAAGCCTCTTAAATGAGATGATGCTTTATCTAATTTAGTGTTAAGGTAGTTAATTTGGGTGTCATACAAAGGATATGTTTTGTCAGGTAGTTGAGTCTTGAGTTGTCTTAATTGGTCTTGTACTGTGTCAATCTTGTCTTTTATTTCATTCAATTCAATGTATTGTAGGAAGATATGGTGATGAGTCACTAACTGTACGGGTCCAAGTTTAAATGGTAGAAGTCCAGGTCCGTCATTAAAGCTTTCAAGTTTTATCTCTTGAGCTTGTACTAGGTGGGTGATCAGTATCAGGGTTAACCTGCAACAACATAGCACTTTTTGGTACTCGTTTTAATCGTGACTTAGCTACAGGGCCTCGTTTTCTAGATGTATAAATATGTATAGGCACATCGGCAAGAACTTTGTCATGAGTATATCGGGGAGCTAACTTCTGTCTACTAGCTGAGGGATTTCTGATAAAAACTTGTTGTTCAGGCTGTAACTCTACTTCAGGCTCACGGTCTCTATTTCTATTCTCAATTATGTTAGTACGATCAGTCAAAGTGAATTCATTTATAATGTCATATACTGTTTTCATCTGTTCTTTATGTGTCTGCATGTACTGTTGTAATAACTGTTCCGTCGGGTTAATGTCTAGGGGATCACGAGGGTCATAGTGTCCTGTTATTATGTCATAGGGTCGACATTTAGTAAAGCTGTGGACAGAACTATTGTAAGCTAAAATGGCATATGACATTAAGTTAGTTACTGGTTCGTCTCGCTGTTGTAGACGTAAAATTCTAAGATGTTCCAATAATGTCGAATGAAAGCGTTCTATAATGCCATTATCGTTAGGTGCATGAGCTAAAGTTTTATGATGGGTTATTTTATGAATTCGTGTGAACTCAGCGAACATTTGGTTCGTGAATTCAGTGCCTTGATCAGTAATAATTGTTAAAGGAAGACCATGGTGCGTGCAGAATGTTAGTAGTGCTTGAATAATACTTATTGCCGTGCCATCTCGCAATAGATAAGCTTGCCCGTACTTAGAGAATACATCTATAAATGTAAGGTACTTTTCATTCTGGGTAGTAAAAAGATCCATATGAATGATTTCAAAAGGCTTCGTAGCCGGGGGTACTACATTAAATTGTTGTCTAATGGGATGACGATCATACTTTGCCTGGCCGCATATTGTACATTCGTTAATGAATTTAGTTATTTGATCTTTCATTTTAGGCCAGTAATATTTCCGTGACAAACTAAGGTAACATTCATTGATTCCGCGATGATTTGATTTTCCGTCATGATAATGCCTAATTATTTCTTGTTGTCTGAGATACTCCTTCACATTTTCAAGTTCTTTTTTTACTAAAACCAAGTTCATAGAAGAATTCTTAAAGTATTGTTGTAAAATTGGTACTATCAAATACATACTAAGTGATGGCGTAACTAATATACCAGTTTTAACTCTAGGGGAAACATATTCTTTAATTGCGTCAATTAAATCTTTTTCTAAATTGGATTTAGATAACTGTACTGAAACACGGGTATGTGTATCAAAGGGTTTTGTCACTTTTGGTCGACCTTTGATGTCACCAACTATGGTCAAACATAATTGTCTATGAAATTTATTGAGAGGATCGTCAGTAATTGGTATTTCCAGAATAGGATGTTCACTGTCTGTATGTGCTGTGTCAGTGGATGATCCGTCTAATGATGGTTGTCTTTCTGTGGGATTTACTACTAATGAGTCTGTCTCTTCAATATGTAACTCAATACGTGACAGAGCATCAGCGTTAGTGTTATATTTGCCTTTCTTATATATAACTGTATAGTCGTACTCACTTAGCTTAAGACGCCACCTAGTGAGTCGTGAGTTCGGTTCCTTAATATTCATTATCCACTGTAACGGCTTGTGGTCTGTCAGAATTTTAAATTTACGTCCAAATAAGTAAGGTCGGAAATACTTGGTTGCCCATACTATGGCAAGCAATTCTTTCTCAATCGTGCTGTAATTGATTTCACTTTCATTCAATGTACGTGAAGCGTACGACACAGGCTTATCGGATCCGACAGTTCCTTGCGATAGAACTGCGCCTATTGCGAAATTGGATGCGTCTGTCGTCAGTATAAATTCTTTTGTAAAATCTGGATATCTTAAGATGGGGTAATTTGTCAAAAGCATTTTACATTTGTCAAAGCAATTTACGTATTCTGGGTCAAGAGTAATTTTTTTACCTTTCTTTAAACACATTGTCAGGGGTTTCGTAATGCGGGCAAAGTCAGGGATAAATTTACGGTAGTACCCAATGAGTCCTAAGAATTGTTTAATTTCCTTTGGAGTCTTGGGTATTGGATATTTCTGTATGGCTGAAATCTTATCAGGGTTTGGCTTAATACCTTCTCTACTTATAATGTGCCCTAAATAAGCAGTTTCTAGTTTTATAAATTCTGACTTGTCCATTTGTATTTTGAAGTTTGATTCCTTCAGTCTCTGAAATACTTTTCCTAAATTTACAATATGCTCTTGTAACGACGTACTAAATACGATTATATCATCGAGATATACTAAGCAGATAACGTTTTGTAGGCCTCTTAAGACATTATCCATCACCCTTTGAAAGGTAGATGGAGAATTCTTAAGTCCCATGGGCATTCGAAGAAATTCGAAGTGCCCGTGTTCCACATTAAACGCGGTCTTGGGTATATCGCTCGGCTCCATTTCAACTTGATAAAAACCACTAGCCAAGTCTAGGGTACTGAAATACTGACACTTCCCTAATTTATCAAGAACATCGGTTATGTTCGGAATAGGGTACTTATCATCGATAGTCTTTTCATTTAATTTACGGAAATCGACTACGAGACGCCACTTTTGGCGACCTGAGGCATCTGCCTTTTTGGGGACAACCCAGATTGGAGAGCTCCAAGCTGAATCGGAAGGTCTTACTATACCCTGTTCCAACATTTTAGAGATTTGATCACTAACTTCCTGTCTGTGTACAAATGGATAACGGTAGCTTTTGGTGTAAATCGGTAGTTCATCGGTTGTCTTAATACTGTGTTTAATTCTGTTAGTGAATGTTAATGGTTCTCCATCAATATAAAATACTGCGGCGTAATTAGAACAAAGAGATAATAAATTTGCTCGTTCCTCATCATTTAAATGATCTGTACGGAGGCGGGAAAGTACTTCCTTAACACGCATACTCGATTGTTCAGTGCCCGTGCACTCGATATTGAACAAAGTAGCACTGGCGGGACGGTCTAACGAAAATATAATATCATTCTGTGTAGGGTTCTCTAATTCAACAATACCTCGACTGTTACGTACTACGGTTATGCACTCGCGAATGTGACAATTGCACATAACTTGTTCCTCTACAAGTACCTCACCGTCAGGTACATTGATAGGGATCCTAATTAACCTCGAACTATTGGCCGGAATGATGTCTTCATATAAATTAACGTTTCGGGAATTATACATTCTTATAGGATTTACTGCTAATTTAGTATTCAACGTTAAATCTTTAAAATTTATTTGTGCTTCCCATTTATGTAGTAAGTCTGTACCTATAAGTCCGTCAAAGTGATTATGGAAGTTATAAATAAGTAATGTCACATTGTCAGGGTCATTAAACTCAGGGAAACTGGGGACAGTTATCGAATAATCGTTTTGACTCGTTGCGTGCACGTTCGTAACCTCGAATGGATCATAGTTCAAAGGATAGTTAGAAAAATATTTCTCAACAGCTTCTGGACTGATAAATGATTGATTCGCGCCGGTATCAATTAAAATATTTAATGGTGGATTTCAAATACTAATATACGGTAACTGACGTTGGGTTTGTAGATTCAATTCTATTTTAACTTTTTTGAATTCTGAACTTTCTGAAAATCCTCACTAGTGGAAGGCTGGGGTTGATGTTCAACCTCAGTATTATAATTTTCAGGGTCCTGCAAATCATTATTAAAATCAGATTCGGGACACTCGTAATATTCGTTATAATCATTATATTGATCTGATTCGAAGCACTCAGGATAGTAATAGTTATTATAATAGTCATCATAATAATCAGTTTCATTAAAATTAACATCTTTGGCCTTAAAATAATTATTCGGTGGCGGATTGCCTGCTTTACGCCAATCATGACCAGATGGTGGTAAAGTCTTCGTGACGTAATGGCTTACTCCGCTCATCGGCTTCGGGCCGGTATTGTATGGGGTTTGATTCCGAGGTTGTAACCGGAATACATTACTTTGTGGATTATAATTCGGTGGAAGAGATTTAAACATTTGCTGCGTACGGCTGGGCATTCTAAATAATGGGTTAAATCTAAATTGCGGCGGCGGCGGCGGCGGCATGTGACGCTGCCAATTAGAGTGCTGTGCTATAGGAGGGAACACAAATGGTTTAGGTGCAGGTGCATGCATAGAAGGCATAGGCATAATTTTAGTATTAGTGGGCTGCTGTTGCTGCAATCTAGGAAAACTATCATTTCTATGTTGTAAGTAAATAACATTTAACTCCTCCTGAACAAATTCCAACGCTTTCTCTATACTAGCAGGACGCATGCATCTAATTCTAGAGCCTAATGGTTCCTTAAGGCCTCGTACAAATGCCTGCATAGTTAATTTCTTATATAGAGTACGTTTCGCCTCTACAGTTGTAGAAACTTCGTCATGTAACGTAACATACGTCATGATTGTACTAAAAAGCGTTTGGCAACGTTCAAAAAATTCCTGGGGCGTACTAGACCCTGGGTCTGCAATGCCAAGTCATTATACAGAGCAGTTTCATCTCGCTGGTCTGAAAAGTTGTTAATTAGTACATTCCTAATTCCTGTCCAATTCTCCGGAATGCCATTCGAATTGATGGTTCGAGCAGCTGATCCCGATACCTTGTTAAGTATTCCGTTTAATAGTGAACTATTGTCTAATTCAAATCGTTGATCATCCTTGAAATATTTCGCGACTAACTGATCGCAAATGCGAATGAATCTAGTTAAGACGTTCGGGTTCCCGTCAAATTCGGGAACTAGACGTAAGGCCTTGAATATGGTGTCCGGATTATGCTCGTAATTAATAGCCATGATATCAAAATCTAAATTCCTATTTGAGTCTACTAATAGATCCCGCTGAGACTGTCTGGGACTAGCCTTAGGGGAACCTAACCTTCGAGGGTGAAAAATCTTGAACACAATTAAATTAAATTTAAATAAAAATATAGGGATCACTAAGGACTAAAGGAGAGCAACACGAGAGAAAAATCTTGTGCAACTCACAGTTTCATTTTTGACTTTTTATCTTCAATGTTTGGAAGTCCTCCAGCGGTGTTCCTCAGGTTCTTCTTCGGATACTCGTCGATGGCTTGAAAACCAGTCAGCCACGCGAGGCTCGGCCCGATTTCGATGTCGGAAATCGTCGTATAGTTCGCGCCACGCACTGACTCGAGTATCCTACCGACTGCGCCAATTATGGAGGCCACAGCCGAAGGATGTAAAAAAAATCAAAACTGAATTTATAATATTAATTTAATGTATAAAAATTACATTAATGAACTATAATTAAAATGGAGTGTCTTCCCAGAGTGTGGAGTTCTTCTGAAGATCCCTTCCGCGTCGCTTGGTCGGGCGGGCCGCTTGGCTTGATGCAGGTGCAACGTCGCGGCGTCAGCAATATAGATTCACATGGGAACCGCGTCGACTCAGCATTGCGCAATATCGTCATCGATGATGTTAAGGCTATGTGTACATTGGCCAAGGGCGTCGCCAGCCGATGGCGCAGGGGGGGGCAAGTTGACTTTACCTACTACAATTCATACCTTTGAGAAAAGTAGGTATGAATTGTAGGTAAAGTCGACAGCACATGAAGCTTTTCACTTGTACTACGAGCCTTACATCTACAGCTATAATAACAACAGTATCTTAGTACTATATACATATATATTCTGTGACAGCTTCAACGATAGAGTAGAGCAGAGCGTAGTTGAGCGTACGGAATATTAAGAGTGGAATTGGTGAATTCATTCGAGTTTCGATGTACGGGAATGATTGTTCAAGGCTTGAACTTCAAGCAAATCAACTAAAAGACTTAGGACTTTGGTTGCATTATATTTGGCAATTTTTTTAGAATCTCTAGGGGGGGGCAGCTGCCCCTCCCTGCCCCCCCTTGGCGACGCCCTTGACATTGGCTTCACTTAAGGGTCTGTACACATAACACGCTTAAGGATTATTTGATTCTATCATTATTTTGATATTCGTTGGACATCCACCCTTGTTGCTCTTATCCACTGTGACCTTAGTGGTTCATCAGTTGGAAATGTAAGACGTCCCTTATTGGTACAATTCACAACTGCACAAACACGCATTTTCAATAGTTTTCAAATCATTCAAATCTAAGCTAAATTTCACTAAAGTTTTGAACAAAACACACATAATAGTGACATAATACTAGTTACAGACGATCCGACTGTCGGACGTCTGATGGTCAGGGCCGTGTGTAGCGCGGCAGGACTCTCTAAGTAAAACTTTAGTAAGTAACTTTTGGTAAAAAAAAAATTTCACACTTCGTCTTAGACAACCATGGCTAAAAAGGGTCTAAATGATCTAAACTATCATCGCCTTACAGCTTTGCACCCATCTTCCAATCACCCTATATACTGTAGTCTTTGGGTAGGACGTCGAAAGCTTCCAACCGGTATTAGTAGTAATTATGAGGGTCCTGCCGCACTACACACTTTCCTACGGCAGGACGTACCTTGGCCGTGTCTCCTACGTAATAATAAAAATAGGAGTCCGACATTGGAACGTCTGTTACCAGTATAAAGCCAAATAGTTATGGGCTGCGTTCAGTAACTACGCCGTGTGATCGCCCGACGACATTGAGGAAATATCCCTTTAGAGTAGTAATACTAAACAATCAAATTCCGAAACTAGTCGGTGATTTGTCACTGATTTTGAACGGTAAGGACCACTCACTGCATCGTGTGTTTACGACTTGGCCAATCAGAGCGCATGTATCCTTAACTTAACCAATCAGAGCGCATTGTCGGCGGTGGAAAATTGGCGGAATATATTTCTACCAAAATGAACGTCATTGCGCTTCTTTGGGTTAATTGTTCGATGCCCGACGATCATCGTAGCGTTCAGTAACAGATCAATAACATGTGTAGTAACTGAACGCACCCATGAAGTTACATAGTTTTTTTTTTTATTGAACTGACGGCAAGATAGTTCGTTTCAGTCATTTCAGTCATATTAACGCCATCTATTGAGACTTAAAGAAAAGAAAATTAAATACCTACAAGAAAACTTCTCATTGTTCGATGGTAAATGTCAATGTCAAACAAAATTGTCAAACAACTAAGGCTGCATTCCGAATTAATGCTATAATCGCTGTAATCGATTTGAGCGTGCTTAAACCCGTACCGAATGGAATAATGACAGATTACGATATCCCGTGAAACGTCATAGATGACGTCATGATATCCGCCATATTTTTATTTTTTTATACCACTAAGATGGCAAACAAGCATACGGCCCGCCTAATGGTAAGCACTTAAGCAGTTATATTGCGCTCACACCGACCATGCCCTAAACTGATATCACCGTGAGCGCTGTCAAAAGTGACGGTTAATTACAAGGATGTTATAAAACTTCGGATGTATCCTTACTAACAAAAAACTGTGTCGCTGAGAGTCGGCCACCTCGCTGTACGTACAAGCCGGCACGCACACATTCACACATTAGTCGGCCATTACGCGGATAAACGTCAACAGAGTCAATACGTTTGCGGTGCCGTAAAATATTAAAATATAGCATCTCTTGTGTAGTGAAATGGTGTAAAAACCGTAGAGACCTGAGGAAAAAAATACCAGGAATCACGTTTCACAGTTAAATTAATAATTCAATCACTTATTTCCCGATTTTATACATCAAAACAAATATTCATTCACCAGTACAAAAGAATTAATGACAAAGCCAGTGTTGCCAATATACACTTTTGTAAATTACCCGAAATATGGGAATTTTATATTTTATGGTTATCATTAATACGTATTTTATTATAAATTGATTTCATACTTTCGCGACTAGTACACATTCTTTATATCAGTGGTTCTCAAATTTTTTTGGCGAACGGACCACTTTTAGAAAGCGGATTATTCGATGGAGCCCTAAAATAATCAAACAATAGTTTAGGTAGGAATGTACTTTGAAGTTCGTCGATTTAAGGGGCGGAAGGGGGGGGGGTGAATAGGGAGGGGGTCGGTGTAGAACCCCCACTGTGAAGGAAAAGTTGCGCACCCCCCTTTTTTTAGATACTATTATTTTTATTTTGTCGGGTGAGGGGAAAGGGTGGTCCTTTTTATAGTGCATAAATTTGTAACTAACCCCCGGCCGCCGCTCACGCGGCACCGCTCGCTACGCTCGCTTGGCTCGCGCACGGTATTATCAAAGTTCAAACTTAACCTATTTAGGATATTTATTTATACTTTACCTATTCTTCTTGTGGCATTCTATTCAATAACATAGAAAAATATCTATGTAAATAAGTATGAATATTTTTAAGTTTTTGACGGGCTAGTTGGCGCAGTTGGTTAAGATTCACCTTAAGCGCCGCAGGTGGTGGAGGATATTTATTTATTATTATTATTATTTATTACCAATGAAGTTAGATAGAATATAGTATAAATTTTTTGTGTTTGTTGATTATATACTCATTGGTTGCTTACATAAAACGAAACATTACTTTATACTTAGTGGCAAAATATTGCATAGATTTTCACGATTTTGTTTTTTTTTCGTAAACCAGTTTTTTCCGTAATTTTAAACTTTGTGTAGAGCCTTCTAATAATGTAACGTCAAAGTACAACTTAGCCATAGTTTATTGTATAGGTATTCTTTATTTTACCGCGTAGGTTGTAAATATTGTATATCTTATTGTATTTAAAATGTGTGTGAGGAATGTCCCAGAATATTTATTTATTAATAGAATACTATTACGGAAATCTGCTTTACATATTTTATGCTGATATATCAGTAATTTTTTGTAGAAATAAACCAATATAGCTATTCTAGCACCATAGAATGCGTAAAAACATTTAATGATTAATTTGTCATGGTTATTGGAACATCGATCTTTTTTGCAAATAACTATGTAACGTGATGTTTAAGGACATAGGCACGCCATTATTTTTATATTCGTATGAGTGTCCTTAATCGATGTATAAAGGTTGGGTTGAGTGACGTTATTTAAAAAAAAACAAAACGGTGCCTGATGAGTATGCCAGGCTCTGAACACAAATCTTCGAACCCCTTTTATAGCGATCGGTTGAGTAGTTGAAGCGTGAAAGCATAACAAAAAAAAATACAAACAAGCTCATATCCGCTTGTGTATAATATTAGTTAGGATATTTTCATAGCGAGATTTGGCCACCATTCACAATTTAAAATAGTACGGTATATTCTGCCTACATTTACACTTACATTTTAGCGATGGGCGATTGTTACTAAAAACAATCGAATTATTCGATTGGCCAATTTATTCGAATCATTCGAATAACAATCGACATCTTTCGATTGTTCATAATACGCTTCGTGCGGCACCACGCATGTCCTATGCCGTGCGCTGGCTGTCCGTCCGCCGAATGAATTAATCTATTTGTCCCCGCGCTCACCCGTCGATTGTGCATACTATTACAACCTGCGTTGCGTGGGTCAATTTTCATTCGAAAGGTCGATGGTTATTCGATTGTTTATTCGTTAGAACGAATGAATCGACAATCGAATGTAGAGTTTTACAATTGTCGATTCTTTCGATTATTTTTTTTGCTACAATCACCCATCGTTACTTAATTTTCATTTAGACTTGTCTACCGTTACATATTAGTCTTAGTATAATATAATAAAATATAGGTAAATTTAGCCTAACATAGCAACCCTAAATTGAATCACACATAAACAGCCAGTGTTGCCAATTTAGCGTCTTTGTCGCTAGATTAAGCGACATTTTGACACTCACAGCGACTTTTTATTCTCATTTAGCGACAAAAAAAACTAGCGACTTTTCTAGCGCCTTTTTGATGTGAATCGTTTCTCATTTAAATTTATTTGATTCCACAGTTGTGTAACTATGACTATACAATAAATGAATTTACAATCCTTAGTTAATTTATTCCATATTGAACACAACTGTAGCTACAATCGATAATGGAGAAATCGAGAGAATATTTAGTGCTCTTAATAATAGTAAAATCAAAGCTACGAAATCGCACGGGGTTAAAAATATGGAATTCCATTTTAATGAATAAAAAATATTATGATTATGATTTACAATTAGAGGTACTCCGGCTTATTGGCACCAATAAAGCCACATTTACCCAGAAAAATCAACAACCATCGACCTCGATGGTGAGTGATCCTCAAGTTCCGCCACCCTCGACCTCGAGTGCGATTGTTATTGATTCGGATGATGATGAAGATTTTATATATATATTTTTTTATAATATTATCATTAAATTTGAATACTTTATTATTTTGAGTTTCACTTTTCAAGCATCATTAAAAAAGCGAGTTCTAGAAAAAAAAATGGCGACTTCTAGCGACTTTTGAACCAGCCATCTAGCGAGATTTGATTTGGTAGAGTTGGCAACACTGTAAACAGCCGCCGCCATTACGGTTACGGTGCCTCAGTTTTGTAATAGCGAGAGTGGAGTCCGGGTAGTCTGTGGTTAATTATTGTGTTTTCGGCAAAAAATCTAATAAGATTCTTGGTTTTCTATTTGGCAAAGATACTTTTTATGATTTTATGACAGAAAAATAATAAAAGACGCGAATATTCCTTTTTGCGAGTTAAATTATAAAAGATATAAGGAGTCCTAGCGCATTTTTAATTCAGATTTTAATTAAATTCTCATATGTTCTGTTTTGAATACTGTGAGCTAGCGATGGGTAACTAGCCGAAATTTCAATAGCTTAGCTAGCCAGCTATATGTGGTCTAAAAGCCAGCTAGCTAGACAGCTATTTTGGCTATTTGGCTATTAGGCTTGAGCGGCGGCGCAGCTAGATGAATAACGTTCAACTGCGATCTGAGTTCGATCCTCGCCGCTGCAACAAGTCTAGTCTAGATGATAATGTAATAAATTAATGTAATGATTTTGTTTTTTATTTACTTTTTATTTTGTTGTATTTTTTTTGAAAATAAATGACTTTCCCTCATAGGTCGAACGTATTACTAAAAAAAACATCGAAAATCAACAATAACGTCATCTCTATGTATGGATATGAACTAAAAGCTTTCACAGTACATCAACTCAGTCGTTAGTTGTAGGCACGTAAACCATAGATGTCGCGCTACTTCAGATGATTTTAACGATTTATTTAAAAAATAATAATATTACAGAATAATTTAATTTAATTAAAAAACAATAGGTTTAAATTCGTATAATTAGTACCTTTCAAATTCGAATTAATAATAACGACATGCACTCGAATTTCACTCTTTCGGAACTTACACAACTCAGTTTCGCAGTGAACGCACGCACACACAGCTATCGGCTACGCGGCTACGCGGCTACGCGGCTACGCGGCTACGCGGCTACGCGGCTACGCGGCTACGCGGCTACGCGGCTACTCGGCTACTCGGCTAGAATGGCTTTGGCTAGCCGGCCAGCTACCGGCTAGTGTGGCTATTAACCTTTGGCGGCTAGCTAGCTATTAACCGCTGTGTGTGACGTAAACTTCTCGTAATGAGGAGGATTTTTTATGTTACAAAAGGTCAAAATACCTGTAAAATCGTGCACTTAAGGTTCACATTGGTTCGAATTATCAATAGTTAGACAGGTATTTTCAGCATAGAGGTATCTTAAGAAAACTCCTCATTCTAGCTAGCCATAGCCAGTAGCCATCCAGTAGCCAGTAACCATCCAGTAGCCAGTAGCCATCCAGTAGCCAGTAGCTAATTATCGTGTTGACAGATAACGTAGCCGTGGCTATTTTGTGTATAGCCGTTTTTTGGCTAGTTATATGAATAGCTACCCATCTCTACTGTGAGCGCGATAACGGGCGTTCGGAATTGTTGACAGTTCTCAGCTGTCATTAACGTGATATCTAACTCGGTACGCAAATATTGTTAGTAGTGAGCGATATATATTATTCATTTCGGAATGTAGCCTAATATAATTTAAAAAAGAACTGGTTTGGTTGGTTTCGTTCGCGCTCTTTCTTTCGCCAATTATTTTCGTAAAAAATACAAAATTAATTCTCACGATATTACGAATACTTTTAAAGTTTTCTGTGATTGTGTGCTCTTTTGGAATTATAAAAAAAGTTATTCAAAACAATGACAGTGGGAGAAAGTAGTAAAAACTTGCCATGGTAGGTACTGAAATGAAACACACAACACGAGAGCCCTGTTTTTTCAGAATAGACTTAACTCAATGATTGTTTTTAATGACCCCAATCATTTATAATTTACACATACTACAAAGTACACAAAAGTTGAGGAGTCTTCTTTAAAAATTGATAAAAAAGTTTACAAATATAGGTTAACTCTAACTCTAAATGATAATTTTAAATTATTACAGGGTTGAAAAATATCGACCTTCGAAATTGGATGATTTGGTATCTCACGATGATATAATTAAAACAAGTTAGTATTCAAGCTTTTTAAAAATGCTTATATTACTATTATTTTCAGGCGCCGATCCCACATAGAGAGTTCAGTCAAGAGTCTGTGTTCCGCGTTCACTGTAATCTATGCAGAGCCTTTGATCATTTCATTGCACACAGAGAATGTGGTGGTCAAGAGAATGTGAGTTCTGTCTGAGTTCCATTCTCTAAAGCTGGCAGTTGAGGTGACTCATCTGAGCTATCACAGTATAATTTATTGAGTGAAACAAGGTAGGCAGGATAGTGGGCATTCTGGCCCATGAGCCTACATTATGACAAATGAGACTAAAGTAAGGCCAATGAGAGGATTTAAAGAATGTAAACAAACTTTTGCTTGGTGTATGTATATAATTACAGCTTTTGGGTTAGGGAGAATAATTATATTTAATGCAACTACCGTGCAATTTCATAATATCTCTAATTATTTCTGAAATCTTCAATACTCTAAAACTTTTTTCTAAATACACCACAGTAACAAGCTTTCATATTTTGTTAACACATTATTGTCTATTAGAAAACATAGAAATTATTATCATACAAATTTGCCCATTTACCTTTAGAACTCTATACTGCTCGCTCGCTGTGTGAACAGTATTGAATGTGGAACTCAGAACTCTGAATGTGGAACTCTAGAACTCTCTCTGTGGGATCAGCGCCTTAGAGTACTTATTAGCTACAGTGGCTATAGTACATCATGTTTTTTTTTCAAGTAAATCAGTTTATGAAGGAGAACCAACTACCTCATCTGCTATTTTATGGGCCACCAGGAACTGGTAAAACTTCCACAATTTTGGCTTGTGCCAGACAGATGTATACTCCGCAACAATTTAACTCAATGGTAAGTAAAAGTTGAACATGACTTTTGATTGGTATTTGACTGTACTATGTATGTAGAAAACAACAAGAACCAAAGGGGTTGTAAGTCACCATTTTAAAGTATGTGAATTTGTAATAAAGAATCGCAAGTTATTAAAAGCGAGTTGACAGATAGTGGATGAGACCAATAAGAGATTAAATAATTGGACATTATATTTTATTATATTATTATCTCTCTTTTTCTCGACTTTTGTCGTTTTTTTTTTTAAGTACCCCGTCCTGTTACCCACAGGAAAAAAGGTACCTAATTCCCCTTTCTAGTTAATATTAAAATATAGGTATATATTATATGTGTATTTATAAATATTTGTAAACAAATAATATTTTATATATATATATACTAGCTTTAGCCCGCGACTTCGTCCGCGTAGATTATTTCTTTTTCTAGATATGAATCATTGTAACAATATAGAGCTTTGTTCATGTCTATAGCCCGCCACTACGTGTGATATTTGACAAAAGTTCAGGAAGATTGAGAGCTTACATGCGAACATGCCACATAAAACGTTTCCTGCCCGATTTGAAGAAGAAGATCTGAAAATCTACCGGCAGATATATGCATACATACACTGTCCGATTAGCTGAAGAAGAAATATGTTTTTTTTGGGAGGTGTAGAGATCGGGATTATTTATCTAAAATCACGCCATGAGACCTATCCACAAATTCCTCAACCATTTCATGACAGCTGCGATATTTGCTCATGGCACACGGACAGACAGACGAATACACCTATATCCACAAATTCCTCAATAATTTCCAGACAGCTGAGATGTTTCTGTCTGTCTGTCAGTCTGAGGAGAGAATTTGCCTCCTTATGTGTGTGTGTACCGCTTGTACAACGGACAGTTCTCTGAAGAATTGTTTGTCTTGATGCCCACGGGCTACCTTCTACCATCGCAACTCTGGCCATCGACGGGGAGTCCATACTCATATATTGGAACCGAAATGGTTTCTACTGTGCGGTTTCAAAGGAGTTTTCTAGCGCGTAAACTCAGGCTGTGGAATGAGCTCCCCGCCATGGCGCCAGGGTGTGAAGATATTTCTGTATGGTCGGCAACGCACGAGTGATACATACGGTGACCGCTTACCATCAGGCCGGCCGTATGCTTGTTTGACACCTTAGTATTAAATTTAAATAATAATAATAATTTAAAAATTACCCGTAGAAGACAGACAGACAGACGGATCGACACGGGCGGAGATCTATCCAACAGTTCCTCAACCAGACAGCTGAGAATTTTTCTCGTGGCAGACAGACAGATAGATGGGCGGCAGTAGGCTTCTTAATAACATGATACACGTATACATTATTTTACTTGAATACAAAATTATGTGAATGAACAGCTTAAATACAAAATTTAATCCCCCTGTTCACTCATTAATGGATCAAATTCCAACAACACCGATATTCTTTGCGTTAGTTTCCAAATTTTAATTATATTCCAAGCTTATATAATAAATTTAGTATACTTCCATACACAACTTCATCCCTTTTTACCCCTTCGGGGTCGGAATTATCGAAAACGCTGAGGCAAATATAAATTAATTTTCAATCATCAACCTAAACACAAAATTTGAAGGTCCTAACTTCCAAACTGATGGACTTTCATACAAACTCGCATCCCCTATTTTACCCCCATAGGGGTGTAATATTGAAAAATCCTTCGTTAGTGGATACCTACACTTTATAATTATAAATTTAGTGATGTTTACTATGGAAATGAAAGATTTTCGTATACAACTTAATCCCCCTTTTCCCTCTTCGGGGGTGGAATTATCACAAACGCTGTGACAACTTTACTTTTCAATCGTCAGTCTAAATACAAAATTTGAAGATCCTATCTTCAAAACTGCCGGACTTCCATACAAAATTTCATGGCCTATTTTACCCCCTTAGGGGTGGAATGTCCAAAAATCTTCTTTACTGGATACCTACACTGTATAATAATAAATTTAGTGAAGTTTATCGTGAAATTGAAGGCAACTTCATTCCCCTTTTTCCCCTTTCGGGGGATGAATTATCATAAATGCTGAGATAACTTTACATTAATTTTCAATCGTCAGCGTAAATACAAAATTTGAAGATCCTAACTTCAAAACTGACGGACTTGCGTACAAACTTTCATCCCTTATTTTACCCCTTTAGGGGTGGAATTTCCAAAAAAACCTTCCTTAGTGGATGCCTACACTGTATAATAATACATTTAGTGAAGTTTACTTTCAAATTGAAGGACTTGCATACACAACTTCATCCCCCTTTTCCTCCCTTCGGTGGTGGAATTATCACAATCGCTGAGATAACTATACATTGATTTTCAATCTGCAGCCTAAATACAAAATTTGAAGATCCTAACTTCAAAACTGACGGACTTGCATACAAACTTTCATCCCTTATTTTACCCCCTTAGGGGCGGAATTTCCAAAAATCCTTCCTTAGTGGATGCCTACACCGTATAATAATACATTTAGTGAAGTTTACTTTCAAATTGAAGGACTTGCAATAACAACTTCATCCCCCTTTTCCTCCCTTCGGTGGTGGAATTATCACAAACGCTGAGATAACTATACATTAATTTTCAATCGTAAGCCTAAACACAAAATTTGAAGATCCTAACTTCAAAACTGACGGACTTGCATACAAACTTTCATCCCTTATTTTACCCCCTTAGGGGTGGAATTTCCAAAAATCCTTCCATAGTGGATGCCTACACCATATAATAATACATTTCATGAAGTTTACTTTGAAATTGAAGGCCTTGCATACCCAACTTCATCCCCCGTTTCCTCCCTTCGGGGGTGGAATTATCACAAATGCTGAGATAACTATACATTGATTTTCAATCGTCAGCCTAAACACAAAATTTGAAGATCCTAACTTCAAAACTGACGGACTTGCATACAAACTGTCATCCCCTATTTTACCCTCTTAAGGGTGGAATTTCCAAAAATCCTTCCTTAGTGGATGCCTCCACTGTATAAGGTATCTGTGTGCAAAATTTCAAATCTCTAGGTCCAACGGTTTGGGCTGTGCGCTGATATATCAACAATCAGTTTATCATTTTATATAGTAAGATATATATATTAGTACTATAAATATAGTTTAAAATATAAGTACATATCATATGTGTATTTATAAATATTTGTAATCATATATGTTATATATATATATATAGATATTAGTACAATAAGAAAAGTTTATGTTTTGAATGTGTAAATATGTATATTATAGCAATTTAATATTTAAGTTATAAGAGGTATCCAGAATCACCCAGAATGTATTTGCAGTATGTGTTAAGTGTGTGAACTAGTATAGGTACTATTAAATTTGTAAATAATACATTAGTTATTCATAAAGCAATATTTCATTTATTGACACATTTAGGATAATGCCAAAACTGACGGGCACGTCATAGAAAAGAAACATATATATTTTAGAAAATAGTTTGGAAATGTCAGTCTCTCCGCCGCTAATCGAGACGTCCGCCGAACGTTGAGGGCAGGATTTGGTTGACGTGCCGCCGCCACATGAGTCCGTCTTCAGTCCTCACATTGTAGTGGACTCGTCCCAGCCGCTCCGTGACTGTGGCGAATTTCCACCTCTCCCTCCCGGAGTAGGCTCGTACCTGTACTCTATCTCCCGGTGTAAATTGTTTACGAAGGTTAGTGTGTACAACCGCCCGCGCCGCTCGATTTGGATTCTTGTGTCCTACACCAAACATTACGTGTAAGTTTGTTCGGATGTCTCTTCCAAACATCAATTGGTATGCGGATTGACCAGTAGAGTTTGGTGTGCGTCTGAGTTGGGATTTAATTATTAAGAGTTTTTCATTGATAGTCCCAGAACTTTCCGTCATAATTCGTAAAGATCTCTTAATAGTCTGTACAAATCTTTCGGCCTGCCCATTCGTAGCTGGGTGATAAGGCGCCGATGTTTCTTCTATGTGTGACCCCTTGTTTCAGTAAAAATTGTGCAAATTCATTCGAAGTAAACTGGCGTCCATTATCTGATACAAGCATTTGAGGTATTCCGTAATTGCAAAATAATTCCTTTAATTTGTTTATGCACCAGGTACTAGTCGTAGTCTTAGTCGGTAATACTTCTACCCATTTGGAGTACGCATCAACTATTATAAATAGTTGAAATCCTTCTATCGGGCCAGCAAAATCAATGTGTATTCTTTGCCAAGGGCCAGCTGGTTCTTCCCAGTGATGTGTCGGCGGCACCTTCTGAGGTTCGTTTTGCTGTAATCTGCAAGCTCGACAAGATTTAACTTTTTCTTCGATATTTCTATCTATTCCCTTCCAATAAACATAACACAAACAGAAGTTTCATTTTTACGATACCGATATGTCCGGCATGTAATTCGTCGAGTACTGTGCTACGTAAATTGTCTGGAATTATAACGCGTGTACCTTTTAATATGCAGTCGTCTTGAAGCGTTAGCTCATTGTCTCCGTAACCATGTTCTCTTAAAGACCTTCCCGTTTGTAAGCTCTCTAGAAGCATTTGTAGTTCTGGGTCTTTCCGGGTTTCAACAGAAATTTTCTCCTGATATTCAACGTATGTATTTGTTGTTTTTGGTATATACAGTGTTGGTCCGCTGTTTTTGGTGGTATTTCTACAGGGAATCGAGATAAAAAGTCAGCATTTGCATTATTTGTTGATTGTCGAAATTCTATTTCGTAATCAAATCCGGACAAGAAATGCGCATAATGAAATAACCTCATTGCACTCATTGCAGGTAATGTCTTGTGTGGGTGAAAAATCGAAGTTAGAGGCTTATGGTCCGTTACCAGTATGAATTAAGTTATTCAGTTATTCAGTATAATTTTCGAGGTCTGCACTCCAATCTCGACGCCGTCCATCACCACCTTGAGACGGACAAGCCTAACCTACTCTTTCTCACGGAGACGCAAATCAGATGTCCTAAAGACTTGGCATACCTAAATTACCCAGGGTATACCCTGGAGCACAACTACAAACCACGCGCTGGGGTCTGCGTGTATGCTCGCGATGACATCATCATTGGTGGGCACTGGTATAGAGCAAATCCTGTATGCCTGTGTCTACCGATCGCACAGCAGTGACCAGGAGACGATCGGGCTCTTTCAATACCTCGGCGAAACGGCGGACGTGATCCAGAGAAAATATCCGACCGCGCAGCTGGTCCTCCTGGGGGACTTTAACGCTCACCATCGCGAGTGGTTGTACCCATACCGGGAGACCGACCTTGCTGGGAGAGAGGCGTTGAAACTAGCACTTACGCTAAATCTCTCCCAGTCGTTCGTTCGCGAAGCCACGCGCGTGCCGGACGTTGCTGATCACACAGCCAATTGCTTGGACCTTCTGCTGACAACAGATCCTGACAGGTACTCAGTTTCGGTGAATGCCCCATTGGGAACCTCCGACCACTGTCTGGTGAAAGCTGTGTCGTCCTACTCTCCGCCTGACCCTTGCCCTAAAGGCACCAGGCGAGTTTGGCGATACAAGTCAGCAGATTGGGATGAGATGCGTTCTTTTCTTGCATCTTATCCTTGGCGGCGAACTTGCTTTACTTCCGATGACCCGTCCAGCTGTGCGACCGATTGCCATCACCTCCATACTCTGCAAGACAATGGAGCGTGTATTGAATCGGAGGCTCCTGGCATACCTTGAAGATAACGAACTCCTCAGCGACCGACAGTACGGTTTCCGCCAAAAACGGTCTACTGGGGATCTTCTTGTGTATGCCACACATCTTTGGAGCGAAGCCATTGAGAGACACGGGGAAGCAATTGCCGTTTCCCTTGATATTTCTAAGGCTTTCGATAGGGTCTGGCACACCAGCCTTCTAAGCAAGCTTCCTTCATATGGAATTCCTGATGGCCTGTGCGCTTGGATTTCCGATTTCCTGAGTGAACGGTCTATACGAGTGGTCATAGACGGGTGCTCGTCGGACCTCTTGGCAATCAATGCCGGTGTTCCTCAGGGATCAGTTCTCTCTGCAACCTTATTTCTGCTGCATATCAACGATCTGTTAAAACCCGGTATCTTTGGGTACGCAGACGACAGCACTGTTGCGGAGAGATACATTTCCAGCGCACGAGCCACTAGTGACGAGATCCAATTGTTTCGAGAGGCCATGGTTGAGCGTTTGAACACGACCTTGCAGGCAGTCTCTGATTGGGGCAAAGCCAATCTGGTCACGTTTAACGCCACCAAGACACAGGCATGTCTTTTCACCGCCAAACGGAGTCCTTACCATCAGGCTCCTACTTTCCAAAATATATCCTTGCCAATATGCGATCGGCTTGATCTCCTAGGCATAACATTAACAGCCAAAATAAACTTTGGCTGTTCTATTGAGTCGAAGGCAGAAACAGCTGCCAGAAAGCTGGGTATCCTCTCTAAGGTTAAGCGGTACTTCACGCCTGGGCAGTTGCTCCAACTTTATAAAGCACAAGTCCGGTCATGCATGGAGTACTGCTGCCATCTTTGGGATGGATCAGCTAAGTACCAGCTTGAGGCCCTCGACTCAATAGACCGCCGAGCCAGGAGACTCATCGGAGATGAGTCTTTAATTAAGGCGAAACTCACGAGCCTCGACTATCGAAGAAAAGTTGCTTGCTTATCGGTTTTCTACAGGATATATTTTGGAGAGTGTGCGCAGGAATTGTTCAACCTAATTCCACCATCCCCATTTTTACACCGAACCACAAGACGCCGGGAAAATTTTCACCCGTACGTTGTTGACATACCGAAAATACGGACACAGCGTTTTGCATCCTCATTTATAATGCGGACAGCAAGGGAGTGGAACTTGCTTCCGGCGTCTGTGTTTCCTGACGCCTACAATCTAGGAACTTTCAAGGCCAGAGTGAATAGGTTTCTTCTGGGTAAGCGTGTTTCATCTTAGGCTTCGTCATCGCCCCTTATGGGCGGGTCAGTGGCCAAACGCAAGACTATTTAATTTAATAAAAAAAAAAAAATTAAGAGAGGTAGAGCATAGCGTTTATTCGCTCAAAGAGCAGTTCGACTGGGAAAGTACCTCCACCTTACAGAATACCGCAGCCAAATAACTTTATGTTGTGTAAAGTTGTGTTCCTGCGCGTGAGTAAGGTCGCCAGAGCTCCATGAGGAGGGGCTGTGCTGGCAGTGGGAGGACCAGCGGTGTAATACTGCTGTACGGTTGTGCGGGCGCGGCATGTTGTTGCGGCGGTCAGGGAGACCCGGTGAAACAGCTGCCCGCTGGCTGCCCGCAGGTTGTAGGGGTCCCGAACCCAGGGATCACTTAATCTCCGCCCTGGGAGGCTGACCCGCCGCCTCGCGCATAATCCCTGGTATAATCGGTCGTGCCGGAGAAGGAGACCGGAGTGGACTCGTCCGATTGTAGCAGGGGGGGACCGGGGGCCCTTCCGACTGCCGCACCAACAAACCGCATCACCTGTCCAGCACTCTAGCAGAATAACACTGCACTTTGTCCTTCTCGCTGCCGGCACAGCGACTGCTCTCAATCTCTAAAACCCTTTTTTCAAAATATGCCAAAAAGAAAAACAAAGAAGAGATTTTCAGCGGCCTCCCCGTCCACATATAAAATGGATTTTTGCAACATCAGGGGAATTCATGCGAACATCAATGCAGTCCACCAACATCTGGAGACTGCACAGCCGACTCTGCTTTTTCTCACGGAGACACAAATATCCTGCCCTGATGATACATCGTATCTGCACTACCCCGGGTACAAACTGGAGCACAACTTTGTGCGGCGTGCCGGGGTATGTATGTACGTCAGGGAGGATATTTGTTGTCGCCGTCTCCGTGGCTTGGAAGACCGGGACCTGTCGATTATGTGGGCGCGCGTAGATTACGGTGGCCACACCAAAGTTTACGCGTGCCTTTACAGGTCCCACAGCGGTGACGCGGACACAATCCGGTTATTTGAGCACCTGCAATTGACGACTGACAAAGTACTGGAGCAGTACCCCTCCGCAGAGTTAGTGATACTAGGAGACTTCAACGCTCACCACGTTGAGTGGCTTAGTTCTCGGTCCACTGACCTCGCGGGGAGGACTGCTCACGACTTTGCCCTGGCCTATGGCTTCTCACAACTGGTTCTTTCTCCTACGAGAATCCCAGATATTGAGAGCCATACAAGTTCCTTACTGGACCTTCTGCTGACTACGCGACCGGACAACTATGCAGTGACAGTGGATGCGCCACTTGGCTCATCGGACCACTGTCTTGTCCGGACGCAGGTGTCTTGTACGCGGCCCGTCTCGCCCCGGTCACCCGGGCGTCGTCGCGTGTGGCACTATAAGTCAGCAGACTGGGATGCATTGCGTGAATTCTACGCATCGTACCCGTGGAGGCAGCTTTGCTTCGCATCAGATGATCCTGACACCTGTGCAGTTGCCGTCGCTGAGGCGATTCTGGCGGGTATGGAATGCTATATTCCAAACCCGTTAGTGGCTGCAGGGGTGAAGAAACGACCGTGGTTTAATCGGCCCTCCAAAGAAGCTAGACGAAATAAGCAGACTTTGTACGAGGCTTGGACCACGGCCCGAAATAATCAGGACCCTAACATCTCTGTTGCGAAACGCAAATTTAACGCTGCCTCGAGATCCAGTAAGCGATTGATTGCCAGGGCAAAGTTCGATTTCGTCGGCAGAATTGGTGAGAGGCTAACTAGCCTTCCCTCTGGGAGTCGTGCGGGACCCACCCCTACATACATTTTGAGAGGAGGCCAAAATGTTATTCGCAACAATGTGCGTATTAATTTTTGCTCTCAAAATGGATGTAAGGAGCTTGTATAGTGTAGGCAAGAACGTGATGGGTCGATAGTTTTTCGCATCCGTGGTACTACCGGATTTATAGAGCAAGGAGGTAATACCGGTTGTAAGAAAAGGTGGCAGGGAACCAACCTCAAGGGCTTGTTGGAATTGCGTTGCCAACCGTTCGTGTGAGCATCGAAACCACTTTATCCAAAAGTTGTGCAATCCATCCGACCCAGGACTTTTCCAGTTCTGGGTCGTGCGGATCGCACAACTTATGTCATTGGGGCTGATGGTAATGGCCTCCATTGGTTCGATGGACTCACACTCACGTTTGACAACACTCATCCAATCACCCTCGGTGTGTTGGACAGGCATTGACCAGATACTACGCCAGAAATTAATCATGGCAGTTGTATCCGGCAGCTGTCCGTCCAACACACGTTGGTCAGTTCCCTCCCACTTCCGGTATACCTTCCTCTGGTCACTCTGGAAGAAGCGATTCTGCTGGAATCGGTCCACACGCTCTCTGTAGCGGCGAATACGGCTTGCCCATGCATAAACTTTTTGCTTCAAGAAGTCAATGCGCTCTGTGACACAGGCCAAGTAGTCGGGGGTCTAATATCAGTCCCCGCAAATGCCTGGGTCACAAAGCGCATGACACGAGGGCGATTATTGCCCTCCTTGAAGCAAATCAGCTTTGCAATGAGAGTCCTGAACGTGTTGACACGCCGCTCGATTCGCACTTGCCATGCGGGAACATCACTGATGGGTATCAACTAAATCTTCACTAGTCCGTAGATACGGGTCTAGTAAAGCGTTCAGGGCTCCCATTAGCGCTAAGTTTCGTTCCTATAACAACGCCGCACGCACACTACTTACACGAAAAATTTCTTAGTAAAGTTCAGTGCGCTAGTTCTACTCGCACTTCAATCAGCATAGACTATAGACTTCCTCACTGCCGCCGGTGCACAGGCCTACCTTCTATACAAGGCCAAATGGTAAATCCATAGTGATCACAAGGGTCCAATGCAGGTAAGTGACTAACTACACACCCGTAAGGAATACTACTTTATACTTTACAAACATCTTAAAAAGGCTTCCAAGGCTTGTGCAAGTTATTTAATCTAATTACTTTCTTGATTTTGATTAAAATAACCAGCCAATTTACGGTTTTCGGATAGTTTCCTTCATTTGTGCTATAAGACCTTACTTCATGCCGAATTGCATGATTCTAGGTCAACGAGCAGTAGGTAGGTACTCAATAGGTTTTGATTCTCTTAGTGTCGGCATATAGATAGGTATGGTATTTGTAGGACAGATGGACAACAACGTGATAAGGGTTTTTTTTGAGGTACGGAACCCTAATAATCAGAAAAATCATCAGAATACTTTCAATTATATTAAAGTTGTCAATTTAATCATAATAAACGCATTATTTGACAAATTCAAACCTCTCTCACTTAACTATTTAATAATACAAGGTAGGTTAGGTACCTACTAAAATGTTAAATTACTTCTGCGTTCGTCGACTGTACACGCAGAATAAATTATATAGGTTTAACTACAACGGTATATAAATCCTGGGACATATATATATAGGAAGAACTTACCTCGCGTCACGGCGAAATCTATGAAATTTTAAATAGGTACCTATTATCATTGAATTATTACACACCTATTATATTTCGGCGTTGATTTGCAGCCGTATACAGAACAGTTTGAGTGCTGCGCCATTTAGAATTTGAGCACTGAACAATACCTATAAAATTCACTGAACACTTAGTACCTATGGATAATGTTTAAATAATAAGATAAACACGAATGCGTCTTCCTTCCACGGACGATCCTGTAAACTAAGCGTGATGGCAGGACGCGGTCGCGTCGCCCCGACACCCCGCGAGTTCCCCTCCGTCTCTCTGCGTAAGTACATTCGTTGCGCAACTGTATCATCATCATCATCAGCCTATAATGTCCCACTGCTGAGCACAGGCCTCCTTTCACAAATCAGGGTGAAAGGGAATGGGCAGATACTCCACCACGCGTGCCCACTGCGGATCGGTGGAGGTAGGCTAGTGGCCAACCTACTGTTGGAATTTTTCAAGTCGCCTAGGAGGCATCCAACTAGCTTAACGACTATCACAATTAAGTGATAACCGGGACCAACGGCTTTACGTGCCTTCCGAAGCACGGAAACGCTCGATTTGAAATACCACTAGACGGTCACCCATCCAGGTACCGACCACGACAGACGTAGCTTAACTTTGCCGATCGATTAAGAACGGCTAATCATGCTACACCACGAGCGCTTCTTAGCGCAACTGTATACAATAGTAAAACTGTGGTACTACTGTGACCGTGCCATGGCATGGCCATCATGGCCCTCAAAATCGGCATCATGGCCTTCACTATTACCACAGTCTATTACTTTGTGCTGATTTTTGGAGTTTCTCTTATACCTTTTTAACCGACTTCAAAAAAAGGAGGTTCTCAATTAGGTTGTATTTTTAACTTGAATGTTATAAGGTCTTGCAGTCGGGGACAAACCCATAACCTAAGTGTGTTTTTTTTTGTAATATTTGTTTATCCCCGACTGCAAAACCGTATAAAATTCAAGTCATATTCAAAATTCTATATATTTAAAACTTTATTATTTATTGCTTTTCAGTTTTTTCGGTGGTTTAATTTTTTTGTTAAAAAGTTTTCATCTAAATACACCACTGTCGACGCTCGTAGCTGTCTTCGAAATACGGCTCTCACGTGTTTGGTCGTCCCCCACTTCTACGAATTTACTTTATAAAATTAAACCTGCGCAACGGACATTGTTCCTCTAATTTTTGTATCACGGCAAATTCTTTTCTATATTTCTATTAAAAGCCAAGTTCTAATAGTATAGTAATATAGTAGTGTAGTAATATAGTAGTAATAGTGTAATATAGTATATAGTATAGTATAAAGTCCATCCTCACACATTGAAACCAGAATTGTTTCGAACTGTGCCGGCTCAAAAGAGTTTTCTTCCGCGGACGCTCAGATTGTGGAATGAGCTCCTCGCCGCGGTTTTCCCAACGGAGGCTGCATGGGGTTCTTCAAAAAGGGTGTGAAGAGATTTCTTCAGGGTCGGCAACGCGCGAGTGATACTCCTGGTGTGTCCATAGGCTACGGTAACTGCTTACCATCAGGCGGGCCGTATGCTTGTTTGCCACCTTCGTAGTATAAAAAAAACGAATCTAGATCGAGATCCCTACTCTGAGGTCGCTCTACCATCCGCTACTTGCACTCTGGTATCTGGATATTATTATCGTGGCAAATTATTATTTTTCCAGGTATTAGAATTAAACGCTTCAGATGACCGTGGTATTGGTATAGTCCGTGGGCAAATATTGAGTTTTGCATCAACGAGAACAATATTTAAAGCTGGTCCAAAGTTGATTATCCTGGATGAGGCAGATGCTATGACAAATGATGCACAAAATGCACTGCGAAGAAGTAAGTTTAACTGAATATTTAATTGTTAACACAGGCTTAAAAGATTCTGCATGTTAAATAACTAACTAGCAGGTCACATGATAATGCAGATAAGCTTGTTTGGTTTAGACCAGTGATACCTAATGTGGTCCATGTGGACCCTGAGGAGTCCTCGAGGGTGTACGTACGTACGATCTAATCTTCTCATTTTTTTACGAGTTTTGGGAATATGGTAGAAATGTATTTATTTATGGGAATGGTTTTCCCAATGGAGTACAGCATGGGGTTCTTCAAAAGGGGTGTGAAGAGATTTCTGCAGGGTCGGCAACGCACGAGTACACTACGGTGACCGCTTACCATCAGGCGGGCCGTATGCTTGTGTGACACCTTAGTTTGCCCGTAGCAGACAGACAGACAGAAATATCGACCGGTAGAGATCTATCCATAAGTTCCTCGACCAGCTGAGAATTTTTCTCGTGGCTGACAGACATATAGATGGGCGGCAGTACATGATACACGTGTACATTATTTTACTTGAATACTAAATTGTGTGAATGATCAACTACAACACAACATTTCATCCCCCTTTGAACCCCTTCAACGGTCGAAATTTGAAAAACGCGATATAAGTTGCGTTAGATTCCAACCATAAGCCGAAATAATAAATTTAGTTATTTTTACTCCGAAAATAAAGGACTTCAAATTCAAAATGTAATCCCCTTCTCACTCCTTAAGAGTTCAAATTCCAACAACACCGCTACGTTAGTTTCCAAATATAAGCTTAAATAATAAATTTAGTATACTTCCATACACAACTTCATCCCCTTTTTTACCCCTTCGGGGTCGGAATTATCAAAAACGCTGAGGCACATATAAATTAATTTTTAATCATCAGCCTAAACACAAAATTTGAAGATCCTAACTTCGAAACTGATGGACTTTCATACAAACTTGCATCCCCTATTTTACCCCCGTAGGGGTGTAATATTATAAAATCTTTCGTTGGTGGATGGATACCTACATTGTATAATCATAAATTTTGTGATGTTTACAGTGGAAATGAAGGACTTTCATATACAACTTAATCCCGCTTTTCCCTCTTCGGGGGTGGAATTATCACACACGCTGTGACAACTTTACATTAATTTTTAAAATAGAAAAACACTTATTGTAGCATAACTATAATAGTTAGACATATGGTATCCCGACACTTTTTGTAAATAATAATGTGTTCTGCAAAGTCGTAGTACATTATTTTATTCTATCATCAATAGTTTACGCAGCGCACGCGATGTAATGAATATCCACAGCATGCAATTAATTGAATTATTATGCATAAAGTATTACAGGAAATCTTTCCTTTTGGAATTTCACGGTCCGAGGACCGGTACTTTTGGAAGGCGTGCACGGGGATACAGATCCAACATGTAGAGGCCCCTTTAAGATACTTTCGACATCGTTTCCGATATCGAATCCGACATTTTAAAATAGCCCTGCTGCAGAGAATTCGAAAAAAGGAATTCCGTAGTAATATTGCTTTAGCTTCCTTTTAAGCCTCCCAGTTCATACTTAGTTTTAAGCAATATGATACCTATGTAATTCTTAAGCCGGCTTTTCACTATGGGATATAATGTATATTATAGCGCAGTGTGAACGGTCTCGTACAAAATGTATGTCGAGCGATAAAATATTATATCTCAAGATGTAATATATATTACATTATATCCCATAGTGAAAAGCCGGCTTTATAGTCCAGTAGAATTAGCTCAAAATTAAGCAAAATTTTACATTAATTATGGTACTCATAATTTTTGGCATATCGATAGAGATATGTATGGATATGATACCCTACCTTAAATTCGCAACCGATTTGAATGTACGGAAAATGGTGATAATTGAGAAAATCTTTGATTTTGAATAATTCCTAAACAAAAATCATTCGTACCACGATTAATGTAAATTAATTAATACTAATTGAAACTAATTCTACTGCACTATTACTCATTGAGCTAAGACCCGGAACTTGACCTAGAGATGATATTCTTTTACGTTGCCATGGTAATTTCATAGAAACAAACAAAAATCTAAAGGATGAATTTTATTAAGGCATCTTAACCATACTTTTTAATTTATTTTACATTCTCAATTAATAAATTGCAAGGTTGTTTTTTTAGCAGCAATTATTTAAAATTTTGAATCAAATGTGTTTAATTATAACAAATCATACAATTACACGAAAATGTCTGATAGTGATGATGAAGAAATCCATAGTAGGACAGTTAAAATCACTGTCGTTGGTGAACCCGTTACAGGCAAAGTAAGTAAAAATATATTTCTGTTGTTACTAATCCCTATCCTTACTAATATTATAAACGTGAAAGTGAACTTTTCTATTTGTTACTTATGCACAGCTAAACTAAACTGTCAAACGGAATTTAGTAAAGATTAGTAAAAAAAAAACCCGTTAAAGTGGGAACACACACAGCCAACAAAAAATACCCAAGAGCTGACTATTTACACTATTTACAGGCATTGAATTATTACACATAGAAACAAAGTACACGCGCGAAAAATAATCCATTCAATTGAAGCCATATATGGCTTCATTTGACCGACGCGCTGTCAGTGTATTGAGTGACGTTATAGTGAGTACAGCTCTCAGAAAAATAATAAATATGACGGTTTTTTGCAGTAAAATTGTGTCATAATTCATCAGGGACGAAAGATAAGAATTCTGATGTAACATTCTACAGGAAAGCCACTAATTTTAATGCGTAATTCATCAAAAATAACAAAATTCAGAAATAAAAATACTTCACTCAGATTTCGAGCAAAGTGTTGCCAGCTGTTTGTATGCGAATTTGCGTTGTTTTACGTAATTGATACTGAATTGTTATTATTAAAGTAATTGAGTCCGATACCTAGGTGATTAGCTGTCCCCCGCGGTTTCACCCGCTTCTTGGGATAAGTAGCCTATAATACTCTGGATAATGTAGCTTCATATTCATCATTGAATTTGAATTTTACACCTATAAAATTCAAATTCAATGATTGTTACCATATTTTTCTATTTGCTAAAATTTACTTAACTAGCTTCATTTTACAGACTTTTAAAATTTCAATTGTATGTATTGTGTTAATGATAATTACGTAAATACCTACATACTACTTAATCTTTTTTTTCTATACAACCTATCATATATAATTACCAAGGAAAGCTACAAACTGTACGATCGTTCATATCTCTGCACATTGTCTTGGTTTATTATGTTAAAATACCCGACATAAGTACTATGAAACATAACCATTAAACTAGTAATAAATAAATAACAGGCCTGTGTCTTTATATATGATAAATTATCTAAGATGCAGAACTTTTTAAACTATTTAATTAATTGTATGAATACTTACTTCCAATTTCACTGGTAGGCGAAATCGGAAGGCAAATTTTACCGAAAAAAATCGTTTAGCTTGCAACATTACTCTTGCGCTTGTGTGCGTGTCAGCGAGTGTAATTATATGGTACTCCCGCACACATTGGTTGTCAAGTGGCTTACGTTTCGCGCGGATTTTTGTTCGATACTTCGGTTCTAAGCGTAATAATTCAATGTTTACAGGTTTATCTATTTGATACCTTTAAACGAGCAATTTTTGTATATGCCACCGTATTTTTGTGAAAACTGTTAGTTTCTAATCTACCTAGCGAGATTATAAACTCCCCGATATATTGTGAATATGGTATAGACCACACTGCTTACCATATAACGTATTCATGTTCAAACCTTCATATTGTGAACCGTCCTTGATTGGTCAGTCTTGGCGGTAGTTCGTTCTGTATTCATAGAGTTGGAGAACATAGGAGTTAAATAAAATAAATGCACATTTATTTGTTTGAGATCAAAATTAAATAGGTCAATCAATATATTTTAAAAAACAATCAACTACGTTACGTGTCGCCAAAGATGGTGGCGCGGGACATAACGTTTTAACCAATCTGTGACCAATCAGCGCGCAAGGTGCGTTCCGTCCGACTCATTCAAGTATGATGCCAGTTTATAATATGACGGTTTGTCATGGATATAGAAATTAATACGTTGTATTGTAAGCAGTAGTATATAATAGCAGTAGTATTGTAGTCAGTTCACAATTTATCGGGGAGTTTATAATCTTGCTAGGTAGATTATAAACTAACGGTTTTCACAAAAATACGGTTACATATATATAAATCCGAATCTCGGAAACGGCTCAACGATTTTCATGAAATTTAGTATGTATGCTGGGGGTTTCGCGGGCGACAACTCAATATTGCTAGGTTTCATTTTTAGAAAACGTCGTTGTATCCGTGTTTTCTGGCAATGAAAAACTGCTACAATATCATTAGAATACGAAGGTAAATTTCGCCACCATTTAAGGTCATAATAGCTCAGGTGGGAAATCAGGCGGTCCCGAAACCAGAAGACCCCGATGCGAGACCAGATGTTTTTTTCCTTTTTCAAATTCCTCCAAAAAAAACACGATTTACCAAAAAAATTAAACTAGCAAATCTCGGTCGTCCAGGTACTAACGTTTAAATGTTGTAGAGTTGTCTATGTAGCCGGTATTTGGGCGGCGGCGGCGGCGGCGGCGGCGGCGGGATCTCAGGTGGTACGCAAGGCGCGGAGGTGATGGCGGGCCAGTGCCTTGGTGTACGCCCCTCCGTGCCGCTGCAACTATGCGACGTCGCTGGCAATGCGCTCGATACACACATGCTCGCTAATTATTTATATGCTTCTGATGTACGTAGAAAACATATAGGTAACAAAGAACAGAACTATATAAAACATACAATTTATAATAGAAACAAACAGCATTACTAATTATTATTATTTGAGTGCGCTACATACAGGGAAGATAGGTACAATAGTATTTTATCTTAAGGTAAACGAGACTAGTACCTCAGTTTTATGTATACTGTGCTAGTACCTACTATTTAGGGTAATATATCACGATCCCGTTTTCTACCAGTCACAAGATATATAACTTTGTATATTTAAAAAAAGGACAAAACAAATAACATGACAGTACTTCATAATCTATACATATAATGATATTATACTGTTGGATAATGAAATAAAGACGTAATTGCGTTTCTGTGAAAATAAAAGATTTATTTACAAAACGTGCCTACTATTTACATTTAACCAATTACATAAAATATGTGTTCTAACAAAAATTCACTCACCTGTGAAAATAAAAGAAACTAAATTTAATGCCTTTATTCCAGGTATTTTTATATCTTCATGGAAAATTCAAAGAATTTAAAACGTCCAGAAGGATAGTCGCCTCTATGGAAACATGAAATAAACAAGCCAGAATTGACAGTATTTGACAATCTGTGTAGTTTGCATAGGGTGGCAGTTAAAAAATCATTTTCCCCTAAATGGGGGAATTTATAAATTTCGGTCGGGAGATTTTTATTATTACTTACTAAATATTACATGTACATAAGTACGAGCAATATTTGTATATACGTCCTATACCATTAAATGTACCATATTTTTATGTTTTGAGATATTTTTAAAACTGCTCTAAGGATTTCGATGAAATTTACTATATGGGGATAATTGGGGCGAAAAATCGATCTAGCTAGGTCTCATTCTGGGAAAACGGTTTTTTTTTATCAAAGTCAAAGATTTAAAATTTAAAAAGTGGACGTCTCATTGCGTTCAAAATTATTACTTGGGATACCTTGGGTACCTAAAACATAAATGCGTTCTTAAAATTTCAAAAGTCACCGCAATTTTCATAAGTAGGTATTTAACATACATTTTGTCATTATTTTATATAGGCAAATGAAACGCAGCATATAAGTAATATTTATCCTATAACATACATTTTGTCATTATTTTATATAGGCAAATGAAACGCAGCATATAAGTAATATTTATCAATAAAAATTAGACCCCCTTGTTTTCTATGCAGCTGTCGTTTTGAAATTGTATTTCTTAACAAATTTTCGGATTTTGCTACATAATATAAACGAATATTTGAGAATGTTTCGACAATAAGTTAGTTAGGTTGGTAATCTTTGTTAGCTTTTGTACTATATCAATCATCAATCAATCATCATCAATCAATAGGTATATATAAAAATCAATGCCACTTTTCGTTGTAATTTTATAACTCAAGAACGGGATCACCTATCCAAACCAAATGTTTAGGCTTAGTTCGGACTATTTAGTAGATGGTTTATGTGAAGTTTGCACAAAAACGGTCTAGCGGTACTTCATTTATCACATTTTTATTATTTCACTTTATATGTAGCGAAGCACGTACCGGTCCGCTAGTATCCAATAAAATTAATAATAAGTTACCTGTCAAATCGAGAGGTTCGAATTATCAACAGTTTGACGGGTAATTTGAGCATAGAGGTATCATAAGAAAACTCCTCATTAGAGCAAAAATAATCAGTAGGTACTCGATATCATTTTTTAATGTGGAAAGTTAATTTTCATGTTGTGGTAACCTACCATAAAACATGGCCGGAAAAGATTTAAAAAATAAAAACTGGGGCCACCGAAACATATACCTATTTCTAAAATAAGTTTACTTAAATAAAATAGTTATTAGTGGATAAACGAAACCTACCTAACGATATAATGTCTTTAGTTCGCGACATACTGTGGGAATGTAGTTCTAGCGAAGATATTGATAATGAATTTAGTGTTTTTTTTAGAAATATATTTATTTTCCATTATAACAATTTACATACAATGTATATTTTATAGCCTGCACGGAAGCCTCTAGGGCTTATAGTATAGGCGCTTATTTCAAGGGCGTCGCCAGCCGATGGCGCAGGGGGGGCAAGTTGACTTTACCTATTACAATTAATACTTTTGAGAAAAGTAGGTATGAATTGTAGGTAAAGTCGACAGCACATGAAGCTTTTCACTTGTACTACGAGCCTTACATCTACAGCGATTGTAATAACAACAGTATCTTAGTACTATATACATATATATTCTGTGACAGCTTCAACGATAGAGTAGAGCAGAGCGTAGTTGAGCGTACGGAATATTAAGAGTGGAATTGGTGAATTAATTCGAGTTTCGACGTACGGGAATGATTGTTCAAGGCTTGAACTTCAAGCAAATCAACTAAAAGACTTAGGACTTTGGTTGCATTATATTTAGCAAATTTTTTAGAATCTCTAGGGGGGGGGGGGCAGCTGCCCCTCCCTGCCCCCCCTTGGCGACGCCCTTGGCTTATTTGCGTGTTGGGATGAGAACATTTAACGCCCTCGAATTGATAGATTTCAAAAATAGTATGAGAACGAATTTCGAGACAGATTTCAGGTTTCTAAGGGCTTAGCAAGGGCACTGGCATCTCATTTAGGACCTTTGCAACCCGTTGGTTGAACGAACTCGAGTGTGGTGTTGTGTTCCTGCGGTGAGTAAGGTCGCCAGAGCTCCATGAGGAGGTGCTATGCTGGCAGGGTGTGGACCAGCGGTGTGGTACCGACGTAGGGCTGTGCAGGCGCGGCGTGTTGTTGCGGCGGTTAGGGAGACCCGGTGAAACGGCTGCCCGCTGGCCGTCCGCAGGTTGTAGGGGTCCCGAACCCAGGGATCACATAATCTCCGCCCTGGGAGGCTGACCCGCCGCCTCGCGCATGCTCCTTGGTGCAGTTGGTCGTGCCGGAGGAGGAGACCGGAGTGAACCCGGCCGACTGTATCAGGGGGGGGACCGGGGGCCCTTCCACCTGCCGCACCAACAAACTGTATCACCTGAGCAGCATTCTGTCGGAGTGACACTGTGCTTTGTCCCTTCCGCTGCCGGCATAGTACCTCCTCTTAAAAATTCTCTTCATCTCCTTTAAAAATGGCCCGACGAAATAAAAGAAAACGTCTGTCAGCGGCTTCCCCGTCCATATTATCTATGGACTTTTGCAATATCAGGGGTCTTCATTCGAACATCAATGCAGTCCACCAACATCTAGAGACTGCAAAGCCGACTCTGCTATTTCTCACGGAGACACAAATGTCCTGCCCTGATGATACATCGTATCTACACTACCCCGGGTACAAGCTGGAGCACAACTTTGTGCGCCGTGCCGGGGTATGTATGTACGTCAGGGAGGATATTTGCTGTCGCCGTCTCCATGGCCTAGAAGACCGGGACCTGTCGATTTTGTGGGCGCGCGTAGATCACGGTGGCCACACCAAAGTTTACGCGTGCCTTTACAGGTCCCACAGCGGTGACGCGGACACAATCCGGTTATTTGAGCACCTGCAATTGACGACTGACAAAGTACTGGAGCAGTACCCCTCCGCGGAGTTAGTGATATTAGGAGACTTCAACGCTCACCACGTTGAGTGGCTTAGTTCTCGATCCACTGAATTCGCGGGTAGGACTGCTCACGACTTTGCCCTGGCCTATGGCTTCTCACAACTGGTTGTTTCTCCTACGAGAATCCCAGATATTGAGAGCCATACTAGTTCCTTACTGGACCTTCTGCTGACTACGCGACCGGACAACTATGCAGTGACAGTGGATGCGCCACTTGGGTCATCGGACCACTGTCTCGTCCGGACGCAAGTGCCATGCGTCCGACATGATCCGCCCCGGCCTCCCGGAAGGCGACGTGTATGGCACTACAAATCAGCAGATTGGGATGGATTGCGCGATTTCTACGCATCGTACCCGTGGAGACAGCTTTGCTTCGCATCAGATGATCCTGTCACCTGTGCAGCTGCAGTCGCTGAGGCGATACCGGCGGGAATGGAATGTTATATTCAAAACCCGCTAGTTGCTGCAGGGGTGAAGATGCGACCGTGGTTTAATCGGCCCTGCAAAGATGCTAGAGAAAATAAGCAAACTTTGAAATCGAACTTCGCCAGGGCGAAGTTCGATTTCGTCGGCAGGTTTGGTGAGAGGCTGACTAGCCTTTCCTCTGGAAGTCGCGCTTTCTGGTCTCTTGCCAAAGCTGCTGAAGGAAACTTGCCAGTCGTCCTTGCCACCTCTCCGTAAGCCGGACGGAAACTTGGCCCATAGTGCAAAGGTGAAAGCTGATCTTTTGGGCTCTCTCTTTGCCTCGCACTCGACTTTGGTTGACGGGGGCGCCACACCGCCTACCATCCCGCAGTGTGCTAGCTCCATGCCGGAGATAAGCATTACCCAACGAGAGGTCCGGGGGGAACTGCTTTCTCTGGAAATCCATAAGTCGAGTGGGCCAGACGGCATACCGGCAGTGGTGCTGAAGCGGTGTGATCCTGAATTGTGTCTAGTATTGACGCGTCTTTTCGCACTATCCTACACCAAAAAGGAAGTCCCGTCGTGGAAGACTGCCCACGTGCACCCAGTGCCCAAAAAGGGCGACAGATCAGTCCCGACGAATTACAGGCCTATAGCCATCACCTCCCTCCTCCCCAAAGTCGTGGAGCGTATGATCAACACGCAGCTTTTGAGATACCTGGAGGATCACGAGTTGTTGAGCGACCGACAATATGGCTTCCGCCACGGTCGCTCAGCTGGTGACCTTGTGTATCTCACGCACCGTTGGTCACTCGCCATTGAGAGTCAAGGTGAGGCATTGGCAGTGAGCCTAGATGTGGCGAAGGCGTTCGATCGGGTCTGGCACAGGGGTCTTCTAACGAAGTTACTATCATACGGGCTTCCCGAGGGATTATGCAAATGGATTACCAGCTTTCTTTCCAGCAGATGCATAAGAGCCGTCGTCGACGGTAGCTGCTCCGATAGCATGGACATAAATGCTGGCGTTCCGCAAGGCTCTGTGCTGAGCGAGTGAGGTTGTAGAAATATTGCTCAAAAGACTCAAAACCCATTTCAATCAATTTTAATGTATGTGATCATGGGTGCTCTGCACTAAGTATTTGGTTTTCATGGGTGCTGGAGCCCGGAGCACCCACGGAGTCGGCGCCCCTATTTGCTATTCACTATTTCACCAACACGCTGTATCTAAATCAATTGAACATAGCAGCACATTATAAAAACATCGACACGAAAATACTGGTGCTGTAATACTGTACTGCTACGCAGGTAGTACCTACTGTAGTAGGTACTCGTGTTTCAATACCATTTTGAATAATTATTTAATTTAATAAATAATTAAAATATTCTATGGCTGATTATGACGTACTGACTGACATTTCCCTAATAAAAAATAATAAATATGTGAGAACTACCACCATTTGTTTCTTTTTATCGATTTTTTAAACGTGTATGATTTTTTAATTTTGGACTGTTTTACATTTTTCCATCATATGATCGGGGTCATTTAATAGTGAATGACTCATCCTAAAACCCTCAAACGGGATCGTGACATATATTACCAGTAATTCTGTATACTAGTGAAACCGCGTTCTTGAGATAAAATGTGTCTAGCTACCGGCACAAAGTAAATAAAAGGGACAGAGACCAAGCTTCATACAACCGCGCTACGGTAGGTACATTACTTCAAGCTTGAGGCGCGTGGGTGCGTGAGCATGAGCACTGGCGGCTCGTCACGTACGAGGGGAAACCGGTTTATACTGGCTCGGCCAGTGCTCCAACTCAGGGCAGTCGCGCATCGTGTTTGTTTAGATTTTAATAATAGAATAAATTTTAATAGAAAAATGTGTAAATATGGTTTACTGTACTATAAAAACAATAATATAATGAATAAGTTTTCTTTTAGTATCTTGCATATATAATAGGTAGGTATTAGCTTTCTAGTAAATTATTTTTATATTGTCTCCTTTTTTAGTAAATTAATGACATGAATTGTGTTCATGATTTCAAATACGTAGGTTACCTATCTATCCTATTTAAATATGTATGTTTTGAGATCTCAAAAACGGCTTTAACGTTTTCGATGAAATTTAATGAGATGCTATATGGGGGTTTTTGGGGGCGAAAAAGTGGTCTAACTAGATCTCATGCCTGGGACAATGCGATTTTCCGAGTTTGCGAACAAATCTTAGTCACCCAGATATTGTCAGCGTCAAAACTAGATTTGCATTTAAGTACCCTTTCGTAATAATCTGTAAAATGTAATTTGTAAATAGAAATATTCTATCTTCACGAAAAAGCTGGTAGGATTTATTTAATTTTATTCTCCTGTGCTATCCCTTCCAAAATAAGTATACATTTTGACATACACTATACACGTATACACTATGTTCCCTTCAATCCTCTGTGCTACCGGTGCGCGGTTTTTATTGACAGCTGCAATACCTTCTAGGGTTTGTGTACTTACCACGCCACGTTCGTTCGGTCTTATTTTCACTCACTATGTTTAGCGTACGAAAAACGCTTTCATAGTACTAAGAATTTTATTTAAATTCATCCACTTACCCCCTTATTCATAATCGCTTTTTAACTAAATCAGTGTAATAGTGTCCTCCGTCACACTCTTTTCATCACCAAATGTCACGTGTCAGATAAAGACTTCAGAATTTTAGCTAATCAACGTTTGATAAATTCATTATGAATAAGGGGGTTAGTGTATAAAGTAGGAGATAGCGAGTCAAGCTCCATACTATTTAACTATACTTAATACAGTGTTGTGCAAGCAACACTCTAGTACTGAACATTACACTATCAAAGTTTCTCCAATATGGCTCCTTGTATTTATGTTTTCAGATCATCATATTTGTATATGACTTAACGAATTTACAAAGTTTCGAGAGGCTCAACATATGGGTCACGACGGTTAAAGATATATTTTTACCCGAGCCAAAGAAACCCCTGATGGCGATGTTTGGTAACAAGTCTGATTTAGAGCACCAGCGAGCCGTGAGACTGTCATGTGTACAGAAGTTTGCCTCTGAACATTTACTGGAGAACTTCAAGGTATCAGCTAGGACTGGGGAAATGGTAATAAAAAAATTTTTTTGGCCGAATATTGGTAAAGTTATAACAGTTTTAACCTCTATTCTCGTTAATGATAAAAAAAAATATACATCATCGACTTTATTGATCGTGAAAAATAAAACCAAGCAATCAATGGGGGAGGCAATGGATCATTGGGCTGAATATGATGATGGGCAATAAATTGAGAACATTATTTTTTCAACACACTCGTTCGTAAAGTGACAATTGTTGCAAAATTGAAGTCTGTTTTTTTCGTCGCAAGTGTGTTGAAAAACGTCGTATGACACGCGTGTGCATTGATTATTATACTCGGCTTCCTTATCGCGTTCGCCTACGGCTCATGCGCTACCGCGTCGTCTGTAATTACCATTTGCACACATGCATCACAATGTACTATTTCAACACACTTGCTCGTAAAGTGACCTTATTATTATATTAGCTTATTGCACCGTTTTTAGTTCCATAATGCAGCTTACTACGCACTAGTGCTTTTTATCTTTAGATTACCACACTCTTTTATGATAATTATTAAAGACCGGATTATATGTATTTGCATATGCATTTGCATATTTAAGCGATCTTCAACGGTAATAGCATATTTCACCCAAGATCTAGTTAATGATGCATATTATCGATACATTTACAATATTTATCTAGCGAGCGACCTATGTGCTCACATATCACCCATCTTCATATTCTGCCTGCATGCATAGGTCAGTGTATGTGGAGCGATCCGTTTCCACTTATAAAATATTTTGAATGATTGAAGACAATCTTACCACTGAACATTTGGAATAATACTTGATAGTTTACGTTTACAAAAATATTAAATACTAGCTGTCCCCCGCGGTTTCACCCGGTTCCAAGGATAAAAAGTAGCCTATGTCCTTCTCCATACCATAGGCTATCTGCATGCCAAATTTTATTATTATTTTATAAAGTTGAATAGTTGAGGCGTGAAGGCGTAACAAACAAACAAACTCACTTTCGCATTTATAATATTAGTTAAGATTAGGATTGTAAATGTAATGTAATGGTACTGTACCTATTACCGTCTATCAATGGATAATTTACTAACTGCATGCTGATTTTGAAATAAAAAAAATTAGAACATTCTTCTTTTTTTGTGTTCCTTAAACTTATCATTTAATTTCGTATATTCTGCCAATTTTCATGCATATTCTGATAAATTTCATGCATTTTTCATGCATATTTGCATGCATATAACAAGCTTTATATGTTGCATGCATATAATCCGGTCTTTAATAATTATATATATTTTTTTCTCTTTATTTTGGCAACAAACAGTCATAACAAAGTTTTTTTTTTACATAAGATCATATTACATAGAATATAGACGAATGCCGAAAATGAAAATTTAAACGGACTAAACATTATAAAGCATTGGTTTACGATACAATGAGAAGAAAAATATATATTATATAGAATTTAAAATATGACAACAAAACAAAAAAAAAATGAAGTTACGTAATACACCTATTTTGAAATAAAAAAAATTAGAACATTCTTCTTTTTTTTTTGCTACACCACATTAAACATAAAAAAACTATTATAATCTACTATATAAAAATAAGTCGGGTTTTCCTTCCTGACGCTATAACTCCAGAACGCACGAACCGATTTCCACGGTTTTGCATTCTTTGGAAAGGTCTCGGGCTCCGTGAGGTTTATAGCAAAGAAAATTCAGGAAAAATTTCAACAGAAAAGCGGGAAAATCTTTTTTCACATACAGCGCCATCTCTGATACATAGCATGTACTACAAACCAATATTTTAATTTTGGGCAGTTATACGTAGGGTAGGGTAGGGTACGGTAGGGTAGGGTAGCACTATAGGGTAGGGTAGCACCACGCGAACGAAGTCGCGCCGGGTAGCTAGTAATTAAATAAATCTCGGTTCACAGATGCGAAGTTTTTTTACAATTGTTGATTTTAGTCCCTTCAAAGAGCTATTGAACAAATCGAGTTCAGCAAAATCATTGTTATATAGGTAAGAGAACAAGGTACTGAGGGAAATAGTGAATGCCCCTTGGTACATCAGAAATGTCGACCTCCATCGGGACCTAAAAGTAGAGTTCGTACAGACAGTGATTAAAAAATATGCAGAAGCTCACCACAACCGGCTTCATCATCATGTGAACGTTGAGGCAATCCAGCTCCTCGATCACACAGATATAGTGAGACGACTCAAAAGAACTAAACCCTTTGCACCTTATTACAAAACATGGTTTAAAGGAAAACCAGGTTTTAAAATAGCCTCGTCCCTTTTTATTATATGACGTTAGAAAGTGACCAAATGACAGTAAAACCTGGCTTTACTTTAAACCATGTTTTGTAATAAGGGGGTTTGAGTTAGTGTAGTGATAGTTAAAAAAGTGTAACATAGTCCAAGTGCTACATATAAAGAACACAAGAACAAAGTGTCTTCCCCTTAATAGAGACAATAAGAAAAGTGTTAATGGACACATTCTTAGATATAGTCAATATAGAAGTTTATGTTAAATAAAAATTACTTATTAGCCTAATATTAAGGCTAGATTGTAGTAGGAATAGGGAACACTAAAGAAGGTGTAACTTAGGATTAAAAAAAAAAAAAAAAAAAAAATATAGGTAAGTTTAATGAACGACAAACGAAACAATTACGAGTGTAATTTTTGTGAAGAACTGGGGGTACGAATATCTCTAAAATACGATTGGGGCGAGCAGGAAGACGAGCTTTACTTATAAAATTTATTTGCGATAGCAGTTTGGGGCAATCAACATTACTATTAACAATTGTATGTCAAATTTTGGCTATGTCAAATTGCTTTGGGCGGGTTTGTGTTTATAAAGAGAAACATTATAATCCCGATTATTTTAAGTTTGTACCTCACTGCAAGTGATATGTGTGTAGACGAAGCATTCTTAATTTAACCGGGTAAATTCAAATTCAAAATATATATATTCAGTTTAGGCCCTGATAAAGCAGTTATGAACGTTAACAAATGACTCTACACCGGTTCCAAATACAACTTGAACTGAGAAGACTCCGGCAAGAAACTCAGGAAGTCTTTTTTTTTTAAACAAGTAAAACAGTTTAACAACGCTTCGATGTCAAAAAATAACCTGCGCGCCCTTTTCCATTAATATTTGTTAACGTTGTGTGGTAGAATATTATCAAAAAATCTACTCCAAAATCTTTCGGCTCCCTTATCGCACTCGACTTAAGGGTGCCCTTCCCGGTCCACCTAAGCACAAAGCAAGCATAGCCTTATGAAGGCTATGCTCGTTGTTTCGTCCAACGTAATGTTTGACTGCGAAAAAACAGCACCAGATCCCTCGATTGTCCGTCAGTAAATTCCGCTGATCACTCGCGACCGCTTCGGTACGTCAGCGTCGTCATTCATAATTTCGTAATCATAAAATTTGTTTGTCAAAACACTTGTATCATAATGTACAATTTCAACACACTTGCCCGTAAAGTGACATTTATTGCACCGTTTTTAGTATCATAAATATGCAGCTCATAAAGAAAAATAATCAATTAATATATTATTATAGATTAGGTATTTTTATAATATTTTTGATTTTATTCATTAATGTTATAAAAAAATAATTCTAAGAAACCAGATAAATAAAGACAATAATAATAATAATATTTATTGTGGAATTCTAAAAATGGTCCACAAACTAGGATAACCTGTATCTATTGCGAAATGAAACACCTGGTAACTAACTCGTGACTGGTAAACCTTCGTTTGTGATGTGACCTTCTTACCACAATTTAAGTGACGGATGATACATTTTTGTTATCGTCATCAAAGTATAGTTTTGCTTCATATGAACAGCTGTTATTCTTATTTTCAGGTTAATATAGCATTTACAAACCTAGTAAGCCGTGTGCTGGGCGTAAAAGTGCGAATGTTGCCATCAGTATCATTGAACGGCAAATCGCCTGCGGCGAAAGTGCCGGAACAGAACGGCCATGCTTCACTACCTCTGCGGGTTGAACCTACACAAACACTAATTATGAATAGAAAAGCTTTAAGAAGAATGCAAAGGAGAGCTTCGTCTACAGTTTGTTGCTTACAATAAATTTTACTGATATACTTTCATTGTTTGCTTTTCTTAATACCCAGGCCGACTGTTAGGTTTTACAATAAATAATGATTTTGAAAATATGGAATTAAAAAAGTAGAACACGACATAGAAACGGCAGAAGGTATTTCTACATCCACGAATAAATATTACTATAAAAATTGTTTCAGTTATAGAGAAGTACACGGAAAACGTGCGGTTTTGTATAATATGCAATTATTTGGGCAAGATCATTCCGGCACTGCAGTCGCGCTGCACGCGCTTCCGTTTCGCGCCGCTGCAGAAGAGCCAGATCGTACCCAGGCTTCAAGAAATTACTACTGCTGAAGGGTACTATTTCATATTTATATATGCCTATGAGAGAGTTCGCTTTGAGTTAATGTCATGTGTCTAGTTATCCATCGCACATAGGTACATCTGCCAATGTATCCCACCTATTGCCTCAGCCAATTTCCATACAAATTGCGCATACAGCTGAATCTTTCCCAGATGCTGCAGTAGTACTCAATACACAATCGAACTTGTGCTATAAACAGTTGCAGCAACTGTTGGAGGTACCTACTGGTAATACCAAGTGTTTGAGCAGCGATTTCGTACATTATTATGTCCGTTATATATATTATACTAGCTTTAGCCCGCGACTTCGTCCGCGTAGCTTTTTTTTTTTTCTAGATATGAATCATGGTAACAATATAGAGCTTTGTTCATGGCTATTGCCCGCCACTACGTGTGATATTTGACATAAGTTCAGGTTAGGATTGAGAGCTTACATGCGAGCATGCCACATACAACTGAAACAGTCCTGCCGCAAATAAACTCTAGCAAATATCAGAGTTTTTCCCTGTGATTTATTATAATAGCCATCGCGAAATAAACCTTGATAAGGAACTGTAAACTTTTAAATTAAACGAAGGATTTGGGATCAACGCTATACGCGGCACGAAGACTGTTTCTCCTCTGGCAAAACCAGTAAATATTTTAGCCTCAATAACATTGCGGCGGAGAGCTGTTACTTGAAGTCTAGTTCCACAGCACAATTTTGGAGGCCGTATATTTCTAATCAATATGACAGGAGCACCAACATACATGACACGGATTAGCCGGCCGATTAAGAGAGTTTAAAAATTGAACAGGATAATTTACCGACTCATCCATATCGACCATGGTGGCAACAAACTTTTCATTTATCGCAGCGGGTTGGTCATTTTTGGGAGTCATAATGGCTCTTCCGCGCATAACCACTCTATCGGTTTGTGTTCATAGTAACATCAGTATACATTAATCTATACCTAAGTTGGTATTTGTATCAACCCATCTATTTGTGAAAAGTTTACGTTCCCGATTTGAAGAAGAAGATCTGAAAATCTACCGGCAGAAATATGCATCGTGTATGTATGGGAAGGTGAAATTTGTTTTTTTTTTTTAGAGGTGTCGAGATCGGGATTATTTATCTAAAATTGCGCTATGAGACCTATCCACAAATTCCTCAACCATTTCATGAAAGCTGAGATATTTGCTTATGGCACACAGACATACAGACGAATACACGGGTGGAGACCTATATACAAAAGTTTCTCAATAATTTACAGACAGCTGAGATGTTTCTGTCTGTCTGTCAGTCTGAGGAGAGACTGCCTCCATATGTGTGTGTTGCTTGTACAACGGACAGTTCTCTGAAGAATTTTTTGATCTGATTCCCACGGGCTACCTTCTACCATCGCAACTCTCGCCATCGACGGGGAGTCCATACTCATATATTGGAACCGAAATGGTTTCTACTGTGCGATTTCAAAGTAGTTTTCTACCGCGTACACTCAGGCTGTGGAATGAGCTCCCCACCGTGGCTTTCCCAAAGGAGTATAGCCAGGGGGTCTTCAAAAAGGGTGTGAAGATACTTCTGTAGGGTCGGCAACGCACGAGAGATACCTACGGTGACCGCTTACCATCAGGCGGGCCGTATGCTTGTGTGAAACCTTAGTATTGAATTTAAATATGAAATAATAATTTAAAACCGGCCAAGTGCGAGTCAGAATCGCGCACCGAGGGTTCCGTACAAACCTGTAGGTATATAAGTAAATGGTAGTATAGACCTGAGTATTTGATATTAATTTCAATTTATGACGTATTAAAAAAAAAACTACTTACTAGATCTCGTTCAAACCAATTTTCGGTGGAAGTTTGCACCGTAATGTACACACGGCTACAGATCAAGCTATACATTTCCAGTATACGCTGATCTCGCATTGTATAGGATTTCCGTACGATGGGAGGTCAGCTTATACTAGAAATGTATAGCTTGATCTGTTGCCGTGTGTACATCATATTTTTTATAGATTTATCATTCTCTTATTTTAGAAGTTACAGGGGGGGACACACATTTTACCACTTTGGAAGTGTCTCTCGCGCAAACTATTCAGTATAGAAAAAAATGATATTAGAAACCTCAATATCATTTTTGAAGACCTATCCATAGACCATACACACCCATACAATTATGGGTTTTATGAAAAAAAAAAATTTTGAGTTTCAGTTCTAAGTATGGGGAACTCCCAAAATTTATTGTTTTTTTTCTATTTTTGTGTGAAAATCTTAATGCGGTTCACAGAATACATCTACTTACCAAGTTTCAACATTATAGTTCTTATAGTTTCGGAAATAAATGGCTGTGACATACGGACGGACAGACAGACAGACAGACAGACATGACGAATCTATAAGGGTTCCGTTTTTTGCCATTTGGCTACGGAACCCTAAAAATTGCCCGTAGCAGACGGACAGATCGACGGGCGGAGACCTATCCAAAAGTTCCTCAAACAGACAGCTGAGAATTTTTCTCGTGGCAGACATACAGATAGATGGGCAGTAGGCTTCTTAATAACATGATACACGTGTACATTATTTTTACTTCAATACAAAATTGTGTGAATGAACAACTTCAATACAAAATTTCATCCCCCTTTACACCCCTTCAAGAATTTAAATTCCAAAAACGTGATGTAAGTTCCGTTAGTTTCCAACTATAAGCCTAATAAAGCCGATAAATTTTGTGATTTTTACTCCGAAAATAAAGAACTTCAAATTCAAAATTTAATCCCCCTTTTCACCCCTTAAGAGTTCAAATTCCAACAACACCGATATTCATTGTAAACTATACTATATAAATTTAGTAAACTTCCATACACAAATTCATCCCCTTTTTTACCCTTTCGGGGTCGGAATTATCAAAAACGCTGAGGCATACATAAATTAATTTTCAATCATCAGCCTTAACACAAAATTTGAAGGTCCTAACTTCTTGCATACAAACTTGCATCCCCTATTTTACCCTCTTAGGGGTGGAATTTCCAAAAACCTTTCCTTACTGGATACCCATACCACGGTACCCCATACTGTATAATAATAAATTTCTCCTAGGTCCTAACTTCGAAACTGATGGACTTTCATACAAACTTGCATTTTACCCCCATAGGGGTGTAATATTAAAAAACCCTTCCTTACTGGATACCTATACTGTATAATATAAATAAATATAAATATCCTGGGACATTCCTTACACACGGTTATCTGATCCCAAACTAAGCAAAGCTTGTGCTATGGAAACCAGATAACTGATATAATACATATACTACTTTTTGTTTGTAAATACATAATAATAATAAAATTAGTGAAGTTTATCGTGAAATTGAAGGCCTTGCATACCCAACTTCACCCACCTTTTTCCACCTTAATTATTATGTCCGTTATATATGTTATATATAGGCACATTATAATAGAGCTAGTAAAAATAATCCCACCAAAATCCCACATTAATGTGAAAATGGGAGCCAAGTTTAATATTATGATAATTATGGTGTAGTTGTCGACTTCACCGACAAGACTTGCGATCTAAATGGGTGTCAAGTTCTGTAGAAAATCCTGAAAGGGGATAGAACCTTTGTGGCATAGCTAGCCGCCGCCATTTTTGTTTTTTTCTTTTCAATGTGGCGGCGCACGGTGTTTGTGGTATATTTGGGTCAAAGAAATTGGACTAAAGCAGATTTGGGTAGAGGACACTTACAAACAAAAAATGTTAAGCAATAATGTTGATTGTTGTCCTAAACTTTAGGACAACATATTGCTTAACATTTATCCTCCAAATATCTCGGAAACGTGACACTTTAGGTCCTAAAGTTTTTGGAGGTAAAGATCGCCATATGAGAATAACGACAATCATTAAAAATGAACTTATTACGTGTTTATATGCATTCGATTGTATGCAAAAAATAGTTCCTGGGTTTTTTAACAATTCATTAAAATGGAGTAAAACTAAAAGAAAGAAAAAACAATATTTTTAATTACTTACCTACTAAACATCATCGCAATATTCGCAATTAACCACATGTTGTCAAAGTAGCTCGGATCGTGACTTATTTTCCATCTTGTCGTTATTATACAAACAAAAATGACAATACTTGTCCTAAAATCTCATGTTACCAAGTTAATTGGAACTAATTTAAAGATCGCTAAATAATGCTGCCTGGTCGACAAAATTGCAATAGCGACGTAAATAAATAACCCGGTCCCGCGGCCCGCCCTAATAAAACATCCACCAAAAGAATGTCCGTCTTCGTGGAAGTCTAATCGCATGCACCCAGTGCCCAAAAAGGGCGATAGATCAGACCCGACGAATTACAGGCCTATCGTCATCAAGTCCCATTCTCTCCAATGTCATGGAGCGAGTGATCAACAAGCAACTCTTGAGATACCTGGAGGGTCACGACCCTACAGAAATCTCTTTACACCTGAAGAACCCCACGCTGTACTTCATTGGGAAAACCACGGCGGTAAGCTCATTCCCATTGAATGTGTAATAATTCAATGCTCATTCCATAGTCTAAGCGTCCGCGGAAGGAAGCTCCTGTGAAACCGCGTAGTTCGAAACCATTTTGGTTCCAATGTGTGAGGATGGACTCCCAGTCGATGGCGAGACTTGCGATGATAGAAGGTAGCCGTGGGCACCAGGTCAAATATTTCTACAGAACACTGTCCGTTGTACAAGCGGTAGAACACACATAAGGAGGCAAAGTCTCTCCTCAGACTGAGGGGTTAGCTATGCCAGCTCCCATTCAAAAATGTTCGTACCCCTTTATTTATAAGAACGTATAACATTCTTAAGTAAATTTAAAACACTGTTTCTTGTTTTGTTTTCTGCTACAACAAAGTTGCTATTAAAAAATATGCCTTTTTAAATTTGAATATTCAAAGTAATTACACAAAGCAAATAAGTTATGATCTATTAACATCTTATATTTAGCTGATGAACTTATCATCTTTATGTTAATACAAGTTATTGTTTTTATATTGTAAGGTTATATTCTTCTAAATATGTGATATTTGCTGATAACATATTATATCCATACTATTCATTTTATATTAGCTAATCAAATTATTATCTTTGTGTTAAATGCAAGTCATCGTATTTGTATGGTTCTATCTATTCTTCTAATAATTTGTTTGGCTAAAGACTAGCCAAGTCAATTTTTGGCTAGTTTTTAGCCAATTTTTATTCAAATTAAACAAGTAACCAAGAAGAAGAAGAAGTAAACAAGAATTTTTCAAGTAAATTCAACTGTGTGTGTAACGTTCATAAGTGCCTTACCAGGACGTAAATTGAATAAATGTCTTTTTGGATTTTGATTTTGAAATCTTATTACAAAATTCACTCTTTTCTGATTTTTTCCTTTGTATACATACAATTACATTTCTGGTTGCACAAATTTGAACTTTCTAGGCTACCTGGAAATGGGTTATGTGCGGTGGACTATCTGGTGTCAATCACGTAAAAATTACGATTTTTGACAATCTATATCTACATAACCGTTATAGCTGTGTTTATAAAATTTGGGTTTTTACTTTATCTAGAGGTTCTCAATATATGAACAAAATTTTGTGTGTTTATGTTAAATAGTATTTTAAGTTATGATGGGTTCAAAAGTGGCTCCAAATGGTTCGTGTCATATTTCACACGGTGCCGCTCGCTAGTTCTCTCTTTTCTTGTCTTGAACTTGGCTTGATGCGCTGCCGCGTGTCTAGATATAGTCTGATAAAGTCAATTCTCTGAAACTGAACTAGTATAATCATGTTACAGTGTTAAAATATCTGAAGATGGTGTGAAAGCCCTGCTAACTCTTTCTGGTGGCGACATGAGGAAGGTCCTGAACACGCTACAGAGTACGTGGCTCGCGTACCGTGACGTCACCGAGGATAACGTCTACACCTGCGTGGGCCACCCGCTGCGCTCCGACATCAACAATATACTCAACTGGCTGCTTAATGAAAATGATTTCGCGACGTGCTTCAAACGTATCCTTGTATCATATAAAACATTATTGATTGTAGTAAAAATGATGTGGAAATTTCCGCCTCGTTTTCACGATTTTACGGGTTACGAAGATTTGCAGAATTTCCTGGTGATGTAGTATGTATAGTACCTATTGCTCAAGCGATTATCCAAGCTCGATAATTTTTGAGCTGAGCTATAAGTACTGCCCTCTGTTTGTTCTTATTGATAATGGTGCCGATTCTGTTATAAATCGCACTAAACTAATTTAAGTCACATCACATCTCTTTCTTGCGAACATTATTGAAATAGGATAGAACATATTTAAAGCTTTCAAAATAGTCTTTGCCGTCTTTATTTGCGGGTATTTAGACGTAACCGCGATAGATGGCGACTAAATTTATATTGAAAACAAGCATTGGACTAATTTGACAGGACTAAATTTCTTCTTACTTTCTTTTCTTATATTCTTTGTTATAAAGAGACACAGTGAGACTAAAATTAGTTAAATTGTAAACAACAGAATCAGGGCCAATGTGTAATATTTATCACATTGTGAATGCACCTTTAAGTTTTCATCATATTGGCTTGACTATAAGAATAAGAAATAGACTACTCACTTTTTGTGAATAGAATATAACAAACACAATCAGTTTTAGCAACTATGGCTTATATAAATTATTTAATTTGCTTGACCATTGTATTCAGACATACAGGATCTCAAGATTGCTAAGGGTTTAGCACTCGGTGATATATTGACCGAGATTCATACCATAGTACAAAGAGGTACGTATGTTACTTTTTAAATTATTAGATATCATTAATTTTGTTTATGTACAGTTTTTCATCTGTATAAGAACATGTGACGTGTTATCGTGTTAAATTGTATGCCCATCCCCTTTTTGGGTTCCGTTCATAGTAAAAAGGAACCCCTATGGGGCGAGTATTTGGCTTGTTTCTGTCTGAGTCACGGCTGTTTTTCTAGAAAACACGGTTGACATGCGACAATTCCACAACTATTGCTGGTCACCGTTCGACATATTTGTCTGCTAGCTTTGTCTATAGATTTAACTCTCAGATAAGAGAAACCATATATTATGAGACCTTTAGTGTGATAAGTTGTGATTTGCTTACAGTAAAGCTACCACCAGATGTGGTGGTGTCGTTGTTGATCAAAATGGCAGAGAGCGAGGCGCGCTTGTCGTGTGGTTGCAGCGAGCGCGTCGAGCTGGCGGCGCTCATCGCCGGCTTCCAGGTGGCTAGGGACCAGCTCACCACCTTATAATTACTTGTGCATATGCATGCTCTTGAACAGATCACCTCACCTCACGACCTGCTACAGCTACACTACGCCCGACCTGCACAACACCGCCTACCTACTGTACTGTACATCGTTTTTGCTTAATAAGTAGCATAGCATACACTTTTATCTTGTTTCGCTGTAGCCAGTGAGTATCTAAATGATTTCTTCATTCCCATGTCGATAGTCGATTCTCATAGTAAAGAATTCTAATAACATTCTTTATATGCAGTTTTACAATTTACAAAAACTAATCTTACGCATTACAAAAATGTGGCTTGTATAAAGCATTACACAATTGAAGTCGCCGATCAGTTGAAACTCCTGGCACCCAAGCTAAGATTAAACTTGTGTTATGTGTGTGAGGGTTATCTCTTACTTAAAACCTTACTCGTATTCTATTTTATTCTCATAAACAGCATAGATGTAATATACCGCTAATATATAATATAAACATAATGGGCCGCTAGTGTTTTTAAATACAAATAATTTCAAAAATATAAAAGTAAACATGAGGAAAATAACTGCAAAAGCCACTTTACGATTTTAGTGACAGTGGGGTTGTGTATATGCTGGTGGTGTTTTGTGAATGTGTTTGAAAATAAAGTTTGTAAAAGTTCAAGAATTTTATTTATTTTTACTAAGTAGAGACAATATATCTTTGAAATGTGATGATATCCACGGTAGGCGTGATGTCTCATAACAACAAATTACTTTTTCGAAATAGGTAACTAAAGGACGATAATTTCTAGTGGTTTGCCATCCTCAACATATTGGTAGTATTGTTCATATACATCGTACCAGAACTGAAATCGATCTGCAAAGACAGCGTATGGTATACTTTTAGGTTGTTCAGTTAATAGGAAGTGATTGCGATCCTGGCCATACTCTAGCCATTTTGTGGTAATGTTTTGATCATCTGGAGAAGGGTCCCTGAAAATAGGCATGAATTACTCGTTGCACATAATATATACCTATCTCTGTCCGATGTACGGTGCAATCTATCCTGTAACCTATCTAATCCGTCTATGGGACCCGAGTAGACGTGAGTTTGCAGTCGGAACTACGAATTCGGCTGTTTTCCTAGGCTGTTTGGATCAGAGTGCCTACCTACCACTTTACGTTACTTTACGGTCAATAGCTGGAGAGGGCACGATAAAATAGACTTATTCAACTAATAGCGTGAAAAACAACTTTTTAAACTCACAAGCTCGGAAAGGGTTTGTTTATCATTCGAAATCTGCGTGCAAATGTGGTTTTTATACGCTAGAGTGAAAAGAAGTTTTAAAACTAGAACCTTTCTATTCGAAGAAACACACAATGATTCGTTCAGAAACGGAGTATGACACCGTACGACACGTTTGTATGACATCGAATTAACAATAATACTCTTGTTTTTATTATTTGGGTTAATTGGCTGTTGTAAGTATTTCCAGAGCTTGTATCACTGCGACCTTGTGATCGCCACGTTAATTAAATTTCACTGCCAATACCTGCAGCTATAATAAACTGCACAATATTCTTGGTAGGAATGGATTTTACTTCATCTGGGTGTAACAGGTGTTTCCCCAGAAGAGTATTTCGTTTAGGCATAAGTGGACAGCACTATTTTTAACCGACTTCAAAAAAAGGAGGAGGTTCTCAATTCGATTGTACCTTTTTTTTATGTTTGTTACCTCATATCTCCGTCATTTATGAACCGATTTAGAAAATTCTTTTTTTGTCTGGAAAGGTACACTTCCCGTTTGGTCCCATTGTCATCAGATCAGGATTTGATTACATCTTCGTGTACTTTGAAGTCGGTTTAAGTTTTTTGTAAAACAGTCCAATTATACAGCTACAGAGACATTATTATTACCTATTTACTTTTTCATTCACTTTTTAGTGCAGGGCTTTTAAGCGTCTTTTTTAGGGTTCCGTAGCCAAATGGCAAAAAACGGAACCCTTATAGATTCGTCATGTCTGTCTGTCCGTGTATGTCACAGCCATTTATTTCCGAAACTATAAGAACTATAATGTTGAAAATTGGTAAGTAGATGTATTCTGTGAACCGCATTAAGATTTTTACACAAAAATAGAAAAAAAACAATAAATTTTGGGGGTTCCCCATACTTAGAACTGAAACTCAATTTTTTTTTTTCATCAAACCCATAAGTGTGGGGTGTCTATGGATAGGTCTTCAAAAATGATATTGAGGTTTCTAATATAATTTTTTTCTAAACTGAATAGTTTGCGCGAGAGACACTTCCAAAGTGGTAAAATGTGTGTCCCCCCCCCCTGTAACTTCTAAAATAAGAGAATGATAAATCTATAAAAAATATATGATGTACATTACGGTGCAAACTTCCACCGAAAATTGGTTTGAACGAGATCTAGTAAGTAGTTTTTTTTTAATAGGTCATAAATTGAAATTAATATCAAATACTCAGGTCTATACTACCATTTACTTATATACCTACAGGTTTGTACGGAACCCTCGGTGCGCGAGTCTTGACTCGCACTTGGCCGGTTTTTTGTTTTTAAACTGTAATTTATTTTTTAGCCTTTGGTGTTGGTGGAAGATGTGTTACGTATTTTATTGAACCTCATCGCCTAACGGGTTTAAAAAGGGGTACAAAGTTATTTTAGTGGTGACTTGCATCCATAGTACAAGCACAGAGGATTGAAGGGAACAGATTACCAACAAGCTTCTAAGGAGCGTTCAAAAATTATACTTATTTTGGTAGGGTTAGCACAGGAGAATAACATAAAATAAATAAAAATGTATACCTATCAGCTTTTTCGTGATGATAGAATATTTCTATTTACATATTACATTATTACGAAAGGGTACTAAAATGCAAATCTAGTTTTGTCGCTGACCATACCTGGGTGACTAAGATTTGCTCGCAAACTCAGCAGATCGCTTTGTCCCAGAGATGAAATCTAGCTAGATCACTTTTTCGCCCCCAAAAACCCCCATATAGCAAATTGCATCGAAATCGTTAAAGCCGTTTTTGAGATCTCAAAACATACATGCTCGTTAATAAATAGGATAGGTAGGTAGGTAGGTACACCTACATATTTGAAATCATAAACACCAATCATGCCTAGCTATAATATGCAAGATACTAAAAGTAAACTTATTTAATTCTATTATTGTTCATAGACTCAGTACAGTAACCCATATTTACACATTTTCATATTAAAATTCTATTATTAAAATCTAATCGTAAACAAACACGATGCGCGAGTGCCCTGAGTTTGAGCACTGGCCGAGTCAGTATAAACTGGTTTCCCCTCGTACGTGACTAGCTACCAGTTCTCACCCACCTCACGCGCCTCAAGCTTGTAGTTGTGTACCTACCGTAGCGCGGTTGTATGAAGCTTGGTCTCTGTCCCCTTTATTTACTTTGTGGTACAAGCTTTGCTTAGTTTGGGATCAGATGACCATGTGTGAGGAATGTGCCAGGATATTTATTTTATTTTAAATGCGAAAGTAAGTTTGTTTGTTTATTTGTTTGTTACGCCTTCAGGCATCAACTACTAAACGGATCATCATGAAATTTGGCATGCAGGTAGCCTATATGGTATGGAGAAGGACATAGACTACTTTTTATCCCGGGAACGCGGGTGAAACCGCGGGGGACAGCTAGTTTTCGATAAAAGTAAGTCTTACTCAAAGTATTTTAGTGGTTGAAATCAATATTACTTATATCTTTTATTTTTCTGGAAGAAGGATCGTGAGTAAAAAGCAAATGGTATGTAATGTGGTAATGGATCATGTTGACTCCCAATAATGTTGGCTCTAAACCGCTTGTGAGCTCGGGATCGTCAACAATTCTGATGGCACGTCGCTGAACCGAGTCCAAAGGCCCAAGCTGGTATCCAGGCCCATAGATGACAGCAGTTTTCCATATGAGGCCGGACCTGCAACTTATAAAGTTGCAGTCTTTGCCCCGATGTCAACTACTGCCTCGCTCTGTTGAGCACCCCAAGCTTTTTGAATGCAAGCTTAACCTTGTCCTCCAACTGACTTCAGAACAAAACGTCGCTAGAAATTTCGACGCCAAGGATCCCGATGCTTTGAATGATGTTCAAGGAAGTGTTCTGGAATTGTGGAGCCACAAACCATGGGGTTTTCTCGCAGGCTTGAGTCTTGGTGGGGTTGAAATCGACTAGGTTTAGTCGACTGCAATCGGAGAAATTAAGTTAGTGTACTCTCGATTTCAGACAGCAGCCGGTCGCGGCTTTCCTCTATCTCGGAACGAGGGATATTTGCACGACCCGTGTAATAAGCGTCCCCTATACTGTCATCTGCATTGAATGCCATCGATCCAGCTGGATTTGTGGATGCTTGATTCAGCAATTGCAATCCCTAGTTAGGACAAACAACAGACAACATAGGGAAATTCATGTCGTGGCTATCTTTCTATTCGACCACAACGCGTGCCATAGCAATGAAGAAATGCCATGGGTCATGTCATGGGTTCTGAGCCCTAGTTGATGCAGCCAAAACACGACGAAAAGGTTTTCATAAAATTGACTGATTTATTTAAAGTTCCAGGATATACTTACCTACTTGATAAGACACCTACAACCTAGATGTATTCAAGGCCAGAGTGAATAGGCTTTTTCTGGGTAAGCGTGCTACATCCTCGGCCTCCTCTTAACTCCTCATGGGGTCAGTCGAAGGTCAAACGCAAGCCCATTTATCATAAAAAAAAAAAAAAAAAAAAAAAAACAAGATAATCCTGGCATAACTTACCCGTATTTGAAGAAATTTGTAAAATGCGTCATAATCACATCAGTCATACGCTTACATCTTGCATTCATTTTATTGACCTTTTCTTTAGTAAATTGAGTAACAAACATGTAACCCAATTCATCAGCGTGACCAGCTCCATCCAATGTAATATTATATATTAATTTACAAAAATTCAGATCATCATCAAAATTCCATTTATAATAATATACTTTGTTACTGTTTTTATTTTGCTTGTGTATTTTAATCCAATAGTCGACACTACTGGTAAACTGTGTGTCTGATAATAAATCAATAAATTTTGAGCTACTATTACTCGTAAAATAAAAATCTTTAATTGATTTTCTCAAGATCCTGCTTTCTTTTGAGTAGCGTGGATATTGTATGTCATATGGTATGAAGTCAGTGATGATGTCGTCTAAATTTTGTGATAACGTATCGTTTAGTATTGTTACGTTTTTCATTAAATATATACCCTCTCGGCTGTTAATTCCAGTCAATATCGGCACATTCTGTGGGATTCCTGATCTTATTATTCGCAGTGGTTCTCTGCTTATTAATGCATCTGGATTTTCTATTTCAATACATGGTAGAAATGGTCCATTAATCATGTATTTTTTTTGAGCTACTTTTATCAAGTCTTCTTGTGCTTTTATAATGTCGAATGTATCTACCGTTTTTAGCATTTGCAAAAGTAAATTTGTATTATTTGTTGGCAAAGCTAGTCGTTCAGCTAGTAGGTAAGCGATTGCTTTTGGATTTCTTGTAAGAAATCGATAATTCAATGCACTGCCACTTATTAAAAGTGCTCTTTGAAACAGTCCCGTTGACTTTGTCGTCAGCAACAAGAAGTGAACTACAGCGGCGCCTGAACTGTTTCCACCGAGCGTTATTCTGTTTGGATCTCCTCCAAATCTTCCAATGTTTCTCTTGATCCACCTTAAAGCCAACAATACGTCTTTTAAACCAGCGTTACCAGACGCCTCTGTAATACCAAGGGAGAGATATCCGAGCGCTCCTAACCTGCAATTTTGGTAAAAAAAAGCCGTAGGTAGGTAAAGGTTCGATAGAAGAAATCTAATTGCTTTCGCTACCGCGCTCAAACGTCCAATGCAATCATATTGCAATAGAGATCGTTGCAGTCGTGGATGTTAATCATGACATCATGTCATTTCTGAGATCTCAACAACTGTGTATATGTGTCCCCTGAGTCTGGGTTTAACTAGTAGTACCTACCTATATCAGCTCTGGTTCCATAGTAGCCAATTTCCAAGCTCTGCTTAGTTTGGGATCATATGACCGTGTGTGAGGAATGTCCCAGGAAAAATAATAATAATACCTACACACACTCAAAAAACATAACCCTCATTCCGGGTCAGTCAGTGGGCTGACTACCGGGTGTTTTATTCTATTTAGGTATGTGCCATTCCATTCGATTTGTCTCTTGCACAGACATCTTGTACCTATTTACCTTATTAAAACATACCTGTAGTTCATGGTAACAAATAGGGTAAACATACCGGTTGGCCGGCCACTACCCCTTATCGACCACTTCGCACGTTATTTCAAATAATAGACAGTGTTAACGACCACTCCTTTCTCATTTCACGCCATTCGTTCCGGACAAACTTCACGGTTCATATTCCAACGGCATGAACTCGAAATTTGCAAATTGAGCCCTCAGTCGCTATTTCAAAATTTGGTGTACTGACGCGTATAAAATTTAGCGAAAAAAATAGCAGGTGGATGGAATTTCAAATGTAAATTTTTAAGTGTTACTGTTGGTTTATTGGTGATTGATTTGGTTTGTGTATACTTAGCATATTTAATTTCAATATTCAAGTGCCCAAACTCATCAAAAATTTCATAATTTGTGATATTTTTGGTGGTCGGACAATACGTTAACAATTAATTTCAAAATCTACTTATCGACCGGGTGGTCGCACAACCGGTTTATTCACGTCATTTCTCTTTGCCTTTATTGCGGAAACCTTAAATTCACCAACATAGATTCCATTATATTTGTGAACAGCTAGAATTTTGTGAATTTACAACTAGATTCCGGCCGCTAGTATACCTCATATTTTCAAAGATATCAACGATCAAAAATACCGAACGTTTAGCGGCCGATAACTAGTAAAAACAAAACCTGTCTCCGGCCGTTTGAAATAAAGAGCGGCCGAAAATTGGTAAAAATTACACCTGATTCCGGCCTTACAAAAAAGAACGGCCGATAATTAGTAAGAAATAAACCTGTTTTCGACCTAGGACAATAAAAGCCGCCGATAAATGGTAAAAATTTAACTAAGTGCTGACTTTCTTGCCTGTTCTTCTCAGTTGAAGGCCAACTTACGAACGGTAGTAACTTCAGTAGCTTCGACCTTCATAAGCGCCCTACTAGGTCCTAAATTGAATAAATGGCTTTGACTTCCCGAAGGTTTGCTTATAGTAAAGAAGCACTGAAAACCACTCTTTCAGATATACGCGGCATCAGAGAAGCATGCTGGCACTACGGAGTTCCAAGCTCCACTATGACAGGCTTTCCGGTAGTGTTGCTCATCAAAGGAGAAAAGTTGGCCCAGACTCTTAAATTAGTTTAGGTGAAGAAAAGAAAAGAAAATCCTTGATTGGATAATTAAGTTGGCGAAAGCCGGAAGTCGCTTCATGAGTTTGAGAGTTGCAACCGAGAGTTTTTGGGTTATATTCGTTTTAAAAAACTTACATCGTAACGCATGGGAAGTTTCCTCGAGCCTATTGTTTGTATCGTCCACCGTCACGCAATCATCCAGGCATTGGAAGCGATTATGAAGTTCGAGCTGAAAGCTTTCAGGGTCTTACATACATGCATATGGTGGTCGGAGCGTAGACGACATCTCTTCACCTGGATGTTCAGGTTCAGTGTGCCTCTTACTAATCGGTGATCGCTGCCGGTGTTAACCCTGATCACAGATACATCACTGAAGATTTGCCGCTTTGTCGTCAAGATAAAGTCTATCTCATTTTTGGTGGATCCATCGGGGCTACTCCAGGTCTATTTCCTATGCGGCCGCTTTTTGAAGAAGGATTTCATCATAAATAGTCCCTCCAACTCATCATAAATAGGGTCCTCTACCCAATTCCAAAATGCCCCACTCTCAGCTCATCTTCATTCCTAATGTATAGCTTCACGTTAAAGTCCCCCAGTGAATACCGTTTGGTGATTCTGAGTATCAAGTATGCGACTCTCGGTGAGACACTCTCTTTCCTCACTATATTCTTGATGAGGGGCTTGCGGACAATAAACCCAACACCACCCTGTGACAGGTGATCACCCTCCCGGTAGTAGAACAGGTTACCGAATTTAAGGATAATCGTGTCCTCCCCCTCTCTTCGGACTTCTGATAATCCCATTATATCCCAGCGCAACCTGTCCACATCTTCCTCCAGCTCAATGAGCTTCTCCTCGTTCCTCAGAGTCCGTGTATTGTATGTTACCAGGTCCAGTCGTCGGTGTTGGTAGCCGAATCTCTGCCGGAGACTCTTAGCACCCCTGCCCCGCCGTTACCGTGACCGCTACCATAGCCCGGGATATCGGGGCTGCCAGGACTGGAGGCCGTAGTTGTGTTTGCGTTGTCAAGTAGAGAGGTATTGCCTTAATCACCACGCTTGGCAGGCGGGTTGGTGATCGCAATAGTGATGGCGTATCACAGATGGACGCTGCTGCCCGTCCCCTGGTGTATTCCCTTAGTCGCCTTTTACAACACCCTCAGGATTGGAAGGGTTGGCCCTATTCTATGCCGAGAACCACACGGCAAATTATCTTAGTATCTATTTTAGTTGCTGTTAAAGTCTCGGTATACTTACGGGCATAGAATTCATATTTTTTTAATTTAATTTTTATATGATTGTGACTGTTAAGACATTTTTATTGATGCTAAAGCTAAAAGTAGTTATTAGTTTGAATCGAGATTTTAATCTGTTACTTAATTCATAGAAGGGAGTGAAAATATAACGCTTTTTGTGAATTTATTCATTTTTTACTTTCATACTATTATGAACCCTATGACCTATTGAATAAGAGTCGTTTTTCTACTGTTAATTAGGTGGCCGTTAACCAGTGCACTGGTGGACGAAAACTGAGTGAAATGGCCGATAGCCGGTATATTTGCTATTTTTACGAAGTTTTTTTTTTTTTTAATTATGTATCACTGATACGTCTATGAACGTTAGGTTTTATGAAACTAGACTATAGTAGGATGAAATGAAAATTTTATGAAATATCTTGGAGTACAGCATCATGATAGAAATCAACTCTGAAGTCAACAAGTCGCTTAACTGGTCGATAGCCGGTATGTTTACCCTATAATGTTGCGACGCAGGAACATCTGTGGTCCGTAAATAAAATCGGAATTCCCTGAAAGTCTTCTGAATCCACCTCCATGAACAAATGCCAAGGCCGATAACTTTTCTTTTTCTTTAATAACCGGAACGTAAATATTCAAAAATAAACAATCTTCACTCATTTGCATCTTTGTGTATATGGTCTCTATCTGAGGACACACAGGTCCTTCTTTAGTTGCGTTTAGCACATTATTCCATTTCTTTCTCGGGACCGGTGCCTGTAATTTTTTTATACATGTAAGAGTAGGTAACGTTTTTTTGTTATTCTTGTTATTTTTTATACCACTAAGGTGGCAAACAAGCATACGGCCTGCCTGATGGTAAGCAGTTGCAAGTTGGTAAGTAGTTGTTGTATAGATAATTGCTCTACTGCGAGTTTCAAGCGATTTTCCATACCTATTCACATCTCTCATTGTTCAACTTGATGCCGACGGCTCACTTCCACCATCGCAACTCTCGCCATCGACGGGGAGACATCCTCACACATTGAAACTGAGATTTTTTCGAACAGTCCGGGCTCAAATGAGCTTTCTTTCGGGAAAAAGAATGAGGTCCCCGCTGTTTTTTTTCCAATGGAATACAGCATGGGGTTCTTCAAAAAGCAATCAAATGGCATCCATATAGGCTACTGCAAAACCTTATAAAATTCAAGTTATATTCAAAATTCTATACATATTTAAAAGGTTTATTATTTTTTGCTTTTCAGTTTTTTCTGTGGTTTAATTTTTTTGTTAAAAAGTATTATTTTTTGTGGCTATAATCTACTAATTACTACATGCTTAAAGTCTGATTACTTTTATAATGTAATACACAACTCACCATTAAAATCTGTGAATGAACAATAAATCACCCCTATTTTCCCACCCTTAGGGTAGTTATTTTTATACAAATTTATATGGGACCAACTTCGAGACTTATATACTCTATACAAAACCGGCCAAGTGCGAGTCAGACTCGCGCACCGAGGGTTCCGTACAAACCTGTAGGTAGTAAATGGTAGTATAGACCTGAGTATTTGATATTAATTTCTATTTATGACGTATTAAAAAAAAACTACTTACTAGATCTCGTTCAAACCAATTTTCGGTGGAAGTTTCCACCGTAATGTACATCATATATTTTTTATAGATTCATCATTCTCTTATTTTAGAAGTTACAGGGGGGGTGACACACATTTTACCACTTTGGAAGTGTCTCTCGCGCAAACTATTCAGTTTAGAAAAAAATGATATTAGAAACCTCAATATCATTTTTGAAGACCTATCCATAGACACACCAAACTTATGGGTTTGGTGAAAAAAAAAATTTGTTTCAGTTCTAAGTATGGGGAACCCTCAAAATTTATTGTTTTTTTTCTATTTTTGTGTGAAAATCTTAATGCGGTTCACGGAATACATCTACTTTTTTATGTTAAATGGGCTTGCGTTTGACCTTCGACTGACCCCATGAGGAGTTAAGACGAGGCCGAGGATGTAGCACGCTTACCCAGAAAAAGCCTATTCACTCTGGCCTTGAATACATCTAGGTTGTAGGTGTCGGGAAACACAGATCCCGGAAGAGAGTTCCACTCCTTTGCTGTTCGTATAAGAAAGATGAAGCGAAGCGTTGAGTCCGGGTACGCGGGATGTCGACAACGTATGGGTGGAAATTCTCCCGGCGTCTTGCGTTTCGGTGGAGAAATGGGGATGGAGGAATTAGATTGATGATTGAACAATACTGTAGAACACTCTCCAAAATATATCCTATAGAAGACCGACAAACACGAAACCTTACGCCGATGTTCAAGGCTCGTTAATTTCGCGCCGACACTTCAAAAAAAATACGCGTCGACTTGTAAACCTCCTCCGTTTTTTCGTCGGTTAAAAATGTTTTTGGTGGAATAGTATTTAATTTATCGCATAGATGTACGTGTTGCGTAGACAGACGTGCTGCCAATAAGTAGGTATAAAAGAAATAAACTCTGTTGAGGATGAATATCAATAAAATTATCGATATTTTAATTTCGTCGATATTAAATTTAATTATTTTTAGAAATTCCGTAAGAAAATTCACTTTCGATAAGAATAATTGTGCTAAGTAAGAATACTGAATTGTAAAAAAAAACGTTTAACATGATGAAGTAAATTAAAAAAAAGTTATTTTTACAGTAGTAAAAGTTAGGTTTATTGCCCTTGAAATAAAATTTATTTGTTTCGAAATTCTCGTTTTGAAAGCTTAATTTTAACAGATGAATGCGGATATTGATATAACTTTCAACTATTGCCTTAATCAAATCAGTGATAAAAAGATGAATTTTATCGATATTGATCGAACAATACTATCGATGCACGTGTTTTGGGGTCGCTACAGGTCACGACTCACGACGAATGTGAAAGAACGCAATACATTACGTGCGGAGTTGCGCTCGCTACCTTGCGTACAAATAAAGTGAGTACATTGCCTTCAATGTATAATTTTGCAGTAGTATCAGAGTTTATCGTTTACACCTAAAATTATCATAATCTCGAATACATTTTTATAAATATCACAATTAAATAAAGGCTCATCGATGAAAGGAAATCCCTCCTTGAGTTACACTCCGACTCCTCACTTCGTTTCCTACAGGAAATAATAGCGCATCACGACATAATTAATATTTTTCGCGGTGCTACGTACCTCGGCTAAGTATGGCGAATACTACGAAGCGTTGACGCGTGTTTTGGTTGATATAAGTATGCCCATTTGATGTCATGTGTGGCGCGCGGGCTCCGCTAGCATAGCGTCTCTATTTATATTTCTTTTCTCTGTGGGCAACCGGCCCTCTATTCGAATACCTAGCTTGACACTCACAGTCGCACTTATGCACTATACGGGCGGGCGTGAAGAACGTTTGTTCATATAACGCTGTGCCTATATGTAACTCGCACTAAGCCTGTATTTGTATGTGATCGAAATATCTATTTCAATCTTGAACCGAATCGATAGCCTTTGGTAAGTAAACATCAAAATATTTAAAAAAAGTCATAACAAAGAGAAATTTACCATAAAACGTAAATTTCCAGTAGGACTCTCTGCATATGGTATCCCTTGAAAAGAATAGTAATTCACACCGTAGCTGTGAACTAATTTACCTCTCACTGCACCGTTCTTTGTCAACACTATAACATTATCTACTAACTTCAGGAATACTGCTATACAAAATAATAGCTTTGTTATTAAAATCATTATTAAGTATCTTTGAAGTAGCAAAACTGTATTATATAGTCAATGTCTAATTAACTAATGGACTTCGAATACCTACAACAAAACGTATATATAGTAGTTCCTAGGTACCTGAAGTTGATGAGGTACTGAATTAGTCGGGGATAAACCAATAACCTAATTGGCTACTTGACAGTTATAATGAAAAAATATTATGATAGCTAATAGGTTAACAATAATTACACAATATGTTTTTTGCATAATAATAATTTTTTAATATTTTATTTTAGGAAATAAAAAGAGTTTTTTTATCTGTGGATTACAAGAACCGAAACGCGGGCGGCCGGGATTGAGCATCTATGGTTTGTTTGTGAGGTTTGTGACGTCCGATGGTGACGTCAAATTTAACTAGAGGTGTGAAACTCATCAAAAATACGCGAGCTGCATAACAGCTCACGGCTCAGGTGTGTGAGCTGGTTCAATGACTAGCTGACGATAGATAAGCGCGCACGCTCACTGCGTATCGGCTCGATTCGACGCGTGGTACGCGTTACATCGTAGACTATAGGTACAAATTGAGCTGATCTGCGAGCTGAGTCATTGAACCGGCTCACACACCTGAGCCGTGAGCTGTTATGCAGCTCGCGTATTTTTGTTTAGTTACACACCTCTAGTTTTGTTTATAGTGATGTGACGTCACACCTGACAAATGTCACGTGACCGGGTGTTTTTCCGCGAATTTCAAATGAAATGTTAAAAAATATTATTTTTTCCTTGTAAATAACATTTTTTTGATAAAAAGATAATTGTAAGAGGTATAAAATACACGTATGTTAATTTTAAAATATGTTTCCGAAAACTGTCAAGTAGCCAATTATGTGTTTTTTTGTAATATTTGTTTGTCCCCGACTGCAATACCTTATAACATTCTAGTTATATTCCAAATTTTACAGATTAAAGAGCTTGTTTTTCTCTTTTCAGTTAATTTTTGTTTTATGCAGTCGGAATTTTTGTTTCTTTTAATAATTTAATTTATTTCGGACTTTTTAGTTTTATACATAATGAGTTGTAAGTATTAGCTGGAAGTAAATGAGAGGTACGGTAAAGTTTCGCTAACAACCATCGCAACTCTGTGAGTTATGTACGGTAACCGCTCATAGTACTTATACCTACCTACTGTCCTTGCATTAAACATGGTTTTTTGCAGTTTACGTCAAAATGGTAGCACAAAAGTATTACAATACATACCTACATATATATCGAATGGGCTGTTCACAAGCTTTCATTTGATATATTGTTATAATAACGAAATTTTTGTTTTTAATAACCTGCTTCCGGGTCAGTCGGGTAATAAAAAATCCGGCCAAGTGCGAGTCAGACTCGCACACCGAGGGTTCCGTACAAACAAACCTGTAGGTTAGGTATATAAATAAATGGTAGTATAGACCTGAGTATTTGATATGAATTTCAATATGACGTATAAAAAAAAACTACTTACTAGATCTCGTTCAAACCAATTTTCGGTGGAAGTTTGCATCGTAATGTACATCATATATATTTTTTAGTTTTATCTTCTCTCAGGGGGGGACACACATTTTACCACTTTGGAAGTGTCTCTCGCGCAAACTGTTCAGTTTATAAAAAATTAACATTAGAAACCTCAATATCATTTTTGAAGACCTATCCATAGACAACCCACACGTATGGGTATTATTAAAAAAAATGTAGATGTTCAGTTCTAAGTATGGGGACCCCCAAAATTTATTGTTTTTTTTTCAAGCCATTTTTCGGTGGAAGTTTGCATCGTCGTAATGTACATCTTGTATTTTTTTTAGTTCTATGATTCTCTTATTTTAGAAGTTACAGGGGGAACACACATTTTACCACTTTGGAAGTGTCTCTCGCGCAAACTATTCAGTTTAGAAAAAAAATATATTAGAAACCTCAATATAATTTTTGAAGACCTATCCATAGACAACCCACACTTATGGGTTTTATTAAAAAAAAAAATGAGTTTCAGTTCTAAGTATGGGGAACCCCCAATCTTTTTTGTTTTTTTTTCTATTTTTGTGTGTAAATCTTAATGCGTTTCACATCACAATACATCTACTTACCAAGTTTCAACATTATAGTTCTTATAGTTTCGGAAAAAAGTGGCTGTGACATACGGACGGACGGACAGACAGACAGACAGACATGACGAATCTATAAGGGTTCCGTTTTTTGCCATTTGGCTACGGAACCCAAAAAACTCTAGGTAACCGTTAACCGTACGAACCGATCTTTGCATACACTAGCATAGGTATTGCTGGGGAGGGAACAGAATAACTACAAAAAAGTATTTTATTTCACTACTGACCATGGTGTCAGGGCTATTTTCCGACTTACCTACATATTTTCCATATATTGTCCACATTCCAGAATTTCTACAATCAATAATTTGGAAAATAAGAATGTCGGAAAATTAGGAATTTGTAAATTTTATAATTTGGACAAATAAGATTAGGTAAAATAGAGAATTTGTAAAATCTATAATGTGGAAAATCCTGAAGTTGGACTTTGACACCCTGACCATCATCCATTACTTAAATTATTGGATGGCGATAGAGATTCATCAACGACTACGCATGGTTTTTCGCGACGAAGATGAAAACAATTGGAAATAAATAGAATGCAATTTTGGATGCTATTTTAAAACAGTACCCTCAGGAAACCATTTCTTGCTAGACAAGCAGGTTCAATAGCTTATTGGGCCACCAGCACTGCTATGTGGCCGGATTTAAGCCCATCACAGACGTAGCTATAATATAAATCGCCAACTTGCCCTGTAATTTATATTATAGCTCGGCATATTAATATGTATTATAGCTACGTCTGTGATGGACTTTAAGCTGTTTGGCATTGACGCTTTGGATAGCCTATTACGGCTATCGAGTGAATCTTCACAACCACCCCCACACGGGTGACACCTGGAGCGGACCGCCCCCACCCCCCTTGCTACACCACTACGGCTATCTGCCAAAGCATTTGACTAAAGGGATTTGAACCCACCGCGGCGGCGTGCGATCATCCTTGGATCACGCGATCGCGAATAGTAGCCTTCCTATTGGTCCTTTATATGTGTGCGAAAGTCATCATCATCTGCCTGCCTGTCCCTATCTACAGGTACCCGGGTAGATGGGGCTCGCAGCTGGAACTACGGGTCCGGCTGTTTGGATCAGGGTACGCGGGGTTAGGTAGGCCACCGCCTTTATTAAGGCGGCACCTGACGTTGGTGTTGGTCTCGCGGTGGTCTATGTGGTTAGTTGCAGAGGGTGGCATGTTGTCTGTTCGGTAATGTGTGACCGAGCGTCATCCCTCGCGCGCAACGAGTGTTTGAATTTTCAGACGCGGGGTTCGTGAGTAATCCTTAAGCAGGTGAGCTCCTGTGAGTGAACTGCATCTCCGGCACTTTCCTGGATAGAAAGTAGAGGGCTACCCGTTGGATTAGTTTTCCGGCAACCCAGCTGTAGGCATTGGGCAGATACGTGGATTCGTATTGGGCAGTGAGCGCGCATTACAGCTCCGGTACCATTCTGGACAAATGGTAGTGAGCGATCACGGTGCGACTCACATTTTCTCAAGAGTACCAGGGGCGAGTACTCTGGCGGCGTGACCTACCGCAGAGGGTCTCTGACGCCTCGTAAGGGGTTGCCAGGAATAGTGTGCCGTCTTTTATACCTAACGGTGGGCAAGGTGGCCACTATAGAAAATCTCAGTAGATTGATATGGGTTTGTAAGCACTGAAAGTTGGTCATTACCAACTTACAGTGCTTACAATAAAACAAAAAATATTGTCATTACAATATTTTTTGTTTTATTCATTTTTTCTCTCTTTTTTGGGGTGTATTTATTTTATATTTGACATAATGAAGACTACTAGCGGTTGGTGAAGGTGGCCACTATAGAAAATCTCAGTAGATTGATAAGGGTATGCCTGCCTGCCCTGTTCCCAATCATTTGGGGTCGGAATATGTACGCTTCTGCCATTCGTCTCTTCTATCCATTATAATTACCATCTTTCACTCCTTTCTTACCCAACCAATCCATATCATCATTCACACAATCCATCCATCTCTTTTTGAGTTTTCCTATTCCCATTATATCCATCCAGTCTCATATTCGTAACTCTTTTAGTGACGTGGCTTTTCATTTCTCCTCATAACATGTCCATACGACGCTAAACGGGTCCCTTTCACTGGCGATACTTTCAAGCTTTCCCTTATGTATTCCTTATCTTATCCATGTTTGCGAGAGTGCAGGTGACCAATAAAAATGTATTTTTACCCGACTGACCCGGAAGGAGGGTTATGTTTTTCGAGTGTATGTACCTATGTCTGTATGTCTATTTATGTATGGATTTAAACATATGAGGTGTCGTTAGATTCGTCTTATAACTGTGGGAGTGTCATAGGGTATATTATTTTTATATGGCGTCTACGAATAAAAAAAGAGAGGGGGTATTAAAAACATTCCAGTTATATTCAAAATTCTATAGATTAAAGAGCTTGTTTTTCTCTTTTCATTTAATTTTTTAACCTACTTCAAAAAAAGGAGGAGGTTCTCAATTCGGTTGTATATTTTGATAACTCCGTCATCTATTAACCGATTTGGAAAATTATTTTTTTGACTGGAAGGTTACACTTCCCGTTTGGTCCCATTGTCATCAGATTTGATTACTTCTTAGTGTACTTTGAAGTCGGTTTAAGTTTTTTGTAAAACAGTCCAATTATGTTTTATGCAGTCGGGATTTTTGTTTCTTTTAATAATTTATTGTAGTAGTGGCCATAGTTACACGCCGGCCCTTGTAGCTCGCAGGTTATTTTATTCTATTCTGTGTCAAAATTAAAAAACTGAGCTCATGTACCGACTTCTTTTCACCACAGACCATTTTGACGGTACAGTAGTACCCAACTAATATGGCTTACCGATGTACCTGCGCAGAAGATATATTTTCAAAGCGCGGGAAGTGCTATTGGTCGGCAGCTGCCGCCATGTGTGCGGAGGGGCGTCACTTGCGAGTGAGACGGAACTGACAACTGCACTGTATTATGAACCTTATAGTAGTGTTCTATCTAAGGTTGAATGTAAGTTTTAAGCATTATTTCGTTAATCTTCGGGCCATACTTTCTTTTCTGTGCGAACGAAGATTTACGTTTGAGTTGGGTTAGTTGGGTACTACTGTACCTATATTGGCTATATTAGAATACATGTCCCGCGATTACACCCGGGTTAAATATGGACATATATCTAGAAATCATAAGATATTTTATGTAGGTACTTATAAATTTTATTAATTATAATTTTAAAACAATAAATAGTCTACTTATGAGTATCGCTAAAACTATGTTTCATTATATTTACAATTGTAATAGTATTTTTAGGCTAAAATTTGATCATATTAAGAGATCTTTTGAATTGCACTTGTTATAAACATTTAGAAAAAAGTAATAATTTTGGTCGTCTTTACTATCTCAAATTATTTTGGTCGTGAAATTGATAAAGTTTACCCAAAGAAGTTAGACACAATATTACTAAAGGAGTTAGTGATGGAGGAAAAGATGCCGGGTGCCGGCGCGGGTGCGGTAGGCGGCCGCGGCGCGAGCGGCACCGGCCGGTAGTACGGCCCACCGTCGATGCGCTGAAATACACATTAACATTACACATTTCTTTGTTCACTCCAAAAAAAAATGTATGTACGGGCTATATTTTTCTTGTACAAGAAGAATATAGCCCGTTAAGAGACGAGACTAAAATGAATGTTAGGGATTTTTATGGGAAAAATAATAACCAGTCTTGAGTTACATGCTCATACTTTTAGATATAGATAAATAAATAGATACCTACTTATCATGTTGTAAAAACTGATTTTAGATCATTTATCACAGACAAAAACTCACTGATAATGTGTGCAAGACTTTATAGAATCTCGGTCTCGCATCTTCTACACGACGAGAATGCAAAGCCTATTTTGAGCATCACTAATTTATAATTATAATAATTCAAATGATTTTAAGTACCTATTATTAGTATTCATCAGAATGTATGCATAACTTACCAATATTTCTCGTTAAATATCCAAATGTTGACAGGTAAAATTGGAAAATAAATATTACCATTCATAGATTAGCATAGTATTTATGTACTCTGTTACCTATAACTAAAACCATAAAAATCTTAAATTTTATGTCTAGAACAACAACTATATCAACATAATAACATCAACAATGAATTAAGCATTTTAAATTAAAAAAAAAATTTTGTACTTTGTAGGGATAACGATATATAGTTAAATTACATTTAGTGCAAATATGTAAGTAGGTTAGGTTAACTTAGGTACACACGGCTACAGATCAAGCTATATCAAGTTATTAAAATATTTTCTATATATTTATTACTGCCTTTACTTTACCTCAACACGGTCTTACTTAAGAGCGCATTCACCCTCAGTCACCTCACCTCACAGTCAAGTCTCCGAAGAATTTCGTAAAAAAATGCTGATCATTAAAAGGTGTTTTGACGGGCCCGTTGGCGCAGTTGGTTAAGACGTGGAGTCTTTACCTATAGCGCCGCAGGTCGTGGGTTCGATTCCCACACAGGACATACATTTGTGTGCATGAACATGTCTGTATGTCCTGAGTCTGGGTGTAATTATGTATATTAAGTATGTATTTACGAACAAAAAGTAGTATATGTATTATATCAGTTATCTGGCTTCCATAGTACCTACAAGCTCTGCTTAGTTTGGGATCAGATGACCGTGTGTGAGGAATGTCCCAGGATATTTATTTATTTATTTATGTAGGATGTCATCCCCATCAGTTATATCAGTTACCTACCGTTCAGACAGGCAATTCACGGCGAGCGAGCATAAATGCTCGCGTGAAGCACCGCTTACCAAATTGGTTGGGTGATGTGTGCGATGTGTGCGATGTGAGGTCTTACAATATCAGGTGAGCACAGTAGGCATTTTAATTTTTAATTACTTTTTAACTTTGCCATCATAATAAACTGCATGTTTGTTTACTATGCAGGATTTCGATATGCATTCTCTACATAAAACAAGTGACACAATACGAGTACTGCTGTGCACATCTAGATGTTGATGTCAAGAATGCAGATCAAAACCTGTAGGTATCACAATATCCTTTAGGCTGGATTCGACCTAATGTCATGTAACACCAGAGAAGGTAGGTATAGGTAACTATACCTAGAATATTTTACTCTTTTAACTTATTCCTCATAAAACTTCGTCATCGTTTTTCCAACACTACTTGACTTTTGATAGGTACAAATAACTTATTTTTATGTTTTACCACAAAAGCGGACTTATTGAAATATTTCAAATAAAAATCCGCATTAGGTATCTCCGAAAATACCTACACATTTTATCAATTTTGAATGTCACTTTTATTTTTTCTAAAACCTGCAGTAGAACCCACACATAGTAGCTGCTAGAAAAAAAAAACGGCCCATTGCGAAACGAGCTCGCATACGAAGGGTTCTGTAAAGACATTTCTTGGCCCCCTTAAATTTTAATTTGATATCATTTTTATTATTTGTTATTACAGCGGAAATAGATTCTGAAACACAATCTGAAATAAAATCAACTTATCCGGTCCTTTTACGGTTTATGAGATAAAGCCCACTGAAAAACAGATAGACGGATAGCGCTGTTTTACAAATAAAAAAACAAATCTTATATTTTTTTTAAATGAGAATTTTCGGACAAATTGAAATTTTTCAAAAAAAAAACTGTGATTCGCTTTATCTCCGAAAATACTATAAATAAATTTTAATGTCACTTATTTTCATCAAAAATCTGTTCTTAGTTCCTTTCAGCTTTTATCTGTAAGTAGTTCAGAAAAAACCTAATTTTGGTCGCTATATTTACCGATACAGAAAATGTACGTTCGATTTCGGTGGATTTAGACATTTTTACTAAGTAGGGGAGACTGCTGTACCTTGATACTACGTGTACCTTGATCATGTGAAGTTTTTTAAATGTTCCCGATCTTTTTACCGATAATCATCTATGGTGTGTTGACGTTTAGGGAAAAGTGATCATCATGAAGCTAGTTGCAAGCGGGAATTTCTCGGCGTTTGGGGGTGATACAGCTATACATTTTTTGGTGCTAAAAAGTAGGTTTTTTGTGTTTTGCTACTTTCTTGATAACTAAACGTATTAAACACGAAGCATTTAACAAATTGCTGTTTTAGAGAGTTAGTTTATTAGCGTTTTAGACGTGCTACTTAGATCTTAGCTAAACATAACCTATTTCTTTTTTTGTGTGAATAAAAAGGTAATGGTGGTGGTGTTGTACCTTGACCTACATCAATCTGCTGTACCTTGATTATAGTCAAGGTACAGCAATGTATTATGTCTCTATGTTATTTGCTGTTATTTGATTATCTGATAATTTTCAGGAATAAATTGTAATATTTTTGTGCTTTGACCACGGTGAAGCAGTGTAATCCGGTACCATTTATTTATGTTGCCTGTGTCCACAGGTGCGACTTAGGCAACAAACGATTCCTTAATCTTAAATTTTATGATGAATAGTTTTTTTTTTCCACGAATTTATTATTTTGATTTATGAGTGTAATTTACATTTTACATTAGAGTATTGTATTAGAGTCAGACTTTTCATAAGTGCCTGCGAAGGTCTATTTTAATAAATGATTTTGAATTTGAATTTAAGTTTTACTTTGAGACTGAGAATTTAACTAGACCACACGAAGCTGGTATTTTTTTATATTGATCCCTTAATATAAAAATTATTGTATAGAGTTATACTAAGTACGCAGGTGCCTTAGTTGCCCCCACGGAAAAGAGAATACACCACTATTTTCCCTTAGAGGGTACGACTTGAGCAACTACCCTACTGTGTTTTGTTACTCAATGCACTAATACGAATTAATATGAACTAGGCTAAAGTCAAAATACTCTTGGTTCTCAAGTGTGAAATGAAATCTTACGTCAACTTAATTTAGCTGGATTTAGCTAATAGTGAACTTTCAATGTGAAGATTGTCAACCGACCGCTGTGTTGCGGCCACCAATAAAATACTCTCAAAAACATGTTAGCTCCATGAATTTTGGCGGTATAACAAATTTACTCTCGAGTATTTACTCGAACTCGAAGAATAACTATCTAGTTATTGTTGGAAAAAGACTTGGTAAAACTTGAAGTTCAATAACTCTAGCTAGAGTAGGTAAGTAGTGATTTAATTGATACAGTATAAGCCTTGGTCGAATCCACCCTTAACCATCTACGAGTATATAGATAATAATACAGTTGAATTAATATAAGCTGTATGCATTATAAAGCGATCGAGAGTATTGCAAGCTACAGTGAGTGGAACCACACCGGAATCAGTTTTCTGGGAATACAATGGTTCCTGCCCGGTCTATGGTTGCAGCTGGGGTGGTAGTGCCCCGTGCCGGGCCTTGCTTCTTGTTCGCGCGGGTGGTACTGCGACTCGGTATGTATCCCTAAAAACCCGCAACAAACCACATCACCACACCATATTAAATTATATGTACACAGAGTAGGTAGGTATGTTAATTACAGATATAGTAAGTATGTATGTACCGTCGAGGTCAAAGATATGTATACATTTGAAAGTTACAAAAATATGTATCCATTTAAATAACTAGCCATATAATGTGATAAACATGATATATGACACTGTGGGCCAAGTTTCCGTCCGGCTTACGTATGTTGTGGCAAGGACGACTGACAAAAGTTTACTTCTGCAGCTTTGGCAAGAGACCAGAAAGCGCGACTCCCAGAGGGAAGGCTAGTTAGCCTCTCACCAATTCTGCCGACGAAATCGAACTGCCCTGGCAATAATTCGCTTACTGGATCACGAGGCGGCGTTAAATTTGCGTTTCGCATCAGAGATGTTAGGGTCCTGATTAGTTCGGGCAGAGGTTCGGGCCGTGGTCCAAGCCTCGTACAAAAGTCTGCTTATTTCGTATAGCTTCTTTGGAGGCCCGATTAAACCACGGTCGTTTCTTCACCCCTGCAGTCACTAACGGGTTTGGGATATAGCATACCATACCCGCCAGAATCGCCTCAGCGCCGGCAACTGCACAGGTGTCAGGATCATCTGATGCGAAGCAAAGCCGCCTCAACGGGTACGATGCGTAGAATTCACGCAATCCATCCCAGTCTGCTGAGTTATAGTGCCACACGCGACGACGCCCGGGCGACCGGAGCGAAACGGGCCGCGCACAAGGCACCTACGTCCGGACGAGACAGTGGCGCATCCACTGTCACTGCATAGTTGTCCGGTCGCGTAGTCAGCAGAAGGTCCAGTAAGGAACTAGTATGGCTCTCAATATCTGGGATTCTCGTAGGAGAAAGAACCAGTTGTGAGAAGCTATAGGCCAGGGCAAAGTCGTGAGCAGTCCTCCCCGCAAAGTCACCGCGTTAACGTCTCCTAGTATCACTAACTCCGCGGAGGGGTACTGCTCCAGTACTTTGTCAGTCGTCAATTGCAGGTGCTCAAATAACCGGATTGTGTCCGCGTCACCGCTGTCCCATTAGTAAAAGTTGTTCAGCATGACTAACCCAACAAAGGTTTCGAAAATATGCCATCTCGAAATCTCCACCTGTTATAAACAAATTAATGTCACAATGTACGTCAACTTCTACGGAGTGGAATAGCGTATGGCATATAATAATAATATATGGCACATTGTGTGGAAACATAAAACTGTCATATATCATGTGAACAAGTATTTATAACATTATATGGTTAGTTATTTAAATGGATACATATTTTTGTAACTTTAACCTGTAAATATATCTTTGATCTCGACTGTACATTTTGGAAAATTAGTATTGAGACAATTACCTACAGAAAATTATTTTACTAGGTACCTACCTACCTAAACCAATTTTGATAAAGATAAAGATAATTTATTTGTTCAACATACGTGTTACATGGCTTACAAATGATAAATACGTTTGAATAAGTACCTATGAATAACGTATCGCTGCGTTCATATAGGTAATCAAAGAGGATATCGTCTGCTTGTCTTTGATATAACATAGGTAGTAGTTACCTACATACAAATACAGGATACAGAGGGGATAGGAGTACTCGTCCGTTTCAGAAGTTAAAATGAAACCGATTTTCATAATTTAATCCTTACGTTACCATTGGAATGTAATTTCAATGAGGCAATCAAGCCTACGTAATTGTTTAATCAGATGGCTATGTACAGGTGTTTGAATAATAATTACATACGTATAAGTAACCCAATTATTTACATTATAGGTAAACTACTTACTTTGGCTGAATGTAAAGTAACGTTCAATAATGTTGGATGATTGTCTATAACAATGAACTCGACCTCTTGCGGTAAGTAACCTTCTGCTGAAACCTGAAATTATATTAAACAGATGTGGAATCACATACCTACCTAACTCACACACTTAATTCACAAGTAGGTAGAGGTTTGTAATGTTATAATACCTGGATAGATAGATAATACTTTATTGTTACACCAAATAATATTATTACAAACAAAAACACTTTCACCCGCGTCCCTTCTTTACCCCCTTATCTACCCTACCCTACCCTACACTACCCTATAAAAAGTACCATATGTCCCTCTCCTGCTTCTAAGCTACCTCCCCACCAATTTTCAGCCAAATCGATTCAGCCATTCTTGAGTTATAAATAGTGTAACTAACACGACTTTCTTTTATATAATACTAGCTTTCCGCCCGCGGTTTTACCCGCGTCCCTTCTTTACCCCCTTATCTACCCTACCTTACCCTACCTTACCCTACCTTACCCTACCTGCTGGTACAAGTGGGTACTTGTGAACGAAATAAGACGTAATATAGAGCAAATTAATCTAATGAAGGGACAAATAAAACTGTACTGGATCAGGGCACACCAAGGTATACCAGGAAATGAGAGGGCCGATGAATTAGCAAAAACAGCAGCCTTGACGAGCAAGCAAAAATCTGTATGGTGCCGTCCCCCTATCATTGGCTAAACGCCTCATCCGGGTCGCCACCCTAATTAAATGGCAGAAGTGCTATTCCGAGGCAACAATGGGTGCAATTGGCTACTTGACAGTTTTCGGAAACATATTTTAAAATTTACATACGTGTATTTTATACCTCTTTATTATATTATCTTTTTATCAAAAAAATGTTATTTACAAGGAAAAAATAATATTTTTTAACATTTCATTTGAAATTCGCGCAAAAACACCCGGTCACGTGACATTTGTCAGGTGTGACGTCACATCACTATAAACAAAACTAGAGGTGTGTAACTAAACAAAAATACGCGAGCTGCATAACAGCTCACGGCTCAGGTATGTGAGCCGGTTCAATGACTCAGCTCGCAGATCAGCTCAATTTGTACCTATAGTCCAAAAAAACAAACTTATATTTTTTGAATTCGACATATTTCGTAATAACCGTAATAATCAACCACACCGCAAAAACGTTAACAAATATTTATAAAACATGGCGCGCAGGGTCGCATGGTTTTTTTTTTCGTACGCCGTGCAAGTACATTAATTTATTATAATCCATGTGCAAGTGATGATCGCGCAGGGGGAATAAAATCGACATACAGCCTATATTAAAAATATAAAAAAGGGAATATTTTCGTCAGTTATATTTTGCCAGTCACAATATGCGCAATAAGAAGGGGGCTATTTACTAGCTGTTTTACACAACTAACAACTTCATCTAGTTATGTTTGCACGAATCGCTAAATCAGCACTTTTGGAGCGCCAAACATCCTTTATTTCGGAGATGGTCGAGAATACCAAGTTATTGAATGTTTGTTCCATGTGGCCAGCCAGATTTGAAAATCGATGGCCATGGTCAGAGTTAAGACTCATTTCAGCGTAAGCACTAATGAAGACGTATAGAAAATATGACGATTTCGTGGACGGAAACCAACCAGTTATTACAATGGTCCGATGGCTTAAAATTCATCAAGGCAAAGAATATTTTCACGAGGCGAAAGAAGCGAATGTTTACAAGTAGATACCTAATTAATTACCAACAAATATGTACAAAATACAATTTATATTTACAAAATACAATCTATAAATAGAATATTTCCTCAAGCCTGCCGCTGCTTCCGATTAACGGCAAGGTTCCCCGAAGGCTGGCAGCGTTTCCTCTTTGGATAGCCAAGCTGAGGCGTTGGCGAAAAAGCTCCCCGCCCGCTGGTCTCCGGAGGTCTCGATCAATTTTGAAGACAAGGTGCGAGCAAAACGGCGAGCTTCTGACCCCCATGGTCCCAAGGTCTCGACCGCAAAAGGCATAAAAATATAATTGGGTCCAATCGATGCATATTTTTTGAATTTTGAATTTTCCGCACTGGCCGCCGCTGCCCCTGCAGCTTTACAAGTCGCCGGTAAGTGAGATAGCGCGAGTGTATCGACACATGTGGCATCCCACACCAGCGACTTGCCGACACTCCAAGGGATCAAAGACATACCATCCGGTCTCTTGCCATCGCCCCGCGCAATACCGACTGGTTCCAGTACGGAAGGCACGTTAGCGACAACAAGAACAACGTTATTATATTTGTGATAGGAACATTTAGTTTTGACACTTGAGATCCCTGGCCTGAATCGAAAAGTGGTTTTTACACACCCGCAATATTTATGAACGACTTATGAAACGACAACCACACCATAGGTTGGATAGACGAAAAACAAACATTAACGTGTAAGAGGTAGGGCATGAATCTCGGAATCTCGGAATCTCGTAATATCGGAATCTCGGACCGTTTTTTCCGATATTACAATATCGGAATTGAGTGATCCAATATCGTAATATCGGAATCGGATATTTTATCTATTTGAGGTTTTAAATAAAGCTTTTAAGCGCGCCACAAGGTATGGTCACCTAGAGCTATAAAATTAACGTATCGTACATCAATTTTGCCGACCAGTGTTGCAAGCGAGCACGTAAGTTTGACGACAGCCTCCCAAACAAGCCGGTTTCCGTAAAGGCTTTAGTACCATAGACCACATACATACACTCCGCCAGATTATACAGAAGACTGAGGAGTATAATCGGCCATTATGCCTGGCGTATGTGGACTATGAGAAAGCCTTTGATTCAGTCGAGACATGGGCGGTGTTACAGAGTCTACAGCGATGCCAAATTGACTATCGCTATATCGAAGTGTTGAAGTGTTTGTACAGCAAAGCCACCATGTCAATCCGAGTCCAGGACGAGAGTACGGTACCAATCCAGTTGCAGAAGGGTGTAAGACAGGGTGACGTAATTTCCCCGAAACTCTTCACCACTGTAAAGGAGGATGTATTCAAGCTCTTGGACTGGAAGGCATCGACATCAATGGCGAACATATCACTCACCTTCGATTTGCCGACGATATAGTCATAATGACGGAATCGCTGGAAGCTTTGAACATCCTGCTCAATGACCTCAACAGAGTTTCCCAACAGGTAGGCCTAAAAATTAATATGGACAAGACAAAAATTATATCTAATGTTCATATTCCGCCAATGCCGGTGATTGTTGGGAGCACTGTTCTCGAAGTTGTAGACGAGTATGTTTACCTAGGACAAATTGTCCAATTACGTAGGTCCAACTTCGACAAAGAGGTCAATCGAAGAATCCAACTAGGCTGGGCAGCGTTCGGGAAGCTGCACCATATCTTCACGTCCAAACTACCTCAGAGTCTGAAGACAAAGGTCTTCAATCAGTGCGTGTTACAATGATGACATACGGGACAGAGACGTGGTCTTTCACTGCTGGCCGCATAAATAAGCTAAGAGTCACTCAGCGAGCTATGGAACGAGCTATGCTCGGAATTTCTCTACGTGACAGGGTCCGAAATGAGGACATTCGTAGGAGAACAAAAACGACGGACATAGCTCGTAGAGTTAGTAAGCCGAAGTGGCAATGGGCAGGCCACATCGCTCGAAGAGCCGATAACCGATGGGGAAGGAAGGTTCTCGAGTGGCGACCGCTGGACGCCGCTGGATGCAAGCGGCCCAGAACCGTTCGAAGTGGAAATCAATGGGGGAGGCCTATGTTCAGCAGTGGACATCCATGGGCTGATATGATGATAAAGGGTTTTTTGTTTGTTTAAACGGTGAAACCGCGGGGGACAGCTAGTTTTAATATAATGAAACTGAAGATTTTTTGTTCGTTTGTTTTAATGCATTTATCTATGGAACTACCAGTCGGATTCGATTTTTTTCCACTAATAGACGAGGAGATTTTCCAATATCCTCGATGCTATGGAGGATCTCTTGGCTCATTATGAAACCACTAATCTCCAATGCGGACTTGCAATCAACACACTAGATGAAAATGTTAATAATAGACCGGGCCTAACTTAATAGAATGGACGTACTGCGAAAAAGATACATCTACCTCGGCTCTACCACTTCCAACATAGGAGACTGTGAAGATGAGATCAGAAGACTATGCGCAATGACAAGATCATCAGTAGGAAGATTTGGAAAGACAGTAGGATAACCAGGAAAACAAAGATTCGACTTATGAGATGCCTGGTCTTTCCGATCTTTCTGTGAGGAGCTGAAACTTGGTCCTTAAGCCTACAATATCGACGGAAAATTGACGCACTGGAGATGTGGTGCTGAGGACGCTTCTTGAAAATTCCGTTGACGGTTTTCACACCAATAACTCAATCCTGCAGGAGCTTAGAATAACAGACAGTCTTTCATCGACTATGCAGCTTCGAATTATGAAGTTATTTGGTTATATGTGCAGAAACGAACACTCGATGAAGAGTCTTATTGTCCAGGGTGGGAGAGTGTACTCGCAACGCTACGAAAGCTGTAACCCTAGTCAAGGAGAACATTGAAGATCACCACCATGTACACTATCTATTGCAACCACGACCACTTTGACAGGAGTGCTCGACTGAGCAGAAGATGTTTTCAATCCAACTTTATAACGAACTAGTTGTCCCCGAGGTTTCACCCTCGTTCTCGGGATAAGTGGAAAAAAAAACGAATCTGACCGACAGTTCCACAGATTAGCCAGTTTAACCAAACAAAAAACTCTTCCCCTTTATAATGTTAGTATAGATAGATAATTATGTGAAGTTTATAAGGAATATGTGCTATTTATAAGAAATATGTGCAATTTTTAATAAAAATATCTAATTCCGATATTAATATCGGAATTCCGATATTGAGATCCAATATCGGAAATCAATATCGGAATTGAAAAACATTCCGATATTACATGCCCTAGTAAGAGGCTTCAAAAAAAATGTTTCAATATTTTATGATACCACCTATACATACCTACTCTTGCAAATTATAGTTTTAAGTACTAAGAGCATACTAAGAGTCTGCAAGCTAAGCCGCGGACAGACTGACAGAGAGACGGCATGGTGAAACTACGTTACATAAAGGACAGGGGACACAAAATTAATATACAATCGATTTTAGTCGGTTGCGAACACACATCCTTATGTATATGTATACTAATATTATAAAACTGAAGAGTTTGTTTGTTTGAACACGCTAGTCTCAGGAACTACTGGTTCGAATCGAAGAAGGCTTTAGGCTATATAACATCACGCTGCGACTAATAGGAGCGAAGCATCAGTGAAAATGTTGCAAAAACGGGTAAAATTATGCATATAGGGTAGGGTGGGGTATTACCACAGGGTGGGGTATTACCACAGAGCAGGGTAGCACCACGGGTAGCACCAAGCGAACGAAGTCGCGCCGGGCAGCTAGTTATACATATATTTAGTTTGTTTGATTGTTACGCTTTCACGCCTCCTAACACTCAACCGATCTAGTCGAAATTTGACACGCAGATAGGCTATGATATGGAGAAGGATCTTGCAACTTTTTATCCCCGGAACGCGTGTAAAACCACGGGGGAAAGCTGGTTATAAATAAGACAACAATAATTAATATCTTACATCAATTCTGTAGGTTCCAGGTAATAGGATTCGCCAGAATTCGCCATATTTGGTGGTGTGGTATGTGACGTCACGGCCCTTCACTCGGAGGGAGGCGCGCTCCAGCGGGTTGCCGTTCTCGTCCATCACGAACCCGTGAGCACCGCGGTGCACTTCCGCCAGGTACTTGATCATAGACTGTTCAAATAAAATATATATAAGAGATCCATTGCATAGTACGAGGTAGAACATTATATCGGCGACGGGGATGAAATTTTTACAGGAGAAGCGAAACCCGTACATACTCTGAGCCCGTACTAAGGTTTTTTTTGTTGGAACAATAATAAGAGTATATACCTGGTAAAAAATATTAAGATTAATTATTTGTCACAAGTTGAAAACCCTAATTTTACGCGTGCAGCGCTGTACTGGCTGTACGATCTGAATTACACTTTATTGTATCCTTGGAAGAGTCGCTTTTTATTTAAATGTCATTTTCGAAGTGGATTTTCTGTACATACTTCTATTGAATATTCTGTAACGTGGTGGGCTAAGACCCGTGGCTAAGACGGTAAGCCCCTATCTATAGTGCTGCAGCTCCTGGGTTTGATTCCCACCCAGGACTTGCATTTATGTATATGAACATGACTGTAATGTCCTGAGTCTGGTTGTACTGATTATGGATATTAATTATGTATTTACAAACAATAAGAGGTATAAGAGGAATAAGAGGTTGAGAGAGGTAGAGCATAGCGTTTATTCGCTCAAAGAGCAGCTCGACTGGGGAAGTACCTCCACCTTACAGAATACCGCAGCCAAATAACTTTATGTTGTGTAAAGTTGTGTTCCTGCGCGTGAGTAAGGTCGCCAAAGCTCATTGGGGAGCGGGGAAAGTTCGGTAACGCGTGAGCGATGCTTCGTGTGTTGCAAGCGTCCATATGGCTACGGTAACCGCTTACCATCAGGCGGGCCGTATGCTTGTTTACCGAATTAGTAGTATAAAAAGACTGTTTTACAAAAAACTTAAACCGACTTCAAAGTACACTAAAAAGTATTCAAATCCTAATTTGATGACAATGGGACCAAACGGGAAGTGTACCCTTCCAGTCAAAAAAAGAATTTTCCAAATCGGTTAATAAATGACGGAGTTATGAGGTAACAAACATAGTAATTAAAAAGTATAGGTTTTAAAAGTAAGTAGGTACCTCCAGTATATGTAGTATATCAGTTATCTGGTTTCGATAGTCGTGCTTAGATTGGGACCAGTACGTGGATTACGTAACTTTGTTGCAATCAAATTCAGATTGAATCTGAATCGGGAGAAATATTACAAAATCGGAAATGGTTCCATTTCTAATGAACAACTGTTTGTATTTGCAATTAAAAGAACGTAAAAAAGTTATAAGAAAACCGATATATTGAACCGATTTTGATTCGAAAATGATTGAAATTAAGTTACGTAATCGCCCCGCAGATAGCCGTGTGTGACCTGAGTTTAGGTACCTGTTTATTATCCTGCCAGTATTTAGGTAGCTCGTGTGCTGGTGGGTACTTGCAACAGGAGATTTCTAATGTGATCTCCATACATCCGTGCCAGAGGTAATTGTAGTCTTGCATACCACCTGTCAATAACAATGAATAAAGTCCGTATTCTATCATCATCATCAGCCTATAATGTCCCACTGCTGAGCACAGGTAAAATATGTAGAGCATAGCGTTTATTCGCTTAAAGATTTACTATTTACTTCAACTCTACCATGAGTTTTGTACACTAACGTAATCTACACATGCTAGCGATTAAGGTGAATATTTTGTATAACGAGCACCGCCTCTAGTGGATAATTTTGGAAGCATTAATTCTCCATAGTCGCTAGCGACTGTAGATTACATTAGTGTAGAAAACTCATGGTAGAGGTACAGCTCGCCTGTGGAAGTACCTCCACTTTACAGCCGCAGCCAAATTATGGTGTGTTCCTGCCATCCGCTTACCATTTAAAAAAACCTTTTTAAAAAGGGTGACAGATCAGACCCGACGAATTACAGGCCTATCGCCATCACCTCCCTTCTCTCCAAAGTCATGGAGCGAGTGATCAACACGCAGCTTTTGAGATACCTGGAGGATCACGATTTGTTGAGCGACCGACAGTATGGCTTTCGCCACAGTCGCTCAGCTGGTGACCTCCTTGTGTATCTCACGCACCGTTGGTCACTCGCCATCGAGAGTCAAGGTGAGGCATTGGCAGTGAGCCTAGATGTGGCGAAGGCGTTCGATCGGGTCTGGCACAGGGGTCTTCTAACGAAGTTACCATCATACGGGCTTCCCGAGGGATTGTGCAAATGGATTGCCAGCTTTCTGTCCAGCAGATGCATAAGAGCCGTCGTCGACGGTAGCTGCTCCGATAGCATGGACATAAATGCTGGCGTTCCGCAAGGCTCTGTGCTGTCCCCAACACTGTTCCTACTGCATATCAATGATATGCTGTCTATTGACGGCATTCATTGCTATGCAGACGACAGTACAGGGGACACCTATTACACGGGCCGTGCAAATATCCCTCGTTCCGAGGTTGAGGAAAGCCGCGAACGGCTGGTGTCTGAAATCGAGAGTACACTAACTAGTGTCTCCGATTGGGGTCGACTAAACCTAGTCCATTTCAACCCCACCAAGACCCAAGCCTGCGCGTTCACCGCTAAGAAAACCCCATTTGCTGTGGCTCCACAGTTCCAGAACACGTCCCTGAACATCAGCAAAAGCATCGGGATCCTTGGCGTCGACATTTCTAGCGACGAAGTTCGAAGTCCGAAGTCACTTAGAAGGCAAGGTAAAGCTGGCATCCAAAAAGCTCGGAGTGCTCAACAGAGCGAGGCAGTACTTCACATCGGGGCAAAGGCTGCAACTTTACAAGTCGCAAGTCCGGCCTCATATGGAGTACTGCTGTCATCTATGGGCGGGCGCACCTGGATACCAGCTTGATCCTTTAGATTCGGTTCAACGACGTGCCATAAGAATTGTCGACGATCCCGTGCTCACAAGCGGTTTAGAGCCCCTCAGTCTGAGGAGAGACTTTGCCTCCTTATGTGTGTTCTACCGCTTGTACAACGGACGGTGTTCTGAAGAATTGTTTAAGATGATGCCCACGGCTACTTTCTACCATCGCAACTCTCGCCATCGACGGGGAGTCCATCCTCACATATTGAAACCTGAATTGTTTCGTACTGTGCGGGCTCAAAGGAGCTTCCTTCCGCGGACGCTCAGACTGTGGAATGAGCTTCCCGCCGTGGTTTTCCCAATGGAGTACAGCATGGGGTTCTTCAAGAGGGGTGTGAAGAGATTTCTGCAGGGTCGGCAACGCGCGCGTGATACCCCTGGTGTTGCAAGCGCCCATAGGCTACGGTAACCGCTTACCATCAGGCGGGCCGTATGCTTGTTTGCCACCTAAGTGGTATAAAAAAAAAAAAAAAAAAAAAAAAAACATCTGGAGTGCCGTATACTTGTTGACCGACTTAGTCGTATAAAAAAAACAGACGCGGCGATTGTTTTATAATACCTGCGTGAGGAAGCATGTACCTACTTTGTTTACGTTTAACGGTGTTGTCATTACCTGTGAGTGGGTACCAAGCTGCACCATTAGTGATCCCATTGTCGAACCTCGGCGTGCCGGACTTGCAGGACACACCGCGCGACATCTTGGCGTGGTTGTTGGAGTACACGAGCGACAGGTGCCGGAACACGTCGTCGTCCGGCGCGATCGACGGACTGTGCGCGTAGCTTTGGAACACTGCGTTTAGGGGATATGTAGGTACCACAAAAATAATGTTAATAATATTCTAATACTTATTTCTTATATTATTAGACAGGTATCTTGTAATTGAATATTGAATATTAAAAATTTTGCCAGTAGACGTTGTTCTGTCCGAAAAAACACCATGGAAAAAATCACTTTCAGTTTTACCTGAATTATTAAATTTTCCGGGTACATTTTCAATGAAAAATCTTTTTCGGTTTATCAGTCGTCATCAAAATGTTGCGCTTACCAAGGAATAACATTTTAATTTTTATTTATACGCTAGCTGCCCGGCGCGACTACCCTGTGGTGCTACCCTACCATACCATACCCTACCTTACCCTACCCTACGGGTATGAAAAATAGTTTACGTCCTATTCTCAGACCTACTGAATATACACACAAAATTTTATAAGAATCGGTCAAGCCAAGCACTATTCTGAGCTGTGTCCTTTTTGACGACACAGACCTACTGATATATTTTTAAATTAAATATTGTTATGTTTCTGTTAATGTGTTCGTCAAATAAATGTGTTTTCTTTCTTTCTTCTTTCAAGCAAGAGATTGACCCTCCCGTATGGCCCGTATTTTTAAACTCGTGATAGGTATCTTTCGAATGGAATGTCCGAATTGAATAATTCAAAAAGTTATATAAAGGTATTGAATTACCTCACCAAGAATATAGTGAGGATAGAGAGTGTCTCACCGAGAGTCGCATACCTGATACTCAGAATTACCAAACGGTATTCGCTGAAGGTCATCCAGGTATACGCTCCGACCTCATCACACCCAGATGATGAGATAGACACATTGTATGAGGATATCTCACGAGCCATACATGCCTCTAAAACTCACTATATGGTATTGATGGGGGACTTTAACGCGAAGCTAGGCATTAGGAATAGCGATGAGCTGAGAGTGGGGCAGTTTGGAATTGGGCAGAGGAACCCTGGGGGCAACGGTTGGCCGACTTCATGGAGTTGGAGGGACTCTTTATGATGAACTCCTTCTTCAAAAAGCGGCCACACAGGAAATGGACCTGGAGTAGCCCCGATGGATCCACCAAAAACGAGATAGACTTTATCTTGACGACAAAGCGGCAAATCTTCAGTGATGTCTCTGTGATCAACAGGGTTAAGACCGGCAGCGATCACCGGTTAGTAAGAGGCACACTGAACCTGAACATCCAGGTGGAGAGATGTCGTCTGGTAAAGTCTACGCTCCGACCCCAATCTGCATATATCCAAGATCCTGAAAGCTTTCAGCTCAAGCTTCATAATCGCTTCCAATGCCTAGATGATTGCGCGACGGTGGACGATACAAACAACAGGCTCGTGGAAACTGTCCATGCGGTAGGTTCAAAGTTCTTTAAGACCCACCGCACGAATAGAGCCCAAAAACTCTCAGATAAGACTCTCAAACTCATGAAGCGACGACGTGAAATGAAGTTGCAGTCTTCAGCTGATACAGCAGAATATCGGCAGCTAAATAGGCAGATCTCAAACGCAATGCGACACGATATACGCCTCTTTAATACTTCATGTATTGAAGAGGCAATAAAACAGAACAAAGGTTCTAAAGTGTTCGCAAGAGATTTGTCTATTGGTCAAATCCAACTGACCAAGCTGAAGACCGATACCGGCAACATCATTACGTCAAAGCCTGAGATCTTGAGAGAAATCGAGAAGTTCTATGGACAGCTGTACACCTCGTCACAGAAACCAGATGCATTACCGGTAAGTGACGTAAGAGCCAAGTTGACCCGACATTACACCGAAGATATCCCGGATGTCAGCCTGTACGAGATTAGAATGGCTCTGAAACAGCTTAAAAACAACAAGGCGGCTGGTGAAGACGGAATTACAACAGAGCTTCTGAAAGCGGGTGGTAAACCGGTACTTGTAGTCCTTCAGAAGCTATTTAATTCCGTCATACACGAAGGTACAACGCTAGAAGTATGGAGTGGATTAATACCAAGATACAAATAAAGAATTCAATTTTTAAAATAGTAGAACACTTATTGTAGCATAACTATAATAGCTAGACATATGGTATCGCGACACTTTGTAAATAATAATGTGTTCTGCAAAGTTGTAGTACATTATTTTATTCTATCATCAATAGTTTTCGCAGCGCACGCGATGTGATGAATATTTTAGGTAATTTTTTTACACCTTGGGTTACATTATAGGAGTTTTATTAAGGATTTGAAAATATAATATAGCGTCTGTCACCCGGGGATAGTTTAGCTTCCCAACATATTATTATTATAATTATAGTATGGATATGGATATATTTAGAATTTAAACAGATGTAAAAGTAATACTTCACCGGAGCAGAGTACTGATGATCTGCATATTCCTGATTGTTGCGTGAAAAGATAAAACCAATAAATAATGTTGTTGTAGTTGTTATGGCGATTATAGCTCAGTGGCAGTAACGTCGTCGAATGCGAAGGTTATTTATTGGTTAAGAATCCTAAAATGGTGTTGAGCTTTCGGTGAATGGAAACATCTTGAGGAAACCCATGAAAGTAGTATCCTTTATAGTTACCCATCCAACTGGCTACAATCTTCCAGTTGAAAATCTGCCGCCAAGGATATGCTACATAGTGTCTTCAGGCAGCCGCACTAGTACCTACAGATAGTAGTAAATACCTAATTCGGTTTCACTGAAACAAACATTGTTAAGTGACACCTACTAGCACTTGGAGTATTATCGAATGGGTAGGAGGCGACGAGTGCGCCTCCGTGCAGCGAGCCGGACAGCACGAACTGTATCTTGCTGATCCACTCCTTGACGGCTTCGGTCTCCGGCTGCGGCTGCTTCGTGTTGGCTTTGAAGAAGTCCGGGAAGTTGCGGTTTAGGTCGTACCTCCGCGCGTTATGTCTGATAATAAAAGTTCATATTATTTGATATTCTTTGCCTTGGTACGACAAAACATCAAATTGCCAGCATAAGCTATTGACAGTTGACACCAAATACATGGGTTAGACCAAAGGTTAGACGGTGTACAAAGATCGAATGGTCAATCAATTGCGCACATCCTTACAACAAAATTTACAAAATAAACTTTTAAATACTTACTGTGTGACGTTCGGAAAGAACATCAGACCAAAAAGTAAGATAGTTAAAATAACCATACCTATGAAGCTGACCACGATTTTCAGATATGAGGGAACGACTATAGAGAGAGAGAGAGAGATGCTGTCTACTACAACATTAGCGGCCTCGAGTTTTATATTGAATTAAGGGGCCATTAAATATTATTTTTGTCATTTTGAAGCTTTTTTTTGTTTTGGGGTAGTTTAGTTTGACTCTCCGATGCACTTCGATTTTGCGCTAGCATGAATGGACCCTTACAGTAAATCACTCTGTATGCTTCGCACAAGGAAATGTTGTTAACGCGAAAGCTATATTAATAGAGTGATAAGTACTTAACTATTAATATTGTTCTTACTCTATATGGTCGGGACTTAACCCTCGGCGCGGGAGGCAGACTCTCACGTATTCGGCTTTTTTAGAATAAGGACAACTAGCTTTTCTCAACTTCCAATTAAGTACGCCTTAAAAAATATACTAGTCACTATATCTAACTAGAAAAGCCTTAAAAAGCGGCTTAAAATAGATGGTACAACCTTTCACCATTTAGGTAATCGGTTACGAAATGCAAACTAGTCAATGACAAAACTGGTGAGTGACGATCAATAATAGACGCAGTAGTTAGTTATATTAAGTATACCTACAATAAATTGGCTTTACCTTCCATGTACAGTGTCACACTGTCCCTCTTTAGATATAGCGAATCCATCAGGATTCATAGATGGCATCAGATGTATCCGCGTGTTGTCTAATAGCCACTTGATGTATGCGTCCGAATCGTAGGAAGTTACCAGATACTGAAAAATGAAATTATTTTAGTGTAGGTAAATTGTTTATCATAATCAAACTTTAAATATAGCTGCTTATAGTGATACTAGTACAGTCGAGGACATAAATATGTATACACTTAGTAAAATTCAACAACGGTTTCCTCTTAAACTACTGATTGAAATTATGAGATATTATAAAGGCAGAATCTTCTAGCATATACTATTATGATTTGTGTAATAGTTTAACACTTAAATGTTAAACATGCGAGAAAATCGCTTTTGAATTTCAAAAAGTGTATACATATTTATGTCCTCGACTGTTCACCCAGCCGTCTACATTTGAAATTTCACTTCGTCTAAGTATCGAATTCTAGGTCGAGTTTCAAAATTCGTCCTTCTTCAGAACCTAATAGTAGATTATGCCCCAAGGGGATAAAGCTGTGTAATATGTCACGGTCTGCGTATTGGATCCTGAGCCACAGCCTGAGCGTAATGAGGGACTCTAAAGTTAACTCCCTAGCGTATAGCGAGGCTATGCTATCTGCGAAACATAATCACGCCTTCGCGGTTCACCCGGTGAACCGCGCTCCCTTCGACGTTGATTTCGCCAAGCGAGTTTCACTTTGGTTTGGTATTCTCGAAAACCTCATGCACCTTATTATAAAACATGGTTTAAAGGAAAACCAGGTTTTAAAATAGCCTCGTCCCTTTTTATTATATGACGTTAGAAAGTGATCAAATGACAGTAAAACCTGGCTTTACTTTAAACCATGTTTTGTAATAAGGAAACATATGTCTGAGTGAAGTGGAGTGAGTTTGAAACATCAGCGTGATGTTGGCAATAAACTAGAGATTGACGCCGTGACAGTCTTTATGAAGCGATATTTATCGGTTTTACATTATTTGCATTTTTTTCTTTTTTTCTGGGAAGCAGATTATTCGCGCCATCTAATGGCGGAAATTTTGAATTTACTTAAATATAAAAAAATGGATTTTCCTTTCAAAAGAAGAAAGGAAGAAAATACCATAAAAAAATCAAATGAATAGTCGATTGAATATTGAACGATTTGTGAAACAAGATATTTTTTTAAGCGTCTTATATTGTAATTTTTGGCGCCCCCTTAAAATGGCGCTCGGGGCTGGTGCCCCGTTTGGTCCCCCTCCCCTAGGATCCGGGGCTGATGACGTAGCTATGACGATGGCACACTACTAATTTGATAGCTTTAAACATTTTCTATCCTTATTCAATTATTATTATTTTTTATTATTTATTTATTTATTATTATTATTATTGTAAGAAAGAGATGTTACTGCCATGCTACTGCTTGCAACACATACTTGTATGAGGTGTAGAAGTAGTTCTCGTCCGACAGCCTCGTTGCCGTGGATGTTGGCGACGTACTTGACGTCGGGCTTGCCGATCATGTGCTCGTAGGGGGATGCTGACACCACCATCACCCATAGGTCCCGACCTATATACATCAACATTAATATTTAAATTAAGGTGGCTAAACTATAACATGTATGATGAAGCTATTATTCAATTAGCTAAACGGCCCACGGCCCACGAAATATATAAGATTTGCAAGTAAATATGTTTTGTTCGTTCGTTTGTCTTATATGCATTCGTGAATTCTTTGAACAGTCATTGTTGGCACTAATAACGTCAACACATAATTAACCAGCTATTTTCAGAATCATAATAGGAATACGTTTGATATCGTAACTACAGAGCTGCAATAAAAACAAAAAAAAACATGAAAAAATGTCGCAGCATTTCGTAGCATTACTTCAAATTCAAATGTTTATTCCATTTTTCATATGTAGATAAGATAACAAATATTATTTAATAAGGCACAACATGAAACCCTGTTAGGGCACAACAAATAAATAAGTACAATATAATGTAATATATACTTACTTACTTGCTTACTAATTACATAGGTACTTCTATGTTTAAAGTTAAGTACAATTTTATTGTCAAGTAGGCTAGGATAGGTCTAGATCTCGATATTAGTAATTAAATAAGTACCTACACAAGTTCTTTTTATTTTTTTTATACCACTAAGGTGTCAAACAAGCATACGGCCCGCCTGATGGTTAGCAGTTATAGCCTATGGACGCTTGCAACACCAGGGGTATCACTCGTTGCCGACCCTGAAGCAATCTCTTCACGCCCTTTTTGAAGAACCCCATGCTTTTTTCAACGCACCCATTTACACTTTTTAAAGGTCGTATTGTTAATTAGAGTGTAAGCTATTACCGTGATTGATGTATGGTAGATACGATGAAAATATTCAAAGTAAATAGGGTAGATAGATAGAAAGTTATTTTATTTTGTTACCTTGCACTGATTTCCCAATGGAATAGAGAGCTGTCAGAGCAGGATGTTTCGCGGAGACGGCCCTTAGGTACCTCGTCAGTTGGTCATGGTCGTGGTAGTTGAACTCGAGGTCTGGTCCGTTGTCACGAGATTCCACTTCGCCCTCATTTGTTGACACTTCGGCTCCTGAAAGTTATATCATAATAATAAGACCTAATGCTTTACATGCAATGCAATTAAGTTGAATCCTACTTTTTTGGTAACTCAAGCGATCTAAGGATCCACCCAGTATTCACGGAAACTAAATAAATATTAGAGTCATTTAGAATCCGACCGTTGTATCGGGTAGTTACTAATAAGAAATTATAATTTATTTCTCAAAGTTTTTTGAAAAGTTCCTTCTTATTCTAAGAAACACATTCTTATTTTAAGAAACACAAAGGTAATTTTTTTTCTGAATAAATTACCAATGGCAAGATTATCATGCATATTTTCGTGCGTTAATGGTTTTTATCAAAGATTTTTATATCATCATATATTATGCTGCTTGAGTCACTGTTAAAACAAAGATTGTGCTTGAATTTGAATGCAAGAATACTTTTATTTTTGGGTTGGGATAACCCACTTTTTAGTATGTATGAGCTTTTTTTTTTATGTTGATGTAATACGAGTACTTATGTTCTGTAAGTAGTAAATATTTATAGCCTATGTAGTTTGGTTCATGCTTTCTGGAATGATACCACGATGCTCGCAAAGAAAGGGCTTGGTTAGCACCGAAACCAAGAATGTAGATTGTAAGAACTACCTTAGCTAATAAGCGCTATGGTAGATAAATTTTATGTGTAATTTCATTAATCATCAATTAGGCTTGATTTATTAAAGAAAAGATGTGTAAAGAACATGTAAATATGTAATTCAGGATAAGTAAGTAGATATCATTCAATTATATAAGTATCTCTACCATAAACAACAACAGAATACCTGTTAAGAAACTGGTGTCTTGTAGAGATTGTGTACGCGTCGCTGTCAGGAAGGTCAACAGAAGGAAAAGGCGAGCAAAACCCTCTATAGAATACCCGGACATCTGGAAAAAATGTGTCGTGTTAATGTAGGTACTTAGTGTTTTTTTTGCATACTTAATAAAATTAATGAATTAACTATCGCTGATAACAATTTAGATAGTTTTGATGGACTCAGTAATTTGTTACAAATTCGTTTTAATAAAATTATGACCCGACAAAAAGTCACCTCACCACACCAAGACGTCCCCCCCCCACTCCCATCTCCGAAGATCAAAAAGCCAAAAGTCTGAAATAATTGCAGTAGATAGACATTGATGTATATATTACAGGAAAAATAGAAAGATGTTCCTAACTAGCACAGTTTTTTCATCAACATTCCTTCACAAACTTTAGTTATGCGGTCCGTTTTTTTTTACAATTAGAGCCCAAACCAAGAAATTATACGTTAAGGAAGGTCGGAACCCTCGGTCTGTGCCTCGGTGCGCGAGTCAGATTCAGACCCTTGGCCGGTTTTTATTTTATATAGTACCTAATCTACTTATAGCCAACTACTAGTGCTAGCTACCTAGCCTTCTTATTTATACTTGTAATTCATATTGTGTTACGTTACGTTGACTGCTTTAGAATGCTGCTTTCTTTTTAATGTTGTGATGGTTTTAAAGCAGCGAGGCGCTCCAGTTGCGCGGGCGCAACCGGTCGTGTGTTGAAGGTCACTGGGTCAGTGGACCGAAGTTATGTTATTGTGTTACCGTAAAAATGTAGTTACCGTAGAAGTGTGTTAAGGTTAAACATCAGTAAAAATAGAAATTTGTATTTTTCTTTTTTACCTTTGTAGAACAATAGTAGGTAGGTATTTCATTCGCGACCATAGTAGTTCATTAAGTGTTCATTAAGAATATTGTAGAATTGATACTTTTTATTTAAGATCTGTTTTTGAACATTTCCCAAAATAGTCAGTTTTACGGTTTTTAGAGAAACCGTGAGAAACGTTCAAATATGGCTCATATTATATGCGCGGGGGCCAGCTAGTTTATAAATAGAATGAAAACTCACAATGTTATGTAGTAAGTAGGTATTAATTAATTTATTTTGGGTATTTTCAACAAAACTCTATAAAATCCTATGGAAAGAAAACTCCACATTATAACCACTATTCGCGCAATATTTTTTTCTTAAATTAATTATTACCTATACTACCTAACCAATACCTAACATTGTGAGTTTTCATTATATTTATTAACTAGCTGTTTCATGATGAAATGATATCGACAAGTTATGCTACGATATAAATCAGAAAGAAAGAAAATAACTTTATTCACGGCATAACACAAAGGTTTTAGGTTTTACCTCGCACTGTCGCACTTCGTTTCATTCACAGTACATCATGGATAAGTAGGAAGCTTTTCACTTTCGTGAAATGTCACTTTCCTCAGAATGGCTATTCACATATTTTGTGTTAGCGTTTACATTACGATTATCTACTCCTAAACCAATAGTTATGTATCTCATAGTCATACCTAGGTACTTTGCCGGCACAAAGAATGTGCGGGGAGAGGTAGATGAAATTCTATTGCTTGTTGTATAGGTACATTACAGTACGGCCGCCCGCCCCCCGACAGAATTTCTGACACCTGTGAATAATGTGGTAATCATGGAAACGGCTGAACGGAGTTGGTATGGAAGGACCTCCGCTGGGAGTGAACCTTGTGAGGAAAATTTCATATTTCCGTGTCTCACGCACGCACGTGAATTGGACCATAATAATGGTTCAAAATTCAAATTTCAAAATCATTTATTCAAATAGACCTTCGCAGGCACTTATGAAAAGTCTGACTCTGACTCTATGGTCATGGTAATGGGGGTTAAAAATATGAAATTGCCGTTGTATATCGAAAAAATTAAACACATTATTAAATTGAAGTGGAAAGAGCCCCGGTTATGCCACTTTAAGGATTTCTTAATGTAAAAAATTCGCCTTTATTTCAAAAATGAGTATCTTGTTGGTTAGTTACATGCATAAAGCAGTTTATTTAATTACCTTTTAGGTTTTGTAAAAGTGTGTATCGAGACTCAAATATTTTATTAATTTTTAAAGATGAAACGTGTAAAATCACTACTGATCCAGTTGTGACCACCCATTTCCACCTACGTTTCCAGGTAGAGGAATTCATTGAGGAGTCAAAATAACATAAAATAGCGATGCATAAAATCAAGTTCCTATATAGACATTCATTTAGTATGCTTCAATAAATTATTCGTTGCGTGTCAGCAACAAATAAAAATTTGAGCAAGATATTTATCGATTAATTACCAAGGGTTGCTACGCTAATGATTTCTGTTAAGAAATTAACGGAAATTATTATTTTTGCTTTTAAAGTGTAATAAATAAGTTCCTATAGGTAGGGGAGACTGCTGTACCTTGATACTACGTGTACCTTGATCATGCGAAGTTTTTTTAAATTTTCCCGATCTTTTTACCGATAATCATCTATGGTGTGTTGACGTTTAGGGAAAAGTGATCATCATGAAGCTAGTTGCAAGCGGGAATTTCTCGGCGTTTGGGGGTGATACAGCTATACATTTTTTGGTGCTAAAAAGTAGGTTTTTTGTGTTTTGCTACTTTCTTGATAACTAAACGTATTAAACACGAAGCATTTAACAAATTGCTGTTTTAGAGAGTTAGTTTATTAGCGTTTTAGACGTGCTACTTAGATCTTAGCTAAACATAACCTATTTCTTTTTTTGGGTGAATAAAAAGGTAATGGTGGTGGTGTTGTACCTTGACCTACATCAATCTGCTGTACCTTGATTATAGTCAAGGTACAGCAATGTATTATGTCTCTATGTTATTTGCTGTTATTTGATTATCTGATAATTTTCAGGAACAAATTGTAATATTTTTGTGCTTTGACCGACCGTCCCTATTCTGATAATGCGGCCCAAGCTTCATCTCAAGTTGCATTGATGATTGTATGTGATAAAACTACTACTGATGGAGGATGAGGTAAATAAAACATTGAATGAGACACGTAAATGATATGACTGCACCCAAAAGCTGAGCCAAGAAAGAAAGTTCGGAAAGGCAGACCAAAAGGAAAGTGTAGGATTTTAACAGAGACTGTAAAAAAACAAGATAGAAAATAAAAAACAGTAAAAAAAAACAAAAACTTAAAAAGGACAAAGACTAAGATGAAAATTTTGAAAGTAAAGAAACAGATTCTTAAAGATATATCGGAAAGTTCAGAGGTTGACGAAGTTTTTTTTTTTCTAATTTAAAAGAAATTCATATTAGGCTACAATTAATACATAAAAGATGTTAATGATGAATTTATTTTTATTCAATTCAGTTTGAATTGTTATGCGTGAGTTATATAACTATAAGAAATATAGAAAACTAATATAATATTGATATTCAATTCAATAATCCCTTTAAAACTGCCCATGATCAAGGTACAACATGTGCCGTATAAAGGTACATTGGCACTGTTGTACCTTGAACAAAATACCTCTTCTTAATCTACTATATAAAAATAAGTCGGGTTTTCCTTCCTGACGCTATAACTCCAGAACGCACGAACCGATTTCCACGGTTTTGCATTCGTTGGAAAGGTCTCGGGCTCCGTGAGGTTTAAAGCAAAGAAAGTAGGGTAGGGTAGGGTAGGGTAGGGTAGGGTAGGGTAGGGTGGGGTAGGGTAGGGTGGGGTGGGGTAGGGTAGGGTAGGGTAGGGGAGGGTAGGGTAGGGTTTGGTGGGGTAGGGTGGGGTAGGGTAGGGTGGGGTGGGGTAGGGTGGGGTGGGGTAGGGTAGGGTAGGGTAAGGTGGGGTAGGGTAGGGTAGGGTAGCACCATAGAGTGGGGTAGCACCACGCGAACGAAGTCGCGCCGGGCAGCTAGTTAAATAATAAAAAAACTATGAAGATGGTAACCTGTACTTTTGTATATTCTATATTTTGAGCTCAATTAGTTTCTTTTTAAGTTATAAATATTTTCATCAGCAAAGGCATTATAAGTACTTTTATTGTTATAAATAATTTAATAAAAATGTATCTTGATACATTTTTACAGTACCTACTTGTTCAGTTGTTGTTTTTTTTTGTACCTTGGTACAGCAGCTTCCCTTACACTAACCGCGCCACTACAATTGCTCGTCAAAAGCGATAATCAATACAATTTAGTGTAGACAATAAACGAGTCAGGCTTCAAACCTGTTTTATTGAATTCCAAAATTGCAAGTGGCCACAGCCGGGGTAGTGGCCAAAACCGGGGATTCTGCCCTATTTATTTACCCTCTCTCAATGTCTATTACCACAGAATATTTAATAGTACTACATACCTACATTTGTGCCATCTCGAGGAAAGATAATTTATTCCTTTGCAATAGAATTCTGGGGATCTTGACTCTACAAACCTGATACCTTTTTTTACCTAAAAGAAAAATATTCAAATTGCGGAAAAAAATTACGAACGTGTTGAATTTTTCAATATTAATCGACAATGTAACCCCTAATTTATTAAAAGTTAAGATTTCTTTTGTTGAATAGATTTTTATTGATCAAACCTTAACATTAAGGTCAAACCTTTTCATTCAATGCTCCTTTACCGTTCTTACTTACTGATATTACCCATTATTATTTTGATAGGACCGTGGCTATCGATATTTTCTAGAGTTTGCGTGTTGTCAGAATCCAAGGAAGGTATCCAAGTAAGTACCTACCTAGTTTGCGTTTAGAATTTCAAAAATGAAAACACGTTTTTGACGTTCCTTACAAATTACAATCTTTATACCTACCATCTATGAGAAAATTATCAGGTAAAGATTTACTTATTGGGATCTTGCTCGATGTAATCGGGATCGCAACGGTTTCATTCAGAATCCCTTCGTCCCGCGCGCTGTGAGATAAACACATTGAACCAGTTGTCAAGACACTAATCTTTGGAAACTTTCATTTTCGATTAACCACAGCCACAGAGAAAAGAAATATAAACAGCAGTCTTCAATAAATGGATGGTTTCCGCTAATCACTTAAAAACTACGCTACTCACGACCTACATCGTTATTTGTTTACATTTGTTAGTGTAATGTTTTTCTTGTCCATACAATTTCTTTGAATATGACACTGTTTTGAAGTCGTTCTAGGACATTTCAATATTGTCTGATAATAATATGTTAGTAGCTTAGCGAGGTTTCAGGATCCATTGCTGTTTTCTGTACGAAGTGTATATGTGTGAAGTGAAGAAATTGTGTGGTGAAGATGCAAAATGTATCAATACATTAGTCCTTTACTCAGTTTTCGTTTCTGAAAATAGTAGGTAGGTAACTTGCTGTAGACCAACTCCAAAACATTAATGGATTCAAAATAAAGGTAAAAATCTTAGACATTTTAACACAGAATATTATGTTAATTAAACTGGCTATCTGGGTGCTGTTATTCGAATCTATTATCACAGTCTATAAAATATGGTTTTATAGACTGTGCTATTATTCTGTTATTATGTATTTTGTTTGCTAATGTGTGTGGAATGATACGCTGACCTAAACAATTTTACGAATCCGGTCAAAATACATGATCTACATGACTATCTAAGAGGCATATTTAGGCGTGTATGACCATGATTTCTTCTGCCTACCTAGTACGAAAACCAATGCACGCCACTGTTAGGTACCTACCATGCACCCATAAAAAATTCATACTTACGAACAAATCCCACAAACAAAAAAAAAAGATTTTATAAGAGTTATAAAATAGGTACAGTACATTATTAGGTACAGGTACGGTACATAATACAAATTACCTCCTATAAGTAATATTTTTTTTCTTATTCTTTTGAAGCGCTCGTGGTGTAGCACGAGTAGCCGTTCTTAATCGATCGGCAAAGTTAAGCTACGTCTGTCGTGGTCGGTACCTGGATGGGTGACCGTCTAGTGGTATTTCATATCGAGCGTTTCCATGCTTCGGAAGGCACGTAAAGCCGTTGGTCCCGGTGTGATAGTCGTTAAGCTAGTTGGATGCCTCCTAGGCGGCTTGAAAAATTCCAACAGTAGGTTGACCACTAGCCTACCTCCACCAATCCGCAGTGGGCACGCGTGGTGGAGTATCTGCCCATTCCCTTTCACCCTGATTTTTGAAAGGAGGCCTGTGCTCAGCAGTGTGACATTATAGGCTGATGATGATGAATATTCTTTTGTTTTGAATTTGAGTTTGTTACAATTGTATTAATCGGCTTAAAAAATAAGGAGAATATCAATTCGATATGTATGTATGTAATATTATTGGAACTGCATTATATTCACTTATAATAATCTGTTAGGGCTTCCAAACAAATATACAAAATTTCACCGGTGTTTGTATGTATGTACCTATGTATGTTTGTCCACGAATATCTCCGAAGATATTAATCGGATTGTAACCATTCTTTTTTTATTGGTTTACTTCAACTTAGGGAACAGTGCAAGATTCATCGAAATTGTTTCAGTGGTTTTCAAGATATGGACAAATATGTGTGACGGCCTGGCTTATTGATACGAGCTAGGGTGTGGTGTAAAAGGAAAAACATCTCAAAACTTTGGTCAAATTGTAGTGCAATTAGGAAAAACCACAGAGAAAAGAAATGGGAAAAACTAAAAATGACGAAATAAAAAAGTAATTTAAAAAAATTAAATCGACTTCAAAATACACTAAAAAGTATGAAATAACTCTAATCAGATTTGAAGTCAGCGACTTATTCCTTTGAAAATATTTCGGTGACTTCAAATCAGTGTCAGATTAGAGTAATTTCATACTTTTTAGTGTATTTTGGAGTCGATTTAATTTTTTAAAATTACTTTTTCCTAATGAAGTCTACACCTTCTTATAAGTTTGTTAGATAGGAATTTGAGTGTGTAGTGTTTACCATAAAACTAAATAAACTACAATAGAACCATTATTAGGTACCCGCATACATAATATGTATGCGGGTACCTATGTATGCGGGTACCTAATAATGGTTCTATTGTAGTTTATTTAGTTTTATGGTCAAACAAATCTAATTTAAATGTATATATTATATACATTTAAATTAGATTTAAATCAAATAAACAAATCTAATTTAAATGTATATATTATATACATTTAAATTAGATTTGTCTGTTGTTGCATCGTCAAACAAACAAAATTGCAACACACTTTTTATTATGTGAAAGTTATAATCACGTGTGCTTGGAATAGGTACGCCGTTAGCCGTTTCAAATATCTCGAAACGAATGATTCAAATTCTAAACGTTTTTTGATGTGACACATAAGAATTACGTAGTTCAACTAACTTACTTACTTTAGGATAACATGAAAGGACGCTATGTCTAGGTTTGTCAGAACCATAGAAATAATCTATCCTGGTAAAAACTTTCAGTTATTTATTTCAAAATAAAAAAGTTTGGTGGTTTTCCCCTTACCGTTAGTCGACCTGAATAAATCCTCTGCTAATTATGTTCACTACTTTTTGGTTTCATTTAAAAATACTATCAATGATTCACTTATAAGGGTGATCGCGAATTACGAGTTCCAGTTTAGTAACCGAACACACGGTTTTGAGTCCTTGCAGACGAGCGGACTCCACTCGACCGACTGGCAAGTATAGCAACCGTTGCCTTTGGTGAGTTGGTGTTCAGTCGGTGTGTCGCGCACGCACGGCTCGGCCGGCACGGAGCGTCATCTGCGTCATACCGCTCAGCACACAACCGGAAAGTGCTTTCTCTCTCACCATAATAAGGAAAACTGCTTTTAATTCCACGCAATAAGGTTTACTTTATCATTTGGAAGCCCGAAGAAATTGTTGATTTTGCTCGGAGGTTCTATTTTCCACTCTATCTGGTACATTTTAGGTCCGAGTTTACGAAACCTTAACCTGCGGACCGCAACAGTGACGTATTCATCGTATCAAGTAGTATTCCCATTTCCCACCATTCATCTCATTTGGTACTTTTTCCGCGACTCGAGTTTCATTCTTTACCAAGAACATGATATTTAATAGTTTTACCTTTCCACTTCCAGAAATACACTTTCCGAGGAAAGCCAAAGTGAAACTTTATGTATCATTAGCACCTAACTACTAGGTAATAACTTTGAAACAAAATACATTCGGGGAGAAATATCTATACGATGAATGAAAACCAGTTCCTCTTTTAAGGTGCTTGCTCTGGTTGCCGTTTCCTTACATTTCATCCATTTTGAATAAGCTTATCGTACGTGTCGGTTGGATGTTTATAAAAAGTGCCTACTTTGAGGGATGGATGATGGGCAAAGGACCGTTCTGGGGGCACGGTTAGTGCCCCCGGCCAAGACGAGCCAAGCGAAAGCGCTTCGTCGTTTTTTTGAACCCTCATAGCTTGATTATATGCTTGATAATATTGCTGTAGATAAACAAAAATCTGGGGATATAGGTACTTACTTAGTGGACTTATTAAACATATGTCCCATTTATTACAAAACATGGTATAAAGTAAAACGAGGGTTTAAATAAGCCTCGTCTCTTTTTATTATATACCGACGTTAAAACGTGCCCGTATGACAGTAAATCCTGGGTTTGCTTTAAACCATGTTTTGTTATAAGGGGGATAAAGTTTCAAATGCATAGCTCTTATACTTTAGATTTTATTGATATCTTAAAAACCCTGATTTCGTCACTGACTCACAGATGATCAAATCAAGCTGATCAAAATGAAAGCTGAAATTTGGTATGTAAGCTAGTAGCTATACCAAAAGGCACTACAGCTATAATGCCACGCTGCTGTATAATAAAATTAACACAAAACTAAAACATAGGCCATGTTATTCTCATGAATTTCAAAAGAAAGGTATTGATTGGCTTAGTGATCTCGATGACGCTGCAACAGAAGATATTTTCGTTAGGCTGCAATACAACTGAACACATACTCACAGACACCCCCCCACAAACACACACGCACACACCCCCACATATACACAAACACACATTAGTGACTTCCTTTTATTTAATTATTTTGTTAGCACTATTCTTTTTGCTTTATAAATTAATCAATCAATAATTGTTAATACACATTTAGTTTATTAGTTTTAAGGGGGAAGACACTGTCACCTGCAACACAGTTATTATATAACTAGCACAGGCGACAGGGCTTCATGGCCTTCATGAATAATGTCATAACGTTTTTTGGTGAAAAATAAATTATATTATTATTATACCTAGTATCACAGTATTACCATCTTAAAACTGTGCTAGTATGCTAGTAGAACATGAGCCGTGCCTTGAAGTGACGTCTCGCTATGATGGTACAGTTTTTACTCTAACCTCAGAGTATATAAATACTACCTAACTAAATTGACGTCACAAGCCCCCACTCCCGAACTTTGACGCGCTTTATCATTGAAATTTTTTAAAGATTTGGTAAAGCAAAAAATACAAGTCCAATATTTATTGATCATCTAACGACGGGCTTTTCTAGTTTTATTTACCCAGTAAAGTGATAATCTGATTGTAAAATTAAAATCAATGATTATTCAATAGTGATAAAAATGAAGAGGCTCATATAATACTAAAACATGCACTTTTCGCTAACCTGCATTCGGCGGGCATAATATTGTAAAATATAAGTAGGTACCTTATATTATTTACCGCTACATAAAATAGGTCAAGTCGTAGGCAACTCGGCGAAGTCTTAAATTCTAATGTGGGACGTGGGTAACGATATTTTAAATTGGTCTTATCATCTGGAGAGTCATACATTAACCTCTAACGAAATGGTTCAAGATATTTATTTGCGCGCCGTCCCGAGAGATAATTTTCTCCAATCTAGACACGCGGTAGCGTGTCAAGCTAAGTTCAAAACAAAAAAGAGAACTGGCTAGCAGCACCGTGAGTAATATTACACGAACCATTTGGAGCCACTTTCGGAAAAAAACGTCACTAGAAATGTCCACGCCAAGGATCCCGAATAACCCTGATGCTTTTAGTGATATTCAAGGACGTGTTCTGGAACTGTGGAGCCACAGACCATGGGGTTTTCTTAGCGGTGAATGCGCAGGCTTGAGTCTTAGTGGGGTTGAAATGGACTATGTTTAGTCGACCCCAATCGGACACCCTAGTTAGTGTACTCTCGATTTCAAACAACAAACGTTCGCGGCATTCCTCTTCTTTGTATTGAGCGTCCCCTGTACCGTGGTCTGCATAACAATGTGTAAGAATGTCTTCAAGAGACAGCATATCATTGATATGCAGCAGGAACAGTGTTGGGGACAGCACAGACCCTTGCGGGACACCGGCATTTATGTCCATGCAATCGGAGCAGCTACCTCAACGACGGCTCTTATGCATCTGCTGGACAGAACTATATTTTAAGCATGTGTGCACTACTCGTATCGTATCCTAATTTTTCTAAAGTGAAGTTCCGATGTTGTTTACTCTTTTCTTTGTATGAAATTATTACAAACTAGCTGCCCGGTGCGACTTCGTTCACGTGGTGCTCCCTACCCTACCCTATCTAAACCATCCAGGGAGTTAATTCTACTGTACGTGTCAGCTGTATCTAGGTTATATTATCGACTGCAGCGCCATCTGCCGGGCTGATTTGTGAATCTAAAAGGGCGTCACCATGGCGTCACCCAAACGCATACAAAAAAAACATACAAATCGGTCCAGCCGTTTAGGAGGCATACACACGTGCAGTAGAATTTTATATATAAAGATTATGATTTGTCTCCTATTTTGATCGAATTCTAATTAAATCTGTTTAACCTTATCAGGGTTTCATTGAGGGCTTTGAAAATGCTTATTACACTATTATGTAAATAAGTTACACATTTTAACATGGCATTACACTCTTATTAAAAATATATATTTAATGTATTTGTTTTTATTTATTCAGCGGCCCGAGTAGGTACGGGCAAAGCCTACCTCCTCCCATTCTTTCCTATTACTAGCTTTGCCATGTCACTCCTGACTCCTGTATTATGTCATCTATCCACCTTCTGTTTGGTCTTCCTCTTTCTCTTTTCGTTTCTTTTGAGTACCATTCAGTAGCTTTCTTAGTCCAACGATCAGTTGTTCTTATAAGGTGTCCTGCCCAGTTCCATTTCATTTTATGTAAGTTTTGTTTTTTCTCTTATTATTTCGTTTCCAATTCTATTTATTTTTCAGATCTGTAACATGCTTCATTCAATAGCTTTTTGCGTGACTCTTATTTTATTTCGATATATAACGATACGATCATATCAATGATCGAAAATGCTTATTAGCTAGTTATAATTACTTAAGTTAGGTACAATGTAGGTATCTACCTACATGAAATAGATTGTTAACAAGTTTTTTGCACATATTAGTGCTTACATCAAAATTCTAATTGTTTACCTAACATGATTACAATCGGTTATCTTATTTAATGTATAATACGGGGGTTGATTCTTCGATCAACTTAGGTAGGTACTAATAATAATAATAATAAAGCCTCTTTATTGCTGCAATATTTACAATATGTTACTCAATTCGAGTACTAGGGCTACTACACACCATTAAATTTTTCTTAAAAGCTACACTAGCTACTAAATAATTTTATTTGTAGGTAACCTCGAGTCTCCTGTGCTCTTTTAACAGCTCGCTCTTTGGACGAAGGCCTCCTCCAGTAACCGCCATTTAGTTTTATCAACTGGTGTTCTGCACCTCCTGGTTCCTCCAACCAGTGCTTTGATTTCGTCACTCCACCTTTTTCTCTGTCTTCCTTTGGATCTGTAACCCTCTCTTGGATACCACATAGTGACTCTATATGCCCATCTATTGTCTTTAAGTCTACAAATATGCCCTGCCCATTTCCATGTCAGCCTCCTTATCCTATGCTTAGCATCTGAAACTTTGGTTTTTCCTCTGATACTTGCAAGTGTAATTTTATTAATCTTTTTGATACCAAGCATACTGCGCTCCATACTATGTTGGCAAGTTTGAATCTGTTGTTCTTGTCTTTTAGTTAGTGACCATGTCTGGCTACCATATGTCAAGCATGGCAGGATACAGGATTCGAAATCATTTTTTTTACAATGGATGGGCAGTTCTTTATTTTTCATTACTTCTTTCAGGCTCCAGTAACGATTCCAAGAGTTAGTTAATCTTCTACTTAGTTTTTTATCCATATTGTCTTTTATTGACATAATTTCGCCTAGATATATGTATTCCTGGACATAGTCTATAGTCTTATCATACACTGTTATTTTATACTCTTTGTCATTTGTCATTAATTAAGTTTTGGCTATATTAATTTCTAGCCCTTTTTTACTACTTTCAAACGCAAGTTCTCTGATCATTTTAGGTAGGGTCCCTACTAACTTACTTTATTTCAAATTACTACATGTGTTAGGGTTCTTACCCAAATAATTCTAGGTTATTACAAGTCTAGGTTCTATTTAGATTAAGTTAGGGTTCAAATGCTCTTTATTTATTATTCGGATAAGATCGCCTTACAAATATTAAAACATTGGACTTCTAGATTGATGAAACAATTTTTCCAAAATTATTGTGACCATCTTGAGCATAGTATCTCTCATAATCCGAAATACTTTTGAACATTTATAAAGCAGAAGCGCAAACAAAGTAGCAATATAACCTCTAAAATGCAATTAGATAAAGAAAATGCAATTGTAGCAATCAAAATTAGTAACCTGTTTGAAAAAAAAACTCATATCAAATATCTTCAAATAATAGGTATTTTTACAAGCTTTTATTTAAGTTGTAATGTATGTATGTCTATGTATCTATTTTTGTTCGGGTGGAATCATAGAGTTACATACAATTAATTGTACCTCTATGACAATTAATTGTAATTCTATGGGTGGAATCTTGCAAGTCGAATTTCACTCACTTCCTGTGGTCGGATTGACTTGTTGACTAATCAATTGACGATGTGATCGCCAACTGTCAGCGTCAAAATGGATGTAAGGAGCTTGTAGACAAGCAGGCAGACGAGCCACCTGATGGTAAGTGGTCACCGCCGCCTATGGACATTTGCAATACCAGCGGGATTGCCAACGTGTTGTCGACCTTGTAGAGCTCTTTTTACGCCTTTTTTGAAGAACCCCATATCGTAGCGCTGAGGGAAAACCGTAATAAGGAGCTCATTCCACATCCTAATGGTCCGCAGTAAAAACGTCCGACTAAAACGTTTTGTGGACGATCGAGGCGGCTCGAGGATGTGAGGATGAACTCCACATCTCCGGCGAGCAGTGTGATGGTAGAAAGGTGATGGTGGCACCAGATCAAAAAGTTCTCGAGAACACTCCCCATTATACAGGCGGTAGAATACACAGAGAGAGCGTATGGGATCGTCAACGATACGAGTGGCCCGCCTTTGCACCGAGGCAAGTGGATTAAGCTGATTAGCGGGTGCGCCTGCCCAGAGGTGCGAGCAGTACTTCATATGCGGCCTAACCTGAGCTTTATAAAGCTGTAGCCGCTGGCGTGTCGTGAATAGTGTAGGCAAGCACGCGATGGGTCGATAGTTTTTCGGTTCCGTGGTACTACCGGACTTAAAGAGCAAGGAAGTAACACCGGTTGTAAGGAAAGTTGGCAGGGAACCATCCGCATCCGCATCCGCATCCGGGCTTGTTGGAATTGCGTTGCCAAACGTTCGTTTGAGCATCGAAACTACTTTATCCAACAGTTGTGCAATCCATCCGTCCCAGGACTTTTCCAGTTCTGGGTCGTACAGATCCACGGAATACGGATCGCACAACCTATGTCAATGGGGCTGATGGTAATGGCCTCCATTGGTTCGATGGACTCACACTCACGTTTGACAACACTCATCCAATCACCCTGGGTGTGTTGGACAGGCATTGACCAGATACTACGCCAGATATTTCTGGCGATCATAGCAATAGTATCCGGCAGCTGTCCATCCAACACACGTTGGTCGGTCTGTTCACTCCCACTTTCGGTATACCTTCCTCTGGTCACTCTGGAAGAAGCGATTTTGCTGGAATCGATCCTCACGCTCTCTGTAGCGGCGAATACGGCTTGCCCACGCATAAACTTTTTGCTTCAAGAAGTCAATGCGCTCTGTGACACAGGCCAAGTAGTCGTGGGACCTAATATCAGTCCCCGCAAAGGCCTGAGTCACAAAGCGCATGACACGAGGGTGATTATTACCCTGCCTGAAGCAAATCAGCTTTGCAATGAGAGTCCTGAACGTGTTGATACGCCGCTCGATCCGCACTTGCCATGCTGGGACACCACCGACGGTCTGCGTGGCTCGGTCAGGAACAGGTAGCCTGACACGAGCAACACGGCACGCCGCGATGGCCCCACAGTACAGAATCGAGTGGGTATCAACTAAATCTTCACTAGCCCGTAGATACGGGTCTAGTGAAGTGTTCAGGGCTCCCATTAGCGCTAAGTTTCGTTTATTTGTGGGCAAGCATGGTATTCGCGACTTAGAGTTTGGGTGCGGACCTATAATAAAATAATAATAATAATAAATCCTGGGACATTCTTCACACACGGTCATCTGATCCCAAACTAAGCAGAGCTTGTACTATGGAAACCAGATAACTGATATAATACATATACATACTTTTTTTTTTTGTGTAAATACATACTTAATATACATAATTACACCCAGACTCAGGACATACAGACATGTTCATGCACACAAATGCATGTCCTGTGTGGGAATCGAACCCACGACCTGCGGCGCGTAAGGTGAACCTTAACCAACTGCGCCAACTGGCCCGTCAAACAGCACAACTGCTTCCTCCAAAGTCCTCCTCAAATGCTCATTGGTTGGAGTGCTTACGCTGTTCACTCAGTCCTCTTCATCGGCACTGGGATCAACCGGCGCCGCTCCCGGTGCCTGGTCTGGTATCGGCACCAGAATCGGCGAAACTGCAGGTGGATCCCGCGTCAAAGCAGAGGCAGAGCGAACAGGTAGCACTTCCAAGCGTAGCCGATCAAATACAGAGTCATCCAGCCTCTTGAGCCGCTGGATGGCCCGCACCTGATCCGATAGGCGTTGCGCGGTCACGGTGATGGTTGGTTCAAGGATCTGAAACAGAGGCAGCATCCGGTTACGATACGCGGACAGGTTGGTTCCCCCCTCTGTAGCCCTATAGTAGGCGCTCATGCAGTTTTCATTTATGGACTGTGTGCGACGCACTATACCACCGGTAGCGGGGGTCGAGCGCGGGGCAGGATGTCCCGCAGGCCCCAAGCGTGCCGGTAGCGATGGTCGTCCTCGTCGCGCAGGTGGTCGCGGCGGCGGGGGCGACGGGCGCGGTAGCAAAATTATCGCCCGACGAAGATGGCGAGGAGCTGGCTGAGGCGGGCGAGGGTGGTGGGCGTGCATATATGCGATGCGTCCTGCTGTTCCTTTTCGCCTTGATCTTGTAATCATCTCGTCAAAGTGACATAAATGTCGTTATATAATTTTCAGGTGTTCATATTGCCATATGGCTGCCATACTTTGAAGTGTATAAATAAAATATTTGGGGTAAAACCTGGGTAAAACGTAAAAATAAATGATAAAAAATGTATTTACAAAAATCAAGGCGTCCGTCATTGTCAGCGGTTTTTATAAAATTATTATTATTAAAAAACGTAGTATACCTTTAAGTTATATTTACTCTGAGCATATTAAGAGTAATTTTTTTTCGATAAAAAACCTTAGCTTCGAATACAAAATAAGTTAGAGCAGCCATAGTATGAACACAGTATGACCTTGTAGTCACAAGGGCGGCCGTGTAAGTTTGTATGTAGAGCCGTGATGCAATGAATCTGCCAGAGCAGCTAAAGCTGGATGGACATTGCACTAGTGAGGGTTACGCAAGCGCCGTGCACAATCGTTTCATACCTATCGATCGGTTTCGCGCCCGGCTGATGTCGGGAATCGGGATTCGAGACGCGTCTTGGATGTGGTAAGGCAGGGTCGCGCAGAGAGACGCGCAGGCACTCAGCGCAGGTCAAGCCGAGTCGAGCCTCAGGGGTGAAGGGAGGGACGCTCTTGGAGGGCGCGAGCTCGGTCCGGGACCCTCACATTACGTAACGCAACACGCACAGCACGGCGCACAAACAATGTGATTTTATTTTCTTCGATTTTTCGACTGTTTTTTGATTATACAATTTTTAGGATTAGCATAGTGATAGTAAGTTAAGTGTCGCGCGACAATTTAAGTTCGCTATCATTTTAGATGTTCAGACTAGAAAATAATAATGGCAGGTATCAATCGTTAATCTGCAGTGATATTTTTGGTGAAGGAATGGATTTTCCATTGCGCAATCATATAAATATAGTGACAAAGAAGAGTTTGATGATTTGGAACCTGTGAAATAATTAGTATAAGTTATAGTTTGAAGACTACCTACTATGAATTCGATCGATCGGTCTATTATAAATGAGGAAACTACTTTGTGATAATTTGATGAAAATTTTCATCAAATTTATTTGTATTAACGATTATCACTTGGAGTTCCCTGGACTCCATTATTTACGACATCATGAATACTGGTGAGTAGGTAACTCATCTATTAATTTTTGAACTTACAATAAGTACCTAGTTACTTACCACTTACCTTACTATTTTATGATTAACTGTTTTCCTAGGTAGATATCAATTAGTTATTCCTTTGCCATAAAGGAATGCATCACTTTAGCTGTAAACACTGATACCTACCTTCTAAGGCAGATTACATGCGAACATAGGAGCCTCATAGGAGCCTGTGTAATTTCATAATATTATTAAACATGCTATTTTAATATTATATTATATACCCCTACTTCTTTGGAGATCAGATGGCCGTGTGTGAAAAATGTCCCAGAATAAATGTCGAAGTTTTTATTTTTAGGAAAGTTATACCGCTATGTTTTTCCGAGCACGAATTAAGTTTTCATTGGCTGTGAGATAAATCTCTATGATTTAAGTTATATTCAGAGTTACTTTCGACGGGCCAGTTGGCGCAGTTGGTTAACATTCACCTTACGCGCCGCAGGTCGTGGGTTCCATTCCCACACAGGAACATGCATTTGTTTGCATGACCATGTCTGTATGTCCTGAGTCTGGGTATTTACAAACAGAAAGTAGTATATGTATTATATCAGTTATCTGGTTTCCATAGTACAAGCTCTGCTTAGTTTGGGATCAGATGACCGTGTGTGAGGAATGACCCAGGATAATTATTTATTTATTTTACTTTTCAAAGGGTGTGCAAATTTTCACAAAGTGCCTAGCCGTATGACGGTGAAAATGGAATTTTTCTAGTTTTCTTTAGTTATCTAGATATATGGTTTAGTACCTGATGTGTGAGTAGGCAGGCTAAGTAGGATTCAATTGTAAGAATAAAGGATTGGAACTGCGTCACCGGATGAGAATCAGCCGCTGGTGTTCACTTCGATATCTCGCAGGCCACAATTTGGAGCAGCGGAGTCATTTCAATAATAAAAACAAAACAAATATACAGCAATGCCTGCTACAACAATAAATCTAGTATGGAGAAAGAACTCACTCCTTCATTCTTCCACCAAAATGAGTAAAGTAAGTAAGTAATAGAGCAATGCCTCATTGATTCACCTTTACTTACTTTTTGTCGAAGGCCCATTGGCCTAATTTTAAGTTGGCGATCACGCGCTTTTCAAATATCTTCATTCGCGTCTCACAAAGTATCAGTGAACCCTACGTTCTTAAATAAAGCTGTGACCTACATAATTCGTTGATAATGAGTTCAAATTTTAAGAGGAGCTCTATTAACATATTAATTAATTGAGTGACGCAATGTACACGTTCATAAACAACCTGGTGAGTTGAAGTCAGTTTGTGGCGTTGCACGCGCACTGTACGAACGTGCTCTTCGTATCGTAGCGTAAGAGCATACGGTGGACTCGTTCCAGTCATATCACCTGCAACACCTTCCGTGACTTGACTGCCTCAATATCTCACACCACACTAAAACATCCCATCATGCGATTACGTTTATAACAAAATTCTACAGTGCGAGACGGCGGTGGCAGCGCCCGCTTTTTGTCGTTGGTATAAATAAAATATATGCACTATCAATAACGTTAAAAAATAATCATTGAGAATATTCTTCATATCAACATCAAGAAGATAACGATGATGGAAAAGAGTGACTCTTTCGCTATCTTAGATATAAACATTGGTGATAAGAAGGATTTAAAAATGGAAAAAGGGAAAAACGGTGACGACAACAAAAAATCACAATTCTCAACTGTTATAAATATTCGTAAGTTAAAAAACATTTCATAAATTATTTTATATTATTTTATATAGGTACCTACCTACTTATACATTGATTTGTACTTATACAAATGAAATTACCTACCTATTACCTATACCTATTTGGGTATAAAACAATTGTTAAACTCTCTAAACTTTTTGTTTGTTTGTTTGGAATTCATTTTAATACAATAGTAAATTGGATTCAATAGACACTCTATTGTTGATATTGTAAATAATAACAAGTGTTTTACGATCACTAGATATCTACCTATAGTATCAGAACAAAAACGATGGGTACAATGAATACTGCCTATTGTAAAATATCGTGAGTGCCACCAAGATCGTTACCTAGTCACATACAATGGCATTGTAAGAACTGTGTTATATGTGGCATGGGAAAATCACGTACCCTGTACTTAATAAGTATATTGTATAAGCATCTATACTGACTGAACTACGGAAAGATATTAATTATGTTGATCCCATTTTTGTACGAACAACAATTGTGTACATGACCTTAGTAGGTAGGTAAGTATATCTCTGGTTAATAGATAACATCATATGATTGTCCACTGTGGTCAGTTGATGAGCACGTTTGTCGCTTCCGCTAGGTGTCCTCAATCCTCAATATAAGTAATATTAGGTGCGCACGCGCCGTCGCGCCGCGCTGTCCCTGGGCAGCGGCAGCGCGGGTACCGAAGGAACCTGTCATGTTCCGCTCCGGTGGGCGTGCGCCAAGTAATGCCCTGCTTCCTTTTATTAAAAGACTAGCTTAGTGCAGTCATACATTCTAAGAAATAGTCGCATCGTTACTTTCTGCCTATTTGCATCATTCCGATACCAGAGTAAACAAAAGTTACAACAGATATATTTTTTTGTTAAAAGATAATGAGCAATCTTTGAAAACAATCGTTTTTGCTACTGCGAAAAGTTTCCAAGTAAAACTACCTAATGTACCTATACCATACCTATCATTTCGTTTCGAAACGCTTGTGTTGTGGCATGATTAGCCGTTCTTAATCGATCGGCAAAGCTAAGCTACCACCGTCGTGGTCGGTACAGGTACATCATCAGGAATCATTCAGGAATGGGTGACCGCCGCAGTGGTATTTCAAATCCGTGCTTCGGTATTAAGGCATGTAAAGCCGTTGGTCCCGGATATCACTTAATTGAGATAGTCGTTAAGTCAAAATCAAAGCCAAAGCCATTTTTATTCAATTTAGCCCCCGAAAGGGCACTTATGAAGGTCACATTTACTGAAGTTACCACCGGTTCTGAACTCGGCCTTCAACTGAGAAGAATCCGACAAGAAACTCAGCAAGGTTACATTTTTAAAATATTTTTTGGACTATGTTTGGCTTTTTTTCCAAATAATTAACGATATAAAAACTTTTTAACAAAAAAATAAACCGCCTTCAAGTACACTAAAAAGTATGAAATAACTCTTATCTGACACTGTATTGAAGTGAGCGAAATCGCATGACGTGTTCTATAGAAAATATTTCGCTGACTTCAAAACAGTGTCAGATAAGAGTTATTTCATATTTTTTTGTGTACTTTGCAGGCGGTTTTTCTTTTTTTGTTAAAAAATTAATTTTGTTTTTGAATTGTTATTTTCATATATAGGTAAGTACTAAATACTTTCGCGTATAAAGGCCTGCGTAAGCAATGCATATTTATGCGATAGCAGCAATCGCGGTTGATTTGCTGTAACTTTTTTAAGAGTTCCGTTGTCTGTCTCTGATCTCAGAAACTCATCATCATATCTATATGAAATTTATATGGGACCATTTCGGGATAAACCGCTTTCGAAAAAAAATTTTTTTTGAAAATCCGTCTACATTTGACGGAGTTAAGCCCGAACATACATAAAAAAAACATATAATCATTCGAATTGAGAACCTCCACCTTTTTTTGAAGTCGGTTAATAAAAAGTAGTAAGTAGGTACTTAGTCTTACTTTTTAGTGTACTTTGAAGGCGGTTTTTTTTTTTGTTAAAAAGTTAATTTATTGTTTGTAAATACATAGGTACTCAATATTACATAATTACACCCAGTCTCAGGAAATACAGACATGTTTATGCACAAAAATGCATGTCCTGTGTGGAAATCGAACCCACGACGTGCGGCGATAGGTGGAAGGAATCTTAACTAACCAACCGCGCTAACTAGCCCGATGATGATGATTTTGTTTAGGTACTTTCATGGCTTTACGCCAAACAAAACATAGCAAACTATTTTTTTTTTTAATATCTTATCGATATAGGTTTCTGATTCGCACGTAATTATATTGTCTTTCCAAGCGCAACTCCTCAACTTTGGTCAACGGTGAACCCAGCGGAAACTACGTTCCGTAGATACTATTTCGTTATGTTAATTTATAGGTCGTGTCCGTTGGTTCTAGTGTGTTCTAGGCTAGTTACACAATGCAATGAAGATACGCAAATAGCTCGTAGATATAGGGTACCTATCATACTCTTGTATGAACTGTAAGAGCTACAGAAAATTGTTCTCTGGAAAGTCTTGTCATCATCATTCAATAAGTTCCCCTACTCCCAGAGATATCATTACATTCTGCGGGGCTACGGAGTCAACGTAGGTAGGTAGGTAGTCAACCAATAACTCGGTACGATGAAGCCCACCAATGCTGTTCAAACTTCCAAATGACTACTCTCAAAGATACGCAGTAGCCCCGATGTATAAAAGCAAAGATTATCACTTAGTTTTTTATAAGATAGTATTCAGAAAATAGAGGAGGCTCCAACAAGTCAGAGTCAGGATAGGATCTACTTTCAAAAATGTAAGGCCTATTTTCGTTACATGACTAACATAACATGTACAGTAGTACCCAACTGATAAGGCGCGTCGTGAATCTTCGTTCGCACAAAAGAAAGTATGGCCCGAATATTAGCGAAAGAATGCTTAAAACTTACAATCAACCTTTGATCAGTACTATAACGTTCATAATACACTGCAGCTGTTAGTTCCGTCTCACTCGCAAGTTACGCCCCTCCCCACAAATGGCGGCAGCTGCGGACTAATAGCATTTCCATTTCCCGCACTTTGAAAATGCGTCTTCTGCGCAGGTAGGTACATCGGTAAGCCATATTAGTTGGGTACTACTGTACCTACCTATTTTGGAGTTTGTTTACAAATAACACATATACCGGTGGGTGCTCAGTGATAGATTTTCAACTTGAAGGTGATAAAAACGGTAGTAGCTGGCTGGCTGATTCTACGATAATTAAAAATATTTTAATTCCAATCTTTAGCGTGAGGGGTAGCCGCGATAGCCATAAGTGGCAGACAGACACCGAATTTACCTAAATTTGAACCATTATTTGTACGTAGTATTTATATACTCTGAGCCATTATCAATAATTGTTCACTTGTCTACCAGAGCGGGATCGAGTTGAGCGGGACTACATTGGGTTCGCGACTCTGCCGGAGCAAGTACACCGCAAATCCGTGAAGAGAGGCTTCGACTTTACCCTCATGGTGGTGGGGGAATCCGGCCTCGGCAAGTCTACTCTCATCAACAGCTTATTTCTAGGAGATCTTTATAAAAGTAGGAAAATACCAGAAGTTCAAGGTATTTCATATAATTTTACTAATATTGTGTTTTATTTTTGTGTAAATATTTAATTTCAATTAAACTTTTCAGATAGAATAGAAAAGACCACAGCAGTAGAAAAGAAGACTATGGAGATAGAAGAACGTGGTGTAAAGTTACGCCTGACGATAGTTGACACACCTGGCTTCGGCGACGCGATAAACTGCGAAGATTCATGGAGAGTCTGTTCAGCATACATAGACGAACAGTTCAGACAATACTTCACAGATGAAAGTGGTTTAAACCGACGGCATATGCAAGACAATAGAGTGCACTGTTGCCTTTATTTTGTACCACCTTGGGCTCACAGGTCAGTAGATTTAGTGAAAGTGATGTACTTAAGTAGTTAGGTAGTTACCTATAATTGGTTTCTTCCCATATTCAAAAGATGAGTAGGTACCTATATAAGAACAATGTTATTTAAAATAGGTATAAGAAACGTGTTATTAGATCAATAATTGGTCAGGGCTGCGGTGATAGTACTCGGATTCGACATTGTTGAAACTCACACGTGCTATTATAGAACTCTACCAACTAACGCGATGTGTCGTGTCGTGTCTAAAAAACTAAGTAGATTTAGGCAATCAAAATAATAATTATTATGTTATTATCAATATTATAGTAGGTAACACTATCTTCCTATAACTTTATATAAATCTGCCGGCCTGCTGCGTATCTTTGGTGGTAATCGTAACGAACCCAATTCATTATTTCATCCAATGACGCGCACGCGGTATGACGCGACGATGACCATTCGTGGGCCCTGATTGGATGAAATTCATTAATGGTGTTCGTTACGATTACCACCCAGAAGTGGGAACAGACGCAGATGCAACAAATGTTTCGTTTCAAAATTGATCTCGAAATATGATTTCGCATGAGAATGCAAATCGATTCAACGAGTGATTGAGCTATTGATGACTTTTGAGTGCATGTTAGTTCCCGCAGCCGGCATCGAAGTAGATACATACTCGTAAAATAATGTTACAAGTTCATTGCTTCACCACTCGGTAATGATAAAATTTATTTTATCGCGTACAATAACTGGCAATAACCAATCATTTGACACTTGACGAGGCAATTTCAATTGAAATTCCAAGCATCTAACTATTTGGGTTACTGCTACGATTATAAGTACCTAGGTAGATATGTATGTAGTAGAATCCATCACACCATACCACCATACACTTGTAAAGTAGGTCATGTGAAATTCTGCTTATTACATTGCAAATAGGCTTAATATACTAAATTTCTTTGTTGCAGTCTACGACAAGTTGACCTAGATATGATGAGGCGACTCCATCGCAAAGTGAACATTGTTGTGGTGATAGCGAAGTCAGACTCACTCACCGCGGTCGAAGTAAAGCGACTCAAGGCGCGCATACTCAATGACCTGGAAGAACATCAGATACAAGTATGTGCATGTATTTATATTATGTAGGTATGTACTATGTGGTATTTTCCGGATGTCATCTCTTCAAAACCTATGTCGGGTTCGTCATGCTGAATAACTTTTACCATGGCACCAACTCTGAAATCAGTGCAAATACTACGTACTTATTCATTATTCTGTGATTATGGCAAATATTATTTGAAAACTCATTTAAAACTTGCTCAAGAGCCAACTTTGCTTAAGTAATTTAGGTTTCTGACCGTAAATTATTTAAAATCCAAATATGTAGGTACCTATACCTACTGGGTGGAGATTTTTAAATGGCATATTTTTGAAACCTATGTTAGGTTAGTCATGCTGAATAACTTTTACTATGGGACCAACACTGAATAACTTTTACTATGGGACCAACACTGAATACTCAAAAAAATATTTTTACTTTTCATACATTATGATCGAGCAAGGTTGACATTTACTATGGAAAATAAAAATAAAATGAGAATTCGCTATAGGTCCCATAGTAAAAGTTGTTCAGTATGACTAACCCAACATAGGTTTCGAAAATATGCCATCTCGAAATCTCCACCCGTAATAGTAGGTAAACAAGGACTGAATTAAACTACCGTAAGGTAAAACTATGATAGCCAACGAGTTCGTGTGGTTTGGTCCCAACAATCCCAACAAACTCCGCTCTTAGAAGTGAAAGTGAAATTTCACGTCAATCCCACTTAATGCAATCGTCAAAAGAAATATAATGCCTGCCTTGCCTTCAAAGTCAAAGCCATGATAGTTTAAACCCTAATAAGAAGTCACTTATTAGGTACTAGGTACTGAAGTTACCAACGGTTCCTTATAAACTTCAGGTATATCAGTTCCCGGAATGTGATAGCGACGAGGATGAAGACTTCAAGCAACAAGACAGAGAGTTGAAAGCTGCAGCACCATTCGCGGTGGTGGCAGCTGATACCGTACTTGAAGTAGGCGGCAAGCGCGTGCGGGGACGCCAGTACCCTTGGGGGATTGTTGATGGTGAGTTACTTGTCAGCATTTCATGGAAAAGTTTTCATTATAAACTATAACAGGCTGTTTCGTTACATGGAATTAGGTAGGTACTTGTAATTTTTTTATGAAAATAAGTTTGGCATGGAATTAAAGTTAACATTTTTTTTCTAATATTTAATGTTTTTTCTCTGCTCACATCACGTGGTAACTAGGTTACTGGATTGACATATTAAACTATAGTCGCGGTTTTCCCGCCTTAGCGGGAATAACCAAAATTTAATTGATAGGTATTAGGTCAGCTGTAGCCGTAACTATAACAGGTAACAAATGTATGTTCGACAGTGGAAAACCCACGTCATTCTGACTTCACGAAACTGCGGACGATGCTGATATCAACACACATGCAGGACCTGAAGGACGTCACACAAGATGTCCACTACGAGAACTTCCGCGCGCAGTGCATCTCGCAAATATCACAACATGCCATGCGGGAGAGAGGGTGGGTAACTATTTTAATACCGGTTTATACTCTGTTTGTACAGTTCAGAAGTCACTGATCATTACAAACTACAGCTTTCATACAAACTTTCTGAGAATGTCAATATATATATTATTATGAATGGGGTAAGTACTGTTGATTTTGAATATACTACCGGCCCTGTGAATATCAGATACTGTCCTAGCCCTACGTTAGAGCCCCGTGAGAACAGTAAGGAGCCGTCATTAACGTGTACGTAACTAAACATTGTACCACATTATTACAAATAAAGACTTTGAACTTTGAACGGTCAGCCTAGTTTCTTTCGCAGCCCAATAGCGGGCAGACAGTGAGGGACAATTCCCTTCCGAGTACTTCCGACTCGACTGCATGACCGGTCCAGCAGCTAATAAGGCAAAGATAACCTGGTACCTAATAGTACTTATTGCTATATCAATTTCTAAGTAGGTATGTATATGCTTTGTCATTCACAAGTAGTGTTGATTATCGTGATGTGTGGCAACTGGCTGACTGTGTACAAATAAATGTGATGTTATAGAATTCCTTGACATGACTAACAGAAATGTTTCTACAACAAATGACTTATTAGTATAAATAGTAATGTTGATTTATATTACATCATAACTGTTTATTTACTGTAACTTTTAACTTGAATGTGTGCCATTCTTTATGCAGGAAACTGAAGAGAGACTCAATGGGTAACAACAATGACGTGGTTATCACAGACACAGATCGTTTGCTGCTGCAGAAAGATGAAGAGGTAAGGTACCTCTATAGGTAATATTCTAAAACATAGGTACTGATATCCTGTGATTCCCAAGTCTGTAGAGCGATCTTACTTAGTGATTCATCTAGTATCGTCCGGCATATCTGTATTTCTCAAATTACAGTACCCCGAGTGTAAAGAATTGATGTTAGTAATCGCTTACTTGCGTTTGCGTTTACAAGACTTCTCTATAGGGACTGGCACAGCAGCTCCTCTAGCGGAATACTCATGGTACTTATTTCTCCCATACAAATTTGTAGTTAATGCAAACGCATTAGTAAGCGTTTATTAACGTCAATTCTTTACTCTCGGGGCACTGTTAATTTATGTCTATAAATTCGTGTTCAAAAAGTTAAATGTTAGGTAAGCCTACCTAAAAAGAAGGAAGGTCGATTTCTGGCCGAAATCGAAACCGATTAATCGACTATCGTCACATATTAAACCTTCGGCCGAAGCCGTCACAAGCCGAAGATTTAATATCCTTACGAAATTCAGTTCAAAATTGGCTGAAAGTAAAAAACTAATGATGTTTTAAAAATATTATTGTTGACTGTTTACAAAACAACCAATTGAGATGATTAAAATATTTAACCATCGGTTTGACATAGCTATTAATTGTTAAACATACCTTTCATTTTTGTTTAGAACTTATAGTAATCATAGCCCATAGCTGTACCTAATCAAAGAGCAGTTTTACGACTATCTACCAACATATATTTAACCATGTATTTTTATCTTACAGATTCGACGTATGCAGGACATGTTGACCCAAATGCAAGAGAAACTCAAAGCTTCCGACAAAAAACACGACAGTATTATAGACGTTTAGAATATAGACAAAAATAAGATGGATACCTTATTTATAAAATGTAATGTTACAAATTACTCACTTTAGTCGTGATAAAACATTAAAACCTCTTTAGAAAATTGGATGAATTTAGATTTTTGATACTTACTTACTTACTACAATAGTTTGTAAATACATTTTCATTGTTCCAAGAAACTTTCCTGGACCAAGAAGTTATTATTAGGTAGAATAGGTATGATCATTTGTCTGGAAATCTACCTTGCCCTTAAGTAGTTGTAACTGTTGTAAGTACTTCCTGTGCGCGGAAAGTTGAGACCCGAGTGGAATGCAGCTCCCTCGCCTGCTTCCCCTGCACTCCCCTGATGGCGCCCGTATTGTACTTATAGCATAAATCAATAATTCCGCTATACGTAGGGTAAGAGCCCCGGTTTTGTCCAGTAGCCCGATTAATGCTAAATCTAAACAAATAATACAGCTTCTCATTATTAGATTTTTAAAACTACCCCTAAAAGGGGGTTTAGGGGGTATTCAAGTTTGTATGGAAGAAACCCAGCGCATGGTCCGATTAACTTGAAAGTCAGACTTCGTATAGATAATAAAGAAACAAGTGTTTTTAGGTTTTGCGAAAATCGAGCACTAGTGGGGCAAAAAGACCCCTTTTTGCCCCACTAGTGCTCGATAATGGAGGAATAATGGAGGATTTTACTACGTCTCTATTAACTCATAAATTGAAATACATTGGTTCCTTTTTAGCCTAAGAAAGAATTTTATAAATTCCATCCCTCCATCCAGTGGGTAAAGCAGAGGGCGCGGGTAAAAGTTTAGGCTGTGTGTTAGTTTAGAGATACAATCAAAGCTTATTGTTTTGAAGATCGTCAGACACATTATTCATTTATAGTGTGCATTATATTGGTACCGCCGCAGTTTTACCCGCGCGTACAGTTTGAATTTTTTTGCGCGAAAACCCTTATTATTATTTTTCTAAAATAAAAGTAGCCCAAGTTCCTTCTTATAAAATACGCTATCTACCTGTGATAGTCTCCTTAAAATCGGTCCAGTCGTTTCGGAGGTTAGGAGGCCGGAACAAACTGTGTTAAATGTTTAACCAGCGTACGACGACGGTTACAATAGTAGATTTCAAATAGCATGAGTTCCGTGATACATGGTATTTTATTAGATTTGCAAATGGTTAATGTTCATTTCGTTATAATAAAGGAATACTATGATAGAGCGAGGTTTCATGAAATATTATGAGTTTCAGAGTAATCAAATGGAATTTCACTACATATTAGTAAAAATAACCTTGACCTTGACGACTCATCCTATATGAAATAGAGTATAACAAGAGTATAAATAAGTATGGATAAAACATTACTACTTATTTGTTATCTATAACGTAAAACTTAAGTTTCGGTAAGTAGGTGGGGTACCTACTTGTGTTGCAGCTATTAAAATTAATTATTTTAGGTAAATAATGCAAAAAAACAAATTCAAATAGAAGGTAATTAAGCATTTGCATTCTTACTCACTCCTCACTTTTCAGTGGCAACGGAATCACTATTCATCGATTTGATAAAGGTTATTTTGTATTGTACTGATCTTAATTAAGAATACACACGCTATGACCGTAACAGTAGAATAATACACGGATGAAACAAAACACTTTCCCCTAATATTATAGCGCAAGGACCGCTGGCGACTAACGCAAGTGAGCGGTGCGTTGGGAAATGACTTCACACTTCGGTCACGTGACTGCTAGTGGACCTCGATATTTCAAATGTCTGTAAAATCATAACTTCTTGGTTTTTTGTAATGAATCAAAAACTAGTGTATTTGTATACCTACATAATTTCTCTACTGTGACACAATTTCAAGCGATTTTGCATACCTAGTATAGTAACATTCCTCATAGTAGTGGACCACTAAAAAAGTAGGTACACTTACTGTACCACTACTAGTGGTACCGTAAGTTACCTACTTTTTTATGACACTTAGTTTTTTTTTATATACCACTTAGTCGGCAAACAAGCATACGACCCGCCTGATGGTAAGCGGTTACCATAGCCATATGGACGCTTGCAACACACGAGATACATCACTCACGCGTTACCGACCATTCCTCCTTCCCAATGAGCTCTAGCGACCTTACTCACGGGCAGGAACACAGCAAAATTATTTGTTATTTGGCTGCGGTATTCTGTAAGGTACTTCCCCAGTCGAGCTGCTTTTTGAGCGAATAAACGGTATGCTCTACCGCCTCTTAAAACTGTAAAAGCAAAGATAGGTTATAGTAGGTATTACTTTATTGATATTATGTAATTCAAATAAATAAAAGCTTTAAGAATTCTAAAAAAAACTAATAATAAAATATTAAGTTGTGTTAAAAAACAACTTTTTTTTTCACATTCAAATTCATTTATTAAAATAGACCTTCGCGGGCACTTATGAAGTCTGACTCTAATACCGGTTCGGAAGGTTGCATTTGCTGCCAAATAAAGATGGGCTAAAATGTATGGAACCTGGTAGCCTCTCCAATAGTAATAAGTTATGTCAATGAGACGTTTTCTGTCCATAGTTTTATATAATTGGTTGAAAATAGGTACCTACCTATCAAATCTTGTACCTACATAGGGTTCAAATTAGTTCGAATTATCGACAGATTGACAGGTATTTTCAATCAAACTATAAAAACCTATGGATAGTAAACGTCTCATTGAAAGCTCTATTTAATTTAGATAGAACATTTTATTGATGTGGCGCTTGTCTGGGGGCCAAGTCTGCTATTACAATTGTATTCAATGAACTTTCAGTGGTGTCAAAATTGTGACGTTTCAAAATTTAATTTTAATAGCCGACTTGGGCCCCTGGTAAGATGTCCGATCGGATCAATATCGCATTAAAGTCTAGATTTTTGTATAATACTTTTGTTAACTATTCCATTTATTTATTTTCTGAGGGTTTTTCTAGAGGAAATTAGAATACGCTGAAGCAAGATCGGAGTTATAATTATAAAACATTTTAGGGGATATTACTTTTAAGAGGCACAATAAAACATATTTGTTACTTAATGCATGTTTTATTCATCATCCTAACTAATATTATAAATGCGAAAGTGAGTTTCTTTGTTTGTTACGCCTTCACGCCTCAACTACTCAACGAATCATCATGAATTTTGGCATGCAGATATTTTCTTGGTCTGAGTGCAGATAGCCTATGGTATGGAGAAGGACATAGGCTACTTTTTAACTCCGGAACGCGGGTGAAACCGCGGGAGACAGCTAGTACCTTATACAATTCAAGGTATATTATTGTTGCAGAGCTTGTTTTTCACTTTTCAGCATGAAACAACAATAGCAACAGTAGCATATTTTAACATAGGTATCCAAATGCCAGCTTTGTTGAAATACTTACCTACTGTTGAAGTTCATCAGATTTTTGTACCTTCTTTTTAACTTTAAACCCACCCCGAACGGGCTCAGTTAGTCCCACTCTCATGTACAGTAGGTATAGGAGAGTAACTAGACAAAATTTAAAGTTTGTTGAAAATTTTACTATCAGCCTTTTACTGGCTCTCTAACTAATAGTACAAATAACAAAAGTACTTATTACACATACAAATACAATATAGGCGGGCGATTTCTTCCAGGCAACCTTTGGGTACAGGAAATAATTCTAAAGGTGGCAGGTTGAGGATGTTATGGCATGGCCATGTGAAATAGGAATTCATTCTTATTAAGCACAGACGAATAAAAAATTTTTTTTTTCTTGGTCTGAGTTATTAATTATAGATATGAGTTTTTGAAAAATAAGGGTGATGTCCAGGAATGCAATAATTATCGACGAATAAAGCTCATGTCACATGTATGTATGAAAGTATGGGAGAAAGTGATAGAAAGTCGATTGAGAGAAGAAAGTGAGTTCACCCAAAATCAATTCGGGTATGCCTGGTCGAGGAACAGCAGACGTCGTTTGGACTTCGTCTCTTGTGTGAAAAATACAAACGGGCACATAAGAACCTGCGAGTTCCCCGAGAGGTTTTGTGGTTGGCTTTGAATGAGAAAGGTTTTCCTGGGAAATACCTGCAGCTGATCTAAGCGATGTACAGTAGGTGCAGTTAGTACATATGCCCGGTCTGCGGTTGGCTCTACCGATAGGTTCAGTGTGGCCGGCTTACAATAAGGGTCGGCTATTTTAAATTCAAAATTTAAAAAGGCCCCGCCCGACTCGACGACGCTTTGTGGCTTTGATCAAAATATTACTACTTTTATTTCAAATTAAAAGGCCATTAAATATTATTTTGAACATTTTAATGCTTCTTTTTGTATTGGGGGCTTTTTTATAACTAAAACTACCAATAACCGAAAATACCGAAAGAACCGGGAAATACCTTGAAAAAAAAAACCCGAAATTCCCGGTTCTCAAAAAAGTATCCGGTTCCGAAAACCCTAATTTAAACCTGTAGTAACTTTGAAATTACTGTCCCGTAGCTTTCCCCCATTTCGGCCATTTTGCAAGGAACTAAAGATATGTTTTTATTTTTCATTTGCAATAATCATTATTTATAAGATAACTATTCCAAATTTACTATCAATAGCATTATTGGTAGCTGAAATATAGGCACCACTCCCAAGCAGCACGCAAGCATATTCTACATCAATAAACCAGCCCATTTAGAACTTAGAGTTCTTTTAGAGACTTACAAGAGTGTAAAGAACAGTTTTAATACTTATAAGAGTGATTTATGAGATATTATACAGCTCTAGCTGTATAACATTCTTAGTAAGGGATCCGCGTCAGCTTAGGGTTCTTAAACAGAATATCAAAACTCTACTATACAGCGTTAAGAATTTAATAACACTCCAAGCTGGTTTTATCTTTAAAGCTGTATATAGGCTGTATAAAGGGATCCGCGTCAGCTTAGGGTTCTGAAACAGATATTATAACTCTATAATACAGCGTTAAGCTTTTTCTGACACTTCAAACTGGTTTTATCGTTAAAGCTGTATACAGGCTGTATAAAGGGATCCGCGTCAGCTTAGGGTTCTGAAACAGATATTATAACTCTATAATACAGCGTTAAGTGTTTTCTGACACTTCAAGCTGGTTTTATCGTTCAAGCTGTATACAGGCTGTATTAAGCATGTATTCACTTACTTAATACAGCAATAAACGTTCATAACTTACTTAGTACAGCTACTAAGACTTATAACACACTCCAAGTATCGTTTAGGCTGTATAGCAAATTGTCGACATTTTTACATTTACAATAACAACATTTAAATTACAATTAAAGGAATATTTCATAATAACTATAGCCGTATCATGGTTATCAGCTTGAATAATGATCTTGTATACTCATATCTATTATTTATAAATATATTTTTAACTTCCTAACCTTAAAAACAAACACTTATTTATAATATTTATACATAAGTATTTAGTATAATTTCTTTATTTTGGCTTGATTATTTTGTTGGCGCGTGAATATTTTGACGGAAAACATACACAGGTTCACAATAAATTAAAATTTGCACATTGAATTCATCAATAAACAGCATTAGATATCCATGTCCAAGATTTTATCGTTTCCATTTTAATAACAATATTATGTTGCCATTCAATATGGCATCGTAAATAGTTTTATTTATTTTATTCTCACATAATTCTCTTCGACAACCTATTTAGAACTATTATTCTTACAAGATACTTATAAGAGGATATCCGTAGAGTATAGGCTGCTCTATACACCTAATAACAGCCCTAATACAGCTTTTATACTTGTCTTTTGTTTATACAGCCTCTATACAGCTCCAGGGCCTTTTTACACTTATAAGGCCTGTATAAGCGCTTATACAGCCTTTTTACAGCCTGAATATTCAGCTTTTAGTATAAGAACGAACTTTAATACAGCCTTTAAACAGCTTGTTATGCTACTTGGGCTGTGACTAGGGCATCGAGAACCAGCCCTATTTTGAGAACCGGGTACTCGGTTCTGGGTTAGAATCGGAACCGAAAAATCGGTTCGTTCCATTATTAATTTAATATAAACTTTTGCTGTTTTCATTAATTTATCATCAAAAAGATTATAGGTAGTATAATACTAACAATAAAATTGTTTTCTATGATCGAATATGAAGTAGGAATTTTAATTAAATTAAGGCCCTACCCTACCTCAAAAGTGCTCCACCTCTCACGTTTGGTCCTGCATATCAATAAAAGTATTGAATCAATAATTTTGAAAAAAATATATAATTTTAAGAATCCATTTTTTTTTTTTTTAATAAATGTATCACCAAATTACTCATAGATACGTTCCATTTAGGTATCGGCTTAAACTAGACTATGACCCCTTATCTCTTCCTGATGGATGCTTTGACGTCGAAAATACAGAAGGAGACACCCTGGTGCACGCATTTTGCCGATCACATTGTTCTCGTCCATGAAAATGGATTCGATGTCCAGAGCAGCATAGTGAAATGGCAACAAGAGCTGGAGAGAGCCTTTGGTTGTCCCTTTCGTAAGAGAGGAAGGGCATAACGGATTGTCCCGTTTGATATTCGGAGTAGCCCGACTGGGGAAGTACCTCCACCTTGCAGAAGATCGCAGCCAAATAACGCTACTGTAATGTATTGTTGCGTTCCTGCGGTGAGTAAAATTCAAATTCAAAATTCAAAAATCATTTATTCAAATAGACCTTCGCAGGCACTTATGAAAAGTCTGACTCTAATACTCTAATACTCTAATACCGGTTCGGAAGGTTGCATTTGCTGAGTAAGTAAGTAGTAAGTAAGTAAGGTCGCCAGAGCTCCGTGAGGAAGCGCTGTGCTGGCAGTGTAGTGTAGTGTAGTGTAGTGTAGTGGCTGTGAAGGGGACCAGTGGTGTCATACCACGTTGTGTAGTGCAGGCGCGGCGTGTTGTTGCAGCGGTCAGGGAGACCCGGTGAAACAGCTGCCCGCTGGCTGCCCGCAGGTTGTAGGGGTCCCGAGCCCAGGTATTACTTAATCTCCGCCCTGGGAGGCTGACCCGCCGTCTCGCGCATAATCCATGGTATAGTTGGTCGAGCCGTAGGAGACCGGTGTGGACCCAGCTGTATCATGGGAGGACCGGGGGGGGGGGGGGTTTGGCTTCCGACTGCCACCGACAAACCGAATCAACTTCCCAGCTTGCAATAAACACAGCACTTTGTCCCTTTTGCTGTTGGCACAGAGATTCCTCTTAATCTCATCTTAATCCCTTTTTTACTAATGGCAAGGAAAAAGAAAAAAATAAATGGTTCCTCAGCGGCCTCGTTGGACTTTTGCAACATCAGGGGACTTCACGCCAATATCAATGCAATCCATCAACATCTTGAGGCTGCACAGCCGACCCTGCTATTTCTAACGGAGACGCAAATATCCTGCCCTGATGATACATCGTATTTACACTACCCCAGGTACAAGCTGGAGCACAACTTTGTGCGCCGTGCCAGGGTATATATGTACGTCAGTGAGGATATTTGCTGCCGCCGTCTCCATGGCCTGGAAGACCGGGAACTGTCAATTTTGTGGGCGCGCGTAGATCTAAAAAAAAGAGAGCTTGAAAGTTAGCTTAACTAAAACTGAACACATGTTCTGCGATTTTGGCGGGGTCTCTACTTTCGCGTCTATTTCACTTGATCGAGTTTCAGTACCAGTCTTCACAAATGCAGAACGATGGTAATAATAACCGTGATATAAAGCAGAGTATCATGTCAGGTTGGATGAGATGGCGACAGACCTCAAGATAAACATGTTGACCAAAGATGATAGACAGATAATAGCGTTGCGTCTTTCAAGACCAAATTAAAAGCTTAATTAGTTTGCTGTTTGAGTTGTTCCAACATATTTGAGCACTTTCTTCGGCTTATTCCTAAAATCCCCCCTGAGAGAATCCCCCTCAAGGGGGAAAACTGAACTCTAATGTAAAAATTATCCAGAAATCCCCCTTTTCATTTCGACTTATTCCACTTTTCCCCCCTGAGAGAATCTCGCTCAGGGGGGAAAACTGAACCCTTATATAAAAAAGTCTAGAAATCCCCCTTTTCATTTAATTTTATTCCACTTTTCCCCCCTATTACAAACATTAATTTCTACACTCTTTATATAAATAAAAAAATGTGATTAGATTACAGATTCTATTAAATGTTATAACAAAAAACGATAATGTGTAAGTAATTTAATTTCTATATTTATGTATTTGCATTATATATTATATCTATTCAATATTTGTATTATATCATTATGTCACTATTTTATGTCTCAATATATATTTATAATTAATTATTTTATTTCAATTATGTATGAACTTATTTCACACCACACATTTATTTATTTATGTCAGGATCACCCCGCGAGCGCATCTCGACTTTTTCAAGGGGCTCCACTGAAAATCAGTGCTGATGGTAGTACTTGCCACAGCATATGCTGAGTTGGAGTCCTTTTTGGCATCACACCACAAATATAAATTACATTTATTATTTTCATGTATGGCATATTATATATAAGAATTGTGTTGTTATTGTTTTTATTTTTGTTCTTTATAAGCTTCCGTTTTTGTTGTTTTTATTTTATTTTGTCTTTTTTTTTTCAATGTTTGTGATGTGTGTTTGCCAAATAAAGCTTTTTCTATTGTCTATAGATACCCCTGAAGCTAAAGGGCATAATAATATAGTCCGTGTATGAGTTGGAGTCCTTTTTGGCATCACACCACAAATATAAATTACTTTTATTATTTTCCCTGAAAACTATATATGGTCAAAGTTCATCTCATGACAATTTCAACAACCTCAAACACGGGTAGGATACACTGCGCCGCTATGGAGTTCCAGTGCCAACCCTCCTACTCCATCATCAGACCCTGAAACCCATACAAGATCAAAGTTCACTGTTCCACTGTCCAAAAAACACGATTTACCAAAAAAGTAAAAACCAGGTTCAACTCAGTCATCCAGATACTAATTATGAGTCCACAAAAAAAATAATGAAACCCTAATTCGTAATTATAGTACCCGTTTAAATTTTTCCAGCTGCTTGCAAATCGCAGCCCGAAAGTGTATTTTATATGGAAGCTTATAGTTGCCAATAATACAATGTTTGTTATCCCACTGTCAATATTAGTCGCCAAGTCATTATTTATAGTACCCTACCTATTATTTATATGTGCCTGTTTAATATATTTGCTACCTTAAAGAAGCCGCCACTATTTAGTTTTTATGATACCTTGCAATTTGTAGCCCATCTAATTTAATAGTTGCCAAAATATTTAATCGCTGCCTGCTTTCCAGATCAAAAGGCAGATAGAGCGCGCTTATTTAAAACTTATTTAACGAAAAACACTTTATTTTTATAAATTAACATACAGCAGCTTACAAATTTGCAAATACAAATTCAAAAGCGAATACCAGGTGTTTTTAACCGACTTCAAAAAAAATAGGAGGTTCTCAATTCGGTTGTATTTATTTTATTAACCGATTTGGAAAATTCTTTTTTTGTCTGGAAGGGTACACTTCCCGTTTGGTCCCATTGTCATCAGATCAGGATTTGATTACTTCTTAGTGTACTTTGAAGTCGGTTTAAGTTTTTTGTAAAACAGTCCAATTATTCAATTTGTACCTAATTGCTTTTTTTGGCCTCACTCCCGTGTTCCGTTCGCTCCATCTAACTTATTCTGTAATCTGTGAAAATCGGATTGAGATTTTCAAACATGTGTCAAAATAAAATATGTAATTTAAATCAAAAATACCAAGGAGTATTGATATCAACTTCGATGCAAATCACCCCTAAAATAACTTTCTACCCCTTTTTGACCCCGTCAGGTGATGATTTTCAATAAAATACGAAACACATCTTCCATCAATTCTGTTACGGAATGTTTATGCAAAATTTGAAGTAGATCGGACCAAGGAATCACGTTGTCCCATACAAACTTTGCCCCCGTTTTTCACCCCCTTAGGGGTATAATTTCGGAAAATCCTTTCTTATCTGATGCCTACGTCATACAAAGAACACACCCTCCAAGTTTCAGGTCTCTACGATCAGCGGTTTAGGCTGTGCGTTGATTGTAAGTCAGTCATTCAGGACAAAGCATTTTATATATATAGATGAGTACACATCCCATTGTAAGGAAATCCTATACAATGTGAGATCAGCTTATACTGGAAATGTATAGCTTGATCTGTAGCCGTGTGTACATAAGAGGAAGCTTGAAAGTAGCGGTATGGATATGTTATGAGGAACAATGAAAGCCACGTGAGTTAAAGAGTTATGAATATGGAAGTGGGTGGGAAAGATGATAATAAAGATGGTGAGAATGGAGTAAATGCTGTTATGACGGATAGAAAGGCAGAATGGAAGAAGCGGACATCACAAATAGTTGGGAACAGGATAGGTAGATGATGAACAATTAATTAATTATAGTTAGTTAATATTAAATTTTAGGAACATAAGAGGAAATTTAAAAATTGCATAAACACAATAATTGACATAATCAATTAATAATAGTTAATAATTATACACATAATCAATTAAAAATAGTTAAATGGCTAGAGTTTCGTGTCGCCACACGCCAACATACTTGGCACAAGCTACCGTTTTGCTTTATTAATATTATTTAATCGTCACAAGTAGCTTCATGCTGCGACAACTAAACACCTATAGTGTGTTTTGATCATTCTACGAAATTTACTGATCCATCCTAAACGACTTTTTGAAATTAATCGAAAGAACCGAAAAAACCGCAAGAACCGGTTCTTTATAATTTAGAACCGGTTCTTATTTGCAACCCTCAGAACCGGGAAAAAAACCCGTTCCGATGCCCTAACTTTGACACACAGGGACAGAGTGGCACCATAAGTTTGACTTTTTAACCTTCTTGGTTCGAAACCCAAAAAAGGTAAATCATTTCGAAAGCCATGTCGTAAATCACACTCATTACAGCAACTTTTAATTTCACAGATGAATTCATAATCGAATGAGATATCGCATAAAATAAACTATAAAAGATGACTATCAATTTGGCGGACCAGATTATATTCCAAGGGCCAGATAAATCGAGTAAAAAAGTCGTTTTAGAATGTATTGTTTTTATTCACAATTTGGAGCCCATAATATGATAAATAATAAAGGTTTGACAATGCTTTACCTCTCATTCAGAATGCCTACAGCATTTATTAAAAGTCACGATTAATATTTCATTGAACTTAATCTCAATAATCTTAATCATATTCATTGTTGATCGAGAACTAGGTAGATACTTACTGTTATTTTCGTGCAATTCAGCCCCATGTCTCATGATAAATATCGAAAAGGTAACCGAAAATACTGCTTCACAGCCTCCAGATCAATCAAACGGTGATTTGGGACACAAGTATAAATAAAATAAATACTAAGTATTATAAACAGAAATAAAGCATTATCTTTTAATAATGTTCACAAATTGTGACTATCTTTTTTGATCCCCCAGATCTTCGATGCTATCTTCATCAATCTGTAAAAAAAAAAATATGAAGTGTAAAAAAAGATAAGTAAATTATTATCGTCCTACCTACCAGCGAGGCCACGCATACCACCGTCGTCGCATATGGTTATGCAGGATATACAGATTGTTAACCAAAGTATAAATTAAATATAAAGTCAAGAAAATAAACAGAATTTAAATCGGCGAATGCAAAGAGCAATAACCATAACGCCAGGCCATAACCAAAAACTAGCGGTCAGTACATCTGAGTATGTAGGCAACTGCCAAATGTTGTTATTTGTCGACGGATGATATACCAAATAGCAAGGAAGCTGGACCCTCAAATGCATTATACAGTGCGCGTCAACTAACTTGAACCTGCACAGTAACCGTTTTTTAAGCACTTATTAGACTATCCTGTTTCCTATTTCCTAGTTAGGAAACAGGATAGGATAGGATAGATAGTAGAAAGTGTAATCGCAGAATGAACGGTTAGTGTCCTAAGTAGTGAGATAGGAAGGCCCCGACCGCTCTACTTCCTTAAACAGGAAAGTGTAATCGCGTCGCTCCGATTTAGGATGTTTAGGGATGTAACATTGTTCTTCAAAACATCGATGTTTTGAAATAATTATATTAGGTCCTTCTAAAGTCTTGGCGTATATTTTGAGGGATGAATGTATAGGTCATTAGTAATAAAAAACAATAATAGATTAATTTACCTACGAACACTCTAAAAACGAATTTATTTTTATTCACAGGAAATTACAAAAACGAAAAAAAAAACATGTCACCAAGTGAAATGTCGAATTATATACAACGTGTAACAGATTAAGATGCTTAACCGTTAAATGGTTTGTTCAGAATCGTTTACTGAATCCATTTATGTAATTATTAATATATGTAATTTTTTACCCCAACTTTGATTAAATTCTTCATAAATACTTCAATAATAATATAATAATAATTAATATTTAATACTTCATAAATTATAGATCCGGGCCTTCTGAAAGACGTAGATCTAAGAGAGAGCACGTTGCGAGTTAAATACCGCAAGAGGGCGCGCAAGAATCTCACGTGCCATCTAGTATTAGAGCTGTCACCGCAATTGCGCAAAAGGTTTGTGGAAGCTGGAGGGGTCCAAATCGACATCCAGTGGAGACTCATAGAAGACCACTCACCACTTGTGCAATGCACCAAATGGGGCATTGGTCTTTGGTAATACTAAAGCTATCTGCCGGAAGAAAGATGACCTTTGCAGCTACTGTGGGGAAGTCCACTCCTGGGAGAAATGCAAGACCAGGCTTGCAGGTAAACTACCAATCTGCAAAAACTGCAAAACTATAAGACCAGACAGACCTCGACATCGCACACAACGCCTTCAGCAGTGAATGTAAGGAAAGGGAGAAGTGGGACTCCATAGCTCGATCGAGAGTTTCGTACTGTTGTTAAAGGCACCCAAATACGCCTCGATCAAAGAAAAATGTACCTTATTCCGAAGATATTATTAGTCTTTAGAATAACAGTTACGTAAACATAGCGATTATTACTACTCACGCTCACACTAACAGGACACAATGATCTCCTGCCAATAAAAAAAAACGAGATAGAGCGAGAAGTCAAGATACCGGGCGGTGACCGGGGCGTGAACGGGCAGCAATGAAAGCAAAATTAAATGTTAACAAATTACTTAAATTAGTCACGCGCCGGCATTAGTAGTGTACAGTGTTATGGAAAGTGTGATGGAAAGATGCATACAATATTAAGATGTATTTCGGCTCTTTTCAGCACTGACAGTTGAGTCATGTGGCGCTATTGGCACTATTGGCGTCGAGCGAGGGCGAGCGAAGTAGCTATAGGAGCGCATACGTGTGCATTAGTGTGCAACTGTGTGCGTGCGTAGATTTGTAATAAGACTACAAGTTTCTCCCACATTCAGTGTAACTATTTTAATTAATAAACAAGGTTGTATACATCATCCTAAAATGCAGTGTATGTATTATGATTATAACATAATTTATTCTTATTGGGGTGTTTGGTAATATGCGTTAATTCCGGGACACGTATAACTAGCTGCCCGGCACGACTTTATTCGCGTGGTGTTCTATACTATACCCTAACCTACCACTACCTTACCCTACCCTACCCTTTTTTTTTTTTTTATTAGCGTGGGGATACCCTCATAGGATACCCGACCGCCCTGGCGAGGAGCGGCCAACTTATGCCGGACTTTAACCGGCTAAAACCCCACGGTGGTAGCCCCCAGCGCTACAGAGGGGGGCGCCCGGGCGGGCTCTCGTGCAGATCGCGTACCTGCTCGCCCCTCCACGCGCGGCGCTGTGATAGCACGTCCCAGGGGAAGTGTTATACCTCCCCCCAGCTTCCTCGCGGTGCTATCGCACGATGAGTCGAGACCACAACGACTCATCGTCCACCTCGGGGCCGCTTCTGGGCGTTCAGGGCCCCCACCCCGAAGGTCCCCGTTTAGTCGCCTTTTACGACAGGCAGGGGAACACCGTAGCTGTGATTCTAGGCCCCAGCTACAGGGCAGACCCTACCCTACCCTATCTAAACCATCCAGGGCGCCACCCAAACGCATACAAAAAAAAAACATTCAAATCGGTCCAGCCGTTTAGGAGGAGTTCAGTAACATACACAAGTACAGTAGAATTTTATATATAAAGATTTCGTACACAAAAAATGATTTTTCGAGCCTGCTACATATCATGCTAAAGAAGTTAACACTTTATGTCACTTGATTAAAGGTTTATTTTTAAAATACTCTTAAAAGCTAATCAAGGTCAAAGTTGTCTTCATATTCTTTATAACATGTAACAGGCTATGTCATGGACGGTAGCAGGTGTGACGCATGACAAACAGAATCATATTATTTATCACCTGCTACTTGTGATTTATGCCATGCCTACGGTGAACCAACGTGATATTGATTTCGACGGGCGGCAGGGCACAAACGGAATGAATGATGTCGATGTTTCGTCTTTTGACATAGATCTTAAAATAATAGAATTCCGTTGTATTTTAAATGTGTTCTCTTTTTATTAAGATCGGAAGTTAATAAATGAAAGTTAGCTTAGGTATTGAAACTGTTCAGATTTAGTTTAATGAACATAATGGAGCTAATTTGTGTGCATTAAAATTTTAAGTTGTGTGATCGGTTTGAGAGAATAAAAAAATTAAAACATCGAAAGAAGATGGACGTAAGTATCGTTATATTTTGTTTAAATCGAGCTTTGTCGTATCCCTACGAGTCGTCCGTCTCGCTTTAGTATTGTTGCTATACTCTTTGCCGCGTCCTATTTAGAATGCAATATAGTGTAATGTAACAACTAGATTCCTGCTTCCTAGTTAGAACCATCCTAGTAGGATCCTATAAACAGGAAGGTGTAATAAGCACTTTAGGTGTAATTGGAGGTGCGGTATGAGGTGAGTTTGATAGCGTCCTGCCACAGAGAATTGAAGGGAACAGAGTACAAGCTTCTAAGGAGCGTTCAAAATTTATACCTATTTTGGTAGGGTTTAAACAGGAGAACAAATAAAGATTATTACGAAAGGGTAGATACTAAAATGCAAATCTAGTTTTGACGCTGACCATACCTGTGTGACTTAAATTTGCTCACGTTCGCGTTGTCCCGGAGATGATATCTAGCTTGATCTCTTTTTCGCCCCCAAAAATATCAAATTTAATCATATAGCCAATTTAATCGAAATCATTAAAGACGTTTTCGAGATCTCAAAACATATAAATTTTGCTCATTAAATATGATAGGTAGGTAGGTAGGAACACGTACGTATTAAAATCATATCATTAATTTACGAGAAACAAGACAACCTACTATTCTGTAATCTGTGTAGACAATATAAAAACAATTTTCCAGAAAGCTATACCTACCTATTATATGCAAGATACTAAAAGAAAACTTATTCATTCTATTATTGTTCAAAAAATTTATTTTGTTAAAATTATGTTATTCAAATCTAAACGTAAACAAACACGATGCGCGAGTGCCCTGAGTTTGAGCACTGGCCGAGATAGTATAAACCGGTTTTCCCTCGTACGTGACGAGCCGCCAGTGCTCACGCACACACGCGCCTCAAGCTTGTAGTAGTGTACCTACCGTAGCGCGGTTGTATGAAGCTTGGTCTCTGTCCCCTTTACTCTGTGGTCCTGCGTTGCAATACTAACGGCGCGCCGCGGACACCCGTCGCCCGCACACGTTCCGCTGTCGCCCCAAGTAGATTCGAGTTCGTAATTTGTGATAGTTTTTTTAAGTTTCAATAAATTCTCCTAATGTATATATAAACAAAGTATGACTATGATATTAGGTATGATTGTTGACATTCTTATCAGTTTGACATGTGTGTGTGTAATGTTTTTTTAATTAATTTTATGTATTTCTAAATGAATTCAAATGCATTATTACATGAAAATATTAGTTTTCTGCACCTGTAATCCATATCAACTTTAACTACCACCTTAATTACCAACCCCACCAAGACTCTGTGGCTCCACAATTCCAGAACACTTCCTTGAACTTCAGTCAAAGCATCGGGATCATTGGCATCGACATTTCCAGCAACGTGCTGTTCCGAAGTCACTTGGAAGACAAGGTGAAGCTGGCATCCAAAAAGCTTGGAGGGCTCAACAGAGCGAGGCAGTACTTCACCATCGGGGCAAAGACTACAACTTTATAAGCCGCAGGTCCGGCCTCATATGGAGTACTGTTGTCATCTATGTGCGGGAGCACCTGGATACCAGCTTGGGCCTTTAGACTCTGTTCAGCGACGTACCATCAGAATTGTTGACGATCCCGAGCTCACAAGCGGTTTAGAGCCCCTTAGTCTGAGGAGAGACTTTGCCTCCTTATGTGTGTTCTACCCATGAAGCAATAATCCCGTGGAGAGAGCGTGCGGGGGTAACCGCACACGAATAACAGCAGACTTCTTATACCTGTGCCACAGATACTGTCATCAGTCGGAGTAATTATATCCTACCGCACACACGTTACGCGCTCCTGTTTTATAGGTAAACATTCTAAACAATGCCTTATTGTGCAATAAAATGGTGTGGAAAGGGTAGTGCTAAATCGAATTACACTAAAGATGGGATAACATAACATTCCACAAGTAAGTGATTTTCTAGTCCATTTATCCAATTACAATATTTAAGCAAAAAAATATATTTTATGACGCTCCCGTTTATTGTTTTCATGTTGTCTCTTTCTGATACATTGATATGTACGTACATTGGTGTGTCCCTTTTTTTCTTGATAATGCTTTCCTCAGCCTTGCAAAGATTTATATCGTTTTTTTTTTATCTTTTATGTGAAGACATTTTTCTATCATTGTTATTTATATAATTTGCTACCATTCCTCTGAACCGTTTGGTATGGTGACAATGACGTAATATGGCACGATAGGGCTGGCCTGGTGACTTAGCAACTCCTCAACTACCATAACAGAACCAAGTCTTGTTTCGGCTCGTCGTATTTTTCTCGACAAGAACTATGGTACTGATGAGCTATATAATCGGCGTCTATATATATATATGTGGGAATGATTTAGTTAGAACGCAGCGGATGTATGTTAGATTTAAGAATGAATGGAAAGTGTGAACGCAACCGACATGAAAGAGATAGACGCATGAAAGAAAGAGAGAGCAAAAAGAGTTACACAGACAGACGAGAGAAAGATTGGACGAACGACGTTAAAAATAAGATTGTATTAAATTTAATGATTGGTTTAAGTCAAGAAGAGAAAATATATAGTGTTTATTGCACATTTATCTTTCATTACCACCTCAGCCCTACAGTTTGGGGGCTCGTCAGCTTTAATATTTGGATTGAGGTGGATTAAAGATATCGTGCACAGGTATGACCACCATGGGTAAAGGTGATAAACGACGAGGCAGCCGACAGCCGGACTACGACGACAACGACGCGGCTCAAAGCTGTACCTGATGGAAGATCTTATATCCAAATTCAGTGGTCAGGATAAAACCTATTCAGTGACAAGATGGCTGCAAGAAGTCGAGGACAACTCTGAAATTTTTAGCTGGTCCCCGGTGCAGCAATTGCTGATGGCAAGACGTGCATTGACGGGCACCGCAGCTCTGTGGTTGCGTGCTGAACGTGTATTCAAATCATGGGACGAATTGAAAGCGGCATTGTTGAAGGAATTTCCAGACACCATCGATAGCAAAACCATTCACGAGATGATGACTGCTCGTAAGAAAAAAAGCAAAGAGTCTTGTTTAGATTATATGCTTGTAATGAAAGAACTCGGAAGACGAGGTAAAATGCCGGATTATGTAGCTATAAAGTACATTATAGATGGTATAGAGGACGTGGAAATAAATAAAGTTATGCTGTATGGCAGTACAACATATTCAGATCTCAAAGAAAAATTAAAAATCTATGAAATGTTAGCTGAAAAAATGATGGCAACAAAAACTGAAAAAGAAAAACAGCTAAGTAAACCAATGTCTAACAGCTCAACGACTGGTGGTGGTGGCGTTTCATCAACGCAGAGAATGCCGTATAATGTAAGGTGCTATAGCTGTGGAAAACGGAACCATTTATCGTCTGACTGTCCTCACAAAAAACAAGGCAGAAAATGTTTTAGGTGCAACGAATTCGGCCATGTTTCTTCGGAATGCGGTGTGAAGGCAGGTACGAGTTCCGGTAGTGACAACAGCAAGGCAGAGAAAAAAGACGAAAGCAGAGGCGCCAAAATCACGAAGCAAACGTATTTTAACAAGATGGCGGAGTCGAACGACGACCAATCAGCGTTGGCAACACCAAAGATGGCGGAGTCATGCAGTGACAATGACATGTCAGTATCAGAGTGAAGTTTTGAACATAAACAAAAATATGGACAAAAAGCCGATAAAAACAATAAAAATAAAAGGTTATTTAGTAAACGCGCTTATCGACTCGGGGAGCGATATCAATCTAATATCTAGTGACTTTTACGATGAGTTTAAAGTATCGGTAACGTGTTTCGAGAACTCTAACGTTACGCTAACAGGTCTTGGTGCTACGAAAATTCATTCTATGGGACTGTTTACAACTACAATCCAAATTGATGGACAAAGCTATGCTGATGTTACATTTCATATCGTGCATAAGGACTGTATGCCTTATTCAATAATATTAGGTCACGAGTTTCTTAGAAATATTATTGTAGTAATGAATGATGGCAGAGTGTGGTTGAAACCAGTAAGAGATGAGTGGTTAAGCAAAATTGAGTGTTTTCCATGTTGTGTTGATTCCATAGGACTCATTAGCGATCCTGCTTTGAAGATGGAAGTGTTGCAGTGTGTTGAAGATTACAATCCAGTGCAGATCAAAGAATGCCCTCTGGAACTGAAGATTATTGTGAAGGATGACATGCCAGTAGCTCAACGGCCAAGACGAATATCACTCAAGGAACAAGGTGAAGTGGAAACTCAAATAACTGACTGGTTAAATAATGGAATAATACGGGTAAGTCATTCTGAATATGCTAGTCCATTAGTTCTGGTTAAGAAAAAAGATGGTACAACTAGAATCTGCATAGACTACAGACTACTTAACCGTAAGATTGTTAAGGATGAATTTCCTTTACCAATAATTGAAGACTATATTGATAAACTTTCAGAAGCTAAGGTGTTCAGCGTTTTAGATTTGAAAAACGGATTTTTTCACTTGAGAGTCAGTGAAGAGTCAATTAAGTACACAGCATTTGTGACACACCACGGACAATTTGAATTCTTAAGAGCTCCCTTTGGTTTGTCTATTTGCCCAAAGTATTTTATGCGATTTGTGTCGATTGTATTCCGTGATCTGATTGCCAAGGGTATTATAATGATTTTCATTGACGATATACTAATTCCAGGCAACAACGAATTTCAGGCAGTTGATAGACTAAAGCAAGTGTTAAAGATTGCATCGGAGTATGGATTGCAAATCAATTGGAAGAAGGCACATTTAATATGTCGGAGTATTACCTACCTAGGACATGTTATTGAAGATGGTAAGGTAAGACCTTCTATTGATAAAATTGAAGCTGTCCTTAAGTTTCCCGAACCTAAGACTATAAAACAATTGCATAGTTTCATTGGTTTAGCATCATACTTTCGAAAGTATATACAGAATTTTGCCTTAATAGCAAGTCCACTGACTAATCTTTTAAAGAAGGACAAGGATTTTATTTTTGATGATGAGCAAAAACATGCATTTGATATTCTAAAAATAAAATTAACAAGTAATCCAGTACTTAAAATATTTAATAACAAGTTGAAAACAGAATTGCATACTGATGCATCACAACAGGCTTATGCAGCCATACTCATGCAAAAATGTGGACATGATGGGAGTCTGTATCCAGTGTACTACATGAGCAGAAAAACTTCAGATGCAGAAAAAAAGTATACTAGTTATGAGCTTGAAGCTTTGGCTATAATTGAAGGAGTAAAAAAATTCAGACATTATTTGTATGGCATACATTTTAAAATTGTGACTGATTGTCAGGCTTTTCAGATGACTTTACAGAAAAAAGATCTAGCAACCAGGGTTGCCAGATGGGCACTTTTATTGCAAGAATTTGATTTTGAAGTTGAGCATCGTCCAGGCAGCAGAATGCAACATACAGATGCATTAAGTAGAAATCCATATGTGGCTATTATTGCTAGTTTACATGATAATATCAGGAAAGCACAGCAACAAGATGATGGGTTCAAAGCTATTATGGATATTTTATTAGAGAAAAGTTATCAAGACTATTATACTGAAAATGGATTACTATATAAAGGTATAGAAAAACGACTTGTTATACCTAAAAGCATAGAAGCTGAAATCATACGAAGAGCTCACTCAACTGGTCATTTTTCGAAAAAGAAGATGATGGAGCTGATAGAAAAAGACTACTTTATCAAGAATTTGAGTAAGAAGGTTGAAGATTTTATTCTCACTTGTATACCATGTCTTTTGGCCAACAGGAAAGAAGGAAAACAAGAAGGATTTTTGCATGTTATAGATAAAGAGGATACACCTTTGCATACACTCCATCTTGATCACATTGGTCCTATGACTGAGACAAAGAAGATGTATAATTACATACTAACTGTAGTTGATGCTTTCAGCAAGTTCGTATGGATATTTCCTACAAAGAGCACCACAAGTAAGGAGACACTTGACAAACTAAGAGTACACCAGCAGCATTATGGAAATCCATGTCGCATTATCACTGATAGAGGAACTGCATTCACTAGTACAGACTTTGAACAGTTTTGTGAAGAGGAAAACATAAAACATATTAAAATAACAACAGGAGTGCCAAGAGGAAATGGGCAAGTTGAACGAGTTCATAGAGTGATTATATCAGTACTCACAAAACTTTGTATTGAGAATCCTGCACTATGGTATAGACATGTCAGTCGTCTACAGCGTTCTCTCAACAGCACCTATCAGCGAAGCATAGGAACAACACCATTTGAATTGTTAATTGGGATTAAAATGAAATCCAAAGAAGATATGGAGTTGTATGAATTACTTCAGCAAGAAGAAAGAAATATTTTTAGTGATAAGAGAGAACAACAAAGGCAAGAAGCTAAAGTTCAAATTCAACAAGTCCAGGAAGAGAATAAAAGAAATTATAATAAGAAGCGAAAAGAAAGTCAGAAGTATAAAGAAGGTGACATAGTTGCGATCAAGCGTACTCAGTTTGGCACTGGGCTGAAATTAAAACCAAAATTTTTGGGTCCATATAGAATTACAAAGGTTAAAGGTAAAGATCGCTATGATGTTGAGAAAATAAACCCAAACACTGAAGGTTCAAATAAAACTTCCAGTTCTGCAGACTACATGAAACCTTGGCCAACATGAGCATGAGAAATTATGTAAAGTTAAGTGGTAAGTGGTTTTTTATATTATGAGTATGTAAGATGATGAATGAATGTGTAAGTAGGGATACAGTCGTTACGAATTGTAATAGTTGTTAGTAATTATCTGTATCACAATTTCTTTTACAGTAAAGTTTAAAGATTTATGTGTATACTGTATTGTTATTGTTAAGAAGAAAGGTTTATTGTAAACTTATTAAACTTTGTATAAGTCTGATTAAGTTGATAATGTAACTGTCTGATGTTTTGGTTTGTATCACAACTTATTTTTCTCTATGTTAAATATTTTCTTGTGTTATATTATTACTGTTTAATAGTAAAGACTTAACTGTAAACTTATTAAATTTCAAATAAGACAGAATAAGATGTAATAACTATGTTGTTTTGAAGATGTGTAACTTAGTGTGTTATGTTGTTTGTGCATTACTAGTAAACTAAAACTTAAGATTAAAATTATTGTAATGTACTTATAATGTGTGTATGGTGAAGATGTAAGATTTTGTAAGATGCATGAGTGGCTTATGTAAAAGATACCTGAGGTCAGGTATAATGTCAGGAAGGCCGAATGTGGGAATGATTTAGTTAGAACGCAGCGGATGTATGTTAGATTTAAGAATGAATGGAAAGTGTGAACGCAACCGACATGAAAGAGATAGACGCATGAAAGAAAGAGAGAGCAAAAAGAGTTACACAGACAGACGAGAGAAAGATTGGACGAACGACGTTAAAAATAAGATTGTATTAAATTTAATGATTGGTTTAAGTCAAGAAGAGAAAATATATAGTGTTTATTGCACATTTATCTTTCATTACCACCTCAGCCCTACATATATATACCTTATCTGGTAGGTATTTTAGTGTATTCAACTTTTACACACCTATTACCTACCTCTCAACACCTCACACTAAGTTTTTTATAACAAATGTTCGGATTTTTTTGGCCAGAAACCTTCGCTTGCATACACAGAAGTAGAACAGTCCAACAAAGTTGGTAGTTTGTAGTACCCGCCTGCCTGACTACTACTCCAAATTCAAAACAAACAAGTGTAAACAGCAGCTGCACTTGAGAGCCAGTTCGCTCCAATAGGCTTCATATGCTTAACACCTTCGGCCATATCATCACTGACCATGGTTCATTTGTCAGTTCATTATCATTGCTATTGATATTTGCATTCCTCACACACGTTCATCTTGTACTATGGAGACCAGATAACTGATATATTACATTATAGTACTTTTTGTTTGTAAATACATACTTAATATACATAATATTTCAATAAATAATGATTATTATTATATTGCCTGTTTTATTTTAAAAGTTGAACCCGTAATTTCTGCACTGCATACCAATCCATAGACTACTACATCATGTTTTTGAAGTCAAATAATCATCGATATCGATATTGTTTAAGTACGTTTTTTGCAATCCTTAAGTATCAGTTGTCATAGCGGCAGCTTGGCGGCAGCCAATTGCAATCGTTTCCCCCCGACTCGCAAATCGGTGATTTGTTTTCATAACGAAAACGTGCTGACGCGCCCTCCACTGGATATTTGCTTCATGGTTCTACCGCTTGTACAACGGAGAGTGTTCTATACAATTGTTCGACTTGTTGCCCACGGCTACCTTCCACCATCGCAACTCACGCCATCGACGGGTAATCCATCCTCACACATTGAAACCAGAAATGTTTCGAACTGTGCGGGCTCAAAGGAGCTTTCTTCCGCGGACGCTCAGGTTGTGGAATGAGCTCCCCGCCGTGGTTTTCCCAATGGAGTACAGCATGGGGTTCTTCAAAAAGGGCGTGAAGAGATTTCTTCATGGTCGCCAACGCGCGAGTGATAGGTGATCCCTGGTGTTGCAAGCGTCCATAGGCTACGGTAACTGCTTACCATCAGGCGGGCCGTATGCTTGTTTGCAAAATTAGTGGTATTAAAAAAAGAAACTATGCCACATACTATGCCATGTCTCGCACTCCTTCGTGGAGACAATACTTAGTCTAAGAAAGGAAGACAAAGATTTCTCTTCACATATTAATATCTATCTAAAATATAAAATTCTCGTGTCAGTGTTTGTAATAAAACTCCTCCGAAACAGCTTGACCGATTCTTATGAAATTTTGTGTGTATATTTAGTAGGTCTGAGAATAGGACGTAAACTATTTTTCAGTGGCGTAGGGTAGGGTAGCACCTAGCGAACGAAGCCGGGCAGCTATTATTATGAACGCGACTGTACATGCGCAGTCGTCGCCATCTTAGGTCTAGTTATTTGACGCGCACTGTACCTCAGGATGCCAGACCCAATCGAAGGATTTGCGATATCTAGGTTAACTATCAAACTTATTTTTCATTATCATTAGTGTTGGAAAGCAATGTATTTGAGATGGCAACACTACATTGTTTCCCTCTCTATGGTGGTTGCGCTTTTTCGAGGTATGTGTGTCGTATTTAAGATTTGTACAATTATAACGCAAATAAAGTCTTTTCCTTCTATATCTGCTATTTATTCCACTACATCGAGCAGCATCGAGGCCCATAACAATAATTAGTAAGATCAGTAATAGTACATTATGATACATGTGTGTGCAACTGCAGAGTTGATAATTACACACGATGTGGTATTATCATCATCATGCAGCTCACGCACACATCTTTTTTTCATCTTAATTCGTTAATATCAATTGCAATATTTTATGTGCTAATGTATCCTCGAGATACATATTTCTAGACGTCATTCCGCTTGTTGACTAGTCTAATAAATAAATAAATAGTATTGAAACTGTGATGCAATAAATGACATCTTAGATACATACCTCTGGCCACTTTTCTGGTATAATATCGAACAGGTCATCTTTCACATCACCCTGAATGACTATCTCATCATCACCAGTTACTGAAGAGCCACAAGCAAACTTTGTACCGAAGAATTTGGCTGCTACTTTTAGGTCAATATCTGAAATAGCAAGCAAAATTTTGTCAACATAAAGGAGGGATGAAGTGTAGGAAAAATATTGGATATGAGTGAAAAAGTGTAAATATAAAAATAATAAAAAATAATACATACCAAAAGTACTTAAACCAGATACTACAGTGACAGATTTCTTTTTCCCACGAGGAGCACGTGATACTTGAACTAATTTTGGGACATCCTCCTTTTTCTTTGATTTCAGCATACCCTTACCGCCACGCTTTTGGCGCTTCTTCTCCTCTTCACCTCCTGCATTTTCTTCTTCATCTAGAATTAATTAAAATCTGCTATGTATGTGTTGTAGCACTTGTAGCCAACTAGCTTAATTAGACATTCAATTAACAGCCTAGCCTTTTTACTAAATGGCAACGTAAAAAAAAAGAACTAGTATTATAAGCTGGCAGAAAGAGATTAAGGGGGTAGTCCCTGAGCGTGGGAACTTCTCATCGAGCTCACACATCGACAAATTCTGTCCACACAGATGCGTCTCTCAGTTATATTACACATTGCTTTGAGACAGACAACTATGATTTACGGCGCAATAGAATAATTATTTATACAGTGCTAGTTCGCGCCTGTGAGACTAGAAAGCATGTTGCAGAAACAGCGCAATGTATTAGCTGTTCACTCGCCGCCCCGTAGTTTGCGAGTATCCGTGGTAAAAGAGATGGCAATATTGGCAAAAGATAAGGTTAGAGCCACAGTGTTCGCGTAATTCGTGCTAATTAGGTAAGCAGTACCGGATCATTCTTGATATTTTTCTTTAGTGAGAATATTTCTTTGTTAATTGTATATTAATCTTAACTACTTTACCTTTACTTACCTAAATCCATATAGGTATATAAAAAGAGAAAATGGCTTAAAGTTGTGGCTTAATGGCTGATGCACGCACAGCTGGGCTGGCATCGTAAAACTTACTAGCGAGTGACCCGCCCCGCCTTCGCACAGGTACAATTTACATAGGTACTACGTAGCAGTACCGGATCATTCTTGATATTTTTCTTTAGTGAGAATATTTCTTTGTTAATTGTATATCAATCTTAACTACTTTACCTTTACTTACCTAAATCCATATAGTTATATAAAAAGAGAAAATGGCTTAAAGTTGTGGCTTAATGGCTGATGCACGCACAGCTGGGCTGGCATCGTAAAACTTACTAGCGAGTGACCCGCCCCGGCTTCGCACAGGTACAATGTACATAGGTACTACGTGGGTACTACTTATGTTATTGCACGCGGGCCGCCCTGCCCGCCGCACGAGCATAGTATGGCGAATACTGTTTTTTGGTACCTACCTAATTTTAAATCTGTGATGTCTTCTAAAATTGTGCTCAACGTACCCAACTTATTTAATTAAATAAGGACACAAATTGGTTATTGTGGGTTATCCATAGGATATAGATATATACCATCACGGACTTTTTTGTAGATCCAAATGCTTTTTTTCTCTTAAAATGATATCTTAGAGATTCTAAAATAGATTTAAACATGGTTCTGCTGGCGGTCTCGACGGTTAAACCACAGCATTACAAAGATCTTGTCTGTGGTGCCGCCGGAGACGCTGGTACCAAATTATTATCGAAATTAACCTCTCTTATAAATTTAATGTTGGCAGGAAAGGTGCCAAGCCCATTCACTGAGATCATTTATGGGGCCAAACTTTGCGCGCTATCCAAAAAAGATGGCGGAGTAAGACCCATCGCTGTGGGTAATACTATCCGTCGTATGGCCTCCAAAATTTGTTGTCGTCACATTCTCCCGAAACTTTCGGAAATATTTCAGCCCATTCAACTCGGTTTTGGCTCAAAGGGAGGTTGTGAGGCAGCTGTTCATGCGGCTCGGACCTTTCTATTAAATAACGGAGGTGAAGTGCTGCTTAAAGTTGACATAAAAAATGCATTTAACTCTGTCGATAGGGGCGCTTTATTGACCCAAATTCGGGATATCTGCCCTGACGTATATCCTTACCTTTGGCAATGCTATGGGCATCCATCAAAACTTTTTTTCAGAGAACACCCACTTTTTTCCGCCATGGGTTGTCAACAGGGCGACCCTCTCGGTCCAGCTATCTTCAGTATGGCCATCCATTCAATTATTTCTGGGTTACAATCTAAATTTAATGTATGGTACCTATCTAGACGACGGTACGCTGGGGGGTGATGCGGCTTCCGTTCTCAGTGATTTTAAAACATTGACAGAAAATTTTAAAAAGATTGGCCTAGAATTCAATTGCTCCAAATGTGAGCTCCTTATTTTAGATTCTTTCCCAGAATCTGAAAAACCAGAATTAATTCAACATTTTAATGTTTTGGCTCCCAATATTAAGTTACTGTCAAAGGAGTCGCTTCATCTTCTCGGAGCCCCAGTCTTAGATGAATCCATACCTAGTTTCTTTGAGAAAAAGATTCAAAATTTTAATGACTCTTCAAATAGTCTTTATGAAATTAATGCCCATTATGCATTTTTTATTGTTCGACTCTGCCTTTTCGTGCCTAAGTTTACCTATTTGCTCCGCAGTACGCACTTATTTAAATTCGTTCACATATTAGATACTTTGGATATTATGATCAAAACGTCTCTTTCCAAAATTCTAAATTGCAGTTTTTGTGAAAACTAAGTGTGGTCTCAGGCCACCCTACCCGTGTGTTATGGTGGCCTAGGAATGCGGAAAATTTCAAGCATATCAGTACCGGCGTTTCTATCCTCGGTATACAGTGTGGGCAGCCTCGTGGGCAGATCTGTTTTGGACCCTTCTATTGGATCTGTTGAGGTTTCTTACCTGTCCGATGCTAGAGACGCCTGGCAGGCAGCTTGTCCAGGCACAAATATTCCAATCTTGAGTCACTCTCAGAGAGCGTGGGACAAGCCTCTTTGTGAAAAAACTTGGCAAAATTTATTTTCAAACTTTTCAATAGATACAGACCGCGCGCGCTTGTTAGCCGTCTCTCAGAGTGACTCAGGTCACTGGCTACAAGCTATTCCATCCACAAATACCGGGACAATGTTAGACCGTATAACATTAAGTCTGTGTATTTGTCTTCGTCTTGGTTGCAGGACCAATCAGCCTCATCGCTGCCGCTGCGGAGACCTCGTCAATGAGCTCGGCCACCATGGGCTTTCGTGCTCCCTAAGTGCTGGTCGAATATCACGGCACTCGGCTATTAATGACATTATCCGCAGGGCTCTTGTTGTCTCTAACGTGCCTTCCATACTGGAACCAGTCGGTATTGCGCGGGGCGATGGCAGGAGACCGGATGGTATGTCTTTGATCCCTTGGAGTGTCGGCAAGTCGCTGGTGTGGGATGCCACATGTGTCGATACACTCGCGCCATCTCACTTACCGGCGACTTGTAAAGCTGCAGGGGCAGCGGCGGCCGGTGCGGAAAATTCAAAATTCAAAAAATATGCATCGATTGGACCCAATTATATTTTTATGCCTTTTGCGGTCGAGACCTTGGGACCATGGGGGTCAGAAGCTCGCCGTTTTGCTCGCACCTTGTCTTCAAAATTGATCGAGACCTCCGGAGACCAGCGGGCGGGGAGCTTTTTCCGCCAACGCGTCAGCTTGGCTATCCAAAGAGGAAACGCTGCCAGCCTTCTGGGAACCTTGCCGTTAATCGGAAGCAGCGGCAGGCTTGAGGAAATTTTCTATATATAGATTATATTTTGTAAATATAGATTGTATTTTGTACATATTTGTTGTTAATAAATAATATATTGATGATTCTAGAAAAGATTCTAAATTCTAAAAAAACACACATCCAAACTTTTAATACACCTACCGCCATAAATATTTTGTCTGTCATAACTTGAAATTACATAAGATAATTCTTTCAAAATTCTGTTATCCTGGCATTATAGCGACCTTGACGAAAACGGAATATGATGAAACTCGTTTCAACTAGAGAAAGTAATGCGATTAAATAAAATAATGATAAATTTTAATCAGTATTTATTATAATAATATGAAAAACTATAACATTTTAATAACCAACGATTCAAAAAAATAAACGTCGCAAGACAAGAAAATTACAAAAAAGTATCATTAGCAAACAATATAATCACCTACAATTTTTTTTTTTTTTTTTTTTTCATATAATAATAAAAAAAATATTCAAAAAATTAAGACTAACTATTTATACTACTTTTGTGATTACCGTAACAGAAAAATATAATATAAAATAAGTTCAAATCCATCGGTTCGTCGACCGCATCAACATCAGTTTTGTTTAGGTAGGGCTGCTCCATCGTCGAAGCCAAATAACTTTGTATTGGCTTAAATTTATGTCTCGTACCTCGAATGCACATACTAGTGGCACGGATTATAGAGATGATTATTTTTGATCTTAGCCAACCCATCACTACGCTAAATGACCTGTTCCAGCGGTCAGAGATTGCGGCTCCAAGATGTTTAACGAAGGTAGACATTTGTGGAGCGAAAACTCCGTCAACGGATGTGACAAGAGGGGTGAATGTTGCAAGTCGCAATTCGCAATATTTTCGATTCGAATATTTTCTTATTTTTTCCTCTTCAGCGGATTTTAATACAGAGGCGACAGGACGTGAAATATAAGAAGGAGCGTCAGTGTCTACGACACGGATATCAAATAACGCCTCCCTCTGTGCATCCCAAACGCCACGGCAAGAAAGGTCTCCACGTAGTCCGCATTCTCCTTCAGAGATTATGGGTTCTTTGACTACGTTACCCCATGCATGTTGACATAAGTCACAGAAAAAATCTCTAATTTCATTATGACGACGTGTTATTAGACCACCCTTTTTACAACAATTCAATGTTGATCATGCTCTAACATTGAATTCATCGCAACCGCAGCCATAACATGATTTTGGCATAGAGACTGGTAATCTGTGGTAACGTAATGCAAGTGCGTCTCTGAACTCAAATGGGGACAGATCGGAATGGTCTTTCTTAGTCGGTATGATAGATAGCCAATTGGAGGATTTAGTTTTCATTTTTGTCGAAATTGATCGGTCAATCGCTCTTCTCTTGATAGGAGAGAGTTTGACCAAGACAGTATCCAAGAGTTCGTCATTGAGAGAGTCTTTCTCTTTGCGGCTTTCTTTCTGTGAATCTTTGAGAGATTTATGATGTTGATAGAGGTCCATATGTGTATTTTCGATTAAAGCATTTGAGAGGACTGCACAGCCTTTTTTTGAACATTCATAGTTTATATTTGTAATTTTTGATAGAGCGGAGATTGCTAGACCACCTTTGTGAACGGGTAGAGAGAATAAGTCCGCTTCTAAGGGTGAGATATCGCCTCCTAGTAAAGTCGGTAAAAAATTGGTACGCAGTGTGTTTGTTAGTGGTTCGAAGAATTGGTTTACGTCATCTAAAACTCTTAAAAGGAATGACCATTGAAATTGAACTGCTTTGTTGAGGGCAGTGTAAGCGGCTTGGGGTGAGTCTTTACAGATAAGTGAATGTTTTTCTATTGTAGATTGCCAGTTTTTAATTTTCTTGTTTACAAAGTGTTCTTTTCCTTCGTCAATATAACTACCAGGAAGCGTGATCCAGTCATGATGTTTACGTAAATCCCCTTGAAAATCTGTTGAGCTGTTTGCTTGTCGTTCTCGGAAATTATTAGATATGATTTTTTGTCTTGAGGAAGGTAACCATATTCTGGGCCTATTTTACTCATTGTATCCCACCAATGACGTAGGTTTTTTAGTTTGCCTTGGGCGGAAGAGTCATCAGCATACCAGCATTGGGTAGTTGCTTGTTCTTTTTTTAGTTTATTTATTATGGGTAGTGTAGCAAAGGGCGTACAATGGCATGGCAAGTGGATCTCCTTGGGTTACTCCCTCTTTGCTGTATAATCTCATATCGGAATCACGTATTACAAGTTCTGCGTGACCATTGTATGTGTTGTATAAGAAACGAGCGCAATGTGGCCAATATATTCTTGCTTGCCAGAGAGCTAACTGTCTATTCATAGAATTAAAGGCATTATTTGCATCGACGAGTAGCATTCCCCAGTTAAGGCCTGGTTGGCATTCTTTTTGGAAAAGTTCATTCATTGCGTGTATAGCACCTTCGATACCGCAGCTTAGTCCACTACAAAGTTGCGATTGGGCACAAGCTTCGGTGACCTAAGATCCGGTGACTAAAATCATACATTTGGATAAGATCCTGCGTAGGCATTCGCCAATGCCAATCGGTCTCACACCTGGGCATTTGTCTAAGGCTATGAGTCGACTTGACATAAGGGCTTGTATTTGGGTCCATGGTACAATATTTTTATTTAAATGCATAGTTAATTGTGCTACTGCAATCCTCAAATGCAGGCTTACTTCTCCAAATCGTAACAAGTAATCTTTCCAATTTTCTGATGTGGTGCCTGTTGGGCCTCCACCACCATGCAATTTTCTCGCAACTGATTCCACATGTTCGCTAGTTATATCTACTTCTAGTAATGGAGTCAATTCGGTGAGGCCGTCAGGTAGTGTAAATAGTCTTAAATCAGGATTGAATCCAGGAGGGTGCTTCTCATGCAATATATCCATTACCGTTTTCCCCGTTACGTCAATTTCGTCTTCAGGTTTAAGGATTTTGCTTGTATCTTTTGTCAATAACCAATTTAGGGCTTCGCGTGTTTTTCCTCGATGTATGAGACGCGTGAATTTTTTTGTGACATATTCATTATTATCATTATAATTTTTTCTGTTGTAGGAGTTGTGTAGCGAGTGGTCTGCTTTCATAGCCTCTGTTATTAGTATATCAAAATTTTCTTCAGCCCATAAATTTTGGCGTCGGCCTGTTCCCAATTATTTAGGCTCTGTTCAATATATACGCTTCATCCATTCACCAAGTGACCCCAAGGTCTCTCAAATATCGATTTTGAGAGCAATCGGACCAGTATCTAAAAAGTTCAAAATGGCGGACACATTTTCAAAATGTTGAAAAAAGATTCTTGTTTTGTGACCCCAAGGTCTCTCAAATATCGATTTTGAGAGTAATCGGACCAGTATCTAAAAAGTTCAACATGGCGGACACTTTTTCAACATTTTGAGAAAAGATTCTGGTTTTGTGACCCCAAGGTCTCTCAAATATCGATTTTGAGAGCAATCGGACCAGTATGTAAAAAATTCAACATGGCGGACACTTTTTCAAAATTTTGAAAAAAGATTCTTGTTTTGTGACCGTGTGACGTGTGGTCTCTCAAATATCGATTTTGAGAGCAATCGGACCAGTATCTAAAAAGTTCAACATGGCGGACACTTTTTCAACATTTTGAGAAAAGATTCTTGTTTTGTGACCCCAAGGTCTCTCAAATATCAATTTTGAGAGCAATCGGACCAGTATCTAAAAAGTTCAGCATGGTGGACACTTTTTCAAAATTTTGAAAAAAGATTCTTGTTTTGTGACCCCAAGGTCTCTCAAATATCGATTTTGAGAGCAGTCGGACCAGTATCTAAAAAGTTCAACATGGCGGACACTTTTTCAAAATTTTGAAAAAAGATTCTTGTTTTGTGACCCCAAGGTCTCTCAAATATCGATTTTGAGAGCAATCGGAACAGTATCTAAAAAGTTCAACATGGCGGAAACTTTTTCAAAATTTTGAAAAAAGATTCTTGTTTTGTGACCCCAAGGTCTCTCAAATATCGATTTTGAGAGCAATCGGACCAGTATGTAAAAAGATCAACATGGCGGACACTTTTTCAAAATTTTGAAAAAAGATTCTTGTTTTGTGACCCCAAGGTCTCTCAAATATCGATTTTGAGAGCAATCGGACCAGTATCTAAAAAGTTCAACATGGCGGACAGTTTTTCAACATTTTGAGAAAAGATTCTTGTTTTGTGACCCCAAGGTCTCTCAAATATCGATTTTGAGAGCAATCGGACCAGTATCTAAAAAGTTCAACATGGCGGACACTTTTTCAACATTTTGAGAAAAGATTCTGGTTTTGTGACCCCAAGGTCTCTCAAATATCAATTTTGAGAGCAATCGGACCAGTATCTAAAAAGTTCAGCATGGTGGACACTTTTTCAAAATTTTGAAAAAAGATTCTTGTTTTGTGACCCCAAGGTCTCTCAAATATCGATTTTGAGATCAATCGGACCAGTTTCTAAAAAGTTCAACATGGCGGACACTTTTTCAACATTTTGAGAAAAGATTCTTGTTTTGTGACCCCAAGGTCTCTCAAATATCGATTTTGAGAGCAATCGGACCAGTATGTAAAAAGATCAACATGGCGGACACTTTTTCAAAATTTTGAAAAAAGATTCTTGTTTTGTGACCCCAAGGTCTCTCAAATATCGATTTTGAGAGCAATCGGACCAGTATCTAAAAAGTTCAACATGGCGGACACTTTTTCAAAATTTTGAAAAAAGATTCTTGTTTTGTGACCCCAAGGTATCTCAAATATCGATTTTGAGAGCAATCGGACCAGTATCTAAAAAGTTCAACATGGCGGACAGTTTTTCAACATTTTGAGAAAAGATTCTTGTTTTGTGACCCCAAGGTCTCTCAAATATCGATTTTGAGAGCAATCGGACCAGTATCTAAAAAGTTCAACATGGCGGACACTTTTTCAACATTTTGAGAAAAGATTCTGGTTTTGTGACCCCAAGGTCTCTCAAATATCAATTTTGAGAGCAATCGGACCAGTATATAAAAAGTTCAGCATGGTGGACACTTTTTCAAAATTTTGAAAAAAGATTCTTGTTTTGTGACCCCAAGGTCTCTCAAATATCGATTTTGAGATCAATCGGACCAGTTTCTAAAAAGTTCAACATGGCGGACACTTTTTCAACATTTTGAGAAAAGATTCTTGTTTTGTGACCCCAAGGTATCTCAAATATCGATTTTGAGAGCAATCGGACCAGTATCTATAAAGTTCAACATGGCGGACAGTTTTTCAACATTTTGAGAAAAGATTCTTGTTTTGTGACCCCAAGGTCTCTCAAATATCGATTTTGAGAGCAATCGGACCAGTATCTAAAAAGTTCAACATGGCGGACACATTTTCAACATTTTGAGAAAAGATTCTTATTTTGTGACCCCAAGGTCTCTCAAATATCGATTTTGAGAGCAATCGGACCAGTATCAAAAAAGTTCAAAATGGCGGACACTTTTTCAAAATTTTAACATTGCAAACACTTTTTTAAATTTTAAGAAAAGTTTTATGTTTTATGAGTAGATCACATCTACTCTTCAAGCCCATTGATTTGATACCCATATTATGGGGGTTGAAAAGAGTCCGCTATGGAGTTCCATTGCCAACCCTCTTACTCCATCATCAGACCCTTAAAACTGCATCTCAAAACGATTCCAACAAGTCCAAACACGGCTTACATACGTTATTCCACTATGGAGCTTATCTGATGAACCATCATCAGATAAGCTCCACCTTCTGGAACCATCCAGAAGGTAGGCAACCTTATGGAACCATCATCAGATAAGCTCGAAGGTACCACATTGGTCCTTGATAAGTAATTTTCAAGCAATTTTGTTGAAAAAAAACATTATGACATAAAATAATTTTAAAATAAATAAAAATATGAATTATATATCATCATTATATTACCGGTCGGGCTATAATGATAATAATTAATGAGAAATATAAAAACATTGAATCAGTTAGTACAAATACCTAACATAAATAAAATCTCGTACCTACCTTGATAAATCAATAAATGTATTTTCTTCATTTATTTTACCTCGGCAGTCACGACACTCACGACCTACCTTTATGTCAATGACTCAAGACAGCGGCGACCTTCAGCGAGCATCAAAGCGACGTGCTCCCACTTTGGAATCGAGGAGGGCACTGGATGATTTCAAAGCGCGCATTCGAATTTATACAAATTCAAAAAATTACATCCGCTCCATAGTAATTTGTATGGAGAATTGCGAACGGTTTTCATGCAAAAGCAAAGAATATTTATAATTTTATGGATTTAACTGGTAAAAAACTGAAATGGTAAAGATGGGGTTTAATCCTTTAGTGTTTAATTAAACCACTAAGATGTAAGTCAATTCATTCGAAATACTATAAATGTTGCAGACGGCAAAGGTATATTTTGTGGTTTTAAGAGATTCTATCGTATTTTTTTGATGGAAATGAAGAATTATTTCACAAATATGACTTGGCAGAATTGTAGGTAAACCTTTTAAGATGTCAAATGCTTTTAAAATGTTTTTAAATATCTGGATATTAAAGTGTTTCCTTGCAAACCATAACAGTCGTTTTGGCAGTTTTCAAGTACTACACTCTTAATATATGCTTCTAATACACTGAAAGCTGCCAAATGTAAAGCAAACTTTAAAATATCTACTTTATCGAATCCCAACCAAACTAAGAAAAACTTTTATAAAATGGAATCTAAAAGATTTAAAGATACATCCGGATAGGGTTGCCATCTTTATAATTTAGCAACCAGGACAAGACTCGTGAAAACCCCTGATTTTGGAGCCCAGCAGAACCCAGACATATCAACAGGTTTTTCTTAAACTTAGTAGTCATTATAATAAAAAATAGTTCAAAATGTCATAAATCAACTTTTTAGGGGTTCATACCCAATGGGACCCTATTCATGGGACTCCCTGTCCATCCATCCATCAGTCCATCTGTTTGTTAGTGGGCTGTATCTCATGAACCATAATAGATAGACACTTAAAAATTTTACATAATATTTCATATGTAAAATGTATTTACTGTTAATTATTTATCTATAATACAATAGTTCTTGTAGTAGCGAAACAACCAAGCCACATATTTTGACTTTGGTGTGTGTATTTTGTGAAGTTAGGGCTTATAGTTTAAAGGTGTGTAGGTAGTTATAAGCTTGGCTCTACATGAGATCTGATAACTTTTTGATATGGGAGCCATATGGCTTTGGCAACATTTTACGTGACAATATTTTTGGTGGGATTTCACATCTTTTTGTAAATTGCTTGTGAATATTTTTTTTACATTGTAAACTTTGGTGTTAAAGTTCCAAGTTTTAAATTCTTTTTGTATACCAAAATACAAGCTTACGTACCAAATGTCAGCTTTCTACGACAGATATCAATACAATCTAAAGTAAAAAAGCTATGTTGTAAAACTGAAACTTAATATGTTTTTCACTATTGATAGATTAAGTCATCTTTTTTAATGTTACAAAACAGAATCTATCAAGTCTGACTTGAAATTTTAAACCTGGACTCCAAATGAAACCCCGCCAGGATGCTCCCAAGACTGCTGCCCTCTAAACTAGGACAAATCCGAGGAAACCCAGACGGATGGCAACCCTAAATCCGGACAAAGAATACACATGCATACAAATATTTGTCTTGTTCTGTAAGATGATCAAATTCACATCCTCAGCATGGAAGACAAGAATGTCTTGAGAAAATGGTTGAAGGGAAAATAAAGAAAAATGGGACAGGTGGGATCTGATTTTAAGCGAAAATCAACAAAACATGGGATAGCACACAAGGCAACTTTGCAGCGGATGCAATGTATCTTTGATTTTTTCTATTATCCTTGCAAAAGAAAAGATGCAAAGCCTCCAGCAGGCTTTGCATTACTTTATAAGTTTCCAAGTGTGGTGTCTAATATATGGACACAACCAAAGGATAGATAGTCAAAGGAGTGAACCTATGCCAACAGGCCTGTGAGTGGGACCACAATTTCAAGGTATAATTTCCAACCAGTATTCTAACAAATTATGTAAATGAATAAATTAAAGGTGGATATTTATATTAACCTAAAATCATGAGATCATGTCTGCTGCGATTTAAAAATGTGTGTCTCACCAATTTTCACTTTTTCAAATTCAGTTGGAAGATTCTTTTCAAGCCACTGCTTGCATTTATCGTATTCTGGATAGTATTCACAGTATTCTATGGGCATTGAACAATTTCCACAATACTGCACCTTGACGGGGTAGGTAACTCCTTCCCGGGGACCCATTGAAAGATCTCTATCAGCCATCTTAGATTAATAATACTCTTATTATAGATTTATATATTGAATAAACTGCATAATCTTGTATAATAATGTCAACTGTAATTAATTGCATCAATGTTTTACTTCCCAATCGTTCCCAATATAGTGATTTGATTTTAGTTTAGTTAACCCCCGAAAACTGAAAAACCGATTGTTGTTGTTGTTTGTCTTATATACCCAAAGGCAGGCAAAGGTCTGAGCCATACAGCCTTGTCTTATTTCAATTTTCTGTGATTTAGACTGGCCGCACATGTTCGTTTTCCGTATTCGATTTGATGCATTTGGAACTCCGAATACGGAAAACGCATTCGGAGATCCAAATGCATCAAATCGATATAAAATACATTGATTGCTGCACACGTTCGTTTTTTTTTCCGTACGTGCGTTTCGAATGCCAGCCCGCGCGTTCGGAAGAACTGTTCGTTTAAAACCTAATGACGTCATGCGGAACGCAGCAATGTCATACATTTGTTATGTACCGCCGCACACGTTCCGAAATTTACATTCAGAACCGCGACACGGTCTATACGTACGGACGTATTGTGCGTTTTGCACCGTGAGTCCTGTAGAAATCGAAGAATTTATCTGGATGTGCTGGTAACTTAGATCTCTGTGGATAGAATGGACTCTAGTAGATTCTCCGACTGTTTAACGGATGAACCCAATACCGAAGTTTCTTTTTCTTCTTCATTGATAATGATAACAGAAATGCAATCCCAATTAAATCGTCGTTCTCCATGGCCGAACGTTCACAATGCCACCACTAAACGCACTGGTAGTATAATATTCCGAATTCAAAAAATTTAACGTCTGCGCTAGGCTCACGGAATTCCGTATACGGTTTCCTGATTAGGAAAAGTATACGGAAAACGAATGTATGTGTCCAGCCTAATATGTGATTAACATACCTAGTCACAAAATAAATCACTTCATTATAAGGTGCGTTCGTGTCGTTTTTAACAGTTTCAAAATGGGCATTTTTGTTTATGCGTTCGAATTGGAAAATTTCAACAATTTTGCAACTTTTGACACAAACGATATTTCCCGAATCGAACGATTACATACAAAAATGAAATTTCCATGCTGATCGCCTGCTTGTCACTTGTCTCAACCTACCTTTTCCTTCAGTTAATCATTAAACAAAGTTAATCTAACAAATTATTCTCTTGCCTGTTAGTATTTCTATAAAATTTTACATTAAAAATTAGAATTTTCGCTTCCCGTATGAATTTTCCGAAACTTATCTGTCAGATTCAAAGATGTCAAAATATGATCACAAACGACCCTGCCTTGGCGAAGTTGTGGTGGTATTTCCGCAAAAGCCATAAATAAGAATTGAATTGACCCTGCCTCGGAGGTGGGTCAAAATTTGCAGTTCACGATGTCGTTTTTAACTATTTCCAAGCAAAACGAACGGTGAACGAAAACAGTTCAAAACGGCACAACTTTCCAAATCGAACGCCAGTTGTGATCGTTTTTGGCATTTTTGACTGTTATTTTTGCTACCATACCCCAATTCGAACGCACCTATAGTCGATGTACTGTGAAAGCTTTTAGTTCATATGCATACAAAGAGATGACGTTATTGTCACAGCAATATGAACAAGCAGACTAAACCTATTTTACGTATTATACTAGTATTTTAAAAATATAAATAAATTGAAGTCATTTTCCGTCATCTGATCCGTCATGATAATCCATGTGACGGGTCAACAACTGTTTGTTTTTATTTGGTTTTATTGCGAAATATTAATAGGGATGTTGACTGTAATCAAATAAAAATAAAAGGTTGATGTGAAATGCATGTGAAATGGTAGTTTATATAATAGAAATCTTAAAAAAAATATTATCTTTCCTTATTTTTACTGGATATATTTAATATTTATTAAACAAAATCTATAAAAATCATTCGTTAGTCACGTGACGACGAACGCCAATCAGAGCGCATGACGTCACTCGTTTCCAAACACAATAAAGTTCCCTAGCTCTGCCAACAAAACAAGTATTCGTCGTTTCGATAAATTAATACCTAATTTCTGCGAAATTTCTAGGAAATCAGTTTGTTAAAAGGACACTAAAGAAGTTTTTCAAGATGGAAAGTGGATTTATAAAGGCAAACAGTTCGAATTTGCCGAGAATTGACTGTTTTATAGTGGCCAATTTCTTTGCAACAAACAGTGACTTTCGCTCTGCTGAATTTAGAAATGTGAAGACCTTGTAAGTAATCACAAACTAAGTAGAGATACTACGCATCAGACAGACATGTCAGTACATGCTGTTTCAACCTTAGAGAAATCCAGAACATGACAGTTTTTTTTTTTTTAATTTTGTCGGGTCGGGTGTTGGTTTTTTTTATTGACCGAAGTATTTAGGCAAAGGAATCAGAATTCAACAGCCTAAATGTGTAGTAGGTAGGTACCTAGCCTTTCAAAACTTTTATGTATGTGTTTGATATTTTGGACAGAGAAATAAAATACACATTCAAGGTAAAGCCCTTTATTCAATTTAGGCCCCAGAAGGGCACTTATACATATACACTATATATTTTTGGACAATCTGACAATATTGGCTATTTTTCCAATTATTAACAATAAAAAAACATACCTAAGCAGTTAATACATACGAAAAAATAACATGAAAATAATAAAAAAAAAACAATAACCTAAACAACACACGACTATCTATATCATAAAGGTATATTTGTTACCAGAAATGTATAAATGGCAAAGATCTGTAAAAAAATATCAACTTAACAAGCTTTCCAGCCTTATTATAACAACTTAATAACAGTTAATAAGGTTGACATTAATGTGAAAATAATTGGGCACAACTTTTAGCCACTGGTGAAAAATCTGTACATAAGTATGAATACTGAATTTCAACTCAGTGGTACAACACAGTTCGCGTTCAGTACAAAATAGTGTCTTACATAGGTCTAAAACGACAAAACCAGCATGGCTACATTCGGGTTGATCAGAGAAGAACAAACATTGTTATAAAATTATGCAAATTACAGAATAAAATCTACAAAAAATATTTAATTTACCAGTGGCTTGTTCCAATTGTCCTGTGTGTGGAAAAGCAGAGACAGAAGTGGACGTTGAAGGCATATGAAAAAGATCTGTAAACACATTAAAATGTATTAACTTAACAAGCCTTACTATAACAACTTAATAACAGGTGAAAATATAGCTCAATTAAACTAGCTTTCAATAAAAAAATAAAACATTGAAATAAGTCTTTTTTAGCTCTACGATGGTGCAAACAGGTACATGTTAAACTTATAGGTAACATTGTTTTATCCCATTCCCATAGTTTGCATCGGACGTTAAACATGATAAACAATAAGGTAATTCAACCGATCCAAATTATGTATTATCGGTTAATGTTTAGTTTATCATATAATTTTAAAACTTTATTTAAATATAATGAAACAACATTTATAACTATTAAAGTGTTAATTCCCTTAAAGAATAATAGTTCAAGAGGAGTAGAACAAATATTTACCAGAAAGTGGCATGTTATGCTTTAGTACAGTGAAATGTACTTTTGGTGCTGCACAGTATGTATAGTCGTAGTGCCTTTTACGTACATATGAGTGATCAGAAGGTTTGTGTTCTGAAAAAAAAAGGAAAATTATTAATAGTTATAACTACCGTTGCCAAAGAGTTTTAATTATATTTATTTAACACCTCTGAATCTCAAATGTAAATGTTAAATTTAAAATATTTCTCTTAAAGCACTTTCTTAAGTATTAAATTTCTTTTTACAGGCTTGTAATTTTTATGTTAGTACCTACTTGTTATACCTAATTTATTTTATAATTTAAATCTATTTATTTTTCTTGTATAGAGCTCATCCGTCTTTCGGCTGTGTTTGTAAATTTATGTGATTTATAATATTTGTGAAAACTTATAATTAGCCTTCTTTTTGTTTTATGTGGATCTATACTTTATGTAGGTACCTAACTAAGTATTATACTTAATATATATAATTCAACAAGTTCAATTTAGGTATTTGGGAAGTAAGATCTTAATAACATACCTTTATCATCAATTATGCTTTTGAGGAAATACCATCCTCAATTTCAAGTAAGTTGTCTGGCTTTTCTATGGCCGCTCTACCCTATGTTAATCCCGCGACTTGTCTTGTCAATCACTTTGGAATACAACACATACATTTCAAAAGTTTAAGTAACTCACTATGCACTATTAAAATAAAAAATAATCTAAAAACGTCCTGTCGTAAGTAAGCACTAATGTTCCCAATGTATTATATTACTTTTTGTTCAATGTTGTTCAAACGTTCTTGCGTAAATTAACAGTACATTTAGAACGTCCTCTTTCGTAGATAACTTGCAGTATTTGATAACACTAATCAAGACTGGAATAATAGCGAAACGGGATTATTGAATTATTGATTGATTACAATGAATGATCAGCTGTGATCAGCCATCATCAATGACGTAATAATTGTAATGACGGACGACACAAAATGGTGGCCCTCGTAAGGCGAAGCAGGGGGCAGGACGAGGGAGAGTGGGACGCGTAAACGCCACGTAATACATTGCTCCCACAGACTACATATGTTTTCTACGGTTCAATATTTTAGTTCCATCATTACTAGCCGTGTAAGTAATGCACCAAGAATTGTTATTTCTATTGTTATTGTTATGTAATAGTAATCGTAAACTCTAAAGATTTAACCGAATAATTACCAAGAAATTAGATAATAATTTTATGGTTATGTTCCGTCTGTTTTCCCCTTGGACGTTTTCCCTAAAAAGTTGTTGTATTACATATAATATTTCATTTTTAGATCCACCAGAGCAGTCTTACGGAGACGATGCTGTGGGCTACGTCCAATTTCATCGTGATGCAAATTTGTGCAAAGTGCAATATTTGCCCAGAACATAAAGTTCGGAGTAAACCATAATCTGCTACTATGGTTGTGGATGAAGAAAATTGTGTAATTGTGAGTGCTGAATGTCATGACTGTGCTGCTTCTCAATGAAACTGTAAACATGCTGTGGCGTTCATCATGTGGGTGCATCGCAGGAGTGAGGAAGATTGTGACGAATTTTTACTGAAAGCCGGATTGTCAATTGACGAAAATTCCTTAGTAGAAATTGAAAAACTGACAAGAGATCAGTCTCAAAACAAGTTATGGTTTGAGTTGCGATATGGGCGGATTATTGCATCTAAAGCTCATGATGTTAGTAAATGCAAAACCCCAGATGGCAGTTTAATAGCACAAATTATGGTAGGTAAATTACCTGATACCTCTGCAATGAAACGTGGACGGAAGACAGAAAAATGTGGCCTATTAATAAGTAAAGAGTACTTTATGATTGCTGGGTCACCATTTCATGGGATTGGTGATGAATTTGTAATTGAAATTAAGTGCCCTACGCATGCTGATGTTTATAAGAACTATGTGTACTTTTGTATACCAGACAGTAAGTTTGAAAATACTGAGGGTAATTTGTGTATACTGAATATATAAATAATGTGCTTGTTAATCTTTCAGATTTTTGGAAAACAAATATTTACTCATTATTATATAGGTAAAAGTGTAAAATAATTAAAACAGTTTTATTTTCAATTGCTTTGTGATTTTATTTAAAAACACTTTATTTATGGTTATCATATGCCAGGATGCATGAACCTTTCTCTAAAGTATTTAAAAAGTTTGAATTTTCTACTACACAAACATCACTAGTTCTCCCTCCGTAACCTCTTGAGATATAGTTAATCAAACCATCTGGCATGCTGGATATGAGGTATTTTATAGTATTCGCGTTTTTATAATCTGACCATGTTAAAGCTTGATGTAGCATTTGAGGGCTTTTGGATTTCACTTCTTCATTTAGGTGGTTCCTGAAGAGGCCTTCATTTGTTCAGATGACATTATCGTTGAAGAGGAGTTTGAGTGTGTTAAGGATGGTGTGAATAATGATACATCACTAGCAGAATAATCATCTTTATTGAAGCATAACTTTCTAGACGACTTAGAATGACCAGATGTGGATGCCACTTCGAGTTTTAATGGACGTAGAAATAGATGTAGTAAGATTTTTTCCTTGGTGATATTGCAATGTTTCTATATTTTAGTATTATCAGTCTGTGTGCTTTTACTTCGATATTTATGATGTATGTATACTTGTATTGATTTATCTGTTGTTATTATTTTATGTACTGGTTGAGGTAGGTATATATCTGAAAATAAAAGGTCCTGTTTTATTTTATGGTTATATAATAAATATTCCTAATTATACACAGATATTAAGTACTAGCAGCACACCCTGACTTTATATGAGTTGACCAATATAGGCTATTTATTAATATAATATTATGTATATTAAGTATGTACCTATTTAAAAACAAAAAGTAGTATATCAGTTATCTGGTTTCCATAGTACAAGCTTAGTACAATCTCTGCTTAGTTTGGGATCAGATGACCGTGTGTGAGGAATATCACAGGATATTATTATTACATATTAACAAATTCCACTGTCTCTAAATACATTGTAGCTAGACATACATGGGGGTGGCCTATATCTGGCAGTAGACTAGTTTTAGCTGAATGATACATACCTGAACTTGGACCTGGTTGAACCTAAGGTGTGGGAATACTTTGTGTAGTCTGTGCTTGTTCTAGTTCTCTTTCATATTCCAATATTGTTTACAATCTTTGTCTTTTGTGTGGCAATGACCGAATTGTTTTCACATCTGTCCGTCTTTTTTGGTCTGGTTGTCACACAAATTTCGTTGGAAAATGCCCTGCTTTTATTAGAATCTGAGATATCAAGCCCATGACATGATATTCAGTATAGTTCTCCATATCATTCGGCAACTAAAATAAAACGAGTACAAAACGTTAACTTTGTTTACATTATTTATAACCTCAGAAAAAAATTCACTGTTTTCTATAAAAACTTGATATATCATAATAAGGAAAATAAGATAAATAATCAAGCAGTATGAGTAGACACTTACATCAAAATGATCTTCACAAATACATTTTAGATTGTGTAGCCAGAAGTGCCGGATCCCTGCGAGCAAGCTGAAGCCACCTTTTTCTGACATTTTCCGGACGCTGAACGTGTACAAATAACTTTTCAGGTGTTTTTATTGTAGTACTTTTACAGTGAGGCACCACACAACACTTACAAAACTTAGAATCCATTTTTAAGCAAAAAAAAATGATCACAAGCATGTATCACCATAACAGTTCAGCGATGTTTAGGAACGAGTGACGTCATGACGTGTAAAGTGACAAGTAGTTGCGTTTTGGAGCGAAATTTAAAGTGCAATTTAAAATATAAGATTTTTATATATTAGATGCATTAAAAAAATATATAAGTGTTATTTTGGGCTACATTAGGTACTAATAAACGTTTTAAAATACATTCCTAAAAATAGTCAACATCCCTATTGTTTTTGTAGAAATAGGACGAAAATTTAGGATTAAATATGGTTAAGTGTAGTGCCTATAATTGTGATAGTTCAAGTCATAAGGAATCACCAGGAATAACGTTTCATCGGTTAGTTTTGATTTCATTACAAATTCAATATATTTATTATGGTGTTTTTATAAAGAAATAATTACAATTCGTAGGCGATAATTTGAAAATATGATAAATAATTATTTTAAAATTACTTTCCATACGTTTTATATAAAGGAAACTGCACATAATTTAAGAAATCTAAAGATTTATATATTGTTTACATGTAATGTATCGAGGGGACGGATTCGGTAAATTAAATTTATTTTGGGTAAAACTTTCGGAGACGGCACACAGGGCAGGGGGAAGAGTGGTGTGCGCGGGGGTGCGGGAGGGAATTCCCTTCCCCCCAGTACCCCCCAAACTTGAAGCAAGCTCATGGTTTCCGAGATATTCATGGTTGAAGTTTGAGGTTATATATGAGGTTTTTTGACATAAATTCACTTCTGCATCGACTCCGATGGGACGCGGGGTAAGGGGGGACTCTTCTCCCGGTATCCCCAAACTTGAAGCAAGCTCATGGTTTCCGTGATATTCATCGTTGAGGTATGAGGATGAGGTTTTATTGGCATAAATTCACTTCTGCATCGGCTCTGGCGCTGCGGGCAGTGCCCGCCCTTGCGTAATGAAGAGCAGGCACCCGTGCCTCTCCACCAGTTCTCCTGCCCTCTTTGTTATTTTCAACTTTCATATTTTTTTTAATCTAAGGACCTTCTAGGAAGCAAGTATTAGAAAGCATTTAAAAATTTAAAAAAAAAACTTTTACGCCGTTCTCAGGTTATAGCGTGACCAGAAGAAATATGGGTAAATTTTTATATAAATAGATAAATGCATCGATATATTATTATGTCTGCCTAATTTTTATATTTTCTATTTAATAGATATTTAGTCTAAACTTGTCAATCGTCACAGTACTCAAAGTGATATCAAATTGTGTGTTTAGTAGTTTCCCTTTAGTTTATTTTTCATTCGTACGTACGTACGTAAGTAAGTCATTCTCACTTTAAGGCCTTTGCTTGTGGCGGCGTCGTGTGACGGGTCCCTCACTTCCCTATACTACTAATATAGCGAGGAGGGCTATGGCTGCCATACACGTCATACTTGTGAACTGCTGGTGTTTGTGGAGGCTTGTCTGCTTAAGTTTACTATTTATTTACTTATTAAATTTATTTAGTTTACTTTTTAGTTTTGCCGCCGCGCTGGGGCTCGTAATTGTTGTCAGTGTGATTAGAAGGTAAATGTTATGTAATTAATCTAAGCTTGTTCTAAATGAGTTATTGCTGAGCTTATTGTCGGCTCTTCTCAGCAAATGTAACCTTCCGAACCGGTATTAGAGAATTAGAGTCAGACTTTTCATAAGTGCCTGCGAAGGTCTATTTGAATAAATGATTGTGAATTGAATTTTTTGAGTGAATTGATTTTCTTTCAATAAAACCTTTACTAAATTATACTTTTCTTTCATTTTCGTGAAAATATGTGCAAAACAGACTACTAGATGTCCCCCACGGATTGACCTTGAAAGTAGCCTATGTCCTTCTCCATACCAGGCTATCTGTATACCAAATTTCATGATGATCGGTTGAGTAGTTGAGGCGTGAAACCGTAACAAACAAACAAACAGAGCTACTTTGGCTTTTATAATATTATTATGGATTATCTCCGCCCGCCGCCGCCGCCCCTCATTCATCGGCCTTAGTTCGGCTCTGTAACAGCTACACTTTCTTTGTAGGTGTAATGAGAAGTTTTCTTGTAGGTATTTAATTTTCTTTTCTTTAAGTCTCAATAGATGGCGTTAATATGACTGAAACGAACTATCTTGCTGTCAGTTCAATAAAAAAAAAAACTATGTAACGTCATGGGTGCGTTCAGTTACTACAAATGTTATTGAACACCTATTGAACAACATGTTATCTTCGGGCGATCACACGGCGTAGTTACTGAACGCAGCCCATAACTATTTGGCTTTATACTGGTAACAGACGTTCCAATGTCGGACTCCTATTTTTATTATTACGCAGGAGACACGGCCAAGGTACGTCCTGCCGTAGGAAAGTGTGTAGTGCGGCAGTACCCTCATAATTATTACTAATACCGGTTGGAAGCTTTCGACGTCCTACCCAAAGATTACAGTATATACTTAGAGAGTCCTGCCGCGCTACACACGGCCCTGACCATCAGACGTCCGACAGTCGGATCGTCTGTAACTAGTATTATGTCACTATCATGTGTGTTTTGTTCAAAACTTTTGTGAAATTTAGCTTAGATTTGAATGATTTGGAAACTATTGAAAATGCGTGTTTGTGCAGTTGTGAATGAGGAATGTTAATAGGTATGCAAAACCGCTTGAAAGTTTGTATCAGTAGAGCAATTATCTATACAAATACATTAGTTTTAGTTTCGTTCAAAAAAACCAAGTAGTTATGATTTTACAGACATTTGAAATTCCCCTAAATATCGAGGCACGCTGACGGTCACGTGACCGCGGGGTGACGTCATGTTCCATCGCTCCGTTCACTCATATTAGTCGCTGGTACGGCGGTGGTACGTAGGTATCTTGCGGTATTAGTGGAAAGTATTTTGGATTTGATTTAAGGATTTGTAAAAGGGCAACCGTAAAATCTACATAAAATAGATGGACTTATGGTTGAAATGAAATTGTTTACTTTGCCAGAAATGACGTACAATTTAGGTGGAATATTAAAATAAGGTCTACACATTTCGCTACAGAATAGCATGCAAAACTATTTTAAATTGAATCTAATAATTAATGTAATATTATAAAGCAACATAATTAAATAAGATGTCCAAATCATATATAATTATTTTACAAGTTTTATTATTTATCGACGAATAGTTATTCCTTTGCCGCTGAAAAGCAAAAAGAAAGAATGCAAATGCTTACTCCTGTCTGCCTATTATCCCTAACATAATTATTTTATAGCTGCAACGCAAGTAGGTACAGTCGAGGACATGAATATGTATACACTTTTTGAAATTCAAAAGCGATTTTCTCGCATGTTTAACATTTAAGTGTTAAACTATTACACAATTCATAATAGTATATGTTAGAAGATTCTGCCTTTATAATATCTCATAATTTCAATCAGTAGTTTAAGAGGAAACCGTTGTTGAATTTTACTAATTGTATACATATTTATGTCCTCGACTGTACCTACTTATTTACCTTTTAAGTTTCATGTTATAGACAATAAATTAGTTATGTTTATCTCTACCTATTTATACTCTTCTTAGTAAATTTAACTAAATAAATTGATATATTGCAAATGCAGCGAGTAGAATAGATGTACTTAATCTTTTCTATTTTTTTTATACGACTAAGTCGGTAAACAAACTCGGTAAGCGGTTACCGTAGCCATATGGACGCTTGCAATGCAACACATGAAGCATCGCTCACGCGTTACCGACCTTTCCCCCCTCCCCAATGAGCTCTGGCTACCTTAGTCACGCGCAGGAACACAATCTACTTTATTTATCCAAATAAATAAAATTAGTGTCTGTTCATCATCATCATGATGAGCCTATAATGTCCCACTGCTATAGTAAATAGTAGGTATATAAGTGAATGGTAGTGTAGACCTGAGTATTTGATATGAATTTCAATTTATGATGTTTTAAAAAAAAACTACTCAGTACTCACTAGGTTTTGCACTAGGTTGGCATGGTAATGTACATCATATTTTTTTTTTAGTTTTATCATTCTCTTATTTTAGAAGTTACAGGGACATACATTTTACCACTTTGGAAGTGTCTCTCGCGCAAACTATTCAGTTTAGAAAAAAAGATGTTAGAAACCTCAATATCATTTTTTAAGACCTATCCATAGACACCCAAAACGTATGGGTGTTATCGAAAAAAAAAAAGAGTTTCAGTTCTAAGTATGGGGAACCCCCAAAATTTATTGTTTTTTTTTTCAATTTTTGTGTGAAAATCTTAATGCTGTTCACAGAATACATCTACTTAAGTACCAAGTTTCTACATTATAGTTCTTATACTTTCGGAAAAATGTGGCTGTGACATACGGAAGGACAGACAGACAGACAGACAGACAGACATGATATGACGAATCTATAAGGGTTCCGTTTTTTGCCATTTGGCTACGGAACCCTAAAAAGGTACCTTCTTATAAAAAAAAAACGGCTAATCTCCGAAACGGCTGAACCGATTTTGACGGGATTTTTACTCTCAGATAAGCTTATGTTATAAGAAGTAACTTAAGTTTAATTTATACTATTACGTTATTTTTACGTATAATAATAATAACTATTTTTCCACACAAAAACACCGTCGTCGTACGCGGGTGAAACACTAGTTTGTTCCGGCTGATTTCCAAAACGGCTGGACCGATATAGATGAGACTTTCACTGGTAGATAGCGGATGTCATAAGTAATAACTTAAGATTATTTTACTTCAGATAATTTATAAGGGGTTCCGCGCAAAATAATTAAAACGCTACGCGCGGGTGAAACCGCGGCAGCGCTGGGGTATCAAATAAATGTACACTACAAAAGTGTATAATATTTAGGTACAAAGTAGACTGTCACTATTCTTACGTCAAAACGATCTTTACAGCAATAAACTTTGCTTTTATCGCTAAATAGATCCAACCCTTTCACAGTTTTTATCCATTTCTCTCGTATTTGGACATCCATTGGAACGAGTAAAATCAACTTTTCCGGTGGACTGGTGGTTGTATATTTACATTTTGGCATAACAAGATTTTCTAGTATTTATATTGGAAATTTAAAAACCAAAAAATTCATAATCAACTGGGGAAACGTACGGAAAAGCGCGACCCCGTCAGGGTATTTGGTCTGTGAGCGCGATTGACTGAGCGAGCGATGTAAAATGACGTCACACGCATCGAGTACGGGCCGGTGGAATCCAGCGTCGCGCGCTCATTTTAAAATTCCATATCACGGAAACAAATTTTTATTTTCTATAGCAAATAAGGAGACCTAAAAATCTAAATTAGTGAACATTCTTCATTGTACCAATAAGGGACGTCTTACATTTCCAACTGATGAACCACTAAGGTCACAGTGGATAAGAGCAACAAGGGTGGATGTCCAACGAATATCAAAACAATGATAGAAACAAATAATCCTTAAGCGTGACTTCCATAACAAAACAAACAACGCAAACAACGGAAACAAACATCCACTCATACCAGTGTTGCCGCCTCTTATTACTAATTTCGGACGAAAAAAACAGGCTGTTACCAAAAAGCAACGAAAATTAAGTTTTGCTCCTCTGAAATTTGGTTTCATTTAATCATGTTCATGGTTGCCATTAATATCAATTAACACTTAATAAAAGAAATCTGTATATATATTTTTTTCAATTTGAATTAAAAAGGATGGACAACTTCCGTTGTTGGCCTATGTGGCAACACTAAAGTTATGTGACAGCATATTTTGATTTGACAATTCAATTTGGTGATGACAGCGCCTCCTAGTTATTTTGCAGCAACTCTTTAAATACCTACAAGAAAACTTCTCATTGTTTTCAATTTTTTTGCGAATGCTTTGTCTGCTTGTACTATTCATACGTCTGTGATCCTGCCACAAACACATGTCAAACTGAGGCTACATTCCGAATTGGATAATATCGCTCATAGTGCTCAAAGCAATAATTTGCGTACCGAGTTAGATATCACGTTAATGACCGCTGAGAACTGTCAACAATTCGGAACGCCCGTTATCGCGCTCACAGCATACAAAACAGAACATTTGAGAATATAATTAAAATCTGACCTAACAATGCACTAGGACTCCTTACATCTTTTATAAGTTGACCCGCAAAAAGGAATATAATAGGTTTCCAAAATATGCCATCTCGAAATCTCCACCTGTTATTATATCCAATAAAATTAATTTTATTTATTAAATCTAGTTGTGTAGATAATATTTAATGACGAGTTTTCTCATAATTTTAACCTCTGTGGTCAAAATACCTGTCAAATCGAGAGGTTCGAGTTATTAACAGTTTGTCGGGTATTTTGAGCATAAAAGTCTTAAAATGAAACTCCTCATTAGAGCAAAAATAATCAGTAGGTAGGTACAGTAGTACCTAACTGATAAGGCGCGTCGTAAATCTTCGTTCGCACAGAAAAGAAAGTATGGCCCGAAGATGAAAAAGAAGAAGAAGAAGAAAGAATGCTTAAAACTTACAATCAACGTTAGATCAACACTATAAGGTTCATAATACAGTGCAGCTGTTGGTTCCGTCTCACTCGAAAGTTACGGAGGGGCACAAATGGCGGCAGCTGCCGACCAATTTTAAAATGTATCTTCTGCGCATGTACATCGGTAAGCCATATTAGTTGGGTAATACTGTACTCGATATCATCTTCTCATTGGCTCGCGGTTAAAAATATCCCAATGAGCGTCCCTCGCGAGAACCGACGCCTTCCTTAACTAAAATGTGGAAAATTAATTTTCATGTTGTGGCAAACTTCTATAAAATATGGCCGGAAAAGATTTAAAAAAAAAACAGGCGCCACCGAAACGTATATATCTATTATAAGTTTAGGTACTTAAATGACGAAATCGCAATACTTACACATGGTAGGTTAGTTTTTCCTTGGTTTTTATAAGTGTTGTGACAGTATTTCAATACGTAATTCGGCATTTTTTATTTAATCAGTATAGCGAGTATGACGCGGTAACAGCCGTGCTTACGAACTGAGAGCGATTTGCTCAGGAGCCCCACAAGCGGAGTGATATTAAACGAGACGCTTTAACGATTAACGCTTTAGAAAGGCGGACTAGCCATCTGGGTAGAGGCACGATGCCCTATAAAAATCTTTGACGCAACGTCACTCTGCAAGTTCCCGCCAAAAAGTCCTGTTTTGAATACTGTGAGCGCGTGAGCCATAGAATAAAGACTAGCAAAGAAATACCTCTTATAAATTAAGCGACTTCTGAATAGCTGTTATTGCGGACGTGGACTGTAAGGGTTTAACGAGAATAAATAATAGAAATCAGGTAATATGCGATGTGGCTTGATTTATCTCACATAAGTTCAACCGAGAAAAAATTCGACAAATTTACACTGACACATTTTTGAAAAAATATAAAAAACAAAATGTATAAAAAGAATATCAAAAACCAAAGAGTCTGCAACAGCTGTACTCATTAGTTTTATTGGGATTCGATGTGCCAAAAAGTGAAAGTTATATATTTACTATATCCTAAAATAGTAAGATTGTACACTGTTGCAAGACTTTGTTGATCAAGTAAATTAACAATAGGGTTCTGAATACAATAATATCGATATCGACAAAATTTAAATAAAAAATATAAATGGTAAACTTTCCTGGACGAGACGCGGGGTAGGGGGGAAGCCCTTCTCCTCGGTACCCCCCAAACACGCAGCAAGCTCATGGATTCCGAGATATTCATGGTTTAAGTTTTTATTTATTTACTAATTAATCGCGTAATGAACAAGCTTATCTAACACAAATTAATCAATTATCAGTTATTGTAATTAAGTATGAAAAATATTAAGACTTAGGCAGACAAACAAAAAGCCTGACAAAAGCCAGACACACCGGACGTGCAAATATTTGGCCAGACACGACCGTAAAAAGCCTTTGGTTATACCAAACTTTTTCTTCTAAGTTCATGCCATTGGCCATTACCATCATCTTCATTCTTCAAGTCTGATAAATAGCGATAAAGAGAAAGTAAATAAATTGAAATAGGCTGAAAATAAAGTGCGCCAACAATACGAACGAAAAATTCCATGGAAGCTTTTCGTTTCAGCGATTTTATATACACTCTAGGGGTAATAGCTACAAGACTACAAAGATTCGGGGTGCGCTGAGTTGGTTTTTGAACCGTTTGAACCTACAAGTACAGAAATCGGTTTTGACCGTAGATAGAGGATTAGGTAGATATGCTGTCAAGGAATGGCGAAGAAAAAAGCTAAAATAATACATACAATTAATACTGCCATATTTACACTTTTACCCCATTATGTGGGTAAACTGGTATTGGGTATTTTGGTTTTACTATACAATGGGTGTGGCAGGTGTCAATCCCATATTGGTTGATCGTTTACTAACGATGAAGATTGTCGACAACCATCTTGTCTAGGGGGGCAGATGATACTGTTATAACTTCATAGAAGTCAAAATAAAACACGGGATTGATGAAGTATACTTTAATTAAGACCTTAAGAGACATAAGGACTAGAAGACTTTTTTTATGAGTTGTTGTGACGTTGTGACTTATCACGTTTTGACCGCAACCTGCTCAGGTATTGATTGTATAAGATTAAATATTCGGCCGGAGCGTGGTTAATAAATAGTTAATTTTATACTTTATATATTAATGTTAATAATGTCTTCGTACGTACAATAGCTTCTATTTTTTACGTACAATAAAGTTGACGCCTATTGAAAGGACTTGTGGCGTACTTCGCCACCACACAAGTACATACGAGTCCGCTGACACGATAATCTTGGGCCAAGCCCTTACAATTCCATAAAATCGCTCCGCTTATGAAGCTTGGACCAGCATTGTATAATGAAGAATGTTCACTAATTTAGATTTTTAGGTCTCCTTATTTTCTATAGAAAATAAAAAATATGTGTGAAAGAATTATTTCGATACGTCAATTAGTTTCCGAGATATGGAATTTTAAAATAAGCGCGCGTGTGACGTCATGTTACATCGCTCGCTCAGTCAATCGCGCTCACAGAACAAATACCCTGACGGGGTCGCGCTTTTCCGTACGTTTCCCCAGTTGATTATGACTTTTTTGGTTTTTAAATTTCCAATATAAATACTAGAAACTCATGTGTTATGCCAAAATGTAAATATACAACCACCAGTCCACCGGAAAAGTTGATTTTACTCGTTCCAATGGATGTCCAAATACGAGAGAAATGGATAAAAACTTTGAAGGGGTTGAATCTATTTAGAGATAAAAGCAAAGTTTATTGCTGTAAAGATCGTTTTGACGTAAGAATGGTGACAGTCTACTATGTACCTAAATATTTATACACATTTGTAGTGTGCAGTTATTTGATACCTCAGCGCAGCCGCGGTTTCACCCGCGCGTAGCGTTTTAATTATTTTGCGCGGAACCCCTTATAAATTATCTGAAGTAAAAGAAGCTTAAGTTATTCCTTATAACATCAGCTATCTACCAGTGAAAGTCTCGTCTAAATCGGTCCAGCCGTTTTGGAAATCAGCCGGAACAAACTAACGTAAGACGACGATTTTTTTGCGTAGAAAAATAGTTATTCTTAAATAAATGAAACGTACGTTACTTCTTATAACATATGCTTAACTGAGAATAAAATCCAGTCAAAATCGGTTCAGCCGTTACGGAGATTAGCCGAAAAATTAATAAAAATAGGATTTTTTTTTTATTAGCGTGGGGAAATTCTAGTAGGATACCCGACCATCTCGGGGGGAGCGCGATCAGATTATGCCGAACTTTTAGCGGCTTAAACCCCAACGGGTGTCGTCAACTTTCATGTGCATTTAATAAAAAGTTGTTATTTTGATATTACATAACAGACACTTCAATTTTATTTATTTGGATATATAAAGTAGATTATGTTCCTGCGCGTGAGTAAGGTAGCCAGAGGTCATTGGGGAGGGGGGAAAGATCGGTAACGCGTGAGCGATGCTTCATGTGTTGCAACCGTCCATATGGCTACGGTAACCGCTTACCGTCAGGTGGACCGTACGTATGCTTGTGGTAAACAACTTAGTTAGGACTTAGTCGTATAAAAAAATATAAGACATAAAAAAGGTTAAGTACCTACATCTATTCAACTCGCTGCATTTGCAATATATCAATTTATTAAGTTAAATTTACTAAGAAGAGTATAAATAGGTATAGACAAACATTACTAATTTATTGTCTATAACATGGAACTGAAAAGGGAAATAAGTACCTACTTGCTTTGTAGCTATAAAATAATAATTTTAGGTATATTAGGCAGACAGGAGCAAACATTAAGAGAGGTACAGCATAGCGTTTATTCGCTCAAAGAGCAGCTCGACTGGGGAAGTACCTCCACCTTACAGAATACCGCAGCCAAATAACTTTATGTTTGTAAAGTTGTGTTCCTGCGCGTGAGTAAGGTCGCCAGAGCTCATAGGGGAGGGGGGAAAGTTCGATAACGCGTGAGCGATGCTTCGTGTGTTGCTAGCGTCCATATGGCTACGGTAACCGCTTACCATCAGGCGGGCCGTATGCTTGTTTACCGACTTGGTCATATAAAAAAAAAAAAAAAAAAAAAAGCATTTGCATTCTTTCTTCTTGCTTTTCGGCGGCAACGGAATAACTATTCGTCGATAAATAATAAAACTTGTAAAATAATTGTATATGATTTGGACATCTTATTAAATTATATTACATTAATTATTAGATTCAATTTAAAATAGTTTTGCATCCTTTTCTGTAGCGAAATGTGTAGACCTTATTTTATGATTCCACCTAAATTGTACGACATTTCTGACGAAATAATCATTTCATTTCAACCATAAGTCCATATATTTTCAAATCCATAAATCAAATCCAAAATACTTTCCACTAATAGCGCAAGATACCTACGTACCACCGCTAGCGACTAATATGAGTGAACGGAGCGATGTAACATGACGTCACCTGCGGTCACGTGACCGTTAGCGGGCTTCGATATTTAGGGGAATTTTAAATGTCTGTAAAATCATAACTACTTGGTTTTTTTGAACGAAACAAAAACTAATGTATTTGTATACATAATTGCTCTACTGATACAAACTTTCAAGCGGTTTTGCATACCTATTAACATTCCTCATTATCGGTGCAACCCGCGGATTTCACCTCACCTACCGCTGCCCCCGCCGTCGCCTGCGCTGCGCCGCCGCGCCGACCGGCCGGTGCCCGCTGGAGAGGACACCTACGGAGCTCACTCGGTTTCTCTCCGCCTTTACGATCACTCGCGCTTTTACTTTGTATTCATTTCTTAACTTATTGTAATATTTCTGTTTTCTGTTATACATAATTTAAATTGCTTTCCATTAAAATCATTTCTTATATTCAAATAACATCCTTCATTTCATTTGTTTCATCTTTCTTTCTTGATCATTCCACCTCATCGCTTCACGATAGTATTACCTATTTTCATCGCTTCTCGATATTCATTATTACGTAGATATTCCTGCCTTCTGCCTAACCGAGTTACTCCCTAAATCTAAATCCAAGCAAGGGACCTGTACCCTTGCTACAGACTCAATAATCAACGATGTTAACGCTCTACTGTGGTTTTGCGTAAAATTACGTCTGAGTTACGTATTTGGGTTGAAGGTAGTGCGAAAAGCAATATCCGAATTCGGTCCGAGTTTTCTAGATCTGTATTTTCGCGGATTCGTATCGGACGTTAGGCGGAACCGCTCTAAGGCCTGTTACATATTATAGAAAATCGAAAATAGGAGTTAGTGGACAAACAGACGGAAAGCAACTTCATTTTATAATATGTGATGAAGACTGATTACACAACTGATAGGTGAGACAATTATACCAAACTATCCTTTGCTTCCATATAAACTCCCGAAGTTTCATATTTAGAGTTACTCGGTTGAGCCTGTCGGATCTGAAAGAGAAAAAAATTTTATTTACCTATATATCTGTTTTCTATTTATTTTATCTGAAATAGAAAATATGTATGCATATTATTATCCTCTTTATTGTTTGGTGGTTAAAAAATTAGACACATGCCTACATATATTGCTTCCATGTATCATCGTCGTTATTTATAAGTTATTATTTCCAAAGTAATTATTTTTAATGTTTGTATCAAACTTACTTATAAATATATAAAACAAATTACTAATGTAACTTACGTCGATTAAAACTACAAAAAATAAAACACGCTATTTAAAGTGGTAAAAATAATAAAATGCTGGTATCCCCATCAACTTATAATCCGACTATTTACGAATGACAGGTAGTACCATAGTTAACCACCCACAATAATAAGCCTCACACTTTGGTCGGTTAGAAAATTGCTTGCCATCAACGAGTTCAACGACACTGATTTTGACACTGATGTCAAGAATAGAAACCTATACGCAAGATAGGGACAACAAAATATGCTTAGTCCTGCTCACACATACACATTTTGACATATACGTATCTCGCTTTCGTAATTATTATTATTTTAGTGGCATGACTTCTATGAAGTTATAACAGTGTCATCTGCCCCCCTAGACAAGATGGTTGTCGACAATCGTCATCGTTAGTAAACGATCAACCTATGTATGGGATTGACACCTGCCACACCCATTGTAAAACCAAAATACCCAATACCAGTTTACCCACATAATGGGGTAAAAGTGTAAATATGGCAGTATTAATTGTATGTAGCTTTCTTCTTCGCCATTCGCTGACAGCAAATCTACCTAATCCTCAATCTAAGATTTAATATAATAATTTCTTTGGCGTGAGCGCGTTCACGAGCGTTCCGAATTGTTGACACTTCTCAGATGTCATTAACGTGATTTCTAACTCGGTACGCAAATTATTGCTGTAAGCACTATGAGCGATGGAATGTAGCCTTTATTTTATTTACGTGACACTGGAAATATATCACAGATAAATAGACACTACAGTATATTATAATTATAAATAACATCGGTATTATTAGTAAGGTGGTTAATTTTAAAAAAGTATGTAAATCTGAATGTTGGCATTGTTGGCAACACTGAGTACGTAGTATACAAAATCCTTGGTTTTGTCTACTTCGCAGCTTCGCAAAATCACAACCACAACACAAAATAAGATCACTTTACTCATTTTGCATTCATTCATCATTGTGTGTTGTGCTATAGCTTTATTAAAACGATGAAACAATAGTGTTAATAAAAGTGAAATACTGACTATTGATGGAAACTTGAAAGTGATTTTATGAACCCGCAGTGATCAGAATGTAGCGCTCAGCCAAGTTCCTAAATCGAATAATTCCCAAATATTGATCCTTTTTTTCCAAGACAGTAAATAAAAATAAACTGCAACATGTCCGTAGTTAAAGGAAAACTTGTGAAAATGGAAGTCGTCCAGGTTGGTGAATATGAATTCACCAAACAAGATATTATAGGACACGGTGCCTTCGCTATGGTGTACAAAGGAAGAAAGAGAAAGGTACGATTTTAGATTAGCAGTTTGTTCCCGTTGTTCTTCCGTGCTCCGCATATAATATATAGATCGCCACAATTTCTTCTGATATAAAGTATAATTTGAGTTAAAACCAAATGTTTTGTTACGCGAAATTATTGATTAGTTACCGACAGTGGGTGGTGGCATTACGTCGTTGTACTTGTTCCAAATAAAGAGCTAATGGCGCAACAGATGCGTGCCAATATTTTGCATTTGTTTCTTTTGGAATGAGACACCTCTTACCCTAAACTAATTATCAAACCAGCTTATAGGAACGTATACAATATAATATAAATTTATTTGTTTATGATTATTTTTATTATTATTATTCGCTTTATTTCTATTTGTCCTTAAAATTATTTTTTTTATAACATTAGTAAAAAATAAAATTCAAAAATATTGTAAAAAACAATCCTATGTATATCCTATCCTATATGATAATTTTTTTTACAATATCTTTACAAAATCTAAAAATGTTATAAAAAAACCTAATCCTAGTGTGCCGCCGGCAGCGGGGAAGGGCCCAAGCTACCGGTGGTTAGGGCTGCAGAGAGAGGAATCTCCAGACGATGTGCGCCGTATCCAGGAGTACCGCCTTCTGTATCTGACCCTTGATCCAGCCATCCAGAGAGGGCCTCTCAAGGTGTTGGTTGAGACTCTTCGCTATGAGACTGTTCGCTGAAACAACTATCGTGACAATGATCGTCGAATCAACATCCCAAATGGCGGTCACCTCGTGAGCCAAGTCAAGGTACTTGCTGAGCTTGTCCTTCTCGGCCTTCACAAGGTTCTCGTCATGGGGCATGGTGATGTCGACGAGCACTCTCCAGCGCTTCAATCGATCTTTCAGCACAATATCAGGCTTATTAGCTACAATAGTCCTGTCCGTGATGACAGATCGATTCCAATAGAGCGTGGCATGACAATTTTCGAGAACTGGTGCAGGTACGTACTTATAGTACGGTATTTCGGACTCTACAAGGCTGTATTGAAGAGCAAGTTGCTGGTGGATGATTCTGGTTACTAGGTTATGTCTGTGCAAGTACTCACCGTTAGCAAGATGAGAACAACCGGAGATAATATGCCTGAGTGACTCTCCGGGACGGCGGCATGCTCGACAGATGTCGACCGTACCGTCCTTCAGGATATATCTCCGGTAGTTATTCGTCTTGATAACTTCGTCCGCAATTGCACAGACAAAACCTTCGGTTTACCCAAAGAGGTCACAAGCGTAGCCAGTTCACCGATGCGAGCAGATCTACATCGTAGAACCGCCCCTGAAGCTCCTTACTCTTCCATACGTCCCTGCGGTCCTCGGCGCTTAGCACCTTTGGTCTGCGCCAGTTCTCGTTTGCCAAGGACAGCGGGGTGAAGCCTCTGTCTACTGCCACCACATCGCGATGCATCCCACACTCGTTGTCAAGGAAATACTTCCTAAGACTGTACGCCTCGCGGTTGTTGAGGTTCTTGGCGTTTAAAAAGCCACGTCCTCCACACTTACGCGGGATGTACGGTCTCATAACAGACGAACGTGGGTGTAGCATGCGATGTGTTGTGAGCAGGAGACGGACCCTCCTATCCAGGGCGTCCAGCTCAGTTTGAGTCCACCTTAGTATGCCAAAGGAGTACGTGAGCAGGGGCATCACCCAGGCGTTGAAGGCGCGCACCTTGTTACCACCTGACAAAAGACTGTTCAGTACTTTTGTCAGACGACAGAAGAAGCGCTCCTTCACAGCCCGCTTTATGTCCCCGTCCACAATACCCAATGACTGTGATATACCCATTGAATTATTACACATATACCTTATTATTATTGTTAATACACTATGCAGCTTAAAGCTGATGCGTGTATATCACTTCAGTGCACTTGTCCTAATATAATTATCGAGTCTATAATTATAGAGTATATAATTATCTTATGCTTATATATTTTCACCTACTTTCTAATACCAAGAAAAAAAGAAAGACGGAACGGTCTGTGTTCTTAAGTGACGCAAGTAATGGGAAGCCGGCGGTCTTGTAAATACATGGCCTCACATACACACATATACACCATAGGAAGCTGATCGGTTGTCATTCCGTATTGAGACGTTGACAGTGACAATAAGGCTCAGTACGATTTGTGCCTGCTTGGGCTAGTACTCATTTTACTCACACACACGTAGGAAATTTTTTGCTTCACTTTCTTATAAGGTGACACTCAGTCTTGATTTTTTTTATATGTCTATGTTTACAAGCTTTTATTATACGGGTGGATACGACAATACGACATTAAATGAAACCATGCAAAGTACTCATTTATACAATCAACTTTTACTATGCGAACATCATGAAAATTGCAAAAAAAAAAACTGTCCCATATTGGTCCCATATGAAGTTTTGACTTTAGACTTTACGTGGTTTCATTTAATGTCGTATTGTCGTATCCATCCCGTATACAGGATGGAAATTTTAGATGGGTCAGTAAGTGCAGCTACCTTAAGGGTTGAAGCCATGTGAATATGGTCTTAAGTGACTGTACTTTAATTATTGATTAATTACAATCGGCATTTCCAGATTTTTGAAAAAAGGTACAGTCTGCGAGAAAACAGCTATTTTTGAAAAAAAAATATATTTGTATATTTGATCCTGTCTCCGACAAGGATCAAAAAGTTCTATGACACCAAGTTAGGTTAGGGTACTAGAAATGTCAGAAATTTAAAAAAACTTTTCGCATACATTTTGTTAGGAAAATTAACTTAAGACTATATTCGGGTGAGGTAGCTGCCCTTACTGACCTGTCTAAAATGTCCACCCTGTATAATACTGTTCCCCACAGTTGAAATCGCATTCTCAGGATATAAAGTAGTCTATAAAAGTCCGGGATAATGTACCATCATATTAGTGAAAGAATTTTTAAAATCCAACTGGTGGTTCCCGAGCGCACTATCTCACTAATCTATATATATAAAATTCTTTGTCCTGAATGACTGAGAATCAACGCACAGCCTAAACCGCTGATCGTAGAGACCTGAAACTTGGAGGGTGTGTTCTCTGTATGACGTAGGCATCCGATAAGAAAGGATTTTCCGAAATTCTACCCCTAAGGGGGTGAAAAACGGGGGCAAAATATGTATGGGACAACGTGATTCCTTGGCCCGATTTACTTAAAATTTTGCATAAACATTCCTTAACAGAATTGATGGAAGACGTGTTTCGTATTCTATTGAAACTCATCGCCTAACGGGGTCAAAAAGGGGTAGAAAGTTATTTTAGGGGTGATTTGCATCGAAGTTGATATCAATACTCCTTAGTACTTGTGATTTAAATTACATTTTATTTTGACACATGTTTAAAAACTCAATCCGATTTTCACAGATTACAGAATAAGGCAGATGGATCGCGCGGAACACGGGAGTGAGGCCAAAAAAGGAAATACAGATTGAAAAACACATACCTGGTATTCGCTTTTGAATTTGTATTTGCTTTGTTTAAAAAACTTTATTTAAGGAAAACTTTCTTTTTAATAAATTAGCACACAGCAAAAGCGAATACCAGGTATGTGTTTTTCAATTTGTACCTAATTGCTTTTTTTGGACTCACTCCCGTGTTTCTCGCGCTCTATCTGCCTTTTGTTCTGGAAACTGAAATGCTCTTTAAAATTGGAATGTCAAATATAAAAGATTATTTAAATCGGATTAGAATTCGAAATTTGTTTGTAAGTTCATTTTCTCGGACTTTTTGGGGGAAATTGCAGGGACGTTGCGTTTTCATTTTTATATTCATAAATTCGTGTATTTTGAGTTTTATTGCATATTATCGGTGGTGTTTTATCCAATAAAGATCAATCCATGTGCACCAGTGAAGTGAAAATGAAATAAATTATGTGTATCGTGTCTTTTCAATAGTCCGTGAAGAGTTTTAGTACATTACCGCCACTGTAGTATAACATGACTTTTATGGATGGTGACTGACTGCATGAGGACTATGTAAAAGTGATTTATTGTGACTAGAACTTATATAATATAACTGGAAATTGGAAAAATACACACCTGTGTGACGCCAATGAAAAATTTTTCATTTATTGTTATAATAATTAAATAAGATTCTTTGAGTTCGATTTTTTAGTGTAGGTATAATATAGGTTTTTAGATTTAATTGTAAAAATATCTGTGTTTGATTTGTTGTGTCTAATAATCAGTGGCGTACATTGGTTTTCGAGGGAGAAAATTCAAACCGTACGCGGGTGAAACCGTGGGGGTCTGCTAGTCTATATATATAAAATGCTTTGTCCTGAATGACTGACTGACAATCAACGCACAGCCTAAACCGCTAATCGTAGAGACCTGAAACTTGGAGGGTGTGTTCTTTGTATGACGTAGGCATCAGATAAGAAAGGATTTTCCGAAATTCTACCCCTAAGGGGGTGAAAAACGGGGGCAAAGTTTGTATGGGACAACGTGATTCCTAGGTCCGATCTACTTCAAATTTTGCATAAACATTCTTTAACAGAATTGATGGAAGACGTTTTTCATATTTTATTGAAACTCATCGCCAAACGGGGCTAAAAAGGGGTAGAAAGTTATTTTAGGGGTGATTTGCATCGAAGTTGATATCAATACTCCTTAGTACTTTTGATTTAAATAACATTTTTTATTTTGACACATGTTTGAAATCTCAATCCGATTTTCACAGATTACAGAATAAGACAGATGGAGCGAACGGAACATGGGAGTGAGGCCAAAAAAGCAATACAAATTGAAAAACACATACCTGGGGGGCGATAACGTAACTAAATTTTAATCATTAACAATTGAAATCGGTTCAATATACCGGTTTTCTGATAACTTTTTTACGTCCTGATAAATGCAAATACAAACGGTGGTTCATTTGAAATGGAACCATTTCCGATTTTGTAATATTTCTACCGATTCAGAGGTTATTTCAATCGGAATTTCTTTGCAATAAAGTTACGTAATCCACGTACTTTTATTCGCTTTTGAATTTGTATTTGCTTTGTTTAAAAAACTTTATTTAACGAAAAACACATTCTTTTTAATAAATTAGCACAGAGCAGCTTTTAAACATAGCATATATAAATTCAAAAGCGAATACCAGGTATGTGTTTTTCAATTTGTACCTAATTGCTTTTTTTGGCCTCACTCCCGTGTTTCGCGCGCTCTATTTGCCTTTTGTTCAGGAATCAGTCATGCTCTTTAAAATTGGAATGTGAAATATAATAGAATATTTAAATCGGATTAGAATACGAAATTTGTTTGGAAGTTAATTTCCTCGGACTTTTTGGCGGGAACTTGCAGAGTGACGTTGCGTTTTCATTTTTATATTCATAAAGTTTTATTGCATTTCATCGGTGGTATTTTATCCAATAATGATCAATCCATGTGCACCAGTGAAGTGAAATGAAATGAATTATGTGTATCGTGTCTTTTCAAAAGTCCCTGAAGAGTTTTAGTACATGACCAACACTGTAGTATAACATGACTTTTATGGACGGTGACTGACTGCATGACCACTATGTGAAAGTGATTTATTGTGTTTAGAACTTATATAATATAACTGGAAATTGGCATAATATACACCCGTGTGACGCCAATTGAAAAAACAAAGTTCATTTTCTCTATTTCATTAGAATATTTTGATTGTAGTTAATTTAATTTCATTCTCATTTGTTGTTATAATAATTAAATAAGATTCTTTGAGTTCGATTTTTTAGTGTAAGTATAATATAGGTTTTTAGTTTTAATTGTAAAAATATCTGTGTTTGATTTGTTGTGTCTAATAATCAGTGGCGTGCATTATTTTCGAAGGAAAAAATTCAAACCGTACGCGGGTGAAACCGCGGGGGTCTGCTAGTCTATATATATAAAATGCTTTGTCCTGAATGACTGACTGACAATCAACGCACAGCCTAAACCGCTGATCGTAGAGACCTGAAACTTGGAGGGTCTGTTCTTTGTATGACGTAGGCATCAGATAAGAAAGGATTTTCCGAAATTCTACGCCTAAGGGGGTGAAAAATGGGGGTAAAGTTTGTATGGGACAACGTGATTCCTTGGTCCGATCTACTTCAAATTTTGCATAAACCTTCCTTAACAGAATTGATGCAAGATGTGTTTCGTATTTTATTGAAAATCATCGCCTAACGGGGTCAAAAAGGGGAAGAAAGTTATTTTAGGGGTGATTTTCATCGAAGTTGATATCAATACTCCTTAGTACTTTTGATTTAAATAACATTTTTTATTTTGACACATGTTTGAAATCCCAATCCGATTTTCACAGATTACAGAATAAGGCAGATGGAGCGAACGGAACACGGGAGCGAGGCCAAAAAAAGCAAATACAAATTGAAAAACACATAACTGGTATTCTTTATTGAATTTGTATTTGCTTTGTTTAAAAAACTTTATTTAACGGAAAACACTTTCTTTTAAATAAATTAGCATACAGCAGATTTTAAACATAGCAAATACAAATTCAAATTGTACCTAATTGCTTTTTTTAGCCCGTGTTTCGCGCGCTCAATCTGCCTTTTGTTCTGGAAACTGAAATGCTCTTTAAAATTGGAATGTCAAATATAAAAGAATATTTAAATCGGATTAGAATTCGAAATTTGTTTGGAAGTTCATTTTCTCGGAGTTTTGGCGGGAACTAGCAGAGTGACGTTGCGTTTAAATTTTTATATACATAAATTCGTGTATTTTGATTTTTATTGCATATTATCGATGGTATTTTATCCAATAAAGATCAATTCATTTGCACCAGTGAAGTGAAATGAAATGAATTATGTGAATCGTGTCTTTTCAAAAGTCCGTGAAGAGTTTTAGTACATGACCACCACTGTAGGTATAACATGACTTTTATGGACAGTGACTGACTGCATGAGTTGAGGACTATGTGAAAGTGATTTATTGTGACTAGAACTTATATAATATAACTGGAAATTGGCAAAATACACACACGTGTGACGCCAAAAAAAAAAGTACATTTTCTCTATTTCATTAGAATATTTTGATTGTAGTTAATTTAATTTCTTTCTCATTTGTTGTTATAATAATTAAATAAGATTTGAGTTCGTTTTTTTGTGTATGTATAATATAGGTTAGTCTTTGATTAAGGATACATCCAGATAGAGAGTCGCAGCTGTGCACGCGTCGATAAAAATACGTTCTAACTGTTAGGGGCTAAATCAAATAAAAATGCAAAATAATGATCAATATTTAAATTTCTCACGATTTTAATTGGAATATTTTAACAACTACTATCATTATGAACGTCATTATGACAAGCAGAATGACGCAGAGGGAGCGTAAAACGTAGCTGTTACGTGCAGCAGCCTATAAAAGTTGGCCTGTTTTGTATATTAGTGTAGTATGGCGACGTTCTTTCTAGGTATATTTATTTCTATGGTTTTAGTTTTAATTTGTAAAAATATCTGTGTTCGATTTGTTGTGTCTAATAATCAGTGGCGTGCATTGGTTTTCGAAGCGGTAAATTTAAACCGTACGCGGGTGAAACCGCGGGGGTCTGCTAGTCTTAATATATAAAATGATAAACTGATTGTTGATATATCAGCGCACAGCCCAAACCGCTGGACCTAGAGATTTGAAATTTTGCACACAGATACCTTATACAGTGGAGGCATCCACTAAGGAAGGATTTTTGGAAATACCACCCCTAAGAGGGTAAAATAGGGGATAAAAGTTTGTATGCAAGTCCGTCAGTTTTAAAGTTAGGATCTTCAAATTTTGGGTAAAATAGGGGACGAAAGTTTGTATGCAAGTCCGTCAGTTTTGAAGTTAAGATCTTCAAATACCTCAACGGTGTTATGATATTTCTGTAGGGCCGGCAACGCACGAGTACCTACGGTGACCGCTTACCATCAGGCGGGCAGTATGCTTGTGTGACACCTTAGTTAAAAATTTGAAATAATAATTTAAAAATTGCCCGTAGCAGACAGACAGACAGAAAGATCGACGGGCGGAGATCTATCCATAAGTTCCTCAACCAGACAGCTGAGATTTTTTCTCGTGGCTGACAGACATATAGATGGGCGGCAGTAGGCTTCATAATAACATGATACACGTGTACGTTATTTTTACTTGAATACAAAATTGTGTGAATGATCAACTTCAATACAAAATTTCATCCCCCTTTAAACCCCTTCAAGGGTCGAAATTTGAAAAACGCGATATAAGTTGCGTTAGTTTCCAACCATAAGCCAAAATAATACATTTTGTGATTTTTACTCCGAAAATAAAGAACTTCAAATTCAAAATGTAATCCCTTCTCACCCTTTAAGAGTTCAAATTCCAACAACACCGATATCCGCTGCGTTAGTTTCCAACTATAAGCTTAAATAATAAATTTTGTTTACTTCCCTACATAACTTCATCCCCTTTTTTACCCCTTCGGGGTCGGAATTATCAAAAACGCTGAGGCACATATAAATTAATTTTCAATTATCAGCCTAAACACAAAATTTGAAGATCCTAACATCGAAACTGATGGACTTTCATACAAAACTTGCATCCCCTATTTTACCCCCATAGGGGTGTAATATTAAAAAATCTTTCGTTAGTAGACTAGATACCTACACTGTATAATAAATTTTGTGATGTTTACTGTGGAAATGAAGGACTTTCATATACAACTTAATCCCCCTTTTCCCTCTTCGTGGGTGGAATTATCACAAACGCTGTGACAACTTTACATTAATTTTCAATCGTCAGCCTGAAAACAAAATTTGAAGATCCTAACTTCAAAACTGACGGACTTGCATACAAACTTTCATCCCCTATTTTACCCTCTTAGGGGTAGAATTTCCAAAAAATCCTTCCTTACTGGATACCTGTACTGTACTCAATACTCAATCATTTATTGCAACATATGATATTTATAATCTTATACATAATTACCCTATAATAGGGATACAATGCAATAGGTAGGTACAATATTATTCTCGCAGAAAGGAAGGGCGGAGGACGGACCGATATTTTGTGAAGACATAATTACAAAATGAAGTATAAGTACTATCAACTAATTGGGCAATAGATTTATTATTATTATTATCAGTACATTATTTAAACTCTGTGAATGGATCGTTCATAAAATCATTCAGACAATAATAACATTTTTTTATTAATAGTCGTTTTATTTGGTTAATAAATCTATTATCATTTTGCTCCTCTTTTAGTTTCTCCGGTATTTTATTAAATATTTTTATGGCCATAACATTTGGACTGGTACTGTGCATTTTTAGTTTAGATGACGGCAATATTAATTTATGTTTATATCTCAATGCGTGCCGTCGCGTTTGATCAGCTTGCTTTGTATGAAAATGTGGGTATTTTCTAACAAAACTACACACTTCCAATATATAAATAGATGTTAAGGTGAGGATTTCATGTTTTATGAAGTGTGGTTTGCAAGTTTCGGGCTCCTTTATGTTTTCAAGAATGCGAATGCATTTTTTTTTGGGAAATAAAAATATCTTGTGCATTGACACTGTTTCCCCATAGAAGGATACCGTACCGGAGCCATGCATATGCATACGCGTAATAAGCTGTTTTTGCTGTTTTAAGATCTGTAGCCTTCCGTAGTTCCCGAAGTGCATATGTAAAGTATATATAATGTATAATAATAAATGTTGTGAAGTTTATCGTGAAATTGAAGGCCTTGCATACCCAACTTCATCCCCGTTTTTCCACCTTCGGGGGTGGAATTATCATAAACGCTGAGATAACTTTACATTAATTTTCAATCGTCGGCCTATACACAAAATTTGAAGATCTTAACTTCAAAACTGACGGACTTGCATACAAACTTTCGTCCCCTATTTTACCCAAAATTTGAAGATCCTAACTTTAAAACTGACGGACTTGCATACAAACTTTTATCCCCTATTTTACCCTCTTAGGGGTGGTATTTCCAAAAATCCTTCCTTAGTGGATGCCTCCACTGTATAAGGTATCTGTGTGCAAAATTTCAAATCTCTAGGTCCAGCGGTTTGGGCTGTGCGCTGATATATCAACAATCAGTTTATCATTTTATATATTAAGACTAGCAGACCCCCGCGGTTTCACCCGCGTACGGTTTAAATTTACCGCTTCGAAAACCAATGCACGCCACTGATTATTAGACACAACAAATCGAACACAGATATTTTTACAAATTAAAACTAAAACCATAGAAATAAATATACCTAGAAAGAACGTCGCCATACTACACTAATATACAAAACAGGCCAACTTTTATAGGCTGCTGCGCGTAACAGCTACGTTTTACGCTCCCTCTGCGTCATTCTGCTTGTCATAATGACGTTCATAATGATAGTAGTTGTTAAAATATTCCAATTAAAATCGTGAGAAATTTAAATATTGATCATTATTTTGCATTTTTATTTGATTTAGCCCCTAACAGTTAGAACGTATTTTTATCGACGCGTGCACAGCTGCGACTCTCTATCTGGATGTATCCTTAATCAAAGACTAACCTATATTATACCTACACAAAAAAACGAACTCTTCTAAATCTTATTTAATTATTATAACAACAAATGAGAAAGAAATTGAATTAACTACAATCAAAATATTCTAATGAAATAGAGAAAATGTACTTTTTTTTTTGGCGTCACACGTGTGTGTATTTTGACAATTTCCAGTTATATTATATAAGTTCTAGTCACAATAAATCACTTTCACATAGTCCTCAACTCATGCAGTCAGTCACTGTCCATAAAAGTCATGTTATACCTACAGTGGTGGTCATGTACTAAAACTCTTCACGGACTTTTGAAAAGACACGATTCACATAATTCATTTCATTTCACTTCACTGGTGCAAATGGATTGATCTTTATTGGATAAAATACCACCGATAATATGCAATAAAACTCAAAATACACGAATTCAATAAAAAATACCAGTTATGTGTTTTTCAATTTGTATTTGCTTTTTTTGGCCTCGCTCCCGTGTTCCGTTCGCTCCATCTGCCTTATTCTGTAATCTGTGAAAATCGGATTGGGATTTCAAACATGTGTCAAAATAAAAAATGTTATTTAAATCAAAAGTACTAAGGAGTATTGATATCAACTTCGATGAAAATCACCCCTAAAATAACTTTCTTCCCCTTTTTGACCCCGTTAGGCGATGATTTTCAATAAAATACGAAACACATCTTGCATCAATTCTGTTAAGGAAGGTTTATGCAAAATTTGAAGTAGATCGGACCAAGGAATCACGTTGTTTTCACGTATAATAATGTAATATTACCCGTCAATATTACATATTAGCAACAACTCTTGCGCGTAACGGAATAAATGAAGTTCTCGCGCGTATTATAAATACGAAACTGCTACTACTAACATTAAGCAATAAAAAGTGCTTATATTATAATAAAAACTACAATAGATGATCAGAAGAAAGGAAGGGGTGAAAATTGGAGCGCCGAAGAGAAAGTTTGTTTTGATGTTAAAACTGTGCGATACACATAACATTCTTTATGATAACTCTAATTTCAACCATTCTAGGATATATTATCAAAATATATTATATTCTTAGTGACAAGCAGGCCAGAACAAATTGATATAGAATTCGATCAAAGAAAACTAAAAAAGGTTCTCAACACATGTAAGTACATATAATTACTAGTCCCCATGGTTTCTCCTGGTCCTAGGGTAAAAAGTAGCCCATGTCCCTCTCTATACCTGTCCAGCAGTTTAGGTGTGAAAAGTTAACAGACACAAGTTACTTTCATGTTTATAATTATGTATGGAATCTCAGGGTGAAACCGCAGGAGACAGCTTGCTTTTAAAAATGATGTTTGTTTGTTCAAGCATCTCTCAAAAAGTAATGAACCAATCTCGATGAAATTTGGCATGCAGACAGCCTATGGTATGGATAAAACATAGGAGACTTTACAAAAGTTGGAGATTGAACATTCTTATAATATAATTGCAGAATCAAGAATGAAAAAACTGGATTTAGAAATAGATTTATTAGAAATAGAAAGCAAGAAACATACTAATGAATAAAATGTTAGTAAAACAAATTCAAACCAAATTAAATAAACCTATGCAAAACAAGAGCAGCTTTCATAAAAATAAACTAATATCTCTTTTTTTTTTCAGGTCAATCACAACAGTAATAAATAATAATCAATGAAATGTCTTAATTTTACAAAACATAATGTGAGAATGTTAGAAATTATATTAGTATATAAATTTCAAAATTGAAAATAATAAAAGTGTTAAGTACTGTAACTTAATTTTATAAATAAATATATATAATCAATGAATATAAGTTTCAATGAACTGCCTTCCACGAACTGTGTTTTCAACTCTTGATTGTGAAAATGTTTCTCTAGCGGATAGTGTCAGGCTGCTATCATTTTAACCAGAAAATATCTCCTCTCTCATGTCAATGGCTATATTATGAAGAACTGCACATGCTACTATAGTTTTTTTTGGCACTTTAAATATCACAACACATGCCTCTTAGTAGGCAGCGGAAACATTGTTTCCATAACCCGTAACATCTCTCCACTGTGTTCCTTGGACGCATGTGAGACTGGTTATACCTTTCTTCTGCAGGTGTTGTAGGGTTCAGAACTGGTGTAAATAAATATGGGGTGCAAGGATAGCCACTGTCACCCAGTAATATTCCAGAGAAAGCACCAGCCGCTACTTTTATTTGCAAATCACTGTTTCAGTCTACATTCCCGGAATATTCTGGAATCATGTACATACACTGCCATGCCACCTGGTTACTACATCCATTATTCTGAGATCAGCATCACAGACCACCTAAAAATAAATGCTTGTTTTATTTCACATTACAAAATGATTTAAGAAAGTTGAAATTTCAAATTATATACCTGCACATTTATAGATGGATCCTTTTCTGTTAATATATAACTGCCCCCATCAGCATCTATCTTTTTGATGCGTGATGAACCTGTGTGACATCTGTGCAATGGTTCCTGCTACTTTCTTACATATATTTGGCTGACAACTGGCTGAGACACACCGTGCAAATCGGCTGTGTTGTCTTGAATCTATGAGTAAAACAATAATAATACATTAGAAAGTTATATTGCATATTGTTTTGCTATTATTAGACAAGGTTTATAAAGCACTTACTTCATTGCGAGCAATGCGAGCCCAGCTCCGTTATGGGCAAGCCACTTGAATTTCAGGGGGTATTCGGCATTCTCGGGGATCCTGGGATATTTCAGCTTTTACCAGGTCCACTATTTTTAAGCCGAAATGCTTCGTGAACGTGTATTTATATCGAAATTCTTCGTCACACAACTCAACAAAAGGGTTCAGCCAATAACGAAGTCTTAAAGGTCGCCGGGGCACCCCTAATAAATCTAAATCGTCCATATCATCTAGATCAATAAATTAAATCAATATTATCCATTCTTCTTGTAATCAGAAAACAAAAGTAAAACAATAAAACTTAACCTCACTGTGCAATTTGACGTTTGCTAGTGACTTTAGTCCTCTGTCGTGCGATAGTCCAAACACAAACTAGGGGTGCTGTTGGTTTATCTTTAGTACCATAATTAATCCACGAATTTGAGATAGTCTACGTTTTGTAATACGAAATATTTTAGTACATGGTTTATTACCATGTTTAATCCAGGTACGAAATTTAGTCCACGTTTTGTAATAAGACCGAGTTTTAACCAAAATAAGTACCTATAATCGCGTCTCAGGCACCCCGGGGCGTGACAGACATCCCGTCAGTTGGGTATGGTCAGTGGCTAGATTTTTGCGAACGCCACGTGAAGATTGGGTTACATGGCTTTGTTTGAAGCTCCTAGGACAATGCGCCTTCTCACAATACGACACGCAGCATGGTCTCCAAGCCAAGGGCAATCGGCTGACACGTTTAGGTACCGCAGTTAGGTAGGTAGGTACCTACTATTAGCAAAGCACAGGGCACTCACCAACGTCGATCCTAGGATTACAAATAGGTAGTACCTTCATTCAAGAATTGACATATTTTTAACCGACTTAAAAAAAAGGAGGAGGTTCTCAATTCGAATGTTTATATTTTTTTATTTTTTTTAGTATGTTCTCTCCGTCGTATGTAGACGGATTTTCAAAATTATTTTTTTGTTCGAAAGGGGTTTATTCCGAAATGGTCCCATATACATTTCATATAGATCTGATCTGTAAGGCAGATGGACCGCGCGGAACACGGGAGTGAGGCCAAAAAAGCAAATACAAATTGAAAAACACGTACCTACCTGGTATTCGCTTTTGAAAGTGTATTTGCTTTGTTTAACAAACTTTATGTAACAAAAAACACTTCTTTATTAATAAACTGTGGTTAAACAATGCAAATACAAACTGTAAAACGAATACCAGGTATCAGATTTTCAATTTGTATTTGCTTTTTTGGCTTCACTTTCGTGTTCCGCGCTCTCCATCTGAATTATTCTGTAATCTGTGGATCTGATGATGAGTTTCGGAGACAGACAACGGAACTCTTAAAAAAATCAACCGCGATTGCTGCTATCGCATAAATATGCATTGTTTATGCAGGCCTTTCACGCGAAAGTATTTAGTATAATAAATGAAACTAAAAATTCAAAAATAAATTTAATTTTAACAAAAAAATAAACCGCCTTCAAAGTACACTAAAAAGTAACTCTTATCTGACACTGTTTTGAATTCAGCGAAATATTTTGTACAGAACACGTCATGCGATTTCGCTTTTTAGGGTTCCGTAGCCAAATGGCAAAAAACGGAACCCTTATAGATTCATCATGTCTGTCTGTCTGTCTGTCCGTATGTCACAGCCATTTATTTCCGAAACTATAAGAGCTATAATGTTGAAACTTGGTAAGTAGATGTATTCTGTGAACCGCATTAAGGTTTTCACACAAAAATAGAAAAAAAAACAAAAAATATTGGGGGTTCCCCATACATAGAACTGAAACGAATGAAGTGTGGGGTGTCTATGGATAGGTCTTCAAAAATGATATTGAGGTTTCTAATATAATTTTTTTCTAAACTGAATAGTTTGCGCGAGAGACACTTCCAAAGTGGTAAAATGTGTGTCCCCCCCCCTGTAACTTCTAAAATAAGAGAATGATAAATCTATAAAAAATATATGATGTACATTACGGTGCAAACTACCAACGAAAATTGGTTTGAACGAGATCTAGTAAGTAGTTTTTTTTTAATACGTCATATATTGAAATTAATATCAAATACTCAGGTCTGTACTACCTATTTACTTATATACCTACAGGTTTGTACGGAACCCTCGGTGCGCGAGTCTGACTCGCACTTGGCCGGTTTTTTAGTGTAGTTACTTTGAAAGCGGTTTATTTTTTGTTGTTTGAAAAGACTAGCAGTCAATTGCAGAAACGTTCTTTAAGTTTTAAAGTCGGCATTAAACACTAATCTTCCATTAAACTGTTGCACAAACAGTCATTTGACTAATATTTAATGCCTTCTTTAAGTTTAACTACTGAAGTGTCAAACGATCCTTTAAAACCTCATTTACGTAGTTTTATGTTGCACAAAGCGACATTAGTAACTAAAGTTCCATTAAAATGACAGTTCTTTAGATTAATTTTAATAGGTCAAGAAGCACCCATTAACCACATTAACACTAAAAAATAGTGGTTAAAAAAGTTAAATAAGTGGTTAATATGTGTCTATAAAATCTTTCATCATTGTTGGACATCACTGGGTTGCAGAAAGATCATCATTATACCTTCTTTACGAAATGTAGATATTCACGCTAATGAGTTCATTAGTTTAAAGTTGTTGCACAAAACTACTTCATGTAGTTCAGGTTCTTAAACGTAAACTAAAGCTTAAACGTCAAAAGGAAATGTGACAGAAAAGATATCAGAAACATTGATTATTTATTGTTAGATTGATCAATATCCATCAAATTTATTAAATTCTATTTTATGTGATTGATTTAATTATTTGCAATTTGTATGAGCATTAAAAATTAAACCTTTCACGTGCATACTAAAAATAATTTCTGCACACTAATCAAAAAAACGTAATTTCAAACAATACAATATTGTCACAAATGACACAAACGTATTCAATTACAACTCAACTGACATTGTGCGCGGGAAAAGATTTTAGCCACCAACAATTTAGGGTCCATTTTTTTCACCGCGTTTAATGCTTAGATACATTTAAATAATCTATACATTTACATAATCAATAGTCAGAAATAGTAGTGTAGAGAAATCATTCATTCCATTCGTTCAATGTTGCCATTTTATTGAGATTTGTAACTGAGAACATACTTTTTGACGTCTTTAGCTAATGAACTTTTAATTATGCCTAAAGTGGTTTTGTGCAACATCTTTAAACTGACGGATTCATTAGCGTTAATGTCTCATTACGTAATGAGGCTTTAATGGTGATCTTTGTGCAACCGACTGTAGGTATAATATAAGGTCACCTTATCTTTTAGTCATATTATTTTAATCTAAAGGGAATATTCAATTCCCTAGAATGGTATCAATCTTTCTATACTATAGGATAATTACTATACCGTAGGCATCCGTAGGTTAGGTTATACAGCACGGGTTCGTGTTTTGAAATCAGGTCAAATGGTTAATAATTGCTACACGAGCCTACGGAATGTAGGACGGCTAAAGTTAGATAGCGTTGACGTAGGCCACCCAAAGCCCCTTCAATATATCAAAGCAGATCGCGCTGTCCACGCATAAATAAATACCCTTAAATACATTTGAACTGCACCTTTTATTTGGCATGTATTTAACGCGGCGACAAATTAATCTGAATTTGGGAAAGAATATTTTAAGTATTTTTTTACACCTTGGGTTACATTATTGGAGGTTTATTAAGGATCCCAAAGTTCACTGTTTTCGGTCCCGAAACCAGAAGTGCTAGATGTTTCCTTGAGAAGAGCTCATGCTACAACCACATTGGAGATTAAGAATCAGATGAAGTAGTTTTTTGACTCCAGTCCAGCTGTTTTTTTTTTAAATTCGAATCTAACTATAATCTAAATAAATAATATTATAATATTAATAATATTTCCAAAAAACATGATTTACCAAAAAAGTAAAAACCAGGTTCAACTCGGTCATCCAGATAATAATTATGATTCCACAAACAAAAATACTGAAACCGTAATTCTTCGTTTAAATTTTTACAGCTGCTTGCAAATCGGAGCCCGAAAGTGTATTTTTATATGGAAGCCTATAGTTGCCAATAATACAATGTTTGTTATCCCACTGTCAATATTAGTCGCCCAGTAATTATTTATAGTACCCCACCCCACCTATTTTTTCATTGTGCCTGTTTAATATATTTGCTTCCTTAAAGAAGCAGCCACTATTTAGTTTTTATGATACCATGCATTTTGCAGCTCATCTAATTTAATAGTTGCTAAAATATTTAATCGCTGCCAAGTTATTTTTTTTGTAACAAATAGTAAGTAGCCGTTTAATTTGTTATTCGCCTCGAAAATAATTAGCCCTTTTATCTATTTTACTTTAATTATTACAGTTACACACCACAAAAAAATACAAAAATTAAGATATTACATAATCCTATTTTTAAACTAGGAAATAGGAAAGTGTAATCGCAGTTAGAACGCGAACGGTTAGTGTCGTAGTGAGATAGAAAGGTCCCGACCGCTCTACTTCCTTAAATAGGAAAGTGTAAAGTAGCTAGTTATTACACTTCACTTCACGATATTGCATTCTAAATAGGACGCGGCAAAGAGTATAGCAATTGGCTACTTGACAGTTATAACGAAAAAATATGAAATATGTTAGATATGATAGCTAATAGGTTAACAATAATTACACAATATGTTTTTTGCATAATAATAATTTTTTAATATTTTATTTTAGGAAATAAAAAGTGAGTTTTTTTATCTGTGGATTACAAGAACCGAAACGCGGGCGGCCGGGATTGAGCATCTATGGTTTGTTTGTGAGGTTTGTGACGTCAAATTTAACTAGAGGTGTGAAACTCATCAAAAATACGCGAGCTGCATAACAGCTCACGGCTCAGGTGTGTGAGCCGGTACAATGAATTAGCTCGCAGATCAGCTCAATTTGTACCTATAGTCCACGATAAGCGCGCACGCTCACTGAGTATCTGCTCGATTCGACGCGCGGTACGCGTTACATCGTGGACTATAGGTACAAATTGAGCTGATCTGCGAGCTGAGTCATTGAACCGGCTCACACACCTGAGCCGTGAGCTGTTATGCAGCTCGCGTATTTTTGTTTAGTTACACACCTCTAGTGTTGTTTAAAGTGCAGTGACGTCACACCTGACAAATGTCACGTGACCGGGTGTTTTTGCGCGAATTTCAAATGAAATGTTAAAAAATATTATTTTTTCCTTGTAAATAACATTTTTTTGATAAAAAGATAATTGTAAGAGGTATAAAATACACGTATGTAAATTTTAAAATATGTTTCCGAAAACTGTCAAGTAGCCAATTATACTAAAGCGGGACGGACGACACGTAGGGGTGCGACAAAGATCGATTTAAAAAATATATAACGATACTTACGTCGATGTTCTTCCGAGGTTTTAAATTTTTTATTCTCTCAAACCGATCACACAACTTAAAATTTTAATGAAAACAAATGAGCTCCTTTATGTTCATTAAACTAAATCTGAACAGTTTCCAACTCAATACCTTAGCTAACTTCCATATATTAACTTCCGATCTTAAAAAGAAAACACATTTAAAATGCAACGGTATTCTATTATTTTAAGATCGATGTCAAAAGTCACAAACATCAACATCGTTCATTCATTCCGTTTGTGCTCTGCCGACCGACGAAATCAAGATCACGTTGGTTCACTGTGCTTTCTTCTTCTTCAACAGGCCCATCACACTATAATATAAATTACAGTACAAGTTGGTGAAGTAACAGAAATATATATTATAGCTGCGTGTGCGGTCACTCGAAGATTAGTATTGAGAAAATATAGCTGAATAATGCCTTGCTATATATATAATCTATACATATAAAATGCTTTGTCCTGAATAACTGACGGATCAACGCACAGCCTAAACCGCTGATCGTAGAGACCTGAAATTTGGAGGGTGTGTTCTTTGTATGATGTAGGCATTCGATAAGAAAGGATTTTCCGAAATTCTACCCCTAAGGGGGGGGGGGGTGAAAAACGGGGGCAAAGTTTGTATGGGATAACGTGATTCCTTAGTCCGATCTACTTCAAATTTTGCATAAACATTCTTTAACAGGATTTATGGAAGACGTGTTTCATATTTTATTGAAACTCATCGCCCAACTGGTTAAAAAGGGGTAGAAAGTTATTTTAGGGATGATTTGCATCGAAATTGATATCAATACTCCTTAGTGCTTTTGATTTAAATATTCTTTGGTAGGTATTTGACATTCCAATTTTAAAGAGTATTGCAACAAGTATTGCATTGCACCGTGGACGGAGAATTATAGTTAGACAAGCCAAGATACTCATATGTCAAAACGTGTATGTTTGAGCAGGACTAAGCGTATTTTTGTGTCACTATCTTGCGTAAGTATAAGTTTTTATTGTTTGACCTCAGTGTCGATATTTGTTGATGAGAGCAGTGAAACTGTGAAACCCTAATTGTATATTATTTGTGACTTTGTATCAGCGTTGCCAGACGTCGTCATTTTTTTTAACTGATACAGTAAGTAAATCAAAGGATTACCATACTCAAATGTATTTTATGTCAATATCATGCAAATTGTATAGATAATTTCGTCTAAATTCGATAAATATCCAAATATATATGTAATTATGTCGAACTATCGCTATCTTCTTCACTATACGCTGATAGCCTATCTACCTACAATTCTCTATCTACGCATTGCACCAAGCTTTCAACTCACATAGAGTTCAACTATTTTATAAAATCGGATTGAGTTTTTGAACATTTTTGTCTGTCTGTTCCGGTTCATAGCTGATGTTATAAGGAGTAACTTAGCTACTTTTATTTTTGAAAATAATTAGTGTTCCGCGCAAAAAAAATCTAACCGTTCGCGGGTGAAACCGCGGGGGTCTGCTAGTCTATATATATAAAATGCTTTGTCCTGAATGACTGACTGACAATCAACGCACAGCCTAAACCGCTGATCGTAGAGACCTGAAACTTGGAGGGTCTGTTCTTTGTATGACGTAGGCATCAGATAAGAAAGGATTTTCCGAAATTCTACCCCTAAGGGGGTGAAAAATGGGGGTAAAGTTTGTATGGGACAACGTGATTCCTTGGTCCGATCTACTTCAAATTTTGCATAAACCTTCCTTAACAGAATTGATGCAAGATGTGTTTCGTATTTTATTGAAAATCATCGCCTAACGGGGTCAAAAAGGGGAAGAAAGTTATTTTAGGGGTGATTTTCATCGAAGTTGATATCAATACTCCTTAGTACTTTTGATTTAAATAACATTTTTTATTTTGACACATGTTTGAAATCCCAATCCGATTTTCACAGATTACAGAATAAGGCAGATGGAGCGAACGGAACACGGGAGCGAGGCCAAAAAAAGCAAATACAAATTGAAAAACACATAACTGGTATTCTTTATTGAATTTGTATTTGCTTTGTTTAAAAAACTTTATTTAACGGAAAACACTTTCTTTTAAATAAATTAGCATACAGCAGATTTTAAACATAGCAAATACAAATTCAAACGCGAATACCAGGTATGTGTTTTTCAATTTGTACCTAATTGCTTTTTTTAGCCCGTGTTTCGCGCGCTCAATCTGCCTTTTGTTCTGGAAACTGAAATGCTCTTTAAAATTGGAATGTCAAATATAAAAGAATATTTAAATCGGATTAGAATTCGAAATTTGTTTGGAAGTTCATTTTCTCGGAGTTTTTGGCGGGAACTAGCAGAGTGACGTTGCGTTTAAATTTTTATATACATAAATTCGTGTATTTTGAGTTTTATTGCATATTATCGGTGGTATTTTATCCAATAAAGATCAATCCATTTGCACCAGTGAAGTGAAATGAAATGAATTATGTGAATCGTGTCTTTTCAAAGTACATGACCACCACTGTAGGTATAACATGACTTTTATGGACAGTGACTGACTGCATGAGTTGAGGACTATGTGAAAGTGATTTATTGTGACTAGAACTTATATAATATAACTGGAAATTGGCAAAATACACACCCGTGTGACGCCAAAAAAAAAAGTACATTTTCTCTATTTCATTAGAATATTTTGATTGTAGTTAATTTAATTTCTTTCTCATTTGTTGTTATAATAATTAAATAAGATTTGAGTTCGTTTTTTTGTGTAGGTATAATATAGGTTAGTCTTTGATTAAGGATACATCCAGATAGAGAGTCGCAGCTGTGCACGCGTCGATAAAAATACGCTCTAACTGTTAGGGGCTAAATCAAATAAAAATGCAAAATAATGATCAATATTTAAATTTCTCACGATTTTAATTGGAATATTTTAACAACTACTATCATTATGAACGTCATTATGACAAGCAGAATGACGCAGAGGGAGCGTAAAACGTAGCTGTTACGCGCAGCAGCCTATAAAAGTTGGCCTGTTTTGTATATTAGTGTAGTATGGCGACGTTCTTTCTAGGTATATTTATTTCTATGGTTTTAGTTTTAATTGGTAAAAATATCTGTGTTCGATTTGTTGTGTCTAATAATCAGTGGCGTGCATTGGTTTTCGAAGCGGTAAATTTAAACCGTACGCGGGTGAAACCGCGGGGGTCTGCTAGTCTTCTATACATATAAAATGCTTTGTCCTGAATGACTGACTGACAATCAACGCACAGCCTAAACCGCTGATCGTAGAGACCTGAAAGTTGGAGGGTGTGTTCTTTGTATGACGTAGGCATCAGATAAGAAAGGATTTTCCGAAATTCTACCCCTAAGGGGGTGAAAAACGGGGGCAAAGTTTGTATGGGACATTGTGATTCCTTGGTCCGATCTACTTCAAATTTTGCATAAACATTCATTAACAGAATTGATGGAAGACATGTTTCGTATTTTATTGATACTCATCGCCTAATGGGGTCAAAACGGGGTAGAAAGTAATTTTAGGGGTGATTTGCATCGAAGTTGATATCAATACTCCTTAGTGCTTATGATTTAAATAACATTTTTTATTTTGACACATATTTGAAATCTCAATCCGATTTTCACAGATTACAGAATAAGGCAGATGGAGCGAACGGAACACAAGAGTGAGGCCAAAAAACTAAATACTAATTCAAAAACACATAGCTGGTATTCGCTTTTGAATTTGTATTTGCTTTGTTTAAAAAAACTTTATTTAACGAAAAACACTTTCTTTTTAATAAATTAGCACACAGCAGATTTTAAACATAGCAAATACAAATTCAAAAGCGAATACCAGGTAGGTATGTGTTTTTCAATTTGTGCCTAATTGCTTTTTTTGGCCTCACTCCCGTGTTTCGCGCACTCTATCTGCCTTTTGTTCTGGAAACTGAAATGCTCTTTAAAATTGGAATGTCAAATATAAAATAATATTTAAATCGGATTAGAATTCGAAATTTGTTTGGAAGTTCATTTTCTCGGACTAAGTAATTATGTGTATCGTGTCTTTTCAAAAGTCCGTGAAGAGTTTTAGTACATGACCACCACTGTAGTATAACATGACTTTTATGGACGGTGACTGACTGCATGAGGACTATGTGAAAGTGATTTATTATGACTAGAACTTATATAATATAACTGGAAATTTGCAAAATACACACCCGTGTGACGCCAACGAAAAAAAAAAACATTTTCTCTATTTTATTAGAATATTTTGATTGTAGTTAATTTAATTTCTTTCTCATTTGTTGTTATAATAATTAAATACGATTCTTTGAGTTCCATTTTTTAGTGAAGGTATAATATAGGTTTTTAGTTTTAATTGTAAAAATAATATTTTTAATAACACACACAAAAGAAATAATAATAAACAATACTCTAAACTAAACCTAATATTTCAAAAATAAAAGAGGTGAGGGTCGCGGTGAGGGTGAGCGGGATGGGCGAATTAGCACGCGACACGATGGCACGGCGAAAACTTGTTTTCTATTTCTTAGATAATTGTGAGGAGTTGAGAGGGGAAAATCTATAAGTCGGTGATAAGACCTGTCCTAATGTATGGTTCGGAATGCTGGGCAGTAACGAGGACGGATGAAAGACGATTGCATGCAGCTGAGATGAGGATATTGAGATGGATGTGTGGAGTGACAAGAATGGATAAGATAAGAAATGAATACATAAGGGGAAGCTTGAAAGTAGCGCCAGTGACTGAAAAGTTGAGAGGGAACCATTTATCATGGTATGGACATGATGAACACATAAATCTAAATAGATACCGCAAGTCCCTCCATCCGTATGAAAACCAAGCGTGTAACTTTTTGTGTACCCACCATAATGTCACAAGGTTGATTTAGATCGGCTGGCATTAGCGGCCTTACTCAGAAACGCTATTTAACGAATCCTACTGATTAAATGTACAAATAAATAACGTCACCTTGCTGTAATTGTCAAACAATTTGACGTTATTTAAGTGACCACATAAACAGTATATTAGTAAATAACGTTAACGAGTAAGGGGTTTAATTTTTAACGTGAAAATGTAGCTATCTTATGTGTCAGCTAAACATATCCCTCGCTACACATATCTGGTGGACATGCAGCCTTATGCGAGTTCCTGTCCGCGAGAAACAGTTTTAAAAGAAGAACATTGTGCCCTATTTTTGCACAGATTTGACACGCGATGTACATACACTCGCGGCATCTATTTAGATGTATATGTGCACGGACCACATTTTGCCGTCACTATCGACAGCATGTGTAGAGCCTTAGTCACAGAATAAATAATAGTATAACGTACAGAAGTTGCACACGTTGCACATGATGATATACCTACATACTTATATGAAAAAAACGGAATATGTATTTAATTATTAAAAGAAATAAATGGTACGGCCCGCTTACCATCAATCGGGCCGTACGCTAGTTTACCGACTTCGTTGTATAAAAATAATATAAAATATGTTCATATACTATTAATTTTCACAGAATCCATCGCAATGTGTTGCTGTGAAGGTAGTGACAAAAAAAGGCATTCAAAAAGCGTCAGAGATTCTGGTGAAGGAGATAAAGATCCTACGCGAGCTAACCGCCCTCCATCACACAAACCTAGTTGCGATGCACGACTGCATGGATAGCCCCGCCTACGTCTATGTCGTCATGGAGGTGAGTTTTTTATTACCTACTTACATTATTAAAAAACCGGCCAAGTGCGAGTCAGACACGCGCACCGAGGGTTCCGTACAAATCTGTAGGTATATAAATAAATGGTAGTATCACAGTAGTATACTTAGACCTGAGTATTTGATATGAATTTCAATCTATGACATATTAAAAAAAAAATACTAACTAGATCTCGTTCAAACCAATTTTCGTTGGTAGTTTGCATCGTAATGTACATCATATATTTTGTATAGATTTATCATTCTCTATTTTAGAAGTTACAGGGGGGGGGACACACATTTTACCACTTTGGAAGTGTGTCTCGCGCAAACTATTCAGATTAGAAAAAAAAAATATTAGAAACCTCAATATCATTTTTGAAGACCTATCCATAAACACACCACACTTATGGGTTTTATTAAAAAAAAATGAGTTTCAGTTCTAAGTATGGGGAACCCCCAAAATTTATTGTTTTTTTTTCTATATTTGTGTGAAAATCTTAATGCGGTTCATAGAATTCAATTCAATTCATTTATTGTGACAATCAAAAAAAAAACAATAAATTTTGGGGGTTCCCCATACTTAGAACTGAAACTCATTTTTTTTTAAATAAACATCACAAACTGCGATATGGTAGGAATGCTGTATAGTTAGGATTGTCATAACTTCTAGGAACTATTACGGGACACTTTCGATGCCCAAAAACCATAACACATTTAACGCCGAAATGCAGCGTTTCAACTACACCAGAGTACCTATGCATGTTTCATGCTTCAGCGACAGAAGTAAGATATTTTAACATATCCAATTGACAGCTTTGTTGAAATACTGTTGATGTTCATCAGATTTTTGTACCTTTGACACCTGAGTAACTCTAAACCTACCGCGACCGGGCTTAGTTAGTCGCCAACGCCATCTCATGTACAGTAGGTAAGTATGATAGAGTGTCTGGACTTTTAAGGTTTTTTGAAATATGTACTATCTGCCTTTCCTGACTCTCTTCCTATAAAGTAATTAAAATATTTCCAATATCCATATACATAGTTTTTTTTTTTTTGCATTATATACCTACTTACTACTTGGCGATCTTAATTATTTAACCAATTTATTTGATACTTCGATGACACTTTATTCAATTCAAAATTCAAAATCATTTATTCAAATAGACCTTCGCAGGCACTTATGAAAAGTCTGACTCTAATACTCTAATACCGGTTCGGAAGGTTGCATTTGCTGAGAAGAGCCGGCAATAAACTCAGCAATTACTCTTTTCAAAACAGGCTTAGATTAATTACATAATATTTACATTCTAATCGCACTGAAAACAATTGCGTGCCCCGGCGCGGCGGCAAAATTACAAGGTAGACTGAAAAAATATTTAATAAGTAAATAAATAGCAAACTTAAGCAGACCAGCCCCCACAAGCAGCACCTATTGTTACACCAGAATGATGTTTTATATTAGGTAGATAACTACCTAGTCAAATTATTAACATATCATTATAAGACTACAGTTAACACATCATTAGAACATGTACTTGTATATACCAACCAACCCCTACATTACGTACCTATAAAGTAAGTACCTAATAATAAAACACGTGTTTATTTTGATATGTATTATAAGTTCAGACAGCAGCTTTGCCTTCCGCGTGCCCATTACGCGTTTGTAAATTCGAACCAAGGTTGCAAATCTACAACAAAACGCTTTACATAGATAGATAAGAGCAATAGACAGACATCGCCACGCGCTCAATGCGTGCGAGTGCGGACTCCCGAGGTCCTTCCTACACGACCGATCGAGACTAGCGCAAGCAGATTAACCAAATAAACTACGTAGTTTCACGCCAACAGACCAACAGCTGTCAACGTACTCTGAATTCGGACACTATAATATCACTATTGCGCAGTTTAATGCCGTAATAGGTCAAGGGGATATAAATAAAGAAGATTAGTTTAAAAGATAAAGACCAGACAATTTACGAAAATTATTGTTATCACATTGGTAGAACTTCGAACCGATTATCGTAATGCGTTGCCTTACTAACCTCTTTATCTGTTCGCACTTCTTACCACACAGGTTATCTTACACTTACAATCATTGAAACTAATCGATGTCTTAATTATTATTTCACGTGATTGTGATTAGTTGTGAGATAGATTTTATACATTATGTTATATCTTGAACCCAAAGACTAACTTATATTAATAATATGTATGTATATATGTCTACTATTAATAGTTAAAAATAGAGTTAGAAGAGGCCCCCGCGTTATTAGGGTTCCGTAGCCAAATGGCAAAAAACGGAACCCTTATAGATTCGTCATGTCTGCCTGTCTGTCTGTCTGTCCGTCCGTATGTCACAGCCATTTATTTCCAAAACTATAAGAACTATAATGTTGAAACTTGGTAAGTAGATGTATTCTGTGAACCGCATTAAGATTTTCACGCAAAAATAGAAAAAAAACAATAAATTTTGGGGGTTCCCCATACTTAGAATGTGTATGTAATTGTGTTGTGTTACATTTGAATAAATGTCTTTTCTTTCTTTCTTAGAACAGAAACTCAATTTTTTTTTTTAATAAAACCCATACGTGTGGGGTGGTCCCTATGGATAGGTCTTCAAAAATGATATAGAGGTTTCTAATATCATTTTTTTCTAAACTGAATAGTTTGCGCGAGAGATACTTCCAAAGTGGTAAAATGTGTGTCCCCCCCCCCCCTGTAACTTCTAAAATAAGAGAATGATAAAACAAAAAAAAATATATGAATTACCATGCAAACTTCCACCGAAAATTGGTTTGAACGAGATCTAGTAAGTAGTTTTTTTTTAAATTCTAATCAAATACTCAGGTCTATACCTACTACTAAGTAAACGACTTATATACCTACAGGTTTGTACGGAACCCTCGGTGCGCGAGTCTGACTCGCACTTGGCCGGTTTTTTGAAGGTGAAAAAGAAGCATATTGTTCCATAGAAACTTTATACCAAGATGTGTGGTAGAATTTGAAATCTACCACACTACTTGGCTATGGTTCCTATTGGAAATCACTAATTATAGTAGACAAAGTATAAGTGTCTGTCTACATAGACTTGTATAATGAATGATGCATCTGATAATAGTGCGTGTCACTTTGTCTCAGTAAAGTCACACGTGTTGCTTTAGTGCGCCTCGTGGCAATTATTATTATAAACAATCTCAAACATTTTCAAATGATTCAATATAATTGCGTAGAATTATCACCTCCAAGCCACGGAAGGCTGAATGTTGTCCGCGTCAAATGCTAATGTTAACAAAATATATTTATTTAAGCTAATGAGTTCTAAGCAAGCTTCCTTCATATGGAATTCCTGATGGCCTGTGCGCTTGGATTTCCGATTTCCTGAGTGAACGGTCTATACGAGTGGTCATAGACGGGTGCTCGTCGGACCTCTTGGCAATCAATGCCGGAGTTCCTCAGGGATCAGTTCTCTCTGCAACCTTATTTCTGCTGCATATCAACGATCTGTTAAAACCCGGTATCTTTGGGTACGCAGACGACAGCACTGTTGCAGAGAGATACATTTCCAGCGCACGAGCCACTAGTGACGAGATCCAATTGTTTCGAGAGGCCATGGTTGAACGTTTGAACGTGACCTTACAGGCAGTCTCTGATTGGGGCAAAGCCAATCTGGTCACGTTTAACGCCTCCAAGACACAGGCATGTCTTTTCACCGCCAAACGGAGTCCTTACCATCAGGCTCCTACTTTCCAAAATATATCCTTGCCAATATGCGATCGGCTTGATCTCCTAGGCATAACATTAGCAGCCAAAATAAACTTTGGCTGTTCTATTGAGTCGAAGGCAGAAACAGCTGCCAGAAAGCTGGGTATCCTCTCTAAGGTTAAGCGGTACTTCACGCCTGGGCAGTTGCTCCAACTTTATAAAGCACAAGTCCGGTCATGCATGGAGTACTGCTGCCATCTTTGGGATGGATCAGCTAAGTACCAGCTTGAGGCCCTCGACTCAATAGACCGCCGAGCCAGGAGACTCATTGGAGATGAGTCTTTAATTAAGGCGAAACTCACGAGCCTCGACCATCGAAGAAAGGTTGCTTGCTTATCGGTTTTCTACAGGATATATTTTGGAGAGTGTGCGCAGGAATTGTTCAACCTAATTCCACCATCCCCATTTTTACACCGAACCACAAGACGCCGGGAAAATTTTCACCCGTACGTTGTTGACATACCGAAAATACGGACACAGCGTTTTGCATCCTCATTTATAATGCGGACAGCAAGGGAGTGGAACTTGCTTCCGGCGTCTGTGTTTCCAGACGCCTACAATCTAGGAACTTTCAAGGCCAGAGTGAATAGGTTTCTTCTGGGTAAGCGTGTTTCATCTTAGGCTTCGTCATCGCCCCTTCTGGGCGGGTCAGTGGCCAAACGCAAGCCCATTTAATTAAAAAAAAAGAAAAAAAAAAGAGTTGTATGTTTCGATTGGGTGACAAAGACAAGCTTGTTAAGATTTTCTGTGGGTGTGGCTAATGTATGGTATTCATTATGCATACCTATAAGAAGATACTATGCATCGAACAATTAACCGATGTTTTAGCTTAAGCCAAAGGATGATTATTTAAACACAACAAAATTCAACACGTTATAAATAAATTAATAATATGTGGTTAATAAATTGCAAAATGGTAGTAGATTACAAAATAGTATGAAAGATAAATAGTTCGAGATGAAGCGCCCTCGATCGCGGGCCTCGATCGCAAAGGGTCCGCTCGCGGCTAGTCCCTGCTCCAAAACAGCTACCCGTCAATGTTGCCACTCGCTGAGAGATGACACCCGAGTTCGCCCGACAGCCGGTCAGCTCAAAGTTGCTAACAGATGATACTATGTTTTGTCAATATATCACAGATACACAAAAATATCAACCAACACCATTATGACGAATATTATATTTAATTAGGTAAATAGGTACGTTTGAAAAAATATTTTACACTGATATCGCGGTTTTGAGATAAGATGATGACTGGTGACGGATGATTACTGTACTGATGTATGAGTAAAAACTTATAAGTGTAATAATTAAGAATGCTTCGTCTACACACATATCCCTTGCAGTGAGGACTTAACATAATCGAGAGGAGGAAACTTAAAATAATCGAGATTATACCTATCATAAAACTGGGCGGTAATGTAAAGTAAAAAGCACTAGTGCGTAATAAGCTGCATTATGAAACTAAAAGCGGTGCAATAAGAGTCAATTTACGAGCAAGTGTGTTGAAAAATCTGATTTAGTTAATACAACACGAGTCGCTGAGAGAAACCATTCACTAATCTATACTAATACTAATCTATACTATAATAATATAATAAAGCGGAAGAGTTTTTTTGTTTGATTGTTTAAACGGGCTAATCTCTGGAACTAACAGTCGGATCCGAAAAATTCTTTCACTAATAAGAAGCTACATTGTCCCCGAGTATTATAGGCAGACTTTTTATCACGGGAACGCGGGTGAAACCGCGCGAGACAGCTAGTAATATTATAAAGCTGAAGAGTTTGTTTGTTTGAACGCGCTAATCTCAGGAACTACTGGTTCGAACTGAACATTATTTTTTTGTTGGATAGTCCATTTATCGAGGAAGGCTTTAGGCTATATAACATCACGCTGCGACTAATAGGAGCGAAGCATCAGTAAAAAATGTTGCAAAAATTGGGAAAATTATTCATATAGGGTAGGGTAAGGTAGGGTAGGGTATCACCACAGGGTGGGGTATCACCACAGGGTAGGGTAGCACCACGCGAACGAAGTCGCGCCGGGCAGCAAGTACCTACATAAAATGCCTTCTGCCTTTTGCCAAATAATAGAGTTCGTCATTTGATATTTGTAGAATATTGACATATTCTACAAATATCAAATTCGATGTGATTGCTGAACCTAATTATTATGATAAGCTTCTTGAAGTTAGTGTCATCTACCTTTTACATTCTAAGCACAAGTTAACATAATTTTCAATGGGTGAATTTCATGTAGCCTGCGAAATAATAAAAAACTGTAATTTTTCACAAATTATAGACCCTTACTCATGACTTACTTATATCACGGTACATATATCTTATATTCATAGGAATCAATAGGAATGAGATTTGCGAAAAGATCGAAGAGCTTCGTTTATTTCAGTTTGACTTTGTAACTACAAAGGACAAAGAGAGAAAAAGTATGGATCTGTTCCAAACATCCACCAATAACGAGACTTAAAATGTATACTCAGTAATCCTCTAAATAACGAGCCACTTTTACTCCGGAAGTTGAAAAAAATTATGCTGTCACCACAGACTACTAAAAACTTCTAGCTAGGTAGTTAAATAAATAAAATAAAAGAGCCTTTATTACCTTATCTAGTAAATAATAGAATAAGGAAGGAAGCTATATAGCCGTTGAGCAAACCTAGGTTTTACTAGTGGAAGTGGTATAACGGTTTCTCCTTTTTAGGGTTCCGTAGCCAAATGGCAAAAAACGGAACCCTTATAGATTCGTCATGTCTGTCTGTCTGTCCGTCCGTATGTCACAGCCATTTATTTCCGAAACTATAAGAACTATAATGTTGAAACTTGGTAAGTAGATGTATTCTGTGAACCGCATTAAGATTTTCACACAAAAATAGAAAAAACACAATAAATTTTGGGGGTTCCCCATACTTAGAACTGAAACTCAAAATTTTTTTTTTCATCAAACCCATAAGTGTGGGGTCTATGGATAGGTCTTCAAAAATAATATTGAGGTTTCTAATATCATTTTTTTCTAAACTGAATAGTTTGCGCGAGAGACACTTCCAAAGTGGTAAAATGTGTGTCCCCCCCCCCCCCCCCCTGTAACTTCTAGAATGATAATGAAATAAGAGAATGATAAATCTATAAAAAATATATGATGTACATTACGATGCAAACTACCAACGAAAATTGGTTTGAACGAGATCTAGTAAGTAGTTTTTTTTAATACGTCATAAATTGAAATCCATATCAAATACTCATGTCTATACTGCCATTTACTTATATACCTACAGGTTTGTACGGAACCCTCGGTGCGCGTGTCTGACTCGTACTTGGCCGGTTTTTTCTCTAGGAAGCTCTGCTATTAAGAGGAATCTATGATACCGTAGAATGGTATTAGAAATAAATAGTTGTCGTACGGTAAGTAGGTACGTTTGATTCCTTATACAGCATCTCTGTTGGATATCTTTTCGGCTTTTTATGCATCATCTTGATAACTGCACGTTGGGCTCTCTCTTGTTCCATCAAGTGGGTTGCACCGTCAGCCCAGCGTTCCTTGGGGCGCCCCCTTCCTCTGTTTCCCTGTGACCCTGACCAAGAAGTGACACGATTTGTCCACCTCTTATCCGTTAAACGTGCTAAGCTAGGTACCTACTTACTTGAAACTAATAATAAGCATAGGTATAAAAATAGAATCTTTTTTGCAGTCTTCATAAGATAGAGAGATAAGTAAAGACCGTTGTCCCGTTTGTTAGCTAGTCCATAATGATTTGTACGACTAATACTAATACCTACTGGAAATTCAAGGGCGCACGAGCTGTGGCACGAGGCATCACACACTACTAGTACTAGCTATACCTACGACACGACGCCCATGCGTCTGAAGGAATGCCTGCTATCGTCTCTTATAAATTATTGTAGGTACCTACTTATGTATTGTTTTTGTTGCGAAAAACAAAAAAAGCAATGCTCTCATCACAATACACAGTACAACGCCGTCAAACCAAGTTCATTGGCACGTTTTCTTTCAAGCCCGACCGACGACGCCGCGACCGACGCGCGACGTAGGCAAACGAGTCGTAATACTCGTAATGGCTGATGTGGACCATGACTATACTAATAATTGGCAACGTTAACATTTTTGACTGTTTATTTATAGCCAGCTGCTTAAAACAGTATGCAACCAAAATTATCTTGTTAATATCTCCTTTCATTCGATATAGCTAAACGGTCTGAATAAATAAAATGTTATTAAAATAATGTAGGTATGAAAAAGAAAAAATATTTACATTTTTATATTTACTCGAGAGCAATGAATACGGGTCACTTAAATAAACCTTTAAATCTTGGCATCTAAGAATGTTAGCAAATTGTGTTTAATAGACAATTAAATACTCCTTAAATTAAGGTATTAAAAGTTCTAGTAAACTTATAGATGTTCTAGTAAGTTATTGTAAACTTATGTCATCAAAAAATCAAATTTGAAAAAGGGAGACTTTCCAAGATGGAACTACGAAATTACTGCATTTGATTTTGCTTTTGTTTCTTATCTGTAATTTAAGTGGGTATATAAATCATATTGATAGTGTTCAATATTTATTTGTAATCATGTCGGTTACACCTGAAGAATGCACCAGAATTCTCACAATGCTGGAATCCGGCCGGAGTCAGCGCGATACAGCCAGGACTGTCGTTGTGTCGCTGTCAACAGTACATAGAGTTCTCCGACGTTACGAGGAAACTGGCTCTAACCTACGCAGACCAGGACCTGGCAGAACCAGCACCACTGCACGAGAAGATCGATACTTGGTGAACACCATGCTTCGTAATCGCTTTCTCATTGGAACTGAACTTATAAATCAGTTTCGACGCCTCGGAGGAAGTAACCCAAGCGCTTGGACCGTAAGACAACGACTTGTTGAAGCTAACTTGAAACCACTTAGACCTGCAAATGGCCCTTAACTGGAGCGTGAGCATCATTTTTCAAGACTAAGATATGCCCATAACCGCTTAAATTGGACTATTGAAGATTTGTCAAAAGTTATCTTCTCCAACGAATCAAAGTTTATGCTCTACAAGCACGATGGAAGATAAAGAGTGTATAGAAGACCAGGGGAAAGAGTCAAACAAGCATACATCGAAAAAAAATTAGCCTACGTTGGTGGGTCTGTACTTGTGTGGGCCGGAATTTCATCTGAGAGTCGCACAGAACTGGTGTTCATAGAAAACGGCGAAAACCTATCCATAGACACACCACACGTATGGGTTTGATGGAAAAAAAATGAGTTTCAGTTCTAAGTATGGGGAACCCCAACATTTATTGTTTTTTTTTTTTCTATTTTTGTGTGAAAATCTTAATGCGGTTGACAGAATACATCTACTTGCCAAGTTTCAACAGTATAGTTCTTATAGTTTCGGAAAAACGTGGCTGTGACATACGGACGGACAAACAGACAGACATGACGAATCCATAAGGTTTCCGTTTTTGCCATTTGGCTACGGAACCCTAAAAACGTTACACACACTATCATACGCTTTTCACACACTGTCAAACTGAGAAGAATGTCAAACATAATCATAATGTCATAATAATAGTTTGTTTATTATACTGGATGGAGATTTCGAGATGGCATTGTATTTTTAAATCTAGGTTGGGTTAGTCATGCTATGAGCAACTTTTACTATGGGACCAACACTAAAGTCTAAAAAAAATGGCATGTAGGGCCGTTGCTGCGATGGAGCGGTGCTGACATAGTGAGCGATGACCCCAAGGAATGGACTAAGATTTGAAACTTGGCTCTTTTGTTCAGCTTAAAAATACCTATCCAACGATGTATTACATGTAGCTATTGGAGGGTGGGATCAAAATTTGTATCCTCCTTTGTTGGTGGGGGAATGGTCTTTTTATTTGAAATTTTTCATCATAAGTCAAAAACTACGCAACATAAAGAAATAAAAACCTGATTACAAGCTCTTGTTGCCCGATTTAAGGTAAATATCAGCTATGCCTACCTACCTACCTACCACCTTGTATAAAATGTAAACACGGTCAATGTATTTCCAGAAATCTTTTGAAACCGGGGCACTGCACTTGAGTCATCATCATAATATCTTACCGCTCGCTCTCGTGTCGTCGATCAAAGCACTCAAAAAGCGGACGTAGGTACGGTGGATAGCTGATACATATAACTACATAGGTAAGGTATTAGTATGTCTTCGTGCAAGCACTGGATGTGATGTGGCTGTAGTTTGTTTGTTTTTACTCGAAGCGCGGGCGTAGACCCTCTTAACTCGGACGTGAGTCAATGACACTCGGCTAATCTTAATATTTTTCCTCAAGGTGAATATTTTAATCCAATGGTTCTAATATTTATAATACAATTAATTGTATATTTAGAACTTGATATTAATATTTAGTAACTTTTAAAAGTCAAATATATTTGTTAGACCAGACAAATCTTGAATAGTTTGTTAGCCGAAATAATATGCTGCTCACAGATATGAGTTGTTAAAAAAAATTAGGTAGGTATGTCTTATAGTTATCCAGAGAACTAACTGAATAGGTAGGTACTAAATTTACTATTTGTGTAATGAGTTTATAATATGCACTAGAATTTTGTAGGTAATTAAGTTAAGGGGCAGACTTGGGCAAAATACACTACATTGCTGCCCAAATTATATGAAACCTGCTAACTCTACGGTGTTGAAATTTAAATATATGATACTTAAGGATATAACAAACACATCGCCCGAGCCGAAAACACGATTTCAATTAAAAGCCTCGATAAAAAAAAATGTCAAACATACCTCTGAAAATCAAGAAATTCCCAAATATATCCAACGCCTGAAGGTATTTTGATACGATTTTTTTCATCGATATAGTACATATCATAAGAAAATAAACGCCCGATTTAGTTTTTTGAATTAGCTATTCAGTTTTTCATAATAATGATTTTAAAAAAAGTCGCTTACGTCAAATTCAATCCGAGCACCATCAACCTCATACCGCACTCTATTGTCCTGCAACTCGCGTATTTTGCTTCGCGCTCACTCGCATTCCGCGGCGATCCGCGTTGCTAGATGGACCTGAGTCATTTTCTTTCAGAATTTTCACAAAAATAAAACCCTCTCAAATGAGTAAAAAATCATATCAAATATCTTCAGAAGGCACTGGAAATGCATGCTAGTCAAATGAAGGCAATTGAGCCTTTTATTTGCTTGTTATGAATAAAAATATATAAAATAAAATCTGTTATGATTGATACTTTTGAAAATTGTCATCGAGCCATGTCGTGGTACTGACAGAGACTAATACTTATTTTCGTCTATGAAGGGTATGGCTTGGGTAGTCTAGGGGGCTAAAGTGCGGGTTATTAATGTAGGCTCCGACTGAAGGAAGTGATGATTCAAATCCCGGAAAGTTTTTTTTTTATTTCAAATCATACAAAATGAAAAATCAGCAATATATATTATTTTTAATGAGCAATTATCTATTTAGTTCCTTACCTGATTAAATAACACCTCATTCAATGTTGTTTATTTTGAGATCAAAGAAAAGGTATTGAAGGTAGGTTTGACTGATACTGGTAACAGTAGGTGCCCCGAAGTCGGGGCGGGCGTGCCAGTCACTACTGCGGTCATCGAGTCATCTGTAGTCATCGAGTCGAGCCGATATTCATTGTATTATTGTGGTCCAGTCGCTTAGTCATGAAGTGTCAATGGCACAGTAAAATTAGTACCAGTAAGGAAAATATTACACATCTTACGTTGACTAAGTTTCTACTACATCGAGGAACAACCCTTACAGAATTTATACCGAGCAATCTGATTCCGAAACTAGTCGTGATTTGTCACTGATTTTGAACTGTAAGGATCAATCACTTCATCGCTAATCATAATACGCTTCGTGCGGCACCGCGCGTGGCCTGTGCCGTGCGCTGGCTGTCCACCCGCCGAATGAATGAATCTATTCGCCCCCGCGCTCACCCGTCGATTGTGCATACTATTGCAACCTGCGTGGCGTGCGTCAATTTTCATTCGAAAGGTCGATTGTTATTCGATTGTTTATTCGTTAGAACGAATGAATCGACAATCGAATGTAAAGTTTTACAATTGTCGATGCTTTCGATTACTTTTTTTTTAACAGTCGCCCATCGCTAATATAGCTCGTAGAGTTAGTATGTTGATGTGGCAATGGGCAGGCCACATCGCTCGAAGAACCGATAACCGATGGGGATGGAAGGTTCTCGAGAGCGGCCACGTACTGGAAGGGGACACCGTACGTGGATGTCCCACCAGGTGGACCGTCGACCTGGTCAGAGTTACTGGGCGCTGCTGGATTCAAGCGGCCCGAAACCGCTTGAAGTGGAAGTTAATAGGGGAGGCCTATGTTCAGCAGTGGATATCCTTAGGCTGATATGATAATGATGAATAAAAATGGTAGGTAAAGTAGAGGGCATTTTATGGAGAAATTCTACAATTATTGTAAAAAGTGGTGGAAGAAAACCTGTTTATTTGTCAAATAACATCTAATATCTCGATTGAGGTCCTCTCCTGTCTGTCCATTTGTCACAGCCTGTATTCTCCGAATTCGTTTTCCGCGTCAGCTTGTGTCTCTGTTTATCCGCTAACTCTAAACCACGCAATGTATTTCGATGCAGTTTTAACCATCAGATAGAAAATTATTACTACGCATAGAAAAGACGCCATACGTCACAACTATGTTCCGTTAAAGTGAGGCCATTCGGCCACACTTTTTATACGCGATACCGTGACCGGGTGGGCTGCCGCGCAAATCGCTCCACTGTCACCACATTATGACATTGTACCCGTGCGAAGCCGGGGCGGGTCGCTAGTACTTAATATACATAATTCCACCCTGACTCGGGGCATGCAAACGTGTTCATGCACACAGATGCATATCCTTGGTGGGAATTGAACATACAATCGGCGGCGTCGTGGAATCTTAACAAACTACACCAACTGGCCCGTCAAAAGTTTTTTTTAAGGTATTTCAGAATTTATATTTTTAAATGTTTGTCTACAGTTTGTCTACTGTTAACATTTTTACTGTGTCCAATTCAAACAGCTTCGTTCTCGCGGAAATGTATAGATGGCGGTTTGTCACGTTTTATTGTTTGCTTGCAATGACGCACTTCTAAATAGAGGGAGCTAGTATTTTTTGTTTGCTTAGTTCCGGTAATTTCCGCTAATATTATGTGAAAATGTGGCGCAAGGGTGAAAACTGAAATCTGCTGGAGAGGAGTCTGCGCCTTAACGGTTTACAGATAAACCAAGGGTCTTACTATTTATATTAAATCCTGTTTTTTTATTGTAATCAATTTTATTCTTCTGAATCCTTAGAACGGTCTGGCACTATTATAACGTTCACAATTTTTTCTAAATATCAGGCAAATTAAAGCTTGGGCATTTGTTGAGATTAATAGTTTATGAGTAACGTTATACGAGTACCCAACGTGTTTGTTCCTTGAAAACAATTAATTAATGAGATTCTAACACCCCATTTTGTAACACCCCGTATATTGGATACATTTTAACCATATGTAACTCTCTATGTTTCATAATGCAACGTTTCGGTAAATTAGGTAAGTTAAATCTAACTTAAATATAAATTGATAAAAAATATGTAAACATCATATTTATTGAGAAATACAACCTTAATTATGTCAAAGTATAAAACAAATTATGCTGGTAGCTACAGTAATGACATGTTAATTTATTTACATTTATAAAACATTAGCGACCTTATCAAAACTTAAACTATTTTCAAATCGTTTACATACATACACACATAATTCCACTAGATTTTAGTCCAACGTTTCGAGTAGCAAACTGGTTCTATCTATCACAACTTTTTCAATCTTCATGAAGGCGATTTATCCCTAAAAATATCTTTTACATTCAGATCGAAACCACTCATATCAAATAATACATGATAATTCACTTAAACAGGAGATTTTTCCTGCAGAGGTACTTCTTCAGGTGCCGTACCGTTAGCATTAGCTTCTCTGTCTCTATCAGTAGGTGCTCTGGGTGATGAACTGAATTTATTTTTAATAGAACTCCAGTTCTTCTTTATTGTAATGCCGGCTACTACTAGGACCATACCGGCTACAATTATGCCAATGACGCTTTTATCCACTCCTCCAGTTTTTGTACCAGACGTTGTTGCTCCAACTGTTACGTCTGCGCCAGCATTATTTGCAACTTCTGGGGGGGTTTCTATTATAGACTTTAGCTTAGGTACTACTACTGGTTCTTTTATTACTTCCGATTGTAGAGAATAGTCGCTTGCATGAACGGGATTTTCATTTGAAACCGAGGACTTTGCAGTCTCAATTGGCTCAGATACGAGAGAAGGTTGCGCAGTTGTTCCTTCATTTAAAAGAGCATTTTCATTATTATCTTTAGTGTCGACAACCGAATCTAGTTTGTCTTTCGATGAAGAAATTGACGCTATCGTTTCGGGTAAAATGATTTCATTAGTAAGTGTAGATGTAACGGTCTCAATTGCAGCTGTAGCGTTTTCATTTACAAGATTATTTTGACCATCCTCAGAATTGATAACCGGGTCTTGGTTGTCTTCCAATGCATTACTTAACGCTATCGTACCGGGTAAAACGGCGTCCAATAATCCTTCTTCTATGCTTTGCGGCGGGGCATTATGACAATCGAATGCATGATCTGTGCATAATCCAGTGCATACAGATTCTAAAGATTCTTTCAGAGATCGGCACAAATTTTCTGCTAGTCCAGGGGTAGATGTTGGAAGTATCAGTTTACGAAGTGATTTGAAATTGGAGAAGTTTTCAGAAGTAAGTTGCTAAAATAAAAGATAACAATTATATGAATAAATAGAAATTAAACGGAGTAAAAAATCCTTATACCTATGACATACAAACTCTAAGGACTTTATTTTGTATTGTAGTACATATTAAATCGTGCATATTAATTATTGTAGGTAAGTAGGTAGGTACAATATTGTTCTAAAAGGAGTTTTTGTCTTTCATAAATATTCTGATATATTACTATATTATCAACTCTACTGTTCGTGGAGATTATGACGTGTGACACGTGGGATTCAGTATTACCACGGTATTACGTGCTCAGTCATCCCGCTTGTACACACGGCTACAGATCAAGCTATACATTTCTAGTATAAGCTGACCTCCCATTGTACTGAAATCGTATATAATGCGAGATCAGCTTATACTGGAAATGTATAGCTTGATCGGTAGCCGTGTGTACTAAAGGTCTCGGTTGCTTACTTAAGACTGATAGACTATATATAGACTGATATCGTTATAAATCAATCTATATATAAAAATCAATGCCACTTTTCGTTGTAATTTTATAACTCAAGAACGGGCTCACCTATCCAAACCAAATGTTTAGGCTTTGTTCGGACTATTTAGTAGATGGTTTATGTAAAGTTTGCACAAAATCAGCCGAGCGGTTCTTCATTTATCACATTTTTATTATTTCACTTTATACGCAGCGAAGCACGTACCGGGCCGCTAGTATCATATAATATATCAACTGCTTTTAGCCTAAATTCTTAAGTCTTCTATTTAGTATGTTCTTTTATATATCAAAGAATACTACAGAATCGGCCTTGTCAATGCATTTTTTGTTCATTTGTTTATTTTTGTAATATTGTGTGTATACCGGAATAAATATATATTTTGGTAGAGGTAGAGCATAGCGTTTATTCGTTCAAAGAGCAGCTCGACTGGGGAAGTACCTCCACCTTACAGAATACCGCAGCCAAATAACTTTATGTTGTGTCAAGTTGTGTTCCTGCGCGTGAGTAAGGTCGCCAGAGCTCATAGGGGAGGGGGGAAAGGTCGGTAACGCGTGAGCAAGGCTTCTTGTGTTGCAAGCGTCCATATGTCTACGGTAACCGCTTACCATCAGGCGGGCCGTATGCTTGTTTACCGACTTAGTTGTATAAAAAAAAAAATTTTTGCATGTATGTAGTAAAGCGTGTAGGAAAATTTTAATTACCGTTCTCATATCATTGCCTCCTAAATCAAGTTCTTCTAACTTGGTCAGCCCGAAACTGTTCTTAAGGTCTTTCGGATATTCTATCAGCCGATTGTTTCCAAGTTTTAGAACAGTCAACTCTGGAAGCTCGCTAATTGACTGGAAAAATATAAATTATATTATGTCTATAACAAGGTATATTATGTATATGTGGAGATCACAAACTTCTCAATATGGAGATAATATTGAAATATTATAACAATAATTTTACATAATGTAGGGAATGATAGTTTACAAGCACACCAAGGTTCTAGTTCTTTTTTACAAGGAAGTATATTTTCATTGATGTAAATTAACTCCTAGACATACGTAGTCGATTTTAAACATACCCCTGAAGCAAGATCCATGATCGCATTGTTATTAACATTAAGAGTCTTCAAGTTCTTCAGTAAAGATAATTCTTTTGGAACCTCTGTTAATTTGTTATTTTGCAAATTGAGTGTTGTAGTTTTAGGATCTAAAGACATGGGAAACTCCGTTAGATCATATCCAGAGCAATCTACTACGAAATTATCTGAACCGCCTTCAATATTGCACAAACAGGGTTTTGGACATGATGTATCATCTTCTGGAGCTGGCTCGGACTGTTCGTTATCTAATAATAATCTTAATTGTACATCTTCAATAGGCGCTAATGACTCAGTTGTCACGTCTATGGGTTCTTCTAAAGCTCTAGAACCGCTGCCCTCAATTACATTGTCGTCAGTTTCAGGATGTTTATCTGGTGGAAATTGGTTATCATTCTCATCTGGTATGTGCATTTCATCTTCGCTCTGTGCTGCAACAATCCTGAAATTTATCAATGCAATATTAACACGTGATATATCAAAATCAATCTATATACCCGTACGTATGTTTATCATGTCAAGGTGACTAGAGATTGACAAAAATATGGAGATATTGAATTGCGATAAATGTAAGTACTATCAAGGGCGTAACTAAAACACTTGTTAATACAGTAGGTATATTCTTGGAAGCGTTGAGTGAGATGTTATCATTTATATTCGTGACGTGCTAAACATATATAATGCTTCTATTACCCATTTCATTATGTATATATTTATTATTTATCTCTATAAAACAGAAAGGTATTCTTGTCGTTTGTTTTTTATTGGCTGATACGTATTCTCCTTTACTTTACAGCTTTAACTTGTAGATAGTTTTAACAAAGAATTAATTTTCAAAGACATTTATAATATTAATCTTTTTTAGGGTTCCGTAGCCAAATGGCAAAAAACGGTACCCTTATAGATTCGTCATGTCTGTCTGTCCGTCCGTATGTCACAGCCACTTTTTTTCCGAAACTATAAGAACTATAATGTTGAAACTTGGTAAGTAGATCTATTCTGTGAACCGCATTAAGATTTTCACACAAAAATAGAAAAGAAACAATAAACTTTGGGGGTTCCCCATACTAAGAACTGAAACTCATTTTTTTTTTAATAAAATCCATACGTTTGTTGTCTATGGATAGGTCTTCAAAAATGATATTGAGGTTTCAAATTTTTTTTTTCTAAACTGTATAGTTTGCGCGAGAGACACTTCCAAAGTGGTAAAATGTGTGTCCTAAAAAAACCATGTACATTACCATGCAAACTTCCACCGAAAATTGGTTTGAACGAGATCTAGTAAGTAGTTTTTTTTTATTACGTCATAAATTGAAATTCATATCATATGCTCAGGTCTATACTACCATTTACTTATTTACCTACAGGTTTGTACGGACCCCTCGGTGCGCGAGTCTGACTCACACTTGGCCGGTTTTTTTTGTTTAGTTTGACTCATTCTGCTCCAAGAACCAGAGTAAATTTTAAACTAATTAACATACGGTCTTTCCCACCTATCCAGTCCACTCACGTTGGAACATAATTATACAATAATTAAGTAAATGCGAGTAATTCATCATCAGTCGACTCCATGGTTGAGCAGTTTAACCACAGGTGTAACCATGGAAAAGATTACGGGGGTCCTGAGTTCGATACCGGATCGGGAATTAAAATTTTCATAGTTAAAAATTATTAACTAAGTTTGGTAATATGCCCGGGAGACCGCGAGCATTGACTGGCCACATGACAAATTATGGGACTTTAATTCGGGGATAAAGGGCGTGAACTTTTTTTTTTCCTCCATATTATTTATCCTCAAGTACAAGAATATCGATAGCACCTGTACTTCAAAGAAGTATCTAATCAAATTAAATCTTGGATTATATCTATACAACTTACATAGGTTTCGTTCGTTATATCGAAGTAGCAGGCAATCTGACTTTATCGGTAATTATCATGTGATATAACAATAGGAAAACACCTTTAACGATTATATGCGTCTCAAATCTTAACGTAAATATTAATTACTATAAGCTAAGCTGCATTAAACATACATTTTGAATTATATAATTTGATTTTTGTGACCCATAAATAACCTTCTTCAGTTATACTCATTTACACTAAGTTATAGGTTATTCACTTATTTGAAAAATAAAAATAAATATTATGTATTAACTCACACCGCACTGCCATCGAAGTTAAATTATTCATTGACGTACGCACAATTTGATACACAAGCTATACAATTATGAATACTTACGCAATAACTGCAAGTAATAGGTAAAGATGTTTTTGCATCATGGTCACTCACAAACGCAAACACTGAATTAAGACGTGGCCCACTGAATTCAGGAGTTGTTACCTGTAATGGCACAAGTACCAGCGTAGCGCACAGCACATAACTAACTCACTGACACTTATAACTATTTATCACTCAAAGATAAGATTACAAGCGGCATGGAAAGCTTATCGCGAATCAAGTATGATAACGACCCTCTGCATAAACGAGAAAATATTGGGCCGCCAATTTTCAATAACACCTTCTGAAACATGATAGAGAATTGAATTAAGATTTCTGCATATGCACGAGACAAATACAAAATAGTAATGATTCTCTCCGAGCGCTAGGTAAATCTTTATTATCTGCCAGTTGCTATTTCTGAAACCGTCCATGTTAATCACATTATAGCGTAGTCGCTGGGTGTTTGCATTACGCGGTACGGACATGTTATAGTTCCTTTGAAGTACTAAACTCATGTTCCCTTCTTCAATAAAGTATTTGGTTATGTTACGTCTATAATTTCACTGGGAAGTGCATTTATCGCATTGCCGGATATAACATTGTTAACTTATTCATACAATTTATCAGAATCACACACCCAAATTCGCACACAAGCACGTTATCTTTCCTTCACTGATGTAATGTACCTATGTGTATGAGTACCTATTTTCCACAAATAAGAATATTGTTTGTTCTGACTGTGCAAAGTAGGCAAACGTAACTAGGTATTCAATGTCAATCGTTGATGTACTTATGAGCCACGTTCCCACCATATGACCGCTCCTTACTTAAGTTTATTTCAAACTGATAACTTTTGTGTGATTTAATAATTGATTGTTCTAACGCGTCATGTTAACAATCCAGTAACCACAGATTTTACAACCCATCGAAGGTCGAGTAAAGATTCAGTTTATCACGATATTTTTTATATTAAATAGATTTCTATACAGAATGGAGATTTTGGGATGATATATTTTCGAAACCTATGTTGGATTAGTCATGCTGAACAACTTTTAAAATGGGCCCGGCACGACTTCGTTCGCGTGGTGTCTTAACCTATACCCTAACCTACCACTTTCCCTACCCCTACCCTATCCTATCTAAACCATCCAGGGCGCCACTAACCTAACCTATAATTACCTAACCTAAAATTTTATATATAAAGATAATAAATCATTTTACTCACTATTTTTTTTATTTGTAACCAGGTCAGTACATTTATCTATTTATCAATGTCATGTATGTATGTAATGGGGTATTTACATAATGACCAATGGTTAGTTTTATGATACAACATACGTTGGGAGCAGGAGATAATTTCCAACGGTTACTGGAACCGCTCACTTAGAACGGCCGAAAAACGAACGTTTCATTAAAACTGCGGGCACCAGTCTATCCTTTGAGACTAATATAATTCATACAAAAGTAGGTGCGCATTAGCTACATTCACAGCAAATTTTCAGAAACAATATTATAAACTAGGGTGAAATCACGGAGTAAGATAGTTATGATGCTATGAAGCTATCATGATATTAGCTCCTTTTGAGCAACTTTGACTTACACTTATTATATATAATAGTTGTGAAGTGTGAAACTAATTACCGTTTTTGTACCGTGCAGTACTGCAATGGTGGCGACTTGGCGGACTACCTGCAGGCGAACCGCCTTCTCAGCGAGAGCACGATACGCGTGTTCCTGCGCCAGCTGGCGGAGGCCATGCGCGCTATACACGCCAAAGGCATCGTGCACAGGGACCTGAAGCCACAGAACATACTGCTCACTCATAGTGTGCCACCGCCACGTACGCCCCACGCTTCCGAAATTACACTCAAAATTGGTGAGTTTACTATAGGCATAGAATCGTATTTACACCAGTTTGAATGGTTGCGTACAATACATATGCTCGTGCAGCCATCACAGTGACCATTTCAGTTAAACGAATTTATATTTTATTTATATATATTTTTTTTTTATTTAGAGCCAAATTATATGTATAGTTGGCGGAATGATTGTTGTTGATATTTTATAAATAATACAAAACCAAGAGATAACGTCAGGCAGTAGCATACTTACGGAAACAAAGCTGGAGCAAACCAACCTACAGTTTAGTTAGCCATTAGTTCTAATCGGTATGGTTGAAAGTAAAAGTTCATAGCAAAGATTTATCATCATCGGTTACGTTTCGGATTTACTTCGTTATTTGTACTAAATTATATAAAAATAGTTTATCATGTTGATAAGTTTCATTAATTGAACCAAGTTTATGAAAATTTGACAGAACAAAAAAAAATAGAATTAGGTTAAAATACCTATATTATTAATTATACTATGTATATTATGAGCGCGATCCCCTTTTTTACCCCCTCGAGGGTTGAATTTTGGAAAATCGTTTCTTAGCTCACCCCTAAGTTCATGGTATAGATAAAGTCTAGTACCTCCAAACTTTATACCATGAAAATTTTTTCCTTACTTTTTAACCGACTTCAAAAAAGGAGGAGATTCGGTTATTTTTTTTTACGTTTGTTACCTCATTAGTCTCATTACTCCGTCATTTATTAACCGATAAAGAAAATTATAATTTTTTGTTTGGAAGTATACACTTCCCGTTTGGTCCCATTGTCATCAGATCAGGATTTGATTACTTCTTAGTGTACTTTGAATTCGTTTTAGTTTGTGAACCAGTTTTTTACTTTGGTAATTTCTAAAAATAAATAAATATAATATATATATATATATATTTATTTCTTAATTTCGAACCTAGAGCCCAAGTAATTATTTTATATTATAGACTTAACTTAAAAAAATTACTAATCTATACGTATAAAATGCAATCGTCGATCCGATTTTCACAGATTACAAAATAAGGCAGATGGAGCGCGCGGAACACAGGAGTGAGGTCAAAAAGCAAATATAAATTGAAAACACATACCTGGTATTCGCTTTTGAATTTATATTTGCTTTGTTTAAAAAACTTTATTTAACGAAAAACACTTTCTTTTTAATAACCTTCGTTTAAACATATTCCCGTGTTTCGCGCGCTCTATCTGCCTTTTGTTATACAATCTGAGCATTGCAAAACTTGGTGCATTGCAATACTCTTTAAAATTGGAATGTCAAATTTAATAGTTATTTATGCAACTGTCGTATAATAAGGGGTATTAAAACACGAATGTGGGTTTATACATGAGGGTTTTAATTCCTAATTATGTACAGTTGCATACAAGACTTTATCTACACCCATGATCATTTTTATAAACAAACAACAAAGCAACACATTTCTGCAATTCTAATATCGAACAAAAATGGCGGCATACGACATGAATTCGAATAACCTTTAAGTTTTTTTTTTATTAAATGTTATATTGTTGCGCTGTGATATTGTAACGCGCCTGCCTGAAAATGTTCTTTTTTTGAAATTCATAAGGATACCACGGAGAATGTGGCTGTTTGATGAGTAAGGAAAGGTCCGAAAAAGCAAAAAAAAAAAGGAGTTGCATAATGAAATTCAGTACAACATTATGACACTGTTTTGGATGATATAATGGTTACTATGACAACCAGTGTTTTAATGTTGGCAATAAACTAACTGTTTCAGGAACTGTTATAGAGGATTTATATCATGGGTGTAGATAAAAAAAAATATAAATCGGATTAGAATTCGAACTGTTGATTTTGTGACTATTTTTAAAAATGGGAGTAGATTTGGTTAACATCAATGGGAAATTAATCAACCTTTCTATACATATAAAACGCTTTGTCCTGAATGACAGACTGATGGATCAATGCACAGCCTAAACCGCTGATCGTAGAAACCTGAAACTTGGAGGGTGTGTTCTTTGTATGACTTAGGCATCCAATAATTTACCGAAATTCTACCCCTAAGGCATAGAAATAATATATACCCAGAAAGAACGTCGCCATACTACCCGAATATATAAAACAGGCCAACTTTTATAGGCTGCCGCGCGTAACAGCTACGTTTTACGCTCCCTCTGCGTCATTCTGCTTGTCATAGTGACGTTCATAAAGATAGCAGTTGTTGAAAAATTCCAATTAAAATCGGGAGAAATTTAAATATTGATCATTATTTTGCATTTTTATTTATTTTTATTTGATTTACGCCCTAACAGTTAGAGCGTATTTTTATCGACGCGTGCACAGTTGCGACACTCTATCTGGATGTATCCTTAATCAAAGCCCTAAGGGGGTAAAAAAATATCTCTGTGGGTATATTTCGTTGAGGTCATCGGCATTAAGATTGCCTCTACACGCGATATTGCATCCGCCACGTGTGTCTGTAAGATATCCCACATCTGACTCATACTTGACCTACATTGATGTGATGGATTATATTCAACTTATACATGTATAATTCAAATTCAAAAAGTATTTATTCAATTTAGGCCCTGATAAGGCACTTATGAACGTTAACAAATGACTCTACACCGAATTCCCTGAGAATACTAATTAATTTGCTGTTTTGATTAATTCAGCCCATAAATTTACTTATTTTAAAGCGAACAATTAAATCTGATTATAATTATTTAATTTAAATGTCTTTTATAGAGGATTTTCAAGTTTATATGTAAAGTTACTTTAATGTATTGTGTGTTTCTGCGGTGAGTAAGGTCGCCAGAGTTCTATGAGGAAGGCTAAGCGCTGTGTAGGTATTGTGCCCCTCCCTACCAGGCAATATAATGTAGTACAAAATGCCTCTGCGCTTTGTCCGTTCCGCTGCCTACACAGCGACAAATTTACTCTATTACTTTTAAAAAGTTGATTAATTTGAGTTTATTTATTTGCAGCTGACTTCGGATTCGCGAGATTCCTAGAAGAGGGGAACATGGCCGTCACACTCTGCGGCTCACCAATGTATATGGTAATAATTACGTTTTCATTCATTTTCCGGTTTTGCACTAAAATATGTAGACCGTGGACAAATCGTGGCTCTTGCTTTCCTGTAGTTCATGTTTATAGATTTTATTGCCATTGCATGCTGTGATAGAAGTTTCGCTTAATTAAATAATTATGATTGATATAAGCGGCTTATAGGTAAACAAAAACCAATAGTTTTTCTGTATCCCTTTTAATATCACATTCAACACTTTTTATGTAGCGGATAAAAACATAAGCAAGCATACAACTTTTTTTTGGAAAAACTTACCATTAAATTGGAATAAATTTAGCACAGTGGTAGGTTACTTTGTAGTACCCGCTTGGCTGGCTACCACCCTCAAGTTGAAAATCTGTCGCCAACACCTGCCGGTATGTTCCGACAGCTGCAATTAAGAGCCAGATCCTTTCTAGAATTTGTGTGCTTATTTACCACCTTAGGCTACATCATTATACTTAATTTACATTATAAATGAGATTGTAGTCAAGCGTAGGTCTATACATAACATATATAGCCGCAACCTACAATCAGACTGGATCACTACAATGAGATTCGATATTCATTTTTACAGGCACCTGAAGTAATTATGTCTCTCAAGTACGACGCTAAAGCTGATCTCTGGAGCTTGGGCACGATTGTATACCAGTGCCTCACGGGCAAGGCACCTTTCCAAGCCACCACACCGCACGAACTAAAAGCTTTCTATGAAAACAGTATAGATCTGCAACCCAAGTGAGTAACCAACGTTATTAGGAGTTAACTGCATTACTAAATAATGATCTAACTTTATATTAAGCAAAAAAGTGTATCTGTGTGTATGCTACTTGGTTTGGTATTTACCGTTTTATTATGTAAATGTCTTATGATAAAATGTTTGTTTACAGAATGCCCGCTGGCACTAGCCCGGAGCTGTGCAGCCTACTGATTGGCCTGCTTCGGAGGAGTCCTCGCGAACGAATGCCCTTCGAAGTATTCTTCAATCATCCCTTCCTTCAACGTCCGCGGACCACATCTACCACGAGTGAGTCCATCATTTTGTCATATCATACAAATTACATCTTTGTACATATTCTTCTGATTAGTTCGGTAAAAGATTTTGACATTGTTCATGGATGGTAATTGAATATTTTTAACAGTTTCGGCAGATGGTTTAATTAATATTTGGCCAACACTAATACAATAGTGCCACATTAGCTTAACTCCGAGTGACTAATCATCAATAACCCGCCATTGTTACAGGCTTACGAAATCACTATTGCGCATAAAACGTTCCTTTGTTGTCCTCATTCATTGTAGAATAGAATATTAGGATACTTTTTGTTACATCCCACCTTGATATACTTTTAGATGTTTCTTCATACATGAATGAATAGAAGAAATGAATACTCTGTGCACGCATATAATAAAAAACTACATAATTAAGAAAAAATATTTTGAAGGCGTCCATAGGGCTACAGTAACCGCTTAACACCAGGCGAGCTATATGCTTATTTGCCAATTTACTGCCGCTTTCTATATTCGATCTATCCTTGTGTTAGCGATTCGATATTACATTTCATATAAGTAGTGTAAAAATATGAATCCTCATGCTCGAAACCAACGAATATTGACACTGGACAGAATAGTTTCTAGTGTTTAGTTATAGCTTATTCTCGGCCTACTTGAATATTTTATTATTGAAAAACATATGAATATCATTTAATAACATGTACCTACGTTGTTTTTATAAGCTAATAGGAAGGGTTAATGTGACACGAAAATTTATCTCGTAGGTGCAGGCTCATTCATTATGATTAAAAAATAAATCATTTTAATATCAATGTGACACTTAGTACGCACAGATTAAAGTGGATTATAATCAGTTTACTTGATAGAGAACAGCGATAAGAGTCCTACCAATATTTACAAATTAAACAGGAGCAGAACGTTTATTCAGGAGATGATTTAGTAGTCAGTCTGCAGTTCTAAATTATACCGAAGTAATTAATCTGTTTATGATATCGTCCACGCTCCGTGCAATAATTGGAATTTTGTGCAATAATTGGAAACTGACTAATATAAATTAAATTATGATACTTGTGTAACATGAAACCTGATATATATGACGGCTATTACCTACATGCAAATCGTTCTAACAATCTGCTCTGCTCATCTTATAATTTTATAACTTATTATTTTATTTTCGTACAATAAATGATAAAATGTCACGTGTTCATTTGAATACTGGTTTTTGATTATCAAGAGTCAGTTATTATAATTATGAACATAGTGGTTTACGTAGGAGTAAACGTGAAACTATACAATATTTTATTATTCTTTTGTCTTCTTATGTGTATTCAATACTCTCATGATTTGACACTCACTGAGGATATGCATATCATTAATAGTTGTCGACAATATTCAATGAGACATAAAAGAGCTCCTTTTCCTTTGAGGTTTCCATTGTATCATATCTTTAAATTCCTTAATAGGACATGCATATTCATTGAACATAGAACCTCTTACTTTGTTTTATGTCTGTTTAAAATCGAATTACATCTCACTATCTCAGGAAGTATGAAGATAAGAGTCATGTGTGGCAAGTGAGCGCACTTAAGATTTGAAGCGTCATTAAATCAGATATGTCAGGTTCGAGAAAATAAAACGAGGTTAATTAGTTACAGACAAATTCTTTAGAATCATGCAAAAAAAAAAGATAGTCAAAATTCGTACACTTACCCTGGTATAGGGGTAACTATGCGTAGTAGTACAGGGTATGTTTAAGCCAAAATACCGGAATTCTGAGCTGTTACATAGTTAAACCCAAAAATAAACATTGTTATTTTCATATCACTTACTCTCCATACTTTTCTCTGTCTTTCAAAATCAAAATCAAAAATCATTTATTCAAATAGACCTTCGCAGGCACTTATGAAAAGTCTGACTCTAATACTCTAATACCGGTTCGGAAGTTTGCATTTGCTGAGAAGAGCCGGCAATAAACACAGCAATTACTCTTTTCAAAACAAGCTTAGATTTATTACATAACATTTACATTCTAATCGCACTGACAACAATTGCGTGCCCCGGCGCGGCGGCAAAATTACAAAGTACACTGAAAAAAAACTTTATTTAACAGTAACACAAAATTTTACTACCAATAACCTAAACAGAGTGACTTGCGAACTAAAAATTACCAGTAACAAAACTAGTTTTGGTTCATTACTAAATTGTTTGATTAAATCTAAGAGATATACGATTAAATGTAACTAAAGTTAGTTTCCAGACAACAAAACTTCAACATACATAACTAGTTTTGTAGAACCTTTTTTTCAGTGTAGACTGAATAAATATTTAATAAGTAAATAAATAGCAAACTTAAGCAGACCAACCCCCACAAGCAGCACCTGTTCACAAGTATGACGCGTGTGGCAGCCATCGCCCTCCTCGCCTCGCTTTCCAACCTTTAACATGTTCGTAGCGTACTTTTAATCCTACTGAGATGCAGCTTTTCTTTTAATAGCGCACAGGTGGTCAGCGATATTCGTGCACTTCGGAAAACGTTGCGAGAGGCGCTGAAGAGGGAGGATACCAGTTCTTAGTTATAAACCCTTATCGATATACTTAACTCTACAACCGGCTAAAAGGGGGGAAATAGAGTATATAAAATATTTTTGTGAAAATAATTGGAATATGAAACTTCATTAGGTAGATTATGTTTATAACAGGTGGAGATTTCGAGATGGCATATTTTTGAAACCTATGTTGGGTTAGTCATGTTGAACATCTTTTACTATGGGACCAATAGCGAATTCTCAAAAAAAATGTTGCACTGGCCGATTGTTTCGAAATTTGGTATTATGAATTGAATGTCCAAAAATACAATATTTTGTAAACTTATAGATCGAGCTACTTTTGCATAAAAATATCAGTGTCATACATCCCAACTCTACTACTCTTTTCCATGGATTTTGAAGTTAACAAAGAAAACACAACATAGTCACGGTGTGTGCATATTGTTCAGGTTTGGACTCGGATCAGCCCGACATATTGGAGAACAATCTCGAGTGTCGGCACGAAACTAACTGTTACCTAGAGGAGTCTTGGGAGAGTCAGGGTACCTACATCATTATTTATACACTGATTACGCTTTCATTATGCATGGGATTGGGTGGCAGGCAATATATCCCGGTCGCATGGCTTCATAACTATTTCAATATTATGTACTTACTCACATATACTATATCCAATTTTTAATTTATAGATATATACGTCATTGTGAGGGTTATTGGCGACGTATACATTTTACATAATGACTTAAAAACTTTCGAGGGCTAGGGAGTTCACTTTATACCACCATCATATTGCTATTGATAAGTACCTACATATTTACATAAATTGATGGTCGACAACACGTCATAATCAACAGATTAGTATCAAATCATGGTTGATAGGTTACATTATATCCATAAATGAGTCTTAAAATTGCATGACAACAGGTGTTATAGGTAAATTAGAAGAATTCTTAATTCGAATTGGCAGGATAATATAGTAGTATCTATATCTGGTTTTATTTTACATGAAGACTGCATCTAAAATATGGATATTCCGTTTTACTAGCTGCACATAGATAGAGTATGGGCCGATGTATAGAATGTTTGTCTCCAATAAAATTCAGGAACGTGCTCGTCGAGCGGTGGTGGTGTGTCGCGGTCGGCGGGCGCGCCGCGCGTCTCGCTTCCAGCGCTGCAGCCGGTCGCGATGCCAGCGCTGCAGCCGTTACAACCGCTGCACATCAAACCGCACCCTACATCCTCCGGTGAGTGATTACTACCATTTAGAAATAGTGATATCAAATGCCGTGATGAAGGCCGCCGTCTCGAAGTCTTCAATGAAGCTTGTGTTAAGGAAACCATACCACGGTGGTATGCCTGGTGACCTCTTGGCGAGACCATTACTGAACAAGTAAAGGTTTAGCAATAGTTCCAAGGTTTCATAATGGTTAACTGGTGATCAATAAATTAATAACTTATACATATATTGACAATATTATTGACTTTACTGCGAAGTAAACTACAGTAAGGTTGAAAATAGGATTACAACAAATTGAGCATAGGTGTCTATGTAATGACATTCATACGAAAAGTATATATGCGAAAAAAATATACCTACTGATGCATCATTTTTTTACCGACTTCAAAAAAAGGAGGAGGTTCTCAATTCGGTTGTATTTTTTTTTTATGTTTGTTACCTCATATCTCAGTCATTTATTAACCGATTTGGAAAATTTTTTTTTTTGTCTGGTAGGGTGCACTACACTCCCCGTTTGGCCCCATTGTCATCAGATCAGGATTTGATTACTTCTTAGTGTACTTTGAAGTCGGTTTCATTTATTTGTAAAACAGTCCAATTATAACGAAAAATTATCGTATGCGAAGTGACATTCCGTAAAATTTAATGGATCTATTTATTCATCGCCGAGCTAAGTAAATCAAGCAGAACAAAGCAGCAGGGTATAATTTGCGTTTATTTATAGCCAGGATTATTATTTTACAACTTTCAATGGACACTTTAAAGGAACATACTCATTCTCAACTTACTTTTTAAACCAGACAGAAATCATTTTTCATTCTATAATATCCTAACTATTCCTAACTAATATTATAAATGCGAAAGTGAGTTTGTTTGTTACGCCTTCACTACGCAACGAATCATCATGAAATTATGGCATGCAGACAGCCTATTGGATGGAGAAGAATGAATTTTCAAAAATAAAGATGGCATGATTTCGGAATGTTCTAACAAATAAAAATTTATGAACATAACTGTAAATACAGAGATAACCGTATTTTTATATCAGTTGCTGTCTGTATATCAGCTCGTCACTATATTTAGCAAAAAATACTAAGAAGCGATGAAGAATTTACCAATTGAGTATTGTGTAGGTAGAGGTTAATCGGTTTGTTAATTTATTTAAGGAATTGAAATATTAACTATGAGTAACCACAAAGATATCAATCAAAATTCACCGAAAAACATGACTTCATCAAACTTCATTGCTCTTATCGCTTCGATATAGGTAGGTACTGAGGATTTTGTGACGCGATAGGTTAAATGATTAAATTTATGACCAGATAATTTTTTACCGGACGTAATACGTGCTTATATGTTCGACTTGACGCCATGCATGTGAATTAAAGACGTACAATCCCTATAAATACTGACATCATCACATCTTTATATCAGATACTACTCACAATGAGCGGACTTTGGTAAAATCAAATATCTTCGCGGAGATCATTACAAGAAATTATAACCGTGGCACCACGGGATAACGAGCAAGCACTAGGTACATAACAATTATGAAATATGAGGTGTTAACTTTGATAGGCAATCAAACTATGTAACTAACGCCTACTTATAAGTTGGCGAAAGCCCGAACGATTTAATAATTTTATTTGAATATTTTTATACTTAGTATATTGGTTCTAGTGTTTACTTTTATTTTATTAACTTTATTGTTTATAATAACATAATATCATAAACGTTAATTATTGCAATGTAAACGCTATTTAAGTAGGATAGTCGGGAGTAAATACAATGTTGATAACCCTATGTAACCTACCCTTGGGAACCTACAGTCTAGATATCTATTTTATTGCTCCACTCTGCAATAAGTTATTCTCAGTTCCGTCATTTTTATGTTATTGTACCCATTTATTGGTTGCTACTTTACTGATAATAGCTATCCATATGTTTATATTGTGTAGCTTTTCTATTAAAAAAATGTTTCAATTCAATTCATTTATTTCAGAAAACTTGTTCCATATATTTTTTTAGTAAATCTTATAATATTTTTTTAGTAAAATACAATTTATCTAATAATACAATTTAAGTAACAATCTTTAATAATAATAATACGTCCAAAAATAATTATAAATAAGTAGTGATACGATACGAAACATAAAAAATAATTAGATAGGAATAGATTACTTAATTATAAAATTATCATTACTATTACTTGACCCTAAGCCACCTGAGTACCCCCTTGGAGTCAGATACGTGGATCTCGTTCCAGTGTCTTATAATCGGACAGTCATACTTACATTCAATAGCCTTGACTATGACTATGTCCTAAATCGTCACGCTATAGAGTTATCTGTGTAACCCCTAAGTGATATTTTAAACTAATACTTGTAGGATATATGGTATTACTATAATAAATTAATCTAGCTATTCTAGTACCATAGAATGCGCACAATCAATTAATAAGTATATTTCCATGGTTATTGAATTTGTCAAACGAATGAAATGAGTTTTTGATGTGGTACAGTCGCGAACTTTAATTTGGGGTTTAATTTAAAGTTGAATATCTTACAGCAAAAATATAACCTTACGAACTATTGACAACGCGCTGGGACACTAACGTTACCACGGGCCATGCTCTCAGATATGCCAACCCGACTATTGAGTTTTAAACCTTACTGCTTTATGAGTTTTCGTAGGACCGATTTAGGAAATGGGTCCCATATGTATGATCGCGACTCTACTTATATGCATTGCTATTATAGTGCTTTGCCGTTTAGCCGTTTATGTGAGTGAGTTTGTCGATCTCCAGCCGAGTCGTCGGACACGACCTGGGCGGGCGAGGAGGACTTCGTGCTGGTGGAGGCGACGGAGAGCGGGTCGGCGGAGTGCTCGGGCACCTCCTCGGGCTCGGAGGCGGCTCCGCGGCCGCGCTCGCTGGCGCTGCCCGCGCCGCCCGCGCCCGCGCCCCCGCCCTCGCACCCGCCCACTCCGCCCACCGCACACGCACACACAGACGCGCCTGCACACCTGCAGCTACGGGTAACACATATTTACAGATTCGCTGCTTCACCGCTACAACCGACCAATAAGCCTACAAGACACATCAACATAGTTTTGCTTGGCAATACTGTCTTAAATATGATCTCTTTTGCATGAGCGTAATCGAGGGTATCCTGCTACTTGGCGTATTTTAGGCTTTTTAATCTGTGGCCGCTACATAAACTCATTCAATGTGTGACCGTTCCGTCTAGAATAGCGTCAAATAATTTACACATCGAGTCGAGACAAAAGTTTTTTGTGCACAATGTGACGCCACAACTGTTACGCCAGAAATAATAATAATATTTACTACGTGGTGACATTAAGGGATTTGACGTAAATAATGTGTGGTGTGGTGATGCATACCATTTTATGATGCCTATTTCTAAACGAACGGTGTTGGAAATATTAAGTGAGATATGTAATAGTATGTGTATGTGTCACCGTCATTTTGTGAACATTGTTAGTTTATAATCTATCTAGCGAGCTAATAAACTGTCGATAAATTGTGAACTGCACCATACTACTTACAAAAGAAAGAACCCATTTAATTATCGATAGTTTATAATCTATCCATGCCAACCGTAATATTGTGAACTGGCATCATACTTGAATGCGTCGGAACGCACCTTGCGCGCTGATTGGTTGAACGCCATGTGTCCCGCGCCGCCATCTTTGGCCATAAGCGATTGTTTTTATTGTTTCTTAAAAATATTTATTGATTGACAAATTTAATTGGGATCTCAAACAATTAAAAATATGCATTTTTTTTATTTAACTCTTATGTTTATTTTCTCTACTCTATGGACACGAACGAACAATTGCCAAGACGACCAATCAGTGACGGTTCGCAATATGACGGTTTGACATTGGTAGATTATAAACTATCGAAAATGAATACGCTATATTGTAAGCAGTGTGTGTTCTACCGCTTGTACAACGGAGAGTGTTCTAAGGAATTGTTCGACTTGTTGTCCACGGCTACCTTCCACCATCGCAACTCACGCCATCGACGGGGGATCCATCCTCACACATTGAAACCAGAATTGTTTCGAACTGTGCGGGCTCAAAGGAGCTTTCTTCCGCGGACGCTCAGGTTGTGGAATGAGCTCCCCGCCGTGGTTTTCCCAATGGAGTACAGCATGGGGTTCTTCAAAAAGGGCGTAAAGAGGTTTCTTCAGAGTCGGCAACGCGCGAGTGATAGGTGTTCCCTGGTGTTGCAAGCGTCCATAGGCTACGGTAACTGCTTACCATCAGGCGGGCCGTATGCTTGTTTGCCACCTTAGTGGCATAAAAAAAAATGCAGTATGGTACAGTTCACAATTTATTGACAGTTTACAATCTCGCTGGCCAGGTAGATTATAAAACAACGGTTTTCACAAAAATACGGTGACATATACATTAATCATCGACTATCGCCGTCAACGCCCTTGGTGTTGGCCTCTTAATTTTTCACATACATATAATCGAATGTATCGCTACCACAAAAGTAAATAATGTTGATTGTTTCCCTTTCGTCTTACTTACTCGTTTCGTTTTATTCTTCTAACATTCCATTTATGTAGATGCAACTATTGTACTATATTTATGTGTATCGTGTTAGTTTCTAATCTGAATCATGGCTTTCCTTCATATCATAGTGACATTGCTTCCATTGTTACGACTACTGTGAATGTATATATTACAGAACCCACTTGGCGTGGCATCTAACAATAACGTACCGCGATCACAGCCCATCGATGTGCTTCGATCAAACTACACTCGTAATGCGACCAACATAGGATCACTATCGCCACCCACTGTGAGTATTCAACATGTGGCATAACTGACTACCCCCGCTTGTATAAATTAAATCATTTAGTACCATAATAGTACATGTGAATGCGATAAGGAAGCCGAGAGTGTAATGATCAATGCACACGCGTGTCATACGACGTTTTTCAACACACTAGCACAAAAAAAAACATACGTATATTTTTAAGTAGATTTTTTGATAATTATCAACCACGCAATTAGAATGTTAATAAATATGTTTTTTTTTGACAGCGATGCACTGTCAAACTTTTTTACCCATTTAAATTAAAAATGTTTCGTCTACACACATATCACTTGCACTGAGGTAAAAACTTAACATAATCGGGATTATACCTATCATACAACTTTGCGGTAATATAAAGTAAAAAGCACTAGTGCGTAAAAAGCTACATCAAATAATAATAGTACATTATGATACATATGTGCAAAGTTGGTTTTTACCCCTCGAGGCGGTATTAAGGTAAAAAATACAAGTCTGTTTTTTTCCTGGCAAGAGTGTTGAAAAACGTCGTATGACACGCGTGTTCATTGATTATTACACTGTCGGCCCACTTATCTGTTACTAAGCAACTTTGCACAGATGTATCATAGTATCATGTACTGTGTAAACCAGTGTTGTGTTATAATGTTAGGTGCCGTTCACGATGGGCACGCCGCCGTCGACGCGGCGGCGCAGCAACTCGGGCAGCTCGCCGCCGCCCTCGCTGTGGCAGGTCTCGCCCACCAACGCCAGCCCGCTGCGACGATCCGGTATGCCTACCCTACTCTTTATTTTTTTACATTTCACTTCTTTTATTACCGCGTGAGGACTACTCTCCAGCATTCAATGTAAAAATAAACCTTATTTCAATAATCCTAAACTCTATTTTTAAACGCGTATCAAAATATTCTCTTCTTTCGGAGCCGTTCTGTTCGAACGGACCCATAGCTGTCTCCCGCGTTATCGGGATGATAAGTAGTCTATAGTACTCGGGGACAACGTAGCTTCCTATTAGTGAAAGAATTTTCAGAATGAGATCAGTAGTTCCGGAGATCTACCTCCTACATTCGAATAAACTTTACCAATTTATAATATTAGCAGTCATTTTGTTATGTTATACAACTATTCGGCCCGCCTGGTGGTAAGCGTTCATCGTAGTTTATGGACCTTTGCAATACCCGGACCCGCGCCAACACTCACGCATTACCAGCCCTTCAGCCACTCCCCAAAGAGCTTTGTGACCACGCCATGCGCAGGAACACTATATTAAGTTATTCCGCAGTATTCTCTACATTCCAAGTCGAGCTGATGTTTCAACGAAAACAAACACTATAAATAAATAAATATCCTGAGACATTCCTCACACACGGTCATCTGATCCCAAACTAAGCAGAGCTTGTACTATGGAAACCAGATAACTGATATAATACATATACTACTTTTTGTTTGTAAATACATACTAAAAGTGAACGCACACTTATCCGAGCCGAACGCATCGAACGAAACGAATTTTAGAATTCTGTATATGAAATCTTATGAAAGCTCGCACACTTGCCCGCGTCGAATCGTCCGAATCTGGAAGAACCCCAGAAATCCTAGACGAAGTCGAATGACGTCATCAGATTCGGCTCGGCTTATGCGGTCGACTCGACCGATGCGCTCGCATTCTATCAGTTGCATACGACAGAGCAAAACGCGAGTTGTTTTTCTTCTTCGTTTCGGTCGATTATTTCGTTGCGGATATGTGTGCGAGCCCTCCTCGACTTCGATTCGTTCGCCGCGTTCGGCTCTGATAAGTGTGCGTCCACCTTTAATATACTCTTTGATTTGTTTAGTATGATTTGAGAGAATATATTTGCGTGGCATCGAAGAAAAATACCTTTAGTTAGAGTGGTAATACCGGGCAATCCAATTCCACAACTAGTCAGTGATTTTGATCAGTAAGGACCAATCACTGCATCGTGTGTTTTTGACTTAGCCAATCAGGCGGAATAGATTTCTAGCAAAATGAACGTCTATGCGCTATTTTGGATGGATTAATTGTTCGATGTTGCGTGGTGAGGGTAGTAAAGTAATGTAACGTGTTCAGGTTCGTCCCCACCAGTGTCGCTGGCGCTGAAGGCTAGCGGCGAGCTGGGCGTGGGAATGGGCATGGGTGTGGGCGTGGGCGTGGGCGCGGCGGGCGGGTCGCCCAAGCGCGGCGCGGCGCTGCCGGACGCGCTGCTGCGCGGGTTCAAGCTGCACGCGCACGCCGCGCACGAACACGACCCGCCCGTATACATACCCAACCTGCAGGAGGAGACCATACTTGCCGTAAGTTCATCATGCCTCATATTCATAATATACCTACTTCTGTTCTAACTCACACTATCGACTTTTATGGCGAGAACTTGCAGTGACTTTGCGTTTTTGTTTTATTTTCAAAAATTCGTGTATTTTAAGTTTTATGTTTTATTATTAGTGGTATTTTATCCAATAAACATCAATCTATGTATACCAGTGAAGTGCAATTAATCGTAACTTTTGAAGTTGCCTCAAAAAACCGTGAAGAGTAGTAAAACACGACTGTTATGGACATTGTAGTAAAACGTGTCTGACTGAGGACTATATGTGAAAGTGATAATGTGACTGGAAATTATTATATAACTTGACACTGGCAGAAATAAGTCCTAATTTAGATTTGGTTGCCAAACTTTAAACTAAGAAGAAAAAAAGTCGCACTAATCTAATTTTAATCAAATCAAACATCTGTTTCTACAAAAAAATATTGAAAAGGGAAAGCAAATATTTAGAACTCATATTTTTCATTATTTATCGTATTGTTTTCTGTCGTCATTTACGGGTAAATAGATGTGACCAATTTCGATGGTGACAGAATTGACTGAAGCAATTGGACTAATTTTAGAAAGAGATATAAAGGCTAAATTAGTTCAAGTTTGTAAAGAACAGAATCGGCACCCCACTATTTCTCGTATTTATTATAGTTATTTTTGGTTATTTCCAAAGTTGAATATAATTGGTTCAGCAAAATGCATGAGATAAGAATATGTAATGAACTTGCAGGAGGAGCACAGCAAGGTATTCTCTCAGTTGAACTTCGTCCTGATGCTGGCGGAACTTCTATCTGATCTGGCTGTCTCTTGCGGGGCACCCATCGCGGCACTCATGGACGTTTCAGATGGTAAGAGTAGTTCAAAAACAAAGTGATATTTTTGGAGCGTACTTAAAATGATGACCACATTTGTAGAGTATAGACCCCTGTAGGGCAACTAAAAATAGTGTTAACGAAGATCAAGCTTCCTTTTTTTTTATTAGTCAGAGCGCCACTCCTTCCGATTTCTTGCCACCCGCATCCAGCACAGTAAGTCCGGCCACTTTTTTGAGGTCGTCAGTCCATTGGGCTGGCGTCCCACACTACGTTTGTCAAGACGCGGTCTCCACTCGCGGACGCGGACTCGAAGTGGTGTAGCAAATAAGCATTACCAATTATTCAAAAGTTTATAAGAGTAATCACGTGGGTAGGTTTGCATTGAAAATCCCCGGGGGATCGTTAATATACGTAGGTAGCGTACGTGGTAACCCAAGTACCATAAATGGGCCATCTGTCTGTCAACCTGTTTGTGTTAAGTGTGATAATTATATGTATTATGTTTTGTTTAGAGCGTTGCAACGAGAGCGTTCGGCTGGGTCTGCTGGTGCAGGCGATGCAGGCGCTGGCGGCCGGACTGCGCCTCGCCGCCGCGCACTACCGCAGCCGCACGCTGCAGCCCACGCCGCAAGTGCGCAACGGTACGTAACAACACATTACTATAGTGTAGTGTAGAGCATAGCGACGAGACCGTGCCGCCGGTGCAGCCGCCGCGCACTACCGCAGCCGCACGCTGCAGCCCACGCCGCAAGTGCGCAACGGTACGTAACAACACATTACTATAGTGTAGTGTAGAGCATAGCGACGAGACCGTGCCGCCGGTGCAGCCGCCGCGCACTACCGCAGCCGCACGCTGCAGCCCACGCCGCAAGTGCGCAACGGTACGTAACAACACATTACTATAGTGTAGTGTAGAGCATAGCGACGAGACCGTGCCGCCGGTGCAGCCGCCGCGCACTACCGCAGCCGCACGCTGCAGCCCACGCCGCAAGTGCGCAACGGTACCTAACAACACATTACTATAGTGTAGTGTAGAGCATAGCGACGAGACCGTGCAGCCGGTGCAGCCGCCGCGCACTACCGCAGCCGCACGCTGCAGCCCACGCCGCAAGTGCGCAACGGTACCTAACAACACATTACTATAGTGTAGTGTAGAGCATAGCGACGAGACCGTGCCGCCGGTGCAGCCGCCGCGCACTACCGCAGCCGCACGCTGCAGCCCACGCCGCAAGTGCGCAACGGTACCTAACACACATTACTATAGTGTAGTGTAGTGTAGAGCGTTGCGACGAGACCGTGCCGCCGGTGCAGCCGCCGCGCACTACCGCAGCCGCACGCTGCAGCCCACGCCGCAAGTGCGCAACGGTACCTAACACACATTACTATAGTGTAGTGTAGTGTAGAGCGTTGCGACGAGACCGTGCCGCCGGTGCAGCCGCCGCGCACTACCGCAGCCGCACGCTGCAGCCCACGCCGCAAGTGCGCAACGGTACCTAACACACATTACTATAGTGTAGTGTAGTGTAGAGCGTTGCGACGAGACCGTGCCGCCGGTGCAGCCGCCGCGCACTACCGCAGCCGCACGCTGCAGCCCACGCCGCAAGTGCGCAACGGTACCTAACACACATTACTATAGTGTAGTGTAGTGTAGAGCGTTGCGACGAGACCGTGCCGCCGGTGCAGCCGCCGCGCACTACCGCAGCCGCACACGACTTAACCATTATGGTTAAAATACTTAAATAATTTAAGCATAAAATAACATATCAGGTCATTTATTGCTGCAAATAGTAAAGTAACCACCTCTTCATTCATCATTCATGATAAATTAACAAATATTGAAAAAATCTTCCTTACATTACAGTTGTGTCCCTGATGAACGGAAAATACAAGTGGATCGTCAACGAATCCAGACGGCTCCATGAAGCGGGCGTCACACCCGCCGTCTGTGATAAAATCCTTTACGAACATGCCATTGAGCTGGTAAGTCTTCATTAAAATATCAATTGATAAATTAAATATGTTGGTGAATGAAAGAAATAACCTTAATATCAGGTTACCAACAGAATTATAATTATGTACAGACTAATTAAATTTAGTACAGTGCTTTTGAGGAATGAATGTCCTGCGCGAGCTGGGCCGTCCTGTTTCTAGAGCCTTAGAGGATGTTTCACGCGAAAAATATGTGCGGTGACGCCAATTTTCCCGCTTAAACCTAAATTTAACCAATAGAATTGCTCATAATTAACGTCGCGTCAATATTGTGTAATTGTATTGGTAAAATTTTCCTAGCTTCAAACCGCTGCGGTAGAAAGGCAGCCTCATGGTACGAACTATACAATACGTATAAAGTATGTTGTATATCTTATATATAAAATTCTCGTGTCACAATGTTAGTTACCTTACTCCTCCGAAACGACTTTACTGATTTTTACCAAATTTTATATGCATATTCAGTAGGTCTGAGAATCAGCTACTATCTATTTTTCATACCCCTAAGTGATAAGGGTAGGCACCACGCGAACGAAGTCGCGCCGGTCAGCTAGTCTATATATAATATTATTTTATATTTTTTTAAATGAAAACTAAATGTTAAGTATGAAAGTTTTGGGACATCTAGTGCATATTATATTCGTTCGTTCGGTTGACTTGACACATGGGGCTATAAATATGTTGTTTATACGACACGACAGTGCCAGATGGCAGCGATCGAGGAGCTATTCGGCGACATGAAGGAGTGCGAGCGGCGCTACATGTCGGCGCAGGTGCTGCTGCACTCGCTCGTGCAGCGCCACCCGCTGCATCCGCACCACCGCACCACGCTCTCCAAGTGTCAGTATCTACACCACCACCACCACCACCACCAACACTAGCCTACTTGCCTAACTATACATTCACTAATTAAACTTATACAACATGTAACAGAGTAATCCATAAAAGTACACGACTTCTTTGGCGCACAGATAGCGAAAGAGAATTTTATAAAAATATGAGCATGTGACGTCAAAAGAATGATGAATGTTGAAAGGTTATGATTTTAACTTTTTGTACTAAGTCTATACCTGATGTAGTGTTCACCCCTTTCGGATAAATATACCCTTTCCGTTACACGTTGTATATGGTATCCTCTATTTCACAGATAGAGACGCAGTGCAAAGGCGGCTCAACTGCCTCAAGGGGCCGCGCAAAATAATGGACGTTAAACTAGAGGCCGGGATCTCATAATGCAATACGCGACAGACGACATAAAGAATGTGAACGTGACGCAAATGAAAAGTGATTTTATTTTGTTCTCAAAAATGACTCGGTGAGAAAATAATAATAATTAATAACAACAAGAAATGTATAAAAATAATAAGTGAATGATATCAATTAAAAATCGTAGTACCTATTTTAGTGATGAATGAAAATAAAAAGTACCAGATATTGCAATAACAAATTATATTTTTTTATATTCATTGCATTGCAAACTGATAAGTTTAGTAGAGTATCTTAGAGAAGTATCGGTACATTATAGTGCTGAATAAATTTTAGTAACTGCTTCGTAATTAATTATTAAATAGCTTTCTTGATGTGTTTTGATCCCCTTTTGAAACAAATGTTTGTCTCCTCAGTCAGTTTTGAAATGTTAGTATTGTTAAAATTAAGCTACAAGTTCAACCACAGAGAGAGGCTTTCCGCTTCTACTACATTGTTTTTATCAATCAAACATTATTTGTATTATTCCTTTCATTCATTTTAGTCAAATAATCATTAAAAAATAAACAAAAATCTATAAACATAGAGTAGAAAATGTAGTATGTTTTCTAAATAAGTGTCTCATATTTGATTATAATTACCAACTTGTAGTGTATTACGTAAAAGTAAATTAAGATGTAAACATCTCGATATAAACAAAGTATAATAGAGATCTCATTGCGACCAATAAAAATATGGCATTTTTAGGTTAAGCAACGAAATATGTTTTCAAGTATTTTTGAAAGTTATTAAGTGACTTGTGTATTTTTTCTCAAAAAAAATTCTTATTATTTGCCAAAACCGTGATTCTTGATTATGTAATTTACCCATCAGAAATATGTTCAATGCTTTACTGGAATAAGAATAAAGACTGTTGTATTATAAAATATTTTGTTTTAATAACTCTTCATAAACAATGAACTTATTGATGAAATGAAGTGTCTGTTTGTAATGTCAAAATAACAGCTTTTTACTGAATGCATATGAAAGTATATACGGTACTTATAAGAAAAACCCTTTTATTTTTTATTTTTGTCGGTCTATTTATTCCATAGACATACGGGACAGAGACGTGGTCTTTCACTGCTGGCCGCATAAATAAGCTCAGAGTCACTCAGCGAGCTATGGGAACGAGCTATGCTCGGAATTTCTCTACGTGACAGGGTCCGAAATGAGGACATTCGTAGAACAAAAATTACGGACATAGCTCGTAGAGTTAGTAAGCTGAAGTGGAAATGGGCAGGCCACATCGCTCGAAGAGCCGATAACCGATGGGGAAGGAAGGTTCTCGAGTGGCGACCACGTACTGGAAAGCGCCGAGCGGGACGACCTCCCACCAGGTGGACCGACGACCTGGATAGAGTCGCTGGGCGCCGCTGGATGCAAGCGGCCCAGAACCGTTCGAAGTGGAAATCAATGGGGGAGGCCTATATTCAGCAATGGACATCCATGGGCTGATATGATGATGATGATGATCGATTTTGACGGGGCTTTCACTGGTAGATAGCTGATATTGTAAGGAGTGACTTCAGCTACTTATATTTTAGAAAAATAATTATTATTTAAAAAAACAACGAAACATACACGAAAATAAAAAAATACTAATGAATAGTAATAGTCTTTTTTTGTCTCTACCCTCAGTTAAATAACTGAAAGTTGAAATTTGCGTCGTAATTCATTTTTTAATACAGTTGCTCAAAAATTGGCGTATTGCAGGGACGTATAGCGTTCGGGATGTGGGCTATTACATACTCAAGCTTTTTCTTTACCTTTTCCGAACTCGTGCGTTCTCTTTCGCAACTGTCAAAATAATGTCTATTAAAAAGAAGAAACCAACCACGGAGTTTTTACTAAAAAAAACATTCGCAACTGTATTAAAAATACACTGGACAGCAAATAAACCGGGCCACCCGCTACCTTGGAGCATTAATCCAATTTTCTCAAAAAGTATAAAACTTACAACTTACAATGTTATACCTAAAGAAAGTGTGTTTCATGATGAACAAAATGAATGAAAACACCTTAGGCTTAATCAATTTATTAAATGATTATTAAGGATTTTACAAAGAAGAGTTGTTTTCCAGTCGTGTTAATCGTTCGTAATCACCAAAGGAAAGAACAATTTTTGGCTGAAAAAAAAAGAAAAAATTGAAAAAATGTTTTTGGACAGTATTCAGTGTTCCTTCTCCTTGCTCGGGTAACTGCTAGCATCTTCGTATTCAAAGACCTCACGAGCCTGACGATGAAATTTTGGGGAATTGCATTCCACTCCTCTTCATTTGCGATTCGCAGCTCTGAAAGCCTTGTTGGAACAGGTACCCGGGCTCGAACTCGACGTTTCAGCTCATCTCATAAGTGTTCTATCGGATTCGAGTCCGGACTTTGAGCTGACCAGTCCATCGTATGAATACCGACTTCGCGTAGATACTGGGTCACCACATGAGCAACATGAGGCCGTACATTATCATGCATCAACTGCATATCCTGCCCGATATATCCTACGTAAGGTACCATAAGGTCCGCGAGGATTTCAGTGATGTAGCGATGAGAAGTCAATATACATGTACGGCCCGTCGGTTTGATGAAAACTAACGCTGTATGTGCGGTTAACGAGATGCCGCCCTAGACCATTACCGATCCTCCTCCATAAGCAATAGTTTACTCGATAAACACTGAGAAATACGTTCTCCAGGGCGACGATATACTCTCTGACGTCGATTGCTTCCATGTAGACTCAACCTGGTCACATCAGGGCAGAGTAAATTGCCCCACTGCTCTAACCTCAAATTCCTATGCTCTCGAGCAAATTCAAGTCGTGATCGGCGGTGGCCTACCGTGGATCCTGGGCCTGTTGCAGCTCTTTTTGGAGTCAGGTTCCTTTCAGCAAGTCTCCTGCTGACGGTATCTGAACTTATGACCACTTGGCGTTCGTCACGCAGACTTTGCTGGACTTGAAATGCGTTCAGGCAGTGGTTTCGCAGATTAGTAAGTTGGATATAACGATCATCTGTTGCTGATGTAGCCCTAGGTCTGCCCGTACCTGGACGGCGGTCGATTGCTCCAGTCTCTAAGTGTCGTATGTAAACTCGTTGCACTGAATATGTGCTGATTCGAAGTCTTCGAGCGACCTCACGTTGCCCAACAACTGCTTGAAGTAGTGCTACAGCTTGAGCTTCTTCTTGAGGAGTCGTATCCATCATTGACCGTACAAAATAGCAAAAATACACGCACCTGAGCAAACGATGGGAAAAAACTAAAGAAATTATAAGAGATATCACTGTATAAAAAAAAACGCTAAGCTTGAACTCTAGAGAAAATAGTGCAAATCGTTAGGCATTGGGTTAGTGCCATGATAGCAACGTGAGTTGGCGGTGCTTTCGATTACATTTATGCTCATTTTAATCATCATGAAACGTACTTTGCGTAGGTATAACTTTGATAGTTGTAAGTTTTATACTTTTTGAGAAAATCGGATTAGAGCTACAAAAGAGCGGGTGGCCCGGTTTATTTGCTGTCCAGTGTAGTTGTTCAGTACAAGTGGCCGGCAAACAACTTGAGCCATGACCTTGAGTGCGCAGTAGACGATTTTAAGGTGTCGTTGGTGGAAAGAGAGGTGCGCGGGGGCATTCTGTCGGCACGCGTCCACGCTATTGGTCGAGCATGAGTGTACATGCGCGAACTTACCCCCACTACGTCGACTTTGGCTCAAGTTGTTTGCCGGCCTCTGTACACGTGCGGAACCGTCATTGCAACTTGTTCAACATTTGTCGGAACTCTTTGCAATGACAGGCTTTCCGCACTCGTAATGAAATATTCTATTGTTAAAATAAACAGTAAATGTACTGTAAAAGTCCTGTAAATGTATTAATTATGTTTAAAAACTAGTGTGAATTGTGTTTAACATCAAAAATATCAACATCAGTGTATTTAAAGTGAAAAATTTAAAGGACTATTCCGAACGTTTTTTTTTTTCTTTTTTTTCTTTAGTCATTATAGATACTTATTAAAAATGAGGTGCTTTCAGTGTGAAACCGACCAAAATGACGATAATACTCTGCAGTGTGATGGTTGCAAACGGAATATCTGTCTAAAGTGCAGTGATCTGACGAGTAGTGAGGTGCGGGTGATGGGTCTCAAGGGCAAACGCACACTATTATATTTGTGCCCACCATGTCGAGAGGCTCTATTTCAAGTGCCCAAGCTTATTAAGTCCTATGACGGGCTGCGTGAAGAACTCAATGAGGTGAAAAAACAGCTTTCCGTCCTTGACTGCTCCATCAGAGGTGGTGTTTCCATCAGCACCTCGTGATACAAACGCTATACTGGAGGAATTATTTGAACGTGAGCGGAGAGCTAGTAATATTATTCTGGTTGGTATCAAAGAAAGTGACTGATGTCGGAAGCGACAGGAAATCGGATGATGAATGTGAATCAAATGTTGAGAAGATTCTACTGGAAATAAACAATGGCAATGACTACTCTGATAAGGTAGTCTCAGTGCATCGCTTGGGTGGTCGTGATTCTGAAAATGTGAAGCCTAGACCGATAAAGGTGGTCTTAAAATCACATCAGGATGCTGTTTGGATACTCAAGAACAAAAGTAAGGCCGTAAGAGAGGTAAGAGTGTATGAATGATGATAAGACACCGAAAGAACGAGAGGAACTAAACAAACTTCGTGATGTTTTAAAAAATAGAAATGAAAAAGGAGAAACCAATCTTACCATTAAATATGTAAAGGGGACTCCTAAAATTGTACAAAAGCAAAAAAAAAAAATTATACATAATAGAAATCCATACACTGACTTTAAATTTATGTACACTAATTTATTCTCTTTGGCACCGAAATTTGATCTTTTTCTCATTCACGTAAACACAAATCAACCGAGTGTAAAGAACATAGCTAGCTCCTATTCACAAATAAACAATTATTCTATTCTATTATATTCTTCTATTCAAAACTAGTGTGACAGTTATCCACAAACCAAATAATTAGTTAATTTGGTCAGTGGAGTTGTCACACGATTCTATTATATTTATATAGCCTCAAACCAAGAAAAAAATAAAGACGGAACGGTCTGTGTTCTTTAGTGACGCAAGTAATAGGAAGCCGGAGGTCTTGTAAATACATGGCCTCACACACACATATACACCATAGGAAGCCGATCGGTTGTCATTCCGTATTGAGACGTTGACAGTGACAATAAGGCTCAGTACCATTTGTGGCTGCTTGTGCCAGTAGGTTCTGATTTTACTCACGCACACATAGGAAATTTTTTGCTTCACTTTCTTATTAGGTGACACTCCGTCTTGATTTTTTTATATGTCTGTGATTATTGCTGGTATATTTCCACTTATCGTAAGGGAGGGATAGCTTATGAAATTGTGTGAAGCATCGTTATTAAATGTAGGTGAGGCTTCACAATTGTAACAAAAAAAATATCCTGCGAGTGACTGCTTGACTAATTGTCATCCGAATCTGAAAATCAACTATACTAGAGCCATCGAGTGGAGATAAAATTTGTAAACAAACAGATTTAGATTTTTCTACTACCATTAGTCAACCGAGCTCTACTGAGTTAAATTATGATAGCGAGCGATCATGATCATTATCTCGCGCATGCATAATGACGTCAGTTGATCGACGACAGCTGTCGTTGTGTGTTTTGTGGTATAGGAAAGCGGTTGGTAAAGCAGCTGTCAAACTAATTTCTTTATATAAAAATTGAAAGTTTGTTTACATTCTTTATCTCGTCTCGTTGACTTTGGTATATATTGTAAGCAGCATAACAAGACGGGAACATTAGTGTATTTGGAGATATCCAATTAAATTAAATGTAATTTTCTTTTACGTATATATTTTCGTTTAAATTATTTTAAAAGCTTTTACAGCACAGAAACTCGATTCATGTGAAAATTAAAAATCGTATTACTTAATTCAAATTCAATACTGCACAAATAAGCCAGTTCCTTGTTTTAAAAACTTATATGGTTTAACCCTATTGCGACCTCTCACTGGACAAAACATGACTTTGTCTGGTAAAAACTCTGAAGAACCTGTAGTTTCCAAAAGTATATCAAGGCAAGTCAACAGTTTTGTTATTTGATGTGAAAGTGTGCATTGTTTATTATTGACTGAATCCCAGTCAGAGTTTATAACTCTTTCAATATCTCTTATGTCATCATTAATGCCAGCATGATGAGTTCCATTCCAGTGTAAAGTTAATGAAAACAATGGTGCTTCTTTGGGGTAGTCACTTCTTAGTGCAACCAACGCAACCAATTTAGCTGATTGCCTTGTAATAATTGCTCTGTATAACATATCATTTGCATTGACCAAGTCCTCAGATATTAAAAATGCAGTTGACGGTGACTGGCTGTACTCTGGCCATCCCACAGACTGCCATTGAGTTAATGACCCAGATAGTCTTACTGGGCAGGGCACACCTTTACTTGGCATTATTTTGCCTGACTCCAAGTCCTGCAATTCTTTCATCAATTCAACTCTCGACTTTAATCTTTTTTTCAAGGTCAGAATAAAATTTTCAACGGTAGTCACACTGAGATTTTGGCAGGGTGGAATCGTCTTATTCATTTTTTGATCACCAGTCAGAGTTGCCATAAAATCTAACCCGCATATTCTTTGAGCCCATATATAGGGTTTACCAACTTCTGGAATAAATTGCTGAAAGTCCCCAGGTATTCCTGCAGCATTCAATAAATAAGAAGTTGCAGGATGTGGTGATTCATTACCAGTATCTCCTGGATAGAGTTCATTCAGAATGCAATGGCCATTCAAAACATCCGCTGCTGAAACTCCTGTCACTGGTTTTGGTAAAGACACAGTAAACTTAACCACAACAATTTTTAAGTTAACCAGATAACACAAAATTAAATTCAAGGCAGTGCCATCGTTAACTTTAACTGATACCTGAACATTTAATGGATATCTCCTCAGAACTTCCTTTTTCTTAGCTTCTGCTTTTTCTTCTTTACTTATTTTTGCAGTTCTATGATGACGTTTCTTTTTCTCTCGTCGATCTTCTTCGTTATTATCTAGGTCAGAATCTGAATCATTAGATGCAACTAATTCACTATCCATGCTATTAAGTTGATCCAATCTTCGTGCTTCGTCTTCATCACCAGTTATACCTTCAAAAATAAAATAATATTACTATGATCCTAGTCCAACCACCTTACATAATCGCAGTCAGATAACATTAATGTGGTGTTATATTCCTGCATTGAGTAAGGTCAGTCACCAGAGTTCATTAGGGGGCGCTGTGCTGGCAGTGGCCTTTCCACTGCCGGCATATGACTCCTCCCAACCCCATTTCAAATCCCTTCTGGGTGTAAAAACATTTTTGCAATGTCGACATCCTGCGATTGTTACCCTTGGTGTTGGAAGCATCTATAGGCTACGGTTACCGTAGCCTATAGATGCTCGATGCTCGCTCACCATCAGGCTTATATCAGGTGTATATGGTGACCTTAAAACAATAACTTATAGGTAGTAGAAACAAATATATGTACAGTAGTAGTACCCCACCCAAGGAGCAAAAACGCCATAAAATTTGAAACCTATATGATTAGAGATCTTATAAAAGACGAATAACCGCAAATTATATGAATTATGATCGCATAGAAGTCGGATTACTGCAAATAATACTACACTATCATATTACCTAAACCTTAGATTATGTAAGAATCTTATAAAAATGATTTATACAACAACGGTTCATATAAAATCATTTTACCCAGCGTTTAAACGATGTTACTATTTAGGCTTGTAAAAGAGTCGAGTATTCGTTTACACAGCAATATTATATGGCAATCTAGTAATATAAAGTGACAGTTACTTAAGTGTGTATTATACAACTTTAAGTGCATTTACCTTCAATATTTGTAAATGGTTTAATTCAATGTATAAGTAATTACTGTTAAGGTAGCAAAAACACATATAGCGACTTATAGATATTTTCATAGGAAAGCAAATTAAATGACGATTATAGATTACTCATATACGAAACCCCTAAACAACATTAATATATCCTTGCGATCGTATAAAAGTTGCTGCATAACTTGTATACAGCAGGTCGGGTAATTGTGGCATGATTGCTCTTTAACCATAAATAATACATGTAAGTTCCAAATATACAACTGAAATTTTGGATAATAGTCACCATATCACTTTTAGTAGGCTTATTATTGGATCAGAACGTTTGGAAAGTCAGGTGCAAAACGATATATTGACTGATATGGGTTCCGTACATGATTTTTATAGCAAAAGCTGCATTCATCGTTCGGATAATGATAGCAAAATGTGAACAGCGGATCAGATATTAAATTTTATTGTTTTGGGATCAGACCAGAATCACCCATTTTTAATCATTTTCCTTTCTTTCAAGTTATATTTCGGTAGGTAGGTACTTTAACTACATAAATGGTCTATGGCCTCTTATAAAGAACCCTAAAAAACTAACATGGACAAGTCAAGCCAGCAGAGTAATCAACTAGTATATGACAGAATAGACATATAACAGTAACATACAAATATAATGTGCTGAATAAGTATCAGTGGATCCTAATTACATATTATTTTAAATAAATAATAAATTAAATAAAGAAAATTGAAGGGGGGCTTTAAAAATCAATTGTGAAACCAGTTACAATTAATCGAAAAACTGGCATTTATGAAAATGATGATACCATACTCCAATCGACACACATACACTCCATTCATAAATAAATTCATTACTAAAATACCAGTTGATAATATAAATGTAGTACCGGATAATATTTTCAACACTTATCCAAAAATCCTTGTGAATACGATACTACATTAGACGATTGATAGTTTATATAAAAGTCACCGTTTATTCTTTATATGATCAAGATGATAGTTATAAGATAATAACATAATGTTTTTATGAGCAATAGGCCGAGTAAAGTGCGCCCAAATCGCGTTGTGTAACCGTGTATATAACATTTATATGACAAAAGTTTTTCCTATATACCTGTATAAGAAACGTTGTTTCGATCGTTATATAAGTTAAATTGTTACTTGGGCCACTAATATGGCTTACCGATGTACCTGCGCAGAAGACACATTTTCAAAGAGCCGGTAATGCTATTGGTCGGCAGCTGCCGCCATGTGTGCGGAGGGGTGTGACTTGCGATTGAGACGGAACGAACAGTAGTGATCTAAGGTTGATTGTAAGTTTTAAGCATTATTTCGTTAATCTTCGGGCCATACTTTCTTTTCTGTGCGAACGAAGATTCACGACGCGCCTTACAGTTGGGTACTACTGTAACTTGTGTTTTTTTTAAAGCACTTACCAACAGTGACTGTCTTGGCTCCCAATGCATCAGAATATGCACTTGCATTAGCATATAGTAGGAACAATGGCGGAGGTAAAAGTGAAGCTATTCTTGCTTCATCACGTTTTTCGTCCAACCGCAGTGCTAGGCATTCTTGCAAAGGTTTTGTAGACTTGAGAACTTCTCGCAGGTGTGGCGCCAAGGCATCTAGTCTAGAACGGGCAGCTGCTATGGCAGCAGCCACACGCTCCTTTGATGCCACAAGTTCATTACAAACGCCAGCAAGCTCACGCCGTTGACGCAATTCCCATTCCAATCTTGCTAATTGTAGTTGATGGTCATCAGTTTTGGTAACCTCCTTCAATTTAAAAATAATATATGATTAATTAAAGGGGTTGGAAGATTTTGGCATTCGTCTCATCCGTCATAATGGGTTTATTTTCGAAACGACACATCCACTGAGTTATCAGCTAGTTGTCAGCTATCGATTTTCATAAAAGTTATTTTATGAAAATCGATAGCTGACATCAATACTATCAAGAAATATTCGGTGAAAAAACCCAGACCATATCTGATTATGGGTAAAGAGACTACTGATCATAGGAAGCGGGAAAAATAACTTACAGAACGGGCTACATCAGGAGGTGCATCTTTATAGAAATCTTCAAGAGGTACTAGTTCTATTTCCTCATCTTGAGACTTAAACTGCAAGCACTTAGTAACCTCCTTGTTCAAATGATCCGCTTCATAAAGTAAATTCTGCAAAAGTAGGTGTGTAGAATCCACCCTTTGTTTTTCCTTATGTAGGGCATCACGGCCTGCTCTGGTGCGAACCTTCTCCAAACGATTGAGTTTCTTCAAAGCCACTAAATGTAAAGATGCTTCCACCCTCTTAGAATTGATTTTCTCTTTAGCCTAAATAAAGTTACATCAATATTTAAAAATATAAACAACAGGCTGATACTAAACAGCAAGATTATGAAAGGCAATTTACATACATCTGGAGTATCTTTTGATTTTAAATCCCCAATTTCGGCAAAGAGCTGCCTGATATCTTGGCATATCTTCTTAAAGAAAGCTGCATCTTTTTCTGCAGGACGCAATTGAGCTTCAGATTCTTCGAATTCTACCACTCGCTGTAAATATATTATAAAATTAAAACATTACAATATGCTGGGTTAAGAGATTTTTAACTATCATTTGCAGATGATATTTTCAGAAAATGGAAACCATGTTGAACCCACGGGTTGCGGAGGGGCGTGACATGCGAGTGAGACGGAACGAACAGCTGCAGTTTATTAGGAACTGTTATGATCCTTATAGGCTTATAGTAGTGATCTAAGGTTGATTGTAAGTTTTAAGCATTCTTTCGTTAATCATCGGGCCATACTTTCTTATCTGTGCGAACGTAGATTCACGACGCGCCTTATCAGTTGGGTACTACTACTACTGTACCTATGTTCTATTTCCAAGTATTTTTTTCTCTATCTATAATGTTTTATGTTTGTTTAATTGTGTTGTGTGCTGTTGCAGAATAATGTATTTTCTTTCATTCTTCTTTCCTTATAACATTACTTTTTTCATTTCAAAAAGTGAACTTAATATGGTACTACTTCTGCATGGTCCCAAAATAACATAGCATAAATAAAACTCATTGCTATTGATTCTATTGTCTGCTTCTTTGGCTTCTGCTTATGTTTGCTATTTATTTACTTATTAAATATTTATTCAGTCTACTTTGTAATTTTGCCGCCGAGCCGGGGCACGCAATTGTTTTCAGTGCGATTAGAATGTAAATATTATGTAATGAATCTAAGCTTGTTTTGAAAAGAGTAATTGCTGAGTTTATTGCCGGCTCTTCTCAGCAAATGCAACCTTCCGAACCGGTATTAGAGTATAAGAGTCAGACTTTTCATAAGTGCCTGCGAAGGTCTATTTGAATAAATGATTTTGAATTGAATTGGTATAGAGCAAATTTATTTTTGGGTAATTAGTGGTGCCGATTCTGTTGGCACAAACTAAACTATTCTTAACTAAAATTTAGTTAAGTCCTGTCAAATCGACGTTTCCTATTCAGTTGGCGTACGATTAAACTAAATTTTAGTTTGACAGCACTAATATCGTTTTAGTTACTCAATTTAGTTAAGTGTGCAATTTTTCTATTCTGTTGGTCACGTTTTACGTCAAATTATGTCTAAAATTAGAAATGTCAAACTAAAATTAGTCGTCACCTAATTAGATGTGGATTCAATTTAGTCTAGAGAAATAGTGTTGGAAAGTGGATATTTTGATCTGGATTATTCATAATTCTAAATATTTGCATAGAATAAGGACAAAGCAAGATAGGGATATGTTACATACGTACACTGGACTACAAAATTATGTGAAAATCGTAGTTTTATTTTAATTGTTGTCACTTCCAATGATATACCAATATAGTGCCACAAGCTTATTTGGCCCGGTGAGAGAGTCGCTGTTATCAAATTTGGTGGAGCAAACAACCAATGAACTTAAGAGTTCATATTCTCTTTGATCAATGGCGATTGACATTTCGAAATTACTGATGAATTCCTCTTTTGACCACCGGGTCAGATAAGTTTTTTTTTTTATTTTTTTTTTTTTTTAATTTATTTTATTTCCAAAAAAACCTTACATTTTTTCTTAATTTTAAGTCGCCAAACTACTATTGCAGTTTGTAGGCGTGCACTCTTTCACAGTTTTGTTGGTTTTTACGTACATACATATACCTTTATTTACATTATTATTTAACAATCACATGCACTATACATATATTCTAAGTACTAGTCCAGTAACTTATGAAAGAAACATTAGGTATATCATTTCTTTCCTAAGCAACTAAGCAACTTGTAGGACTATAAGTAGATTGTAAAATGGGTTTCAATGAAATCAACTTCACAAAGAATGGACAAAAAAAATGGACTTAAAACTTACTTTATAACATAACTCGACACTGGCAGAAATAAGTCCTAATTTGGATTTGATTGCCAAACTTAAAACTAAGAATAAGAAACAACGAAAACTCAACCACCATACAGTCGAAATCGACAAGACCGAATATTCAAAGATACAACATCATATGAAAAGGCTGTATGGTTGAATAACCCTTGCCTATCATTTTAAGGATTAAAAAACTACATACTAGGTACTAAACTCGCCAGGTTAAAAATATATTTATTATGCCTGTATACCACAGGTAATCAAGATATTCAACTGACTTTATTACGCGTTATTGGAAAATAACACAAATATATACTCATTTCTGGACATAATTATATATTTTTAAATGATATTGTTACGAGCTGGGGTTCAGGATAAATAATGGTACACGAATTTACCAAAACACTGGTCACACTTTTATTAAAACTCTAATTAAAACACTCAGAAATTAAATAGTTCACTAGCACTTAACTGTATTTCACTTCGATGTTTACTCACTGTTATACAAAACCAAACTCGAACTCCTCTGTGCATTGTCCCGTATTTATACTTCATAAACGGCATCTGGAACATTCCACAATTTACCCGCGTATTCTACATGCCTACAGTGCTATCGGGAATATTCCAGAAGCCGGTAGCTATTCGGCGATAGATGGCGTTGCTTGATAGATGTTTACTCCTATACAATAACAGCGTTACTGATAGTACCGCTATTCAATAACAGATGGCGTTACTGGTAGCAATTTATTCCTGATGTCGCGATGTCGTAACACTACCCCCTCCTTAGACATGCTCGTCCCGAGCAATGTGAGTTCCATGGTATTGCGCCAAACGGTCTATATGGACAATCTTCGGTTTACCTCGAGCCCCCTTCTGGATACGGTAGGTGACATCATTGATTTTCGTAACAACACGATATGGTCCATCCCATTTTGCTTGCAGTTTAGGGGACTTTCCTTTCCTGCGCACTGGGTTATGTAGCCATACTAGAGACCCCATCTCGAATACTCTATTGTTCGCTTTCCGATCGTAACGGGTCTTCATTCGTTCAGACATTTGTTGGCCATACTGCCTGACGTGCTCATATACGTCATTCATTTTGTTTCGTAAGTCGTTCGCATAATCTGTAACACTACGTGGATCGTCAGGTGGAATACCGGTGAGCAAATCTGCAGGCAATCGCAATTCTCTGCCGAAGTTTGCAAAAGCAGGCGTCACCGTCGTACTTTCATGAGTTGCACTTCGATATGACAGGAGAAAGGGTTGTATGTGTTTGTCCCAATCCTTCTGCCGGCTGTCCACAACTTTTGCCAGATATCTCTCCAACGTTTGGTTGAACCGTTCAACCATTCCGTCCGATTGCGGGTGATAAGATGTGGTCCTGGTTTTGTGTATACCCATTACTCGACATGCCTCCTGAAATATTTGAGACTCGAAATTTCTTCCTTGATCGCTGTGAATTTCTAGTGGTACACCAAACCGACAGAAGACTTCATGGACTAATTTATCTGCCACAGTAGATGCCTCCTGATTCGGTATCGCGAAGACCTCTGGCCACTTTGTGAAGTAATCCATGACGACCAGGAAGTACTTGTTTCCACTATCACTTTCAGGAAACGGCCCCGCGACATCCAACGCTATCCGTTCCCAGGGAGCTCCAACATTGTACAGCTTCAGCGCACCTCTACTGCGTGTTTGTGGTCCTTTTACAGCTGCGCAACTGACGCACTTTCGTATCCAGTCTTCCACATCGTCCCTGCAGTGGATCCAGTAAAATCGCTCACGAATCTTTAAAAGGGTTCGTTTTACTCCCATGTGACCTCCTGAACATCCATTGTGATAGAATTTCAAGATATCTGGTATCCTTGCCTTCGGAACAACCATTTGTAGGTGAGAGCTGTCCCCTCGGGCATTTTCCCATTTACGGCATAAAATTCCATCCTGTATAGCTAAGCTCTCCCACTGCGCCCAATAACTTTTTGTGACTGAACTCGTCGTTGCCACGTCACACCACTTAGGTTTAGTGGCACTAGCCTGAATCCAGTCGCGAATCGGCTTGATGTCCGTGTCATCTTGCTGAGCCTGCTTTAGGGTTTCTATCCACTCTTCACTTAGGTCAGTCCTTAGCATCTTTACGGTTATTACTTCCTTATCTTCTTGCCTAACACAGTGCTTACAATTTTCAGGACAAGGTCTTCTTGATAAGGCATCTGCGTTGCCATGCAACCTCCCACTGCGATGTTCAGTTACAAAGTCAAACTCTTGTAACAGTTCAATCCATCTAGCGACTTGTCCTTCTGGATTTTTGAATTGCAATAGCCACTTCAATGCGGCATGGTCAGTGCGGAGATGAAATTTCCTCCCTATCAAATACTTGCTAAAATGCTGCAACGTTTTCACAACAGCAAGTAATTCTTTTCTTGTAACACAGTAGTTTCTCTCCGGTTTCGACAAGGACTTGCTAAAATAAGCTATCACAACCTCTTGATCTCCTTTTCTTTGCGATAACACGCCACCAATTCCATTATTACTCGCATCAGTATCTACTATGAATTCTTTTTCAGTATCAGGATAACCCAAAATAGGTGAGCTACACAGCCGTTTCTTTAATTCTTGGAATGCCACATCACATGCTTTGTCCCAAAAGAATTGTGATTTTTCCTCTGTCAACTTATGTAGAGGTCTAGCAAGGTCAGCAAAATTTTTCACAAAACGTCGATAATAGGAGCACAAGCCCAAGAATGCCCTGACCTGCGTTTTATCTCTTGGAACTGGCCAATCGTTGACAGCAGCTATTTTCTCAGGATCTGTCTGAACTCCTTCTTCTGAGACTATGTGTCCTAAAAAGTTTGCTTGTCGTCTAAAAAATGAGCACTTCTTTGGGCTCAATTTAAGGTTGGCTCCACGTATTTTCGCGAGTACTTGTTCCAAGTTTTGGAGATGATCTTCGAATGTTCGTCCCACGATAATGATGTCATCCAAATAAACAAGGCAGGCGTCTCCAATTAATCCAGTTAGTACTAGCTCCATTAGCCGTTCAAAAGTAGCAGGTGCATTGCATAGTCCAAATGGCATGACGTTAAATTGCCATAGTCCTTTTCCTGTAGAGAATGCAGTCTTTTCCTTGTCCTTTGAGTCTATTTCAACTTGCCAGTAGCCACTTTTCAGGTCCAGCGTGGTAAACCACCTCGTACTTGTCAGCGTGTCTAGCGTGTCGTCAATCCTTGGTAGTGGGTAACTGTCCTTCTTCGTAATGTCATTCAACCGACGATAGTCAACACAAAAGCGCATGCTACCATCCTTCTTTTTCACCAATACCACGGGAGAACACCATGGACTAGATGAGGGCTCTATAACACCACTTTTTACCATTCCTTGGATCATGGCATCTACTTCCTGTTCCCGTGCTATGGGTAACCTTCTTGGTCGTTGGCGGATTGGTAACTCATCACCCGTATTTATTTTGTGCTGAACTAATCCAGTCTTCCCTATGTCAGTATCACCAACTGAGAAAATATCAGCGTAACGGAGCAACATCTTCTTAGCCTTATCCATCTCTTCCTTCGACAGATTATCACTACAGTCTTCCAATAGCGTTGTCACGTTGAACTGAACATTTCCCCCAACAGACCCCGTAGGCTGGTCTTGACATCTACGCATCCAAGCAACTTCTTCACAAGTGCCCATCAATGTCCCCTTCTTGAGTACTTGTTTATGCTCACTTAAATTTAGTACACGTACTGCCGAGACGTTGTTAGCTTTAACTAACGTTCGTGCCATCTTCCATGGAAGATCACTGTCCAGTTTTTCTATAAGGATGCAACGATTTCTATGACCTGAATTTTCTGGTAAGATTACCGGCACGATTGTTTCAGACATGGGAGAGAGAACACTCTTCTTCAAGCAATACACTTGGCCCGACGATGCGCCTTCTATGAAGACTTCTTCCGAAGCACATTTTAATACTCCGTGATTGACGTCGATCTCACAGTGATGTTTCCTCATGAAGTCTAATCCCAGGATACAGTCATCCAAAATGTCGGCCACGATTACTTTGTGACGGTAGCTTTGGTTGCCCAATTTTAATTCTACCTCCATCTCGCCTTCGACGGTTATCTGCTGGCCGGTAGCTGTTACCAATTCAATTTGCTTGTAGTCTTTGAAGTAGTCCCCAAGAAACCGACTTGCTAGTTGGGAACTGACGATCGTGCGAGATGCTCCAGTATCCAACGTTACCTTACATGGCTTGCCATTAATTTCACCTATAATGATCAGACTGTTCCCGTTATGGGCTTGTGAGATCGAGATCCTTGGGGCTCTTCGAACACCAGCCAGCACCCGCCCCGCGGTCCTGGCGTTTACTCGTTTCCCTGTTGCTGAGCAGTGCCACCAGTCACCGCTGCATTTTCTTCCCGGGGTCGATTTTCTTCTTTTCTATAGTTTCTCCACTTCGGGCAACTCATCCGAAGGTGGCCCTTTTCTCCACAGTTGTAGCAACGGGGCGAGGCCACTTCCCTGATGCGGTGAGGTCGGTCATCGCGTCGCACAGCCTCCACTTCTAAGGCATGGGCTAAAGCGTCTTTCAGCGACTCGTGGTGCCCTAATCTCACGGCAGCTCTAACTTCCAAGTCGCGTATACCATCCACGAACGCTTGCACTAGATTACCGTTGATCATCGCTGGTGCAGACTGGTATGCTTTACGGACCAGCTTTTCTATCTCTAGAGCCCACTGTTGTATAGTTTCAGCGCTCCGTTGCACACGGTCCTTGAGTTGGGCACGGAATACGTGTTCCAGGTGTGCGTCCCCGTATCTAGATTCTAGAGCTTCCAACAGTTGCTCATACGTCACGTCCTTCCCGAGGGCCTCCAGTATAGTGAGGGCCTGGTCGCGAAGACCCAAAGTGAGTGCTGTCATCGCCTGTGCACTAGTCCAACCATTCGCCTTCATGACAGCTTCGAACTGGATTCTATAGGCTGACCATGACGAGGTGCCATCAAATGGCGGCACCTTGAAACCACGTGAAGAAGCCACAGGTAAAGAAGTAGCAGTTCCAACCTTGAGTCCAACCAGGGCGTTCTTCACGTCTTCTATCTGTACCTCGGCCTTGGACATACGATTTTCGGATTCCGAGATACGGGACTCATGATGCTGAAGCTGTTCCTTCACCACCTTGAGATCCTTGCCAAGAGTTACTTGTAAATTTTCTAATAAAACCATCTGTTCCTCTTGGCGGCGAGCCTGCTCCTCCTTATCCCGCTGTAGCTGTTCCTCCAGTCGGCGAGCCTGCTCCTCTTGTCGGCGAGCCTGCTCCTCCTGACGGCGAGCCTGCTCCTCCTTATCCCGCTGTAGCTGTTCCTCCAGTCGGCGAGCCTGCTCCTCCAGACGGCGAGCCTGCTCCTCCTTATCCCGCTGTAGCTGTTCCTCCAGTCGGCGAGCCTGCTCCTCTTGTCGGCGAGCCTGCTCCTGTAGCATTACCATCAAAGCGCCAAGATCTGGGGTTGCAGGTACTGCTCTGACTTCAGGTGGGTCGGCAACTGGCAAAGAGCCAGTTGGCTGCTGGCCACCCGAAGTCTGCGACGGAGAACCTCCAAACCTCCTTTCATCCATCTCCTGCTGCCGCTGGCCCCTTGTACGGACACCCTCAGTGACTTCCTTTGGCATAACCGGCATTATTTATCCTACTACTTCTGACACCAATTGTTACGAGCTGGGGTTCAGGATAAATAATGGTACACGAATTTACCAAAACACTGGTCACACTTTTATTAAAACTCTAATTAAAACACTCAGAAATTAAATAGTTCACTAGCACTTAACTGTATTTCACTTCGATGTTTACTCACTGTTATACAAAACCAAACTCGAACTCCTCTGTGCATTGTCCCGTATTTATACTTCATAAACGGCATCTGGAACATTCCACAATTTACCCGCGTATTCTACATGCCTACAGTGCTATCGGGAATATTCCAGAAGCCGGTAGCTATTCGGCGATAGATGGCGTTGCTTGATAGATGTTTACTCCTATACAATAACAGCGTTACTGATAGTACCGCTATTCAATAACAGATGGCGTTACTGGTAGCAATTTATTCCTGATGTCGCGATGTCGTAACAATATTTATGAACTAAATGTTTATTTTTAATTATTTTTCCATTAAAATGTATATCATTCGTTCATTATTTTTATTTGATGGTAACACCCATCAGTTCAAATTAGGAGCTGTCAAAATCAAAATTAATCCTGTCATTTCTAAACTTAAATTTAGTTCGATGTGACAACAGAATAGCGTTTAGAAAATCCTTAACTAAAATAAGTAAAATTTTAATTTAGTTTAGTTTAGTCTGATGCACAACAGAATCGGCACCATTGTATACTATGATGAACATATATATGAACATCCCCAAAAGAAGCGCAATGATGTTCATATTGCTTTAAATCTATGCTACCAATTTCCCACAACTGAGAATGTGCGCTGAATGGCCAAGTTAAGAACACACAATGCTTTGATTGGTGATTACTGATCAAAATCAGTGCAAAAGCACTGACTAGTTGCGGAATTGACTTGCTCAGTATTACCTACTACTCTCAAGGGATTTATTCTTGATGACAATGTTAATTTATTGTTGATGTAGCTTGTCCGAGGATGAGGAGGATTATTCCTATGTATACCTCAGACAAACTACATCAAATCAAATAGAGTTTAGAGTCCCCGGTTGAGAGCTTGCTAGCCCATTTGTCCGCGTAAGGGCGCTAAGGCTAAATCTTGGGCCGGCATGTATTTGTCAGTTCAATAAAAAAAACAAAAGGAAAGCAGTTGAGAGCTGGCTGGCTTGCTAGTCCATTATGTCACAAACTCAGGATTATTTGACTGAACACCAAACCAATTTATTTTCTTTAATATAAAAATGGCATGTTCACAATGAAAGGTTTACCATTGTATGAATAAGGAAAAAGGTAGATAAACATACAATAAGTTAAATCCACAGTACTTTCACAAGCTACTATATTACTTTACTAGACGGTTAAGTATAAGCCAGGAGTCGTGAGCACAGATAGGCAGTAGCGGGGGCAAGCTCACGCATATACACTTTTGGCCAAATAAATCCTGGGACATTTTTTTTTTTTTTTTTTTTTAAATTAAATGGGCTTGCGTTTGGCCACTGACCCGCCCAGAAGGGGCGATGACGAAGCCTAAGATGAAACACGCTTACCCAGAAGAAACCTATTCACTCTGGCCTTGAAAGTTCCTAGATTGTAGGCGTCAGGAAACACAGACGCCGGAAGCAAGTTCCACTCCCTTGCTGTCCGCATTATAAATGAGGATGCAAAACGCTGTGTCCGTATTTTCGGTATGTCAACAACGTACGGGTGAAAATTTTCCCGGCGTCTTGTGGTTCGGTGTAAAAATGGGGATGGTGGAATTAGGTTGAACAATTCCCGCGCACACTCTCCAAAATATATCCTGTAGAAAACCGATAAGCAAGCAACCTTTCTTCGATGGTCGAGGCTCGTGAGTTTCGCCTTAATTAAAGACTCATCTCCAATGAGTCTCCTGGCTCGGCGGTCTATTGAGTCGAGGGCCTCAAGCTGGTACTTAGCTGATCCATCCCAAAGATGGCAGCAGTACTCCATGCATGACCGGACTTGTGCTTTATAAAGTTGGAGCAACTGCCCAGGCGTGAAGTACCGCTTCACCTTAGAGAGGATACCCAACTTTCTGGCAGCTGTTTCTGCCTTCGACTCAATAGAACAGCCAAAGTTTATTTTGGCTGTTAATGTTATGCCTAGGAGATCAAGCCGATCGCATATTGGCAAGGATATATTTTGGAAAGTAGGAGCCTGATGGTAAGGACTCCGTTTGGCGGTGAAAAGACATGCCTGTGTCTTGGAGGCGTTAAACGTGACCAGATTGGCTTTGCCCCAATCAGAGACTGCCTGAGATTTCTTACACATGGTCATCTGATCCCAAACTAAGCAAAGCTTGTAATATGGAAACCAGATAACTGATATAATACATATACTACTTTTTGTTTGTAAATACATACTTAATATACATAATTACACCAAGACTCAGGACATACAGACATGTTCATGCACACAAATGTATGTCCTGTGTGGGAATGGAACCCACAACCTGCGGCGCTATAGGTTAAGACACTACTTCTTGACCAACTGCGCCAATTGGCCCGTCAAATTACAGAAGCCAAATGACATGCAAGAATCCAATAGACGGGCTTATTCCTAAAATCCCCCCTAAGGGGGAAAAGTGGAATCTAAAAAAATAAAGTCTAGAATTCTCCCCTAATAATCCCCCTTAGGGGGGAAAACTGGAATCGAAAAAAAACAATGTCCAGAAATCCCCCTTGAGGTAACTGAAGTTGAGATAGTGCCTCTGCTACCAGCGCCTATTTGGTTGCCAAAATATTTACCGTGAGCTCCGGCAGATATTTTACTTAGGTAACCTAAATGCGGGAGAGAGTGAACGAGTTTGGGAATAATATTGACCATTAAAGCACAATATTTAGGGTCGGCAACGCGCGAGTGATACCTCTGGTGTTGCAAGCGTCCATAGGCTACGGTAACCGCTTACCATCCGGTGGGCCATAAGCTATTTTTCCACCTAAGTGGTATAAAAAAAAACAAAACAGGAGCTCCGCTAAGTAGACCGAGAGATACTGGCACAAATTTCCTGGTAATTTGTAAATAATAAATGATAAATTTTTGTACCATTTTAATACGCGCAACCGCCTATTTCTTTTTCTTCTACTATCGGAAAATACAAAAATGTTGTGGAACAAATCGTTCGAAACTCGTAATTTATTCGACGCGTTCTTTTAACGCCCACGCTTTTGGGCCGCCGGTACCAGCGTTATGACCATCATTTTCCTTTTCGTCATTACGTAATTAGACCCCTGAAGGATCGCCACACTGGTACAAATGACCAGGAAATTTGTGCCAGTATCTCCGGGTATATAGGTGGGGTTTTGTCGACCTAGTCACTGAATATTCTAGGCCATGTTTTAGTTTATACGACCAAGTCGGACAACAAGCATATGGCCCGCCTGATGGTAAGCGGTTACCGTAGCCATATGGACGCTGCAATACGTGAGGCATCACACAACATACATTCATTCACAGACAGGAATACAACATAAAATTATTTGGCTGAGGTATTCTGTAAGGTAAAGGTACTTCCCCAGTCGAGCTGCTCTTTAAGCGATAAACCCTATGCCTCTACCTATCTCCAACTTTCAGAGGAGATATGTTAAATAATATAGTTTTTCTAAGTAGGTACTTTGTTTAAACTGTTTTAATTATTATTTTTACTCATTCCTAACCTCACTGTTTGTTTGTGATTATTTTTACTCATCGAACAACTAACCCAAAGAATGCAAACGTAATGACGTTCATTTTGCTTACAATCTATTCCGCCAATTTCCCACAATCGACAATGCGCTCTGATTGCCTAATTCAGGGACACATGCGCTCTGATTGGCCAAGTCAAGAACACAAGATGCAGTGATTGGTCTTAACTGTAACTTAACATATAAAAAAAAAAAAAAGGTACCGTACATGTTCTACACTTTTGGGACTAATAAAAAATTTAAACAGAAACAACTGACACGAATACGGACTGAATTGTGTGCAGGTTAGTGCATAATCCCTGCATGAGTGTTATCCATGCACACTTTCACCTGCTTTCGGAGAAATCTACGAATTAAGTTTTAATGTTTACGGTCTGAGGATTCACATCTACCCACATCATACGAATATTGCCTAAATCTACCCACTATAAAGCTTGTATTTTGAGTTGTCAAACCATCTGACAGCAAAGTCACAGCTGACCATAGATAAAGTGTTACCAGCCACATCTAAATAAATACTACAATTATAATAAAGTGGGCCACTCGCGCTATCGGCTGCTTTGTTCGATTGAAATTATTTGAATAAATTATAATAATAATGTCAAAACCAGCTACTTTTTGGAGTTGTTGTAATGAAGACCGAGGGGATGAACATGTCACATGTTGCACATGCAGAAAAGGATACCATTTGGCATGCTTACAAGCGACAAACAAGCAGAACAGTTCTTCTTACTATCTAACCGCTGATTGGCAATGTCCGCTATGTAAAGGCTCTAAGCACAAGGCGGCTGATAGGAATGACAACACGCCAATTAAAATCACAGATAGTGCCACCCCCCGTTCTAAAAAAAGGCCAGCGTTCTCTTCACCACCCATTACTAATCCGAACTTGGCAACGAAGGAAGATTTACGAGAAATAGTATCGGAAATTGTCAAAACTGAGATAGGCAACATGTATGATCAATTAAAAAAATCTATGTGTTCCTTTTTGAGCTCGGAATTAAAATCAATTAAGGATGAATTAAAGGATGTCAAGGACTCTATGTCCTTCATGAATGACAAATATGAGGACGCCATGAAGCAACTGAAATCATCCAGTGAAGGCTTTACAGAGCTCAAAGTTCAGCAGGAATCTATGACCAACACAATCGCAAGCCTAACAAATCGTCTTGATCAGATGGAACAGCAGGCTCGCGCCAATAATGTTGAGATACAATGTGTTCCTGAGCAAAGTACAGAAAATCTGATAAATTTAACCAAACATCTAGGAACAGCGATTGGCGTTAGCGTCTCGGAAGATCAGATCCAACATTGCACCCGTGTAGCCAAGTTAGATCGTACAACTACCCGACCTCGTTCAATTGTGGTGCAATTTTGCTCACCTAAAATCCGTGATAACTTTCTGGCAGCCGTAATAAATTTTAATAAGAACCACCGTGAAGATAAGCTCAACTCGAGTCAAATTGGGTTACCGGGAGAAAAAAAACCTGTCTTCATTATGGAACACTTGTCACCAACTAATAAAGCCCTTCATGCAGCCACCAGAATTAAAGCTAAAGAAATGAATTACAAGTACGTATGGGTTAGAAATGGTAGAATATTTGCAAGGAAATCCGATGGTGCAGAATACATACTAATTAAGAATATGAATAGTCTAAGTAAAATCAATTAATGTTCATCAATCAATCATGTTATTATTATTCAATGTATGTTATAGTATTAAAATCATTTAAAATTCAACAAATTAACAATATATTATCAAAATTGTAGAGGTCTGCGGACAAAAACAAATATTTTTTACTGTAATCTCTGTTGTATGAACTATGATGTTATAATTTTATCTGAAACCTGGCTAAATAGTAATGTACTTACCAGTGAACTATTTGATGATAGATATACTGTCTACAGAAGGGATAGGGAATCTTCCGGTTTTCATTCCAAAAAGGATGGAGGTGGAGTACTCATTGCCATTTCAAAAAAAATTAACTCTAAGCGTATTGACAGCTGGCAAAGTAAATGTGAAGATCTTTGGGTCTCCATTGATATATCCACAGACCATTCCTCACGTCAAATGGTTCTTTGCGCAGTATACCTTCCTCCGCCTGTACTTCATTCAACATTTGAACATTTTATTGAGCAATGTAATAAAGTTTTTGAGACCATCGATATCCCTATTTGTATAGTCGGGGACTTTAACTTAAGTAAAATAAATTGGGACCAGGGAGCTGCTAATAACTCCTTATCTAAAACGTGTCAAAGCTTATTAGAATTTATTAACATTAATAAACTGGGTCAACACAATAAAATAAAGAACGGTTCGGGGCGTATTTTAGACCTGGTCTTATCAACTATACCTTCGTGCTCAGTGAGTGAATCTAGTTGCGCTTTGGCCAGTATTGATAAACTACACCCGCCCCTTGATATAACGCTATCATTAACAAAAGAATTTAATCTTCCATATATTAACATAAACACAAGACCGAACTTTTTTAAAGCTAATTATGAACGTATTAAAACCTACTTAAACGAACAAGATTGGCATCGACTTTTTGCGGAAGATAATGATGTAAATAGTATGCTTCAAACATTTTATGAGATTTTGAATACCGCAATAAATAAATTTGTTCCAAAATGTAAACCACTGACACGTCGCCATCCCCCATGGTTTCATAAGGCAATAATAAGAACCCTAAATGAAAAAAATAAATTAAGGTTACGCTTTAAAAAATATAAGAACCCATTGGATGAAATTGAACTAAAAATAATAACAAAACGATGTCAAAGTTTGGCTCAGAGTTCGTACAATAAGTATATGAAAAAACTTGAATCAAAAATTATGGAAAACCCTAAACTATTCTGGACACATGTTAAGGCTAAACGCGGGGGATCTAGTGCTTACCCTCTGACTATGACTGACGGACTGACGATAACATCTAATGGCCCCTCTATCTGTAATCTATTTGCAGACTATTTCTCTTCCGTCTACACAGTTCACCACGATACGGAAGTTAAGGATGATTCAATTTTCTTGCATTCCCTAAAATCCAATAGTCAGTGCCTAACAATTCCAGATATAAATAGCGAATGCCTGCTTAAAAAACTACAATCAGTGAACACCAGAAAAGGTGCAGGTCCTGACGGAATCCCACCATTATTTATTTCTGTATGCGCACCAGCCTTGGTTACTCCATTGCTATACATTTATAATGTATCGTTTGCCACAGGAACATTCCCGTCAGAGTGGAAAAAAGCCAAAGTTGTTCCTGTCCATAAATCGGAAAAGAAAGACATCATCTCCAACTATAGGCCCATTTCAATTCTCTCCACTTTTGCCAAGATCTTTGAGTCGTTGATCTGCCCGTACATCCAACGCCACCTTGGACTTTATCTAAGTGACCACCAACACGGTTTCGTTCCATCAAGATCCACAACCACTAATTTATTATCTTTCACGGAGTCTCTGGTACAATCTGTTGACTCTCATAAACAATATGATGTGATATATACCGATTTTAGCAAGGCCTTCGATAAGATTTCCCATCCCATCTTAATTCATAAGCTTTCAGCGTATGGTATCACTGGACCCTTGCTAATTTGGCTAAAATCTTATGTCATGGAACGCGAATTTTATGTGGTTGTGAATGGTTTTCGATCTGCAAATAATTGCATAACCTCAGGTGTGCCCCAAGGTTCTCATTTGGCCCCCATACTGTTTAATTTATTTATTAATGACCTTCCCCATTGCTTCCGTTTCTCGGAATGTTTCTTGTACGCCGATGATCTTAAGATTGCCAGAGTAATTGAATCATCAAGCGATACTGAGCTTCTACAGGATGACCTGAACCGACTTGTCCAGTGGTGTAGTTGTAATAAAATGGAATTGAATTTAAGTAAATGTTACCACGTGAAATATTCTAGGAAGACTCGCCCCATTCGCTCAGAGTACACAATAGATAACCAAATAATCCAAGAGGTTGATTCAATTAGGGATTTGGGAGTACTGTTTGATAAAAAAATCACCTTTGTGCCTCAAATTGAATATATTTCTAATAAAGCATCCAAAATGTTGGGGTTTGTTATACGTAATACCAAGGGTTTCAAACAAATCAGCACGAAAATTATGCTTTACAATAGTCTCGTACGGAGCATCTTGGAGTATTGCAGTATTATATGGAGGCCTCACTACGCCACACATATGCTAAGCTTAGAGCGGCTGCAAAAAAGATTTCTGTGGCACCTTGCATTCTCGAGAGGAAAATCAAAACAACTGCCCTCCTATAATACCCGTTTGCAATATTTCAAGATGCAACCATTATCAACCCGCAGAGATGTCCTAGATGCTCTATTTCTATATAAACTCCTGAGAAATAAAATTGACAGCCCTACCTAAGATATTGAGTATGATTAATTTTCGGGCCCCTTCCAGATACCCTCGTAATATCATTACACCATTATGTCCACCTCGACGAAGAACGGTTCATGGTGCAAACTCCCCAATTCCGAGATTATCAAAAATTATAAACGGTTGCGGTGACCTAGTGGATGTACACCATGATAGCTTTGGAAAATTTTGTAAAATAATTATCAAACATTATTCTCAAATAAATTGAAGCAAAATTGATTGTTTATTGAATGTTTTATGAATATGTTGTAATATAATTTATTGTATGAGTGTTTTATGTATAATTTCTATAATCTATAACTTTCACTAATTCTTTTTATAAAATAAAATTGATTGAATTAATTAATTTATTTGGTAAATTAATTTACTATTATATTAACTTGTATTGAATAGATTACTGATTACTGATGTAAATTATTATTATTTGAATGTGTATTTATTGATCTGTTATTTTTTTTTAATTATTAGTATACAATTCAAATCATTAATTATGAATGTGGTGTTAGCCTATAAGTAATTTGTTACACTTAATAATGTTAATTTTAAAATCCAAAACTGTAAATGAACTGTGTAAACAATTGTTGGCTGACCTAAAATAAATAAATAAATAAATAAATAAACTGTTCAAAATCACTGATTAGTTTCGGTATCGGATTGCTCGGTATAACTACTCTAAGGGATTGTTCCTCGATGTTTTTACTCTTCATCACATTTCATTATTACAAAATTCTGTTAAAATAATTAACCCTTTTTTATATTATCGTTCTTTGTTATTTTTTTTTTTTTATACAACTTAGTCTATAAACAAGCATACGGCCCGCCTGATGGTAAGCGGTTACCGTAGCCATATGGACGCTTGCAACACACGAAGCATCGCTCACGCGTTATCGATCTATCCCCCTCCCCTATGAGCTCTGGCAACCTTACTCACGCGCAGGAACACAACTTTACACAACATAAAGTTATTTGGCTGCGGTATTCTGTAAGGTGGAAGTACTTCCCCAATCGAGCTGCTCTTTGAGCTTCTTTGATATTTAATAGAATCTGTATCTAATCCCATTTTTTTATTTATATAAAGCGCGTAGAAATTAATATTAGTAATAGGGGGGAAAAGTGGAATAAAATTAAATGAAAAGGGGGATTTCTAGACTTTTTTATATTTGGGTTCAGTTTTCCCCCCTGAGGCAGATTCTCTCAAGGGGGAAAAGTGGAATAATTCGAAAGTTAAGAGGGAGTTCTGGATCATTTTTACATTAGAGTTCAGTTTTCCCCCCTGAGGGGGATTCTCTCAGGGGGGATTTTAGGAATAAGCCCAATAGACGATGAGCATCGACTGACGAACCAAATCCAATCGTGTGCAGATGGGCGCTCCCCCCCTTCTTCATTCCGCCAAACAGACCGAAAAATTTACTTCTGCGCAGGTGTCAGTTTGTGCTTACGACTCATGCCGGTTACTGTACTAACTACTAGATTGGCCAACTGATGACAAATTTACTGGAAATTGTTCACAGTGACGTTTGCGGACCTATGAGTACTCAATCTTTGGGAGGTGCCTCATATTTCGTGACTTTCACCGACGACTTTTCTAGAAAAACATTTACCTACCTAATGAAACAAAAATCAGAAGTAGTTGAAAAATTTCGCGAATTAAAAAATGTTGTCGAGAACCAAACTGATAAAAAGATCAAAATTCTGCGTTCTGACAACGGTGGCGAATATTTGAACTCGGAAATGAAAGAAATCTTGAAACAGTCCGGTATAGTTCATCAGACGACTGTACCTTACAATCCAGAGCAAAATGGTTTAGCTGAACGGGTCAACCGAACTTCAGTTGAGAAAGCAAGATCTATGCTCTCGGAATCTGGTCTACCTAAGACTAATTGGGGTGAAGCCATCCAATACAGCGACTTACTTAAAAAATCGCTCACCGACTAAGGCTATTAGAGGCAAAACTCCTGAAGAAATCTGGACTGGAAGAAAAGTGAATCTCTCACATCTTCGTATTTTTGGATGCAGAGTATATGCACACATACCTAAAAATCTTCGAAACAAATTTGATGCTAAGGCCAAAATGTGCATATTTGTAGGTTATTGCACCGAAACTAAGGGATACAGAGTAGTTGATCCCGAACACCCAAAAATTCTTATCAAGACAAGAGATGCAAAAATTTTTGAAAATGACTTTCTATTCAAATCAAAGTCTGGTCAAAATAATATGATCGAAAAAGTTGGAACACAAATATCAGAATCCGCTCCTATTATGATTCAAGAAAATTCTGAAAATATAACAAATGAAGGAGAAGTCAACAAAATTATTTCTGAACCTATCATTCAGGACACTCAAGTCTTCGACACTGAACCTTTAACAGGGGTAACAGAACTCAATGTACCTGAAATTAACAATACTGAAGAGGAATTTTATGACAGTGCTACAGAGATTTCAGATAATACAAACAATCAAATTCTTCAACCTGTAAGAAGATATCCATTGAGAAATAGAATCCCGAAAAAGTGGTCAGAAGATATCGTTTTATACAAAGCTGTAGAAGATGATATCCCTTCAACTTTTAAGGAAGCCATTTATTCTGATGATAAAAATAAATGGCAAGAAGCTCTTCTAAGCGAATATGATTCACTTGTAAACAACGAAACATGGATCCTTGTAGATAGACCTAAAAAGATAGAAAAATAATTAGTTGTAAATTGGTATTCAAGATTAAGAAAAATGAAAAGGGAGAAAACATACGCTATAAGCCGCGATTAGTAGCCAAGGGTTTTACACAAACTTACAGCATAGATTATGACGAAACATTTGCACCTGTTGCACGTCTTTCAACAGTTAGATTACTTCTTGCTTTCACAGCACAATGGAATATTACAATGGATCAAATGGATGTTGAAACTGCCTTTCTCAACAGTGATCTAAATGAAGAAATATTTATGGAGGTATGCAAGTTAAAGAAAGCACTTTATGGTCTGAAACAAGCGCCTAGACAGTGGAACCTCAAACTTAATGAAGCAATGATGAAACTTGGAATGAAAAGGTCGGAGCATGATCATTGCTATATTATAAAGTTGAACAAACATACATTTTAATTGTTGCAATATTTGTTGATGATTTCTGCATTCTCAGCAATAATGCTGAGAATGAAAATTAACCTTTAAAAATAATATTAAACAATTCTTTAAGGTCAAAGATTTAGGAAACATAAAACATTTCTTAGGAATGAGGATCATTAAAGAGGAAAATAGGATAACCGTTGATCAAGAAGAATACATTAAAAAGGTTCTTGAAAATTTTGCTGACTGATGCAAAATCTGCTACAACGCCTGCGGATCCTAATCTGAATTTAGTGAATCCTTCAAATGAAGAATAAGAGGGGGCTCAAAATTTGCCTTATCAAAGACTGATAGGATCTCTGATGTACCTGTCAGTAGGCACTAAGCCAGACATTACATATGCTGTAAGTGTGTTAACTCAGTTTAACAGCAACTTTGGGACAGTTCACTGAAATGCAGCAAAAAGAGTTATTCGATATTTAAAAAGGACAATGCATCTTAAACTCGAATTCCAGAAGAAAGATATGTTTGCACATACGGGATATACTGATGCAGATTATGGTTCATGTTTTAATGACCGGAGATCTTAAACTGGATATGTATTTTATTTGATTGGACCTATTTCTTGGGAATCTCGTAAACAACGAACGGTCGCCTTGTCAACAACTGAAGCTGAATATATGGCACTTAGTGATTTATTTATTTATTTATTTATTTATTTGTTTTTGGAAAGCTTACAGCTATTTATTACATAATTTATGAATAATACAAATCAATAAAACTAAAAATAGCCATTTACAAGTTTTCACCAATGAATCTTTATATTTTTAAACATTTAATTATCTTAACTTATTCAGTGCTGTTAATAAAACCCTTTACTTTTATCGTACTTATTCCACATTTATATTTTTTTTTTTTTTTTTTTTACAATTTTATTTATATTTAATACTTATCAAGTCATTCTGTATTTTATTGGTGATAGGGTTGGGTTTCTTCCCGGGAATAAACCCAACTTCGAGTAAATTTCCAATTTAGTGGGAAAGAACCCGGGAATTTTCCCATTGGGTGGGAAAATACTCAAATGGTCATATTTAGTAGATTTTGCGTATATAGCGAGAAATACCTTTACCAAATCGTTTGAATAACATTTAACATGATTTCTATTAGGGTCATACTCATATCATACAATAAAAAAACAATAAAAAAATTTTTTTGCTTGTTTTTAAAAAAAGCGACGTTTTGGGGTGTAAGGGTTGTGGTTAGGGTTGGGTTTCTTCCCGGGAATAAACCCAACTTCGAGTAAATTTCCAATTTAGTGGGAAAGAACCCGGGAATTTTCCCATTGGGTGGGAAAATACTCAAATGGTCATATTTAGTAGATTTTGCGTATATAGCGAGAAATACCTTTACCAAATCGTTTGAATAACATTTAACATGATTTCTATTAGGGTCATACTCATATCATACAATAAAAAAACAATAAAAAATTTTTTTTGCTTGTTTTTAAAAAAAGCGACGTTTTGGGGTGTAAGGGTTGTGGTTAGGGTTGGGTTTCTTCCCGGGAATAAACCCAACTTCGAGTAAATTTCCAATTTAGTGGGAAAGAACCCGGGAATTTTCCCATTGGGTGGGAAAATACTCAAATGGTCATATTTAGTAGATTTTGCGTATATAGCGAGAAAAACCTTTACCAAATCGTTTGAATAACATTTAACATGATTTCTATTAGGGTCATACTCATATCATACAATAAAAAAACAATAAAAAAATTTTTTTGCTTGTTTTTAAAAAAAGCGACGTTTTGGGGTGTAAGGGTTGTGGTTAGGGTTGGGTTTCTTCCCGGGAATAAACCCAACTTCGAGTAAATTTCCAATTTAGTGGGAAAGAACCCGGGAATTTTCCCATTGGGTGGGAAAATACTCAAATGGTCATATTTAGTAGATTTTGCGTATATAGCGAGAAAAACCTTTACCAAATCGTTTGAATAACATTTAACATGATTTCTATTAGGGTCATACTCATATCATACAATAAAAAAACAATAAAAAATTTTTTTTGCTTGTTTTTAAAAAAAGCGACGTTTTGGGGTGTAAGGGTTGTGTTGGACAGTCGGACAGACGGTCTCATGCAGAAAGAGCACGTGGACATGTACGACGCTTATATAGCCCGTCCCGGGTCCCGAGGGAGGTGTTGCAAGCGTCCATAGGATACGGTAACCGCTTACCAACAGGCGGGCCGTATGCTTGTTTGCTACCTAGGTAGTATAAAAAAAATGTGTGATAACTTCCTCCAAGGTCCGCGTAGGTCCGCGCGTAGGTGATGTAGGTACATACAACAGCGAGTATGATTAAAATAACAATCAAAAGCATCAACAAATATGTTTTTTGAGGAACATAAAGCCATTTGAGTATTTTCCCGCCGTTTGGGAATTTTCCCGTATTTTTCCATTCTTTTCCGTATTTTCCCGTATTTTTCTTTTCTTCCCAATATTTTTCTTTCCCTGCCCATCCCTAATTGGTGACGAAAGTACCTATCATGAGCTTGAGCTCATGCTGGGCGAACCCTATGCTACCATAGCATAAGGTCCGCCCAACATGGGATCGGATGTGTATGAAGAATGTCTCAAGATTTCATGGTGTGCCTAGGGATGATGAATAATTTTACCAAGGAATGAGTTTATTTGGCAAAGAATTTTTTGTTTATGTAATGCCTGATAGTGCATGGTTTGTTATAAAATATATCTACTTCATTAGAGTATGTAGTGTTGAATTTATTGCTGACTCGCCATATGAAACAATTTTGCCTATAATTAGAATGCACTGCGGGTAGATGTAATCTTAAATAATTTCGTCTATTTGATTTTTGAGATGGAATTTTTAATTGAATCTTGGCTAATATGTCAGGAGTGTCCGTAATACCATTGACTATCTTAGCTAAAAGTAAAAGGTCAGCTGCTTCCCTGCGTCTCTCTAATGGAAGAATATGATGATGTCGGCAACTGTCATAATAGTTACGTATTTTAATGTTAAATTTAAAATTAAGATGACGTAGAAACTTTTTTTGAACCTTTTCGATTGAATCGGTATACTTTTGATATCGCGGATTCCAGATGGGAGAAGAATACTCTAAACTACTTCTTACCAAAGAGCAGTAAAGGACCTTAAGGGTCTTAGCTTTTTTAAATTTTTTGGAGATTCGCAGCAAAAAGCCTAATGCTTTCGTAGCTTTATTAATTATTTTATTAATATGCTGCTCGTATGTTAGTTTGGAGTCTACTGTAATGCCCAGATCGATAACCTCTGATACTCGCTCTAGCTCACGACTGTTAATGAAGTAAGAAGTGATAATAGGGCCGCGCTTCCTTGTAAAGGTAATGCAGCTGCACTTGTCAATATTAAGATCCAGTCTATTTTGAGAGCAGTAGGCAGCTAGTCGATTCAGATCATCTTGTAGCAATTTATTATCTTTAAGAGAATCTATGGGCTTTAAAATTTTCATGTCATCAGCAAAAAGTAACACTTCAGAGTGGTGAAAGCAGCTGTTTATATCTAAAATAAAGATTGTAAATAACAATGGGGCCATCACTGATCCCTGCGGTACCCCAGGAGGGATCAGTACAGGTTGGGATGAGTAACCATTCAATGCTACTATTTGAGTCCTATTGTTCACGTACGATACCATCCACCTGTACAGATCCCCCCTGACCCCCGCCGAGTGCAGTTTGGCCAGGAGGATGCGATGGTCTATACGATCAAAAGCTTTGCTGTAGTCCGTATAGACCGCATCGACCTGGCCACCCGCATCCATTCCTGAGGTTATGTGCTCTGTGAAAGATATGAGGTTTGTTACAGTTGATCGACCTAAACTGCTAAAGCATCCATACATCTCAAAAACATATTGAAGGAAGTGTTTGGTTTGGACAATGGTGTCTGTATTTACAGTGATAATCAGGGAGCTCAAATGCTAACTAAAAATAACATCCATCACTTGAACCAAGCACATAGATGTTAGACATCATTTTATAAGGGATACTGTTGCTACCGGTATTATCACTATACAATATGTTCGCACAAATTAAATGAAGGCAGATATCTTAACTAAGTTTCTATCAAAACAAAAACATCGGTGTTTAACAAATGAATTAGGTTTGGTTTAAAATTTATGATGGCCTATTACCTATTCAGAAGTAGGGGAAGTGTTGGAACTATTTAGTTTATTTTGATGTAAACCTTCTTCATATTTTTGATAGGCCACTTATTTTGTTTTTATACCTTTGTTCGCTGTCACTCATATTTTAAATATCATAATTAATTGCATTAAATAATTTTATCAAGACACAATATATTTTATTTGGAGTTAAGATAATTCCACATTAAAACCATCAAGATGCTTTTCAAGCTACCGGTGTGGTTAGGGCTGTAGAGACAGGAACCTTATTATTGAATCAAAATATAAATTAAAAATATTATTAGTATTTTCTCCATAACTATTTAGGGAGCATTCTGGTCCCTATGTACAAACGGACATTTAATTTGATTCCTCTAACATTTATAAATTTAAACTGCAAAAAATCTAACCTTATAAACATCTACAGGAACTGGTGCTTGCCTGGAAACATCACTAGTTGAACTGGTGTTGATTTTTCGGCGTTTCTTTGCTGTAACGTCTTCTTTACCCATTTCTATTTTTGTTAAAGAATAGCAAAATGTAAGCACAATCGAATCGACCGACAAAAAAAAGAAAATATATAGGTAGGTACTGTAAGGTAGTGGTAGGACTTGTAGGTCAGCGTTGCCAGAGTGACTTCACAATAGGATACGCACAGCACCTAAAAATAGTACGAAACTTAACTTTTGAGTACGCAGTGACTAAAAAATTATTCGTTATTGCTCAGATAAAGTAAGTTTATTAATTTCATTTTGTAAATAACATTTGAATTTGAAACGATGAATGATAGAACGAACCTTGGAATTGGAATATGGAATAAAAATAAATAGCAGACTCATTCAAATATTGGCCGTGTGGCTCCCGGCATAGAATAGGGCCAACCCTTCTAATCCTGTGGGTGTCGTAAAAGGCGACTAAGGGAATACACCAGGGGACGGGCAGCAGCGTCCATCTGTGATACGTCATCACTACTGCGATCACCAACCCGCCTGCCAAGCGTGGTGATTACGGCAATACCCCTCAAATGATTTTTACAAAAACACAGCCACGGCCCCCAGTCCCCGGCGGCCCCGCTATCCCGGGCTACGGTAGCGGTCACGGTAACGGCGGGGCAGGGGGTGCTAAGAGTCTCCGGCAGAGATCCGGCTACCAACAACGACGACTGGACCTGGTAACATATAATGCACGGACTCTGAGGACCGACGAGAAGCTCATTGAGCTGGAGGAAGAAGTGGACAGGTTGCGCTGGGATATTATGGGTTTATCAGAGGTCCGAAGAGAGGGGGAGGACACGATAATCCTTAAATCCGGTAACCTGTTCTACTACCGAGAGGGTGATCACCTGTCACAGGGTGGTGTCGGGTTTATTGTCCGCAGGCCCCTCATCAAGAATATAGTGAGGATAGAGAGTGTCTCACCGAGAGTCGCATACCTGATACTCAGAATTACCAAACGGTATTCGCTGAAGGTCATCCAGGTATACGCTCCGACCTCATCACACCCAGATGATGAGATAGACACATTGTATGAGGATATCTCACGAGCCATACATGCCTCTAAAACTCACTATATGGTATTGATGGGGGACTTTAACGCGAAGCTAGGCATTAGGAATAGCGATGAGCTGAGAGTGGGGCAGTTTGGAATTGGGCAGAGGAACCCTAGGGGGCAACGGTTGGCCGACTTCATGGAGTTGGAGGGACTCTTTATGATGAACTCCTTCTTCAAAAAGCGGCCGCACAGGAAATGGACCTGGAGTAGCCCCGATGGATCCACCAAAAACGAGATAGACTTTATCTTGACGACAAAGCGGCAAATCTTCAGTGATGTCTCTGTGATCAACAGGGTTAAGACCGGCAGCGATCACCGGTTAGTAAGAGGCACACTGAACCTGAACATCCAGGTGGAGAGATGTCGTCTGGTAAAGTCTACGCTCCGACCCCAATCTGCATATATCCAAGATCCTGAAAGCTTTCAGCTCGAGCTTCATAATCGCTTCCAATGCCTAGATGATTGCGCGACGGTGGACGATACAAACAACAGGCTCGTGGAAACTGTCCATGCGGTAAGATCAAAGTTCTTTAAGACCCACCGCACGAATAGAACCCAAAAACTCTCGGATAAGACTCTCAAACTCATGAATCGACGACGTGAAATGAAGTTGCAGTCTTCAGCTGATACAGCCGAATATCGGCAGCTAAATAGGCAGATCTCAAACGCAATGCGACACGATATACGCCTCTTTAATACTTCATGTATTGAAGAGGCAATAAAACAGAACAAAGGTTCTAAAGTGTTCGCAAGAGATTTGTCTATTGGTCAAAGCCAACTGACCAAGCTGAAGACCGATACCGGCAACATCATTACGTCAAAGCCTGAGATCTTGAGAGAAATCGAGAAGTTCTATGGACAGCTGTACACCTCGTCACAGAAACCAGATGCATTACCGGTAAGTGACGTAAGAGCCAAGTTGACCCGACATTACACCGAAGATATCCCGGATGTCAGCCTGTACGAGATTAGAATGGCTCTGAAACAGCTTAAAAACAACAAGGCGGCGGGTGAAGACGGAATTACAACAGAGCTTCTGAAAGCGGGTGGTAAACCGGTACTTGTAGTCCTTCAGAAGCTATTTAATTCCGTCATACACGAAGGTACAACGCCAGAAGTATGGAGTGGAAGCGTGGTGGTGCTCTTCTTCAAGAAAGGCGATAAAGCCCTATTGAAGAATTACCGCCCGATCTCCCTCCTAAGCCACGTTTATAAGCTGTTTTCGAGAGTCATTACGAATCGTCTCGCACGTAGGTTTGACGACTTCCAGCCTCCCGAACAAGCCGGTTTCCGTAAAGGCTTTAGTACCATAGACCACATACATACACTCCGCCAGATTATACAGAAGACTGAGGAGTATAATCGGCCATTATGCCTGGCGTATGTGAACTATGAGAAAGCCTTTGATTCAGTCGAGACATGGGCGGTGCTACAGAGTCTACAGCGATGCCAAATTGACTATCGCTATATCGAAGTGTTGAAGTGTTTGTACAGCAAAGCCACCATGTCAATCCGAGTCCAGGACGAGAGTACGGTACCAATCCAGTTGCAGAAGGGTGTAAGACAGGGTGACGTAATATCCCCGAAACTCTTCACCACTGTAATGGAGGATGTATTCAAGCTCTTGGACTGGAAGGGATATGGCATCAACATCAATGGCGAACATATCACTCACCTTCGATTTGCCGATGATATAGTTATAATGGCGGAATCGCTGGAAGCTTTGAACATCATGCTCAATGACCTCAACAGAGTTTCCCAACAGGTAGGCCTAAAAATGAATATGGACAAGACAAAAATTATGTCAAATGTTCATATTCCGCCAATGCCGGTGATTGTTGGGAGCACTGTTCTCGAAGTTGTAGACGAGTATGTTTACCTTGGACAAATTGTCCAATTAGGTAGGTCCAACTTCGACAAAGAGGTTAATCGAAGAATCCAACTCGGCTGGGCAGCGTTCGGGAAGCTACGGCATATCTTCACGTCCAAAATACCTCAGAGTCTGAAGACAAAGGTCTTCAATCAGTGCGTGTTACCAGTGATGACATACGGGACAGAGACGTGGTCTTTCACTGCTGGCCGCATAAATAAGCTCAGAGTCACTCAGCGAGCTATGGAACGAGCTATGCTCGGAATTTCTCTACGTGACAGGGTTCGAAATGAGGACATTCGTAGGAGAACAAAAACGACGGACATAGCTCGTAGAGTTAGTAAGCTGAAGTGGCAATGGGCAGGCCACATCGCTCGAAGAGCCGATAACCGATGGGGAAGGAAGGTTCTCGAGTGGCGACCACGTACTGGAAAGCGCCGAGCGGGACGACCTCCCACCAGGTGGACTGACGACCTGGTCAGAGTCGCTGGGCGCCGCTGGATGCAAGCGGCCCAGAACCGTTCGAAGTGGAAATCAATGGGGGAGGCCTATGTTCAGCAGTGGACATCCATGGGCTGATATGATGATGATGATTTGAATGAAAATGCGTGGGGCACTTTTCATATTGTAATTTACGAGAAATTCTATTAGGTTTCAAGGAAAGGCGCCCCACAATTGTCATTCTAATATTAAACTTAATTACAGAATTACAAAAATTGCTTACATTTAAACAGCAACAAACCCAAATACGGCTAAGAAACGTTGCTCCGCTATGGGATTCCTACCCTCTGTCTCTATCATCATACCCTGAAAACCATTATGATTAAAGTGCATCTTACTAAAATTCCAAGAAGCCCAAACACGGCTAAGAAACATTTCTCCATTATGGAGTTCAAGTGCCTACCCTCCATCTCAATCATCAGACCTTGAAAACCATATGCAGTCAAACTGCATTTCAAGACGATTCCAACCAGTCCAAACACGGCTAACATACCTACGTAATTCCGTTATGGAGTTCCAGTGCCTACCTTCCGAATACATCATCAGATCAGCTCGATGGTACCAAATTATTGAATTGTCATCGGTACACGATAAGTATGCAAAATTTCAGTTTAATCTGACGTTAGAAAGTTGATGAAAATTACGTTTGAAGATTCCATTACATACAAGTAAAGCTAATAAAAGCATGTTTTAAAAAGAAACACCCTGGGGTCCTTAGTGGTAATTTTATGCTGTAACTTGCTTGGCAGAAATTAAAACTATTGAACCTTATTATTTTGATTTTAATTATTGTTATTTATTGGCTTGACATTAAAATAGTACGCAAATTGGCGGGAGAGTACCCGAGAACGCTACCTAACGAAATAGTACGCAATGCGTACTAGTGCGTACCCTAATGGCAACGCTGTTGTAGGTAGGTATTATAGGTAAATAACACGGATAGGTCGAAGTTATTGTTGTTTATAATAAAGTCAGGCAAAGGTTTGAGCCATACAGCCTAATCGTATTTGAGTTATATCTTGGTTATACCTAAGTTCTAGTCACAAAATAAATCACTTTCTTCTTCTTCTTATTTTTAATTTTGGCAACCAAGCCTAAATTAGGGCTCATTTCTGCCAGTGTCAAGTTATATTATAGTTTCCAGTCACAATAAATCACTCACATTATAGTCCTCAGTCAGTCACCGTCCATAAAAGTCATGTTTTACTACAATGGTGGTCATTGTACTAAAACTCTTCACGGACATTTTGAGACAACTTGAAAAGTCACGATACACATAATTCATTTCATTTCACTTCACTGGTGCACATGGATGATCTTTATTGGGTAAAATACCACCAAAAATACACAATGAAACTCAAAATACACTAATTTATGAAAATAAAAATGAAAATGCTACGTCACTCTGCAAGTTCCCGCCAAAAAGTCCAAATCACTTTCATATAGTACACACTGTCAGTCACAGTCCATAAACGTCATGTGTTAGTAAAATAGTGGTCAATAAACTAAAACTTCTCAAGGACTTTTTGAGACAACTTGAAGTCAGGATACACAGGTGTTAAAGTCCAACTTCAGGATTTTCCACATTATAGATTTTCCAAATTCTCTGTTTTACTTAATCTTATTTGTCCAAATTATAAAATTTACTAATTCCAAATTTTCCGACTTTCTTATTTTCCAAATTATTGATTGTACAATTTTTTTTTTTTTCCGAATGAGTACAGTCTGATACATAAAGCAAAAATAAATAAATTCTGAGATTATAATAGATATTAAATATTTATGAGCTGCGCTTTTTTTACAAATACTCTTTCTTTTTCATAGGGCATAATCTCAGCTTTCGTTTGTTATCATTTGGACCATTAATTAAAGGAAACTCTGTACATAAATATTTACATCTTGCGTCCATTCCCTAAAAATGCCATATTAGGTAATACTGCGTCCACTGAAGATTATTATCACCCGAAATAAACAATATTCCATAGTATCAGAATCTTATGGTATAAATAAAAGGTTGGAAGAAATTTCTTCTCCGGAGTGGACGTGGAAAATTTAGTTCAGAGGTTTGCCGCTAGAGGCGCTGTATCGACGGGTATTTTTGGTGTAACTCCGTATTGGTAGTATACTGAAATTTAGCAGGATTATTGCTAATGGTGTATTTATGTGTAGGTACTATACCCATCCGAAATCACCCAGTATACAGGGTGGATACTACAATACGACAATAAATGAAACCATGTAAAGTACTCATAAATACAAACAACTTTTGTTATGGGACCAACATCGAAATCGCAAAACAAATACAGCTTTTCATATAAGAGGTAAATGTCTCCTTGGCTAAATTTGTACTTATACATGGGTGGTTAAAAACCCAAAAAAGTTCACCTGGTATCAATCAACCTGCCGGCCAACAAGTATTATAGGTATATGTTATTGTTACATTATATGTTATAATGTTATTAATAGTAAAGGTAGGTGGTAAAAAAAAGTTATTCTAGCAACACAAAAGCAAAGCTGAATTATTTAAATTTTTCATATTCACAATTTTATTTACAACAAATATGTACAAATTACAATCTATATTTTTGAAGGTGTAATAAACAAACAAACAAACCCACACACACATCATCACACATACATACAAACACAAAAACAAATTTACACGATCACAAGTAGATCATTCAAATTGTTTTTAATTTTGTTATAAAATAATTGTTAAAATAATTCAATTCATTTCAATTACATTTAATTCAATTCATTTCGATTCAATTCAATTAATTTTTATTCAATTCAATTACATTTAATTCTATTCAATGCTATCTAAAATTAGATTTAATTAAATTTATTTGTTACGATTGTACTGCCTTGAAGAAAATAATCAATGTGGAAAAATAGGAATTTGTAAAAGTAATAATATGGAAATAAAATAATGCGGACAATTAGGAATATGAAAAAATAAGAAATTGGATTTTTTTGAATGTGGACAATAAGTATAGGAATATGGAAAATATGTTTTTTTTTTTATACCACTTAGGTGGCAAACAAGCATACGGCCCGCCTGATGGTAAGCGGTTACCGTAGCCTATGGACGCTTGCAACACCAGGGGTATCACGCGCGCGATGCCGACCCTGCAGAAATCTCTTCACACCCCTTTTGAAGAACCCCATGCTATACTCCATTGGGAAAACCACGGCGGGGAGCTCATTCCAGTCTGAGCGTCCGCGGAAGGAAGCTCCTTTGAGCCCGCACAGTACGAAACAATTCAGGTTTCAATATGTGAGGATGGACTCCCCGTCGATGGCGATGTTGCGATGGTAGAAAGTAGCCGTGGGCATCATCTTAAACAATTCTTCAGAACACCGTCCGTTGTACAAGCGGTAGAACACACATAAGGAGGCAAAGTCTCTCCTCAGACTGAGGGGCTCTAAACAGCTTGTGAGCTCGGGGCTGTCGACAATTCTTATGGCACGTCGTTGAACCGAGTCTAAAGGATCAAGCTGGTATCCAGGTGCCCCCGCCCATAGATGACAGCAGTACTCCATATGAGGCCGGACTTGCGACTTGTAAAGTTGCAGCCTTTGCCCCGATGTGAAGTACTGCCTCGCTCTGTTGAGCACTCCGAGCTTTTTGGATGCCAGCTTAACCTTGCCTTCTAAGTGACTTCGGAACAAAATGTCGCTAGAAATGTCGACGCCAAGGATCCCGATGCTTTTGCTGATGTTCAAGGACGTGTTCTGGAACTGTGGAGCCACAGCAAATGGGGTTTTCTTAGCGGTGAACGCGCAGGCTTGAGTCTTGGTAGGGTTAAAATGGACTAGGTTTAGTCGACCCCAATCTGAGACACTAGTTAGTGTACTCTCGATTTCAGACACCAGCCGTTCGCGGCTTTCCTCAACCTCGGAACGAGGGATATTTGCACGGCCCGTATAATGGGTGTCCCCTGTACTGTCGTCCGCATAGCAATGAATGCCGTCAATAGACAGCATATCATTGATATGCAGTAGGAACAGTGTTGGGGACAGCACAGAGCCTTGCGGAACGCCAGCATTTATGTCCATGCTATCATGTTTATGCCATGTAAGTCGGAAAATAGCCCTGACACCGATACACATAATGCATTTAATTTCCGTTCATTAATGCGCGTGGATTGATCTTTATAGGATAAAACACCACAGATAATACTCAATAAAACTCAAAATACTTGAATTTTTTAAAATAAAATAAAACCCATCGTCTCTTTGCAAGTTCCCGCCAAAAAGCCCTCTAGGTCAAAGTGGTGGTCAGGGCTATTTTCAGCATATATATATATATATATTTTAACCATAGATGATTAAAACAAAGAATCTGATGGCGTCCCGCGTACCCTTCATGAAATTTTAAGAAATGTTAACACTTACATACCCTTATACAAGTTTCACCAACAAGGGGGGGGGGACTGTTCTTTGGGTAATTTTAGTTATATACATGTTATTATAGGTATGTTGCAGGTAAATGCTTTTCTTGTAAATATATTTTTATAATGGTAGGTATAATAATCTGTAAAGAGCGTGTCTCGCCATCAAACTTAATAGTTTGGCGAGTAGTGTATGTAATAGGTAGTTATTTATGTACTTATCATTTATTTTCAATAAAAAAAAAAAAAAAAAACAAGTTTATATTGAGAAGTGTTAAGGATCTCTAAAACATACTACCTTTATTTTATGGATTATGAGGAAAAATAACTGATGAGACATGGCTTCGGCCCACCGGCCCACGGAACAGAAAAAACAATGGAAATGCAAAATGTCAAAATATGTATCAGAACCGCTGTCGCCATATTCACACAAATAAACAGATACACATATATTGCACACCAATCAAAAAAACATTTGATTAGTCGTTTCTAGTTTAGACAATATTAGCTCAAGAAACATATATACCATTTAAAAATATATCTTCACTCTATACATTTATTTTGCGATAGTGTAGCAAGAACATACAGCGTTTTGTAATCTACAAACAAACTATATTCAATTGAACGATCAAGTTCTGCCACTCGACATATCAACTTAACACTACTCTTTATAAAAGGTTGATAATTACGTCATCCTTCGATATAGTCTGCTACTCAACCAGTTGAGTGACACATTGAATAACATTATCGATACTGATCGATACCTTGGGCCCAATTCACGTAAATATTTTTGCAAAAATTTTACTTCCGAACCAAGATTGAATTGTGAATTGACAAAAAATTGGTACCTATTCTACTTGTAATAAATTACAATCTAACCCCTATATGATTTCAGTCCAGTCAACTTACAAACCCAATTTTGATTATGGTTTATTTTTTTTGCTTATTCACAGATTGACTTAATATTTGGTAAACATTAGTAGTATATTGGATGACAATGCAAGTACAGTCAACAAAAAGTACAGTTTCATTTAATTCACGTTATATTAATGTGTTTGATTGCGAAAAACGTTTTACTCTCTACATAGTATAAAATGAAGTCACTTTCCGCGTCTGTCTCAAAATCGAAAAGTCATTAAATTTATTCAGTTTAGGCCCACTCATGAACGTTCAATTTGTTCAAAAATACATACAGTTGAATTTACCACCTTGTTTGGGAGTTAAACGGAGTCTTCTCAGTTTACCTTCCGAACAAGGCAACTCCTAAGGCATATTTTTTGTGTGTAAAATCTTTTAATGTAACAGCTTTTGTTCAAGATAGATAGAATATACATTATTATGCTTATTCATACAATTATCACTTAGCCAGGGGGTATGCAAGTACAGAGAGAACCTACTACAACCATATATTCTTGTCGCTATTTGTTAACAAAGGTACTAAAACAATAAGCGAGAAAAAATAATAAGCGAGTTTGCTGATATTGGCTGATATACAGCGGCTATTTTCGAGGCGATAATAGTTCAGTGGTAGATGACAGACAGGCAGATGACGAATGTCGAGGCGAAGGTCGAATCCTACAATGAGCTTGAGCTTTCAGTGAAGGAAAAAAATGTTACGAAAACATAGCATGATGACCATGGTGAGATTGTAGTAAAACACAGGGCTATTCATATTTTAAAAACAGCACGTTTATTTTAATACTTTTGCTCATATTTTGTTATAAATATAATCATCATCATATCAGCCCATGGATGTCCACTAATGAACATAGGCCTCCCCCATTGATTTCCACTTCGAACGGTTCTGGGCCGCTTGCTTCCAGCGGCGCCCAGCGACTCTGACAGGTCGTCGGTCCACCTGGTGGGAGGTCGTCCCGCTCGGCGCTTTCCAGTACGTGGTCGCCACTCGAGAACCTTTTTTCCCCATCGGTTATCGGCTCTTCGAGCAATGTGGCCTGCCCATTGCCACTTCAGCTTACTAACTCTACGAGCTATGTCCGTCGTTTTTGTTCTCCTACGAATGTCCTCATTTCGGACCCTTTTAAATAATAAATTTTATTTATTTTATAAATATGCATGTCGATAAATCCAACATCAAACCAACCTGACTAAATCACTAATTGAGTAGCGAAAAATTTTAAGAATAAAATAGATGATGCCATTAAACCAAAATGAAGTGTATTGCATAGTGATAAGGATGGTTTTAGCTTGAATTTCTATTAAATTGAAATAATTTGTTTTTTTTATAGAAATTAATAATAAATCGTATTTACTGATGGTACGAAACACCTCCATTATTATGGTTTTTCCTTCTACTATAATTCTTGAACTCCAAAATTGATCAGTACGGCATTTTTACGTAAAACAAGGATTGTGACCTAGTAGACATAGCGTTAAGATACGACTGGGATCAAATATGCGTTGATTAAGCGTAACAACACTTAATAGTGGCGACACGAGTCACGCCTACTTCGCACTTCCACTTGTTTTTTTTATTCCGTGCACCGGCCCTATAAAATATCAAATCAAACTTGGCTTTGACCTTCTTTCGAAAAAACAGACATTGCTCTAGCCTTTTGAATTGAATAAATCAGACTTGGATCACTTGGATTTGAACTTTTTTAGAAAAAAGCAGACATGGCGTTCGCCTTTTGAACTTCAATATATTATGAACAAATGAAAATAAGACTAGGCTGTATGGCTCAGACCTTGCCTTGCCTTTTGGCGAATATTATAAACACAAACAACAATGACGGAATGTCACACACAACCATCACACAACACAACACAATTATCTGCGTTGCCATTAGGGTACGCACTAGTACGCATTGCGTACTATTTCGTTAGGTAGCGTTCTCAGGTACTCTCTCGCCAATTTGCGTAGTATTTTATTGTCAAGCCAAATAAAAAAGGCTAATTATTTTCGAGGCGACTAACAAATTAAAGGGCGACTAACTATTGGTTACTAAAAAAATAACTTGGCAGCGATTAAATAATTTGGTAACTATTAAATTACAAAACGCAAGCTACAAATTGCAAGGTATCATAAAAACCAAATGGTGGCAGCTTCTTTAAGGTAGCAAATATATTAAACAGGTACATAGAAATAATAGGTGGGGTACTATAAATAATGACTTGGCGACTAATATTGACAGTGGGATAACAAACACTGTATTATTGGCAACTATAGGCTTCCATATAAAAATACACTTTCGGGCTAATATTTTCAAGCAGCTGTAAAAATTTAAACGGGTACTATAATTAAGAATTAGGGTTTCAGTATTTTTGTTTGAGGAAACATAATTAGTATCTGGATGACCGAGTTGAACCTGGTTTTTACTTTTTAGCTTATCGTGTTTATTGGAAATTATATTTAGATACGAATTTAAAAAAAACAGCTGGACTCGAACCGGGGTCTTCTGGTTTCGGGACCGAAAACAGTGACCTTTGATTTTGTATGGTTTTCAGGGTCTGATGATGGAGTAGGAGGGTTGTGCACTGAAACTCCATAGTGGATCATCGTATCCTGGCCGTGTTTGGGGTAGTTAGAATTGTCGTGACATGAACTTTGACCATGTATGATTTTCAGGGTCTGATGATGGAGTAGGAGGGTAAGCACTCGAACTCCATAGTGGATCATCGTATCCTGACCGTGTTTGGGTTTGTTGGAATTGTCGTGAGATGAACTTTAACCATGTAAGGTTTTCAGGGTCTGATGATGGAGTAGGAGGGTAAGCACTGGAACTCCATAGCGGTGCAACGTATCCTAGCCGTGTTTGAGGTTGTTGGAATTGACATGAGATGAAATTTGATCATATATGGTTTTCAGGGTCAGATGATGGAGTAGGAGGGTAAGCACTGGAACTATAATACTAAAACAACTAAAACTAAAACTAAAATCTACTCCGTCATCAACCCTGAAAACCATAGATGTTCAAAATGCATCTCAAGACGATTCCAACAAGTCCGAACACGGCTTACATATATGTGATTCCATAGAATGTTAAGCAATTCCATGTTTCCAGGTGAAGCTAATAAAAGCGTGTTGAAAATAAAAGTCAAGAAATAAAACTATAGACACACACTATTTTTTTGCATGCCACTATTTGCTTTAATTAGAGCTCTTAAAATGTCGCACAAAGTATGTTTTATATGACCATGTTCATATTTTCTTCTCATCTTAGTTTACTTTATATACAACCTCATTATATAATTTAAGAAAGCCTATTTTCTACTTTTTATCCGCCGTCAAGTCTTCGCCTAACAATAAATTCAGTTACCAAAACAAAAATATCGATGCCAGTTTAAATTAAAACAAAGCTTATTTAGCTGCTGCTTTCTACTTAAAATGATCCTTCACTTTAGCTGCCAACCTATTATTTTTAGTACCTCCTTTCATTTTTTATAAATACCAAATTCAGATTAATTTGTCGCCGCGTTAAATACATGCCAATAAAAAATATGTTCTAAATAAAATAAAATAAAGTTTTAATTTCTGTCAAGCAAGTTTTAGTATAAAATAAGCAGTAGCGACCCCGGTATGTTCTTTTATTCCATGTTCCAATTCCAAGATTCTTCTTCTTATTTTTAAGTTTGGTAAAAAAATTCAAATTAGGACTATTTAGATCTACACTACACTACTACAAATTTTATTTAGATCTCAGTCAGTCACCGTCAATAAAAGTCATATTTTACTCCAATGGTGGTCATTGTGAAGTTCATTGTACTAAAACTCTTCACAGACTTCTTGGCGACAACTTGAAAAGTCACGATACACATAATTAATTTCATTTCACTTCACTGGTGCACATGGATTGATCTTTATTGGATAAAATACCACCGATAATATGCAATAAATCTCGAAATACAAAAATGTCTCCAAGTTTCTTTCTATCATTTAATTTTATCATTCTGTGTTGCTGTTTTTGGTTTCACTGGTTTGGTTTTGTTCTTTCGTGGTTCCTTCGGTTTCAGTGCGCAAACGGCACTTAAAAAATACAATTCACTGCGTACTCAAAAGTAAAATTTCGTACTATTTTTAGGTGCTGTGCGTATCCTATCGTCAAGTCACTCTGGCAACGCTGACAATTATATTATTCCGCGATCCGACAGAATCATTCGAGCAATTCAGAATCAAATAAAAATTTTAAATTTTGAGATTTAGTTCTGAAATTTTGGCCTTAATTTTTTTGATACCTAAAAGTTTGTTTTATATATAAAACATTATGGTTCGATTAACTGCTTCTCTTGCTCGTATTCCAGTAATTAAGTTTCGCAAAGGTGGCGCAGGAGCGCCTTCAGCGTCGCCTGCTGCAGCATCCGTCGCAGCACCGGCCGCACCAGCGGCGGCCTCCGCTCCTGCCGTATGTCATGCATAATTTTCAATGTTTCGTTCATCGATACTCAAATGATACTGAATCTTATTCTTAGTCCATAGATAGCAATTAGACAGGTAGGTACATAATATTATAAATAAACTAGAATTTCGTCCCGAAGCTTCAACCGCGAACGCCTTTGGGGTAGGGGTCGATTTTCGGGAAATTAATCATGCTCAGCTTACATGTTACATAAGGAACCACTGAGCAAAATTTCATGCTTCTCGAAACCCTCAAGTGTAGTCTTATCTGTCAGTCCATGTTTAGAGTTTTAGTACCTAGATAGCTAACCTACTTCAAAACGTTCATTAACAAACAAACATTCATGTTGCTTGTCAATTAGGTACATTTATATGAAAACTAGGTGACCCAACAGAAGTTGTTCTGTCAATAAAACTATTGAAAAAAGCACTTTAAAATTTTCATTTTAGGGCAAATTTTCCTTTTTTTTTTTCTCATAACTGACAAGTCTTTATTTATAGAGCAAGAGCCCGCGATGATCTGACCTTCGTTATTTTATAAAACCTGAAAGTTTCTCTGTATATGTCCCTAATACAGGTAGATCCCCAAATGGTGGCTAGAAAAATTGTTGGAGGCCTATACCTTTTTTTTTTTTTTTTATACCACTAAGGTGGCAAACAAGCATACGGCCCGCCTGATGGTAAGCGGTTACCGTAGCCTATGGACGCTTGCAACACCAGGGGTATAACTCGCGCGTTGCCGACCCTGAAGAAATCTCTTCACGCCCTTTTTGAAGAACCCCATGCTGTACTCCATTGGGAAAACCACGGCGCCTAAACCACCTGCCAGGGCCTTAACTGAATAACTGTGTTATTATATTCTAATGTTAAATTTATTTTTATGTATGTTAATGTTAAGGAAATAAAAGGCATAATTATAAGTGTAAATTGTGTTTCAACAGGGACAAGCAGCAGCTACAATGAGCACTAGCGCCATCTCTGACATTGATCTGCCAGCCCGCTATCACAGGCAACCTCTCTCTGAAGAAGAGATTAACTACATCAATGGCGGTGGAATTGTTTAGTGCATCAAATAATAATAGTAGTTGTTGCAGTTTTTAAAAGTAGATCTTTTAGAATCAAAGCTAGAACTTAATTAGACTATAGTTGTGTCTTGTTTATTTATTAATTTTGCCTCGGCATTTATGAAGGCTAATCTTTACATTAGATGTAAATACATAACAAATATTACATAGTACCTACTAAAGTTTTTATTTTTATTGAGAAAATTGGGCGGGATATAACAGGCAGATGATATATAGGCCTATGATAGATTTGATTAATTTTATAATGATGCAGTATTTTCAAATGACAAATAATTATTGCAGAAAGAAACAGAAGTCTCCTCTGAAAAAATACCAACCAAAAAAGTCGCACCCGCTATAGCAGTTATCAAAATACCACGAGGCATCCTTATTGAATCTGGCAAGAGACGAAAAGAAGTGATGTCACTCAATATTGTTCTTAAAAAAGAAAGTCAGAAGTAGATAGACTATTTGATATTGAAATGAAATTTTAATTTTCACTTACAATTTTGTAATAGGTATTTTTTTATAAAAAATATTGTTCCTGGAAATGAAAAAAGCAATAACCACATTTGTATTTTTATTAAAAATGTAAAAAAAAAATACTTAAAACTAATCAGTACATTATTTGGGAGTGTAATCGACATACAGAATGTATACAATGTATATTAATGATAATAACAGGAACACTCTAATAATACCTAACATTGAGTTTCTCGTTTTGGATGGCCCACATCTGTGCAGACGGCCCATCGTAAGCGACATCACTGTTGCTTTCAAATTTTATCACTCCGAATTTGGCAAACTTCGCTCTCCACTCAGTGGTATGAGGTAGAGTGAGCAGTGCATCAGTTATGGCTTCCTTCGTTTTTCCTACAACGAAACATATAAATATAGCCGTAATAGCTATCCCCCGCGGCTTTACCACGATTCCGGGATAATAAGTAGCCTACCCTCTTCATTCCATAGAGAGACTGTTTGCTTAATCGCTATAGCTTCAAAAGTGTGTTACTTTGGCATTTATAAAAATATAGTTCTAGTATGGATGAGAGATTTTTTTTCTTATTGGTCTATAAATAGGTAGCCGTGGACATTCTCCACACACGGCCATCTGGATCCAAATCACGCAGAGCTCGTAACTACGGAAACCAGATGACTGTGACTTATATAGATATTGCATGAGTAAGGGGCACCACGAGTGGTGACCACAGATTGACCCTGCGCAGTAGGTCTGTTTGGCGGAATAAAGCTGGGGGGAGCGCTAAGCACACGATTGCCCCCACTGCCTATCTGTGCTCACCATTCGTGCCTCATACTGTATCCACATTAGACGCCGGGACACGCAAATGTTGTCAGTGAGATCAGAATGTATTGAATCTCTTGTTATGAAAACAGTAATTGTTGAGTTGGTTGCCGGCTCTTCTCAGCAAATGCAACCTTCCGAACCGGTATTATCAGATTATTCATAAGTGCCTACGAAGGTCTATTTCATAGAATTAGATCTATTTGAATAAATAATACAGATTCTTGTATACGTAAGAAAACATACATTTTCATGAACACACAAACGTTTTTCCTGAGCGGGAATCGAACCCACGACCTGGGCACTTAAGACTCCTCCACTTTGCCTCCACTCTTTCCTGTCATGTAAACTTACTTAGATATATAAACAATGGCGAACATTATTATGAAAATGCGTTTGCAGACATGGTGTCAATAATGCACATTCACACAAACCACACTGAGTTTGCGTGGTGCAACGGACCTAAATAAAGCTTCTTATAAGGAAGTCCCACTGAATTACTGATTAATAGTGGGAATTTGGGTGACTACATAATAATTTTGTCTTACCTTACCTACTATACAGTACCCTTGATATATCAATTGCAATACAATGACCTGCTTTGTAACAGCTCTATATTTTTTACTCTATATTAGATTAGAATCATCCCCAGGCTGCGCACAGCCACTCTCCAAAGTTTCATGACGGGTATAACTACCAAGTTCCTATAGGAACGCATACGTTACAAACCACAAACACATTGATTTTTACATTATAAAAGCTGCCTAGCGCCAATGCCAAATTTCATCTCTATCGGCGATTATATTTTATGTGTTCCGAAACAACTATCGGGACAATGATCGTCGAATCAACATCCCACAAGGCGGTCACCTCGTGAGCCAAGTCAAGGTACTTGCTGAGCTTGTCCTTCTCGGCTTTCACGAGGTTCTCGTCATGGGGAATGGTGATGTCGACGAGCACTGCCCGGCGCTTCAATCGATCTGTCAGCACGATATCAGGCTTATTGGCTACAATAGTCCTGTCCGTGATGACAGATCGATCCCAATAGAGCGTGGCACGACAATTTTCGAGAACTGACGCAGGTGCGTACTTATAGTACGGTATTTCGGACTCTACAAGGCCGTATTGAAGAGCAAGTTGCTGGTGGATGATTCTGGCTACTAGGTTATGTCTGTGTGAGTACTCGCCGTTAGCAAGATGAGAACAACCGGAGATAATATGCCTGAGTGACTCTCCGGGACGGCGGCATGCTCGACAGATGTCGACCGTACCGTCCTTCAGGATATATTTCCGGTAGTTATTCGTCTTGATAACTTCGTCCGCAATTGCACAGACAAAACCTTCGGTTTCCCCAAAGGGGTCACCAAAGCGTAGCCAGTTCTCCGACGCGAGCAGATCTACATCGGGCCCTGTAGAACCGCCCGTGAAGCTCCTTACTCTTCCATACGTCCCTGTGGTCCTCGGTGCTTAGCACCTTTGGCCTGCGCCAGTTCTCGTTTGCCAAGGACAGCGGGGTGAGGCCTCTGTCTACTGCCACTACATCGCGATGCATCCCACACTCGTTGTCAAGGAAATACTTCCTAAGACTGTACACCTCGTGGTTGTGGAGGTTCTTGGCGTTTAAAAAGCCACGGCCTCCACACTTACGCGGGATGTACAGTCTCATAACAGACGAGCGTGGGTGTAGCATGCAATGTGTTGTGAGCAGGAGACGGACCCTCCTATCCAGGGCGTCCAGCTCAGTTTGAGTCCACCTTAGTATGCCAAAGGAGTACGTGAGCAGGGGCATCACCCAGGCGTTGAAGGCGCGCACCTTGTATATTATTATTATTATTATATATTATGTGTTCTATTATTGTTAAAACGAACTAATATATAATAACAAATCATTGTGGATATTATTAAGTACTAGATAAATCATTACCTAGTTACAGTATAGATTTCTGACGCCCGCTTTTTCATACATTTTACGACGTCAGACACATCATAATTCTCTAATAGTATGCGGGGTCTGGAACAAAAGGTATGAGCAAAGTGCCTTTCGGCGGGCGTCAGAGATTTTCTGACATAAAATTCGCTCCGTCGCGGAATATCATATTCGCAATATATCATAATCTCAAGATACCACAGTCGCAAAATACCATATTCTCGTGATACCATAATCACTAAACACCATATTCTCAAAACATTTCTCATAGTATGGGGCTGGGCTTAGTCGTGAAGAGGTAACGTAACAGACATACAAAGTCACTTTCACGTTACAAATACGATCGAGTAGGTAGGTACCTAGTTACCTAAAACGGTGACGGGGTGTCAAACTGAAAGCGAGTGAATGATTTTTATGCTCAGGCAGGCAAGGAAAGCAGGACCGATTTTGGTGGAAATCTAAGGCGCAAGCCACACTCGGGTTGAATTGAAAGAATAATAAGGTTGAAATTGCTTTGACATGTGCGTGCGTGTCTGCGCCCCGTCTTACGAGTGTGGCTTGCGCCTAAGACTCAATTTACATTGCCGCGGAACTGAATGGAACGAAAGCGCAACTTTCACCTCGTTGCGCGAATTCGCGGGAATGCTCAATTTGGGATGTTCAGTTTGAGAAGCTTCACAGTTGCTAGGGAAATGCTCGCGAATGCGCGAAAATTCACCGGTGGACGCGCGATTTTTTATTTAGTTTGTAGGTACCTTACACAATTGACATAAAGTCCATTATGCTATGTACAATTTCGTTGCAAAAAGTCCCTTTCCTTCCGTTCCGCGGCAATGTAAATTGAGCCTCAGGCTAATTATGTTCAGCTTGGGACATCCCTAGGCTAAATATGATGGAAGTACACATACCTGATAATTTGCTATTAACCACAATCGGATAAGGTGGAAGGCGACCCAATGTTTCTAGAGTTATAATATCTTTGCCACCATCGTACATGAACTTTTTTGAGTAGAGAAGAGTTGTGGAGTCAACAGCCGCCCACTCAGCTTGTTTAGTTAGCACCATTTGAGCTGACGCCAAATGTGAACCAGATCCTGAAATGTTATCTGTTAGTAACAGAAGGTAGAAATAAATTATGGTAGGTACCTATGCGTGTTTATAAAGATGCCGCGCTGCCGTACTTAATAGTGATCCAAAGAACGAAGCATTCTCTCCTTTTTCTTTTAACGTTTTCAGTACAATTTTACTACCACTCAGCGAATCCTCATCGCTGTAAGCATAAGTGCAGCCTCGAAGATCTATCAAAGTATTCACGTTATGCGCTCTGTAACAAATATCAAATCAAATATATTTTTATTACCTACTATGATCAGTTACATAATGTGTTTTACATCGGTCCCCGCACTAGGCATGCAAGCCTGTATCGCGGGAGACCATCTAGAATAAACAAAAACAGTTTAACAGTGTAGGTACGGGTGAGCACAAGATATAATTAGAACTAAATTAATTAAATTTACATATTTAATGTGAGATGACAGAAATTAAAAACAATATACGTGTAAGTATGACTAACAATTAGCAATGATTTACGAAGCAAACATCCCTAAAATAAAATTTGTCTTTAGCTTATAACAATTTAATAAAATCACTGTTTACAACTGCGAAGCTCCGATACAACGATATTTGTAGTCTAGAACTAATTGTAGAATAATAGAATAGAAGTCAACTACAAACTGTTTCTTATCGAGAGTCAATGACATATTATTAGCTTGATGATAATTTTTTATCTAACGTAGGTACCTACCTAATCATGTAGGTATTTGCCTGATGTAAGTAGCTTCGGAAACAAATAAATACTCTTGGACAAAAATATCGTAACTTCCGAGTTTACGATTTAGTGACATTGATTCGTAAACTCGGAAGTAAGGGTTCCCACACAAGTTCATTATAAATGTACTTAAGTAGGTACCAAGATGACTAATTAAGAGATAAAGAAAGCCCATAAATTTTGTACACTATTTATAAATAGGTACCTATATACCTAAAGAAGAATGGGTAATAACGTCCCCAGACTGTAGCAAGATGAGCTATAAGTAGTGGTAATTGTAGGTCTCGTTGAGCACATTATTTTATTCTATGACAGCAAGTCTGAATTCCATGGGAGAAAAAATATATTTACATTTTGAAGTTACCTACATAAATTTTCCTAAGCTTTGGTAATGATTGTTTTTGTTATTATTAGCTATGCCCTGCGGCACAGAATACTGAATACCAGCGATTCCAATCAAGTTTTCAGGATAAAAACTAGGTATGTCAATTTCCAGGATCCATGCTATCTTTCTGCTAATATTTATCGATATCGGTCCAGTAACATAGTTGTGAAAACATAAAAATACGGACAGATCTACCCTCGCATTAGTACTAACCTCGTGGCTTCACCTGTGTTCCTGAGAAAATAGTATTGCATGTCCATCTGTAGGCTCTATGCTGCCGCGTGTACTAATTTTAATTGATATCAACCTAGTTCCAGGAGCTTAGCTGGAAAACGTAACATAAGACATACTAACCTGAATAAAACCCCTATAGTGTGGCCCTACAATTCCAGAACACGTCCTTAAATATCAGTCAAAGCATCGGGATCCTTGGCGTCGATATTTCTAGCGACACGTGCTGTTCCGTATATAGGCATTTAGAAGAAAAGGTTAAGCTGGCATCCAAAAAGCTCGGAGTGCTCAATAGAGCGAGGCAGTACTTCGAATCGCGGCAAAGGCTGCAACTTTGTAAGTTGCAAGTCCGGCCTCATATGGAGTACTGCTGTCATCTATGGGGAGGGGAGACTCTGCCTCCGTGTGTTCTACCGCTTGTACAACGGACAGTGTTCTAAAGAATGGTTTGACTTGATTCCCACGGCTACCTTCTACCATCGCAACTCTCGGCATCGACAGGGATCGAAGCTCACACATTGGAACCGAAATAGTTTCGTACTCTGCGGTTTCAAAGGAGCGCACTACCGCGGACGCTCTGGCTGTAGAATAAGCACCCGACTGAGGTTTTCCCAAAGGAGTACAGCATGGAGTACAGGAGTACCTACAGTACCTATCGTTTACTAATTACCAGTCACCTATACTTAGTTAGGCCTACTCGTCAAACAATTTTGAGGTAGGTAGGTAGGGGAGCGCGGGGTAATGGGAGCGGTCGGGAAATGGGAGCTATGGTGATTGAACGGAATGTAGGCATATTTGCGCGATTGTAAACACTCGGCGGCTTTCGCCAACCTTCGAGAAACTTCGCCTGACCGGTACGAGCCGTTAGTGCCAAGCATTCAGTCACGAGCGACGGTTGTGTTTTTTTCGCTCCACGCTTATAAAAAACTGCGGATTGACAGCGCCAAGGTAAGCATGCAGTTTTATTCTTATTTTATTATGTTTATAATCATTACATCCGTAGATTCATCCACTAACTAGTGAAATTTGTTAAATTGCCATTGAAATTAGAGTAACATTATTTATATTATTACTTTTCAAAATGGTAGTAAGCGGGAAATAGGAGCCTAGGATGGCTCTCACTACCCGACATAGCTCCCATTACCCCATTAGCTTCCACATTATATTCTTTCACACCATTTTACATACATTATTATTCTTTTACTTCAGATGCCACGTAAAACAATTCGGAAAACCACGAAAGCTTCTTGGACAGTTGATACATTAGAAAATGCAGTCAGTATCCTCAGAGTAGGAGGTATTTCGGTGTACAAAGTATCTCAGCAAACTGGCATACCTTACAGCACTTTAAAGAAGAGATTTAATTTAGCGAAAGCTAACGACGATCGGTACAAAAAAAATCCTAAGCTGGGAAGGTATACTGTATTTAGTTTTGAGCAAGAAAAAATACTGGCTAGTCATCTTCAGACTATGTCAAATAAATTTTATGGCCTGACGAGAGAACAATTTAGAAAAGTATGTTATAGTGTAGCTAAAAGGATGGGTATTGAAAAAAGGTTTAACCAAGTTAGCCAAACTGCGGGAAAAGATTGGCTATCTGGATTTTTACAGCGCCATCCTGAGTTGAGTATAAGAAAGGCTGAAGCTATTAGCATCAACAGAATTCTCGGATTTAACAAGTATGAAGTAAAGCTTTTTTTTTATAACTTGGAGAGATTGATGACGCAACACCACTTTGAACCTACGATGATTTACAATGTAGACGAGACTGGTATAACGACCGTCCAAGAGACTGAAAAAATTATAGCTCCCAAAGGGCAAAAACGCGTTGGATCTGTGACGTCATGGGAAAGAGGTAAGACCGTCACCGTTATATGTGCTATGAGTGCTTCAGGGTCTTTCATTCCACCGCTTTTCATATTTCCACGTAAACGTCACTCACCACAGCTGGAAAAAGATGGACCTCACGGAGCTGTTTACACATGTACTCATAATGGCTGGACCAACGAAAATACATTTATTTTATGGCTACGTCATTTTATTAAACACACCAAACCTACTGCTGATACCCCCGTTTTGCTAATATTAGACAATCACAACAGTCATGCTACTCTCGAAGCTTGGGATTTGGCAAAAGAGAATCATGTTGTAATGCTTAGCATTCCGCCACATTCATCGCACCGTCTGCAACCTCTTGATGTTGCTTTTTATTCTCCGCTTAAAAGAGCTTACAACAAAGAATGCAACTTACATATAAAATCAAGAAATTTAGTAAAAATTACACCATACGACATTGCAGGACTGTTTAATAAAGCATACACTAGAGTAGCTTCTATAGAAAAAGGAGTATCAAGCTTTCAAGCAACGGGAATATATCCCATGAATCCTGAAATATTTTGTGACGATGACTTTATTGATGAGGAAGCCAGATCTGTGCCTATGTATGACGCAGGACAGCAGCCAACTAACACATCTCCTATCCCATCTACGTCCCAGCAGACAGTTAATGAGCAAACGCATGCTGGCCCTGCTACGAGTCCATCTATTCTTTGTGACGCAGAAATTCAACCAGAAGTAGTTCAGGAGGAAGCTGATGTACGCCCAGCTGTGATTCCTACCATATCATGTGCAAAAACAACACGAGCTGCTATTCGGGAGGAACATACCGTCAGATCTATTGCAACTCCGTCTAAATCATATTTAAATGCGACCGATACTGATGACGATGAAACAGTAACTGACTTTGTTAATATTGTAAACATTGTGAGCCCACTGCCACAACAACTCATCTCTAATAAAGAAAGTAGATTGAAGAACAAACAACATTCTGAAATCTTAACAAGCACGCCAATGAAAGCAGTATTTGAAGAAAAAAAGAGAAAGAGGACTGAAAAAGAGAATAAGACTAAAAAAAATAAAGGAGACTGTAATAAAGAAAATTGTGTCAAGGGTAAATGTAACACAGGAAAATGTAACAAACGGAAACTTACCAAAGATAGAGAGGTTAAAAGCAAGAAGACCACAGCCAGAAACAAAATGGCCAAAAAGGCAAAAAAAATTTTGTTTAAAAGTGATGATGAAGATTCATCTGCTGATCAAGTTGATGAAAGTCAAATTTGCGACGATGAGTCAGAATACTCAGAAGAGGAAACTTTGTGTGCAATTTGTTTAGACACGGGAAAAAGTGGGGAGATGTGGTACCGATGCAGAAGTTGCGGAAACTGGGCCCATGAAGAATGTTCTGGAAGTGATAGTCCTGATTCCTATATTTGTACTTTTTGTTTGGATCCGTAAAATCTGGGTCATATGTTTTTCTCATATGTTTTTTTATAATTTTATCTTTATTTTTCTTGTTTTTGTTTAAAAAGTTTTTTTTTATTTGTGTTACAATGAATAGTTCGTAGTAAGTTACTAAGATAACATTTAAACTATGTTTAGTTTAACTTTTGCGGAAGACTAAATATTATGGCTCCCATTTCCCATATGAGCGTGAAATGGGCTCACATTACCCGCACGTGTCGGGTAATGGGAGCGATTGACTTCTTTTTTAAAATCGTTATTGTACCTTAATATATGACTATAGTTAATTGTAACTGTGATTAAAACATACCAAAATAATTGTTCTAAGAGTTCCTAATTAAAAATTATAAGATGGTTAAAAAATGAGGTTTTTATGAAAGTTTTCCCTTAGTAGGCTCCCATTACACCGCGCTCCCCTATATACCTAATACGCAATAGGTAGGTACCTACTGATCTACATAAAACATCCTACCTACTATTTCAAATAACCCGCTCTTTGCGTCGCAGTGCACCCTGATGATTGTTATTTATTATTATATGTCAAAGCAATTACCTAATCAAATTAATTCCAAGTACCTACTCGCCACACTGTTGATCCTGTGGGTGGAGGCATCAAATCAATTACAAAACAGTCTGAACGAAATGAGCCAATGTTAAATATTGGACGATCAAGGCAAACGAGACAATGTCCATTCATGTTACATTCAGCCTTAGACGCGACAGATGCCTAAGTTACCGGTCCCGCAGTCGGACGAGGTTAGATACCTACTTGGGACTATAATTGGACCGTAGACTCAAATGGAGGAAGCATAAGTATATTTAACAAGCGTAGGTAAAGTTCTATCTCACCAGCGAAGAATACTGGCAGATTGGTCGTAAATCGGAGCTTACCTACTATCGAGAACAAACTATTGCTGTATAAGTGACGTAAGACCTACGGAGTTCAACTGTGGGGAAGTACCTCTAATTTAAACATCGAAATACTGCAAAGATTCCAGTCAAAAATCCTCAGAATACTAGTTGATGCACCTTGGTTCATAATCAAGGATCGCCTGCACTATGACCTCAACATACCAACAGTAAAACAATATTGAAAACCAATAATTATTGTTTCTTGAAGGCGATAATTACCTAATCTAACCTAAAGGCTAGACTACGCTCAGACTGTGGAATGAACTTCCCGCCGTGGTTTTCCAAATGGAGTACAGTATGGGGTTCTTCAAAAGGGGTGTGAAGAGATTTCTGCAGGGTCGGCACCGCACGCGTGATACCCCTGGTGTTGCAAGCGTCCATAGGCTACGGTAACCGCTTACCATCAGGCGGCCGTATGCTTGTTTGCCACCTAAGTGGTATAAAAAAAAAGACTAGATTTAACAGATCAATAGGTAACAAGAGACATGACATACTTCGAACCCTTTAAAATATTAAGATAACTTTGTTTGACTTACTTCTTATCACTATGAATTATGATATCTGAGAAATATCCTGGTTTATTTTCCACATTCATTTGATGGGCGAAGACTGGTGTCACTGGCAACAGTTCAACGGAAGCATTCTTGTCATAGCGAAGCTTCATGAAAGCCGACGCGGTCATAAATGCTGGAAAAGAAATTGCTAAAATACTAATATCATCCTCCTATTTATTTATGTCGGTTAATAATAGGTATTTAACGCCCGAAATTAATGTTTCGATCTATCCTCGATTTTGCGCTAGAGGATTGATATTTTGATTGGCACTATATTTATATGAAATGTTATGTCAAATAACAATCCACATTCTCAAAATTAAGGATGCATAGATCGAATATTAATTTCGGGCTAAGTAGGTATGTACCTAACACAACACCTAAACAGTTTCTACCTATGGATAATAAACATAAGTACCTACCTACCTACCTAGGTACCTATTCAATATATTAAAATATATTGACTACTCCAATGAAAGACTGTTGGGCAAGGTGAAGAGCATGGTGGATAAGAGTTTCGAGCTCATTCAACTTTTTTGGAAGAAAATCGGCTTATTAGTAAAATATTTTTTCACACAAAACGGCAATTTCTTTGGTTCATGGTTAACATCTGAAAACATAACACATAAGTGTACGGTTTATAAAAGTTGCCTACCTATTGCATTTTTTAATCAAATCGAATTATCATCCTGAGGTTTTCTTATGGAGACAATGTAACCATTCATATGTCTGTGATGTAACCTACCCACGAGACTGAATAATTAATTAGGGTAGTGGCACCAAAAGATGAACGACCCCCAATAGATGAACGATCGACCAAAAATTAAAATAATATAACATAATCCCGAAACTTAGGTACATGTTTGCAATATTTTTGTTATTTTAATACTAACCTGAGCATATTGCTGAGTCGAGACCTATTCCTGGCATCACGCAACATTGCATTTTTGTGTAGTTTTTAATTGGTTCTGTTTGTTTTCTTTAATTCTTGTTTTTTGTAATTTCTACAGTCTTTAATGTAATGTTGTGTGTTGTCCAAATAAATCTTTTATCTTTCTTTTTTTCTTTATTTTTTTCCCCATAAGCCAATATTTTTTCTTCCCTATTCCTTAACAACATTGACAATGACAGCCCAGACGCGCTTGCGGTGAATTTGTATGTGTACGTTACCCGCCAAAAATCAGTTTTATGCCCTCCAAATTAAAGAACTTTTTGTCAGCGTATAGAAATAATTAATGTCATATTTGAGCAGTTTTCGTTGGAATTAAATCTTGATATATTCTGCTTTCAATAACTTGATTTATATTATTACATTATTTACCGTTTTTTAGAGAAATTTACTGTTCAAGTAATGGATTAAATTTTGTTCACTTGATCCAATAGATGAACGGCGTTCAACTAATGGAAAAAGGTCTAATTTTTATAGCCATTAAAATCTATAAGCTAACGACCCAAATTCAATGATTAATCCATTAAATTAACGAACTACTATGGAACTACTCCTATTCAAATGTTAGTTCAGCTTTTGGGTACAAAAGGTTCATAATTAGGGCTCAGTGTTCAACTATAGGGATAAATCCCATATATTCTAACATTAACAATTTAAAAAAATATATATGTAGATGTAGGATATAATTACTTTAATCCTTCAATTAATAAAAATATATTATTTTAAAAAAACAACAAGCGTCTACCTACCTATGTCATGAAATAACAAAGTTATAGCTATTTAAAGATGGACAGAACGCCCTAGATAGATATCTATAATCCTCCGTGTACGGGTAGATAAGTACGTACTTACTTAATTTAGGGTAGGTAAGGGAAAGGTTTTTAGTCTGTACTCACCCAAATCTATTTTATTAGTTTTGAAAGGATCAGGACGATCAGAAAAAGGTCCTGGACTTCTACTCTCATATTGTAATGTAGCAAAACAATTCATTGCTTCCTCCAGTAACCCCACAATTAACTCGTAGAGCTGCACAGGATGAGTCGGACACATATACGTCACAATACGGAGCTCCGTCTTATTTTCAGCCATTTTTAACGTTTACGAAGTTATTTAACTTCTTTAAATGTAAACTATTCAAACAAGTTTTCTTCGACCACTAAATCGATATTACTGTCGACGATCTTATAAATAATGGACGTAATGGGCTCAATGTTTATTTATTGTAGTGGCGGTTTTGTTTTTTTTTATTATCTGAGAAACACGATAAACATTGCACGCCTCAGACACGAACTATCCTGTGGCCTGTGCTAGCGGCAAGCCTGCCGTGTGGTGCTGGTGACGTCAGGTGCACGCGGTGAAATCGTGTTACTAGGTCACGTCATCTACTTGCTTAGGGCTTCGCTTCCATAGAAACATCGATAATTATGAATTATATTATTATTTCCTATAATGTTTAAAGCTGTTTTCATACAATATTATTTTAATTGAAATCTTCCTAAATACTTAATGTCAAGCTATATAACTACTGTACGGTTCTCATTTGCATGGTTTGTCTCAAAACTAGGTAAGCTTATACGTAATGCGCACTAATGATATGGGAGCTTTATAACGCAGTAAGTACTTAAGTTTGTAATAGCTCAGAGTATATAAATACTACGTACAAGTAATAGTAATCTTCAGCTTTACGAACATCACAATATGACACATAAGCACATATTATTTGGGTCCATTACGCAGTAATATATAAGTCAAAGGGTCTATAACACACGGCAATAAAAGTAGAAGGAAATTAGACTCTTATCGTAATGTCGTATTTTCGTGTTTATTTTGACAGAAAATTGTGAGAAGAGAGCGGCAAATTATTTATGTACAGCATTCTTACCTTTTTTTTACCTTTGTATAACTTTGAATCATATTGTTCAACTGATTTTAAACACACACATATAGCAGATAACAACAGTGCTGATACCGATTGACTAATCAAAACAGTTTTGTGTTTAACTTGACAATGATCACATATAAGTACGTCAGTATGACTAAAACAAGGAAATAAAAACACAACATTAGTGAACGCATTTATTTATTAATACTTAAAGTAAAATATTTAAATAAATATTATCATACATTCGACACAGTCATGTGTACACTTAAAAATAATTTCGGGAGAATCATTTAAATATCCACTATGCATAACAATCATAATAAAACTTTCTTATTCGTCTGTGCCTCGAAATGCGTTATAATAGTAGGAGCACATTCAAATATCGAATCACTATGTGTAAACAGCTATATAATGTATAGTGTTGAATTATGCTCGTAACATGTAGGTGAACATGTTTAAACGGGCCTACGGAAGTTCTTGCCGGCGTACTTGGCGGCGGCTCCCAGCTCCTCCTCGATGCGGAGGATCTGGTTGTACTTGGCGAGCCGCTCCGAGCGGCACGGCGCGCCCGTCTTGATCTGCCCGGTCGACAGACCGACCACCAAATCGGCGATGAATGTGTCCTCCGTCTCACCGGACCTATTGTAAAAGCAGTCTATGTACACACGGCTACAGATTAAGCTATACAATTCCAGTATAAGCTGATCTCGCATTGTATAGGATTTCCGTACAATGAGAGGTCAGCTTATACTAGAAATGCATAGCTTGATCTGTAGCCGTGTGTACATATCGATTTATAAACTATTGGATATTATTTTGTTAAAATTGATAATTCGTTATTCGTGACCTTAGCATAACGGATTATGTCACTGATTATTTCTGAAATTCTTATCACCGGAATTTAGTAACGGTTGACAAATCTAAGACATACCTTATGACCATAGAGTAAGAATATTATAGAGTGATAGCTTTGTTAACAACATGACCTTGTGCGAAGTGTGAGTAGTTTCCATATAGTTTTAGGGTTCCGTAGCCAAATGGCAAAAAACGGAACCCTTATGGATTCGTCATGTCTGTCTGTCCGTCCGTATGTCACAGCCACTTTTTTCCGAAACTATAAGAACTATACTGTTAAAGAAAGAAAGAAAAGAAAGAAAGAAAATTAATTTATTGCCACAATATAAATTACAAATAAGCTTAAAATTAGGTACAATATAATATATAAAAATATGGCAATAGGGTAGGCTCAGCGAATGTAGCGTACACAATATGCAAACTACGCTGTTTTTCAGCCTACCCCTGTAGTTGTTAAACTTGGTAAGTAGATGTATTCTGTGAACCGCATTAAAATTTTCACACAAAAATAGAAAAAAATTAACATATTAAAAGAAACAAAAAACCCGACTGCGTAAAACAAAATTTAACTGAAAAGAGAAAAACAAGCTTTTTAATCTATAGAATTTTGAATATAACTTGAAGCTTATAAGGTATTGCAGTCGGGGACAAACCAATAACATAAATATGTGTTTTTTTTTTGTAATATTTGTTTATCCCCGACTGCAATACCTTATAAAATTCAAGTTATATTCAAAATTCTATAGATTGAAAAGCTTGTTTTTCTCTTTTCAGTTAAATTTTGTTTTACGCAGTCGGGTTTTTTGTTTCTTTTAATATGTTAATTTATTTCAGACTTTTTAGTTTTATACAGAATGAGTTGTATGTATTATTAAGTAAATGAGCGGTACGGTAAAGTAACGCTAACAACCATCGCAACTCTGTGAGTTACGTACGGTAAGTACGGTAACCGCTCATAGTACCAACTGTCCTTGCATTAAACATTTTTTTCAATTTACGTCAAAACGGTAGCATAAAAGTATTACAATATATACATATATGGAAAGGGCTGTTCACATGCTTTCATTTGATACCCATATTGTTACAATAACGTAATTTTTGTTTTTAATACCCCCCCTCTTTTTTATCCGTAGACGCGATATAAAAATAATATACCCTATGACACTCCCACAGTTCAGACGAATCTAACGACACCTCATATGCTTAAATCCATCAAGCCGTTTAGGCTGCAGAGCGTGCCAAAGAAATAGACATACATACATACAAACATACATACATACATACATACACTCGAAAAACATAACCCTCCTTCCGGGTCAGTCGGGTAAAAACAAAAAAATTTGGGGGTTCCCCATTCTTAGAACTGAAACTCCAATTTTTTTTTCATCAAATCCATACGTATCAATGGATAGGTCTTCAAAAATGATATTGAGATTTCTGATATCATTTTTTTCTAAACTGAATAGAAAAAACATTTTTGCGCCTACTATTCCTTTCATAGTCAATTTTATTTAATATTATTATTGTACGGAACCCTCCGTGTGCGAGTCCGACCCGCACTTGGCCGGTTTTTTTTTATGGACAAGAATGTGAGGGCCCGAAATTTGGCCTCAACTCCCGTACACGGACAAATCGGCGAGCAAGCTCTCAACCTGAGTTATATTTAGGTAACTACGCCTGAGGGAAGCGTTGTTAATGTTGCCATGCCATCTCTAAAATCTGGAAACCAGGACAAGAAGCGTGAAAACCTTGGATTTTGAAACTTTGAATTGATGTTAACAATGCTTTTTTTTAATTAACTCAGTAAAATTTGTTTTGATTGTTGTGACTTGAAAACTTTTAAACCCGGACAAAAATGAAAACCCGCCCGGACGCTTTCCGGACGCCCTCTAAACTGACACGAACAGTTGGGGCACGAACCTCTGCTCAGGGCGTTACCGGGGGAGGGGGCTTTTAACGAGTTACATACGACTAATTGGGGGTGGTAGGATTACTGATGGCATCTTAAGAAAGAAAGAAAGAAAAATGATTTAATTCAGGACAACACACAACATTACATTAATGATAGGACAAAATATAAAAATAAAATTAAAAAGCAGAACAAAAAATAAAAACTAAACAAAAATGTAATGTCGCGTGATGCCAAGAATAGGTCTCGACTCAGCATTATGCTTAGGTCAGTAAAAAAACTAATCCTCGCGCTGGTTTTCAGTCGAGGCCCACGTTCATGACATCACGAACATACAGTGAAACATTACGTATAAATATATTCAATTTAAAAATAAAAAATACACCATATAAAAAAAAACAGCAATCAAACACACACATATATATAGTTACGGCATCCAACAAGCAGAGTGAAAGAAAGTGCGAGCCGCACTGCACGCCGCGCCACGATATATCATCTCTCATCGATATGGCATCTCGGCCCATTTAATAGGGACGAGACTGAGTGAGACGTCGCGGCGTGTGACCTCGACGACGAGGACGGTAACGTGGTGAACAGTTCAGAACCACGGTTCGCATCTTTGTGTGTATTATTACAGTGAGCTTCGTCAGCTGCGATCGGAGGTAAAGTGATGGGGTCATCGAGCTCGCTGAGGGTGTGCCTTGGTCGTGGATATACGGGATGGCGTGTAGGTAGCCGCTTTTACAATAAGGGATGTTTTGTGGTTGACAGCAATGTCGAAAGAATCTGCGTGAAGCGCGATCATAATTTTTTTGACAGAGGTAAGACCTAGGTCGATATGGAGGTTTTCATAACGCATGTACCACGGGGCACCCATGGCCCTGCGCATGAAGCGATGTTGAATCATTTTGAATCACTATATGATATGACTATATGGCAAGCATATGTGAAAATGTGTGTAGAGTCTAATCTTGCTTTTTATGGCGAGTTTAAACCTGCAGTTTAAGAGGAAGTGAAGGCGACCCAACACAAAAGAGACGCGCGCGCGTGCCTTTTTTATGTGGGACCTAAAGCTCAATCGATCATCAAGAGTTACACCTAGATAATTGGCTTGCCTCCTCGAAGAGATCGGTTCGCCGAACATGGTGAGTGGATTTATGGACAGGGGGCTTTTTCGTCGGTGGGACCTACAAAATAGGACCACCTGACTTTATGTGGGTTGATCTCAATCCACCATTTCTTACACCAGGTGCCTAGGGCGTTGGCTGCGGATTGGACTTTGGATACTATGAAAGTAGATGGCGGTGTCATCCGCGAAACAAGGTAGTTGTACTAGTTTGGATTTTGGTATGTCGCTCGTGTATAAAAAGGCACCAATGGGGTGAGAGGAGGACAGAGTGCCTGATATTCAATAACGAAATTGGCGGTTTGACAAAAAGTTTCGCAAGATGGGTACGAGTCTATGAGAAACACCAAGAGTGAACAGCTTAAAGATTATTCCAATGTGCCAAACTTTGTCAAATGCCTGTGCAACTAATTAGATTTTGTTTTAGCCCAGGATTCATTGCTGTTAATATTCTAACTGTATACTTTTGCCCCCTTATTAATAAATAAGGTTTAAGTCAAGTATAGTAATACCTAGGATTAAAATATATCCGTCACTTTCTAATGTCATATAAACAAAAAGGGATGAGGCTATCTTAATATCTGGATGATCCAAGACTGACTTACACCTTATTTATTAATAAGGGGGTATGTTTCAGAATGTCAAACCAAAAATTATTATTAGGTTATTCGGTCAAAATAAGGTTTAGGGTATAGTTAGGGGCACGAGTCGTGAGCACAGATTGACACCTGCGCAGTAGTTAATTTTTGGTCTGTTTGGCGGAAGGGGGAGCGCCGAGCTGCACACGATTGGTTCGTCAGTCGATGCTCGTCGTCTATTGGATTCTTGCGTGTCATTTGGCTACTGTGATTTGGCCAAAAGTGTACATGCGCGAGCTTGTCCCCACTACTGCCTATCTGTGCTCACCATTCGTGCCTCATAATGCAACTGTACCTGTTAAATCTATTGTTATTAATATAATAATACGGATGAACCTTATTTCAAAGAAGTAAGGCTATTTCCTGCGTATTTATAAACGTCATAATTTAATTCTTAGCTTAAGGCTACGAGGCCCGAGGCGCACGAACGCTTGTTAACACATGTTATTTTTAATGATATTTATTTATTTATTTATTTATTTATTATATGATATGAATATAACGTATGATATCTCCTATACGTGTTCGCGCGCTGACCTGACTTTTTTGCGTCGGGAGTAAAAGCTATAAAAAAACGCGCGTGAGTCGTAGCCTTAATGAATTATACATAATAATAATAGGTACGCTAAGAACCTACCTCAATGTGTTAAAAGATATTAAACTTTAAGTTTTGAAGTAAACATGGCGGGATCAAGGCAGTAAGTAAGTTTTAAGAGAGGTGGAGCATAGCGTTTATTCGTTCAAAGAGCAGCTCGACTGGGGAAGTACCTCCACCTTACAGAATACCGCAGCCAAATAACTTTATGTTGTGTAAAGTTGTGTTCCTGCGCGTGAGTAAGGTCGCCAGAGCTCATAGGGGAGGGGGGAAAGGTCGGTAACGCGTGAGCGATGCTTCGTGTGTTGCAAGCGTCCATATGGCTACGGTAACCGCTTACCATCAGGTGGGCCGTATGCTTGTTTACCGAATAAAATGTATTAAAAAAAAAAGTCGAAAAGTTATCAAATTGTGGCAGTCAGAAACATATTTCCTAAAATTCTGTTTTTTTTTTAAACCACTTAGGTGGCAAGCAAGCATACGGCCCGACTGATGGTAAGCGGTTACCGTAGCCTATGGACGCCTGCAACACCAGCGGTACCACGCGCGCGTTGCCGACATTTTTACATATTCTCGGGGTAGCCTCACTCCCTAGAGAACGCGTCCCCAAGGTGGCGGATAGGGGAACTCTCGTCGAATCAGCAGACCTACTATAGGTGTGCTGATTCGAAGGGTAGGAGGGAAATAAAATACCTCCCGCGGACCACAAGGCCGGAGAAGATAAACTCCGTAATCAAACCCACCTCCAGCTGATCACCTGGCATGAAAAAAATGATGGAAGAAGAATTACAACAGCAGTAGAACCGAACAACGGGCGGTAGATGACCAAATAACCTGTTCTGGGGCAACCACATACCAAGAGGGACTAAATCCCCCCTGAAAGAGTGGCTCTGGTGCCTTGGGAAAGTGCCACGAGTATATCCCAACTCTTTTATATGGAAAATGTCGAATAATGAGAATATGATGTCATGCGATCCGGCTAACCCCCGGCGCTCGCGGGTTCCCGGGCCTGCGAGTGAGAAATCTGTTATCGAAGACTGCACAGGAGTGGGTGACCAGGCCCCTGTGTTAGTGAATGCTACTGGCAGCAGCAGCAACAAAAAACTTGTACAACAAGCATTCCATCCTAGCTTGTTTACCAGACCAAGATCTGTATCAGTGGGAAGCAACCCTTTACAATCAACTTTAACTGCAGACAAGTCAAACAAAAGCAAAGGGGCTTCAGAGACCAGTGATAAAATACCCTGCCCACCCTCATGGCAAAGAGTACCAACCAACAGAAACTCAAAAAAGAGAAAAATGTCAAGCAGCCCAGACGATCCAAATGCTGTGAGATCTCCAGACACTTTGCAAACTTCCAACCGATTTAGTGGACTTCCTATTGATCTGACTGATGATGAACCGAAAGCCAAGAAACCTTCGAAACCGCCACCAATCATCCTCTATGGAGTAGACGATTTAAACAAGCTTACTCAACTCCTGGAAACAGTAGCTGAAAGGAACCAGTTCACCTATAAGGTTGTGAATAGAAATCAGCTGAGAATAAACAGTGTGGATGTTGTTGTCTATAAAAAGTTGATAGCGCTGGTAAGGGACAATGGATTAATTGGTCATACATTCAACACAAAAGAAAACAGATGCTTTCGAATAGTCATACGGAATCTCCATCCAACGACCCCAATGGATATTATCAGGGATGAAATAGAAGCAACAGGTAATAAAGTTATAGGGGAAATAATAAATGCCAAATATGGTGAGAAACTTTGTTAACCTTGAAGCTGGCCCTCAAAACAAACTCGCTAAAGATCTCAAGTACATCTATCACCAATCTATTATCATAGAAGATCCACGGAAAAGGAAATCCTTAGTCCAATGCCAAAGATGCCAGCAGTATGGCCATTCAAAGAACTACTGCATGCGGCCTTACCGGTGCGTCAAATGCGGACAATCTCACAAAACATCCGAATGTCCCAAACGTGACCGTAATACCCCTGCACAATGTGCCCTCTGTAATGGACCACATCCAGCAAACTATAAAGGATGCGAAGTCTATAAGGAAATCCTAAATAGGCGAGGCAAGAACATGACAAGAGAAAAGGAAGGAAGAAAACTAGCTTTTCTCTCTGGAGAAACAAATAAAATCACACAGAGTAACAGACCACAAAAAGAAGAAATAACAAAAACCTATTCTGAGATCCTACACCCAACCTTAATGCAAGAACCCTTACAACAACAACATGCCCGTAATCTAGAGGCTACAGCTATACAAATGCTCCTAAAACAATCAGAAAAATTTGAAATCATCATACAACAAATGAGCACCTTAATGAGTCTCATCACAACTCTTGTCAACAAACTAGCAAAATGAATGCACTCAGAATAGCAACCTGGAACTCAAACGGTCTCAAGCCAAACAAAGATGAAATACAACTTCTCATGACTGAGCATAAGCTTGATATCGTTTTAATATCTGAGGCACACTGCACCGATTCGTCAAGGGTAAAATTTGATGACTGCTGCACTTATACAACCAATCATCCGGATGGAACTGGCCATGCTGGTACAGCCATTATAGTTCGCAATACAATAAAACACCATTTACTACCAGAATATAAGACTGAACATATCCAAGCAACAACAATAGCTGTTGAGGACCATTGGGGATATTTGAATATATCATCAGTATATTGCCCACCAAAACATAAAATTTCCGAAAGTATGTTTACACAGTATTTCTCAACACTAGGAAGTCGTTTCATAGCTGGTGGTGACTGGAACTCTAAGCATACGTACTGGGGATCTAGACTTACTACTACCAGAGGAAGACAACTTAAACTCAGCACTGATCGTGACGGTCTTTTAGCTGTAACGACTTGCGAACCGACATACTGGCCGACAGACCCTAAAAAACTGCCAGACTTGCTAGATTTCTTTATTGCTAAAGGACTGTCAAGAAGTTACTTGGAAGCAGAGTCTTGTCTAGACGGCTCGTCAGATCATACACCAGTGCTCTTGACTATTAGTACAACGCTAATAACATACGAGAAGCCAAATATGTTATATAACAAACATACTGACTGGGAATCATTCCGGGAATACATGGAAGAAAACGTAAATCTAACAGTGGCACTAAAAAATTCGGATGATATAGAAAGTGCAACAAAATACATTACAACTCTGATCCAGGTAGGTTGCTGGAAAAATACACCCATCCTACAGTCTAAAACATTGATAATAAATCAACCACTCGAAGTCAAGAATAAAATACTTGAGAAACGTAGACTGCGTCGCAATTGGCACCTAAGTAGACTGAGAGCCGATAAGACTGCACTTAACAAAGCTATAATAGAACTAAAAGTCCTCATACGAGAGCAGAACAATATAACACTTCAATCAAAGTTGGAGTCTCTAACTGCTACTCCTGCTACAAACTATTCTCTGTGGAAGTTCACTGGTGCGTACAATAGACCACAAGAAGCTAAACCTCCAATAAGGCAGAGTATGAATACTTGGGCTAGAACGAACCAAGAAAAAGCAAACACATTTGCTGATCATCTCTGCAACGTTTTTGCCCCGAATAACATATCGAGCATCTTCGAGGAAACACTTGATTCTACATTGGATCAAGATCTCCAAATGGATCTACCACCCAAACCGGTAACAGTCCAAGAAGTTACAACATTGATAAAACATCTCAAAGATAAGAAAGCGCCAGGCTTCGACCTAATAACAAAGGAGATACTGAAAGAACTTCCCAAAAGAGCGATAGTATTTCTTACAACGCTATTTAATGGTATTCTCAGAGTACAGCACTTCCCCGATCTCTGGAAAGTATCGCAAATAATTATGACACACAAAAGTGGAAAACCCCCCAATGAAGTGACATCCTACAGGCCAATCAGTTTGCTTCCAGTATTATCCAAGTTGTTCGAAAAAATACTGCTGAGAAGGATTCTGCCTACACTCATACTAAATAGAATAATACCAGACCACCAATTTGGCTTTAGACCCGAACATTCTACAGTAGAACAGGTCCACAGAGTATGCGACAGTATAAGGAAAACACTCGAGGAAAAAGAATATTGCTCATCTGCCTTCCTAGACATCCAGCAGGCATTTGACAAAGTATGGCACAAGGGACTTCTCTATAAGATTAGAACAAACTTGCCTCATAGTATGTTTCTACTGATGAAGTCATACCTCTCAGAAAGATTGTTCCAAGTTAAGGAATCCGAGGCAACTTCTGCATTTCATAACATCAGAGCAGGAATCCCACAAGGTTCAGTCCTCGGTCCAGTATTGTATACACTATATACGGCGGATCTGCCTGAAACAACTGGTGTTACAACGGCAACATTTGCAGACGACACTGCTATCCTTGCTAGCAATAAAGATCCGAAAATTGCATCGGAACAACTACAAATACATCTTGATAAAATAACAGCCTGGCTTCAAAAGTGGAAAATCCGAGCTAGCGCCTCGAAGTCAGTTCATGTTACATTTACCCTAAGACAAGGAAACTGCCCACCAGTGAGACTAGATGATAACATCCTACCGCATAGTAACAGTGTCAAATATCTTGGATTACATCTGGACCGTCGCCTAACATGGAAGCACCACACTATGACCAAAAGAGAGGAATTAAACATTAGATATAGAAACCTTTTGTGGTTACTAGGCCGAAACTCAAAACTGTCTACAGACAATAAACTGCTGATCTATAAAACAGTCCTTAAACCTGTAACAATTACACGAATATGAATACAACTCTGGGGATGCGCAAGCGACTCGAACATTAGTGTATTGCAGCGCATGCAAAATATAATACTCAGAACAATATCGAACGTTCCTTGGTTCGTAACTAATGCAGAAATACACAAACAGCTGAAAATGAGTACTATCAAGGAGGAAATCCGCCACACCGCCGCAACCTACATGCATAGGTTGAGTGGCCACCCGAATGCGCTAGCAGCTGGGCTGACAAAGCCAAGCTATGCTAGACGCCTAAAACGTCACGACACCCTGATGCTGAAAGATCGGGTGTAGCCAAACAAAAGAGTGCTTGTCGCCGCTGGGGGACGCTCTCCTCACGCCATCATATTATATCTCATCTGCTTATAGTTGATGAAAACTGATTGCAGATAAAACACAAAAAAAAAAAAAAAAATTTACATATAACACTAGCTGCCCGGCGCGACTTCATTCGCGTGGTGCTACCCTACCCTATCTAAACGCATTTAAATTATGCGTTTCAATCAGCCCGGCAGATGGCGCTGCAGTCGATAATATAACCTAGATAACGACTGCAGCTGCATCTGCCGCGCTGATTTGTGAATATAAACCATCCAGGGTGCCACCCAAACGCATATAAAAAAAAAACATTAAAATCGGTCCAGCCGTTATGAGGAATTCAGTGATATACACACGTGCAGTAGAATTTTATACATAAAGATATGTATCCAAGCATTTTTTAAAGATGTTACCTGTGGGAAACCATAGTGCCCCATCCGTTTTTCTTGGCCAGCAAGTGAGCGTCGATAGATTCAGTGACACTTCCGATCTGGTTGACCTTCAGCAACAGGCAGTTGCACGCCTTCTTTTCAACAGCAGTGGTAATGCGCTTGGGGTTTGTTACCTGTTATAAAAAAAAACAATTAGGATGGTTCAAAAACCTAGTCTGTAAGTACATAATAATAAATGGTGGGCAGATATCGCAAATTCAGGTAACTATCAAATCAATTTATTTATCCTATAATATTTACATTGGCCAATTGTTTTTATTTACCCAATAACGGGCAGCAATCAAACTTTTATAGTTACATTTGTATTAGAGATACAGAGGTAACTTACAGTCAGATCGTCACCAACAATCTGGATGGGTGTGCGGGAGGTAAGGTTGGCCCACGCCGCCCAGTCGTCCTGGTCGAACGGGTCCTCGATGGAAACCATTGGGAAGTCCTTGATGAAATCCAGGTAAACCTCAGCAAGTTTGTCTGATGACAAGTAATCGGCAGGGTTGGACTTCGGATTTTTGAAATCGAGATCATAAGTGTTGTTCTTGAAGAATTCTGATGCAGCAACATCCATACCGATTTCAATCTAAACAAGACAATGTATACAATTAAAAACATGACTACATTTATAAAAAAGTTCAACATATTTGCTGTCTTACAAACCTACTGTGAGTGTGACTATATTTTTCTGATATTTTGCCAGTTTAGGTACCATGTTGCCCAAGTTGAGTCATTGATTCTAACAAGACCACACATTTCGACGGGGAGTCCATCATCACACATTGAAACCAGAATTGTTTCGAACTGTGCAGGCCCAAAGGAGTTTTCTTCCGTGGACGCTCAGACTGTGGAATGAGCTCCCCGCTGTGGTTTTCCCAATAGAGTACAGCATGGGGTTCTTCAAGAAGGGTGTGAAGAGGTTTCTTCAGGGTTGGCAACGCGCGAGTGCTACCCCTGGTATTGCAAGCGTCCATAGGCTATGGTAACCGCTTACCATCAGGCGGGCCGTATGCTTGTTTGCCACCTTAGTGGTATTAAAAAAAAACTTATAAATTGGTTCAATCAAGTATTAAGTTGTTATATTGGTTATAGAACATACATAAATATGAACCCTGAAAACACTCTTATTTTCAATTAATCATGTAAAAATAAGAAGTAAAATCGAATATCACATGCATATCTTTTTTGTAGGAAATGAAATTCTAGTCAGACTAGCACCTACATTGAAAGGCATTACTTAATAAATATAATAGTGCAGATTTTATTTTCTGCCAGCATCCCATTTTAAACATACCTTGCCGGTGTATCCAGCCTGTTGAATGGCATCTTGGATGAGGTAGAGGGCATCCTTGTTGTTCTGAATGTTCGGAGCAAAGCCACCCTCGTCACCAACAGCCGTGGAGTCGAGACCAAACTTCTCTTTGATGATCTTCTTCAGGTGGTGGTACACTTCAGACCCCATGCGCATAGCCTCACTGAAGGTAGTGGCCCCTGATTGAAAAAATTCAAATATTATAAAATATATCACTTTAACATTTATAATATTACTGCAATTCAAAAGTTTGGATGTTTAGTGGCTCAATCATGCAAAAATGGCTGAACAAATTTGAACTAAACTTGGCTCATAGAAAGAATTTGTTCTGAATTAACACGCAGTATACCTTTTACCCCAAGAAAATATTACATTCCTTCAGAACACTGGCAAAACTGCAGGGTGTAAACTAGTTTATAATATTAGTGATATGAAATGTGTCAGTTCGGTCTTGTTTGCTCTTTAGCAAGGTCTCCTCTAATCTTTTCCTTATTATTATAGTTAATAAAATACAGCTTGTGATGTGTTAATGCGAATTTGTATTCAATTTACTTTCCTTATTTGATATTTGTCTATATCATATATACTAACCCCCTTATTCATAATCGCTGTTTAACTAAATCAGTGTAATAGTGTCCTCCGTCTCACTCTTTCCATCACCAAATGTCACGTGTCAGATAAAGACTTTTCACACAGAATTTTAGCTAATCAACGTTTGATAACTTTATTATGAATAAGTACCCAATATAATATTATCATATTCACAAAAAGCTGACCACCATGGTTTCACCGAAATAAGTTTTGTTTTTGCAGCACTCTAAATCTTTTCCAAAATAAAAGTACCCTAAGTTTGTCCTTATAACAACAACAATCTGCGTGTAAAAGTCTAAAAAGTTCAAAATCAGTCCAGCCTTTTCAAAGATTAGCCGGAACAAACAGACAGAAAAACAAAAAAAATAAAAATAGCTTTTTGTTTAAATTACCATATACTTATACTTTCATATACACATAGTAAAAAGCTGGTAGTTATTTTGATATTACCTCCAATTCTATTTATTTGAATGTATAGATAACCATTATCATATATCTGTGATACTATGAAAGGATTATTGACTTTCACCTACCAGTAGGTAGGATCATGAATTCCTGCATAGCCAGCTTGTTGCCAGCATGAGATCCCCCATTGATAACATTGAAGGCAGGCACTGGGAGCACAATGTTGCTGTTTCCAGACAAGTCTGCTAAGTGCTTGTATAGAGGAACACCCTTCTTGGCAGCTCCTGCCTTGGCCACAGCCAAAGACACTCCAAGGATAGCATTAGCACCAAGCTTTGACTTGTTTTCTGTGCCATCCAAGTTGATCATGAACTGATCAATCTGTAGACAAATAAGTTTACTTATTTATTTATTTACTAAACATTTTTGAACATGATTGGTAAAATGATACAGCACTCATTCAAATTCAAATTAATTTATTCCAATAGACCTTCGCAGGTACTTATGCGAAGTCTGACACTAATACTCTAATATCGGTTCGGAAGGTTGCATTTGCTGAGAAGAGCCGGCAATAAACTCAGCAATTACTCTTTTCAAACAAGTGCAATTAGAATTTAAATATTATGTAATGAATCTATAATTACATAATATTGACATCCTAATTGCACTGACAACAATTGCGTGCCCCGGCCCATTCGGATTTAGCAATACCTAATATGTTTTTTATGACCTCATGATGAATCAATGAGTCTTAGGTAGAAAAGTGTCATATGGCCTACACTAAATAAATGAGTTTTGTTTAATGGCATAAAATTTTGAATAAATGATTACCTCCTTTTGCTGAGTGACTTCAATGTTCTGTTTGAGCAGTTCTGGGGCAATGGTGTCATTGATGTTTTTGATGGCAGTGAGCACACCCTTACCATGGTATTCACCCTTGACATTGTCTCTAAGCTCCAGAGCCTCATGAACTCCAGTGGATGCGCCGGATGGAACAGCAGCACGGAACAGACCTAGCTCAGTCACCTGTGAAATATAGCCCGGAATTTTATAACCCTGCCTTCTATCACAGGAATTAAATAATATTATTTTTGAGCTTTATATTCATTCAAGTAAACACATGGTTTTAACTGAAAGGTCTTACCAAATCAACCTCCACAGTGGGGTTACCACGGGAGTCGAAGATCTGGCGAGCTTTAATGGACTTGATGGGCATTTTGAAGAGGTTCCTGTACAATGAAATATTACATAATAATATAATGTAGGGTAGTAAATGACATAAGTGTCTTTGAACCGGGCATACCGGCAAGGTCAAGTATAGGTTGAGACCCGTTGTGTGGGCATGCATGCATAATAGATAACTAATTAGATATGAAAATTCTCATAGAATATATTCTAACTATATTCCTGAACCATAAGGATATATCGACAAGTCAGAAAAAAAACATAGAACAACGCGTTTAGCGTTATGTACTTTTAATTTGATAGGGAATATTCAGAGTAAACAAATATAATAAGTGTACTGTGAAAAACAATAATTATTTTAAAACAAACCTGATAGGTAGTAATTTTACAAATATAGGAAAATTTCACCACTTCACTAACTATTCGCCGGATTTGCCTAGTCGTGAAATTAGTAATGGATGCAAGCAAAGATGACGTTAACTTTGACCTTCACAAGGTGAAACTCAAAGAGAATATAACCATAACCACTACGTTAACTAGAGGTTGGCATTATCTTGTCGATCAATACCTACTATACTATGGCGAATGCACACTCGATATTTGATAAACTAATCTGGATCAGGGACTTTTTGGCGGGAACTTGCAGAGTGACGTTGCGTTTTATTTTTTTAATTTTTTTTTTAATTTAATAAATTTATGTATTTTGAGTTTTATTGTGTATTATTGGTGGTATTTTACCCAATAAAGATCATCCATGTGCACCAGTGAAGTGAAATGAAATGAATTATGTGTATCGTGTCTTTTCAAGTTGTCTCAAAAAGTCCGTGAAGAGTTTTAGTACAATGACCACCATTGTAGTAAAACATGATTTTTATATTTTTTATGGACGGTGACTGACTGAGGACTTTATTTTGAAAGTGATTTATTGTGACTGGAAACTATAATATAACTCGACACTGGCAGAAATTAGCCCTAATTTGAGCTTGGTTGGTTGCCAAACTTAAAAATAAAAAGAAGAAGAATCTGGATCAGTGTTAAATAAATAAATAAAGCTGCTTATTCAATATGGTTATATTGAATTTAATATTGGAATCATTAACTCAGATTATATAATGTACTCTAATACCACCTCTATGTCTAATACTCTTTGATCATTAATATTTGACGAACACAAAGAACGTATTCTATTTGAATGTAACAGCTGGCTGCGTTCAAGTTCAGTGTCTACTCTCCAGTATAGTATATTATCTTTGGTGCCTACTACCAGTGTTGCCAACTGCTAGCTTTACTAAGTAGCTAGATATCTTGCAAAAAGTAGCTAGATTGCCAGATTTTGATACCTAAAAAAGTTGCTAGAAGTAGCTGAATGTTTCTAAGTATGTAGATAACAAAAATATTGTTAAAGAGAATTAAAAATCAGTAAATTAAATACGTTTTTTTTTCAAAGGTTATTAATTTTAACAATATATTTAACAGCTATCATTAGTTTTAAATGATGAGATTTCTTATGATACCTCTATGGTCAAAATACCTATCAAATCGTGTACTTAAGGTTCAAATTGGATCCAAATATCAACATTTTGACAGGTATTCTGACAATAAAGTATCATAAGAAACCTCCTTATTCCCGGCCACCGACATATACCCACATCTAGGCCAATAGCGACGCGTTTAGTCTTTTTCTATCGAGACCCAGTGCCCTATTACGAACTTTTGAAAGTATTGAAAAGTAGCTAGAAAAAGTAGCTAAATAAATTTTGCTACAAGTTTTCTGGTTTCATTAAATTGTAGCTGCCTAACACCAAAAAATAGCTAGATCTAGCTATAAAGTAGCTAAGTTGGCATCACTGCCTACTACCACTTTGCCTACTACCACAGTCTATTATATGGTTTAATAGACTGTGCTACTACGCTCCGGTTGCAACTATCTACGGGTTGCAACCTGTTGCAACCATTCACTCTGAGGCTCGTTTAGAGCGTTCGTGCGTTTGGTTAACGTAGGTACGTTAAATCGCAACAACGCACAACCGAACAACTATCTAGAACGTCGACAGAGAAATCTAGAACGATGGTTGTAAAACGCTCTGACGTTAATCAACGTCATATTTCATGGCCAAATTTAAAACAAGATTTCGCGCTCATGAAATATTGAGTTTCATTGGTTTCATTTCATTCAAAACAATGATATTGACATTTTATTCATACCCGTTCGGAGCCTAGGAGTGTGGGTAAAAAACAACTTGAAAGCCATACCCATTGCAGGGCTGTCAGGGCTATTTTCCGTTGATTGTCCACATTCAAAAAAATCCAATTTCTTATTTCCTCAAAGTTCTAATTTTCCGCATTATTATATTTCCATAGTAAGTATTACTTTTACAAATTCCTATTTTTCCACATTACTTATTTTCATAAAGGCAGTACAATCGTAATAAATAAATTTAATTAAAACTAATTTTAGATATAATTGAATTAAATGTAATTGAATTGAATAGAAATGAATTGAATTGAATCGAAATGAATCGAAATGAATCGAAATGAATCGAAATGAATCGAAATGAATCGAAATGAATCGAAATGAATCGAAATGAATCGAAATGAATCGAAATGAATCGAAATGAATCGAAATGAATCGAAATGAATCGAAATGAATCGAAATGAATCGAAATGAATCGAAATGAATCGAATTGAATCGAATTGAATTGAAATGAAATGAATTGAATTATTTTAACAATTATTTTATAACAAAATTAAAAACAATTTGAATTACCTACTTGTGATCGTGTTTTGTTTTTGCGTTTGTATGTATGTGTGATGATTAAAATAATATTAAAACATTTTTATTATGTAAATTTATTAAATCACATTGATTTTCCATAATATATCAGCTTGACATAAGGTTTTGCAATACACAAAGACACTTAACAGCCAGGTAGGTACCATGTCATGCAGTATTACTACAATGATGTGTTTGGGCATGAAATATTGATAAATACGAACAACTTTTAAATAAAAGTTGTTCGTATTTATGCTTTCATTTGTCGTATTGTAGTATCCACCTGTATAGTACCGGGTGATTTTGGATGGGTATAGTATACCTAAATACACCATTAGCAATAATCCTGCTAAGTTTCAGTAGTCTAAGTTCTACCAATACAGAGTTATATTAATTAGAAAAAGATTGCGTAAAGCCTCTGTTAACAACCCTGATCAGTTGTCACACACATCGCATATTTATCTGCAAAATGTACAAAAAAAATACACCAAAAATACCCGTCGATACAGCGCCTCTAGCGGCAAACCAAAACAAAATTTTCCACGTCCAGAGTTCCGGACACTCCGGAGAAGAAATTGCTTCCAAGCGTTTTTAGGGTTCCGTAGCCAAATGGCAAAAAACGGAACCCTTATAGATTCGTCATGTCTGTCTGTCTGTCTATCTGTCTGTCTGTCTGTCTGTCTGTCTGTCCGTCCGTATGTCACAGCCATTTATTTCCGAAACTATAAGAACTATAATGTTGAAACTTGGTAAGTAGATGTATTCTGTGAACCGCATTAAGATTTTCACACAAAAATAGAAAAAAAACAATAAATTTTGGGGGTTCCCCATACTATGAACTGAAACTCAAAAAAATTTTTTTCATCAAACCCATAAGTGTGGGGTGTCTATGGATAGGTCTTCAAAAATGATATTGAGGTTTCTAATATCATTTTTTTATAAACTGAATAGTTTGCGCGAGAGACACTTCCAAAGTGGTAAAATGTGTGTCCCCCCCCCCTGTAACTTCTAAAATAAGAGAATGATAAATCTATAAAAAATATATGATGTATATTACGATGCAAACTACCAACGAAAATTGGTTTGACGAGATCTAGAAAGTAGTTTTTTTTTAATACGTCATAAATTGAAATTAATATCAAATACTCAGGTCTATACTACCATTTACTTATATACCTACAGGTTTGTACGGAACCCTCGGAGTCTGACTCGCACTTGGCCGGTTTTTTTTATACTATAGGATTCTGATACTTGATGGCATTTTTAGGGAATGGACGCAAGATGTAAATATATATGTAGAGTTTCCTTTAATTAAAGGTCCAAATAATAACCAACGAAAGCTGAGATTATGCCCTATGAAAAGGAAAGAGTAAAATATTTGCCAAAAAAACGCAGCTAATAAATATTTAATAGGCTATTATAATCTCAGAATTTATTTATTTTTGCTTTATGTATCAGACTTCAGACTGTACTCATTCGGAAAAAAATGAATTTGTACATTTGTACACTCAATAATTTGGAAAATAAGAAAATCGGGAAATTAGTAATTTGTAAAGGAGACGTCCAAAAAATGTATGGGGCTTGGTACATACTAAAATAATTAATAATTTGAACCACAATCTGAGCTATATAGGCAGAAAGGAAGTAATTTTTTAGATTTTATTGACTAGTTAAAAAAAAAATTGATCCCTCCGTTTTTTTAAAAACTGAAACTGAAAATCGAATGTCGGTAAAAAAAATGAGTTGGCAACACTACAAACATTATCTAAGGGTTGGTAGCTCAGAGTAAGTTTGGTTGGTAGCCATGTGGCGTGTGTGTGTGTGTTGCAAAGTAGGTAAATGAGATGAGAGTTCATACAAACGTCATGTCATGATTTCTGTCATTAACGACACGTTTTGATATTGCAATGCATTTAAATTATTCAATAGTTTTCGATTTAATTACATGGAGCTGTATGCAGGTGAAATTAAAATAAAAACTCAATGTCCTCAATAGAAATGGCAATTTTAGCTACATTATAATATATATATGGCTCGGGAAACGAATAACAAAAGGTACTTTGCGTTTTATTTTTGCTGAAACATTTTTCACTATTTTACAAAAACGGAGGGCTTAAAAAAATATTTTTAACATAATCTAGTAGCTTTATCAATAACCTTTCTGAAAAGGTATATCACATTGCTGTTCAAATTTCTTCAGAATATTATACCATTATTATCCGTCTCCTTTTATAATTTGGACAAATAAGATTAGGTAAAACCAAGGTAAAACAGAGAATTTGGAAAATCTATAATGTGGCAAATCCTGAAGTTGGACTTTAAGACAACACACACCCTGGAAATTATGATCATTCAGCCTAATGAATCACTTTATTTAGCAAAGTTTACGTAGATTCTGAGGCTGAAATTCGTAGGCTTACAGGAAAGGCCTAAAATACGTAGATCTACGTAAAAAGACGTAGAGTTGGCAACGCTGAATCTGGCCTACTCACTCTACGGGCCTACGTCTTTTTGTAAATCCGAGTTGGCAACACTGATAATACATGACCTCTCAGCGTTGCCATTAGTGTACGCACTAGTACGCATTGCGTACTATTTCGTTAGGTAGCGTTCTCAGGTACTCTCTCGCCAATTTGAGCTGCTATTTTATTGTCAAGCCAAAAAAAAAAAATTTTAAATAAAAATAAAAAATATAAAATAAGCAGTAGCGTATTCCTTGTTCCAATTCCTAGATTCTTCTTCTTCTTATTTAAGTTTGGTAACCAAATCTAAATTAGGACTTATTTCTGCCATTGTCAATTATATTATAATTTCCAATCACTCACAATAAATCACTTTAATATTTAGTTCTCAGTCAGTCACCGTCAATAAAAGTCATATTTTCCTACAATGGTGGTCATTATGGTCATTGTACTAAAACTCTTCACAGACGTTTTGGCGACAACTTGAAAAGTCACGATACACATAATTAATTTCACTTAACTGGTGCACATGGATTGATTTTTATTGGATAAAGTAACACCGATAATATGCAATAAAACTCAAAATACACGAATTTATGAAAATAAAAACGTTCCCGCCAAAATGTCTCCAAGTTTCTTTCTATCATTCTGTATTGCTGTTTGTGGTTTCACTGGTTTGGTTTTGTTCTTTCGTGGTTCGTTCGGTTTCAGTGCGCAAACGGCACTTAAAAAATACAATTCACTGCGTACTCAAAAGTTAAATTTCGTACTATTTTAGGTGCTGTGCGTATTCTATCGTCAAGTCACTCTGGCAACGCTGTGACCTCTACCTAATGGCCTGTTTGATTGATTGTTTGTTTTGTTTGATAAAATTGCAATTAATTTGCTTATTAGAGTACACATACATTTTAAATAAAATCTAAGAGTACCTATCTATCTATTAGACTAGACACGAAGTCAAAGAGAAAATAATCACTACGTGGCACTTCTATGTAATAATAGCAAGAAATAAACATAGGACAGGAATTAAGATTTAGATTGAAACAACAACTGATCAAAAATGAGTGATACCGAATCAAAAAAACTTGAAAAGAAACCTATTATAATAAAAAATGCAACTGATTTGCAAAGATTAAAGTTAGAAAAGCTGATGAAAAATCCAGTGTGTATTTTATATTATCTCCTAGCAGTTTGCTAAAATCATTATTTGTGTATTCAATATGATAACTTTTATTTTCTTGATCAGGATAAGCTTGTAGTAATACCAGATCCACCGAAGCAGAAATCCCTAGCAGGGCCACCTGATTTTGTTCGAAATGTGATGGGCTCAAGTGCTGGAGCAGGTTCTGGAGAATTCCATGTCTATCGTCATCTACGAAGGAAAGAGTATGCAAGGCAGAAATTTATACAGGAAAAAAGTGAAAAGGTTAACACTCAATTCTGATTACATATTTGCATTCTCATAGCTGCATTTTCAAACAGCTTGATTGTAATTGGAACAATATCAGACATTGCTATGTTTTAATATATAATTCTAACAGACTTAAAAGTATTAAAATCAACATATTCATAAAATAATATGGAATTCATAAAATTAAGGAGGATCAGAATTTCTCCTTTGAAAATACTTGTTAAGAAATATATTTCTAGCCCTGGAATATAATGCCTCGTCAATAAATATTTATTTTTACATTGTTTTGTAGGAAAAACTAGAAGATGAATATCACAGAAAAATTGAGGAAAATAGAAAAGCAGCCGATGAAAAAACTGCAAAGAAAAGAGCTAAAAGATTAAAGAAAAAGACAAATTCCAAGGTGAAAGGAAAGAAGCAGAAAATAGAAAAAAAACAAGAAAGTGCATCATCCAATTCTAACAGCAGTGGTGAAGATGAAGATAATCACACAGAAGGAAACTATAATCAAGATGAAGAAATCAATGACAAAGCGCTAGATAATAGATGTTAAAATAAATTGTATATTATAAAGTAAAAGATTAAGTATCTTATTTATTTTCTATGCCATATAACAAAAAAATATTTTAAAGTAAAAACTATATTTTTAACATGTTAATAAAAACAGGGATAACAAAACTCTTAGTTGTGAGAGCTTAAATGTAATCTCTTATAGAGATGCTGCACTATCGTAATGTAGTTCATTCATAAAGAAATATGAAGGCAGTGGTGCTACTGATGTGGCAGTTATGCAATGCTGTGGTACATAAGGTTTATCCAGTCTTCCCCAAATGACTGTAGATTGCGTATCACCATGAGACTTGCGCCTGCAGCATCTGCCTACAGTGAATCTGTTGATATAAATACACAGGCAATAAAATACCTACTTTTTAAAATAATTTTAACCTAGATTTAGAAGATAAAACGAGACTACACATAAAAAAAAAATTTTTTTACTTACCCAATAACTGCTATACTCAGAGTAGTTATTACTGCTGCTAATATTAGAATAAACGGCCAGTATTCCAACATTATGGCTGATAAATAGGTACACAAAGAATGAGTGATACAAAGTGGATTCCGAAAATTAAGTTCCAAACCTGTATGTCGAGTCTCGAGTCGAATAAATAAGCAATATTTTTACACCTACCCTCAGTTGAAGCTTGGTAGGTATCTTCATTTTATAGAAACTGGGTCTCATTTGTAGGTAATTATTAAACTTACCTAAATAGAGTATGGTGGTATTTTTTATTGTAATTTTTCATCATTAGTCATTAGTCAAAAACTACGTAACATAAAAGGAAATAAAAACCTGTTTTAGATTTTACAAATGAAGCCCTTTCATAATAATTTGATACCTTATTTTATCTTGTAGTAGGTACGTACCTACTTATAGACCGGGAGGTACTGGCACAAATTTCCTGGTCATTTGTAGATGTATGGCGACCTAGGGGTCTAATTACGTAATGACGAAAAGGAAAATTATGGGCATAATGCTGGTACCGGCGGCTCAATCGCGTGGGGTTTATCGAACGTCTTTATGTACCTATTAAGACCCCTGAAGGATCGCCATACTGGTACAAATGACCAAGTTTGTGCCAGTATCTCCCGTTCTATTACCTACCCTACTATGAGCTAATTCTGAAATATACCTACCGCTCTGGGCGGACGGAGTTGCAACCATAGAATACTATTACTCTGGCGAGGTTGCAACCTCCAGTTATAGCACAGGTTATAGTGTACTATCTATAGTTGCAAAATTTTTTCGTTTTAGGCCAAACCAGTGATTATGTAAGTAATCCTATAAGCATAGAAATAAAATTATTTCTGTGTATAAAACAAATGCCAAGAAGCGAAAATTGATTTAATTTCAGGTGAACTTGAGACCTGTCCCCCTAGACAAGTTGGTTATCGACAATCGTCATCTTTAGTAAACGATCAACCTTTGTATGGGATTTCTCAGCCGCATCCTCAAAATTGTAGTGTCAGTGTGCCAAGGAACATTATGGTCATTGATCCAAACTACTGCAATGAACAAATCAAACAATAAGTCCAATAAGAAATCACAAAAATAAACAATATGGTAAATTCCGACGAATTTTATTAAAAACTGATAGTTAATACAGGTAAATGTTATTAAGTAATTAAATATTAATGTATAAGTCTACTGAACGGATGCCATGACACTGTCCTCGTTCTTCTTGAGAATGACGAAGCCCTCCATGACCGGTGAGAGCGGGATGTACTCGTCGGTAGCGAGCTCGGCGCGCTCGCCGAACGACAGCAGTACTGGGGTCGTGTGTGTGTGGGAACCAGCGATCGTCTTTGGCGTACCTGCTTTGCCGATCACGTCTACAGCCTGAATAAGATAAAAAAAAGTTATTTACCTCAATAGCAAATTGCACATTAATACTGCTTTTGCCTTTTTGTTTTGACAAACAAAACTATTAAAGACACCGGTGGTTACCTGTCCAACACGCACGCTGACGTTCAGGGGCTGAAGGTTTTCATCGAGAGTGACGAGCCAACGGGGCTGCATCGCTGTCGCCAGTACAAAAAGGAGGTAGTGGGACTTGCCGAGAATTACTGAAATGATAAAATACATGTATTATTTATTTGTATTAGTAATTTTATTCGGAGTCTATACCAGTCAGATATCAATTTGACATTGAGTTGAACATAATTGTATGACGCAAACAAAGTTAAAACATACTCCGTAGTTTCTGCACTTCTTCTCCATATAAACTTAAATTGTGCCAAATCTTACAATCCTCCGTGCGCGCAATAGTCTAAAAAAAAGGATTCGAAGATTTCCCTTGAATGATAAACAAATCATAGATTTTTTTAATCTCCGCTACATAAATATCCCACCAAAAACATTTTTATGTAAAATGTTGCCAAGACATATGGCTCGCACTGTCACAAAGTTATCAGATCTCATGTAGAGCCAAGCTTATAACTCCTTACCTTAGTCAAAATATGTGGCTTGGCCGTTTCGCTACCGTCACATGGGAGTAAGGTGAAAAATTTATTCACTGTTACTTTTTTGTTTTTTTTTTTCATTTATTTTTTGGGAACTTTTAGTCTTACTTTTTTGTTATACAATAGTTCTTGTAGTAGTGAAACGGCCAAGCCACATATTTTGACTACGGTGTGTAGAGTTTGTGAAGTTAGGGCTTGTAGAGTAAGGGCATGTAGAGTTAGCTTGGCTCTACATGAGAACTTTTTGACAGTGCGAGCCATATGTCTTGGCAACATTTTCCATAAAAATGTTTTTGGTGGGATTTAACTTCTTTTTGAAAGTTTTTTTTTTTTGTGTGTTTGACATTTCCAAGTTTAATATTTTTTTTGTTGTTGATTGTGTACTAATAAAGCTTACATACCAAATTTCAGCTTACTAGGACTTCAGGAAGTACCCTAAGAGTTTTGATGATCATTAGTGAGTCAGTGACGAAATCGGGGTTTTTTAGATATCAATAAAATCTAAAGTATAAGAGCTATGTTATTTAAACTTAAATATATTTACTAAGTTCACTATTGACATCATATCCCGAGAATTTTGTTTATCTGGTATAATCCAAACCCAAGTTATGAGGGTTCAAAAAAAAAACGACGAAACGATTCGAGAAAAGGTAGGTAGTGCCCTTTCGTTTCGCTTGGCTGTCTTGGCGGGGCAGATACAGCAACAGAGATTTATGTCGGGCAGTCGTGTAATAGTGTAGTAAGTGTAGGGTAGGGTATGGTAGGTAAGGTACTAACTATTTTTACAATCGAGGAATGCGGTGAGCACGACGAGCAGGCCGGCGAGCGCGGGCTGGTTGAGCAGGCGGCGGTCGCCGTGCGCGGGGCACAGCGTGACGGTGCCCTTGCCGGCGTGGCACAGCCCCTGCGCCAGCCGCACCATGAACAGGTGCACCGGCGACTTGCCGTGGTACAGCGCCAGCGCGCGCAGCATTGTCGCCAACCTGTTCTTACACGTATTTAGTCTTAACAGTATTCTTTCGCGGTCAAACATTTTTCCGTAATAGTGGTAATAGGTTGAGTTAGTTTAGTTGAGTTGAGGCCTGAAAAATTATAATTAGTCCATCATTTACATTATCAAAAAATATTACATACGTATTTTTTGTTTTGTAAATAAGAATGTTCGACATTTTATATTATAAGGTCCTAATAAATTAGTGAATTTCCTCTTGAGGGATGAATGTATAGGTCACATCAAGGAACAATCCCTTAGAGTAGTAATACCGAGCAATCCGCTTCTGAAACTAGTCAGTGATTTGTTACTGATTTTGAACAGTAAGGACCAATTACTGCATCATGTGTTCTTGACTTGACCAATCAGAGCGCATGAGTCCTTGTCTTATCCAATCAGAGCGCATTGTGGATGGTGGCAAATTGGCGGAATAGATTGCAAGCAAAATCAACGTCATTACGCTTCTTTGGGTTAATTGTTCGATGATAGGTATTTTTAATAAAGGCTATTTATTTTTATCAAAAAATAATATAAGAAAAATAATCCATGGGAAAAAAACGAAATTCCGAAATTGAACTTAATATCAGTACAAAGTATTAATTTAACCATTTATATTTTTTTTTCCCACGGATTATTTTTCTAATATTATTTTTTGATTACTAATGACCTATACATTCATCCCTCAAGAGGAAATTCACTAATTTATTAGGACCTTATATATATATAGATACAGTGTGTTGATTTTGTCTATAATATAAAAAATTACGAAGATATGTGGTATGTTTCCGTAAGACGTCACGCGATGGTACACTTTTCACTAACAAGTGCCCGAACTTTGACGCGCTTTATCTTTGTATTTTTTTATTGTTTCGAATATTTATTGATAATATAAGTAACTGACGGACTAATTAGAATTATAATTTTGTTACCCAAACCGCATCCCCATTACGAAAATAGGTACCAGTTACCATTTAAACATGAGGGTGAATCTCCTTGTGACTTTTTTTGGATCAGGTATGGTTTTGGCGGCCATCATAGCTATATTATTATAAAATATGTATACAGAACTAGTGTATTAATTTTTTTTTATGGAGAAGCGTAATCGCAAAACCATAATGTTCAATGATTTCAAGTAGTTTCAATTAGAATTTATTTTCAAATTATACAACGTGTAACAGATTAAGATGCTAAACTGTTAAACTGGTTGTTCAGAATCGTTTATATTTAATTAACTTTTAATATCTATATTAAGTTAATGTTCTTTTAAGGCGATGATAGCTCAGTGGTAGTGACGTCGGATACCGAGACGAAGGTCCCGGGTTCGAATCCTACAATGAGCTTGAGCTTTCGGTGAAGGAAAACATCGTGAGGAAACCATAGCACGGTGGTAGGGTACTTTGTAGTACCCGTCTGGCTGGCTACCACCCTCAAGTTGAAAAATCTGTCGCCAAGCACCTATCGGTGTGTTCCGTCAGCTGCACTTGAGAGCCAGTTCCTTCTAGGCTTTGTGTGCTTACCACCTTCGACCACATCATCACTTACCATAGTGAGATTGTGGTCAAACACAGGCCTATACACAGTACAAAAAAAAAAAAAAAAAATTTATCGATTCAGAAAACGATTCTGAACACCCAGTTTAACGGATTAACTATCTTAATCTGTTACACGTTGTATATATAATACTAGCTGCCTGGAACGACTTCGTTCGAGTGGTGTCCTAACCTATCCCCTCACCTACCACTATCCCTACCCTACCCTATCTAAACGAATACAAAAAAAAAACATTCAAATTGGTCCAGCCGTTTAGGAGGAGTTCAGTGACATACACACGTACAGTAGAATTATATATATAAAGATAATATAATATATAATAATAATAATAATATTGTAAGGAGGAAAGATTTGATTGTTTGCATTGAATAGACTCCGAAAGTACTGAACCGATTTGAAAAATTCTTTCATTGTTGGGAAGCTACACTATTCCCGGGTGACATAGGCTAAATTATATTTGCAAAAAATTAGGGATCCTTACTAAAACTCCAATAATGTAACCCACGGTGTAAAAAAATACCTAAAATATTAATTACATCGCGTGCGCTGCGATGCGATCAAACTATTGATGATAGAATAAAATAATGTACTACGACTTTGCAGAACACATTATTATTTACAAAAGTGTCGCGATACCATATGTCTAACTATTATAGTTATGCCACCATAAGATTTTTTCTATTTTAAAAGAATAGGCTCTTTATTTGTATTTTGGTATTAATCATAATCAAAATAAATTCCTTCATATTCAAGACTGCTTCAATGACTTTTTCGGACATTCCATTCGAAAGATATCACGATCTATCACGGTCTGAGAATAGGACGTAAACTATTTTTCATACTCGTAGGGTAGGGCAGGGTAGTATAGGGTAGGGTAGGTTAGGGTATGGTAGGGTAGCACCACAGGGTAGGGTAGCACCACCCGAACGAAGTCGCGCCGGGCAGCTAGTATAAACATATATTATAAACAGATGAATAAAGAATACCCTTCCTTCTTATCATAGATATAATGATCTTAGTTATGGTATGTACTAACCTTGCATTATTAGTACCAGCGCCTACAAGGCCCATGGCAAAGATGGCGTTGTAGGCGACATCATTGTCGGAGTCGTGCGAGTACTTGTTGAGCACGTCGATGACGGCCAGCTGCGGGTTGGAGATGGAGCAGAGCGCGATGGCGAGGGGAACCGCGCGCCGCACCGCCGGCTCGCCGTAACGACCCTGCACATTATATTTTTATAAGTAAACACATTTTTAGATTTTGGCATACCATTTTGTTTATTCTTTAAAAAAAAATGCGCCGATGCCAGGCTACGAACAAAAATCTTTGAACTCTTTGAAACACTAAATAATATAATAAAAACAATAAGAAATCAGTCTGTTGGTTAGCATTGGCCGTATCATGAAATGACACCATTTTATAATAATAACAATAATACTTATATCTTTATTTTCATTGTGAGAAAGTGTTTGTTGCAGCAACAAATCGGCGTGATTTTTTGCATAGAGGTTATGAGCCAGAGAGTACTTCGGCCTCTTTTTATCCGGGAACAAGCTGATTTTGTATGAGTAAACTTACAAGTTGTCCAAAGATGCGCGTGCACATCTCGGCGCCGGTCTCCTCGGCGAGCGCGATCACGGCCACTCCGAGTGTAGCGACGGCCTGTATTGACGACAGCTCCTTGTTGTTCTCCTTTTCCTTTTCCTTCTCTTTACTCTTGCTGTCCTTTGACTTGCCTGTTGATAGATTGATAATGCTGCATTAGTATGAGCGGTTTCACAATGCGTAGCTGGTAGGGGTTACCCGCAAGATTGAACTGAACAAAATAATTACAAAAATTACCATTTTTGGAAAAGAACAAGCCTATCTATCGCATTTCTTTGTCAAATTTATATATATACATTTTTGGCATATTTTTATGCTTACTTTTGTTCTTATCATCCTTTGAGGTGCTGCCACTAGCAGAACTGCTACTGGTGCTAGTGCTCTCTTTGGCATCCTTCTTGTCTTGCTTTTTAAATGCTGTGTCTTCCGTTGATTGTTGTTCATTCTGAAAATATATACGGCCGTGCTCATAAAACGCGATTTAACTTATACACTGGTTTGTTCAGTAGTGAAATAAATAACAATGTGGCGTTATTTACGTGCCATTTAATAATTATAATTATTAGTTAAATAACGTTTTATGAGTAAATACAGGTTGGTTAACGAAAGCTGGCACGTTCACAGTACTCACACATATTGCAATTTCATTATACATTGGTGCCGATTCTGTTGTAAATCGAACTAAACTAATTTTAATCACATCGCATCTCTTTCTTACAAACATAATTGAAGAAGGATTGAACATATTTCATGCTTTCAAATTAGACTTCGCCGTGATCATTTGCGAGTAAATAGACGTAACCAATTTAGATGGCGACTAAATTTATGTTGAAAACAAGCATTTGGACTAATTTGCCAGGACTAAATTTTTTACAACCTTTTCTAATGTCCTTTGTTAGAAATTGATATAGTGTAACAGTGGCGTAGCTAAGTAACCAAAGGCCCTGGGGCAAAAAATAAACCAGGGCCCACGTAGGGCCCCATTTAAACTATTTAAAATTTTCATAACCGGCACGAGTCGTGAGCACACTTTTGAACGTAAAGTTTAACAGTTCTTAGAGTTCAGTTATTAAAGTTAATGTTGTTAAAATGTATATAAAATAAGGCCACGTGACTTTATTTAAATACATTTCAATAAATGTATTTAAATGCTTGAACAGTAATAACTATTAAACTTTATGTTTAAAAGTGTGGTCACGACTCGTGCCGCTTACTATATCAAGCCATCTCGCTTTAACACCCGGAGCAAGACTACACTCACACATAAAAAAAAGACATATCGTAGCATGTTCCGCCATCTTGTCCGTCATGATAATCCGTATGAAGGGTCCTGTTTCTTCAACGTTCATAGCTCTGCGTTTCTATTTTTTTCAATAACTCTATTTATAGTTTGGAGTCCGAGGGGTCCCTGAGCTAGGGGGCCCCGGGGCACTACCCCGCCTAGCCCCTAGGTAGCTACGCCACTATAGTGTAACTAAATCCGCTTCGTTGTAAACAACAGAATCAGCACCAGTATGTTTTATTACATAATTGCTTCTAATTAGCCAGTCAATTCTAATGTACAAGTGCAAAAAAATACCACTCTATATTTATGAGCAGTAACAAAAGCAAAACAATAATTGTCTCCTTCATACTCATAAGCATGACCGCGCGCGAGTGAGACGGAAAGAGTTTTCATTTTCATGATGCAGTGCGACGTCATACCGCGCGCTTATTCACAGCACTACACAAGCGCAACGTGTAAATGTGGCGAACGTGCCAGCTTTAGTGAACCGACCTGTAAGGGGGTTAATGTTTCCCTATATACGTTCCTGGAATTGACCACTTGTAATAATAATATAAAAAAATCTATTGCGATATTTAAACATTTTACTCTCTCTAGGGCTCTCCTGCGTCAACCTTGGTTAAAATTTTATCAATTTAACCCTAAGTTACATCACCCTATGGTAATTTTGACATAGGTTTTGGATTATTTAACTGAATTAAAACTTTACCAAATGTTAACGCAAGTGGGCCAAGGAGTACACAAGGAGTAAGGAGTCACGTTTTATTTTGCGTGATTGTCATTCGTTATTTAGCATGTGGCGTTCTTTTGAATATTGTAGGTCAACATAATGCATAATGGATTTGGCCCAACAGCTTTTTACGATGGTTCAAAAGAATGCAAAAGAGTATAAATAGTGGATGCATATGTTATTTATGAGAAACCGGAAAATTTCAGCATGACCAAAGCATTACATCATGAGTTTGATAAGTGTCATAGAATGTAAAGATCATTTGAATGATTTTTACATTCTATGACAACGGCTGGACCGATTTGAATGTTTTTTTTGTATGCGTTTGGGTGGCGCCCTGGATGGTTTAGATTCACAAATGAGCCCGGCAGATGGCGCTGCAGTCGATAATATAACCTAGATACCGACTGCAGCGCCATTAGTAGGAGTTTTAGGAGGAGTTCAGTGACATACACACGTACAGTAGAATTTTATATATAAAGAAGATATGTAGGTATGCAATGCAATACATACATCAGTGTCATAATGCTTGGAGCAGATGTGCAGCATCTGTTGCACGACGAGCACGTCGCCGGTGCCGGCGTACGCGCACATGGACAGCGTGGTCTGGCACAGCGACTGCTGCGGCTCCGGCAACACCTCCAGCGCCGCCATTGTTGCTTCCGTGCGCTCTTTGCACCCTGCAGTGTGCAGTGCACATATCATTACGTTACGTTACTTATTGTATCTATAGTAGTGAGTTTAGCAATAATCCGGATATTTATGTTTTCTATTTGATAATTCACTGGCACTTTTTTTTCTCTTACCTAATGGAGTCGGATACCAATTTTGCTGGCTCTTCATAATATGATTTTGGTAGTATAATCTTATTTGCATTTTTTGTAAAATTGTTAATCTTACATACATATTTTATGTGTACAACTTACAATACGTTGGGATACATCTTATTGTAAAGTTTATTACTTTTCTCTTTTCATGCAATTAATAAATTAAAAGTGGTAAAGATCTCACCTAAAAAGCATAGACCAAGTCCCAAATGCAAAAATCTGGCGTAAGTGGATGAATGTAAGTCCTTGTTGTCGTCGATGAGACGCTGAATAATGGCGCAGGTAACCTGTCAAACAAAAATTATGTTGAAATAATCTATGCTGCTACAAAAAGCTATTCAGTAAACATTGTATTCTAAATATAGACAGATAGCGTTTGAATGCGGTGAATTAAAGTGGAAGAGTACTCGTGTTATAGTCACCCATACGACATTAATTGAAACCTGCCAACTTCTGATTCAATCTTCGATTTGGAAGTTGGTCCCATAGTAGAAGTTGTTCGTATTTATGAGTATTTTACGTGGTTTCATGTATTGTCGTATCCAACCCATTTAATAGGAAATAGTGATAGTAGTATACTCTTTCAGATGAATTTATATGTTTATCAGTTGATGACCTTGTATAGAGCTATTTGCATGTAATGAATGAATATCGAAAGTCTCACATCGCCATTACAGGAGCCGACGGCGATGAGTCCGCAGGAGATGGCCGCCAGCGCGCAGATCTCTGCGGGCGCGGCCGCGTCGCTCAGCACGGGCAGCAGGTGCGACAGCACGTCCTCGCGCTGCGTGCCCGCGTACGCGATGCCCAGACCTGACCGAACCGAACCGAACCAAACCGACGAGTAACATTATATACTACATCTATACAAATAAATAACTATTTAAATATGATACATCATAATTTAAGTATGGATATAATAAATACTATGGTACTTATACAAAAGTCTGTTTGTTTGTTCTGGCTAATCAACAAAATGGCTAGATCGATTTTGAAGTGAATTTTACTGGCAGAACTTAGACTACTTTTACGCAAAAAAAAACAAATCATAATTCGCCTGACTGCAACACTACCAATACATTGTACCATAGATCTGTCCTCTGTTTCAAACTACATCTCTACTCAATGAGGTTTCCCAATCTATCAAATACCGTAGTTCCCAAACTATGGTTCGCGAGCGAATATTGAGTGAGCCCTAAACAATTGGATCAAAACCTTCAAACATATAGTTATACCCCATTTTCCTTCATGGAAACCAAGTCCCGAGTTTGGAACTTTTTGTTAGGTAAGTTGCAGTCCAGTCAACTTTGCGAACCACTGATCTAATACCATAAATTATATAAAGTCTCATCAGCATTATTAAAAATATGTTACCCAAAACACTGCCAATCCTTAGATTAGAGCTGGAATGTAGCACATAATCAGAGAGTAGGGCAAGTGCGGGATCACACTCATTGCGCACACCACAGTTGACGAGGCCCAGTGCCAGTAGCGCGCCCGCCTTGATGTGCTCGTCCGCCGTGTACAAGTACTTGTCGATGGGGGTCAACCCACCGTCCACATCCCATAAATGGATCATGCCTAGTGATGCTGCCGCTGATAACATGCCTGACGGAAAAGGAAAAAAACATAAGGCACTTTTACACTTACAAAGAATACTTGATATGACTATGAGAGTAGTTTGGAGTAGTTCAATGAGAAACATTAATTACCATGATCCTTATTCTTGTACATCCATTTGTTACCATCCTCAGTAGTGACAAGTTTGTCGCGGCCAAAGCCAGCATTAACAAAAGCATTGACAAAGGTTGCTGAGAGGTTCTGCCTGGCAGAGTCCACAGGGTGCTCAGTCAATAGTGAGGGACGTAGAGCCGAGCCAGCGGACTCCAGCCACGTTTTGTAAACTTCTTCGGGAGTTTTTGGCTCCATGATATCAAGCTGTGTAAATTTAAAAAATATGTATAAAACATATTATATTAATATTATTATTGTTAATACACTATGCAGCTTAAAGCTGATGCATGTATATCACTTCAGTGCACTTGTCCTAATATAATTATCGAGAAACATTTCAAAAAGCCTATTAAACTTCCAAAAACAATTGTTATAATAATTTCAAAATATGGTATACCTCTCTAGCTAGGCTTAGGTAATGATCATTGATGTGGGCATTGAGAAGTATGGTGCGGAGATCTTCATCATCTATTTCCAAGGGTATGTATTGACGCGCAAGCATGTAGCATAGTTGCTTCTTTATCAATCTATAAAAGGAAAAATAAGGGTGAACAAATAAACAACATAAAGTACTTGGCAGCAACACTCCCACAGTGTTGTATTCTCAGAACATCATTTCTATAGTACTTACGAATCATTACAAGCGTTGAAGACCTCTTCACATTTTGCTTTGTCATGCAGTTGCATGGCAACCAGTAAAGCTCGTGGGTACTCTCCAAAACGCAAGTATGTATCAAGGACTCCCTGTAATATCTGTGTGGATTCTGGCTCTACTACATAGCTGGCACATCTGGAATAAAATATATACTTTTTATTTTGGAGTAATACTAACATGGCCATTACTATTTATTATACAATCTATATTTTACATCAACAAGTATCAGAACTTTATAATTATAGTACAATAAACATTTTCTCACCCAATCAAGTAAAGACACACTCTTGGGTAGTTGCTCTGATCCATATGCTGAGTGAGAAGGTCCAGTCTATCAATCTCCATCAGCAGATCACATGCTTGGATCTCTGCTGAATGCTTCATATCAAAGGTGATGACATCACGGACTAGTGCTAACAGGGTGTCCATGTTGTCAACATTCCACTCTTCAGCTATTTCACCTTCTAACTGCCTGCATTTTACAAAAAGATTTATTAGCATTATGTTCTTTTTTTTCTAATCTTCATGTTTCGATTTTATTTTAGTTTGGTGTGAAAAATAACATTACAAAAGCCCATGTGTGTACATACAGCATATTTTATTGTAACATTATTATGATACAATAAAATATACCTGTAGGAACACAATATGTTCTAATATTTTACATATTTTTTTGTCTATAAATACTAAAGACCAAAGAAGAATACAAAATAAATATATAAAAAAATTACATACCTGACATATTCATGACCCCAGTCTCCTACATTTGACATAGTACCAAGGAGACAATACTTCAGACATTCCCTTTTTTCAGCTGCATCCTGCAAACACAATATTTATATTTCATTCAGACTGTTCAGCTCACAGAAAACCATGAAATAGAAATAATAAAGTAAAACTTACTTGTGAGCCACTCACACCCATAGCAAGTACTGAGATGACATCTGCACAGAACTTCTTTGTTTTCTCATCTTCAATCTTTCCATAAACCTCCTTGAGAGCTGGATAGTGTTCCCGTAAAAACTTCAATGGTTTTGGCACTGATGTCATTGAAGTTGTCGATGTTCTTATGAGATTGCTTAACATTTGCAAAGCCGGGAAATAGAGGTCTACATCGTTACCCTGCCAGAAAACAAACACTTTAGGTTATGAAGGACTGAATTCAAATTTTTCAAAAATAACTTGTATGTATTACTCACCACAAGTTTCTCTACTAGCATGTTGAGTTCTTCTTGCAGGCGTTTATCTTCTTCGGACTGAAATTCAATACCAATAATATAACACCTTTTGGGTATTGGGAAAATACGGTCTTATAGTGGAAACTATCTTACCAAATCATCACTAGCAGCTACTGCCGGTTCAGCTTTTTCTTTCTTCGTTTCCTCCTGTTTATTTTTCACCGTCATTGTGAAGTTTTATCAAATATTTTGGCAAACTGAACTCGATGAAAATAGTTTTTCCTTCTCATGAGTTTTATAAATTTTGACAAGTCACTGCGGCATCCACAGGGATACCATAATTGAAAAAATCTTTCGTACTTACTAATTTTATTTTTTAAACTAAGCAACATCGATATATCAAGAATCTTATATATTATTAAATAAGATTCTTACCAAAACTAAACTTTCATATATTATTAAATGAAGTTGGCAATGGTCGAACTGGAGATGATGCAGTTGGAATCGGATAAAGAAGATGAAGCAGTCGAAGAAACTGACCGCTCGCACCAAGTTGAATAGTGGCTCAACCAGTCCAACCAGCAACCAATTAAAGCACCAGCTCAAGAAAAGAAGAGTGATATTCAAAAGTTGGCAATGGCGATCTCCAAGCTCACTGAAAAGAGCTCAACGTCCGGAATACCGAAGCATATAATCGAGCTTCCGAACTTCAACGGTTCCAGTGAAGAATGGCTTGCTTTGAAGAGGACCTTTGAAGACACAGCACCAACGTTCACTCACGCGCAGAACCTGGCTCGTCTAAGGCGTTCACTGCAAGGAAGGGCAAGAGAGGCAGTGAAGAGCCTACTGTTCACCGCGGAGGAGCCAACCGAAGTTTTGAAAGGACTAGAAGCGCGCTTTGGAAGACTCGGAGCATTGGCACTTTCAGAACTCGAGAAGCTGAAGAACATCTCAAGAGTGAACGAGAACCCGAATGAAGTTTGCATCTTCGCAAGCAAAGTCAAGAATGCAGTTGCAACCATCAAGGCACTTGGGAAACCACAGTACCTGAGTTCACCGGAAACCATGAAGAACATCATTGAAAAGATGCCACCGCAGATGAAATACAGATGGTTCGCCTATCATCGTGATGAACAACAACCGGAGCTGATCCTCATCAACGACTTCTTGGAGATAGAAGCTGACATGTGTGGGGACTTCGCTCATACTGCACAAGAAGGCGAAACATATCAAGATAATAAGAAGATATGTCCTGAATGCCAAGAAGAACATTGGATTTATGAATGTCCGAAGTTCAAGAAAGCTAGCATCGATATCAAATAGAAAATGGCCAAGCAGGCGAAGGTTTGCTTCAAATGTCTACGATACCGACATTCAAGATTGAACTGCAAGGCCCCAACCTGTAAGAAGTGCAACAGATGGCATCATATTATCATGCATTCTGACAGACTGCTTCTGTCAGTGGAAGCCAAACCCCAATGCAACACTGTCCATCAAGAGGATTTCAGTCCCAAGAGAATGGCTTGCTATGGGCAGGTGTATGACCTTTTGTAGGAAGATAGAATATTTGTATTGTTAGATAACATTACCGTGGTTTAAAACCTTACACCTATCCCCACTGCCGTATACCTAGTATTAGGTAGGTACTTATATTATATTACCTTAGTACTACGAAGTCTTTGTTTACATATAAGAGCAGCGGAGCATCAGAAGTCATTAAAAAGATGCCAGTTTGTCCTATGCAGCAATAAATGCATATAGAGCCGTAATAAAAACAAAGATTATAAAAATAAACTAAATAAATACACCATGCTTATGTTATTTATTGAGGGTACGTCAAATGTAAAAAAATCCAAATCCAAGTTTCAAATTACCATAATTTGTTATGCACCGGTCAGCAACATTCATTATTCAGTGAATTATTATCATTCAAGTGGGACCATTCTACGTATAACAGGATTACGGTTTGAAATTGAGAAGAATTTTGTTTCAGTTTATAACACGCGATGGTCGGTGCAGGTTCATATTACTAGTGTGATATTTTATATTTGTTATTACCTACTTAATAAGAATCTAGTTTCTGCAAAGCGTGAGTTTTTATATTTTTACAGCATGATTTTATTAGTAAATAGTGTTTTTCCGGCAGACTAACTATAACTAATAGAAAGACTTGCTCTGAATCTTGCATCTAGTGTTAGATTCTTGGAATTTTGCATTTTGTTCCACATATACCGAAGCCACCCACTAAGGAAACATTCTTTAAAATTAGTATAGGTGAAATCGTGAGACGGCAGATCGTGGTTTCGACATTTATGTGCATGAAGATATCGCTTGTGTGTATAAATGAACTAGGTTCCTAACTATGTACTTATATCTGTTACCTACTCATTTCCATGGTAGGTACGATAAGTTAAGCTCTGTTTAGTTTGGGATCAGATTGAGGTGCCAAGATCTTTTATATCGATGGTGCCAAGATTATCAAATTTTCAATAAACATCAAAATAGTTACTATTTTAAATATTTTTATAATTAATATTTTATTTACTTTACAGACATTATGCAAATCATGACAAGGATATTACAGTACGATAAAACCTATAAATTGTTAAGAAACAATGCAATTACAACATTTGCACATTTCAAAACAACACTATCTCTTGAAGACATACCTCATCCACGATCTTTGCCTTTCATTGGAACCAAACTGAGCCTTTTGGCCTCTGGTGGCGGAACAAAGTAAGAAAGAGTCTTATTATTTCCTTTCAATTAATTTAAAATTGTCTTTAACTTTTAAAATTTATTTAATCCATTAGGTTGCATGAGTATATTGATTACCGGCATAAACAGCTGGGTTCTATATTCTATGAAAATCTAAGTGGCAGTACAGGATTAGTTTTTATAAGCGATCCGGCACTCATGAAGACCCTATTCCTAAACTTAGAAGGGAAACACCCAGCACATATTTTGCCAGATCCGTGGGTGTTATATGAAAAGCTTTACGGTGCAAAACGAGGTCTTTTCTTTATGAATGGCGAAGAATGGTTACTTAACCGCCGCATTATGAATAAATACGTACTGAGAGAAGACGCAGAAAAATGGTTAGAAGCACCAATCAGAGAGACTATAGAGAAATTTACTGAAAATTGGAAAGTAAAAGCTAAAAAAGAAAATTTTATCCCAAACCTTGAGTCGGAGTTTTATAAGCTTTCAACTGATGGTGAGTTCTACTAATATGATAGAATTTTAGAAATTTGTGGTCCGATGTGCAGGACACCGGACGGCCGTCAAGCCTTTGCTGGACGTTTAAGTTCATGCTCAGGTGTGTATGTTGTATATATGGCGACCATTTCTCAATAATACACACACAGATGCGAATCGTGGCCGAGATGCCAATAGTAATCCTACCCCTCGTAACTCGTTAAAAGCCCGCCTTCTCCCCTCGGTAACGCCCTGAGCCGAGGTTCGTGGCGTTCGTTCGAGGCCCCAACTGTGGCGCCCTCAAGCGTAGGTAGTTACCAAAATATAACCCCGGTTGAGAGTTGCTCGCCAATTTGCCGCCAAAAAAAAAAAAAAAAAAAAAAAAAAAAAAAAAAAAAAAAAAAAAAAAAAAAAAAAAGGCGTGGTAGGCATACTGCTCGACTAGGGAAGTACCTCCACCTTCCAGAATATCGCAGCCTAATAAGAGGAGGGGGAAAGGTTTGTACGCGTGAGTGATGCCACGTGTGTTGCAAGCATCTATATGGCAACGGTAACCGCTTGCCATCAGGCGGGCCTTATGCTTGTTTACCAACTTCGTCGTATAAGAAAAGAATACTTACTCGTTACTGACTGCACGCAGCAGCGCATATTTTATTAACGGCTATGCGTCGCCAACGCCATTTATTGCCCCTAAAAATGGTTTCCTGGAAGCCCTCATTCAATGAAAACCTTTGAAATAATTTAAGACATACTTTATGATGTTTAAAATAAACACGCTTTAAAAATCCCTGAATCTATATTCTCCGTCTAACCCGTAAGGGGGTAACCCCTTATTCATAATAAAGTTACGAAATGTTTTACGCTAAAATTCCGAAGTCTCGTATGGTGAATATGGTGGGTGATCCAATGATCATGGGGGAAAGCGTAAGCAATTTTACTAATTAAGTCTACCTAATAATTCGCAGAGTGAAGATACCTTCTCTGTCTACGTAATAATTGAATGAAAAAAACCGGCCAAGTGCGAGTCAGACTCGTGCACCGAGGGTTCCGTACAAACCTGTAGGTCTAAAAGTAAAAAGTATTATAGACCTGAGTATTTTATATGAATTTCAATTTAATACCTCTATGCGTTCATGAGTAAGTTTAAAATTATTAAAAACTAGCTGTCCCCCGCGGTTTCACCCGCGTTCCCGGGATAAAAAGTAGCCTATGTTCTTCTCCATACCATAGGCTATCTGCATGCCAAATTTCACGATGATCCGTTAATGAGTTGAGGCGTGAAGACGTAACAAACAAACAAACAAACAAACTCACTTTCGCATTTATAATATTAGTTAGGATATGTTTATTATATATATGATGTAACTAAAAATGTATGTTTTTCGCAATGTTTCCTTTATCTGTGCTATAAGACGTTGCTTCAAACCAAATTTCAAGATTCTGAGTTGACGGGAAGTACCCTGTAGGGTTAACTAGGGTTTGATTCCCTTGCGAGTGTCGAAAATTTACAGCATAAACGGCTGTATCTTTTTATTGCGTTGTCTTAGAAGTTTGATTTTTTCACAGCTCCAAGGGACAGTAGACTTGAGTATTTGATATGAATTTCAGCTTGATACCTCGACGCGTTCCTGAGAAAAAGGGCCTTGACAGACAGAGAGACAGACAAAAGTGATCCTACAAGGGTTCCGTTTTTCCTTTTGAGGTACGGAACCCTAAAAAGCGTGTGACGCTTTTTATATTGTAATTTATGATATTTCTTCTTACATTAAAAATTTATGATAGGTACTGCTTAGAAATTCAAGGGAAAGCGCCCCATGCTTTTTATTCAAATAAATAGCTTCACTTACTTAAAGGATAGACAGAGAATATAGGTTCAATTATTATTATTTAACACTTTTTAGTGTAGAGCTTTTAAAGCATGTTTTAAATAATGTAATTTATTTTTAGATTTTAGGCACAATAAATTATGTACCTATACCATTTTATTATGCTACTACCATTTTTTCACCCAATCTCACTTTCTTTCACATTTATTATATTTAGCTCCAGTGCCAGCCCTCTGACTCCACCAGAGTCCCTTAAAACTATATATGGTAAAAGTTCATCGCACGACAATTCCAACAAAACACGGCTAGGATACGATTCTCCACTATGGAGTTCTAGTGCCTTCCTTCCTACTTCATCATCAGACCCTGAAAACTATATATGGTCAAAATTCATCTCAAGACGATTCCAACAAGTCTAAACACGCCAAACACACGTTATTCCGTTATGGAGTTCCAGTGCCTATGTTCCGGATCCATCATCAGATCAGCTCGATGGTACAAATTAGTATTGTCATCGGTACCTACTTGATAAGTATGCAACGTTTCAGGTTAATCTGACGTTTTGAAGTCAATGAAAATTGCCTTTGAAAATTCCATTACATACATTGATACATACGATCATACATACATACAAAGATTTTCATAGGGCATCGTGCCTCTACCCAGATGGATAATCCACCTTACTAAAGCATGACATTTAATTTCACTCCGCTTGAGGGGCTCCCTGAGCAAATCGCTCTCAGTTCGTACTGCGCACGGCTGTCAAATACTGTCAATTCTGGCTTGTTTATTTCATGTTCCCATAGAGGCGACTATCCTTCTGGACGTTTTAAATTCTTTGCATACATACTGGTGAATCTAATAAAAGCGTGTTAAAAATGATAACTTTGCTTGTTTACAGTAATAATTAATGTGTTGTTGGGTGACAGTTTATCGCATAAGCCAAATAATTATAACGATATACTACTGAATATGTTTTCGGAAACAGTAAAAAAGATTTTCCATACTACCACTAAACTGTATGGATTACCAGTCCATTGGTGTCATCGTTTAAATTTAAAAGTCTGGAGAGAGTTCAAGGACTGTGTAGATATGTCACTTTCACTAGGTAATTAAATTATTTATATTAATAAAAAAAAACTATTATTTCGTATGGCCGTTTAATACCTACCTATACATTTCAGCTCAAAAAATAGTAAGCGAAATGTTGAAAGAGCGTCAAGAAAATAACGGCCTCATTGCGAGACTTTGCGGTGAAAATATACCCAACGAGACTATAACGAGGATTGTTGCTGACTTTGTTATTGCAGCTGGTGATACGGTAGGTAGTTGATTTTTAGTTAATTTAGTTACCAAAAAATCGATAGTCATGATTCAAATACTCAATCACCACAAAAAACAATGTTTATTGCAGACTGCATATACTTCGTTATGGGTCCTCTATTTACTTTCAAAAAATGAAGAAGTCGTTAACGAAATACGAATGAGAGATGTAACATATATTAAATATGTTGTTAAGGAGTCTATGCGACTGTACCCAGTGGCTCCATTCCTGACCAGAATTTTGCCCAATGAGGGCATTTTAGGACCATACAAACTCGACACAGGGGTAAGATAAATTTAATTAAATAAGTACCTCCCATAGATTTACTCAAACGTAATGGTTTTAGTACGAGATCGCCGGGCCGCCTGACCTTCCTTATTTTCTGATGTTTTTTTTTATAGAATTGAGTATTGTTAGTACTTCTGCTGATTTAAAGTTGTAAATCCTGTAAGTATGTCCTTGTAAGTTGTTGTTTTGTTTTTTAGATTTTGAGTTCGACTGTCATTGACAGTGACGAATCGGTTATTGCAGAATATTTGCCACCTGATTATCAAACAAATTGAAAATATGCTCCAATTGTAATCAACGCATTTGATCACTGATCAGTAGGCCTAGACAAAGTAACATAGCTTTTTATCGATTCTCTTTCTCCGATCGCTTACGATTCATCGTTAGCGTTAGTAGATTGGTAGACAATGTAACCAAATCGCGGCGAACGCTAATTCGTTTCGTTCATTCGCTAAATGTCTATGGTAAGCGTTGGCAAGTGTCAAATTGAAATGAACCCGTCAGTTCAGTGTTTTTCGCGGCATTATACTTTAAAGTTTGATACATATATTTTGTGTTAAAAAGTAAGTTTTTAAGAAATTAATTCGTGCAGAATAATATATGAGATGAAGAATACCTGCATGCAGTAGTAGAAATCATAGTTCATCTTTGTTTTGTTAACTTTCAGCCATGGAACCGAGGTTGAGAGCAAGTGCGGAGCAATTCGCAATTTTAATTGAATTCATGGAAAGGTTTGCATTTATAACATTTTCATTTTCTCAAATATCATTATTATGTACCCTATTACAGTATAATACCTAATTTACATCTAATTTACTTATTTTTAGAGGGCTTTGTTGGTTGGGACTTTGTCAAGTAATATACAATAATTTAATTGTTTGTCTTTATATTGTAGAAATGGGGACATAGCTAGACCCCAATGAGGTGCACAGGGTCGTGTAAGGGCCGACAACTTATGCAGGAGTTGGCTCAAACCATTAATTCTGTTGGTGGTGGTGTTCAAAAACCAACAGAAAAATGGAAAAAGGTACATATTACTTATTTATTTTATGCATTTCTGTTTTTGTATCACTTTAAATCATTAATCTATCACTAACCGTAATAATTTTTCCATACTAATTAAGGTTTGGGCTGACTGGAAGACTAAAACGAAAAAAAAGGCCTTGATCATCCGAAAGGATGCAAGTCGCACTGGTGGAGGTCCAAGTTGTAAGCTAGTGCTTACAGCTTTGGAAGAGAGGGTGCTTGCCATAACTGGGTTGGCCAGCATTGAGGGACAGGTTGGGATTGTGGAGCGAGGCATTAATGTTAGTTAATAAACAGTGACAAAATAATATCAAAAAGTTGCTAGGATCAGATGACCATGTTTGTCCCAGGATATTTATTTATGTTTATGATTAAGAGTAGTCAACATATAATAGCATTGTGTTGAAGAATGTTAATATTTAAATTATTTTATTTGTTGTTGTAGTAAGATTATCATCAAAGATGTGATTTCCAGTACCTGAGTAGTTGACTCAATGACTATAATAACATGTCATATAGGTTATAATAGGTTTTTTATTAAAGTAAAAAGAAATTATGAAAAGAATAAATGTTTTAATTATAATAAAATGTACATAATGATTTATAAACCTCTTCTAGCCAAATATATAAGTTTGTTTATTATTTATTTCAAACATCAGCCTAAATACAAAATTTGAAGATCCTAACTTCAAAACTGACGGACTTTCATACAATAGTATTTTACCCTCTTAGGAGTGTAATTTCCGAAATTCCTTCCTTAGTGGATGCCTCCACTGTATAAGGTATCTGTGTGCATAATTTCAAATCTCTAGATCCAGCGGTTTGGGCTATGCGTTGATATATCAACAATCAGTTTATCATTTTATATACTCTCAGTATACTGTCCACAGCACATGGGTGAAACTGTAGGGGACAGCTAGTTATCCTATAGTCTACTAATAAGACAACTAAGCACAGCCCTGCCTTGAATTAGATCACTTTGGCTGCTGCCAGTGGAGATGTTCACTTGTGACACAGTCTCATCATCATTCTCAGCTGCAATTGTTTCTTTGCGGAGGCGGCAGTCTTGCTTTCAAAGCAATGTTGTGGAGAACACAACATGCTTGAATAATTTTGCTGGCAACATGAGGATGATAATGAAGTGTTCGGTCTCTAAGCAAACATCTCCACCGTGATTTTAGCACACCAAAGCACCTCTCAACACAGTTCCTTGCTTGCACATGTCGCCTGGTGTAAATTTCCTCCTGGGTTCCTGGAGCAGCATTAAGCACAGGAGTCATCAACCATGCTCTCTGTGGGTATCCAGAGTCACCTGAAATAAGTACATTGCATTTTATTTAGGTATTTTAACATGATATTATTCAGCTGTCATAAAAATATTATTAGGTATATTGGTATAAAAAAAGTTATTATTACTAGTCCAATTGGTAATCAATAATATCTACAATATTTTTATGTATTGAACAACAATAATAATGTTAGCATGCATAAATGAACATAATTTTATTTTAATTCTCACCTAGTAGCCAGACTTGTTCTCCGCTTTGATGGAGCTCACGCATATATGGCTCAATATCGCTTGATGCCCATATAAATGAGTCATGTGTAGCACCACCGAACTTGGCATTCACATTAATAATGCGCAGGGTGCTATCACAAATCTGTGAAGAAAAGAAAATATTTAAAATTTCTTTCTTGGAATATATTTAATATTCACAATTTCTATTTCCATACTTCAATAAACTATCTTACCATTTGTACATTTATAGAATGATATCCCTTTCTATTAAAATGTATGTGCTCATTGTGACTTGGCTTAACAATGGCTACATGGGTACAGTCAATGCACCCTAATATGCCGGGCAAATTAAATTTTCTTTGGAAACTGTAACAAATGTACACTGATGTTATTAATTTGAATCCTCACTTCTTTGTTTGTAATTTTCTATTTTTAAAGGTAGGTATGGTATGTGCTTGTTATTAGTGTGAATTACATGACAACTTACTCTTGTTTAATAATGGACCTTTCTGGTGGTGTTTGTGGAAACACAATCCACCTATTTATAAACTCATCTTCATTCATTGCATCTACAACCTGTCTAATGCACCGGCTAATGGTCCGTTGCAGCAGATGCTGTGAGACGCCAACTATTCTTTGGTACGACCCCGTCGCTAAAAAGCTCAGAGTACATAGCACCTGGAAAATTATACAAAAATTAATTAACACCAATAATAAACAGCCATCACAACCTAACAAGAAACATAACCTAAGTATTATCAAAATCTTGTAAGTACATACCTTTAATTCAAGAGGAATCTCTATAGTACCTCGTAGAGAAGTTTGCGCACGAAGGTCCATACATAGCTGTTTAAAAGTTTGTTTATCCAGCCGAAAATGTTCGATGAAGAGCAAATCGGGCATATCTTTGATACTCTCTAAGGACCGCCGATTTTCGACCCTCTTCTGTCTCCGAAGCCAAACTTGCTCATGATGGGCAGCCCACAGTAACCTTAGCGTATGCATGTTGCACAATTTGATATAAAATACAAAAATATCACAGTACCTAAACCGAAATGTAAACACTTTATTCGTTATCTACAAGGTGTCCGCGTGCGCTAAGCTATCGTTGAAACGAATAGAATAGACGGCGTTATCTATTGTCAAACTTGCATCTTGACTACGAATTGTATGAGACGATCTACTGATGGAATAGACAACTAACGTTTCGTTTGACGAATGAAGCGTCGAAGAACAGTGGCCCTGATTCTGTTGTTTACAACTAAACTAATTTTAATCTCACTATGTCTCTTTCTAACAAAGAATACAAGAAAAGGATGTAAGAAATTTAGTCCTGTCAAATTAGTCCAATGCTTGTTTTCAATATAAGTTTAGTCGCCATCTATCGCGTTTACGCCTAAATACGCGCAAAATAAGACGGCAAAGACTAATTTGACAACTTTAAATATGTTCTATCCTTTTTCAATAATGTTTGTAAGAAAGAGATGAGATGTGACTAAAATTAGTTTAGTGCGATTTACAACAGAATCGGCACCATTGTCTACCAGTTTTCTATTCGTTGCCGTAGTATCACGTGACCTAGCGTATCCTTATGTCAATCTCATACATTTTGTAACGTTTCTATTCGCGCAAACGCAACGAAAGTGTTACTTTGTCTAGGCCTACAGGCATCTTATGGGTAAGCGCGGTCCACCCTAGACTACATCTTCGCTTACCATCAGGCGGAATTGCGAACAAGCGCAAACCCATTAAATATAAAAAAAGTATATAAAAAAAATGAGATGTGGCATTAAATTCTACCGGAATCACTCCATTTATTCAGTTCATTGCAGTTATTTGTGATATTCGCTCAAGTAATCTGTTCTTTAAAAAACTGGCTTCTTTATAAATTATTTTCGGGACTGTCCCTGTAGATTATCATAGATAGTTATTCCATTTACTATGGTATAATATTATCAGGTACTTATGGCATTTCGAGACACGGGGAGACACTTTCTACGTCATCTCCGCCAACGACGACAGTTCTCAAACATTAAAGTTTGGGGAAAGTGAATCTAGTTTATATACCTAATAAACGCATATAGGTGCGCAAATTGATAAAGAAAAAGATGCTTTTTTCATGTGTCAAGAAACAAATACGTAAATTAAGAAAAAATTTTAAGTTCGAAAGAAATGCGAACTAAAATAGAAATAACATCGAAATATGTTCTACCTACTCTAAATCCGATAGAAAAAAATATGTTGACAAGTATAGAAAAAGAAAACGAGAATGTCAGTCAGTCTTGTCACTTATGAAGTGCTTATGAACAATTTCTTTATCCAGAAGGAATTGGTAATTTAATTTAATTTGTACAATAACAATAACACAAAAATTTCCTTACAAATGCATTTTTACTTCAATTAATAACAAAATCTTTCAACAAAATGGACGAAAAACGAAAAGACAAGTAGTACCTAGAATATCAGTTTTATTTTCCATAGACAATCATTTTCTGAGGGTCTGAATTATGGTCTGAATGCAACCCAGGGCTGTGTTCAGTAACTACACACCGTGTGACCGGTGCGATCGTCCGACGTCGTCCGACGATGGCACCACATACTATTGAACTGAGGCCTTAGCACGAACCACTTTCGTATCGCCTTCGTAGCGTCGTCGTATCGAGTAGATGTCATTTTTGACAGAAGTTCTATCGTCTACTCGATACCTAGCTTGCGAGCTACGTTAAATTCGTCCAGAATTCTGATTCATATATTTCTGATTTTATTGGTACACAATTTTACAATATTTATTCCTAATAACATAAACTAAATTAAATAATCGGCTTATCTTATATTATTAGCTAACGAAATAAGGTATTATATTATGATTCCCATGTAACATTCACATGGGAATCATAATATAATACCTTATTTCGTCCTTAGTTCCTTTTTCACTATTTAAATATGATGAATGTGAAAATATTTTTGAACGAAAACCATTCTTAACTGTCAAACCAAAAACCGCGCGTAGGTAGTTTTTTTTATTTCAGCAAAGAGTTCATGAATATTAAGGTTTGAATTTAGAACAATACTACGAGAAGATGGAGTCTTGTGACTCCGATAGAAATAAATTCGTCGAATTTCAATTCTAGATTTGTGTTTTAGCAGTTTTACGGGATTTCATTTAAAGAGTGGCTGAACTTGAACTATTGAAATTCCATTTAAACGCTTATTATAATTAAGTATATATAGGATGTTTCGAAATCAATTAAATCAAGATTTTGCATCACAAGATTATTAATTCCGATGTAATATTTTCGAAAGATTATTAGGGTACTTAGTCATTAATTTCAATAGGTATAGGCACGTACTTTTGAGAATGTAGAATTCTTGACACGTCGAAGTAGTAGTACACGTCGTAGTAGTTTAATATTGTAAATAATTGGTATAGGTAATTTCGAACAATCTACATAATTATCAAAGTTTAAATGTAAGCAAAATAAAATGGGTTTTCTTAAATATTTGAACTTCTCTTTAGTTTACCATTTAACATTACTTCCCAGAATTTGATACTTTTAAGTGACACTATGGGATGGCGCTATAATACAGGGTGTGATTTTTTCGGAATCAATGGGTTCGATTCTCGGCTAGGAAATTATAAATTTTCGAATACTACTTAGTCAAATAAAACATGAGGCACCCCAATTGAATGTTTTAATTTTAAATACCTACTTCATTAATGATTCACCATGTTTAGTTATGAGATTATAAATAAAGAAACACAAACTAAAAATCTTAATGCTTAAAAAAATAACATATTAGTAAAAGAAAAAATTCCACGTTAAGTACGTGGGCTCTCACTGAAAAAAATACGGTGAGAAGGTTTACGTTAGCTGGCTTGCGAGTACACGATACTATATGTTCCAATTTCAAATTATATACCAAACCACGTTTACGTAGCGTGACGTGAGGTTAACGTAGTTGTTCGTGCTACCGATTTAAACGTTTGACAGCATTCGAATGACACATACCCATACAAATTTGAGTTAACTCTCTCGATACGAATACGTTACGCTTGCGATAGATTTTCGTGCTAAGGCCTCTGTTACTGAACGCTACCATAGTATTGGTCGGACGACGTTCGACGATCGCACCGGTCACCCGGCGTGTAGTAACTTGAACTGAACGCAGCCCTGGAACTGACTGTCAACTGCAAGTGTCAGTCAGTCATTCATTCATTTCTTATTTGAAAGTCAAGTCGCGGAAGGTTATACACGAGTAATTTTTATTCATTTGAGCGAATATCGAACAGTGAATTGAATTTGTTGAACAATTCAAAATAATTAAAAAGGTAACTTTACCTTTCAAAGAAATGAATTTATACAAATTTGTTAACCAATTTCATGTAATACCTTTGCGGAATTACCGGGCGTTCAGTGTCTGCTGTGGAAGTAAAGAATACGAAAAATATCTAACTAATTCCAGTAAATCGAGTAAAAAAAACATAATGTCGCCGTATTTAAACATTAAAAGAAATTTATCTATTGAAGCATTCGTGAAATGGCAAGAACAATCATATATCAGTATATCCAATAGCTATCCAGTTCATGTAATACAAGATGGATTAGTACATTTTCATGACATAACCGGACTACCCTGGTGGGCTACCGTAGTCGTGTCAACAGTACTTATACGAATGTTGATGACCTTTCCTCTTACAGTTTATCAAAAACAAATATTAGCTAAAGTAGAGAATATCAGCCTCGAGTTGAAAGATATGGTAGAAGAACTGAAGAGAGAAACAGCTATTGCAAAAAAGCTTTATAACTTAACAACCAAGCAAGCTATCAGTTTACATAAAAGATCACTTAAAAAACAGTGGGTGAAACTCATAGAGAGAGATAACTGCCATCCTTTCAAGGCAAGTTTGGTAGTATGGTTCCAACTCCCTTTTTGGGTTTGCATGTCCTTTGCACTTAGAAATCTTGTGTACACAAGTGGTGCAGATCCCACAGCAATGATTACATTAATAGAACTATCAACTGGAGGTATAGGCTGGATACCCAATTTGATTGAGCCTGATCGCTCTCTTATCTTGCCAGTTGCATTTGGATTGATTAATCTGTCAAACATTGAACTAATGAATATGTCTAAGTTGAGGCAGCCATCTAAACTTTACAACATAATTACAAATGCATTTAGAGTATTCTCTGTAGTAATGATACTGGTGGCAGCTTCTGTGCCTTCCTGCATGTGCCTCTACTGGGTGACATCAAGTAGTATTGGTTTGATTCATAATGTGGTCCTTCTCTCACCCCCTCTGAGAAGAAAACTCAGGATACCTGAAGCTCCAAGTGAACTTGAACAACCATACAGGCACATAAAAAGTGAAATCAGTCAAAGATTTGAAAAGATCATGCCTAAAAAATCATAAAATGTAATTATAACTCTTTATATATATGTACTTATGCATCCAAAGTAAAAATTGGAATAGAAATTAAATTATTAAAAGAAACACAAATCCCAACTCTGTAAAACATAAATTAACTGAAAAGAGAAAAACAAGCTCTTTAATCTATGGAATTTTAAATATAACTTGAATGCTAATTAGGTATTGCAATCAGGGACAAACCAATAACCTCAGTATGTTTTTTTTTGTAATATTTGTTTATCCTTGACTGCAATACCTTATATAAAAAGGGACAGTGCAAAAAACCCATAATAATAAAAACCTACATAATTTAAATATTATAATATAGGTACATTTTGGACAGATAAAAAGATTCTGTACATCTCAGTGCTGTAAATGTTAGAAGGTTATTCCTAATATTACTTTGTTTTATATCTTATTTTTATACACTTAACTAAACTTGTAAATTAATTTCAGACTCCAGTTATAGCATCAATTTACACATCAGGCCGTGATGATAAAAATTTTAGTAAAGCTGATGAATTTCTACCATTCCGCTGGGACAGAAATGATTCAAGGAAAAACGATTTGCTGAACCATGTACCATCAGCTTCGTTGCCTTTTGCTTTGGGGGCCAGATCGTGTATTGGTAAAAAGATAGCCATGTTACAGATAACAGAATTCATAAACCAGGTAATTATATATAGGCATATTTAGTTTGTACATTGTATACTTAGCTATTCTCCAGTATTTCTATATCTCAATACTATATTGCATCACATGTGATGTGTGGTGTGGGTCTTAATCCATCCATTCAGGCCAGGGTAACTATAGAAATCAATTGTTATTTTTTACCGTAAATAAATGGGTTAAACAATATTTAACAGTTCACATACAGTGTAGAGCACAGCAATTTATAGATAAAGTAATAATAAAAAGTTCAACTATAAATTAAAATCATATTTCACATTAATGATTCCCATAATAAACAAAAAAAAAGGCCAATAAATGATAAAAAAAACATGTCACATTTAATAAAATGAATATATCCAAATACTCCAATTGAATAATATTAGATTATTTGTTATTATATCATAAATATCACAATAATATTATATTTTTGTGAATATCATGCATAAACGGCTGGATAGATTTGGGTGAAATTTGGCACACAGAATATTTACTGGATTATCCAGGAATGATTTTTTCTAGAGTATGTGAGTATAACCGCAGGCAAAAGCTATTTTCAAATAAATCAATTAATTTGAGGTGGCTGATGATTATAAATACAAGAGATAAGAATCAGTATATTTTCAATGTTTTGCAGGTGGTGAAAAATTTCGACTTAAAATGCAAGAATAATATGGAAGTAAATGCTATTACATCTCAAGTATTGGTACCAAACAAACATATTGAATTATCAATTTCACTCCACAAATCGGGGAGTAAAGAAGATGACAGGCATGTTAAACCTAATCAATGTTAATCTATGCTCTGGCCTTCTTTGTCATTCTAAACATCATAGATTGTGAATTACTGATCAATTGGTTCTAGAACTATGTCAACTATAAAAATAAATGAACATAATTAGGTAACATAATTATTTTTTTAAATAAATATAAGTATACATAGGTGAAATAATTTTTATATAACTATTTAAGAGATGTCAAGTAATAAATGTTAAAATCTATTCAGTTTCTTCATTCTGTTCTTTATGTTAATTATGATTTTAGCATAGGTAGCTTACGCATTTTATGTTGGATAAACATGAAATTAAATTAGTGAATTAGTTTTAAGCCGTAGCTTTGCTTGCTTGAAATTGGGATTTAAAAACAGGCGATGTGCTACACTAACCACGAAGTGATTACCTACTCTTTAGCCTGCAGTGCATACATACTGTGGGGATCCGAAGTAGTTACACGACGCGGACGAAGTTACGTAAACCAAATTAAGATCACCGCCCCACACGCATGGCCTCACGCCTATTATAATATAATATTTTATAAATGTGCATCATCATCAGCCCTACAATGTCCCACAGCTGAGCACAGGCCTCCTTTCACAAATGTGGGTGAAAGGAAGTGGGCAATACACCACCACGCATGCCCACTGCGGGTTGTTGGAGGTAGGCTAGTGGCCAAACTGCTGTAGGAATTTAAAAAATAAATGCTCAGAAATGGTTTTGCATACTCCATAATATTAATCAAAAAGTAATATCTTGTTATGTGAATGATCTTCATCACACATTTATCCCACCCCCAATATAATAAGTAAGGTCAATTATCTAATATAAAATCTATCTAATGGTGTTCGCGAAATGCGTGACAATTCCAAAACACATCGAATGTTAAGGTAGCGATGTCGATGTTCTATCTATGGTGTTCACTATTTGGAAAGTCAGGGAAGCTAAGGGTGGTCAGGGAATGTCAATGAATCGAGGCGAGACCTGTTCAATGTTTTTTTATTATAAATCTAAATTAGATATCTATTTAATATTAATACCTAAAATTATCAAGTACAGTATCATTGAAATCATGTTATAGATAGGTAAATATATATTTCTTACATCTCAAATACATATATTTTTCAAATAGAATAAAAGTATCACAGTTAATTTAACTTGTATAATAATTATTTACAAATTAATCATAATAATATATTTAAATACAGGAATGGTGGGATCCAAAATATTTAGCTAAACATAAAATAAAATTATTTTATTAGTTGCCTAAGAATCATTGACTTAATATCTTCTAACCATTGGTCTTTATATTCAAGATTGAGAATGGAGTTGAATGAGCGCGTTCGTGATGCTTCGCACATTTTACCTGTTAGTAAATATGCCACAGATTCAACACAAAGGAAGCCCATGCCTTCACTGAGAGACCACACGTAAATTTTATCAGCATTTTCAGGTTTTAATTGAAATTGAAGAATAGCACTGCTTAAAAGTGCTTTAAGTTTTTCAAATAAAAACCTATCAGCCAATAACAGAACTTCTAAATTAGTTTCCAGCTTATCAGCCATTGGAAAGACCTGGACTTCACATTTCGGGTTATTTAATCCGCAATGTAATAAGGTAAAAAGATATTCGAGGCCTGGCTTCGTGACATTTTTTAGCCGAACGCACTTTTCTATGGATTCTTTGAAGCATCCCATTAACATAGCACTAAACACGTCTGAATTCTGACATAGAAATGCTCTATTGGCTTTAACAGTTGATGAGTCATCTAGTTCAAAAGTAACAACATCATCTAAGCATAAATTATCTAATATAGGATCATAACTCACACAGATTTGGTCCTGAAATCTGTTTTCTAATGTCTTGGGGTCTTTTATATGAAGATTTGTGGCAAGTTTTACTAAAGCTGTAACACAATCTTGTATATCTTCTTGGGATTCAGAAATGATCGTAAACAAAATGTTCAAAGCACTGCAATCTATGAAATACTTCTTCAGGGGCTTGACAGTCCTGAAAATAGTAATTGAAATTTATACATTTTCTGAATTTTAATATCATTTTAATAGTAAAATAGTACCTACTAACCCCCTTATTCATAATCGCATTTTAACTAAATCGGTGTAATAGTGTCCTCCGTCTCACTCTTTCGTTCACCAAATGTCACGTGTCAGATAAAGACTTCAAAATTTTAGCTAATCAACGTTTGATAACTTTATTATGAATAAGGGGGTAAATGTTTACCGAAAAGACATTACCTTACGATATATGGCAGAGTCAATGAAAGTGTTTGTCTCATAGACGTACTACCTTTCAGTAGCTGGTAACTAATTTCCCCAATGCCATAACTGGATTCTGCCAGTATGGTAATTTGAGTCAAAAGTTTTCCACTCAGTCTAACGATCTGAAACAGAATAAGAAATCAATTATGAAAGAAAAATAAATTATCATGAAATCTTTTTATATCTGTGGTCTGAAAATAAATGTGCATTAAACTCACTTGTTTACATTGTTGACACTTAGTTGGTGGATGTTTCGAGCAGATAGACATATTGTGTAGTCTCAGTACTAATCTATGCTTCAGAATACTCATCAAACAAAAAGCATTGCTAAAAATAAAAAAAAAAGATTATTGCATTGGCAAAGCAAATGAAAATCCAAAGGATTTTGAATAAATTGTTTGATACTCACCTTAATACTTTAGCAAGAATACGCGCTGCTCTGCCTAGAGGCCTCTTACACCTTTCTACATAATCGAGCAAAGCGTTTAAGCATTCTTGTCCCGTGAGTAATTCTAACGTGTGATTAGGTACAGATTCCTCGCGAAGACTTCCGTATGTGACACACGCACCATGCGATACCCGGAATAACAGAACTAGGACACAAGCTATGCGAGACGATTTTGTATTAGTATCAAACTTATTGGAAACAACTGAAAACAAAAAGGAGGATGTAAGTTCATTATACTATTTTACCCCCTTAGAGGTAGAATTTTGGAAAACCCTTAGTGGATGGTATCGAGCTTAAAAGTAATTTGATCAAACAGGCTGCTTCAAACAGTTTTATCAAATTGGCATAAATGTGTGGGGGAAAATTGGATCAAATAAGTTGTCAAATGGCATGTAGTTAATATGAATTTTCGTATTTTCCATTTAATAAAACTGTTTGAACCAGCCTAACCTATTTGGTCAAATTACATGAACTTCTATGTCTATGTGACCCTGTCCAAAAGGGGTGATTTGTATTGGCGATGCTTGTGGACGCAATGTATTGGCACCCAGTATCTCGCCGTAGGCGCGCAATGAATTCGCGCCAGTGAATCGCCGCGATTTCGCCCCTTGTGGACATGCACTAAGTCTAGACCTCTCTAGACACATGCGCTCCGATTGGCTCAGTCAAGACAGCTAAACATTTAGATGCATTTGTGGGGGTGGGGGAGCCGAGGGTAGCCTTTATCGAGATTTATCAGGGATCAGTCATACAGGTCAAGGATTTTTATATATACCTACCTATATTTTTTTATAACCTGTTGTAATTTTAGATAATAACATACCTTCTAGGGGTACATCTTCTTCTACACTCTCATCATCCTCCATAATGAGTTCATCTAAATCGTGTGTGACCTGCGCTGCATTAAGTTCAGCAGCTGCATTAGTGATTGTTATCGAGTCTATAGGGTCGCCCTCGGTCTCACTGCATACTGGCGAATATCGTCCTGATATTTCCGAATCTGAACTATCTGAAATATTCAAATTCAAAATCATTTATTCAAATAGACCTTCGCAGGCACTTATGAAAAGTCTGACTCTAATACCGGTTCGGAAGGTTGCATTTTTATTATCAACATTTAATTTAGACTACAACAATGAATTTAGTCGGTAAAACATGGCCGTACTAACTCTTAACTTAATAAAAATAATACGCGGTAATTCACCACGCTCCTCATTGCGTACCTACATCAACGCGTTGCACGCGTTAGGGTCATATTTTTAGGGTTCCGTACCTCAAAAGAAAGAACGGAACCCTTATGTTATAAAAAGATGCGTACGCAGACCAATTCAGATGGTATTCTACTCTAAATAAACGAAAATAGCGGTAAAGCATGGCGGTACGAATGGGACGATCTGAGGTTACTTATCTGGATGCGGAGTTGGACCGGACCGACTAATGCCCGGTTTCAATAAACAAAAACGAATCGTTTTGCTTACCAATGGTAGGTTTTTTTATTACCGAACTGGGCTTATAGATCATTTCGTAAGCTAATTTTACCTGTGGTAGCTACTTCCATATGGGAAGGTCTGCTATACAAAGCTTTGAGGTATTTGCTTCATTATTATTAAAGATTTGAGTCTTTATTTTAATAAATCTTAACCGATAACGGTCCGTAAATTATTGAAACAAATCGAAAATCTATTGTTCATCTTGATAAAAAAAGGAGTCAAACGGACAATGTAGTAATCTGAACAAACTTTACAGCATGTTTTTTAGAGAATGGAACTCTATTTTGTTGAAAATCTGACTTCAATACCGCGCCTCTATAATGCAATTAATGAAAGCAAAGGGCATTCAACTAAATATTAAAGTAAATAGTTTTATTTCTAAAATGGTGTTATCAAGTTTATTTCAATTATTATAATATAAAAGAAAGAAAGAAAATAACTTTATTCATTGCATAGCACAACGAAATAGGTACAAACATTATAGACAAAGGAGAAAAAATAAATATATCAAATAAAAAAAAGATTATCTTTTATAATGTGAAGTTTTTCTCTCGTTCTTAATTATTTGTCCACCTACCTTACGACTGCTATACCTTATAACATTCAAGTTATATCCCAAATTCTATAGATTAAAGAGCTTGTTTTTCTCTTTTCAGTTAATTTTTGTTTTACGCAGTCGGGTTTTTTGTTTCTTTTAATAATTTAATTCTGATTATGATACTGTAATGAATATTGGTCAGGATGAAGAGGAAAGTTTAGAAAGAACATTGTTCATAATGCAGTCGCAATAAAGATCATTTTTAATTATATGACCACCACTGTATATTTTGCGTTCGCAAGGGAATCAAAACCTTCCCGTTGATCTAGAATTTGGCAAGAAGCAATGTCATGTAGCACAAGTTAAGGAAGAAATCAGAAAACCGTAAATTAGTAAGTACATCGCAAAAATAACATATTCGGAAAAAAGGGGGAAAACCGTGATGAACATAATTATATAAAACAAAAAAAAAATAGGTATTTACATACCAAGACTATACAAGTTTGTACGGAACCCTCTGTGCGCGAGTCCGACTCGCACTTGGCGAGATTTGATTTTGGTGCCCATCTCATATTTTTAAATTATTATTTGAAGATGGTAAATGTAAACTTAGGTACCTTCATTAACACTTAACGGTGAAGTAGGACTGCAAGAACTGCTTGGACTCCATTGGTACTCAGTCCAGTGTGGCGATGACGAACTCCCGTCTAATGTACTAATCCCAGATTCCGGACTCCAATCCCATCTAGCTCTTTTAGAGGTTGAAAATCCTCTATTGTCTGGACTGAAGCCAGACTGATTACCATCGGAGAGAGGTGATAATGGGCCAAAATCCGATCTATCTGGACTAGTAACCACAAGGTTTACTGACGATTGGGAAGTTGATGGCCATTCAGGACTTTTTGGTTCCCAATACACACCAGCTGACCAATCCTTATTAGCCATTTTTATAAGTTGTGATTTCTGAAACAATGTTAAATACATTGCACAATAGCAAATGTCAGTCTAGCTGATGGCAGATGACCATTTTCTGGTTCGTGATCGCCAACTGAATCATTGTAAGAGGAAAATAGTCATAGAATAATAATTACCTTTTGTACATTATTTGGGCTACTAGATCTAGCACGTTTAAGGCCTTTACGCTGTGACGGTGGGTTTTCTTCGTCGCTTTGACTATCATCTGTAGCATCACTATCCACAGCATCGACAAACCCAACAATCATATTATCTCTTTCTATAACAACCTTCAATTCGTCTTCATTTTTATTTGATAACAGGCTTTTGCGTCGCATAAATAGATTGTCTTTTTGTTCAACATTACATGCAGTGCTATCAGTTGTCAGTTGCAGTGAAGTCTCTACCTTTATTCCAGACTTAAGGACATCTTTTACGTTTTTGCCCTCTGCTGTTTCGCTTAACATATCAGAATGCTCCATATTATTATGTTCAAAGTCCATAGTAGTAAGATATTTAGTCAATTCATCAGTTAACAAGCTGATAAGACCTTCATTAACTAAAATTTGAAAAGCTGCAAGAAGAGATTGTAGTAGTTATAATTGTCAACTTAAAAATACACATTTCAATAGGTACCTTCACTAATATATGTAGTAACTTACAAGTGTCATCGAAATAATACTGCAAAAGAGCATGCATGGCATGGGGGTCGACTCTTGCTGCTGCAACTAAAAGTGGCAAGCCACCGCAATGACGTAATCGAGATCGGTTCACCGATTCACCACTCAGTTGCGCTAGCGCCCGGGCTGCGCCTTCAGGCCACCATGATACGTCTGGAAGAGCATTACTTTTTTATTTAAATGGTTTTTTTACAACCATAATCTCGTCCTAAGCAAAATACTACAACTCTATTATAGTGTATTATCTATGACTACTACCGTGTATGGTGCTAGCAGTGTTTTACAGTAAGTAGGTATTGAAATAAGTAAGTACAAAAAGTGAAATTGTTAACCGATTGAAACAGTAAAAATGCATGAATAAGGCACTCTTCACTATTATTATAAATGTGAATAAGAATTTGCCCTGATGTTGGTGAAAATCTTATTATGACAACTAGTTTATTAAGTGGGTATTTCAACTTTTTCTTGTATAATATTCTGTCCAATTGTTCATGATAAATTAGTGACTGAGATTAAAAAAAAAATGTTATATATGCTACTAATGTGCTCAGGAGAGTCCATAAAATAAGTAACCATAGAAAATCATGGTTTCAAAGAGTTGTCGAAGAAACAACAGGGAACATAACCCTGGGAAAGAGGTAAAACAAAAAGTTGATCGACCCAAGTACTAGCTGTCCCTCACGGTTTCACTCGCGTTCTCGGAATAAAAAGTAGCTTATAATACTCGGGGATAATGGACCTTCCTACAAGTGAAAGAATTTTTCAAATCCGACTGTTAGTTCCAGAGATTAGCCTTTTTAAACAAACAAACAAAAAAACTATGCGGGTTTATTATATTACTGTAGATAACTTTGAAGTGAAAGGATGAGGAACTCTAAACCATATTTAATAATTATTACCTGATGGTGCTCCCACACTGCTGTTAGAAAATGTTAACTAATGTTAGTAAACATTTGTTTACAAACATTTGATCACAAATGTTATAAAATGTTATAAAATGTTTTCATGTTAGACAATGTTAGTAAACATTTTTGAACAAAATTGTTAGCTAACATTTTATAACAAAATAAAACATTTGTTATCTTTTGTTTGTAAACATTTTATACAGGTGACAGCGGGTTATGCGGAGAGTCGGGGGTGTGGGTGGGGGGTGGCGTACGCCAAAAATCTTAACGTTACCGCAAGTCTTTCCGTCACACTAGATTTTCTAAAATTAGTGTCTCGTTTGCTTATTTTTGCCCCATCTAAATTTTGTAGATATTCAAGTTCAGAACTGTTCATTCTTATAAAATCTTTTAAGCAACCATCAATGCCTAAATCCTTGAGATAGTCTATGGCACTATATTTTTCTCTAGCTTTTAGCGTTTGGCGCATCCAATAAGAGCGCTTTTTCTTTTTTTTTAAACAAAAAATAAAAGCTATTCCAATGAGCAAATCTTCTTCCATTTTCATGTAGACCTCAGAACGCAAAACCAAACTGCGAGCCAAAAATGTTATAAAATGTTAGTAAACATTTTCCGTCAGTGTAGGAGCACTTGTAACATCTAACATTTTCTAACAAAATGTTACAATGTATAACATTTGTTAGTACATGTTATAGTGTTAGAAAATGTTTGTAAACATTTTCTAACAGCAGTGTGGGAGCACCATTACATTTAAACCTTCCCTGGACTTCCACAAATATTTCAAAACCAAAATTATCCAAATTATCCAGCCATTCTCCAGTTTTAGTGAGACTAACAAACAGCAAGTCATGTTTATATATATAGACTAGCAGAACCCCGCGGTTTCACCCGCGAACGGTTAGAATTTTTTTGCGCGGAACGCTAATTATTTTCAAAAATAAAAGTAGATAAGTTACTCCTTATAACATCAGCTATGAACCGGAACAGACAGACAAAAATGTTTAAAAGCTTTCAACTCTATGTGAGTTGAAAGCTTGGTGCAATGTGTAGATAGAGAATTGTAGGTAGATAGGCTGTTAGCGTATAGCGAAGAAGATAGCGGTTGTTCGACATAATTACATATATATTTGGATTTTTATCGAATTTAGACGAAATTATCTATACAATTTGCATGATATTGACAGAAAATACACTTGAGTATAGTAATCCTTTGATTTACTTTCTGTATCAGTTAAAAAAAACGACGTCGTCTGGCAACGCTGATACAAAGTCACAAATAAAACACAATTAGGGTTTCACAGTTTCACTGCTCTCATCAACAAATATCGACACTGAGGTCAAACAATAATAAAAACCTATACCTACGCGAGATAGGGACACAAAAATACGCTTAGTCCTGCTCAAACATACACGTTTTGACATATGCGTATCTTGGCTTGTCTAACTATAATTCTCCGTCTACGGTGCAATGCAATACTTGTGGCAATATTCTTTAAAATTGGAATATCAAATACCTACCAAAGAATATTTAAATCAAAAGCAATAAGGAGTATTGATATCAATTTCGATGCACATTATCCCTAAAATAACTTTCTACCCCTTTTTAACCAGTTGGGCGATGAGTTTCAATAAAATATGAAACACGTCTTCCATTAATCCTGTTAAAGAATGTTTATGCAAAATTTGAAGTAGATCCGACCAAGGAATCACGTTGTCCCATACAAACTTTGCCCCCGTTTTTCACCCCCTTAGGGGTAGAATTTCGGAGAATCCTTTCTTATCGGATGCCTACGTGACCTACGTCATACAAAGAACACACCCTCCAAATTTCAGGTCTCTACGATCAGCGGTTTAGGCTGTGCGTTGATCCGTCAGTCATTCAGGACAAAGCATTTTATATGTATAGATTATGTACAGTACTTAAGTAATACCACAGTTTTACTATTGTATACAGTTGCGCAACGAATGTACTAGACGCAGAGAGACGGAGGGGAACTCGCGGGGTGTCGGGGCGACGCGACCGCGTCCTGCCATCACGCTTAGTTTACAGGATCGTCCGCGGAAGGAAGACGCATTCGTGTTTATCTTATTATTTAAACATTATCCAAAAGTGTTCAGTGAATTTTATAGGTATTGTTCAGTGCTCAAAATCTAAATGGCGCAGCACACAAACTGTTCTGTATACGGCTGCAAATCAACGTCAAATAATGCGTTTATTATGATTAAATTTACAACTTTAATATAATTGAAAGTATTCTGATGATTTTTCTGATTATTAGGGTTCCGTACCTCAAAAAGAACCCTTATCATATTATTGTCCAACTGTCCTACAAATACCATACCCATCTATATGTTAAGACTAAGGGAATCAAAACCTATTGAGTACCTACCTACTGCTTGTTGACCTAGAATCATGCAATTCGGCATGAAGTAAGGTCTGATAGCACAAATGAAGGAAACTATCCGAAAACCGTAATTTTTTGTGCGACCTATTTCGAGGTATGGGAAAACAGTTTTCAAATGGCAAAGTTCAGTTTGTACATACCTACCAATAAGTTTCTACTTCCCTCGGTGCGCGAGTCCGACTCGCACTTGGCTGGTTATTTTAATCAAAATCAAGAAAGTAATTAGATTAAATACCTTGCACAAGCCTTGGAAGCCTTTTTAAGATGTTTGTGAAGTATAAAGTAGTATTCCTTACGGGTGTGTAGTTAGTCACTTACCTGCATTGGACCCTTGTGATCACTATGGATTTCCCATTTGGCCTTGTATAGAAGGTAGGCCTGTGCCCCGGCGGCAGTGAGGAAGTCTATAGTCTATGCTGATTAAAGTGCGAGTAGAACTAGCGCACTGAACTTTACTAAGACATTTTTTGTGTAAGTAGTGCACGGTGTGCGTTCGGCGTTATTGTAGGAACTTGGCCTGCGCACTGCCGTGCGCTTAGATAACACAGTCCAGTGCTACACATGTAAATGTTTATTACTCATGATGATGATGACATTATCATAACAATATAATTATTTTATTTTACATTTTGTGACAACCCTTGCGTATCTGCTCGTGACAGCGTTGGTACTCACACGGACGGCGGCACGGCCCGACATCAAAGGCGTTTCCCTACTGGTAGAATAGTAATACTGTGGTAATACATTGGTTTAGGTAATACCTGGATGTTTTTGCAGTATGCCCACTAGGCATTCCACCAGACCCGCAATGCCTAACAGTGGTCTGCATGATGACAAGTAGCAGAGGTTCATGAGACACTTGAGTGAGAGTGACTCGAATGACTTTGTTAAAGCCACAAGACATTGGTATCCTCTTCCATCACCTTGAATCTAGAAAATTAAGTACTTACCAATATATAATTTCTATGTTCACAATATTGAGCAATTTGTATACTGAAAGTAAGCCCAGCACACACAGAACCAACTATGTTCAAATAAATGAGTAAGTTTAAAAAAGCCTATTTATTACCACAAATAAATTATGCTAATCATGTTTTCCCCATAAAAATCCATTCAGTAGTTTTGGCGATAACATGTTCAAACCAGACAGATACAGACAACAAGTTTTTGTTAATAATGACATTTTTAATACAAGCTTATTATGGTGACTGTCCTTTTTGTGACCAAATTTCAGCTCAATTGGACACTGAGAAGTGGGTCAAATTTAACTTCCAGATTTGATTACATACACCAGACAGGAGAGCTTTTAATAAAATGGTCCCTGCATTGCATACTGGTAGTGTTACTGTTTTTACATCAAACCTTTTTTACAGACTCTTTTTTTAATTTACTTAGCACATGAGCCCATTATATTTAGTACCTAATAAGAATACACAATCAGCTTTTATTTCATTTAGTTATTTATCTCTATTTGTTTCTTTGGGAAAGTTGTTTGTTATCCTGAGTACAATCATGTGTCTATGTATCATTTACTAATTACCAGTCACCCTATTATAAGTTTTTACTTTTACCTGTTCAGTACATTGTACTGTAGCATGTGTAGTGAAATAACCCAAACATTTAAGAATGCCAGTTATCAATTCTTCTTGGCTCTTTCTCAATTCTTCTATTTCCTTCAATGGATTTGTTGATTTAATTATACCAGCTGATTCACACTCCGTTGTCAGTAGTATGGCTATACAACGTACTGAGTTAATGCTAAGCATTTCTTCTCTTTTTTCAGTGACCATCCATAATTGCCTAAAAAAATTAAATTGTTTTAATCTGATTCTATTCATACCATAGACTATTTAACAGATTTTTTTTATCATTACTGGTTTTTCAAAGTCAAAGCCATTTATTCACTTATGAAGGTCAAAGTTACCACCAGTTCGTAAAGTCGGCCTTCAACTGAGAAGAAGAGTCAAGAAACTCAGCAAGGTTACCATGCAGACTTCAAGCAAGATGTAACATACAAACTCACATTTATAATAAGTATACCTATTTAGTACCTGATAGCACGAACAGCCATGGCTAATGTGGGATAGGAAGTATTTTTGTCTCTATTCTCAATCAATGTAACCAGTGCAGTAACCACACCATGATTATGTAGACTCTCAGCATTCAATGGTTTCTGTGCCAGGTTTCCAATGACACGACACGCTCTTCCAACTATACTATCGCGACATACAGTTTTCAGTATTGACACCAATGATGGAAAACAGTGCAATTTTCCAACCTGTCAAATATTAGAGTAATTTGTTGTAAGAGCGTAATAATTCAATGGTTGTAAGTGTAAATTCCATTGTTGTGTAGATGTGATTGTCATATTTTTTTATTTTAGAGTCACTTACTGTTAAGCTGCTTTCCTCGTCTAAGCAACAATTACCAAGTATACTCAGGGATACATCCAAAATTCTTTCATTTGGTTTGCGCAAGTGTGGCAGTAAATAATCTAACCCACCGCACTCCCGAAAAAGCTTAACTCCATTGTCATTAACTATGATTTTACTCCTTATTTTTAAAAGTGTCTCTTGTACACGACTCGACGATGTTGATTTAAGTCCTTGTATCACTGATTTCACATAATTTTTATCCATTTTCGATCAAATTAAACTTGGGTATGTATTTTTATCATTGACATATTATCATTGACATTTATCATTGACATATTATCATTGACATATGACAAAGAACTGTCTGACTGACGTTAATATATTTCGGGTACATTCCGAATTGGATAATATCGCTCATAGTGCTCACAGCAATAATTTGCGTACCGAATTAGGCTACATCTGACGCTGTAATAAGACTGTTTTGCACTCCAACAAAACAGTTATTATGTGTGTGAAAAAACACACAGCATTTTATGAAGAAGCATCTACAGATATTTACCATATTAAGCATGAAATTGTATACTTTACCTCTTCTCTCTTATATTACCTGTCTCTTTCACGCACAGCAGAGCGCGACATGTACCTGAACTGGAGCGCACCTGTGAACTCATAGTCTTCCATTCATCACCGGCAAGAGCCTTGCTCCAATGCTGTGTGTTTTTTCACACACATAATAAGACTGTTTTGCACTCCAACAAAACAGTTATTATGTGTGTGAAAAAACACACAGCATTTTATGAAGAAGCATCTACAGATATTTACCATATTAAGCATGAAATTGTATACTTTACCTCTTCTCTCTTATATTACCTGTCTCTTTCACGCACAGCAGAGCGCGACATGTACCTGAACTGGAGCGCACCTGTGAACTGTTATCTGCTGGTGAAAGAGTACATACAAATGCTATGTGAAAATAAATAAATTTAAATATGCTCTCAATGTTATAATAAATTATGCATATTCATTCATGTATTCATTATTATTATATCTAATAATATATCTTTAAATGTCCTTTAATTAATGATAATAAAGGACAAAGTTATAAATTCAATATCTCAAATTACAAGTAATGTTTGTATAAACATCTTATTTTATTATGTAAGTACCTTATCAAAAACTTAAGGGAACTTCTTGAAGCAAAGCCTCATGAATTAAAATTATTAGTAGGTAGCCTAAGAAAATACTTGATAAGTATTCTACTAAGATATCTTAATATTAAAAAAAAAATAAAAAAATATAAATTACTTAGAAATCATTCCAAGATCAAAATAACATACATCAAGTATGCAGTATTAATAA